>OX453306.1:4000407-5298968 GCA_949710035.1 Crambus lathoniellus
AAAATGCTTATAACTGTTCAATTATTCTACCCATAACCTAAAAACAGCTCGTCACAGTTCGATGTTTACAAAAAAAATACTTAATTTTTTTAGACCGCTTTGACATTATATTTTGTTCAATATCTAAATATTACAATATTTACAATGCTATTTCTAAAAATAAATGTTTAAAATCTTGTCTACAACTTGATTAATACTTAGGTACCTATTTGCTATAGTAAGCAAATTTAACAAAAATATGCGTTAAATTTCAATTTCACACCAATTTTAACCCGTCCTTGTGCACGTTACGTTGTGTCCTAACACAATTATGAACGATACAAGTCAGAATATGGAACTAATAAAAAGTAATTAAAACTTCCCCATCTGGTCGCTGCTTGTTTAATTGAACCATCAAAGGCTACTTTTGCTTCATGTTGCGATAAATTATGTTAAAAATATAATATTGAAGCTAAAAGAACGCTAAAATCCCTTCGATGAATAATAAAACCCAGGTTTAGATACTTAGTTGGAGTGACAAACACGGCTGAGAAAATATGCGCCCACTGAGCCACTTAAGCGTATATTTATAAGTAGTTAGTAGTCTAGGCCATAAAAAGTATTGATTTAGTTCGTGAGCCTTCATCTAGTATACTATTGTTGATCCAAGTAAAATCCTCATTTCTTTAAGTAATTTTATTGTGACTTCCGTAGGGTTGAGATATACCTAAACATTACTTTGTTATGTGTCAAATCTTATTTTGCGTAAACGAAAACATAGAAACATTAAAGCCCACTATCACCCTTGTCTTTAGAAACTGAGCTAAAGCTCCGGCCAGACAGACGCGACTAAACATCTTCGAAGCGGGAGCGACGCGTGATCGGTCAGTCTTTCGCGCGGTAGGCGCCCTGTCACTTTATCTCATACACTTAAGCGTCGCCGCACAGGGGCCACTGAAAAACGCCCCCACCATCCTCTTTCCTGTAGTTTTCATACATTTTAAGGTGGGCTTAGACCAAACGAACGTAGAGCTAGAGCTAGAACAAGAGCATTATTTCTTGATGTTTTAGTGTAAACAAAAGCACGTGCTCAGCGTTTACACCAAACTAACAACGAGCAAGAATGAAATGAAACCGAAGATCTAGAATTCTAGAACGCAGATGCTTAGATCAGCTGAGCGAATGCTTTTTGGACAACAACTTGTCAGCAAAATAACATAAAAAAATTGACGTCCTAAGAGCGCTCTATACAGGATAATTTTTTTATCAGTGCACAAATTTTTAAGATCGGCTCAGAATCGGTAAGTGAACAACTTTCTCCTAGAAACATGGGTCGAAATATGACAAAATTTTTTTGACTCTTCATACAAATCGGACTGATCACGTTATCGATTTAGTACCTATAGGAAGATAATGATAAAGATATGTCGTATATATATACCCATGTTTCTAGGAGAAAGTTGTTCACTTACCGATTCTGAGTCGAACTAAAAAATTTGTGCACTAATTTAAAAAAAAATCTGTATAAGCTCGTGTTCGCGCGCTCTAGTACCGTTTACATCAAGCGAGCGAGCATTCTTAGAATGTTCCATAGAATCTATGCGAGCATCTATAGAACAACGAAAGAATGTTCTATCTCTGTTTACACTAACAGAATTTGACGGAAACAGGATAGAATGAGCATTCGCTCATTTGATATCAATCGGGCCTTAAGGCGCTACTCGGAAAAAGTATGGACTTTTTGATATAAAACTATAGGACGGTTCGAGTTGTTATAAATCTGGTAATAAGATATATATTTCTTCATACCTTTATCTAGGATCGTATAGTTTCAGAAACACGATTTTATGATTTTGGCTCGACACTTTTTATTTTCGAAAATACCTCTATAAAATAAGAAATTTCAAGATTATTCTTAAATGGGGATACATATACTATTGAAAATTGGTTTAATTAGTGAACACCAATAATATTTAGGATCGTATAGAAGCATTTTTTTAAAATCGCTATAGTTTTTGAATACGAAGTGATTTTGTGTTTTCTTTGCGTAATCGGCAAAATCGGTCTCGCTCCCGCGCGCGTCTTTTTCTCATTGCTATCTCGCTTTATCATAATTTTTCCGAGTATCGCCTTAACACCAAGACGTGCGTCATGATTTTGTAATATTTGAACTTGTACGCGTAGGTTGACACAACGACAATGTTGCATCGCAATGCGTCTACGACACCGTTAATCGGTGTGAAATCATGACGCACGCAGATGCAATGCAGCACGTCTGCGATACGTTTTGGACTGTGGTAGCCTTTCTTTGTCGTCGCTTGTTTCTTCTTCTAACTTCAAGTGGCTCCGTTTGTGGCTCGTGTGCGGGGATGGCAAGCAAGCAACCACCAAGTGGTATCCCCGCGCGCTTCGGTAAAGCGGAAAGCCCGCATCCTCACGCGTCGCTAACACTTGGTCGTGTCTAGCTGGCTAGAGCTTCAGCTCCGCCAAGGCGCTTCTTAACCCCTGACTTCAAAAAGAGGGGTGTTATAAGATTGACGTGTCTGTGTATCTGTCTGTCTATGTGACATCGTAGCTCCTAATGGACCTACGATGGACTACAAATGACTACAAATGGACCGATTCCGATGCGGTTTGTTTTGTTTGAAACCTAACGAGATCGAGATGGTTCTTAGCTATAATTTTTAAAGATCTGTTCTGACGTTTCAAGGTCTTCACCTCTTTTAGTTAGCTAGCTACAGTAGGGATCAGACACGCAATATTGGCTATTTAATATTTACGTTTGTATGTATTTTTTAGAGAACAAAATTATCTCTTGGTCGGAGATCACATAAAGAGATGTGCTAAAAGGTTAATCATGTATTGGAATCCCCCAACCATAACAGAAATTTTATTTTTTTACTTTATATAGTTTTTTTTTATGTCGGGGGTGTTAAAAATTTTTCTGGTGTTCGTATATCAAAACAGCTTGTACCACAACATATCCATCACACTCCAACTGCTTAAAACCTTCATAATCAAACTATTGATGTCATCAAACAAACAGAAACTTTCTTTCCCATATCATCGCTATATGCAAGTCAGGGAGAAAAAGTAATTATAACTTGGTGATTGGACTGGTGTGACTAGATTGATGGGGTCACACCTTGGGTGATATTTGTCAATAACTCGTTATTTATTACTAGAACTAAAGTCTTGATTAGGTTAACGTTAATAGTATTAGTAATGATGAAAAAATTACAAGATTGATGGTCTATATACTTTTAGTACGTATTTATATGAAATTTGTGGATGATTTGATTAGGTATGGAAATTAAGGTTCTTGTAATCCTAAGCACAATAACTCGTGTGTTATATATGAACCAGAAAGCTTGATAAAATTCTGTTACACTTATTTCTTGTAATTTTTATTTCTTATTCTAAACTCTGAAAACAATATCGTTAAAAAAACGGCACTGTTTATTGCTGCTGAAAGTTATAGCGCAGTATAAATAATAATAGCATTCCTATTACCTACATAAAAACTACGTGATTGCCAAATTATTTTTGGACTAAATCTACAGGGTGTTAGGGGCACCGTTGCAAAAACTTTAACCATGGCTTCAGGCTATCATGTTGAACAACGCACAGCAAGATTTTTTGTCGGAAATGAAAAAAATAGTTCGACTCTCCATACAAAATGTCCCGATTAGTTGCTTTCGTTTCCGAAAAAAATTATTGCTGTACGTTGATCAGCATGCGGTCTGAAGCCATGGTTCAAGATTTTGCAAAGGTGCCCCTAACACACGCTGTATATGAATGCTAAGTACGTTGCATATCAGTTAAATACAAAAGTTCTTAAAGCCGATAATGATGTCTTATCGGTCACTATATTTTAGCCGGCCGGCGGTGTTTACCGTCCGGCAATATTTGCGGCCGGTCCGGTTGTTTTACGACAGTTTTCCCCGTCCGCCGTTTTATTTGACAATTATGTGTTACTACGGTTTATTAATGGCTACAGTTTAGCTGTTCGGTTTGTTTGCTTAGTGATTATTACTATGAATAATGTCGTTCCATTCCAAATGTCAACTTCATATTTCATAAAATTACCAATACAAAATTTTAGGTTTAAGGTTTAACATATTTATTTCTCTAAAATAATACATTATTCACTTATAAGAGATATACAAAATAATTAAAGTAAAAAAGAAAATAACTAAGCCGTCTTAAACTAGCAAGTGCACTTCAAAAAACAAAACAGTTACTCCTGCCATACATAATCCTGATCCTTATCCTTACTTTATTTATATTATAAATGCGTCTCTGTCTGTCTGTGTGTTACACAATCACACCTAAACTACTGAACCGATTTGAATGAATTTTGGTACAGAGATAGTCTAGAGCCTGAGAAAGGACATAGGCTACTTTTTATTCCTGAAAAATATCACCTTCCCGCGGGATAACGTCGTGTAGTACACGCGGGCGAAGCCGCGGGCGGAAGGCTAGTATAACATTATAAAACACACGAAAATAACCTAACTATAAATAATAAGACAATTATATAATTAAAAAGGTAAGTACCTGTAATCCGGAATCGGTAGCAAATTTCACGTCAATTATCTTTTTTTTTCTTTTTTTTTTTTATTGTTGATAGGCAAGCGCTTGCCCGCTATCTTGCCTGATGGTAAGCGATGATGCGATCTGTCTTTAGAATAGCAGTGCAAACTAATTGTTCACAAAGCAAGTAATTAAAACTGAACCTGAAGGAACAAAACAAAAATCCAGTAAAATATTTGAAGTACCCGAAATATTCGCTTACAATCGGAACGTAGGTAAATACAAAATAGTGGCGAAGTAAATTATGGGGCGATTTATTTGCCGACGGTACGGTGCCGGTGGCGGGTCGATCGGCCCGACTTAAGTTTGAGGATCAAATATCAATCTACGAACTCCTCCCACGGAGGCTGATTGAGGGATCTTGGTAGGGATGGTGAACGCCACGCTCACGGACGGACATTTCGGCTTCTTTTGAAGTGAAAACATCTTTAGCGGCGTTGCGCACTTTTTGTGATGGGTAAAAAATTTTAAACTCGCGTCAGGACATGTCAGAAAAACAATCGTACGACGGACACGTGACCTGGGTGCCTACCATCAACTTTAAGACAGCGATTCAAAAATAGCGCGATGCAGAATAGGTTCCTAAAATGAATTGCTTTCTTTCGTACTATGACCTTCTAAAAACTGGATCGCAAATGAATTGCTAAATGTGAATGACCGAACGATTTGTGTCCTTATTTCTTCTACCCGTCTCTTACACTCGATTCTTTCATGCCCGAAGAGTGAGAGGAACGGGTATAACCTGCAGGTGTCATGTTAAATCGACCGGGTTATAAGTCAAATAAGAGTTTCTGACAGCTTAGTGGCTGTGAAATGTCATTGAATGATCACTGAATCGCTGTCATTGATATTAAGCTGTCGTGGTACGAATAAGCGAAGCAGATCAGTTTAGGTCCTAAACAAAACCGCAATAAGAGTTGATGGTAAGCACCCTGATCGAAAAACTGTTACAATGTCATTAGAATACGAAGGCAGGCAAATTTCGCCTCTGTTTCCAAAGTTGTGATAGCTCAGGTTAGAAAACGAGCGGCATTGAAACTAAAAGACCTCAGTTCGAATCTAGTCCGTATTTATTATTTTTCTTTTTTGTCCAATCCCTTTTTTTGTGAAAAAGTCTAGGGAGCCCTTTTTCACTTTTGCCTTAGTGCAACTCGATGTTTTTTTTTTAAATCAACGACTAAAATTTTTCGTTGTATACAGTTTCCCTGCTCTTGTTCATCAGCTCATTCGTTCCCATGTCCCCGCAGCCAGCACCAAAGGGGAAGACGTTCCCAGTTCCCGCCAACTTTACACAACTTCCCCGATCAATCTTACTTTCGCTTTCGACGAATACATTTCATTTTTGGCCCCGTATTTGTTCGGCGCAAACATTATTATACCTACGAGGCTCGGAAGGATTTAATACTACATGTTTTTGGGAAACTATTTGAATTTAGTAGGTAACGAGTTCTTTTATTGATTACTTTTTTTTTCATTTTGCTGACTCAGTGATATGAGGGCCATAACTTGTATCATCATCATCATCATGTCAGCCGAACGACGCCCACTGCTGGGCATAGACCTCCCCCAAGGATCTCCACAACGATCGGTCCTGCGCTGCCCGCATCCAGCGGCTTCCCGCGACCTTGACCAGATCGTCGGTCCACCTTGTAGGGGGCCTGCCCACGGAAATTCGTCCGGTACGCGGTCGCCATAACTTGTATATCCATCAGAAATGTGGAAAAATATCAATCACTAGCGGATCTTCGCGGTTTTACCCGCGTGGTACCCGTTCCCGTGGGAATATCGGGATAAAATATAGCCTTTGTCACTCGGGAAGAATGTAGCTTTCTAATTGTTGGAACTCTGGGAAGCTCTGTTGTTTTTATTGTAGAGGGCAACACTAGTTCGCCCGAATACTTATATTGGTTATGGTATCTTCATCTTGGTCTATGTGTTGGCTTATAATAAAAGTGCAATTAATAAATTTGTGCGTATTATTAATTAATTACCCAAAAGTGAGATATAACATTGGCGACGAGGCCGAAACGAACCAAAATTTTGTGGATCATAAACGAAACGAGTAAAGGAAAGAGTTATTGACATAACCTAAAAGTGAAACCGGTGCGGTGCGGGGTTGGTTGGTGTTCATTTGTTTCATGGATGCAATCGAATTACAAATTATACAAGGGAAAAAAGCATGGATTCAAGAAAAGACTAAAGCGGAATTAATAGAAATTGCAAATAAAATTGCTCGGGAAAACATATTTTCGGACACGCATTCCATCAATGATATTAGGATTTATTTACGCAAATACATAGACGAAAGAAATCAGCGAGGTTCATCCAGTGTGAAAATGGCGGCGATAACCAGTTTAGAAGCATTTTCAGGAGAGAATTGGATTGCGTATCAACAACAATTTGAATGTTTCATTCTTTTAAATGACGTGCCTAATGAAAAAAAAGTGCCTTTACTTATAACAAAATTGAGCACTAATGTTTATGACCTATTAACAACATTGTGCACACCAACATCACCAATCCAAGAAACATATGAAAATATATGTGATAAATTGAAAAAACACTACCATCCTGTGAAAAACAATGCATTACATCAAGCAGAGTTCCGGAAACGATGCCAAAAACCCAATGAATCCATAGAACAATACATAGTGGAATTGAAAAAGCTGTCAAAAAATTGCAATTTTAAGAGCTTAAATGAGGAAATAAAGGAGAGACTGCTGAATGGCACCTTTTGTGACGCCGTCAAATTTGAATTGTTGAAGCAAGCTGATCAACCATTAGAAATATTGACAAATATAGGAAAAACAGTGGAGACAGCTTATAAGCTAACATATAGTCATGAAAAAGAACAGGAACAAACTCAGATGTTTAAATTACAGGGAAGAAATTTTTCAACAAACAAAAATAATAGTTATCGTCAGAAGTCAGCAGGATCAAGTAAACAAAACCTTAGTTGTTTTTGTTGTGGGAAGAGTGGACACATAAAAGCACAATGCTCGCTTCGTGAAAAGTTTTGTAGTGAGTGTGGTGCTAAAGGTCATATCTACAAGCAGTGTGGTAAAAATAGAAGTGTGAAGGTAAATAATGTGAACATTGTGGAAACTTCAACTTTAGAAAACAAAGAAATAAGTGCAGGAAAAACCGTTATGTCGCCGGACGCTGAAATTTTTGACATATTTTATTTTCATGATAAAGGAAAAGTTCCTGCTGCAACACTAAAGATTACAGTGAATGGAAAGGTATTAGAATTTGAAGTTGACACAGGTGCAGATGTGAGTACCATCACTTTAGCTGAAAAATCACACTATTTTCCTGATTTGGAAATGAAACAATGTAATGTCATATTTACAAATTTTGATCAGTCAACTTCAAAACCGCTAGGGGTAATTGATAATTTAAATATTAAATACAAATCTATAGATGTAAGTAACCAAAGATTGTTTGTTGTAAAAGATGAATTTCCAAAAATAATAGGAAAAGATTGGCTCTCCTTATTGCAATTATGGCCACCAAAGTTTGAGCAAAATGTATGTGTGGAACTATCCAAAGCTGATTTAATTAAACAAATAAATAATGAATTTGCTGAAGTTTTTGAACCTGGCATGGGAAATTATACAGGAGAACTGATACATTTGTCTATTGAACCAGGTGTGAAACCCATATTTATGCCCGTTAGAACTGTTCCATTTGCATTAAAGGAAAAAGTCAAAGATGAAATCAAACGATTGATTGAGACAAAACGTATTGAACCAGTGGAGTACTCGGAGTGGGGTACTCCAGTGGTTCCAGTCCTAAAATCAGATGGAACAGTTCGACTGTGTGGTGATTTTCGCATCACAATAAATAGGTACTTACAAATTGATCATTACCCGTTACCAACAATTAATGATATTTTGATGAAAATCCAAGGTAATACTTGTTTCTGTGAATTAGACCTGCGGGAAGCATATTTACAAGCACCATTAGATAAAGAGTCACAAAATTTAGTCACAATTGTTACGGAAGAAGGTATATTCAAATATTTATACTTACCTTTTGGGGTTAGTACAGGCCCAGGGTCATTCCAAAGGTTGATAACACACAAGCTAAATGGATTAGATGTGATAGCATACATTGATAATATATATATATGTGGTAAAACATTTTCAGAAACATATATGAAGTTAAAATTAGTACTTCAAAGACTTAAGGAAACGGGGCTTAAATTAAAATCAAACAAATGTAAATTATTTGAAGACAAATTAGATATTTTTGGATTTGAGATAAATAAAACTGGAATAAAAATTATAGATAGTAAGATTCAACCTATTTTAAGCTTGCCACGACCAGAAAATATGAAAATGTTAAAATCATTTCTAGGAAAAGTTAACTATTATAACAGGTTTTTGCAAAACATGGCAATAATATTAAAACCATTGTATGATTGTTTAAAAAAAGACAAATTTAATTGGACAGATGAATGTGACAAATCATTTCAACAAATAAAAAACGCATTATCAAACACATCTTCATTGTCACATTTTGATCCAAACTCATTGGTCATTCTAACATGTGACTCAGCAGATAATGGCGTAGCTGCTATTTTATCAATTAAGGATAGTAGTAAGGTCATAAAACCTGTAGCATTTGCCAGCAAAAAATTGAATGATGCACAAATGAAGTACCCAATTTTAGAAAAAGAGGCTTATGCTATAATTTTTGGAGTAAGTAAGTTCTATGAATTTCTTTATGGGCGAAAATTTATTTTGCAAACCGATAATGAGGCCTTGTCTAAAATATTAGGTCCAAAGTATGGTATACCAAAAATGGCAGCTAGGCGATTACAATATTGGGCGATATTCTTAGGTGGTTTTGACTATGACATTCAACATATTCAGTCAAAAAATAACCCTGCAGATTATTTGTCACGTGTAGGTACACATTTGCAACATAATTGTTTGAAAAATTCAGAAATAATTGAAAAGAGTTTTGAAATGAACACAGTAAACTATATAAATAAATGTAATTTAAATATATTAAATTGGCAGACTGTACAAAAAGAAACGCAAAAAGATAAAATTTTGTGTGACATTATTAGATATTGTAGAGATGGCTGGCCACCAACAAATGATTTAGGGGAAAATTATGAACCTTATTTTAAAAGAAAAAATGAAATTACTTTAGAAAAAGAATGTATACTATGGGGTTACAGGGGTAATTATACCTAAGAATCTAAAAGATGACATCATGTCTGAGTTGCATGCTAGTCACTTAGGTATAACTAGAATGAAAGAGATAGCAAGATCATATGTGTGGTGGCCAGGCATGGATAAGGATATTGAGAATATAACAATGAACTGTATAATTTGCTTGCAAAATCATAAAAACCCAGAAAAAACCAAATTGTCAGTGTGGCCACAACCACCAACGGTTTGGCACAGATTACATGCAGATTTTCTGGGTCCTCTGTATTCAAAGATGTTCTTAGTAGTGATAGATGCATATTCTAAATGGCCGGAGGCATTTGTCATGAGTAATATAACTGCACAAAAAACTATTCAAGTATTTAAAAGTATTTTTGTCAGGTATGGTTATCCATTACACCTTGTGACTGATAATGGTCCAACATGGACTAGTGAAGAATTTAAAACATTTTGTAAAATAGTGGGAGTTAAACAGTCGTTCTCTCCACCATACTACCCTGCTACAAATGGTTTAGCAGAACGGTTTGTTGACTCATTTAAGTCACATGTGAGAAAAATTGTAGAAAGTGGGCAGAACGTGGAATATGCTTGTAATTTGTTTTTGTTTGATTATAGATGTACTGTACATAAAACTACCGGTTTAAGTCCAGCTAAAATTATGTTTGGAAGAGAGTTGAGATGTCGTTTTTCATTGTTGAGACCAAACCCAGTACATGATAAAATTGATAATGAGCAAATAAAATTAACCAACAACAGTAAAATTTGTAAAACATTTATAATTGGAGAAAAAGTAATGGTCAAAGATTTAAGAAAAAATAAAAAGAATTGGTCTTTAGGAAAAATTATTGATATACTAGTACCGGGGGTGACCTACATGGTAGAAGTGGATGGTCTCCAATGGAAAAGGCATGCCAACCAAATGCTCGAATGTGGGCAGAACTTAGAATAAGTGTTTTTTTTTTTCATGTAAGGTGGGGGAGAGTGTTGGAACTCTGGGAAGCTCTGTTGTTTTTATTGTAGAGGGCAACACTAGTTCGCCCGAATACTTATATTGGTTATGGTATCTTCATCTTGGTCTATGTGTTGGCTTATAATAAAAGTGCAATTAATAAATTTGTGCGTATTATTAATTAATTACCCAAAAGTGAGATATAACACTAATGGTGAAAGGATTTTCGAAATCGGTTCAGTAGTTTCGGAGTCTATTCGATGCAAACAAACAAACAAACTATCAAATCTTGCCTCTTTATAATATAAGTATAGATAATTATGTTAACAACATAGAACTTTGTCACATTTGAAGCGTCCCAAAACAAAACTATCTGTGCCACAAAAGTCATTCAACATCGTAATTATGACATGTTGTGTACATATTATTGCTCGTGCGTGTCTGTACGTTGGTAGGTGCTTGATCTTTTTGGAACCAACATTGTATGCAGGATATCCTAGACACCAAATTTTTGCATTAGCATTTTTCCAAAAAAATATGAAAATATTTGATCAGATTTGTTGATAGCTATAACACAATCAAACCTTCGATTGGACTAGAACTTTTAACTACTTATTCCCATAGGACCATAGAGTTCCGAGTCCATGCAGACTTAAAAGACAAAAGGAAACAATACATTATCTAAAGCCTGACCAGAAAAATAAAAAACCTGGCTTTAGGCAATGAAGAGGCGCCACAAATTATATTGAAAAATTTAGTTCGTCACATTGCCGCAACATGGCGAGGTTTTTTATTAACCATAAAATTAGTTAATTGAACCGCTATCGTTTAATTTTTTTACGTTAATTTCAAAACTAAGGCATGCCCTGCCGTCACTTCATACCTCATAGACCCATCCTTCATACGTGACCCTATCACATGCTCGTACCAAATTTGGCACAATTCGCTGGCGCGTCATCTCATACCAATTTAGGCGCCACTTTTAGCGGGTACAGTTGCGTACTGAAATGTATTGAAATAAATAAGTTTTTAGTAAAAATTTCGTTTTTATAACAAGCTTTTTTGCTGCCTGTACTTTAATATTGTATTGTTATCTAAACCAAACCTGTATACAAAATTTCAGTTCCATCGGACACTAGGAAGTGGGTCAAATTAAGCTTGCAAGATTTGTCCCCCCCTAACTAATTAACTAACATGGCAAGTTAATAAAAATCTTGTAAAATGAATACAGCTTTGTTAATTTCGAAATGGTTTCTTTTGTCAAAAACTTGAAGTTTAATAAGTCATGTTGAGTGAAATAACTTTGCGCCTGTTGTCTTTTGTTTTCAAATTATTTTTATTGTAGTTTTTGTAGCACAACTTAGGGCGCCTTCAAATTAGAGGATTGCCTGCCACTGTCGTGACATGTTACAGGCGCTTTTAGCAGAGGCGCGGCTAGCGCGCTTTTAGAAGCACTCCCCCAAGTCTTTATTTTAAAGGCCCTTAATGAAAAATCTAGTTAGAGTAATTCGAGTTCGCATGAGTACCTGTAGTAAATTAATGATAACTTAACTTATTGCCTATAAGTATACCGTTTTTATACTGTTTTTTAAAACCAGAGCAAATTACCAATGAAGCAGTGAACGCATTCGTGTATATACGGAAGGAGTCTTTTCATACTAACTGCACTCAGAAGTCATTATCATTTCATTGATTTACAATAAGTATTATTTAGTTAATTTCATAGAAATTAGCAAAATTATTTTTTTAGATATTTATAAATTTATGTTTTCCTAAAATTCAAATAACGTGAAGTATGTCATCAATTCAATATTTACACCCCACTGTCACATTTTGTGCATGACCGTACAGAGCTCAATCCACGTAAAATATTGAACAGGAGGCAGCGGCGCGGCGCCCCTCGCGGATGCAAATTGGCCCGCCTCAGGTCGAAACCTCGGGGGAGCGGTGTGCATTCTATTATGCGACGAATATCGGTAACCCTCTGACGTAAGGTTTCTTCTCGATTCTCAATCGACACTTTATGTAGTGCGTAAAGAAAGTTTGTCGTAACCTAAAATATACCTACCTCGTTTTAGCAAAAAAATTGAGGATAAAAATATATTTTCAACACACTTGCTCATAAAGTGAGCCTTATAACATCGATCTTAGGGCCATAAACCGAACTATAACACACGCGTGCATAATAATATTACAGTACTAGTTGCGTAATAGAATTATCCCTACAAAGTTAAGTAAGTACCTAACTGCAAATTATATGCGAGTAAACAGAGACTTTTCAATTTAACCGGGTAATACAGTATCCCTACAAGGTTAAGTTAGTACCTAACTGCAAGTTATATGCGAGTAAACATAGGCATTTTCAATTTCACCGGGTAATAGGTACAGTTCTTTTTTTGTAACAACAAAGAGGTTTTATACGGCTGAAAATCCATTTACGTTTTTAGAATAAATAAATGTGCCCCTAATTAAGACAAAAAAACATAATTAAGTATATTATTATCAAATTATTTAAAATTTACAATAATTTGTTATAAAACATTTGCATTTTATTACTATTATTATTATTATTTTGAAGTAGGCTGTATGGCTGTATGTAATCAATCACCTTACATTTGGCGCGTGCAAAAAAAAAACTTGCGCGCTTTTTCCCATAACTAATATTAAGTTATTATAATTATGTTATGTATTCAATAAATGTTTGTTTTTCCTCGCAAGTGTGTTGAAAAAGTGCGTATGAAACTCGTGAGCAACTTACTCACTAGACACTCGGCTGATTTACGCCCTCGCCTGCGGCTCGGGCTGCAACCCACAGCCTCGTGTATAATGAGCAACCTAAGCTCACTTGTATCATAATATACTATTACGTATCAAAAGAATACTAGCATTCTAAAGTTAAGTGCAGCAGTTAAAAAAGGGTACCTTAATTCAGCATTCCGTATGGCTGAATGATGTAGATGCAGATTTTTCAATAAAAACACAAAAATAGTTTCCCAATTCTGTGGGGGATGTTCTTGTAGAAATACAGTAACTACTGTTCCTTTTTCCAACCCTTAGTACACTAAATATTTTATCTACATATAGTCACAGATAAGATAATATAGTGTATATTAGCAATTTTTTTATTTTCTCTGTTCTATTATTTTACATGTGGACATACCGAGTTATCTAAAACTTGATTAAAAACGTAAAAACATACAATACATGTAGAAGTTTATTTGTCTATGCCATGAGCATCCACTTTCTAATAATAGATATCAAAGTCACAAACACTATAAATATATTATATCTTCCATAAAACTAAGAAATATGAGGCAAGAGCCACCGGAATATCCCAAATATTCTGTTCGACATACGTTAGAGTAGGCAAAATAACTTTTTTCGCTCGTTGCGAAATGAAATCGAATGTAAATAGAATTGTGTGGAGGTGTGGAAGGGGCGTACAGACGAACGACTCGAGAGTGTAACCTTGTCGAGGACACTGGGCAAGGTTAGACGAACGACGAGCTTAAGAGCTCATAAACAAAGTTTGATAGTCCTTATTAATTGGATAACAATTTTTCGAGTTGGCTTTGTATAAAGATTTGTGCTTTGCTGTAATGACAGCAATGGTTTAATGAAAGCGAACGTTTGAAGAAGGTTTCAGTTATTTTATAAACTATGCTCTCTATGTATTCGAAACATAAACCTTCAACTAAAAACATGATGGTGTATCTAAATAAACATGACTGATTCATGTAACTATTATACTGCATTACTTTGAAGCATGATATGTTTGAAACCTCTGAATGTGATTTTTGTGTTGTAAAGTTTTATTATTTTAATGTGTTTATTTAAAAATATGTAATCAAAAAGATTGTTTGATACCAAATGTAGATAATATAGTTATATGGACAAACTTATCCATACTATCTCATTATCCTTACATATTTCCTTACCATTGATGCGTGAAAAAAATCACAAAACTACCACGGGCACGGGGCGCGATCTCATTACAGGAATCCGGCGATCACCTGAGTATCACTATACTTAATCCCAAGAGACTAGGGTTGTCAACGCATTTTTCTTTTTACTCGTGCCATGGCATCTTAAATTCAATCAGAGCAAGAGACGTCAAGTTACAGAGAAGTATGCAGTATGTACATACCCTAGACATAGCGCTGAGATTGATCTCAGGGAAAATATAAATAAAGCAAAAGTTTTAAACTAAAACGAGCTAGGTGGATGTTGGTTTAGTCTAAAGTAAATCTTAAACAAATGGTATATTTTAAATATTATATAGTTTCTAAAATATATTTGAGTTGTCTCCGATTGTTAACAGAGGGCCAGTTCAAGGCAAGATTATAATTATTCTTACATATTAGGGCCCCACAAGAATGTATTATTGTGACTACTTTTAGCAACATTGTTAAGTATTTTTATTTCTTTCTTAAAACCTAAAATCTTAAAGACCGTCATCCCTATTAACCTCGCGTCCCCTTTTACCGGGTCTCGGCAGGGCCCGTCCGTGCGTGAAAAGGTCGCACCGCGGACGAAACTATCTCACGTATAAATAGAACCTTATTGACTACATCCTTTTGAGCCGGCCCCATACTCGTCGATGTACTGGTTATGATTCGCGGAGATTTGCACATTTTTATGACGGCACGCTTCGCGGGACATTGACGATCTATCGTGGTAATAGGTGTTTCTAGTTGTAAAACTGATTTTAAAAACGTTTTTTACTAATACAAGGAAGCAAAGGTCGCACAGCGGACGCGACTGTCACATATTAATAACTAGCGGCCGCCCCCAGTTTCACTCGCGTGGTTCCCGTTCCCGTGGGAATATCGGGATAAAAAGTATCATAATATGTGTTATTCCAGCCTATAATCTATCTCTGTTGCAAATTCCATCTAGATCCGTTTGGTAGTTATGCGTGAAAGTGTAACAAACATCCAGACATTCAGCCATACTCACAAACTTTCGCATTTATCATTTAAAATGTAGGATTCGCGAAGTTTGGTACATTTTATTACTATTTTTGTTACGTACCTATAGTATGTTTTAATGTTATTTATTCTTGTTTTAATTTGACATACTGATTTCGAGTGCTTTCAGCTCACAAGTATGCTCATAGTAAATAACAAAGCTCACTCACACTCAGCCGCTGCGCTGGAGTGCGATTCTCTAACGTAGTTTCACCGTCACATGCATCGTCGTTCACTATATGTCAAAATTCATAATAAACAAGTGAAAGTTTCGCTTGACGAAAAAATATTTTATATAAAACACATTTGCTATAACGGTTATTTGCTATAATTTTGTTTCATATAATCATCATATGTAATAATTTCATTTGATATAATTTTGTTTTATATAATCATCAATTAGTCAATTAAATGTATGGGGTAGGCAAAGGAGCAGGGTGCACAGGGGGTACAGCGCGCTCGAAAGGGGGCTCGGGGGGCGAAGCCCCCCGCCATAAAAAGCCACAACGGTGACAAAACAATTGATATTAGGTTAGGTTAGGTTAGAACTGTGAACAAAACAGCGCGAGCCGAGCGAGCGAAGCGAGCATGCCGCGGCAGCGGCCGGCAAAACGCTAGAAATAGTTATTCGTTGATTATACTAAATGAACGTTATAATATGAAATGTTGTTATGTTATATAACCATTATGTGTTTTAAATATTATACAATGTAAGTGTTATAGTAAATGTTTATTATATGAAACGTTTTTGCCTTCATCACACCTGATGTTATGTGGTGATAAGGCTGAAGGTGGAAGCGCACTACTCCCGGAATCCTCTATCACTGAGGAACTGGCTATCTTATCTCTAACTCCCGGAACACAATAATGCTGAAAACATCATTGTTATGGCGTCAGACTTAGATAAGATGGTGGTAGCTAGCCAGGCGGACTAAGAACAAGTCCTGCCACCAACCAAACCGAATACAATATGTACCCCCACTGGGAATCGAACCCGGGACTTCTTGGTCTGAAATTGGTGGTGTGAACCACTAGACCATAGAGGCTGTTTTATATCAAATGTTCATTATACTGTTTAAAATTATATATTTTGAATTTATATCATTCGTTGATTATACAAAATGAACGTTATATGAAATGATTTTATGTAATGTGTTGTTATATTTTGTGAGTATTATACAAAATGTTGTTATATCATATATTACACACCCGTTTATATGATTGGCGGAGATTTGCCCATTTTTATGAAGTCACGCTTGGCAGGAAATTCAGTTGTTTCCGAATATGATTTGCGTGAATGCTTCCGATGTGATGTTGTGTAAATCGTTTAGGTTGTAATTGTTGTTACTGGTTTTCAGCAGACATCACGATAAAGTGTTTGCGTTTTTGAGCAAAGGGCATTCCACACGCGCTTCGCTCACTATTTCTCACGTCTTTCGTGTGTTTTCATGTTTACGGCGTTTAAACAAAATTATTGCTTGAAGGTTGGTAGCGCGTGTTTCGTTACCGCGCCGCGTCATTACGGCCCTTTGACACCCGAGCGGGCGCGATAGATATTAACGAGGTTTCGCGGGCGCTTAACAACACGACGATATTTTGGAAATTTTACAACCAACTAGTAGGTACTTTAATAGTGACTATATAATAAAATAGTGAAATAATATACCAAAAATTAAATCGCTAAAAAGTGACCCTACCAAAGTGTAAAAATATTTAAGCAAAATGTATGGAACAGCTGATAATTTTTTCGCAATTTCAGTTTTAGTCTCATAATAAAAGTTGTTTGTTTTCATGAGTAGAATAATCATTAAAATTATCCGGGGTGATAAAAAATTACGGTGTATTTATTGATAATTCAAAGCGAAAATAACTAGTTTTTTTTTTATATATATATAAATAAGAAAAACCACACAAAACTTAGCTCTTCATAGTTGTACCTATAACCATAATTTTGTATTGTCAATAATACAATCCTAATTAAAGATCTGAAAACATATTTTTTTTCACCAGTTCGTTGCGCCCCAGATTAAGGTAAAGTTGAACAACATTGATGAGTACTTTTATCCCTTGAAAAGTTTGTATTAAGAAAATGTTAGTTGTACGTACACCTTACATTTTCTGAATACAATTCTTAATACAAACTAATAAGTACTAGTATTATAAATGTGGAAGAGTGTTTGTATGTTTCATTGTTTTTCCGTCCTTCACGTATAAATTGCGCAACGGATCGACGCTATTTTTGGTATGGGGATAGTTTGACATAGGGTAATTTTTATCCCTCAAAAATATCAGGTAAAAATACTTAAGTACATATTTACAAAACCTGCTTTATCTCTACTACATGAACTATCTCGGAAGAATAACAATGAACAATCCACAAGTGCATAATACGCGACAAATTGAATAAACCATATCGACAGGGTCTGATCCCGACGACAAAACACCGCGCCCGCCATGAATGCCAACGAGCGAGCTAAGTAAAGTAGCATGCGTTTAAAAAATGCCACTTCTGAATCATGGAATGCGTAAAACAATAACCTCCTCCTTTTTTTGAAGTCAGTTAAAAATACTAAGTCACCATTTCTTTATATTTAATAACGTTTTCGTCTCTGGGTTTACCTGTTGTAAATTCACAATCACATGAATAAAACTGTCATTTCTAAATTTAGTTTGCATTATTTCTGTATAAAATTACGATTTACATCTGAGGTTTGATTAAAAACTGAATATCTGGGGTCAAATATTGCTATCTGGATAAGTAGTGCATAATAGCTGGATAAAAGGTAGTTTAGCATTTATTCAGAAGATATTCATCCTGTCGTACATTTGTTCAGATACTATGTGGCTATTAATCAGCGGTTATTCAAATTAAGCAAGTTATTTTGCGCCCAAACCGCTTCAATATCGTCTGCATAAGTGCTTACACAGACGCGTTATTTCCTCAAACAAGGCAGCTTAAAGTCAGTCAAATTTCTATTACTTATACAAAAATTGGGCGACGATTGCAAGAGCTCACTGTACCACGGGCTCCTCATCAAGCAGCTTGAGATAATAAATTGTTGGTCACCTATCCCATTTCTGACCATTGCGAAAGTAGCTTAACCGCCACAATCGCAGGCCGAGCTCCTCTCCATTGAATAAACCAATACTAACAGGGACTGATCCCGACGACAAAACACCGCGCCCGCCATGAATGCCAACGAGCGAGCATAAACAGCATCAGCCATATTAAGAGGACTGTACTGTAAGGACCTAAGTCTCTCACCGAATTTCACAGGTATTTTCAATAAAACTCTTTCTTCAGGGTACTGGGCTTGTATTTCTTTTCCTTCTATATTATTTAATACATTTATAGTATGATAATTAAATCATATTTTTTATGGAACTTCTATTTTTATCACGGCTCCGTATATGACTGCGTCAAAAAACCCCTCTTTCATTTTTAAACTCATATTTTTAAAGATTGATTTGAGAATATAATTGCAAAGCAGTTTCTATTCCTTTTTAAAAAGCTAACTGCCCACAGCCTATAATTTCATCTAACGGCTGTGTTTACATACACTACAGTACCAAACAGTCTCCATACAAACAGCGATAACGTTTTCCACCCTCTAAACCTTAACATACAGCAATGAATTTTCGGTATGTTGTTGAAATGCATAAGAACTAGGTTGCGGTACATTATGTATGTAAGTATACAGGATAATTTTTTATCAGTGCAAAAAAAAATTTAAGATCGACTCAGAAACAGTAAGTGAACAACTTTGTCCTAGAAACATGGATCAAAATACGACAAAAAAAATTTGACTTCCCATATGGTCAGTCCGATTTGTATGAAGAGTCAAACATTTTTTGACATATTTCGACCTATGTTTCTAGGAGAAAGATGTTCACTTACCGATTCTGAGTCGATCTTAAAAATTTGTGCACTGATAAAAAAAATATCCTGTATATGTTACGTAGGTACGTACGGGGTCCACGCAGATGAAGTCGCGAGGGAAGTGCTAGTTCTATTTTAATTATTATATGTAAAAACGACGTTATACCTACTAACATCTGAAACTCCCACACCGATGCAAAATGTTGAATAAAATTAAATATTTCATACTAATATTAAAGTTTATCAAACTTATTTATGATGGTTAAAAAGTAAGTATAACTTAAAGCTTTCCATTCTACATAGGTTCTAAAGTGTTAAAATCGTTTACGAGGCGCAAAGACTTGAAGTGATTTAATTTTAGGGGCGCCGCACACCAGTAATAATAAAGTTACCTGACAAAAGAACTAATTCCACAATAAAACCAAAAGAGCCTCACGCCACCACTATGCTTTTTGCACACGCGATAACAGCCGCAGAGAGTGGCACAGACTAAATGAGATGCAGTATAATAGCTAAATCTTTTACGGAAATAAAAAGTTTTATATCTACACTCACCAATTCACATTTTATAAATAATACTGTTTTGCTTTTTTTTTAAATACCTTCAAAATAAACTAGCGGATCCTCGCGGTTTTACCCGCGTGGTACCCGTTCGCGTGGGAATATCGGGATAAAATATAGCCTATGTCACTCGGGAAGACTGTAGCTTTCTAACGGTGAAAGAATTTTCGAAATCGGTCCAGTACTTTTTGAGTTTATTCGTTACATACAAAAATACAAATCTTTCCTCTTTATAATGTTATATAGTATAGATGTAATGAGTGTAGATAAAATAGTGTATGAGACTGCACATAACTCTTGTCAACTCTTGCAACTGTCACATAAACTGCTATTATCTGTTCTGTCTGCATAATATTTTTTGTGAAATCTACTGTCTATATGTACATATAGACAGTAGATTTCACAGTACCTTTACTTGTAACTCCAGAACATTGAATATGTTTTTACCAACTTAACTCTTTGTACATTGGAAATAAAATTATAAATAGCGTACACAACGCAATCGCATAAAGGAGGCATTCTGCCGTGTTTGTATACAACAAAACAGGGATTTGTGCGCTGTCTATGGGAATAAAAGAAATCAAAATGCTTCTGTCCCCTTTACAAATTAAGCGTTCAAAGAAAATACTTATACCTAGTTCTTACACATTGTTCGGGGCGCTTTGAGTTCTGTATGAAAGCAAATAAATTCTTTGTGAGCTGCCAGTTTTTTTTTTATTCATGTTTTGACGCACTGGCTCTTTGTGGATGCGAGTGGGCTGTGGCACCGGCTATAGTTGAATCGTTTCGCGTTGTTTTATTTCACGTCGGCGTCGCCCGAATAAAAATCAGTGACCGTAAAGTGAAGAGGCCCAGATATTGAGTGTGGCATCACCTCGTAAATTTCGCAATATACTCGCAAGCACGACGTGCGCCTTCACACTCGCTGATGTCACATTTTCAGTCCAACGGAGCGCGAAATAAGTACATTTTTGCTCACACGCCGTAATAAAAAAAAATAATGACATGTTTTAAAAGTAAATCCGGTGTGTGCCATTGACAGATCGCGGAGTCGGGCGTCCGACCTCAAGTCGGGATTTCTGTAAACTTTCATTTTACGATTTTGAAACGGGACACGGTTATATACTCCTTTTTATGTCACCGCGCCAAACTCGGAGACGATCCCTCGGAAAAATATCATTTTTGAATTTTGATATTCTTACAAACTCGCACCAACTTTTCCGAGCAAACGAGGGTGGAGTGCAGGCGAAATTGAAATAACAAATGACGACGTGTTATTACAAGCTGTTAAATTGTTTTCGTCGCTAATAAATTTTTCGGGGCGCTAACAAATAGCGTGACCTAATCGGGAGATCTCGCACGCAGCGCATATTACCGTCTACACGATCCTTAACAACATAAGTGAATCTCGTTTAAAACAATAGAACAGTGTCATTATTTACCTTCCACCCAATCTGGCGACGACTGCCTTATAAATTGGAGGAAATTCTTTCTCAAAGCACTTTTAATGAGACCTTTAAGGGGGCCGAGACTTTGATGCGATAACTTTTTTCGATATTTTCGTCTCTCCATAGAAAAATAGCTGGTGTCCTTGTCGCGCCGTTGGCTTTTGAGTATTGTGTTCTCTGTCGCTCGAGGTAACTGCAAACGAAGATCGCTCGGGGGTTCTGCAATCAATGGAGCGTTCAAATTGAAATAAGATAGCTAAAGGTAGCATGTCTCATAATAAGAAGCTCCCTGGGTACTCCCAGTCTTTCATCCGGCAGATTCTCTATGTATGTGCGGCTCATTTCCGTCCCCCGCTTACATATACAACTCGTATGATATCGGCTTCCTTTGCCTCTTTGCCGACAGAGATGATTGGCTCTCATTTCAAAGTAAATCAAAGCTATTTGCTGACGACGTCCTCATTTGAAAGATTATGTTTATGTTTCGCTCTCACGGTCCGCTGGCACAATCTGAAACCCTTACTTTTTCACGTTCCATTTGACAATACTTTAAAGATGTTTTTAAATTCATTTGAGCTAATTCGACTTTTGATGGCTACGGTCACGCTTCATTTAATGATACGGTCAAATAAATTCGACGCTTCTCATAGCGGCTCCATAGCTCAGTGGTTAGAGGATTCGCCCATCGTCCTTTCACTGGAAGAGAGAGGATTCCAGTGAAAGGAGGCGAGGCGGGTTGATGTTTCCTGATACTTCATATTAAATTTTATTTAACTAATTTGTTCTTAAATAACAAGTAGAAAAATATGCAATAAAAAACAAGAACACAACATAGCACTTATTCACAAAAACAAAAATTGTTTACAACTAGTCCTAATAATTTTACACGCTCACTCCTTTGACACTATCAGTTTAACAAGCATAAGAGAAACTTGTTCGATGCAAAATTAAAAATACCAACCACTATATTTTCTACTTTCCAAAAGGCAACAAAAAACTTAATGACAAATAGGCCACACATGTCTACAAACAAGTCCTAATAACTTTACACGCTCACTGCTTTATCACCATCAATTTACCAGGAATTGGAGAAACTAATTAGTTGCTAAATCAATTAGCACGAAATAATTAACACCCGATGTAGGAGGATGTACGCGCCGTCGACAGTACGCGAGTCGTTCCCGAATTGACACGAACCAAACCAATTTGCCTGCAGAACGTCGAAGTTGCAAAGTTAAGGGGTAAGGTATAAACAAAAAGCGGGAAGGTTTTTGGTCAGTGCAAGGACTTGTTCTAAGTCCGGCTGGCTAGCTACCACCATCTTATCTAACCTCTAGAGTCCAAAGGTCCTCAGGATAAGTACATCTATAGACTCCAACAAATTAGAAGTACCTACTATTAGGAATTTTATTATGATGATTATTATTATAGAACTGTTAAAAATTTTATTTGTTTAGTTATCTAAACAAATTAGAGCAGTAACAACCAATCAGCGATCAGTAGTGTGGCATAATCTTATTTTTAAATATTGTATGTTTTTGAAAAAAAGGCTCCGGACTCTAGAGGCTAAGGCTTTGTTCGCATTAGTCGAATTGAAAACGGCGAGTAGAAGTCCAGTGTTTGGTTCTTACTAGAGCGCCAAAGACAAATTTAAAATAATCAAACAAGCGAGGCAATGGACTTGCTACTCGACTAAAAAATTAGCATAGTCTGAACAAGGCTTAAAAGTCTGACAGCAATGTTTCCAACCTTCGATCAACAATAACACCTAGAGTGCTCGTCAGATAAGTCTGCGCGCGGTAAAAATCGAATACTAATCTTTTCTATAACATTAGAACAAAAAAATGCACTGTAACTAGCGCCAAAAACGCGCCAGGCACGTGCAGAGTTATTTGACACACACTCTAGTTCTAGATACATACTTATAAATTCCTTGACTTGGAGTGACAGATATGTCCAAGCCTCATAAGCCCACTTGAGAGTATAATAATTTATAAGTAGATTATTTTGACAGTGTCAATAATACTTAGCTATTTCAAACTTGGAACGTTTCTTGTCATTTATAATGTAAGATCGTAATATTCGTAACCTTTTTTCTCCGTTTAAAAAAAAGGTCAGTCTGGCCATATAAAGTTTTCATTTAGTTCGTGAGCCTTCATCAAGTACTATTGTTGATTGAAGTTTCCAACATTATTGTGTTTCGGCAGCTAGAGATAAGATAGCCAGTTCCTCAGTGGTTGAGGATTCCGGCAGTAGTGCGCTTCCACCTTCAGTCTTATCACCACTTATCATCAGGTGTGATGAAGGCTAAGTGCTACCCCGTTGTGTATGAAAAAGAAGGCATGTTCGTCTTACCTTACCGCTTTCTGTAATGTAATGTATAACATTGCCGTATTTTTACCTTGTTTTTTCTTGGACTATGCTTCAGTGATCTAAATTAACTTTTGCGACTAGGGGCCCGTTTATCAAAAGCTTGTAACTTGTAATACAAGCGGATGTCACTTTTTGACAGCTTTTGTTAGAAAGGGACTTCTACTTGTATTACAAGCTACAAGCTTTTGATAAACGGGCCCGAGGTGTCTTTTAAAGCTTTATAATATAATTCGTGTACCAAGTGTTTTAAGGGACGCTGCTGTCCACCTTCTTTTAGAAATGTTTCTTTAGTAAGTATAATTAACTTGATTGATTTGAGTACAAAAAGAAAAGTGTTGGCCCTAAAATCCATGGGTTCCAGTCTGCGTAAGAAAGAGACACAACGTTTATAATGAAACTTACTGTTAAAAAAAATTTAATCATAACCATTCGTTACTTTCAAATGCCTCCACCACAGATAACCAGAAAGAACTTAAGGTGCCAGTTCGCAGCGCGACCGCGACCGGAGACCCAGACCAAAGACCGAGACAGGAGACCACGACCGGCACCATGTTCGGTACCCGTCAGTCTCATTTTTTCCGTGACCAGGGGGGCTACCGCGTATCTTTATGGATATGAACTTCATTCGGTTTACGGAACTTTAAGTCAATTTTATAAAAAAAATGTCGCTACCAGTTCCCTGTTTAGTGACGTCGGGTATATTAATAGCTAGCTAGCAACGTTCAACAGTACAAAGCAGTAAAAATCTATCAAAATAAGGAATTCAAATGACAGATGAAGCCCATATCCATATTTTTGAGCCGGTAGCCCCCCTGTACCTACGCGACGGCTACACGTTACGTCATAAATCGCTTTCAGATCTTAATTAAGCTGTTAAAATTCTCGTTTTTTACTGTGGTAACGGGTTTTCCCCGCGCCCCACCCGTTACTTGTTTCTTGTGTTATGTGGCTGTCACAGTTCAGATACCTTCACCAGTACCTCTTCACCCGGTTATGTTCATCGCAATCGCTCAGCGTCCATACCCCACGGCGGCGGCGGGACAAGGAACTTTGGCGACTTAATTAGCCTTTAACTTAGTGGCGATTGTGTCGAGCGCATCCAACTATGCAGACGACGACGGTGTTCAATTCGATGTTATGTAACAGTTTTTTGTGTACCTACAGATACAAATAATTTGTTTGAAAATAAATATTCGTGTGATTCGTGCGAATAAAGTCTGGCCAACGAAAGCTGTCTACGAGAAAAGGTGGCACTTTTAAAAATCATGTAGATGGTAGCCCTGAATATACTCTGAAAAATTATTTTGATACTTGATGTTTATTTTATTAGGTTATTAGAAAATAACGAAATAAAAAGATGTAATAAATTACATAATTACATGGTAATAAAGAATTTTCAAATAAGGATTTCTAAATTTGGCGCCTTATTTCGTGGACAGCTTTTGTTGGCCAGACTCTAAGAATTTACTTATGTTTTTAACAATAAACTTAAATGTGCATACCATATTTGCAGTTTTGCAGTCCTGATTGTTTTTAACGATATGTATTCTACTTGTTTCAGGTAAGCTGAGAAATCAATTATTGCTGATGTGTGAACACATCTTCAAGTAAGAAAAATTAAAGTAAGTTTTATAACACCAAGAAAAACTGTAGTATAACAGTAGTATAAAAACTTTAGTATTACTTCAGTATTATATTTATCCTCCAATAGATATTTACACTTTATGTAAATCGATAATATGTTAACAAATGACACTCGATGCAATATACTAACTATAAATTTTATTCACTATAATGCTTGTATTTATTACTGGCAACACAGTCAAATATTAATTTCAAGATTCTTCATTTTCCTCGCACCTCATTTCGGACCGGAACTGTAAATTACGTAGCGACTGAAACTTTGTTGCTTTATGGCAACATTGCAACAATTTCGCTGGAAAGAATTAAAACTTATCCGCTTCAGAATATTCTTAGGTTAAATTAAAATAGCTTCTAATTATCTGAAAGAAAATCATTTTATTCTGCAAGTAAGATAGCTTATTATAAAATTGTAAATTTCTTCCCGAGTGAATCAAGTTATGTAGGACCTGGTAAAAAAATTTTGCCTGGTAGGTAAGTACTTTTCATATTTTGTAACATAATGATAAAAAACCTTACTTTCTTTAAGTAACGTATGACGTATTAGTTCATAATAATCCAATAAATTTAAAAGTAATAGGTATAATATTAATCTAGGTGACAGCTGATATGCAAAAAACCCTATTGTAAAAAACAGCATAATCAAAACTATGAAAGGGATAAAATCCCTGGAAAGTTCGAGAACAAAAATCGACCCTCAGAGTTGTCCCGAAGCAAGGGCGAAGGTGTGATTCCAACAAATCTTATTTTTAGGCTTGCATTATTTATACTCAATATTCTGACAATGGTAAAGTCTCAAGCGGTACAGACGGGCGTTTTCTCAAGCGTAGTTTAATACTTATTTGTATTTTTTTATCGATGGCGAACGAACCAGGTAATCATTTGGTGAAATCAAACACCTATGACTATAAAAGCAAGATTAACCATAAAATTGCAATATTTTTGCTTTTGATTTGACACTTCCATAATAGGTAAGTAATATTGTTTTTATAAATAAGGTGTTATTTTTATAATACCTACTTATTTCTGTGTAACATTTTTGTGCTATGAGCGTTACAGGCGCGTAATAAAACCGCGCGAGAAACGCCAAAGAAACGCCTCAACCACAAACTACGAACTAATCTCGTCAGACGTGCGAAGCCGGTGACGGTAACAAGAATTTAATATTTCATCGTCCCTGCGCTCCACTATTTTTCTTCGCATAAAACTTTAAAATACTCAACGGCAACTTTCATAATATCAACACGTAAAGTTTTAACCGAAAAATCTACGCCGCCTCCCAGTCTCACTTAACTCTGTGAACTAAAATTTATTTTAAACTCGTAAAAATATATTATTATGAAGTCGTCAATAAATTCTTGCGCAAGAAAAATATGAAGTTTGTGTGAGGTTTTCATAAAGATAATATGAATGGACAACTGCAACTTCCATAGTTAAGTGGCTCACCGGTTCTTGTAGTGTCTCCATCTTGAAGTCTTAGAGCTCGTTCAAGGGTAGCCGGAACGGGAGAATGGTGCATCAGTTGGTGCGTCACATTCACTTATTTGATTAGGCATCTGTTGCGAGCGCGCAATGATAGCACAATTACCCCGTTCTTTGGACTAGCCCTTAGATGCCATCCCTAGAAAAAACATTGTAAGAAAACTTTAGTTTTTAAATTGTCATTATTCTGGGTGTTGGTTTTGTGGTATTTTAAGATTTTCTTAACCCACTTTTTTGTCTACTTATTTGGGTATACAATTAACGGTATTATATTCCCAATAAAAATATAATCGAGCGTCATCTATGTCTATACTAATATTATAAAAAAAATTTATAAAAAAATAAACCGCCTTCAAAAAAACTGTAAACAAATTTCGCCATGTAATATTATGTATTTGATAGGTTACCATTCACACCACTCTGCGCATGAGTAGGTTTTGTGTGTTATTCTTTCACTAAGTATTTATTCTTGTTACTTTGGGCTTGTCACCGACTTCAATCAGATCAGTAAGTTCCAAGATTAATTAAAAAAAATCCCGGACTTTCGTCCTTTGAATTGAATGATTTAATTTATTTTTCATTTTTACGTGTTTTTGGGAAGCTAAATTTGTTTACAGTTTTTTTGAAGGCGGTTTATTTTTTTATAAAAAAATTTATTTTTCCATTTTTAGTATAAGAACGCTACCAAAAGAAACCGCAAAATGAGCAAGCGTAGCGCAATGAGCAGCTACTAAAACCCATATCTCGGACAAGAATCACCACAGAACACGGAAACATTTTCTCCCTACTAGGTATGTTCTGTGAGAATCACCATCTCTAACTCTGTTATAACCAAGGAATTTATAACGTAGTACTTATAAATTCCTTGGTTATAACTGTTATGCACACAGAACACAAAATTATTTTTTCTTTTAATGTCAGAACATTTGGTGCATAAAAAACAACAGATTGTTTGTTATGCACCATCCACCATCAGCTAACCTAAAAAACTTGAAAGAATACAACTTAAGGTCTCGGTGGTACGTAACCAAACATGCTTTAACTCCTAAGGAGTTTTACCTTCCATCATCAGCTCACCTAAATAACCTGAAAGATTACAACTCTATTTTTTTACGTATCAACAATAATTCAAGAATTATCCTCCAACTCCTAACCATTGAGGAGTTGTATCTTCCATCACCAGCTCATGATGATGAGCTGACGGCTATCAGATGCATATGGTTGAAAATTTTTAGAAAATACATAAAACACCTAATCTATCTTCGGGTTTACCTCGTTCCCCTGGATTCTACCATCAGATCCTGACTTGGTTATAATGAGACCAAAACAGGAGTATACTCTTTTAAATAAAAAAAATATTGAGATCGGTGAATAGTATAGATAGTAATTTTTCATTCAATCCTACGACCAGCCCTTGCAAACGTTGCTTAACCGCAACGATTGCAAAACGCGGTGATAACCCACATCACCAATCGAGGTCCTGGAAGTGAAACCCATATACCCATTATACTATGACATAATTAGTATATAATTAGTTTCCGCGTGTGACTTTATTGACGCTATTTTGAAGAACAAACTATTCAGCCCGAACAAAAACCTAACGTTTACTTACATGGATGACATTATACTTTCTGCTAATAATTCATGACTCCCATGACATCAGGCCCCATATCTCCGAAGATTGTTATCGGATCTAAATAATAATAAATAATAATTTATTTCTCATTAATTAACCTTGTTTTACATTAGGTACGGAACTTAATTTTAGTTAAAATCAAAGTAAAACTTATTTCTAAATAATCTTAAAGGTAGGCACTTCTTGAGGCTGTTACATAAAAATAGTCCGCTGACTTCCAAACTAGATTACCCTGTGTTTTGGAAGACAGTGGTCCGGTCTCGGTTTTGGGGTCGTTGTATACAAGCTCCCATCCCAAGTATATTTATTTCCCGGTGCAACTCTGTTTCTGTGTGTGTTTTAGTGTGTATGTGTGTGTGTGTGTGTGTGTGTGAGTGTGTGTGTGTGTGTATTTGAGACAACATCATTGTAAATCTACACAATCAAATCTTCGGTTTCACTGTAATTTAACGATAGCAACCACTCTTTAATTTTGTTTTTGCAATGATGTCTATTTAAACTACCAATCTTAAGTTTACTGTCGACCTTGTTATATATTCTGTGACTGGCGACTGGCAGTTGTCTCTGCGCAAATGTCGTTCTGCAGGGAAGTACGGGATAAATGACTTTGCGTCTTTTATTTTCAACTGACTCAGTTGGAGGTACAGAATGTTGGCGGAGAATGGTTTTTAATATATAGAACTGTCGGACAGTCAGGACGCTAGCTTCATTATATAGAGCGAAAGTTGGGTGTCTAAATGGCTTTCTATACAGAACCTTTAGCGCTGCCCTTTGGGCGCGTTCCACTGCTAGAAACCTAGTTTTAGCGGCACCCCCCCAGACCGGAATGCAATACGTATTGATTCACAGAGGGCCGAGTAAACTGTTTTTAAGATGCGTTGGTCCGCAGAGTCACGTAGTTTTTTAAATATGAAGATAAGTTTTCTTATGCGATCCGCAGTAACTCGCAGTTGTTCGTGCCAGTTGAGACACTGGTCCAAGGTGACGCCAAGGTATTTAATGGAACTGGTTCTTTTTAATAAGGGACAAGAGCAGCCTGCATGCCCACTGCTGCACTGATGAGCCCTCAACTGGACAAGCTCATCACGTGGTTGTGAAGATGGTTTTGTAGAGAACGTAATAAATTTAGTTTTCTGGGCGTTCAGTGTTAGCAGGTTTCTGCTGAGCCAAGACAAGACCAAATTCAATGCTTGCTCCGAGTTTGAAAGCGCTTTGACCCAGTCTGAGCCAGAGACGACTAGCGCTGTGTCATCTGCGTATGCAAATAGGCGGCAGTGGGGGATGTTCATGGTGCATAAGTCATTGACGTATATTTGGAACAGCGTGGGCGAAATTATGCTGCCTTGCGGTACACCATAGTCTGTGCTGTTATATGCACTTAATTGAGAGCATATTTTTGTACACTGCTTTCTATCAGTTAGATAGCTTTTAAACAGGCTTAAAACATTTCCCCTCACCCCCACCGCTTCCAACTTACGAAGAAGGAGTGGGACGGACACAGTGTCAAAAGCCTTAGACAGGTCCAGAAATATTGCCAGGCATTTTTGTTTTTCGTCCACGCTTTTCACTACGTGTTGGACGAGTGAGCTGATTGCGTCTTCAGTGGACTTGCCCTTCCTAAAGCCTAACTGGTTCTCAGATATAGTTTTGTTGCTTTTAAGAAAACTGATGAGGCTCTGGTTCATGATTCTTTCCAGTATTTTGGAGAGAGTTTGAATATGTGTGTGAGTATCGGAGTTATAGTAGCACAAGACATTTTTAGGACCTTGGCCGATATATAAATGAAACTTATATGGGACCAAATCGAAAGTATACCCAATCGAACAAAACAACAACTATTAAAATCGGATCACTAATGCCAGAGTAATCGGTATACATACATCAAACAAAAAAAAAAAAAAAAAAAAAAATACGGGTTGAATTGAGTACCTCCCTCCTTTTTTGGAAGTCGGTAAAAAAGGAAACATTTGATTGTTTGTTTGTTTGTTTGTTTGCATCGAATAGGCTCCGAAACTACTGGACTGATTTCGAAAATTCTTTCACCATTAGAAAGCTACATTCTTCCCGAGTGACAAATGCTATATTTTATCCCGGTATTCCCACGGGTACCACGTGGGTAAAACCGCGAGGATCTGCTAGTAATTCATAAAAATCTATAGCACCAAAATCAGTTATCAAACTGTTGACTAAATAAAAGTAAAGTGTTAATGAAGCAAACTTTTAATCGGCTGCTGTGCATTAAGCCCATTACGAAGCTAATTAACTCGTTAACCACAACAATTAAGCCTGACAAATAATGGTTGACCACGGTAATCTGGGACACGCCGCAAGTCACAATATAGGGCAAATATCGGCGACATCTTCATGCAAAATATTATGGAAAAAATTTGTATGTAAGTAAAACCATGCGAATATAAATGTTTTAAACTTTTATTGCAAGTTTCGTAAAAATAAAGAATATCCAGATTGCAAAACTGTGTATTATTAAGTGCAAATAAATTTAAGGTTAACTTACTTTAAATAACAAAATATCAAACTATAACTACTTTTGCTGAAAATTGTACCACCAAACTTCAAACACCATTTATATACGTTCGTTCGTCAAAATAAAAGGACTAAAGCTAGATTAAATACTTAAACATCAAATAATATAAACGTTGATAAAGATACCAGCTAATAAAAATTCAGACGATTCATATATTTGTAACGTCTTTCATTTAAAACCTCCCATATTCCCGCCAGACAAATTTTCCCCAGCCCTTCACTTGATATGCAAGGATCTCAAACAAATTAACTCGGAAAATAAACACAAATTTTATTACAAAGTTTCGTACACGTGTTGATTCCGAACAGATATCTCACCGAAATAGGAGTTCGAAAAATAATAAGGGTTTATTTAACGCAAGCAAAGTTTACCTAAAACGAATTAACTGGCTTCAAAGCAAAACAAAGAGACCTCTCGTATTTGATGAAAAGCCACAACGAGAGTAATTCTAATACACTCAGAAACATTATATCTGGTCCGTTTTTAATAATCAAAACCGTTTTTTATGGTATCACGTACGCTCTTTTTTATCTAAAAGCAGAGAAAATGAATAAAGGTTTTTGTAAAAAAGTATTTACTCGGATGAGCGGCCAAAATTAATTACAAGCATATCATTATTCGGGTCTTCGTTAAACACCCACGTTGTGAAATAAGGTTAAAAAACGATCTCGTTAGAATTCTAATTATCGTCTAGTCATAACAATACAGATTAAGATTACTAACTCGTTACACCATTATCTAGAATGGGTTGCTTTTGACACGAAGAGTTTTCGAGACAAAAACTGCAATTTGATTTCGGCGATAATTCTCTCTTTAGAGTAGCCCAATGTAATGAACTTTAAAGAACTCATTAGCGCTTCTAACGTTGGCTAGTTTCTCAGAGAAAAACTCTTTAAAAGCGAAGGGAAGGCTCAATGATTTCAAAAAGTTTATCCACTTAGGAAAATTCAACTAAGTTTGAATCACTTCAACTACGATAAAAATCTTGATTGAAGACGCAACTTAATTAGATGAGAATACTCGACAGTATTAGCTCCAAAGTCTGCAAACAAACCGAATATTTCGGTACGAGAGAAATAGAGAATTGATTTAGTCTCAAGATTGGATTACTCAAAGCTAACAGTCGTTGTCGTATTGTTTTAGAGCGTAATGAAATTAATGAGAATAGGAATATTGAAACAGATGTCGCTTAGACGTGGGAGAGATTAGGGGTTATGGGTTTGAAACAAGTGAGGAGCGGTTATCTGGGGCGGCTATCGCGTGTTCCGAGGCGGGTTATCGCGACAGGACAACAGTAAGGGCGCGATCATTGCGCAGATAACAAGTGTAGAGCCTCCTTCGCGCGCTTCATTACCATAGTAGGGCCCGCAGTCAGCATGGAGGTGCTGACGCTGCGAGCCACCTTTTATTTGGCGACTTAACTCACTTAACATTCCGCGAAAAACGAATTCACATCCCTCCCTTTCCCTCGCACCTGATAGACCTAACTCCGTCTCGCTCGCAACAGCATTTAGCTATACATTCATCTCGCAAATGCGCGAGCGTGCCGCATAATTTGATCGAAAACAGAGGTCTACCATCAGCAATTTCAGTAGCGCGGCGAATGAGTGACGATGAATGAATTTAGTATTATAATGAGGTTAGGCCCAAATAGAGATGATTTTGAAATTGCTCTGCTCGGTAAATAAATGTCTGTGCGTCGGCGTATTTGGCTGCTTGTGATTCAGTGGAGCCTCGTAACTAAAATAAGGTTTTCATTTCATGAGTTCTGTTACTCTTAGCTGAGTAGCATATTACATTACCTTAGTAGATTACATTACTCGCTCCGACCAAACAATAAATTTTGTTCTTTTACTACTTTTTTGGCATTTATTTGTGGTACACAGATTTGTCTTAAGGTCTTTAAGAGCTTATCTTAGATGAGCTAAATTGTTTCCTCGTGAATATTGACAGTAATTAAATCACCGTTGCCTTTATTGGACGAAGATAAGTACGTACCACAATGAACACAGATTAATTCTAAGTACTCGGGAAGTTTCTATCAGATATCGAGTTGGAAGCGTTAATTCAAACCGCAGCCGTACAGTTAACACCAAAACTGTTTATTAATAGACGTTTCTCTTGATCACTGTACGCAGCTAAGGATATATTTTCGTTATTGCGTGTTTGTGACGCAGGTTGAGAAATATAAAGGTAGTCCTAAATTAGAAGTTCATTAAAAACAAGTTACAACGTGACGTGAGGGTCGTGAACTTTCTATTCATAAACGACTTGTTACTTGTTAGAAACACAACTTTGAGGGTTATATTTTTAATATGAAGTAAGATTAAAAATAGCTTCTCTTAAAAATTTTAAACTTGTGTTTTGTAATACTTATGAACAGGAATTGGTGGAGTTGACAGGAATGGAGGAATTCCAGTTACGGTACCAATTTGAACCGCACCATTTGAACGGCACCAAAAGCATTCCCGTTACGGCACCATTGGTTTAAAGTAGAGGTGTTCACTAAAAACATCGATAAATCAGCTGTTCAGTTCTTTATTATATTTGAAGTAGGTATTCTAGTAACAACAGAATAATACATTTTATGCATGTTTAAAGTACAATGTAGCTGTCCGAATTATCGTTTGGATTCTGAAGTACCAGGATACAGATAGTTCATGTTACTGAATATGAATAAAAACTACCAGGAAAACTTTCATTCGCATATCCACAATAGAATTTCAACAATTTAACTTTGATTGCAGGCTTATCTTAGATCGAAGACAGCTATTTTAATTTTAGAATAATACATTTTATGCATGTTTAAAGTACAATGTAGCTGTCCGATTTATCGTTTGGATTCTGAAGTACCAGGATACAGATAGTTCATGTTACTGAATATGAATAAAAACTACCAGGAAAACTTTCATTCACATATCCACAATAGAATTTCAACAATTTAACTTTGATTGCAGGCTTATCTTAGATCGAAGACAGCTATTTTAATTTTTTTGCAATAAATCGACGCACTGTACTCACGCTGCCATGACACTTTATTGGGCTACTAACGCCCGAATACTCGAAAGCTACTCAACTTTGGGAGCGTCTCAAACATCATGGCGGCCCTTTCTTATCTTTGACATTTCATGCGACAGGGCGATGTTTGAGACGCTCCCAAACTTAAGTAGCGTTCGAGTATTCGGGCGTAAGAGGAGTACAGGGAAGACGTTAGCTAACAAATCGCATAGATGGCACTAGTATTTTCGTTGAAACTGTAGGGAATCATTTTACCTCGAGGGATCATTTTGTACACCTTACCCCTAAGTTTAATATATGCTAACTGCCTCTGTGGTCTAGTCGTAAACACCACCGATATCAGACTCAGAGGCCCAGAGTTCGATTCCCAGTGGGGCTGCTTATTCCATTAGGTTTGGTTGGTGGTAGGACTTGTACTAAGTCCACCTTGCTAGCTATCACCATCTTATCTCAGTAATGCGCTTCCACCTTCAGCCTTATCACCACTTAACATCAGATGTGATACAAACTAAGTGCTACCCCGTTGTGGATAAATAAAATACACAAATATATTTCTTCTTTATTCATAGTAACTTTCTCGAAGCACCCATATAACACCGAAACAACTCTGTTCAGAGCATACTCAACATAATGATTGGGCATAAACATAATTGAGCGGTTCATATCATTTTCATACATATCTTTTATTCTGCTTTATTATCTCACTCTTGCATGACAGTGGAGGAATGGCAGTAGCACATATCACAGGGGAAGACGAGACGATAAATTTTAACAGAAACATAACAATGAATTTATATAGGTCAATGTGAAGTGGTTAGCTGCTAGGGAACCAGAAAAGAATTTTTTTTTTTCGGTTTACATTTTTTATGATTTATTCGCCGCATGTGGTTGGAACGAAAAAAATTTTTTTTTTAAATTCTTGTATTACTTATTAACCTAACTTATAGTTTAGGAATTACCTGTGTAAAGTTTTAGCAGATCTTATAAATATCTTGAAGCGGCGCAAGTTTAAAATATGTTTAAGGAAAATTAGGTATTCCAATAGGGTTTTATTAAAAACTATTTTGGTAAGTAAAGTGTGAAATATGTAACTAAAATAAATAAACCAACTAAGAACCATGAAAAAACCCCATATTAAATAACCATATTGGTTATTAAATACTTTTAATAACCATTTTGGATACTTCCACAGGTTAAAACAAGTTATTGCTGCCAGAAAAACAGACCAAGACGTAATATTTCCTTACGCTTGAGATAAAGAAGAAGACCTCACATACCCAACTAAGTTTGTCAGCCAGCAAGAATAAAGGAGCTGCAAACAAAATATACTGGCCACGATGTGGGTTGTGACGCTACGAGCGGCGCGAGTTCTGAATACCGAATATCTTTTTGATTAGCCTAAATGTTCGCATTATGGAGCTAATGCATGGCGAATGCTAGCTGCTTTGTTGAGATTATTATTATGTATTGTAAATACATCCTAGTACTATTATTAATATGAAAGTTTAGATGTTTGGATGTTTGTTACTCAATCTGAAATATGGGACTCAGATACTTTGCAGCCTGGAGAGAAACATAGACTGCTTTGTATCCCATTCACATTCCCATGGGATAAGGTCGTGTAGTCCACGTGAGCGAAGCCGCAGGCGGAAAGCTAGTATATAAATAAAAAAAGCAATAATGAAAGTTGAACTTGTAGGTTCCCTGACAAAAAGACGCTATAATTTTAGAGAATAATATAAAAAAAGTGTTCTCGTGGTATTATTTTAAAATTATAATATGCATTCACAATGCTATAGGAAATATGTACCTATCTTTAAAAAAAAACGAGTGTAGTTTAAAGTTTAAATAAGATATTGACATTATTTTCCTTTAGTTCACTTTACTCTTTTTAAAGTTTATACTTTTCTATCAACTTCCGTTATAACGCTCTCGTCACTTCCGTAACATTCACCAGCTTACCCCCCAAGTCACGCGTGCGTAAAGAAGTTTTACTTCAAAATGACACACACAACCGAAATCTTCTATGTAAATGTGTGTTTTTTCTATTACAATTTCCCTATTGTTCTTTCGGTAATGCTGTCAATTTAAATTATATTTCTCATTCTAAAGTTTGAAGAAAAAACCAAATTAATGCAAATATTTTTCAGTAAAAATTAACTTAACTTTTTTCAGTTTTGTTATTAAGTTCAAAATTAGCATGACTAGACTCCAGGACAATTGTTCTGAAAGCCAATCACAATCAGTGTTAAAACTTTAACGCCTGTTCCAGACCAGAGTTACGCACTAAAGCTCCCTAGAATTATGGCACTGCCATATAGGAAGTGGCAGCAATATAACAGTGAATAACGTCACTAGAATGTTGTAAAGTTCTAGTTTCCCTTTTTGACGTCACCATGTCGGATAGTACTCTCTAGAAAGCACTTTATAAACATACTAGCTACGCTCCGAGGCGTCGCTCCCGTGACATTTCGGGATAAAAAATAGCCTAAGGGCGTTTGTGCACTACCACTGAATTTTACCGATCCGGAAAAAAACGGATGCTTGTATTTTAATAATTAATCATTTATAATAGTAATTAATTAAATACAACCATCCGTTTTTTTCCGGATCGGTAAAATTCAGTGGTAGTGCACAAACGCCCTAAGACTTAGTCTCATATCTACAAAAAAAACATAAAAATTGGTCAAGCCGTTTCTGAGGACTTCGTTAACAAACACTGTGACGATATTTTATACAAAAGAAGAATCGTTCATTTGACAATATTTATACCAAGCAATATAAATAAATAATTTTATTACAATCACACCCAATTATCTAGCTCATAAGTAGTTGTCATTAAGTACTGTGTTATGGAAACTAGATAACGGATTAAATATATTTATATACTTTTTTGTCAATACAAACATAATAATTACACATTGATAACACCCAGACCAAGACAAATAGACATGTTCATGCACACAAATATTTGTCTTGTTCGGGAATTGAACCCGAAAACTTTGGAGCAGAAGGCAGGTATCCTACCCCTGCGCTAAATCGGTCGTCAAAGCAATGGAACTCGATTTTGCAAAATATTTTTTCCACTAATCCTAAAGACAAGGAACATAGCTGGTATACTGCTCTATCTGTCTTCGAGAATTATATTATTTGCAATTAAGCCATGATAGCGGTACCATCAGGCGATGTGAATACGAACTTTTTATAGAAAACCCATCTCACCTCTCATAAGATCAAGCTAAAAACGATGCCAATACCCTAGAATGGCGCAATAAAAAAATATGCTCCTCCTCACAGCATGCAAACGACACGACTACACACGTTAGTGCGCGACTAAAGATTTTATTGTGTTTGAAAACTTTGCCAAATGTCTCAAGACGTTAACATTCAAAATACATAACAATAAAACGCAATAAAACAATAACAATTTGCGAGACAATAGTGTTATTCAACAGCGATCAACATAAAAATTATTAGTGTAATTTCCGTAAATGCTCTTTCGTAAATTTGTTTAATAATAAAATATATTTTCTGTTTTAAATAAAATATGCCAAACGTTCAAAGCTTACTACTACATTTGCGAGGTCCTGAAAGGTTTCCCGCCTTAGCTTGGAAAACCAATGGCGTTGCTTTGATGACATTCACAAGTGCTAGACTAATCCATTCTAAACTAATTCTAAAATAAGTATCTTTTTATTCCAATTATTTATTAAATATTAGAAGTCTATTCCTTAAGACTTAGGTTAATTTTTTAGGTTCATTTCTTTAAACTTAACTTATAACTTAGGTCAAAGCTTAGGCTTTGAATGACTATAAAACACGTGCCTCCTCTTTGCTGATCCCAACAAAGAACACTTGATAATTTGAAGTAGGAAATAATAAATTGTATTTTAGTAACTACCTTTATCCTGGAAAGACTCAGGTAAACTTATTTGTAGCCCTATTTCATAATGACCTCTGCTTCGGTATGTAAATCAGTGTTTCGGCACAACTGTCCGTAAGCGTTTACTGCATAACATGCATCGCACGTTCATCCCAGATCCGACATATGATTACACCCCTTGATAACATAGTAATCCTTGATAGCATAGGTAAACAGCTCCTGGCAAGTATGGTCTCACTCACGTATACCTCATGTTCCTTGCTGACACACTGACAGGGTTGTCGGCAAGCCTAACACAACATTTTAGCTTTTGATCGCATAATAACATGAAATGTACACACGTACTACGAGAAACTCGCAGCTCAAGTCATGTCTTTGATTGTAAGATAAGATAAAGATAAAAATAATCTTTATTCACTTAGACATAATAAATATGTACTTATGAATCGTCAATATTTTCCTACCACCCATTCAAGACTTTTTTAACTGACAAGAAGAATGGGCGCAAGAAACTTGCCAGCGTTTCTTAGTTAGGTAACGACATTTACAAAAAAAAAACATATCGTTACTAATACAACAATTGCTTAGTATAAAAATACATCATATTAAACAGTGATTATGTTATGTGTTACATCATGACCATGCATTGCGGTCATTCAAATAATCGTCTACTTTATAGTATCCTTTGCTCATCAGCGACTCTTTAATGTAACATTTAAATTTATGCAATGGTAGTTCAATTATATGCTGTGGAACTTTATTAAAAAAGGCTATGCTTTTCCCCAGAAATGAGGCTCTGGATTTTTCTAGCCTAAACTTGGGAACGACAAGTTTATCTTTATTTCTTGTGTTAAAGCGATGAATATCGCTCTGCTTTACAAATGTATTATAATACTTTTTCACATAAATTATATTTTCATAGATGTAATGTCCTGCAACAGTTAAAATGTTTATTTCTTTAAATAGATCTCTTAAAGAATCTCTCGATCGGAGGTTGTAAATGGCGCGAATAGCCCTTTTTTGGAGCACGAATATACTTTGGATGTTAGCGGCTGAGCCCCACAACAAAAGGCCGTAGGACATAACACTATGAAAATAACTAAAATAGACTATTCTAGCCGTTTCAATATCGGTTAAGAGCCTTATTTTCTTAACTGCGAATGCAGCCGAACTGAGTCTACTCGCCAAGGCTTCGATATGAGGATCCCATTGTAGTCGCGAGTCTAATATAATACCTAGAAATTTTGTATTGTTAATGAATTCGACCGTATCGCCGTCTAGTCTAATATGAAAATCAACTTGTCTTACATTAGGTAACGAAAATTTTAAACACTTAGTTTTCTTTGAGTTTAATGATAAATTATTACTATTAAACCAATGTGACACTTTTGAAAGAGTACTATTTACTTCGTCAGAACAGTCATCACCTCTATCTACTTTAAAGACTAGAGATGTATCATCGGCAAATAGCACCGTCTCACATAAATTCTTCGCGTAGTAAGGAAGGTCATTTATGTATATTAAAAACAACAGCGGGCCCAATATTGATCCTTGGGGTACGCCCATAGTAATGGGAGCTCCGGTAGACTCAGTTTTATTAATAACTACCTTCTGAGTTCTTTCATACAGATATGAATGCATAAGGCTTACTGACATTTCAGAAACACCATAATGTTTTAACTTCCTTAATAGTGTTTGGTGATCAACACAATCGAATGCCTTGGAAAGGTCACAAAAAATAGCGATTACATCCTGCTTGTCCTCCCAGGCATCAAGTACATGTTTTAGAAATGCAACCCCAGCATCAGTTGTACTTTTACCTTTTGAAAAACCAAACTGTTTCTCATGCAGTATACTATTTAATTTAAAATATTCTAAAAGTTGAGCATAAATTAATTTCTCAAATATTTTACTTATTGCTGGTAGTATGGATATAGGTCTAAAATTTGCTGGGTCACTTTTGTCACCAGCTTTAAACAGAGGAATAATTTTACTATTCTTCATTAAATTAGGAAAGACCCCTTCACTTATACATTGGTTAAAAATTATTGCTAATGATGGAGCTATCACATCAATTATTGATTTGATGATACTTGTAGATATGCCCCAGAGATCTTCTGTTTTCTTAATATTTATTGCTTTGAATGCTTTAATAATATCTTCGGTAGTGACATAGCTAAAACTAAATGTTTCCTGGCACTTGTTCACACTAGATTCCATAAGAGAGACAGCGGTGTTGGGGCAAGAATTAAGTCTGCTAGTAGTTTCTAACGGTATTCGAGCAAAGAAACCTTCAAAAGCACTAGCCACCTCAATATCTGATTCAAAAGTCTGATCACTAATTTTTAAGTTAAATGAATTAATTTTGCTTTTTGTTTTGCCAGTTTCTTGGTTTATAATACTCCAGGTAGCTTTTATTTTATTTTCAGATGATTTAATTTTATTTGAAATATACCTAGATTTTGCCAAAGCACATACTTTCCTAAATGTTATTGAATATTTCTTGACATATTCAATGAAGCTAGGATCACAGGAAGTCGTTTTTTGTGCATAGAGTTCAAATAACTTTCTTCTGCTATTATAAATACCAGGTGTGGCCCAGTCACTAAACTTCTTACGATCATTACACTTTATAACTTTTTGTTTAAAATTGTTACTAAATTCTTTTTCAACAATATCAAATAATGATTGATAAGAGTTATTAGCGTCAGCAGAAGCTGGCAAACATTGAATTTTATCTTGTACATTATTTCTAAATTTATTAATACCACGTTTCGGTATTGGCCTGCAAATTACTTCGCGTTTAGGAATAACATTATAGTGCTCAAAAGAAGCTAGTTGTCCACTGTGGTCGGATTTAATAATATTAATTACCGATTTCTCAATTAAGTTACAGTTGGAAAAGATGTTATCTAAGCAAGTAGCCGATGTTGGCGTAATTCGCGTCGGTTCATTAAAAGTGTGAAGCAAATTAAATGATTTAAAAAGATTAAGGAATTTACTGGAGAGTTGTGCTAATTTAATATCTAAGATGTCTATATTAAAATCTCCACAAACTACAATTTTTTTATTCTTACGACAGCATATTTTCAAAACATCCTCCATAGTGGACTCAAAGACTGTGTAATTTGCTCCAGGGGGGCTATATACACAGATTATAATTATTTGTTCAAGTTCCACGCATGATATCTCACAAATTCGTTCAACAGAGAGGGATACTATATCCTTTCGCTCTTTATATTGTGTGTTATTAGGTAAAATTATTAAAGAACCCCCCCTTATTGTAGTTTTTCTATTAAATGAACTTACAACACTATAATTATCCAAATTTAACAATAATTCATATTCTTTTAACCAATGTTCAGTAACACATAACACATCAATATTTTCACAATTTAAAAATAAACTTATTTCTAGGTCTTTGCCAGCAGAAAAGCCTTGGATATTCTGGTGTACTATTTTTAAACATTTAGGCCTTCCTCTTGTCAATACTGGGCTAGAGTATGCCTCCGTTGTCTCTAATGGTAATTTAAATTAACCATGTCAGTATTTGGATTCAAAAGAATCGAATTATTTGGAACAGATTCCAAAGTTACATTAGAAGTATCAAAGTTAAACTGCTCAATAGAAGCAGAGGTTATACTAGCCAAGTTGTTGGCTAATTGTTTAAAATAAAATGATAGCGATACCGCTATTTGTCGCTTAAGATAATTAGGCAGATAATATTTATCTTTAGTCAAGTATACATTATTCAGCAACATATTGATATCAATAATATGCAACTCTTTATTATGACAGGCTAATGTGTTCATAGTTAAGTTTAGATTATACCTTATTTTATTTTCTAACGGTGAAAAACTTTTACTGTAGGGAAATGTAAACATAACAACCTTCCTTACATTTAATGAACATAATGTGTTGCAATAGGATATTAACTGGTTTTTATTTAAATTATCCCTGTTCCCAATTAAAATTATCAAGTTTGTGTTTTCACTTAAGGATTTTTTAACAACTATTTTCATGATCTCGTTTATACTGGAACCAGGCATGCAATAATTAATAACATTTTCCTTTGAATCTTTCTGTAAAAATTGGCCTAAATTCTTCCCAATCTCATCACTGAACATAATTGTTTTGGTGTCAGTAGTTTTAGTGGGGGATTTACTTTTATTATTTAATAATAAACTATCACAAATGTTAGAGACTTCAGGTGTGGTTGGTAAATAGACCTCCTGAGCCGCTTGGCCTAATGAATGTTTTAGCCTTACTTATTTTTTAAATTACATTTGTATGAAATTGCCTGTTTAGTAAATGAATTCAATCGTAACAGGGGCTTCGAAATACTTTTTATTTTTAATTTCAACATTTTTGAAAGAATTTGGAAGAAGTTATTTATAAAACCTTTCCACATTTTAATAAATAAGCGAATAATAGTTTAACAACTTCGGAAGATAAGAAAACACAACTTTGCTAGTAGAAAACTTAATTGTATCCATGGTTGTTTCGCATTAAGTACAAAGGTTGTATCTCTCACGGCAATATTATCTAATACACGTAACAGAGATACGGAGCAGCAGGATCACGTACCTAATACTGCTACTAAAGTACTCACTGACATATTACCGATACGGTCATACCGCTCTTACGGTTATCAATACTGATACAAGATCTTCCACTTATGTTTGTGTTTTTTTTTACTTTACTTTGTTTCAATGGACTAATAAAACCCTTTCTTTCCTGCTATTTCAAATGCGAAACTTATGAACTTTAATGTAAGTAAATAACTGAAATAATTGTCAAATATTATAATTGGATTAGAAAAGGTGCACAATCCATTAATCCAAAACTAGTTTTATAGGCAATTGGTTTTTAAAATACATAATATAATAATACAGTCACATGCAACTTTATCCGCATAGGATCCGGATCCGGACTGTAGAACCCGACACACTTTTTTAAGAATCTTTCAATGGAACTTTCTTACAGTAATATTTTATGTTTTTTATTCCGCCTTGTCCTTCCAGAGGTTAGCGTGTATACCACATTGCAACCTCATCATAAATAAAGCAGGGTACTCACCGAGCTGTGTAACACGTAACATGTCTGCTACTGTATCAAGTGAGTACGTAGGCACCGCTCGTGCGTGGTTCGTAAGTTTCAGTAAGCTCGCAGTGACAGTATCACTGCGAACACAAATGCGGATTCGGGAGCTCGTAGACGCGGTGACCGTGGACCAGCCGTACTCACTTGCAGGTTGATACAGTAGCAGATACGCTACGTGCTACACAGCTAGGTGAGTACCCTGCTTTAGTAAATTTACCCTCGTAAAGGTAGATCAATTTAAAACTGAAACACAATTTACTGTATAAGTTCATCATGACTCGCGTCATCGCATCTGATTACGGCATAATCCGGTGCACGTAAGGCGATACTCGAGCCCGCACGTAACACAGCGGTAAACTACCCCGCGACACATGGCTGGTGCGTTCGCCCAACTATATCAAAGGTATGCAAATAATGTTTTTTGCCAATATCAAACTAAACTTATCTTCAAGATAAAATATAAGGAAGAAGAGGACAGGTTTGATTAAAATCTGTGTTGTCTTCTATGTTATTAACTAAATGTGTAAAAACTGTGATGGAGGAGTGTGATATACTGAACTAAAAAAAGGATCGAAACGCGCAATAATTCAATAAAGAACAATACGCGCGAAGACACTATGTGTGTTATTTCGTTGTGCTAATTTTAAAGCGCCATGATTAGTAAAAAAACGTGCATTATTAGTTATATATACTGATATTATAAAGAGGAAAGATTTGATTGTTTGTTTGCATCGAATAGGCTCCGAAACTCTGGACCGATTTCGAAAATTCTTTTACCATTAGAAAGCTACATTCATCCCGAGTGTCATAGGCTATATTTTATCCCGATACTCCCACAGGAACGGGTACCACGCGGGTAAAACCGCGAGGATCCGCTAGTATGTTATAAATGAACAGAAATCAAAGAATTGGTAAGAGGAAGCTTAATTCCTTTCTATAATTAAATTACTTTCAATCAAGAAAAACCCCTTTTTGTAGTTTCACTAGTACATAAAGCAAAATGTCAAGATTGATGTGCTATCCACAGTACCAACAGTCCACATCTGCGACCGTTTCCTGCACTGTACCAACCTCACGTACCTAATAACGCCGCCGACCAACAAACACCAAACAAGATTTAACCGGGATAAAATAAAGAGTTGCGCCATCACTACTTTATTTGTCACTGGCCTTGATGAAAATGTATTGGGCGATCGCAAACATTCGCAGCACAATTAGACGAACGATTAAATAAAATACTTGAATACAATCGAAAAGAAAGTTAGGTATTTAATTTAATTGTACTGTTATCATATTACTTCATGTTAAATGGTTAACGAACGATGCTTTTTCGTAACATTGATTAGCACACCCGAAAGACTTTTACATACTTTTCAACCTTTTTGATATTTCTATTCGAGAGTTTAGAGTGGTCTAGGACACTAGGTAACTTTCATAATTTTTCTTCAAAATTGATTCCTCTAACGATAATACCTAAACAAATAAGTAAAGAAACACTTGGGAAAACTTTATTTTAAAAGCTGAATGTAAATAGCTTGTTACTTTTTTGGATGTCTTAAAAAGCGGTGAAAATATTTTTAACATATTAATATTAGTTATAAATAAAAAAAATAATATGTAATATTAATTTTTAGATTAGAGCTTAATAATATTTTGTAAAATTCTCTACATTTATCTGTATAATAATAACAAGTAGGTAGTCGAAAACTCCAAACACTTAAATCGCCATCCGCTTCAACTGTGTGTATCAAACTGTAACTTTGCACCGCCCGGCAAGTTTAGTTAAGGATACCATAAAATAGTTGCGAGCAGATCAAGATATATTCGCCACACGTGCCGATTTATAAGCAGAGATTAGCTACGCTCGCCCCGGATTAGATGCTGTTGCTTTATGGAGCGAATCAAAGTAAGAGGTGAACCTTAATTTTATTACAGAGATTGTTCAAAACTCCACTACTCCACCTATTTAACTACTGAGACCTATGAGACAGGTCGAAGTTTTGTATTACCTTTATTCTTTATTTTTAACCGCCTCTGTGGTCTAGTTGTTCACACCACCGATCTCAGACCAAGACGTCCCGGCCCGGGTTCGATTCTCAGTGGGGGTACATGTTATACTCGGTTTGGTTGGTGGTAGGACTTGTTCTTAGTCCGCCTGGCTAGCTACCACCGTCTTATCTAAATCTGACACCATAACAATGATATTCCCCGTTGTAGATTAAAAAAAACTACGATATGTTTTTTTACAGTTTTATAAGGCAATGCAGATATTGAATTTAAGTATGTGCATTATTTTATTGGCTAGTACTATTTCTACAAACGCCAATATCTCTACACTAACATCAATTAAAGAAGCGCTAAGTGTGAGAGTAGAAGATGATATTTTCTAGTTATTTAAACATTATTTAGTTTAATCACGCAGACTTAATATTAGCTAAATTAAGGCGCTACTCGGAAAAATATGGACTTTTTGATTTAAAACTATAGGACGGTTACAGTTGTTAGAAATCTGGTAATAAGATTCTTCTTCTTCTTCTTCTTAACAATACGGGCGGTTTCCGCAACTCGACGTCTATTGCGCCTATTTTGCGTCCGGAGGGTGCGCGGCCAGATCACTCCAGCCAGCCCAGCTCAGCCAGGAACGCTCCAAGAGCTTTCACATTAGTGATTGCTTCCTGGACGCTGCCCGGCGAACCGAGGTACCTCGCCCGGTAGGGGGCCACCCCCCTGCATTCCAGCAGTACGTGGGCAGCTGTTTCTTCTTCCTCCATGCATCCTCTGCATAGGGGACTGTCGGTGACACCTAAATTAAAAAGATGTCTGTTAAGTTGTCCATGACCAGCAATGGCACCTGTTACCAGGCGAAGTTGCGGTCTGTAAGTTGGTAATAAGATATATATTTCTTCATACCTTTATCTAGAATCGTATAGTTTCAAAAGCACGATTTTATGATTTTGCCTCGACACTTTTTCTTTTCGAAAAGACCTCTAAAAAATACGAAAAGTGAAGATTATTCTTAAATGGGGTTACTTACACTATTAGAAATTGGTTTAATTAGTGTACACCAATAATATTGAGGATCGTATAGAAGCATTTTTTTTTTAAATCGCTGTAGTTTTTTAATACGAAGTGATTTTGTGTTTTTTTTTGTCTAATCTGCAAAATCGGTCTCGCTCCCGCGCGCGTTGTTTTCTCATTGCTATCTCGCTTCAGCACATTTTTTCCGAGTATCGCCTTAACTACTAATAATAGTTTTTATTTAGCGATAAATTTTAACAAACTGAATGCTTAATAGAGTTAAACGTGGTAAATTGTAGGTAGGTACATACCTATTAATTACGAAGAGCTTAATACCGACTAATAAACGTTTATCTAAATGTTTTTGAGAATATTGAATGTTGTGACTTTAATCTAATAAGCAGTCGCGTTAATACCCACCAATCCGCACTGAGCCCGCGTGGTGGGTCATGGCTCATTCTCCTTATTCATCCATAAGGAAGGCCAGTGCCCCAGCAGTGGGGACATTAAATGGCTGATGATGATGATGATGATGATAAATCTAATAATAACTTCAACACTTATCACATACAGTACTACAGACTACGTTATTTAATATTCTCGTCTTTGCATTACACTTTTAGATGATTTATTTTCAAAAAAGTATCTTTTATAATTTTAGTTTCTCGAAGTTAAACTTTAATATTTTTAGATTTACTTGTACAAATCACACTTAAAGTAAAAGCTATTCTTTTTCACGTTTACGAACGAAGCATTTTATTTTATTTACCTACGAAATTTATAGCAGTTATTATTCTATGCGGGATTTGGATATATTTACTTTAACATTATAAAGAGATGAATATTTTTTATTTGAATGATATTATGAAGTAATGTGTACGAGACCACTCGACCTATTGCAAAAGCTCTTTGAGCAATCAAATCTTAGTGGCGAATGACCAATGAAATGGTACACAGAGATAAAACAAAGCCCTCGAAATACTTTATTGCGTATTCGCAAAAACAATGCAACATCAAAGTGAAATATTTTCCCTGTCAAAAAATGAATGAACAAAGTAATTCCCAAATCCATAGATAGTGTAAAAATCCCATGTCCATCCCCAAATGAAATGGAAGCCGCGTCGGCAATATTCTAAATTCAAAACTGCATGTGAATAGAAAAAAGGACGAAGCCATAGCGACGGCAGAAATGGGTGATACCGTGTAAACAAATTACTTTTTATTCAGTGTTTTCGTTGAAAGTCGCCACCGATTTGGCAAAGGGACCGCTGGCGTACAGCCAGAGAGTGAAAGTTCACAAGACATTGGCCTACCGAATTTGTTTATATACGAAAGTCGTAGCGAGCCAAGGCGGCCGGGGGTGGAAAGTGAGCATTCCTAAACGTAAACATTGCGGGGACGTGGTCGAAATTTTATGTGGGACGTGAGGAGAGGCCTGATTGGTCATTGGAAGCCGCGGGTCACGCGCCGACGCTTCCTCGTTCATTTGCATCGGATACTTTTTGTATTCTGTTAGTGTACGTAATTGATTTGGTTAATTTCGCCTTGTTCTGTGTAGTTTTATCTCTAAAGACCTATTATATTACCATGCATGACAAATAAGACGCAGTTTTAAGGTAGATTTATTATAGAGTTCTCGCAAGAATCTCTACGGCAGTCGTCGGTGATGTCTTGCACTACCCTGCCCGCGTCATTTCGCTACGCGTGTAGCCATGACGTCACACTACGTAGCATACTCGTAGAATGGAGAAAATACTTTTATATACATACTTACGTTTTTTTTCGTGGCTAAGCTTAGACAATATACTCTAAGTGTTATTCACCATCCACCGACATTTAGTATAATCTAATAATACCTGAGAAAATATCACTTCTGTTCTAATTCTTCTAACTCAATTTAGGAAACTGTTTACGACATTATAAGCCAACATTGCGAGTGGTATACGATACAGTTTAGCCATCTCATATCTCCCCTCGTTAAGTAGACACCCGTAGATTCCAACTAAAACTGAGGTATATCCCGAAACTGAGGTATATTTCCCAAAACGGAGGTGTAATGCCCAAAGTTACAGGCGCGGATGCGTGAGGCTTAGCCGGCGATTCCGCTGAAATATACAGAAATATACACGCGTATGTGCACTAAGTTTAAGCTCTGGAATGGACTCGGAAATGTAAACACTCAGCTTTAGATTTGATGTACCTACTCGTAATAGTAGTGCTATTACGTGTATAGGAAAATTTAGTGTAGGTTTAGCTATGAAGTTAAAGCTTATTGATTAGATGACTTTAGTGTATTGTGTAGCTTCATAGCTACACAATGCACTAATAGTCTCGCAAATTAATGTTTTGAATGTCTAATGGAAGCCGCTGGATGCGGGCAGCGCAGGACCGATCGTTGTGGAGATCCTTGGGGGAGGCCTATGCCCAGCAGTGGGCGTCGTACGGCTGAAATGATGATGATGATGAATGTAAGATTTTGTCTTGTCAGTTCTAGCATAGAATAGCACTAACCCCTACCTATCCTGTCCTATCCGTTCTTGGTCTGATGTTGTGTTGTGTTGTGTCTCGACTAAAGGAACACTATAAGCTCAGCTAAGCTGAGCTTAAGTTGTTTCTGAAATCTTTGCGATTTTAAAAATGTTTTGATGCATGTGTATCAAATCAGTGACTGCATTTCATATTAAATACGTTGTATTAACACAAAAGCAAAAACAATGTCACGGAGCATCCTTAGCAATCTGAAGATCGTGCTAGCAATCTTGGTGCTTTCGTATTACACATTTGTGATAAGTGACTTTCATTCCAAAAAAACTGCCAAGCGTGGCATATCCAAGCATAGTGAATATGAAAAACAAAAAGAAAAAAAATTCTACTGCAGCAACCGATATGACGCATTTAGAATTGAGCCACACATCCCCGTTCATGGGGTTATACGTCCGACGTTGACGATACACCAAAGGATCGTGACGTGCGTCCAAAGCGCGAATTGAAACAAAGGTCGCGTTCGTAGGTCACTCGGATTCTTTTTCGATTCCACGTGAAACTGGGATATTCGCATTTTTTGCGAATAGCCCCCGGCCTACCGGCATCCTTTCTGAGCCTGTTTGAAAAGGATTTGTTAGAATACTGCCCGTAGCTAATTTAAAACGAAGCTTTATCAATTTTAGGAATGTAAAAATTCCAAATAAAATTATACATCTAGATAAATTCCTAATGCAGTAGGTATAGTAACATTTAAAGGAATAGTATAGGTAACGTGTGTATAGGTTAATGAGAATAGATTATCTTCACAATAATTTCACCACATTTTACTTGCCATAATCAGTAAACATAATCTTAAACATTGCTATATTTTTAATAAATATGTTTACTAGATGCTAAAAGGGCATCAGTCCTCATCACTTTAAAAAGGAATATCATAAAAACTATAAATTTAAATAAATGCCAAATCATCAGAGTTTTTTCTTCTTCTATGAAAGCTAGGGTGTCTAGACTATTGTCCTTTTAACATAGAGTGATTCAATTATATTCTAATAGCATTGTTATTTAAAAGAAACTGATTCCGGAATCATTTCCTAATTAGTGTTTCTAGTTGTTAATAAAACGAATTATTTGATAAGGAACAATCAACTGTCATTATCTTCAACATGAGGTAACTCACCACCCAGCTTTTCGCGATCCATCCCCATATCACATAACAAAAAAACTGGCCCGAATTGGCACCACACCCAAATTATAAGTCGCATTCATTCGGACCCAGAAAGAGACGTCCACGGGAATGACGCGCCATGAATTAACCCACAATGTAGGCGGGCGCGGCGTCCTCTAAACACGAGTTATGGTGTTAAGTAATGGGACCTTACATGGCGTCGCCTTTGTGCCGTTTATGCCCTCGTAAACCCGCTTGTCTCGTGCCTCCGCCAATGAGATATGGCACCGTAAAGGTTTTTATTCCGCCAGTATAATTACAGGTGACTGGAATGACGGTTAGTAAAACTTGGACAATGGAAACTAATTTGCATAACTTAAGTGAATTTTCCACGGAAGTGACAATTGTGCTCTTTTATTAGGATGTTAAAGAAGATGCTCCGTGTAGCGATATTATCAGCGAATATTCTGAAAATAAACTTATTTAGAGTGTTTTTACTGTCACGCGCTTCGGCAGCGCCGTTGGAGCGCGCGCGCTTGGAGATGTATGGGGTTAGCAGTTGCGTTTCAAAGCAGCGCTGCTCAATTGACAATAAAATCAGCCTTACTTTAAACAAGTTGATGAAATCAGTTCATTCTCACAAAATACAGTAACGTAGAGGTAGTAGGCATAAAACAAATCATGAATCGCCTGTGATGAATCATATGATTTATGCAATCAAGTCACCTGCTACTTTCTTTGACATCATCATCATCATATCAGCCGAACGACGACGCCCACTTCTTTGACATGGTCTTCTACAAATCATAATATTATAATACTCATCAGAAATAATTTAAAATTTATTTGAACTTATTTGAACTTTACAAAAATTTTATTCAATTTAATTCTTTTTATATTTATAATGGCGTCATTTTATCATAATCATAAAAAATCTTAATTCATATTTAATTTCCATTCATAGATTCGATTGTTATAATACAGATTATTTTTTCACATTTGTTATTCATTCAATATTGATATATTTCTGAATGTCATAATTAAATATCAACATTTCAACAACAGTCAAATACCCTATTACATTTTTCAAAGTGTTTTGTTATGTGAATAGTTATAATTTGCTCGAGAGTGTTTATTGGAATGTATGGTACTTACGCCATACATGTGATTGTAGGAATCCTAAACCCGAATTTGTTTTAATCCTTTCAACATTTTGTTACTGAATGTGAGTGTTACCAACCGCCGACGGAGCGACGGTCAGAGCAAACAACAAACAGACAGACAGACCTATGCAAATAGGAGGACCGCGATTGTTTATGGAAAGAGTAAATTTTAGAACGCTGCTTAATTTAAGGTCTTCATAAAATAAAGGCGATTTTTTCAGAACACGGTTTTTAATGCTAAGACCATCGATGTACTTAGTTGCCTAGCCTAGCTAGGTTTGGCCTGACAAGCTTTAGCTACTGGACGAGAGAGATCCTAGGCTGGCGCTGCGCTGACCAGATTGAAAACACAAGAGCTCATAAACTAACCCCTAAATATAATCCCACAAACATATTTGATCCGAACGGTGGAGGCGTTACTAGCAATAAAACTACTGAAATGGCTGACAGATGTCAAAATAGTAGTACCTATATGTGACTGTCGCATAATTAGGGGTGTTAAAACACGAGTGTGAGTTTGGCGAGTTTTTTAATAGCAACCCACATGTGTTTTAATAGGTTCCGAATTATGTGCAGTCTCATACACTACTTTATCTACACTCATGTATCATATTTCAAAAATAAAGCAAAAAAAAAGTGGATTGGCGCCAAATACTACTCATAGGAGTCTATACGGTCTATACCTTCTTAATTCAATATTCTAATTTAAAAAAAGTTTCTTATTGTTGCCGGCTATTGAAGGGCTTGGAAAGGTGGAAGTCAGGGCCGGTAAATCAAATATAAATAAAAAACTTAAGTGTGCCCTAATAAATGACAGCTTAGTCGTAAAGACCATTACGTTACAATACAGTTATATTTTTTAAATTTCTTTAAAGTTGCCTATGACATAAAGTGTGTCATTATTACGTTCAGGTAAGAATTCATAACTCCAATATTAATCATGAGTGTAGATAAAAGTTTTTATGTGGAGATCCTTGGGGGAGGCCTATGCCCAGCAGTGGGCGTCGTACGGTTGAAATGATGATGATGATGATGTTCCAAATTTGACCACCTCGGATCAGACGAATTTGTGGAACCGTACTACGCAGGTGATAGCCAATTTCTACCGTCACCGCGGCGCAAAGCAAACAGCCAGATTTGGTCGCCTATGCAAATGCCGACCGCGAACCGCAACACCGCTGTTTGTCCTGCTTGTTGATTACAGAGTCAAAAAAACATTAAATTAAGCGGGAAAGTTTATACGTTTGAAGGGAGTTTCTTAAAGTTGAATGTAGCCTGTAGCATACGGTGCTGAAGAAGGTTTTTATACCTGCGAGCATTTTAGTTAGAGTTAGCTTTTAGAGCTGAAATTTCAGTAAAAAAATGCTAAGCGATTTTCAATAGAAAATTCATCCAATACAAATTAATTGAAGTCTCCCGGTTCATAAAGGAGCGTGCACACGACACGTCTACGTTTTTTTCTGAACACCGCAAACACATTATATCGTCGAAATGTGTATTTGTGACGCAGAGATTGTGTGCCTATTTATTTTTCACCCCCCACCCCCACTCCGGTGACACTCGCATTATTTGCTCGCCCCGGGATGTTTGCGCACGTGTGTACGGTGTCGGTGTGTACTACTTTATTTATGAGTTCTGTGGCCACAATCAAAATAATTTACGATTTCCACGTATGGAAATCTCGGCGTTTGTCCGAGAGACTTTAATAATATTTTTGTAATTAAAAGCGCTCGGAACGTCTCTGTAGGGGCGCGTTTACACCATTTTTACAGCCTCCCCTGACGGCAATTAATTGTAAGATCGCCCTACTTTCAGATTTGTTGGTTTCCGACCGATCGTGGACGTGAAATATATTATATAACTAGCCTCCTGTGTTTCGTCATAAAAGATGCGTAGTCATTAAACGTAATATCTTATTGAAAGAGGTATAAGTATGGGTTTTATTAAGTTCTTATTTAGATTCATAATTATGAATATGTTATGCTACGGCTATCAAATAGTGTTACTACCAGTCGTCACCATGAAGCTCGACTTAATACTGAGGTAACTAGAGAGTGCAGTACGAACAATTTTTTGTGACCACAAATTACACAGTGGCTGTCTTCCGTCTCAACTCTCACCTACACTTTAAAAAAATACGTACCTATGGTCATATGAGACAACTGACAGCCACTACATACTAAATGTCAAATTTGCTGGTGTTCACTTTTTTATTCAGGGTGAGAACTCCAGTTACCTCAATATTAAGTTGAGCTTCATTCTTGTAATACTATTGACAAAGTTTGTAAAACATAAAAAAACATCAAAAACTACAGACCTACTCTCATAAATTAGCTTGTTAGTAATTTTAAATTAAGTGTAATTATAATCACAAACAACCCTAAGAGTTTATAGGCTAGCAATACGCTAGCAACCACTAATTAAGTATTGCGCAGAATCTAGTTATTAAACGAAAGCCTATTTCAAAGACTCCTATTAACATTATCTATACTAATATTATAAAGCTGAAGAGTTTGTTTGAACGCGCTGATCTCAGAAACTACTTGGCCGAATTGAAAAATTATTTCATTAAATCGAGGAGGGTTATAGGCTTTATAACATCACGCTATGACCAACAGAAGCGGAGCATTAATGAAAAATGTAGCAAAAACGGGAAATAATATTTCTTTTTAGTAGGCTTTTTCCTTTTCCTCAAATTAACGCAGGTAAAATGCGGAGCACAGCTAGTGTTATACTTAATAATAGTTCACATCTATCTGGGTCCTGTGAAAAAGTAATCAACTTTGAATGAAGCCTCTCAATTTATCTTGTTCAATATTAATATTTTATACAAAAATGCATCCATAAAGTTACAATGCATGTAATTTAGCCAAGAGGGCCTTAAGCCTTGCAAATGTTATTTAATATGGGTCGTTATACGGGCCGTAATATGGGGAGTCTCATTGATTTCGGATTATCCGGCGAGATTAGAGAGCACTCCCTGGCCTTCCCTCTTCCTCTTTATTGTACCTACTTTTGATGGCCGGTTGTGCCGGAAAAGAAATAATGAGCTATGTCGTCTATAAATCAGTAAGGTACTCCCACACAAGACTTAAGTGACGTTAAAGAATGTTGTGTAACATATTATAACATAGTGTAACAGTAACAGTGTGTTACCAATTTTTTTTTTTTTTATTCGATTTCGTAAATAATTTAAAAGTAGTTGACATAAACCGATGGTCGTTGAGGCGGAAAGGTTCTCGAATGGCGACCGCGTACCGGACGATGTTCCGTGGGCAGGACCCCTACAAGGTGGACCGACGATCTAGTCAAGGTCGCGGGAAGCTGCTGCTGGATGCGGGCAGCGCAGGACCGATCGTTGTGGAGATCCTTGGGAGAGGCCTATACCCAGCAGTGGGAGTCGTTCGGCTGACATGATGATGATGAGTTGACATACCTAAATATTCTACTTTAAATTAATAAATATCACATACAAGATTAGATTACGAGATAAATAGCCTAAACAGTTGTCTTATGTTTAAACCGCCTCTGTGGTACAAACCACCGATATCAGACCCAGAGATCGTATATATTGTATTCGGTTTGGTTGGTGGTAGAGCTTGTACGAGTTCCGCCTGGCTAGCTTACACCATCTTGTCCAAGTTTGACGCTATAACAACGATGTTTTCAGCATTGTTGTGTTCCGGCAGTTAGAGATAAGATAGCCAGTTCCTCAGTAATAATGGATTCCGGGAGTAGTGCGCTTCTACCTTCAGCATTATCATCACTTAACATCAGGTGTGATCAAGGCTAAGTGCTACCCCGTTGTGGATAAAAAAAATGTATGTCAAGACAAAAGTAGGTCTTATAAATATGAACAATGATAATTAAAACAAACAGTAAGGTTCTTTATGTTGAACCCGCAACCCGGGTCACAAGTGACAGTATACTATCAATGGTGGGGTGGACAGTGCGGAGCACACCTTACAGGAGTGCCCTATCAGATCATCGCAGCGTCGTAATCAGTGCGCAGTGGTAGGGAGAGACCTCTCGCTGCCAAGCATGGCTCGTGCCATGCTTGGTAGCGACAGGTCCTGGGATGCAGCAGTCTCCTTTTGCGAGGATGTCATCTCGCAGAAGGAAGCATCAGAGCGGATTCGCGAGCAGGATGCTCGCTCCTGCGGATCGGCTCCGACGAAGGCGGGTGGGACGGAGGATGCGGCGCTTTGCACACCTTATTCCACTTTAGTGTGGTGGACAGTGCGGTGCGGGTGACGGCCTGGTAGCCTGGTCCTGGAGCCCGGAAAGCCGGGCCAGCCGTCGAGTCGTAAGAGGAGTTTGCCACATCGGACCCTCCACAGTGCGGCTCCTAGTGACGGCTGGCGGTGAGAGCAAGTAGAAAAAAAAGTATACTATCAATGCGCCATTGGATCATTCAGCCAGCAAATCAAAATACTACACAACCTTACACAAGCATGTTTGCAGCCATTAAAAAGCTGAGTTATATCTAAACCGCATTAGACAAGATGATTTTAAATCAAAAAAGGAATTTAAAATCAAATCGGTTACACAACGTAAGTAAATATTATTAAAAGCCTTTTCCTTTGAAGATTTATTTATGTGCTATGAAATAAACTCGTTCTCGAGTTGCAAACACGAAATGCTTAAAGAAACTGAATACATACTTGTTCTGTGAATTGAAAAACATTTATAAATTGTGAAGTAACCATGTGCCATTCAGCCAGTTCTCATAAACGTGTTAAATCGTTAAACCGAAATAAGTTGTGTACGTTCCTATGCGAAGTACAGTTAGAGGCATATCATCGTAAAATAAGAAAGTGTAATTTATTTTATACTCAATCTCTATGAATGTAAAATTTAAAATTAACTGCAGTATTTCGATAGATTTTTACATTCCTCTGCTCTTTGAGATATAGCGAGTTGTGATGGATTTATTGCAACACTATTAGTTCTATATGAATAACCACTTAAACCATTTACTTTTAATACGTGAAACTTTTTTTTTATAGTGAGGGGAATCCCTTTACGCATACCCCGTCCACGTTGGTGTGCGGACGGTGGTAATGTGGGACTCGCCTAGCCGCTTCCTGACCCTCCATCCAGTCGCAAGGACTCGATGGAGGGTCAGGAAGGGGGAATACCCACTAAACCTCTACGTGAAACTTACCTACTATTGAAAATAATATCATCATCATCATCATCAGCCATAATAAGACCAAACTGCTGGGGCACAGGCCTCCCTTATGGATTGATAAGGAGAATGGGCATGACCCACTACACGGGCGCAGTGAGGAGTGGGTATTAACGACCGCAAACTCAGTCGGGACCAACGGCTTAAAACGTGCCTTCCGAAGCATGGAGGAGCAGAGCTCAATATGATAAATGTTTGCTCACCCATCCCGTGACCGACCATTGCGAAAGTTGCTGAACTAAGTGTTTAAAATTTTCGTTACCTAATGTAAGACAAGTTAATTTTCATATTAGACTAAACGGCGATATGGTCGAATTCATTAACAATACAAAGTTTCTAGGTATTTTATTAGACTCGCGACTACAATGGGATCCTCATATAGAAGCCTTGGCGAGTAGACTCAGTTCGGCCGCATTCGCAGTTAAGAAAATAAGGCTCTTAACCGATATTGAAACGGCTAGAATAGTCTATTTTAGTTATTTTCATAGTGTTATGTCCTACGGCCTTTTGTTGTGGGGCTCAGCCGCTAACATCCAAAGTATATTCGTGCTCCAAAAAAGGGCTATTCGCGCCATGTACAACCTCCGATCGAGAGATTCTTTAAGAGATCTATTTAAAGAAATAAACATTTTAACTGTTGCAGGACAATACATCTATGAAAATATAATTTATGTGAAAAAGTATTATAATACATTTGTAAAGCAGAGCGATATTCATCGCTTTAACACAAGAAATAAAGATAAACTTGTCGTTCCCAAGTTTAGGCTAGAAAAATCCAGAGCCTCATTTCTGGGGAAAAGCATAGCCTTTTTTAATAAAGTTCCACAGCATATAATTGAACTACCATTGCATAATAGTATATTATGATACAAGTGAGCTTAGGTTGCTCATTATACACGAGGCTGTGGGTTGCAGCCCGAGCCGCAGGCGAGGGCGTAAATCAGCCGAGTGTCTAGTGAGTAAGTTGCTCACGAGTTTCATACGCACTTTTTCAACACACTTGCGAGGAAAAACAAACATTTATTGCATACAATATATTGTATTATCCTAATATTAACTAAGGGAAAAAGCGCGCAAGTTTTTTTTTTTGCACGCGCCAAATGTGAGGTGATTGATTACTTACAGCCATACAGCCTACTTCAAAATAATTAAGTATAATAATAGTGATAAAATGCAAATGTTTTATAACAAATTATTGTGAATTATAAATAATTTGATAATAATATACTTAATTATGTTTTTTGTCTTAATTAGGGACACATTTATTTATTCTAAAAACGTAAATGGATTTTCAGCCGTATAAAACCTCTTTGTTGTTACAAAAAAAGAACTGTATCTATTACCCGCTGAAATTGAAAATGCTCTGTTGACTCGCATATAACTTGCAGTTAGGTACTAACTTAACTTTGTAGGGATACTGTATTACCCGGTTAAATTTAAAAGTCTCTGTTTACTCACATATAATTTGCAGTTAGGTACGTACTTAACTTTGTAGGGATAATTCTATTACGCAACTAGTACTATAATATTATTATGCACGAGTGGGTTATAGTTCGGTTTATGGCCCTAAGATCGATGTAATAAGGCTCACTTTATGAGCAAGTGTGTTGAAAATTTAAATGTTACATTAAAGAGTCGCTGATGAGCAAAGGATACTATAAAGTAGACGATTATTTGAATGACCGCAATGCATGGTCATGATGTAACACATAACATAATCACTGTTTAATATGATGTATTTTTATACGAAGCAATTGTTGTATTAGTAACGATATGTTTTTTTTTTGTAAATGTCGTTACCTAACTAAGAAACGCTGGCAAGTTTCTTGCGCCCATGCTTCTTGTCAGTTAAAAAAGTCTTGAATGGGTGGTAGGAAAATATTGACGATTCATAAGTACATATTTATTATGTCTAAGTGAATAAAGAATATTTTTATCTTATCTTATCTTCAACGATTACAGGCCGATAGCTTATCAGAACTTACTTAGACATTGTGAAACAGGCCCTTTTAAGGATTCGCATTCTCATAATTATCTGTAACAAACAAAAGAATGTAGGTACTAAATAATTATATCCCATTCATATTAATATTTCATGATTAATAAATGGTTTCACGTAAGAATACCTAATTTAAATGGACAAAAACAAAATTTAAATTTTCAAAGAGAGAATCAATTACAATCTTATTTCCACCTTTAAATTGAAAACAAATGAATTCATTGCTCCTTTTACGAAAACTTTTCGACTCAGTTGTGAAGAGTCATTAATTCAATTAACTCGTCAGCTAAAAAGAGTAATGTTGCATGCGTTTCAATTAATTAACAAGCACGCAGTTTATCTGTCTGCAATAACATGGTACGTATTTAAATACATACTCGTAGGTACACTTTACGTAGGTAGTTCATAGAGACAACTTATCGTATTATATGCTTTTTCAGTATCGTATTTTTCAGAATGCTTTGTACTTTACGGGTTCTAGAAAAAATTGGTTATAGGATATTTTGGTTGTATTTGGATATTTGATACAATTCGAATACGATTAGTTTTGAGAATGTACAACTAAAAACTTAGTGGCTAAGCAGACTGAAATTGAACAGAATTTCAAAGATTGCGGGTTCTTTTCCTACCTGAACAGTAAAAGAGGTTTTTTCGAATGTAAAGTAACTTTAAAAAATTCGGCACAATTACAATTCAAGTGGCTCTCACGGCGGTTTTTAATACCGCCGCGAGTGACACCAGCGATTTAGCTAATGGATTCTTTTAATGGCCGAATGAATATTTAAACTCAATGCCGAGAATTAAAATGAAATAAAATTAATTTCTCGTCCGCGACCCCGAGTGGCTATATATTAGCCATTAACGCCCCCGATTGGTCCAACGAGAATATTTGATGGCTCTCGAGCACCGATATCGACAATTCTATTATAATAAAGAACGCATATATTTCTTTGATAAAAGAACTGTCGAAGTTACCACTGAGTGCGGCCCCGATAAAAACTTGCTGACTCTACGGAAAACGTATAAAATAATAAGAGAGGAATTAGAAAAAGCTCGCCGGTACCTACGCTATATTTTGTCATCACTGCTTTTTTAACTTTGCGAGTTGAAAACTTTTGTTTTTCCTTTATCTGTCCATTTCGACCTCTGCCCTGTATTTTAATGATTCATGAGAAAAGTAATTTCCGTCGAAAGGCACGCAGTCGATTTTTTAAAACTTTCACTTCGGTAACTGTCCCCGTTTTCACATCTATTCAGAGCAGACGACTTCGGGACGGCGGCCGCTCAATCAACCGTTATTATAATACCGTTGAATAATAATGAAACTTTAAAGCGTCAAAAATCAAATACGACCTTTTTCTTAATTAATCTCCGACGTGCCTACTTTAAAATTGAAATAATTTATTTTAAAAAATAAGTAAGGAAGTGATATCTAAGAACATGCGAACGGACACCGATTTTTACGATTTCAGTATACTTTTGACAGCTCATTCAGTCTTATTACAGAAGTTTTTATACTTAATATATAAGATAGCCGTTAGCTGTCGGCAAACTAAAAAAATAGGTGTGACGTAAATTCAAAGCATAAAACCTTTAGGTAAGGTTACGGGTTTGCCCCTCTTCGCTACATTTCGACATGCAATTTATTTATCGATACACTACTTATAAATCACCTCGGGTGCAAAAAGAATGCTACCTATAAATAGTTCAGGCTCATTAATAGTAAAAACCAGACCACTGAGTAGACAGCCAATGAAATGGGTAATAAAAGTAATAAAGTGTATTGTTTGCTGCGAGATCGATAGCCAAAGAGCCGTTTAATTAATGACCAATCTCCAGAGACTCACCGGCACTTATACTAATTAATTAAAGTCTGCTGCAAACGAAGTAATAAAGTGAACTCCCATGTTGCCGTCGCGTCCGGTGGGCGTCATTGTTTAAAATGTACCTTTCTTTCCTCGTCTCCGCCTAAACTGTGACATTGATACAGGTCTCCTAAAACGGATCTTACAAATCGGCGTTAAAGCTATTTTTATCGGCGCCCGCCTAGAATAGAAGTTTGTTGCGAAATGAGCGTGGAAATACTGAGGTGTCGAAATGGATTTGTTGCTGAACTTTCCGTCTGTTTGTGAAAGTAATGGGATAGCATTTAAAAGTTCAATTATCACAGTAACATAGCTTGTTAGGATTCCAATTATAAGAGGCTCAGACTTGAAGTTTTTTTATGCTATCATTATTACCGTCATCAATATTCTAAAGACAGTCTTAAGTGCTTTTTCACACTTATGCTCTGAAATGTTAATATTATATTTGAGAAAAGAATGCAGTACGTGGCACTTTTCCGAGGTAAACATTCTAAATTTGAAAATCACTGCAGTAATGAATTTCAGTACTTACTTACTGCACTGATTTTAGTGCAGTAAGTAAGTACTGAAATTCATTACTGCAGTGATTTTCAAATTTAGAATGTTTACCTCGGAAAAGGTACTACCCAAAGATATTATTACCAACTTTTTTTCTTTATTTTTTCTTTCGTTATTCCTGTGTATAAAAACAGAAAAAGCAAAGGGACATTTGCACCATACAGCCACATTATTATTATTATTATATAGGTAATTATTATATCATAATTAGGTTAACTTTTTTTTAATACGGTGCGCACAGAGTATATAACTTCGTATTGTAAGCGCTATGTACCCTTAGCACGAACATCAATCGAAAAAACAAAATAAGATTTATCATAGACAAAATATCCTTTACGAGTAATTTTGTATGGGAAATATGTACAGCGCCATCTACCGCCCAGAAGCGGGTATTGAAGTTGCGCATTTTAGTAGCAAGTAGTAAGTATCAATAGGCTGTATGACCGTTTCACTTGGCCTCACAAACCAATATTAAAAAAACGGCGGGAATGATTTTCAGCGTTCAGCGGTTGATTTCAGATTTGATATCAATACAGTTTATTTTTATTGTGTAATAAATTATCAAAATGAGTTCTGCCAATGAAACATATACAGACATTGTATGTACTTACCTACTCCACCAAATTTGAGAGCAGAAGCAAAATGAATAATAGAAAACTTACTGCCAGCAAAATCAAAAGAAAGACATATGAAAACCTACGATCTGATTTGGAGAAGTAAAAAAAGGCGCATACGTTTTCGGAATCTGTGTTGTTGGCGTATTTTAATGATACATCATTAAAATAATATTATTATGGGCGATTTATACATAAGTGTGCCCGGGAAAACAACAACGTTTACATTTAATAATTGCCCGAACATGTGTGATATAAATTTTAATAAATATTGTTTAGTTAAACAGTTTTTTTTATTTCCTCGCATTTCTTGAGAAAAGCACTATACAAGCCTTGTACGGTAAGCAAATTACCTTGCCTCGAATGATTAAAGCCCTCGCCTGCGGCTCGTGCTTCAAACCATCCTCGACAATGTAATTTCTTACTTACCTGTCCTCGGCTGTAATGTACTATTAAAACATACCTACCTAGATTGTTATAGCTGCATGCATACCAACAAAGTTTTTACACGTTCTTTATTGACTGCCTCCATTTTGCCTACAAATTTTAATCACAATTAATAATCAATTACAACCATCCTACTATTAGTTTTTCATGTTAACAATGTACCTACCTATATAGGTAGGTAGTTTTATTGAGGTCATATGACCTCAATAAAACCGGAATGTAATAAACCGGGTTTGTGTAATACTATAGTAAATAATAATAAATTAAATGGCTGATGACCATCGTCTACCATTGTACAAGCTTTTTTTACAAGCCTTTATTTAACTTGCAGTGTATGTATGTATGTCCGTTCGTGTAAAATCTTGCAAGCTAAATTTGACCAACTTCCCAGTGTCCGATTGAGCTGAAACTTTGCATACAGGTTTGGTTTGGATGACAATATAATATTAAAGTACAGTCAACAAAAAAGCTTGTTATAAAAACGAAATTTTTACAAAAACTATTTATAGAAACGTTACTTGAACAAACTTAGGCATTCTATTTTTCAAACAGACAAAACAAACAAAACCCTATCTGCGCCGTCCTATCAGATATTAAGGACAGAATACTCGTATTTTTTAGCTGACGCAATCAAGGAGATTCGATAGGCGCGATGGGCGCGGGATTACGAAGCACCTTTCACTTTGCCCAATGTCCCGGCATTACCTGAGCCAAGATGACGATGACTTCATTATTTTTCGACTTTTCAAATTAATGTGAAAGTTTAGATGTTTGGATGTTTGTTACTCAATCACGCCAAAACGGCTGAATGGATTTGGCTGGAATTTGGGACATAGATACTTTGTAGCCTGGAGAGGAACATAGGCTTCTTTTCATCCCGGAAAAATATCACATTCCCGCGGGATAACGTCGTGTAGTTCACGCGGGCGAATCCGCGGGCGGAATGCTAGTTATTAATATAGTTAAGATTTTACTAGTAAATTATATAAGTATGATTTAATTATAACAAACTACCGAAATATTAAATTATTATGAGCTTTTTATTAAATTAATATGAGAAAAATGTTATACATTTTTTTAAGTTGAATGAACATTCATATACATCTTAAATGTTTACACTTATAATAAATAGTAATAAGTAGAGATAATTAAATAAAACAACTAATATTTAAAACTTTTTAGTGACCTACATTTAAATCGCAACTTTGTTACAAAAAAAAACAAGGTAAGAAAGGTACTTTAAATCTCCAGTTAAATTGACGTCCCCAAAATACTTCGAACGGAAGATTTCCTGATGGAGAGAGATATTCATCAGCTACTAACTTTGCCTGAAATTTTCTCTGGATCAAAAGTAAATTTCAACTTAGTCGAATTTACGAAGGCTTTGTTTTCTGTGTATCTTACGGGAAGGTACAAAATTTTTGATTTCTTATAAGTATGATATTAAAATTTGTGAAATTTAATTAGGATTATTAAGTTTTTAAAATTTCTTTTAGAAAATTTACTTTGTTTGAACTCAATTAATTCCCTAACCACAAAGTTATCTATAAACTAGTTAATAGTTATTTCATATTCATTACCAACATACATATTATGAGATATAATATTTTTTTTATTTTTTTATCAAGTAGGTAACTACAGAATATGGTCTATGCCCAGCAGTGGGCGTCGTATGGCTGAAATAATGAACTACAGAATATGCCTCCATTAAAAAGAAGTTCATTATCATTTGCTTATGTAATGCTAATATTACACGGATGAACCAAATTGATTCACTTTGGTTGTAAGGCGCAGAAATACAGACGCACATTGTTTTACGTTTACATTGTTCAATTTGGTTGCTTCATCCAAATTGAAAGGCAAAAGTGAACCGTGTACTTATATCCGCCATTACATTGATTTTAAAAACTAATGTTGAACGCCTTATTGTTATTTCTCATTTTGTAATATCGATTAACTTTCATTTGTAACTTCAAACAAGTTTACTCCGCACAGCGACCCCCAAAAGATTGTCCATTTATCACAACAGAGCGCATTTTGCGTTTCGAAACAGTGAGTGTCTCAAGACGTCGGAACAATGTCAAATTAGTGTTTTATATCTTTTTGATAAAGAGCCCAAGTTTAGGCGCCATCAATCTTCTGTAGATTGGATTTAAGTTTACTTCTGCGTAGATTGACTGCGAACTCTTGCCGAGAATTAATTTCTGGTATGTCGCGCGACGAATAGTTATTTGAGTTTTAGTCATGATTACATATTGTTATAAAATATAAGTTTACCCGAAAATACATTGATTTAGCAATAGTTAAAAGTTTTGTTTTCCGAAAGAAATTGTTCTTTTTCTGAATTTTGGGCCTAAAACCTCATTAAAATAGTCCTAAGATTATAAATAAAACACATTTAAAAACGAACAATTGATTTATTGAACACCATCTAAATAAACATGTTTTAAAAAATATCCAATCTTACGAGTTTTTTCGCTAAACCCTTCGATCAACAATAACACCTAGTGCTAAACTAAAACATCATTCTTTAACATGTTTTAATAAAAAAAAACATTGTTGTCACAATAAATAAGATGTATTGCGCTACTTTCACACGTTCGAGAGCACCAGAAGTACCAGGGGTCCATAAACAAGAGGAGTCATCACGAATTCATGCGGCGGTTCTCGCCCTTAGCGCGCTATCACTTATCGAGTTTCCCATTCAGTAACTCTCCTCGTATTGGTAGCGTTTGTTTGTTACGTACCAGTTCTTTTATTAACAAGCCTTCGCTGTTTTATTACTTCAATATTTCTCTTCTTTACGGAAAATAAATACAAAGCGTTTTGCTTTTAAAGCTTCAGAATCCAACGTAGTCGTTAACTCTGTCGAAATTCCGTATCACAAATCGAATCAGCTTCATTTTCAAAAACTGTATCAAAATTATTTCAAATATTTTTGATACGTGACTGACAAACAAAATGATATCGAGGTCACCATAAATTTCCTCAAGAAACGTATAGAACAGTTTTTCATAGATTCCAGCAGAAAAAGTACCAGGGCTCCATAACAGTGCCGGAGCTATCACAAATTCATGCGCGCGCGGCAGCTGATCGCTCGGCCGACTCGCGGCCATTATTTTTACGGTACGACTGCGTTTCATCGGTAGCGCAGCGCGGTGTGTGCACGTTGCTTCGCACGCTTTTTTTAGTTTACCAATCGGGTGTATCGATTCAGGAATCTGATGCTGTGTACGAATATTGGAGTTTTATGATTTTACGATCGCGATCGCTGTGAAGTATTAGGTTAGGTCCGGGGTTTATTTGTTTTCGTGTGCAAAAGCGTACTTGGGATTGTGTTTCTTAATATTTCATAGAGATTGGGCTAACTCTAGTCGCATGTAGTTATCAAGTTTTCCTTGATACAGTTTCTTAATGAAATTAAAATGGGCTTAGATAATTGGTGTGAATGTAAGAAGTTATTTATTTATTTATTTATTATTTATGTAGATGGTTTAGATTTATAAGTAATTTTATATTATATAGATTTTACGACAATTTGATACATAGGTACAGGATATGTTATTTTAATGGCCTACATAAAACTTTTAAAATCTAAATCATTGTCAACATTAGTGACCTTAATGAAAATCATTTATCTGTAGTATTTTTTCGCCTATAAGGTAAAATGTCAAAATTTATAAAATAACCTCTGCTATTCCAAATGAGTTCAACTATTAACCTGCAAGATTGTATCTGGACATTCTTACATAAGGCAGAGCTTGCCTGCCTATTACAAGGTTTAAAAAGGAGGTAGACACATTGTTTCTCTCAGTGGGGCTTTGTGATGTAGCGCGTATGCCAATTCGACATCATCAGTATGTTTGGTCGCGGATTCGTACGACGAAATCGCGCTAACTTGCGATGATCGAAGTCGCGTTCTATTAGGACACCACCTTAAGCAGGGTACTCACCTAGCTGTGTAGCACGTAACGTATTTGCTACTATATCAACCTGCAGTGACTACGGCTCGTCCACGGTCACCGTGTATCCAGCTATGAGCTCTCGTATCCGCAGTGCTAGCCGCCTTTGTGTTCGCAGTGAAACCGCCACTCGACGGGTCACTGCGATCTTACTACGAACCACGCGCGAGCGGCTCGCACCGAGCTCGTGCCTACGTACCACTTGATACAGTATCAGAAGGCCTACTCTGAAACGCAAATCCGAAATTTCGGCTAGCCCTGTCCCTTACACTCGATTCTGTCACAACTGGGGAGTGAGAGGGACGGGTATAACGAAGTTTTGGGTTTTGCGTTTCAGAGTACGGCTCCAGATACGTTACGTGTCACACAGCTTGGTGAGTACCCTGCTTTATAGCGTAGTGCTCAGTGTACGTCGCCGGGTTACAGAAGAGCGGGCCGTAGCCGGCCCATTACGCGCCATTTCTTTTGCTCTAATGATTGGAGCGCGCAGACTGTTCGCCAGTTTCTACCTCGCTGGACAGTTTGATGTTCAGTTTCTTAAGGAAATGCCTTCGCTACAAATTATAGCGATGGATTTTCTTTTGTTGTGTTACTAGCGTACATTTTTCTATTTGTTTAGTTTTCTTTCTCTCTCTTTTATATATCTATTTTATTTTAAAGTTGCCCTTAAATTTGAAAAATTGTGGAACCTTGCATCGCTAGGTTATGTTCAAATAAAAACTAGTTCATACTAGTTACAACTTGCTAAGGATTTTACTAGCTTTGATATCAATAATTGGGTATTTGACTATTTTTTTTATTGACTTAAAATAAAACACAACATAGGTATTTATTTTCAAATATCTTGCATATTTTCAGCGATATAGAGTATCAAACTTACAAATTAGACAAGGAGAGCGCTATAGAAACGTGTCGTCACATTTCTATAGCGCCATACTTTCGCCAAAGAAAATTTAAAGAGATAGCTAGAGTCACAATTAAGTAGCTCATAATTTGCTTGTTATAATACATATTGAATTTCTTTTTTCATATTTGTTATTCATTAATGTTATATTTCCGCATGTCATAATTAAATATCTACATTTCAACAGCAGTCAAACACCCAATTATCCCATAAAGGCACCAAACTTCATGTTTTTGATAAAATATCAGAAAATAGTATAATGTAACCAAATATGATTTTAATTAATTACGTGATATCCCTTAAGTAGTATGAACCCCTTTGAACGCCGAATTCTTCCAAAAGTTATTAAATTTTGAAACTACATTAAAAGTTATTTTTTCCAATGGCGCATTTAAAGTGACATTAAACAACGAACGAAGTTACTGAAAAAGCTTTCCACTATATTAAAAGTTTATGAATTTATTATTCGCCAGTAATTAAATTTCAGCATGCACCTATCTTTCAATTTACATATTCTCGGTTAAAAAAGGTACGAGGTAAAACCATTTTAAAATTAAAATGTACCAATTCAAAGTTTAATTAAGCCGTGGACAAAAGCATTCGTGCCGTGCCGTCCACGTTGTCTCTGGGCATAAAACCGTGGACTTTACTATGTCTAATATTGTTTGTTGTCCAAATTTAAGGCGCCTTGTAAATAGGAAGCTGAAAAATAGTGGCATTGCGTGCCGCGGACGACAAGCTTGATAAGTGTTCGGTGCAAGGAAGGGAATACTTTCTTAGTGTTATCTAAAAATAACAACAAAGATACATTTTTGGTTTTATGGTGAAACTACTGTATGGTAAAAATACTTAAATATATTTTTGGGGTTCTTCTAGCATAACGTTTCACATGGCAATAGTTTTGATGGCTTTTATCAACGCTTTATGTGAAAGAACATTAAAAATTATTTCATATAGTTAATGTTTCTTTTTTTTAATAATTAAACGATGCCTGCACGCAACTTTTTACTGAAGCGTAACATTCACTTGTCATCCAATGCTCACGCTCATCGCTCACCGCTCACCACTTACCGCTCAAAACTCGACCCCTAATTGTATTTATCGCGACAATCAAATAGTTTGCGTACGCGCCGCCTTATCAGCGTTGCGTCGTCGTAGCGTTGTGACAACTAATTGATCACATGCATAAATAAATAAATACTGGACACCATCACATACATTGTTCCAATACCAAAGTATAGTAGCTTATGCATTAGTATTATGGAAGTTGGAAACAACGACGGGTATTACCACATACACCCAGACCCGAGGAAATATTGAAAAGTTCGTTTCCAACATTTACCCGACCGGGGATCGAACCCGGGACCTCTAGAGATACCGGAACCTTGAAAACCGGTGCGTACACCACTCGGCCACGGAGGTCGGCTGCATATATAGTAAGCAAAACAATAATGAACGGTACAGAAAGGTATGCGTAATGACTATGCCCTACCACAGTACAATTATATGCTAATTCAAAGCTTGTCGCTAAATACTCAGCGCTCAGCACTCACGCTTGTCGCTCACCGCTCATGCTCGTCGCCCACCACTCATGCTTGTCGCTCATCGCTCAGCGCTCGACCCCGGCCTAATATTTATCGCGACAATTAACTAGTTAGCGTAGGCGCCCCGCCTTATCAGTGGTACATCGAAGCGCTGCGACAACTGATTGATTAGATCACAAGCATAAATAGCTAGCAAGACAACGATGAACGGTACAGAAAGGTATGCGTAATGACCGTACCTTTCAATCACTATTCAAAGCGAGGAAATATTGAAAAGTTCGTTTCCAACATTTACACGACCGGGGATCGAACCCGGGACCTCTAGAGATACCGGAACCTTGAAAACCGGTGCGTACACCACTCGGCCACGGAGGTCGGCTGCATATATAGTAAGCAAGACAATAATGAACGGTACAGAAAGGTATGCGTAATGACTATGCCGTACCACAGTACAATTATATGCTAATTTAAAGCTTGTCGCTAAATACTCAGCGCTCAGCACTCACGCTTGTCGCTCACCGCTCATGCTCGTCGCCCACCACTCATGCTTGTCGCTCATCGCTCAGCGCTCGACCCCGGCCTAATATTTATCGCGACAATTAACTAGTTAGCGTAGGCGCCCCGCCTTATCAGTGGTACATCGTAGCGCTGCGACAACTGATTGATTAGATCACAAGCATAAATAGCTAGCAAGACAACGATGAACGGTACAGAAAGGTATGCGTAATGACCGTACCTTTCAATCACTATTCAAAGCCTGTCGCTGAATACTCAGCGCTCACCGCTCACCGCTCATGCTTGTCGCTCACCACTCATGCTTGTCGCTCTCCGCTCAGCGCTCGACCCCGGCCTAGTATTTATCGCGACAATTAACTAGTTAGCGTACGCGCCCCGCCTTATCAGCGGAGCGTCCTATCGCTGCCACGACTAATGGATCACAAGTATAAATAGCCAGACAATGTTGACCGATCTAGCTCTCTGACTATAACTTACAATATCCTACTATCCTACTAATATTATAAATGTAAAAGTTTAGATGTTTGGATGTTTGTTGCTCAATCACGCCGAAACGGCTGAACGGATTTGGCTGAAATTTGGGACAGAGATACTAGTTTGTAGCCTGGAGAGGAACATAGGCTATAGACTTTTTATCCAGTAAAAATATCACATTTCTGCGGGATCACGTCGTGTAGTCCACGCGGAAAAAGCCGCAGATGGAAAGCTAGTTTTTTTTATATTTTAGTAGCTACCCGACATTTTGAAAGGCAGAATATGGCTGAACTTCTTGTAGCATCAATGATCAACAGTATTACCTGTATTCGTTTAATAAAAATATTTGTTTAATTTAATAAAGTAAGTTCTAAATAAAACCTACAAACATAAAACTTTTAGTAACCAAAATAAAAATTTCCTTCCCAGCAAAACTATGGAAAAGCAGAACCCATCTATTTTTATCGGCTCAGTAATCGTTCATTAGTCGAAACAAGTTCTATTCAGAGAGCGAGAGACCATAGTTCATCTCTTGATATCCGCCGGACAATTAGTTGGTTGGCTGCCTCCTTATCTGGCCCTCCAGCCGTCTTAACACGAACTAAACCTCTATAGGGTGAAGTAAACCTCTATAGGCCAAAGTAGGTCGCCCTTATTACCGCTCATTCGACTCGTAATACGGTATTATTGATTATTGATCGGGTGCCAAGCTGTTGATAAATAAGTCGTGAGGGAAAAAAGTGAGTTCTAATAACATTTCGGGGAAAAACGGTGATAAATATAACGAAAGCTTCTCAGAAAGGCGGTGTGAGAGGTTTTTTACTAATTACTTGTTGTGGCAATAAGGTTAGGGATGTATTTCTAATGCGGTATGCTTAGATAACTATGATTAATCGATAAAATAAGATAAATGGTTACAGAAAATGTTACAAGATCAGCTTAAATTTTATCAATATTATGCACTAAGTTATAGTGAAATATAAATATAAGCAGCGTATTAAAAATAATAATGAAAATTATATTAGATTGTATAGTTTTATATTAATAATATTTTTGAAACTGATTTCTTTTGTATGCAACTACACTGAAATAAACTCAAAGCGACTTAAAAAGACATTAAAATAGCAATTCATTTTTAAAAACACAGTGTTAAAATTACTGGCAAAAAGTTTTTCTCATAATATCTGACTTGCATAGTTAAATTTTTTAAACTGCTTCAAAAAACAAAACACAGCATCTCCCATTTGTCATGTCCCACCTTCAGCATGTAAAAACAAAAATTAAGAAATCACCCGAATATCCAATAAAGCTAATTCACCTCCGCAGTTAACCCTCCAATTCCTGCGTGGATCATAAACGCACGATTCTCAGCTCAGTCGGCCGTAAAGAGCTCGATATTAAAAAGCAAACCGCCTGTAATTCTGTCCGGCCCGCAGACCGTTCGCACAACATTCGTATTCCACCCGCGGTGCTATAGCCTGCTATATCTTTTCACTGCCTTCATAAGGGCGGCTACGGGGCCCCGCGTGGTTGCAAAGTGGTTATAAAGTGCTCCTAAAGGCAACACTGTAAGTCGGGTTAACGTTGAGACACTTTGCGTTGTACGTGCGATTTGCTTTTTATGCAGTCGTTTGCCCGTTTGCCGCGATTAAAGATATTGGGTGACTTTTTTGGGAGGGCTCGATATGGGAATGACTTTTTAAATGTGTTATGATAGTATGATAAAGATTTTCGGTGGTGGAATACTGATAATATGGTCGGTGTTTTCATTGGAATGTAAGGTTATTGGAAATGACTTGCTCGGGATGCTCGAGAACGCCAAAGGACTGTCTAGGCTAGAGGACTGACCAATTAGGCTAAAAGGAACTCGGCTGGAGACGGATCAACTCGAGGAACCGTCTCGGGGACGTTGTGCCCAGTACTTAGTGTTTGTCGGACGAGCGTAAATTGAGTAGAGGCACCTGGGATCTTAGCTATTACACTATTTCATCTATTTACTCGTACTTAAATATAATTGAAACATTATCACTTGAGAAATTTTCGCTATTTTAACGCTTTCTTAAAATAACTCTTTGGAATACTCGTAAATACGGAATTATACTTTTGCAAAAAAAATCCAATTAAAGAGACATGGTGTTGTTTTGGCCACACCTGCTACAAGAAAATAATAAAACATAAACACTCCTCATTTTCTTCGTTAGTATTATCGCGGTCAGCAAGTTGCTAGTTCAAAACAAAGCATGCGTTATATCTTAAACAAATTAGTGAAAGCAACTTCCATAAAGTAATACCGCAAAATATGCTGTCTAGTTTAATTTTTTTTCAATCTGTTATATGGTGGAAGGTTGCATATTTGCACCGAGATCATTAGTCAAAGCGCAGTAAACTCCGTAATATGACTGGGAAAAAAAGGCCGTCGGACTTCCTCAAACGGTGCGAAGACTTGCAAAGTTCTCATTGTTGTAAACCGAGTCCGCAAAGAAATTATAATTTTTGAGACCGATATTGATTAGTTTGAAGAGACCGGTAATATTTTCGAACCCTAAAAACATAAATAAGGTCGTAAAGACATAACTGCATTTAAGAGTAACATCAGATTTTGAAATAAGTTTTTTAGTTTTGTTCTGCTTGCCTTAAAGACAAGAAAAAGACAGCTGTGATTATTAAGTTTGTTAATTGTAGTAGCGGTGGAATGTAAATTATTTTGGGTATTATTGATCATTATTTATTTTTAAAAAAATAACCACCTTATTTGTTTTTTTCGACCGCGATATAAAGTGCACCATATGTAACGTGCTTAATCCGTCAACTGCGGAACAAATTTTTTTTCACAGCAGACATATAATATGTTCGCTCCGCAGTTTCGTTCGTATCTAAACTTATCGTATCTAAAGGTTCCACCGCCAATATAGTCCGTCTTTATTATAAAGGCGTCAACTGTAGGTATTTTATGTACCATCGCGAACCGCGATTGTAGAGCCACTTGCCAACAATGCCATGTAGCCACATAAGGCTAAGTGCTGCCCCGTTGTGGATAAAAAAAAATAAAGCAAACGTATATCAACCGTATAAAAAAACTTTATTTCCATACATAGAATTCGCTCAATAGATATCCGCCAGTCAACCGTATGCTTGAAATACGCTAAATTTGCATTGAACGGCTAAATTAAGATTAAGTTGGCAAGTGGCTCAACAATCGTGGTTCTAGATGGTACATCCGTGTTTAATCAAAGCAATCATCGCTCTTCCACTATTTAAAAGTAACCACACAATTGTTCATTTCAACCGCATAAGAAACGCACCAAAAGTAAAGTGTTTAAGCGAACGTTCCGTATCTAGCCTGATAGTTTCCACCACCGTGGTAATACGTCCATGATAAAGACGTCAGCTGTAGGTATTGTATGTATGTATGTAATGCAAACGGGTATCAACCGTATGCCCGAAGTACGCCAAATTTGTATTGCACGGCTAAATTTAGATTAAATTGGCAAGCTCAACAATCGCGGTTCGCGATGGTACATCCGTGTTCAATCAAAGCATCACAAGCGCACTAAAAGTAACGTGTTTAAGCGACAACAGTTCCGTATCTAGACTGATAGTTTCCACCACCGTGGTAGTACGTCCAAGATAAAGGCGTCAGCGGCGGCGGCGGCCTGATACGGCGCCGGCACGCGACCGATAACCGCTACAACGTTGACTGATAAAGCCGCTGGAAGGCTGCAAGCGTAAGCGCTACTAATTTATGGACTAAACGCCTGGAATACTTACTGTGTTTTTCTTTTTTGTCATGTCAGACGTTATTACGAAGTAAAAAAATAATAAATGTAAAAACCGTTTCATTTCCATTAAGATGCGTCTATACTTATAACATTTTGGCGTGTCCTACTCCGAACACCGTGTCTTGTATTATAAAGACACGGTGTTCGAACACGCCAAAATGTTACAAATGTGGACGCACCTTTTGACAATTTGTTGATTGTTAATTTGTCTAATCGCTCGTTATATTTGGTATCATGCACAAATAGCTTACTCCTTTGCACTTACCTCCAGACCTTAATGGCTGTCTTCACTGACCGTTTTATGTCTTTGTATGCCACGAGCGAAAGCTACAGCAGAGTGATTAAAAACTAAAACATAGTTGTAGAATGCAAATGGCTCATCAACTATAATTTAAATTATTTGGACCTGCCACAGATAGGGTTGTGTAGCGTGACCGACGCTTATCAGCGCTTGACGGCTGCCAGCCCTAGGCCTATCGCGCATCCATCTACTTGACTAGAGCCACACCCGAATTAAAAAAAACTTGTGCAAATTATCTTCAGGCTCATTTCGAAGGTGATTTTATCATTGACTTTAATGACAATCCTTTTTAAGTCCGTGATTAATATCTTAAGGTTTTGTTTTGGTAAGGAACGCATAAAACACAAAACAATTCCCCCCTCGATGTTTAAGTAGTCATAATTAATTTTCATGTAACATTACGACTTAGGGTGAAACTTTTGTGTCAAATATTTGAACTCTCAAAATAAGTTTAAGGAAAGAGGTAGCTGGTATCTGTTTGAATATGCTTACAAAATACCTACTACTTTTTTTTGTTCTTCATAGATTTGGTCGGACAAGATGAAAACTTAAAATCAAAACATCGTATGCTTACATGAAAAATGTACACGATAGGTATAAAAATTTAAACGCAAATAGTTACCACAGATACCTTTTCAATGTTCAGTCAAACCAGTACTAATGAACGATCCTTTTGATTAATAACTCCAGAGCGGAATATAGTTGTTAATTATAAGCTCTCACAAAATGTTACCGTTATAATTACTTTTCGACATTTTGTGAAAGAGTTAAAACAATTCGAGTGGTGAAATTGGCGTTGTTAACAAACAATTTGCAACACTTCAAAGCGTAAAATTGAAAATAATTAAATGCAAATTAAGAATTTATTGCCCGATCGAATGGCGAAAACAAGTTGTCAGTAGCCGAGTAAAGAGCGAAAGAGTTGATTTGCTGGTAGGGTTGGCAAAAAAGAAACACAAATCTCAACAATTATACTGTCTTTTATTTGAATGTTTTTTTTCCTTTCGACTATACTTTATTCATAGTAACAGGAAAGTAACCACCATTTGAAATTAAACTGAAAAACGGAGTCACTAAAGCAAATCTAAAATTGGTTCTTAAACGTAACTATGACTCAACTATTTAATTAATGCATTAGGGTGCAACTCGGAAACCCGCCAACCCTAAGTTACGAGTGTTCGGCCGACTCGGTCAATCGTGCGTGAAGGCAACGGCTGGCAAATGTTTAAAACGACTTTACTATCCATTGTTCCTCACTTTCGGATTGGGCCGTTGTTCTAACTTCTAATGTAACTGGATTGTAAAACAAAGGACGCCCGCCAAACTTCGTCGAGGCGACAGTCTTTTGTTCGAAAGAAGCCGATTTGTATTCGCGGAAAAAGTGAATTAGGAGCCGGTCTCATTGTGAACGCTGCAAGACGGGTGAATGACGGAAGGTCGAACCTAAAGGACCTGTTTTTTCTATATATTTTAACGTTATAAAGTCTTTTCTTCGAAGAAAAAGAATTATCGATAAAAACTAATCTGGAAAATTTATCGAAAATTAAAAAAAAACATAATAGTAATAAAACTGACTGACTGCTATGACATTCAAACACACACAGACACGACAGTCTCGTAGCTAATACAAAATTATTTAGAAATAAGATAAAATTAAGTACTCCATACTGAGTCACTCACTTAATTCACACAGTACTCACTTCGTAGCGTTTACATGATATTTAGGCCTATCAGTTATCTTCGTAATATTGAAGTTATGTTGATGAAGACGGAGCTATACACTGCGTATACTATTTCGCCAACATAGGACCCGAAAATCGAAAATTAAATGAATGATTAATTCTAATTACAGATTTTTATGTCAGATGCTATTGTGTAACTTGTAACTTAAGCTAAACTTATTCCGTAACTCGATAAGCTTTCGCTTTCAATGGTTACCTGTTAAACATTAAAACAGATTGAAAGTTATATTCAATAGAAAACTCTTGAGCAATGCATTTGCTTTAGCAAAATTTTGAAAGTTTGGATGTTTGTTACTCAATCACGCCAAAACGGCTGAACGGATTTGGCTGAAATTTGGAACATAGATACTTTGTAGCCTGGAGAGGAACATAGGCTACTTTTTATCCCGGAAAAGTATCACATTCCCGCGGGATAACGTCGTGTAGTCCACGCGGGCGAAGCCGCGGGCGGAAAGCTAGTTACATATAATTTCTTTTAAATTTTTTATAGCTGACTGAAATCGTCGGTGTCACATATTTTCGATAAGAATTGATCAGTGATGGTGTAATAATAAGTTGAGCTGTTACCTGTTTTTCTCATTTTGATAAGTTTACTAGATGATGTGGTACATTTAAAATGACTATAAATGTTTTATGTCCACATTCTACCTATACACACTACCTATAAGAGTTGTCATTTTCAATAAATCAAATGTTAACAAAAAGCATCTCATTCCCTATCCACTTCAACGCGAAACAAAAGCAAAACGTTTATATTCAATAAGGAATGTATTAAGTCGCGTACGGCCGAACTTACAAAGGAATATTCGTATGTTGAAACAGATAGTGGGGCCAGGCCCGATATAAATCTCCCGGGAACTGGTTTAATTAACTATCGTATTACAGTGCAGGTGTACTCAAAAGAATCGCGCCGTCTCCTTCTCTCGTTCTCAGCTACTAAAAGACGGCTAATTGAAAAGCTAATATTCAAGGTATTACATTAATTATGCTCTGGAGGGTTACTGTGTAATCTCCTCCGCGAAAACCTTATTATTTTAAGTGATACGCCGTCGCGAGTAAATATTAAACGAGCTATTAGATATTAGCGTAATGAGCATCTGATACAGTTTGCTAAGTAATAAATTGATTGAATTTTATTAGTTTGTATTTTTTTGCTGACGGTACTTCAATATTGGCGAATCAGTTTAATGAAATCAAAAGAGATTTGAATGAAAAGAAATATTTTGAATTTACTGCCAGGGTAGAGCTACGTTGCTACGGCGTAGCATCATAGCGTCGTAGCAATAGCTACTAACTTTCCGCTCGCGGGTTTGCCCGCATGAACTACATGATCTTTTCCCATGGGGATGAGACATTTTCAAGGGTAAAAAGTAGCGTATATGCTATTTTAGACCATATTACACGTATATCTTTGTAACAAACTTCATCCAAATCCATTCAGCCATTCGCCTTGATTGAGTAACAAATATCCAAATTTTCACTTTTATAATTTTAAGTAACGTGTTAACTTAATTTGCATTCACAATGCAGTTCTGTAAGTATAGGAAAAATGTTATAGTAAAAAAACCACGAGCCCTACAAGTATACTGCCTGAAAGCTACTTGCAGGACTCGTGGTTTTTTACTCTCACATTTTTTCTATTGTTCACCATCATTTCAGCCGTACGAAGCCCACTGCTGGGCATAGGCCTCCCCATGGATCTCCACAACGACCTATTGTTAACTTCGGTTAATATCCACATTTTCAATGTATGAAACTAACTCTTGACTTTCCTTTCACTGTCGAAAATCTAAAACAACCACAACATCCGCGTTCTTATCTAGCATATTTTTATTAAAAATTACAAGTTTCTAACAAACAGCGAAACCGTTTCAAGTGAAAAAATTGCGCGTGGTATAGGATTTTTTATGAAACACTAATCATAACAAAATTAAAAAGTAAAGTTGTAGTAGTAAACTACAACTTTACTTTTTAATAAATAGTTTTTGAACCGTTACATCTTGAATAAAAACACTTTCAACTTAGATCAATTACATCCCCTAAGTAATTACGTACGCTATATTATGTCCCTCCACACTCCAATCAATCTTACTCTTCGTCTCTGAATCGAAATACATACAAATGTAAGACTAGACTGTAAGCATCGATGACATTGCACCGCGTCTAAAACTCCGATGCAACTGCAATTTGCCATCGGTTGCTCTACGTGTATATGCAGTTTGAGGACTTCCAAAATTCCTACACAGCATGTACATACAAACTTAGTAAACTTGGCTATCTAAACTTGTTTGTCGTTGGGAGAGTGAGAGAAAGGGGGAAATGATCTTCAAAATTAACTTCAATTAAATAAACTGAGAAAGAAAAAGTATTTTATAACACATTACACTTTCTCTGTAATCATTGTTTCGTATGTGCTTAATTATGCAGTATACATAAGTGCTTACATACATAAGTAACCTTATTTATTTACCTTAAATAATAATAATAGTAAAAACTAACCATAAAAAAGACATCTCCAGAATTCCCTTGGGATTCCTATACGCGATTCGCTAACAGCTTTCTTAATATCACAGGTGTAACGTCAACACCAACTATGTATTCTTTGTAATGTGAAAATATGAAGGTCCTTCATATAATCCAAACGATCTCAAGTCTAGGGGCCTTTTCTGTATTACACAAAGTCGTTCTTTTGATAATGCGATATTTTGAATGCTTTCTTTTCCAACAAACCAGCTAATAATGGTCGCTCTTCTCGAAACAATCATAAACTACATATTTCGACAGTAGAAAGGCAAAATTTCTAATACGCCATAATAGTACTTTTGGGAAATGAATTTTAAAGTTTCTGTTTTAATTCATAACTTTGTTGTTTATAAAGTGATATAAGTACTTAGTTCATATTCAAAAATAAGATTAAGTGATTTTTTTATCCAAATTAAGAATATTATCCTTAGCAAAAACGTTTCGGCTTTTTACTAATTAAGGGTCGAGAAAAAAATGTATATGTGACACAGATGAATTAGGTCAATCAAGCTGAAATTGCTAATAGAGAGTTACAGTTTATTCTAAAGCACTCAATAACGACTAAGCAGCAATATATACCTTCGTAGAATGTCAACAGCAAATATGGCTAACGTTAGTGAACTTAATAAAATGTAGTGAGGCAGAAAATCTAAAAGGTCTTTTACTTTAATTAATAACAAAACAAAAAATGTTAATGTATGAACTAACTAGCAGTTTTAAATGGTAAAGGATGCTAACAACAATTTCTTTTTATCATAGAATGAAATAAGTCCTAAAGCAAGAACTTAAATGGGGTTAAACGTGTTTTATATTTTTGTTATATTGAGACTACACGTGAACTGTTCAGAAACTACGTCATCAGCTGTATGAAAATCTCTAATACAATCTTGAAACACCTTTCTTACGATACTCAGTAAAAAAATGATAAATGACAATTAGATTTCAATAAAAATGATATAATGACAATTAGATTTCTTAATGTTTTCAGCCTCAAAAATCGCCTCAAAAAATTTCTCCGGCAATCGAAATATCGTTTCCGCGAATACACCCCGTTAGGTAGGCACCTCGCTCTTTCTAATATAATTAAAGGCTCCCGACGGACTTTCGGCCCATAACATACCTTTATATTACGCAGACCCTACAAGCTTTCTTAATTTCGCTACACGATGCTTTACGAAAATCTGCGAGATAGGAGTAATTCTAGGCATTTTTACTTAGCTAAGCGGAATTACAGTAAAAATACTTGGAGTCTTTCTTACTTAGCTCGACCAAATTATATAATCCCAGATAGACATTGGTTGGAATATAATTAACAACGTTATTATTAGTATCCCCGTGCGATGAAATTGGATGTCACATACGGTCTTCTAATTATTATCATGTATTGGACGTTTAGATGTTATATAATATTTGTTATGATATTGGGTTTGCCTAACGTAGAAGTTGTTTACATACAAATATCTCAATTACCTGTACCTATATTTAGATAACTTTTGCGTAGAATCAAATAAAAAAATGCTATTTAAGAAGGATTTCTAATGTTAATAAGCTATTAAACACAAGTGAAATATCTATCTAAGTCTGATGCCATAGCAACTATGTTTTCAACATTGTTGTGTTCTAGCAGTCAGAGATAAGATAGCCAGTTCCTCAGTAACTGAGGATTCCGGGAGTAGTGCGCTTCCACCTTCAGCCTTATCACTACTTAACATTGTGATGATGATGGTGTGATGAAGGCTAAGTGCTACCCTGTTGTGGATAAAAAAATACGCTGCCACGTTTAGCAAACTTTGTCTAAACATTTGTACCGCATTATCCAAAAACGTATTTTATTTGACAACTTATTTCGTAAAGATATTCCTCTACCAAGCTAAAACATACCAAAATGACAATTCCGCTTAATAAACAGCCTCCAAAACGGGACGGCGAAAATTAGTGACAACTGCTAATAAGAATTAATCACGAATCACGTCAGAAGCGCGGCCCGGACGGTTTTATTTTCTCGGAGCGTATTTTGAAATGTCAAAAATGCCGACGATATTTCAAAGTGGGAACAAATTCGTGGCGCGATAACGCCAACTAAGTTGGGGAGAGTGTTTCATTCGAGTTGGTATCAGTTCGCGAGGATTGTCTACTCGGGCGGGTGTAAATCGAATGAAAAATACTCGGGCCCCTCTGGGAAGGCCGCTGAACTAGGACTGTCTTGTGTTTTAAAATCTGAATTTAGTAGTTTGATAGATACTTGAGGAACTTGATCAGTGGACTGGATCACTTGCTTATTGTAACTACAACAACAGATCGTATGAAATATAAATTGTACAAAAGTTTTGATAAACTGTTAATAAAAGCAATTTACAGGACACACACAAAATCTACACCAAATTATTAGTACTTTAAAACTTTGTGATTAGCTCAAATAATACAGATGTAATGAAAGATTTTCACAAGTGTGGTATTGTAATAAATAAGTAATAGCATCTATGTAATATGATTCACATTTTCACTCCACTGTAAAGTTACTATTCTTGATGTATAGGTATGTTACGGCCAAACTCGATTTTAGGACAAACTAGTTTTTCCTAGGCCAAACTCGTTCATCACGTTGTTATTTCAGAGAGCGAGTTTGCCTTGGAAGTCCTGTAGAACACGTGATAGGTAAGTATTTTTTAAATTTTGTGGTAATTTTTTTTTGGTGTCGTGTTCTACAGGTCTTACGAGGCAAACTCGCTCTCTGAAATGTCAACGCCATGAACTAGTTTGGCCTAGAAAAAACTAGTTTGTCCTAAAATCGGGTTTGCCGGTAACATATACATGGTGTTTGAAATTAACTAAAAGTCACAAAAAACTCAAACGTAAGTTGAAACTACCCTTAAACTTTCTTCCTACAAGTGTCAATGGTAAATGAGCTGCCACGGCTGCGAGATGGCGATAATGCAAGCCCTCTGCAGGACCTAATGACCGCTGTCGCTCACACAGACGTAAAAACTAATCGATCCGACACTGTTAGCGGGATATTCTGGGAATATTATATCTATAGCAGTATGGCAGTTATGTTTTCCAAGAAATAGTTACAAAACATGTTTAAGTTAATGTTCTACATAAAACGTAACATGAATATACCTCTTACCCTGCTACAACATTATGCTGAGGCAGGGTCCTGATTGGCCCATCACAGCCGCTGTTTAAATTGTGTGCCTAATACTTTTTTATGTTATGTTTTTGGTTGTATTTTTTTTTGTTTGTACTTAGTACTTTATAATTTGTGATGTGTCGTCAATAAATGTCTTTCAATTTCAATTTCAGTTCAATTTCAATTTTAATATTTCTTCATTTTCCATTCATAATGTTATTCCAGGTTCAATACTACCAATTCAATAAAATAATATTGTTTCAACGCTACTCACAAACATACAAGAAGATAATTTGGCAAGTAATAATTAAAACCACTCCTAAAGGAGTTTCAAAAACAAACCGTGAACAACTTCGTACCATAATCGCTGATTGCAGTTACCAAAACTCATATCTCCAAACTTCAGCCCTAATAGAATATAATAGAACGATTTTGACGGAACGTTACAATTAAACAAACCCCGTTACGGTCGATGGGATAGATACGAACTTGTTTACGCGAAGCAACTCCGGTATTACCGACTGCGAGCAAACTTCCCGCGGATAACTTTAAAATGAAAGATTCGAAGCACACATTGTAATAACATCGAATTTCCTCTACATATTCCGTCTTATGTGAGTGTAATATTAATCTTAGTTTACGTCTAGGTAGCGCTGAACTATTACGAGGAATATTAAGAGGTGCTACAGGAGCTACTGCTTCGGAAACGTTATTATTCGTCGGAAGGTTTACCTAATATGAGTCGTAATTTAGTCATCAAACATGCAGGTTTATACGCAAATATAACGATACTTTCCCATTGCAGAACAACCCAAGTTTCATTCAATTTAAAACAAGCCTGTATCCGAGTCCCGTCGGCGTTTCATAACAAATACTCTCAGATTTACATCGGGGATTCGGCTGTAATTTTCGTCTGTAAATTATGCCATCAATTTCGCACTCAAAAATCAGACGCCAGTATCAAATCTAATTTAAACAATTTAAATACGCCCGAGACATAGAGCCCTAATATTCCAAATGTTGCTCTGAACTTTGTTCGTCTTACATTAATTCATATCAGCGCTCGCCTGAGTTCCAAAGAACATTGATTACGAAGTACCATCAGCACAAAGTTGGCACACCTCGCCCGAACTTCCATTATTTATCTCGGAATATTTTGATATAGCGACGCCGATAACACTCCAATGACGGTCAAATGGTATTTGTTCTTTCTCCCGCATTTATGTTCCGACTGATAAACTTTAGTGTTTGCTTCATTTTCCAATGCAAACAGAATACGAATTAAGTCATTCTATATTACCGTCGAGCGGGCTTCTGTTTACATATCGAGTAAAAGACAAACGTGTACATTGTGATTGTACAAAGTCCCTCCCTGAAATTTCCCATCATAACAAAAAATGTATTTTCTCAAGATCGCCGGGACAAAACGAGCTGTCATCTCGACATGTTTTCGCCAGAGGTTAAGAACTGTGTCACAATGAAAAAAAACGTTTCCCGAGACGAAAGAAACAAAGTCTCCCTGAAGATTTGTCCTTTCGGTGGGGCCGCGCTGCCGACGTGTGTTTACCTGAGATGACGGCTGTCAAACGGGAGGCGCTCGACGAGACAGACACAAAAGTGGCCCTCAAAGAACCTTTGACAAATTATCTTGTTAAGTTGACAAGTAAACACGCTCGGAACGCGCCCTGGCGCACAAACGGTTCATTTCGTTGAGTTGCTATTCTTTGAACCAATTCAGATAAATACTTCGACGGCACAATTACGTTTTGAGAGGCCCCGAGTGTCCGCCGGCCGCCGTGTCGACCATCTCCCACTCTCTATAAAATTCTCCATCAGAACTTCACGATTAGTTTCAGACGTCGCTACTTCCCGTTCGGTCGCCAAATATAAGTTCCTTGGCACAAACAAAAGTCATCAAGACATATACTTAGTGTCAGCAATGTTTATGAAACGCGCCAATCCAAGTCCCGTACATAATCGTCAATTTTGAAGTGTCGCTGTATCAGCGCAGCGGTGAGTGCCAAAGTTTTTAACGTGTAATGCTTCCGATACATAAAACCATCCAATAATATTTGTGTTCGGCGGCGACGCAAACATTTCGGCGGGAGGCGCCCGCTATCGGTCGGCCATAAAGGCCTTTCGCGCGATAAAAACTGATCTGTGAGTTTGTTCGCCAACAACAGGAAAACAGATCTTTGGCCGGCGGCCAAGTTACCTGCACCGGTCGCACGCACCCGCCGCTGCGTTCCGCCCGCGATAAAGGGTTAACAAATTGCACCCAACTCGAGCACACGTCGCCGAATGTGGAAACAGTAAATAGTTCCCTGTTTGCCGGCGAAGTTTTGACTTCTTTCTCAGTCGGCTCCTGACGTCGTCATAATGGATTCCCCGGCGCGGCGGCCATTGTGCCGCAGACCGCTCTCCGATTGTCGCCATTTAAATCGCACACCGTTATTATTCTTTCACGCGACGCCGGCGAGCGTGGACAAATTGTTTTTTTCGACAACGCCCGCTAACCGTTGTCTCTATTTCCTCAGGCGATGTAAACACGGCGCGGCTTAAAACTGCTTCCTAATTTATTTCGGACGCCTTTTCGGAAAGCGTTTCGGCCATGCTCTTTTATCCATTCGAACAAAGGATAATACGAATAAAAGCCAGTCGGGCATAACCGTGGGAGCCCGCGAGATAAAATAGTCGCCACGATTCCCTCCGTAGAGTTTTTACCTTTCCCCGAATCCTGGGCTGATTCAATAAGAAGTTACGGGCATACTTAGCAAATAGAACTCGTGTACCCTTCTTATACTTTAGCCGCGAATCTTGTGAAGGAAATACCGGCGGGGATAATGCGAGGAAGAAAATTTGCGAGCGCCGATTGTTTGTATTCGATTAACCCTAAAACGAGCGGCCCAGTTTTAAATGGGCTTGGCTAGCTGCGGCATAATCTCGGAAGTGCTTATATAGATTATGCATAATGAACGCAGCCAGGAGTACGCTCCATCCGCCGGGAGGCGCTCTCAAACTAACAACTAAATACTTATTAATCAAACTTGATTAAAAGGAAGTTCGTAATAGCTGTTTAAAAATTTAACTGATTATGAATTAAGTAATAAAGCACTTAGATGGCTAGGCAACCAAATCTCCGCACATAAACATAACTGATTACTTAAGGGCAGCATTAATAAACAAGTCAGTACGAAAAAAAATATCAAAAAATAACTCAAGGGATATCTCTTAGGTACATTAAAATTTAAAGAAATCGTTTACAATTTTATTTGGAAACTTCACAACAACTTTTAGCATAACAAGATAGTTTCGCCTACATTTATGCTCTTCAACGAAAGGTTTTAAAAACTATTAACCATTTAATCAAGAAAAAATAAATTTCAAGATTGCACTTGCGAGATTTATCCCGTTTACCGGCGTAAAAATAAAGTTGCATATTCGCAAATCCCCGAAAGATCAACCGCGCAAGTGATTTAGTTTCGTTGCGAACTTGCCTTATTCGAATAATCCGGGTGTTATAAGCGAGGGATCCATCAGTCGTCATTAGACGGTCGGACCCACCTGGGGGGCAAGATTGATACCCGCAGTACCACACCGTCTGACAGCTTGTTATTGAAAAATTGAGCGATAATCCCACCGCGCCGCCATATTTAAGATTGTTCTTTTTTTCTACGCCCGTTGTTTGGCGCCCTGCGCGTGGTAGATATTCTCGCAATTGTTTTCACTGCTTTCACACGCTTCGATTTTGTTTTAGCAGCTTTCACACCGTATTTTGGTGAGTGCTAATAAATATAAACCTTTTCAATATTAAGTACCTATATGAATTTTTTGTTTTTATTTCGAAATTCAGGGAAAACCAACAATTGTCATCGGTGTTACGTAGTTGGTTGGTTGACCTAATATTAAAGGTTTTTTTTATCCACAACGGGGTAGCACTTAGCCTTCATCACACCTGGGGGCCTACTCTGAAACGCAAATCCGAAACTTCGGTTAACCCCGTCCCTCTCACACTCGAGTCATGACGGAATCGAGTATAGGGGCGGGGCTAACCGAAGTTTCGGATTAGCGTTTCAGAGTACGGTCCTTGATGTTAAGTGGTAATAAGGCTGAAGGTGGAAGCGTACTACTCCCGGAATCCTCAATCAATTAGGAACTGGCTATCTTATCTTTAACTGCCGGAACACAATAATGCTGAAAACATCTTATCTTATCTTCAGACTTAGATAAGATGGTGGTAGCTAGCCAGGCGGACTAAGACACGTCCTACCACCAACCAAACCGAATACAATATGTACCCCCACTGGGAATCGAACCCGGGACCTCTTGGTCTTTTAGTATTTTATAAAATATACAATCTATGTTAATTGTAACAAGTAATTATCTTTATATTATGTTAAATTGAAATACAATGAAGATATTCTTACATGCTGTTTCACAATTTATTTATTAATAACTAGCTTTCCGCCCGCGGCTTCGCCCGCGTTTGTGTTCCAAATTTCAGCCAAATCCGTTCAGCCGTTATGTCGTGATTGAGTAACAAACATCCAAACATCTAAACATCCAAACATCTAAACTTTCGCCTTTATAATATTAGTAGGATTTATTGCACGTACAAGAAAACAATTCTACGGACAACTGTAAGTCAGTATGTACACAATTTAATTAAATAAATTGAGTTATAAAATTGCAATTGCAATAAGGTTTTGACGACCATCACTGTAATCAATTCGCGTACTCACCGTCTGAGCTCCCAGGTTCATTTTTGGTCGGGTACATGTAAAAAAACTAACTTTTTTATATTTTCTCGTGGCGGGGTGGTAATTACCCGTCGTTGTTTCCCATCACTATAACACAAATTTGGCAAAAATAAAACACGAAATCAATGCGTAGTAAAAAAAAATCAATAGCGATTTTTTTTAAATGCTTCTTCACGATCCTAAATATTATTGGTGTCCACTAATTAAACCAATTTCCAATAGTATATTATGTAACCCCATTTAAGAATAATCATGAATTTTCGTATTTTTTTGGGTCTTATCAAAAAGAAAAAGTGTCGAGGCAAAATCATAAAATCGTCCGTCCGTCCTACAGTTTTATATCAAAATGTCCATACTTTTTCCGAGTAGCCCCTTAATTTTAGGATTGGTGCAATTTATGTGATATGTCCATTACTTATATGTATGTGTATTGTTTCAGGCTGTGCGTTCGTGAAGTTCAGTTCACACCAAGAGGCGCAGGCGGCAATCACCAGTCTGCACGGGAGTCAAACTATGCCGGTAAGTAAGTTAAATGTATTGCATGATCTTTATAGCGTCATGACTTTTATGGGCTACCTATCCAACTAACTATAATGCCGGCTCCACATTCTTGGCCAAACATTGGCCAATACATCGTACATTAACACTTTTGAAAGAACAAGTCTAAACAGGTTCTTCCAAAAGTGTCAATGTACGATGTATCGGTCAATGTTTGGCCGAGAATGTGGCTCGTATGCGGTGACAGTAAACATCATGATATTCATGATATCTAGAAATTCGGATACAAAGTGAGACGCAACTGAGTAAGCAGCAAACGTATTTTTATTTTTATTAATAGATTTTTATTCATAATTTGTCGAAAAATGGAAAATGAAGTATTTAGAATTTGTCTTTAAACAAAGTTTTAATAATTCCTAAAAGGCACTTAATAATATTAGCAGAACGATATTGGATAATACATCCAACACCGGTTTCATAATAGTAATAAATAAAGGTCGGCGCACACTGCCCCTGCCACTCGACGCGCTCAACAACCCCAGCGCTAATATCAACAACAAACAACAACATCTCAAGTGTTTATTTGCGCTCGCGAATGTTAAAAGTGTTCGTTAAACAATTGAATGCCGCAGATGAGTGCTACGTTTACAATGATGAATGGTTTGTTAAGCGATTATTTGTTGACCAGCCAATACGTTTTAATGCCATCAAATAGAGTATAGTAGATATTTCTCTTTCCTTTTACGTACCTATTCAAAACTCTTTTGAAGCATTATGAAATTCAAACGATGGTTTTAATAATAACGAAAGCAATAGAATTAAAGTATATCATTTATACGCTTCTAAAAACAAAAAATAACAAGTTGTTTATTTACGCGCGCGATTGTTAAAAGTGTTCGTTTTAAACAATTGAACGCCATTGATGAGTGCTGCGTTTACCATAATAAAAGATTTGTTAAGCGATTATTTGTTGACCAGCCAATACGTTTCAAAGCCTTGAAACTTTTACTTTGTGTATCTAAAAATGTACAAAAAGCAAAAGACAACTTAAAGTTAGCTTCAATTAAGCTTAAAGACAAAAATTACAGTAAATTAGAATAAAAAATCCAGTTATCTAAAGTAGTATAACACTACAACTAGTAGACTTGTAGAACAGGGCTGCAAAAGACTTTTCGAATACTATTCAATTGTATTTCTAAACAAAATAAAGAAAGCGTGTCAGTAACATTGATTAGTTTTATTAACAATGGTGATAAATAATAAACAAAATCAATATAAAAAAATCTATACAACCTTTCACAAACACAACAGCATTCAGGAAAATTGACACTACAGTTTCTAAATAAACGAGTAATAAAAGTGATAAAAGCGTTGAAACCGCCCTCGACACAGAAACAACAATTAGTTAATTAAAAGAGGTTTAATTACGTTAGTACCCTGACAAAAGTCCCGGCGCAATCTTCCCGATTGACTTCGGCGTATTGAACTGGGCGAGACATGTTCGGAACAAACACTGAACAGGTATCGGTACAAATAGTGAACATGTTTCATGTGCCAAAGCGAACTGATCACTTTTGAGCGATAGTTACACGACTTCAAGCGTGAATCAAAGGGCATTCACGATGTTCATTTTTGCAAATGAGATTTGGATAAAGTATGTCTTTGATTGTACGTCAAGATTAAGTTGAAGTACAGAATAACTGTAGATTTTGCGTAAAGTACAGAGTCATACATACAAACAGGCAAATATTTCAATAGGTAGGTACCTAACTATTGTAAGTATATTGTTTTTACATAGTTAGTTAGCTGTTATTGGGGGACAAATCTTGCAAGCTTAATTTGAGCCTACTTTCCAGTGTCCGATGGAGCTGAAATTTTGTACACAGGTTTGGTTTAGATGACAATACAATATTTAAGTACAGTCAGCAAAAAAGCTTGTCATAAAAATGAAATTTTTACAAAAAACTTATTATATACTACCAACATTAAGTATTAAGTAGCATACCTAATTTTCATAAAATATCTCATACACAGATTTTGTTTTATTACTATTTAAATACACGTATCGAAGTATAAAGAACAATGTAACACTTTAAATAACCCATCTACACGAGGTGTTCGTAGAAACGGGAAACCGACAAAAAGACCTAAAATTGTCTGTCCGTTGCAGACGCTTAACTTTTTAATTAGTGGCTCTGTAGGCTCGAGCGGGCTTAAGCCCCGTATACACGGTCGATGCTCCAATTACGTGTTAAAAGCGAAGCATTAAAGCCTGTAGACCTCTTTAATTCACCACTGATTGAACTATCGGGTTTTTTCATAACATTGAAATTTTAATAGCTTTTAAAATAGATTTAATGCAAAGTAAATAAAATAGTCGTGTCGGTTAAACGTTGCTTTTGTGAATTGCAAATGTTAAAAACGAAATTAAATCATTGTTCTTACCTAATTATGATTTGCGCGAGTGATTTACATATTTAAAATATGTTGTATATTGTTAATTAAAAACATATTCAAAACTAAATCAATTTTAAGTGACTTATGGTTTGAATATGGTGATTAGTTTGCTTAAGGTCAAATAAAGGGGAGAGCGATGCTTGGTATTTCCCTGCTCGATCGAATCAGAAATAATGAGATCTGCAGGAGAACTAAAACAACCAACATCGCTCGAAGAATTACATCGTTGAAGTGGCCGTGGTGGGCGGGACACATAGCGCGGAGAACCGATGGCCGTTGGGGCGTAAAGATTCTCGAATGGCGACCGCGTACCAGACGACGTTCCGTGGGCAGACCCCCCTCACACGGTGCGTGATATCACGGTCCCGTAGGTCCTGCGTCTTAGGTGGTGTGGGAAGCAGTAGGGGGTTTAGTGGGTAGGGCTTTAGCGGCGAGTCCCACATACCTTCGGGATGCATAACCGCATTCCCCCTACTAAAAAAAAAATGGGCAGACCCCCTACAAGGTGGACCGACGATCTAGTCAAGGTCGCGGGAAACCGCTAGATGCGGGCAGCGCAGGACCGATCGTTGTGAAGATCCTTGGGGAAGGCCTATGTCCAGCAGTGGGCGACGTTCGGCTGACATGATGATGATGATGAAAGGAGATTAGTAAATAATAAAAAAAAACACATTACCGCTTCCAAGATTTGCGGATTGTATCTTAAAAATTTAACATAAATAGAAACATATCTATTGTTTTCATATAGGCTTAAACTCCAACCAAAACTCTGATCCTTTTCATAGCAACCCAAAATTCAAAATTAATGAATTCATCGCAATACGCATTTCAGTCCCCAACTCACAGAGACACGTGTCCTTAAAGCGGCAGCGATTTATGTAAAAAATCAGGTGTTATTTTTCCCGATTTCAATGTAGTACGGAGTTAATCCTCTTGCTGGGCCCCGGCGTATTCATTAGGCCGCCCTTAAAGGCCTATTCATATGGCGACGGTACCTTCACAGGTCCCGCTCCTTAAAAGATAATTTAGTTTATAATTTTCTGTTTTATAGTTTGCTATCTGTTTTTCTATCGGGCGGTTAATGTTCATTTCGTTATCAATATAAATCATCTACATAACTTATTACTAAATCCATACTAATAATAACAAATGCAAAGTACAAAGAACTCTCCCTGTTTTGTATCTTTTCACACCTTAACCACTGAAGTAATTTTGATAAACTGTGGTATAGTTATAGGTGTTGATTTTTGTTTAGAATACCTACGTTTTGAAATTAAAGTACTATACACCGTGGAATTTTCGAGGTTGATTTTTTTTTTAATTACTTGAATTAAAGGTACTCATCAATACAAACAACTTTTACTATGGGAACAACTCTGAAATTGTGAAAAAAATCAGCAGCTACATTTCAATCGAGTTGATGTGAAAATTAGTATAGAACACGATTCTAGAGTTGTTCCCATAGTAAAAGTTGTTTGTACTGATGAGAAATTCAAGAAATTTTCGGGAAATCAACCACTAAAATTTCACGGTGTAGATCAAATCGTTAGTAGGTTAAAAAAGGCGCAGGCACCCGAAAATCGAAACGTTCCATGTTCGATTCTCCTCTAAACAACTGACGGACAAGGCTTTTCTGATACAAATTTCATATCACTATAGACCGTTTTTTACTGTAGACCACTAAAAATAAACATTTTGTCATGTACCATGCGCCGGTTTTTTGTTGTGGAACCCAAAAAATATACATTGTACCATGTACCATGTACCATGTGATGTGAACCAGCCCTGCCCACTCGTCCGCGGCAGCATTAAAGAGATGTATCACGCCGCCATTTGTATTCATCGCGAGTGCTGCTCAAACGCTTCCATGAAAACAACAATGTGTAAACATAAACTTTGTCGTCGAACAGTTAATTCTTAATTAGGGAGCGTGTTTTAAAAACAAACGCGACATCTTTTTTTGTGTTTTTTGGCGATTTTAAGCTTAAATCGCGGTGAAGTTATCACGTACCTATCTGAAAAAACATAAATTTATTTTCACAGTTAAGTAGGTATCGATAAATCGTTGTATCATAATATATTATGTAGCGGTCATGCATGCTAGGTTGGCTCATTTTGGACGTTGTTGAAAATTAACAATGTTGCTGTTATTTAAATTTGTACTTTATTGCATTCACAATGCTATTTTTAATTTTTTATTATTGAAAAATTGAAAATTAAGTATTTAGAAAAAATCGACCAGTCTCCCAGCTCCAGCTCCGATGGGACTCGAACCCACGACCTTTCGCTTTCCGGACGACTGCTCCAACCACTGAGCTATGGAGTCGTTACGAGAAGCGTCGAATTTATCCAATACTTCTTACGCGCTGTATAGCCAGCATTAATTGCATCAATGTGAAGTATGACTACCCTCACATACGAAAGAAATACCTTTCCAGATATTTGACAATCGCTCAATAAAGTTGTGAGACGGGTCGATTTTTTCTAAATACTTCTTTTAAAATTTTTCAATGTTGTTGTTCCTAGACAAAATTACAGGAAAACACGAATAGTCCAACTTGACGGTATGCGCTAAGTAAGTTAGAGGTGTATAGGTAGAGTTTTTTATACAATCAACAGATTGTACTGAATACTAAATTGTGAACTTTACCCTTTACCCTTCGTTGACTGTTAAAATTATAAAGATATCTTAATAATATATTAAATAGGTAACTTATAAAACAATCACTGAAAGCCCACAGAGCCCGGAGACACAAACGCTCTCAGCCCCCCGTTCATCCGAATCCCCAATATTAATTCTAATGAAAGGTAATTCGGTGTAATCGCCCGGCTCGGCGCAAAAGCCGAAAGAAGCCACTCCAACACACTTTGTTATTATAATGGATGCACAGACTCCCGTAATGTACCTTCGATATTCTTCATGCAAATGCTTGTCCTTCCCGCGTTTAATTCCGCAGATAAAATCGAGAATCCTCGCTCTCGCTAAATAATATTGAGACTAAAGAATGCAAACCTACTTATCGATGACTGATTTGTATTCTTGCACGTAACTGCGGCGTTTTTGACGCTAGTTACAGTACATTTTATTGTTCTAAGGATATGGTAAAGATTGGTTTTCGATTTTGAAAGCAGTCACGAAATAGAAAAGGTAACCTATGTGTTTGTGATTTTATAGGAATTATTATTGTAAAACACGGTCGTAATGTGCATTTATATGTAATAACTTCAGGATTTTTTTCTATCGAACAAAATTTTTCCAATCGTGTTTTCGAAACAGTCCTCCCATCACATGTACGTTCTGTAATTTACATATTGGAAATTTCAATGCGAAAAATCATCAATGTTTCAAATGACAGCTAATAGAAAATAGGCAATTTTGGCGTTTTCACTGACTAACGCCCGAATTCTCAAACGCAAATCATCTTTGGGAGCGTCTCAAACATCATGGCATCTCTTTCATACGTTTGACATTTAAAGTGACAGGGCGATGTGTGAGACGCTCCCAAAGATAAGTAGCGTACGAGTATTCGGGCATAAGAGCCCTTAACTACATTATTATCTTATCACGCCATTTTGTTAAGTAAGACCAGGTGCATTTAACTGAAATGATATCTCATAAAAAACTATTAAATCTATTTTGTAATTAATGTTTTAATATTGTATGGTATTCGTTTAATAACATTTTCCTATCTTCGGTTTATGCTGCCATAATACTGTTGCGGTAACATTTAAGGAAAACACCATATTTTCATTGGTTTGGAAAATTGACAATCTGAGACTGACTAGTGAATAGTATAACACAAACGTAGGGCTACAATTCGTCCAAAGTCCAAAAGATAGTACATACTTGCCATCAGCATTGGTATTACAAAGTTTGTGAACAATCACTAACCTTGTAACGCTCAATTATCATTCATTTCCCGGAAAGTTCGAAAGAATTCGCTCGCGAATTTTAAGGTCGCATTTGTGAAGAGCTTACTGCTTAACGACTCCGTAGCTCAGAGGTTAGAGCAGTCGGCCAGATAGCGAAAGGTCGTGGGTTCGAGTCCCATCGGAGCTGGTTGTGATTGTGATACGGGTCGATTATTTTTAAATTTTTCATTGATAAAAAGAGGCATTCTGAATGCAAAAAAGTAAAAATCTTAATAGCTTACTGCTGCTGTTCAACACCATCCTTAAGTACATTCAAATAAGCGGAGCAAAATACCCGTTCGTAATCAAGTGAGAACTACTAGGGCCGTCGACAAGCCGGCCCGGAATCAGAATAGAATTTGGAGACCTCTGTCACAGAATAAATAATAGTGCTAAGGCACAGAAGACTCACTCTGCAAGCTCATTCAAATAAAAATAATTCTTTCTGCGTGGAAATAAAGTCCATTTCCGGTTGCTATGTCATCGCTTGCCTACTGTTATAATAACCTAGAGTTCGCGCATGCAAGCAAAACTGTACCCAATTGCTACGCGCGAGCGTTTCTATTTCTATGAATGTCTCAAACAGCTCGCTCGCTGGTTAGGGTTGCGAGCGACTTGCGCGTTCAGTTTTGTTGTTTATTTTGTTCTTTCTTTTATTTATACACCCCTAAACACAACAGTATCTTATATACGGATTATAAGAACGTTTAGTAGTCATTGTTTGGTGCACAAAAATCACAGAAATGATCGATCGTTTTACGCGCGAACGGAGAGCGTACGAGCCGAGCGGCATCCTTCTGCCATACGCCTGCCCGGCAGGCGCGCCGGCTGAACCTACCTAAACTGCGGAGTGACATCCCCCTGCCTCTGTGCCCGATAATTCCTTTCACCAAGCTACAAAAGCCCTCCCCCCTCACCCCCCAAGCCGGATTTACCGTGGCCCGTCCTAATGACGTTTTTGTCTGCAATGTCTCTCGTTCTTGTATTTTGTACAAATATTGATTGACTTGTACGAGATGCGAGAGTCGTTTTAGTTTTAGTGAGTAAGATGGATGACAAGTTGGGTGTACTTGTGTACTTTACTTGTTTTAATATTGGCAAAGTTCGCCAATTTTAGAGTTCCTGTCGGGAGCTAGTGGGGGGCAGGTCTATTTTTGTAGTAGGTAGGTGTTTAGGTATATAAATATAATTAAAAAGGTACATGCAAAGTTTATGAAACTCAAAACATAGAATGCGCTAGCGTTCTGTACTTAATGTTTGTGGCATTTTTTAATAACTAAATCATTGAGATTACTAAAAGTATTTTTTTTTTCAAAGTTCAATTCGTGTAATCCATCAAAGTCTAATTGATCCCTGTAGTCTTAAAAAGGCAGCAGACAGGCTGATTCTCTTTTCGTTTCATATCCTACTATATTATAAATGAGAAAGTTTAGATGTAAAGGATGTTTAGATGTTTGTATGTTTGTTACTCAATCGCGCCAAAAGGGCTAAACAGATTTGTCTTAAATTAGGGACACAGATACTTTGTAGCCTGGAGAGTAATATAGTCACATTCTCGCGGGATAACGTCGTTAAGTCCACGCGGGCGAAGCCGCTGGCGAAAAGCTAGTTATTAACAAGGTTAAAATAGTTTAATTGATTCTGTTAACATCTAAAGTGAAAAGGCAAAAAGTTTGATACTATGAGCACCAAAATTATCGATATTGTCTTACAACAACGACGTTCCGACCCTATTCTCTTGTTTATCTCCTTGAAAAGTCCGTAAAATAATTCGACGAGCCCACAGGGCTATCTCGTAAACTGCAGATCGCACATGTAACAAAAAGAAATTCCAAGTGGGAGATAATCGCGAGCAAAGTTACGAACACTCGCTATCTCTTAGGGGACACTCAGTCTACTGCGAAGTACTTCGTAGTAATATATTTGCCTTAAGGGATGCAGCGTATGCGCGGGTCAAGAGAACCGATATATTTTTTTATTTGACCCCCAAACGACTGGGGTATACGAAGTTCAGAGATATTTATTAACAATGGACGATGTTAGTGTATCTTGTTCTTGAATTGAATTTCGTAAGTTGCCCTGTGGAACAAAAGTTTTGGTAGGACTAATCTACGTCTAAATTTTTGCTCCAAAACTTTTTAGTTTCTTCAAAGTTATAACTAGCTACATCCTAACTAAGTAATAGGTATTTACCTATGAAATTGGAGATATTTTCTAACATGTTCATTGATCTCAATTTTTAACCGACTTCTAAATCAAAAAGGAGGAGGTTCTCTATTCGTCTGTATGTATGTTTTTTCTTTTTTTTTTTGTGTGTATGTCCACCGTTTACTCGAAGACGGATGAACCGATTGAAATGATTGAAACGTAATTACATCAGGTTGGTTTAGTCCCATTTTTTGAAATTTTGAAATCGGTTCAGTAGTTTTCAGGAAATCTTGAAAATACTGTCGTTTTCGTTACCACTTTATGTGAATTTAATACGTATCTTTAGGCATAACTCCTTTGTTTATAAACCGATTTAGATGATTCTTGTTTTGTTAAAAAGGGGATACCTCAAGGTATTTTAACCGACTTCAAAAAAGGAGTTTTCAATTTGATCACATACCTATTTACCAGAAAACAAGTAAATTGCCTGCACAATGCACTAAAAAGAGTGAAATAAAAATTATTTTTATAAAAAAATAAACCGCCTTCAAAAATTCACATCAAAAAAGTAAGAAATAATTCCTCACCAAATAAATAACGTAAGTACCTACTTTGAAATCGGGCGTGAAATATGTACGATTTTTGTTGTTTTTGTTAAAACCCGCCCGACTTCAAAGTACTTACGTTATTTATTTGGAGAGGAATTATTTCTTACTTTTTTGAGGTGATTTTTTTGAAGGCGGTTTTATTTTTGTATAAAAATATTTTTTTTATTATTATCAATATATCAAAATTAATAGCCTATTATTATGAATTTGAAAGATGGTCAAGCTGTACCTACACCTGCTGAATTTTCACGTCTGACCTACTAAACCTGAAAGAGATGTAATGAAAAATACTTATTGAAAATGAAGTATTAGAAAAAATCAACCCATCTCACAACTGACTCCGATGGGACTCGAACCCACGACCTTAAACTGCCCGGGCGAATGCTCTTTTTTAACGATACGAAAAGATTTTTTGTAATACTGCATTTTCAATATTATCAGTAATTAAACTTGTATTGTGAATGCAAAAAGAAGGATCGCATCATTGAAGTGGCAGTGGGCAGGCGGGACACATAGCGCGGAGAACTGATGGCCGTTGGGGCGGAAGGTTCTCCTCGAATGGCGACCGCGTACCGGACGACATTCCGTGGGCAGGCCCCCCACAAGGTGGACCGATGATCTAGTCACGGTCGCGGGAAGCCGCTGAATGCTGGCAGCGCAGGATCAATCGTTATGGAGATCCTTGGAAGAGGCCTATGCCCAGCAGTGGGTGTCGTTCGACTGACATGATGATGATGATGAATGCAAAAAAAAATGATTTAAGTACCTATTCCTAGATCAGAATAATTTTTGAAGCACACAATTACAGCTTACTCTTTATTGATTGATTGAATTTACTCTATCAAATCAATATAAAGTACCGAGGTTATAGTTTATACAAATGAAATTGGCAAAAATTTAACCTACCAGCCGAACAATTAACCTAACAAAATCTTTAATAAACTTTAACAATCAAATTTGGAAATGATTTCACGTCGGCCGTCCACCGAGCGTTACTTAACTAAAGGATAATAAATAAGTTAATCAAAAGTGACTTTATAAATTGTATTTGTTTGATCTCAAACTTGGCAACTTTTAATGAAAACATTGGTGGTCTCTTTTATACTTTGGGAACTGAAGGGTGCCGTAAACTCTCAAAGAAAAGGTGTATTCTTTAAAAGAAATGTATTGCTTAGTTTTAGTACATTTTTGTAGTAGAACCCGAGTAGGACTTGCTGTGTCTATGTTTTGCTAACAAACTGAAATATCGGTTACAAATGGTGCTCTTAATCTTACAAGTTTTTATTTAGTTTCACCTGTCCAATCAAATGTTTGTAATCAAATCTTGCAAGTTAAATTTGACCAATTTCCCGGTGTCCGATTGAGCTGGAACTTTGCATACAGGTTTGGTTTGGATGACAATACAATATTAATTGATACAGTCAACAAAAAAGCTTGTCATAAAAACGAAGTTTTTTTCATCTTAATTTTGTAGCATATTTTACACATTACTTAAGCTTTTATGCAAGCAACTTCAAAATATTTTGATTGTTTCTATTGATCAAATTAACGACATTATTTTTTTGAAATCTAATAAAAAGCTATATATTTTTAATACCTATGAAGTTATTACAATGAACACGTTACAGGACATCCCGATTTTTGACGCTCGATATTTAGTCGCAAAGACAACGGTTTTCTTTTGCTTTCGTCGGAGAATTGTCTTGCTACTTCATTTTAATAAAAATGAATAATGTATTGATTTGTCTTATCTTTCAAGTCTTTGATTAAAGTAAGTTGTAGGACTAATACTTTCACAAATGCAGACAAAAGGCACACACCTAGTACTTAATATTGTTACTAATAAGTACGTACAGTCAAACAAATTTTGCTCATAACGAATGTGCCATTTAGTAGTCAAAATGCCTATAAATACGTGTGTACAATTTTGTGAAGTTATTTATATCAGTCGTTAAATAAATTAGAAAAACGCTTTTATGGGATAAAATGTACAAACAGGGCTATTTGAATTGATATTTGAAACTATTACGGGTTTGTTATATTTTTGTTATATATTTTATAATATTCTTACCGCGAAAGTTTGTATGGATGTATGAATGTTTGTTACTCTTTTACGCAAAAACTACCATACGGAGTTGGTTGAAATTTGGCACATAGCTAGTAGATAACCTGGATTAAAACAAAGAATCCTTTTTATTCCGATATTTCCACGGGAACGGGAACCACGCAGGTGAAACTGCGCGCAGCCGCTAGTTTTATTATATCTAATAAAATATTTTATTTTCTCTAGTGAAATCCTATAGAGACGGCTTTATCCATCAAACAAATGCCAACACAGTATCGTATCTACTTCGGGTAGCTAAATCTAATTTACGTTTTGTTTCAGATAGCTGTGTCTTTGTAAATGCCAACAAAAGAGATGATTCAACACATTTTCTGTTCATAGATGGGTTTACTCCAGCTTCTGTTTATGTATTTATAATCAGGCTGTAATGTATGCGGAACAAGGCCCGTTTTCATTTGCGTTTCGTTCCGTTGTAGCGGCGCTCACAGTCGTGGTACATCGCCGACCACAACCATCGTCAGACCGCCTCGAGCGATGGTTAGGGTTACCACCTGTGTTTCATTATTTAAACATATAACATACTAGCCTTTCGCCCGCGGCTTCGCCGGCGTGTTCTACACGACGTTATCCCGCGGGAAGGTGATATTTTTCAGGAATAAAAGTAGCCTATATGTCCTTTCTCAGGCTCTAGACTATCTCTGTACCAAAATTCATTCAAATCGGTTCAGTAGTTTAGGTGTGATTGTGTAACACACAGACAGACAGAGACGCATTTATAATATATAAGTAAATAAGTAAAATAAGTAAAATAAGTAATAAGTAATAAGTAATAAGTAATAAGTAATAAGTAATAAGTAATAAGTAATAAGTAATAAGTAATAAGTAAGGATAAGTAAGGAAGTAAGGACTAGCCTTCCGCCCGCGTGTACTACACGACGTTATCCCGCGGGAAGGTGATATTTTTCAGGAATAAAAAGTAGCCTATGTCCTTTCTCAGGCTCTAGACTATCTCTGTACCAAAATTCATTCAAATCGGTTCAATAGTTTAGGTGTGATTGTGTAACTGAACACACAGACAGACAGAGACGCATTTATAATATAAAGTAAGGATAATCAAACTTTTTTACCACGGGAGGCAGAGATCACTTCTTTGCATTTACAATTTATAAATCCTTATATTATATTTATCTTGCTTCGTTTACACTTACCCTCATCCTCGTATATGCTCGCCCTTTAGTAGGCGTTTTATGAGATCTTATCAAAGACATAATCACTCTTTCATTTCTCTCCATTTATATTTTTTTTATTAATATTTAACGATTTAACTAACCAATCAAATATGTACAAGATTTTATTTAACTTGCAGTGTATGTATGTCCGTTTGTCAAATCTTGCAAGCTAAACTTGACCCACTTTCTAGTGTCCGATTGAGCTGAAACTTTGCATACAGGTTTGGTTTGGATGACAATACAATATTAAAGTACATTCAACAAAAAGCTTGTCATAAAAACGATGTTTTTAAAAAAACTTATATAAAACAGTGTCGTTGGCTGCCCTAGCGAGCACTTGAAAATTCCCTTAATAAGCCCCGAAAGCCCCAATTATTAAAAACAACACCGAGATACCTGCTCGCAACAGCGGGAATCACGAACGTGGAGCTCCACGAAATCATGTCTTCGTCAAAACTGCTTTATTTATTTTTTACTGGATCTTCCACTGAGGTTTTTTGGCGGTCTCTTTGGAGTGAAACCTCTTCTTGGTTTTGTTGAAATGAAACCTTTTTAGATTTTGTTGTTTTTTTTTTTATAGAACTTACAGATTAGAGTCTGCGCCAGATAACGAAACTGGGGCGTTTTTGGCGCTAGTTACAGAACATTTCTTTGTTCTAAGGTTTTTTGTAAGAATAAAATTTAATATTAATTGTTTTTGACACCGCGCGGACTTGTCTGAATTGCAATTAATTAAAATAATCGTCCAATTTCAAAAAATTTAGTAGTTACTAAACATCTTGAAAAGTATTTAAATTTATTTTGTTTTCCTAATAGTTTCTATAACTGGGATGCTTTCATTTGCAATGTTTTGTGAGATGAATAAACATGTACCTACCTACCTATATCAAACTTTAATTTTTTTTTTTATTCACAGAGATAATATTTTTACTACACACGAGATATAGTTCAACAAAACCACCGACAGTAGGCGCTAGTGTGCAGAAAACATTAATTTTATCAGTAATAACGTCAGTGAGCAAGAAAACCCATTAAATCCAAGGCAAAACCTATCCATCCAAGTTTTATACTCATCTCCGAAGATGTAATATTCCAATCCATCATATACAAATCGATATCATCGCTATCTATACCGAAAGCGCAGTTCTATTTAACTATTAATCATAGATAATACTTCAAAATATTTCGTTCACAACAACGTTTACGCTTCCGCAAATAAAATACGTCATATCCAACATGATTCCGTTCCATTGTACTTGAACTGCGGTACGAAGCATTATTCGTACAAATAATGAATATCCACTTATCCATATGAAATCCGGGTAACAAAGGGCGCGTCCGCACTGGTCGCGACCGCGAATTCGGTCCAAATGGGGAACCTCCTGGCTGACTGACTACCTAACGGTGATTTTTCCTTGCGCTCTACAGCATTCGTGTAAACGTACGGTACCGTGTGCGTAGAGAATGTGCAAGCAGAAACCGGCAAAGGTGGTCAACCGAAGTAGGTCGCTGGTATGTCGCGATTTCTACCGTAATTGCTTGCCGATTCCATTGTATACCGTTTTATGCAGATCCGTAAGCAATCCGAATTGATTGCGGTAGGGGGTCGAGCACATAATTTGAGAGTTCATATTATTACCTATGTATAACGATAAGTTGATATATGTCATGCAGGTTTTTGAGGATAAGATATGATCCCTATATTTACTGCTATATTTAACACTCGGGTTTTCAATGATCTTCATAAATCTGGGGTCTTACAAGAATTCTTAGTCATAAAATCAACTTTATGACTCGCAAAATCCAATAGCTGACAAAGATAAAACAAATGCAACTTTATGAGATCACGTCATAGTAACAGCATTCTTCGTCAAAGTATAAAACAGTCCATTCTGTACGCTCGATATTTTATCAGTGAAAAAGCACTTACCAGCCAGTAGCCGACGAACGCTGATACGGCGTCACTCGATATTTCTGTGCAGTTTACCAAAAAATTACTTGAGCTTACTAAATTCTCCTCTCGTGTCATTTGACAGAGAGCTTTAGTTTTTACGAGCCGAGCGTCCAACGAACTCTTTTCTAATACAACGAGTCGTGACAATGTTTTCTACGACCTGTAAAGCATTTATATCGAATCGTATTTGCCCGTTTTACGCTAGTATGTTACGGTTGTGAACTTCTTTAACTAAAACGGATAAGTTAATTTGCAAAGAAACTTCTATAAGTTGTTTAAGAAACTGTTACGTGTAATGTAACGGTTAACTGTAATGCAGCTCCTTTACTAGAGTAACTTTTAGTAAAGTAAAAGTAAAAAAGCTTTTTATTCTTATGGCTCATCCAAATTTTTTTCATCCCAATTTTGTTTTTCATTCTTCTACTGTTTTTTCAAAAAATAATTCTTTGTTGGTATTTTTACGTAGCTACTTTCAATTCAATTGTTTCAAGATAAATTAGAGGAAAATTGTTTTATCGATTTTCAAGTTAAACTACAACAAATCTGCATATTCGTAAATATTTTAAACGATCCATGAAAATCAAAGTGACTGCGACTAATTTCATTTCTAGCACCATCTTTAGTGTTAAAATGTTCTCTTTATCATATTAATATTACCCACTTTCCAGATTACAATTAATATCGTAAAAGAGGCTATGAAACTCGAGCACACATCATTTATTAAAGTCATCACGGTAAAATCGCTCGCGTTCCCAACTTGAGCGTTTGCGATAAAAACCGTTAGATGGCGTCCGCGTCGCCCACTATTTGCGGAGCTTATGGAAGAGGCGAGCGCAAAATTAAGAGATTTCCCCGCGCAAACAGTATGAAACGACCCTTATTTAGCCGCCCGCCATTTTAAAATGAAGACGCAGTGATAAGGCGCCATATTTGTTTAGGAATCAACGGGCTGGATGTAAAACGGTTTAACATGACGTAATTTTGGGAGCTCGTTAGGGATTCGTGTGTCTCCACGCAAATAATTTGCTGTTGGAAAATTTTAATTAATTCGTACTAGCTTTAGGTGTAATAGTGGTTACTATATTAAGTTAATACGTTTTGTTTTACCCTCCAACAACAAAGCATATTTTCTAAAATACCTAAATATTTTTACCATGAGAACAAGCAATGTAAAACTATAAATATAGTCTTGTTAGCGAAATATTTTTTTTTAGATTCTATTGTACGCGCCAGTTCATACGATACGTCCAACAATAATTCTTCCTTCCGAAATACCTGATAACTGGTATTTTTATGTGACATTCGCATTATGTTCGCTCCGTAAACGTCACTTTCGCCAAACTCGGTAACCATTCCACAGATTTACAGCCCGCCGCGGGTAACTAATGGCAGAAAAACGGCAATGGAATTGTCCCCAAAGATAATCGAAAATATGTTTTAAGTACGGCACCAGACGATTTCTATCGCGCTGACTGCAGTGGCGCTCTCTGACGTCGATTTTTGGACATAAAACTGACGTCATAATCTTTTATATTCGTCATCATCATATTCTTACCCTTATCCCAGGAATGGGAGACTTAATGCCTGCTTTTAATGGATACTGTTTTATATAGTTATTGAAAATACCTCTTATATCTTTTCAGTTTATTGTTTTTTTATTAAAGAAGTAGTTACATATTGATAAAAAGATGATAATGTCCTGCAAGCTTTATTTTTATACTAAAGTCAAAGTTGGATAACTATGCGTGTGACTAAGGCGTTTTTGGCGCTAGTTGCAGTACACTTTTTTTGTTCTAAGCTTAAGAAAAATATTAGTATTCGATTTTGACCGCGCACAAACTTATCTGGCGCACACTTTAGTTGTATTCGATCCATATATTCTCGAAGAAGAGCGAAAAAAACTATTTTTATGTAAATCAATCAAATAAAAAATACAAGTTTTATTACTTTAGGTTTTCACTTTTTCAACTTTATTGTACTTTTCTTGGGGTCTGTTTACGATTACGATACAATACGTTTTGTTATTTCGTCATTCATCGTTTTGACATCTGCTTATAAAGCAGCACTGCAGTACAAAGCGAGTATTTAGAAAACTTAAGTTAACTTAACTTAAGTTAACTTAACTTAAGTTAAGTATGTACAACGAAACTTAATTTATAACTCATTAAATTCCTTCAGAGCGCTCCCACTGCTCGTAATTTTGTTGCCATGCATTTAAAACAGGGTTAAAATAAATACAAACTATCTCTATGTTAAGTTTCGGTCGTCTCCTCAGAGACTGTAATAAATGACAAACCAACAAAATTTACCATTCATTACAATATGCATAGCGGCTTCCCGAGAGATCACGCTAACACAGGTATATTACCAACGCTTCAATTAGATCGTTATTTAACACTAATATTTCATTAAAACAGTTGTAAACACCGTCGCGTGACAACAGCCCGTCCGGTAAATACAACAATTTAATATTGTTTGCCAGGGTTATATTAAGTTCAAACAATAGTTCGCTACAAAATAGTTACTTAAAGAATAAATAAAATGTTTGGCCAACATTGAGCTTTGACGTATTTTCCATTCTCAAAAAGCTTATTGCATTTTTAATATTGAAAACTAAATTCAGCAGCGGCAATTGCAAACAATTTTCTATAAATGCCTCAGAAAATATATCATCATCATCATGTCAGCCGAACGACGCCCACTGCTGGGCATAGGCTATACAGGGTTATTTTCAAACCACTGACCAAATTTTTAAGTTCGACTCAGAATTGGTAAGTTAACAACTTTCTCCTAGAACCATGGGTCGAAAAATGTAATTTTTTTTATACTTTTCATACAAATCATACTGATCACGTGATCAATTTAGTATGGGAAGTTCAAAAATTTTTGTCGTATTTAGACCCATGTTTGTAGGAGAAAAAATGTTCACTTACCGATTCCGCGTCGAACTTAAAAATTTGGCCTGAGGTTTCAAAATGTATGTGTGTATATGCTAAAACCAAATTTTTCTCGCAAAATTTGTCGAGATCAACTCTGAAATTAAACCATAACTCAAAACAAACCGAGTTAGAGACAAATGCTACGGTACTACGAGCTGCTTGGCTACGAGTCTCGGCTACGGTGCTACGACGTAGCAAGTACTTACCTCGCTTTGTCATACCGTAGCATAATTACACTTCAGGTATCCTTCCTAGACGGCGGCGTCTTAGAATAAGTCGGTTTGTTATAACGAGGTCTTTGCGAGGAAGTCGGGAATAAGTGGAAATAAGTATAAAAAGGAATAACATCAAATATGAAATGCTGTGATCTCAAACTATGTAAACAAATCCGTGTAAATCGTTAACCGTAGAACCACACTAAGACCGAAATTATAATTACACTAGCTTTCCGCCCACGGCTTCGCCCGCGTGGACTACACGACGTTATCCCGCGGGAGTATGATGTTTTTCCGGAATAAAAAGTAGCCTATGTTCCTCTCCAGGCTACAAAGTATCTGTGTCCCAAATTTCAGCCAAATCCGTGCAGCCGTTTTGGCGTGATTGAGTAACAAACATCCAAACATCTAAACATCCAAACATCCAAACATCCAAACATCTAAACTTTTACATTTATAATATTAGTAGGACTAGCGGATCCTCGCGGTTTCATCCGCATGGTACCCGTTCCCGTGGGAATATCGTTATAAAATATAGCCTATGTCACTCAGGAAGAATGTAGTTTTCTAATGGTCCAAGAATTTTCTAAATCAGTCCAGTTGTTTCGGAGCCTATTCGATGTTCTGCTGTTAAAAATATATTGAATTTTAGTTGCAGATACCACCGAAAGAGGCGCTGCTTTGGCTTTCATACAAAATTCTACCATTACGAGTACAGATGTCAAAAAATGCAGTAAAAATGTGTGTGTGTGTGAGTCTTCGAGCAACAATAACACCAAGGTCTAGATACATAGTTGGAGTGACAAACACGGCTGAGCTATTATACTCCCATTTGAGCCACTTGCGAGTATATTTATAAGTAGTTCCTGTCATTTATGACGTAAGATCGTAACATTATTAACCTTTTTTCTTCGTTTATAGGTGTCATAGAAAGTTTTCGAAGGTGGGAGTTATAATGTTTTACTATGAAGCATCTTTCTCACTCATTCAGTCATAATGTTAATTAAAGCCTAAATCGCGGTTTACAGGCAAAAAATATTTCCATATTATTTAAAATACGTCGCGATTTGGGCACCGCGCCGCGCCGCCATCTGCCGAATATGTTCGCAAATAAACGGAACGTTCGCGCCGTTCCGAATCATTTGCTAGTTGTTACGTTCCACCAGATTGCTGGAACGCTGGAATATCTCTTTTTGCAAGTCTATATTGCACAAATAAGCAGTTTGTAAGCGAGCTGTCCCATTTGGTTACTAAACATTTTGTAAGCAGAAAGAAAAATAAAAACGCTTTTTTAAATCTTCATTCGCTGACGCTGAAAAACGGATTTAAATGTTAAGCATCAGTTTTCTTGATTTTTCCTATGCGAAACCAGTGTCAGCCCGTGACTTCAACTAAGAATGGCATTCGTTTAACCGTTTTATACCAAAGAAAGAAACAATAAACCCTTTGAGCAATATTTCGTGAACACTTACTTAGCCTTGTGATTTTTTTTCTTTTATGTCTTAAAATAATTTAATTTATCATCCTAATAATTTATAAAAACTAATTAATTTAATATCCTTAACTTTCAGTTAAACAGAACTCTAGAAGTATCGTTTGCCTACTTAATAAATATTAAAGCTTGCTGCTCAAAGGAAGGAATCGTTAAAAGTATCTGAAAATAAATATGGCACCCCGCGGTTCTCCCCCCCCCCCTTCCTACTATTTCACCTGGACTAACAATTTCAACCCCTTTCTCATTCTGCTCAAAACAAACAAGGTTAACCTTTAAGCAGCTGCGCAAACGAGGCAGAAGTATCGGACCTACGTCAGGACGTGTCAAGCCAGGTTAAGGTCATATAAACTTGAAAGGTCTGAACTTAACTCTGCTTAAAGGCTTGAGCACACCAAACGCGGGTCAGGAGCAGAGCAGGTCAGTAGCAGCGCGGGAGTCGGCGGGAGTCAGTACACTGAACGCAGCTACAGTTTCAAAGCAGTTGCAACGCGGGCCCGCGTTCAAACCGCGTTCAGTGTGACGGGTTAGGCATAATACAACTCTCGTCAACTGCTTTCGACGCGCAGCGCTGCACTGCGAACGCCCTGCCTCGGTGTGTCATGCTAACATGGCCGCCATAGTTATACAACAGCTCGGGCCTGCGCTCAAACTGCTCTGCGACGCGCCTGCGCTGCTTCTGGCCCGCTCCCGCGCCGTTTGTAGTCCGGCAGTAGCAGTGCGGCTCGGCGCGGCGCAGAGCAGTTTGAGCGCGGGCCCGCGTTCAAATTTAGTGTGACGTAGTTCATAGAGTTTCTTGTATTACAACTTGCGCGGGCCCGCTATCAAACAGCGCTGCTTCTGACCTGCGTTTGGTGTGCTCAAGCCTTAAGTCAAGCTACTTAAGTTTTAAAGGCACCTTAAAAGTAATTTCCGCTATCTCAGTAAGCTCAGCCATTTTATACTGTAGTTGGGTGTTGAAATGGCTTCTTCTAACTAGGTATAGTATTCATTGACATTCTAGACTTGGTTTTCTTTGTATGACTCAATAAAATGTAATTTTTGTTTTAATTTAAATTCGGAAAAACCACCTGTTACCTACTGCTGCCAAACGGGACTCAAACTTGCAATCTTTTGTTGTCTAGGCCACTGTTCATCTTTTACCTGGAAGAGATTAGGCAATAAGGCCGCCTATTGTCTGTTTTCTATTTTTTATTGTGTCTTCTTGTAATTGTATTTCTTTCGTTGTGTGCAATAATGCTTTTTTTATTTATATTTTTTTTATTTATTTATTTTATACTAGCTTTCCGCCCACGGCTTCGCCCGCGTGGACTACACGACGTGGTCCCGCGGGAATGTGATTTTTTCCGGGATAAAAAGTAGCCTATGTTCCTCTCCAGGCTACAAAGTATCTGTGTCCCAAATTTCAGCCAAATCCGTTCAGCCGTTTTAGCGTGATTGAGTAACAAACATCCAAACATCCAAACATCTAAACTTTCACATTTATAATATTAGTAGGATAGCACTCTGGAATTATTCATTTTAATTTTACCATTTAAAAGTGACTTTTTAGCGCCACTGGCCTGCTTCCGTGGAGTGCTTCTGAAGTTTACTGTTCGCGTGACAGCTATGTGATAATACTAAACTGGCTTTTTACTGGCCTCGTGTTTGTATCATACGCAAATGTTTTAAGGTTGGATAGTTGACAGGGAAGCTTCTTATGGCGCGCTTACACGAGCAACTAAAATTCCTGTCAATCCCCGCGAAATATGTCGTCACAACCACATCAATCAGTTATGGGCGACGACAAAATGTCAAAATGTAGCAACCTGTTGCTAAAATACGGCAAAACCATATCACGATATATGGAGCAACATCGCTCCACTTACTTGCTCCAGGTCCATTACAGTTGCCAGGCAATTGGGAATTGGGTATTTGACTGTTGTTGAAATGTAGATATTTAATTATGACATTCAGAAATACAGCATTATTGAATAACAAATGAGAAAAAATAAATTCAATCAGTATTATAACAAGCGAAATATGAGCTACTTAATTGTGACTCTAGCTATCTCTTTCTAAAACGAAATTTTCTATGGCGAGAGTATGGCGCTATAGAAATGTGACGTCACGTTTCTATAGCGCTCTCCTTGTCTAATTAGAAAGTTTGATGCTCTCTATCGCTGAAAATATGCAAAATATTTGAAACTAAATACCAATGTTGTGTTGCTACTAACATTTTAATGAACATGAACATTTTAAGTTAATAAAAAAAAATCTGTCAAATACCCTATTATTGCCAAACAAATTGCTCGTGTACACGCGCCTTTATGTTATGAGACTTATAAGTATGAAAACTTGTATGTTTGTCACTCCGTCACGCCAAACGGAGTAAGTATACCTAGTTGTATTTCAATGTGTTCAGATCGAGGTTTCAGTTGTTTGATCTATAATTAGTTGGCACATAAATAATGTCAGTGGTTGCTATTCTCTAGCTAAATAATCATAGGGAATCTCGGTTTTACAGCCCATAAAAACTATGTCACTTGGTTATTTTTACTTATTTGCATTCACAATGCAATTTTTATTATTGAAAATAAAGTCCTAGAAAAAATCAACCCACGATCATTCTCTGAATAAGAATAAGAATAAGAATGAATGTTATGTTCATCATGTCAGCTAAGCGACGCCCACCGGTTATGTTACTTGGTTTAAAATACCCATTTCTAGTACCTACAATGATCATTTTATTCGAAAACGTCTAAGAAGTGTTGTCACTCAACAACAACAAATACAGAACGCCGAAACATATTTTTGGTAAAGAATGACGCACCAAGACAGGACAATTTTTAGGACAATAAAATTTGTCCTCATCTATACAAGTGTTCGACGAAAATCTTCGATGAAACTATTGTGTGGACATGTGAGAAATTACACCGATAAGCGGTTCCTTCCAAACTTCCCATTTTTATTTGGGTCACTTGTAACAAAACTTGTGTGTATCGGAACAATTGTAAATATACGATGGCCGACGTAAAATCGATGGAATACCTACCCAACGTACCGAACTTTTGTTTGTATTTAATATTTTATTACGAACTTCCCTTTTTTCGTTTCTGTTCCGTGAGGCTTTTGTTTTTTCTTGCGCGCCGCTGTTTGTTACGTTGTTGTTACTTGAGTATTAATTGACGTTTACTTTAACTTTTCATGCCGTAAAAGTAAAAAAGGTTGTCTTAACAGAGTTTTTTAGAAGATTACCTGGCCAATTCTCTCGTATGACCATGTCCAATTACCAATATCTTTTACTTTATCTAGGCTCTCTCACATTAGCGCGTTATTATCGATCGATAATATCGGATGCGTGATTGCGATATTTGTTTTTAGTACATTATTTTATTATTAGGATGGCTACGAAGTTACACACTGCTGCGATAATATCAACGCAATAGAAGTAGGACGCTTGCGTTCCTTCGTCATGCGATATGAAGTTAAAGTCAAAGTCAAGTTTGTTTAATCAATTTAGATTGTTATTTACAATACTTGTGAACGTCATAGAAGCTACGCCATCAGTTCGCAAACCCTACAGCGGGAGACCTTGGGGAAGAACCGAAAAGAAACTCCAAGGGTTGATTTTTTCTCTCTGTTTTATTTCATACAGTGTCGTCAAATTGAAAATGACCTTAACATGGTATGATCAGTTTCCATCACAATTACACAATGGGTTATGATAAATACAGATAAGTATAGGCGAACTAATGATCATAGCGGTGAACAATGAGTTCTTATAACATTTGTATTAGGACTTGCACTTGTGTGCAAGGAATCACGACGCATTATCGCAATAACGCATCCGGTATTGTCGACGATAATAACGCGCCTATGTGGGAGAGCCTTAAAAAGTGTCAAAAAATTTAATATTTCTTACATAACAATACCTTATAAATGTTTCATGCACCTGTTTACTTTAAACGCGGTGTAAATATATTAAAATGGCATGTGATTCCGTTCGTTGCGACATCGACGGCGCGCGGCGCAAGGTGCCGAATTATCATGAGTATGCCCCGAGCATACATCGGGCCCTTATTGAAAACATTTACATATCTATGTAGGTATCGGGAGGACGTGCCGAACTCACCGCCAGGGCTGCCACAAGCTGTAAGCGAACAGGTTGAAGTTTTAGTAATTTGACACGAATAGTGTTATGTTATCTTCATTTAAATTTTTACTTTTTTGCATTCACAATTTTCGATTAACAATAGTACTAGATGAAGGCTCACGAACTAAATGAAAACTTTATATGGCACAGACTAACTTTTTTTTAAACGGAGAAAAAAGGTTACGACTTTACATAATAAATGACAGGAAGCGTTCCAAGTTTGAAGTACCTTAGTATTAATGACACTGTCAAAATAATCTAGGTACTTATAATTGTACTCTCAAGTGGGCATATAATGCTCGGCCGTATCTGTTACTCCAACTATGTATGTATCTAGAACTAGGTGTTATTGTTGATCGAAATTCACAATGCAATTTTTATTATTGAAAATTGAAAATGAAGTATTTAGAAAAATTCGACCTGTCTCACAACCAAATTTTTTCTAAATACTTCGTTTTCAATTTGTTATCTTTTTTTACAACGAAATAGTATGACTTAATGTTTATTTTCTCTCCGATAGCTGTGTATCACACATGCTGGTAGTTCCAACAAAAGTGTTGAAATCAGCTTTTCTTATAGGGACACCAAGGAGTACGCGCTACCAAAGAGTACGAAGTGCGTTTAGTCATATGCGACAAGGATCATATTTTGGCACTTGAATAACATTGACAAGAGCGCTAGGTGACTGATTGAATAGCTAGAGAAGAGTTAGTTCCCATTTCGACCGCGTGTCAAAAGATCCTTGTCGCGCAGTAAAACTACTAAACACACTGCGTACTCTTTAGTAGCGCGTACTCATTGGTGTCTCTACTTTACAAACTTTACTCTATCCTTGTCGTCATTATCCTTAATTACTTGACTTGGCACTCTCTTACATCCATTTAAATCCCAAGTCGTATTAATTTAAAATTAATAATGTAAAATAATAATTTTCATTATTTTCTAATTCTATTCAAAACACTTGACAAAATACTTTTTAAAGCAATATTTTTTTTTCAAGTTATATTCATTAATGCCGGGGCTTCACCTGCGTGCCGCCTAACGGCGTTAATAACGGCATGCGCGTCTTAGCGCGCTCATTGTATCAAATTAGTGCGCTAAGACCCGGCTACACCTGCGTATTATATCAAATAGCGCGCTAATTAATGGCATTAGACGCAGGTGAATAATAGTAATTTTTAAAGTAAAGAGTCAGGCTCTCTTAAGGTTTTTACGTTTTAGATGATTTAAGCTTACGCCTAAATATTAGTTCTAATAACATCACTCCATAGGTTTGAAAGTCGTTATTTCAGTGCATAATATTAAAATCTAGGGATTTAAATATATTCAATTACTTACTTGAAGAAACTAATTTAACCATTTTAACTATATTTGAGTTTAAACATGAAAGCGTAAGGGCACTTTAAAAAACGCTTTGATGAAACAAGTTATTTTACCATTACATTGCGTTAGACTTTTTAACTTAACTTACTTTAAAATAATTACTATAATGTTATCAATATTAATAACTAGAAACAGTTTAAAGTTTTTAATAGTCCATTAAAAATACTTTTATTTTTGAATTCCGTTTAAATTCCGGTTGAGAACTAACCTTCTATTATATCTTAGCACGATAAAATGATAGGCTTGCCGATTATACTGTCACTTATACTAGGCTATAAACTTAGAGTAATTACTGCCTATTTAAATAAACCAGCGTAATTCAAGTAGGTGGAGTCATATAACCAGTACTGGAGCTTGGCGCAATTTGCAAGAGGCGGGCCCACCCAACCACCTGTTCGGCTGACCTGCCTTACGCCAAGTATGAATCTAACTGGCTCAGGCTAAGCACGGGTTAAGCTGCGGATACCCACTGAGGAAAAGAATGGGTGTAGGCCGTTTTTCTACCTAAAAACGAAAACTTTTTTGGTTTGGTAAAATAAAATTATTGCTGACAAGAATTATGGTTTAAAGAATTTTATTTTGTATAGTTTTGTTCACTTGTTTTCTTGTAAAATATCGTTTCAACAGCACCCGAGCGTGTGACACCCCTGTCTCCTCCTGACATATTGTGAGAGAGGGCGCTCGAATATTATCAAACTTGGCGATGAGAATCGAGAACGATTTACTACGGGCTTAAGGTAATGACAGAATATTTTCTATCGACTTTTATAACACGGGAGCGTTTGGGCGCGCACCAAATTGTATTACAAGTGTTCTCGGAAATGAGTCGACTTGTGTCAACTTGACTCTCGCGAGAAGTTTCCTCGAGTTTGAGCCCACACTCTATGCGGTGAGCTACTCAAATGACATGTGTCTACTCCACTTTGTTCTTTTGGTTAACTTGTTTGTGCTGGAACTAAAAGTCGTAAGTTGAAACTACTTACCTACGTGGGTAAGTAAGTAGATTTAGGGCCTGTTTCACAATGTCTAAGCAAGTTCTGATTAGCTGTTACTTGACTACCTGTTTCACAATGTCCGATTACCTACCGATTACCTAAGAGATACCTACTTACTTTCCAGTTTAATTGACAGTTTTATATGGACTATCTGTCAAGTAACAGCTAGTGAGAACTTACTTACACATTGTGAAGCAGGCCTTATTTGATGTAATAACGAAACTGACTGATTTTCATGAAGATTAAATTCACAAAACAATTCCTAAATTTGTTTTATTTTTAAAATTTTATCAAACATAGGTTGTATTGTCTATTCGTTTTTTTAACAACAAGCTTAAATATAAAATATCCTGCATAATATTTTCTGTCGCCATATTTTACAAGTGTAAGCATTTTTTTTTTATTTAATCACGAATACTTTAATATCTATAAGTACTTAAGTAAGAATAGAGTAAAGCTTAACAACTGATAAAAATTAGTTTCTTTAGGAAACTTGAAAAGGAATACGTGCAGACGAAACGAAACAGGTACTATTTACCTTACTATTATTTTTTGACATTAATACTAATTTCCCGGTTTTTATTATTTATTTTTTTGACATTTATTTCTAACGTTTTTATTGTTATTATTTTATTATTTCTTGACATTTCTCATTATAAAATTAAGCCTGCATGTTGTCCACACACACAAACACATACAATGATTTCCAGGATTATTCTACACCAATAATTTTGTTTACCAGCGTCTCAAAGGTGATGAATGAAAATCAGTGTTTTTGCCTCCGGGCAAAAAACTACACAGCCTTGGCCCAATTTACTGCTGCACATACGTACAATTCTTTGTTTCGAAAAATAATATGTAGTTTCCTGGGTGCCTACCATCAACTCTTATTGCGGTTTTGTTTAGGAACCTAAACTGATCTGCTTCGCTTATTCGTACCACGACAGCTTAATATCAATGACAGCGATTCAGTGATCGATCAATGACATTTCACAGCCGCTAAGCTGTCAGGAACTTGTGGCGCGCCTGTGTAATAATTTTGATATAAACTAAAGATGTAAATACTTTTTTAAGATTTTTATACTATATCTTTATTTTCCTACTTTTCTATCCTATGTATTTCGCTCCTTACTCTATACTTGTCATTCTCTTGTGTGTTTCGTTTTCTGCCTTGTGTTCTTATCAAAATACATCTTTACCTATTTACTATTGGAATTTTCTTTGCGGCACCGCCCACATTTGGTGACCCCGAAAGAGCACGAAAACCCTGATTGGTGGAACTGTATAATTGTGTCTAAAAATAACGGTGAGCTAGTTTGTATATTTCTTTTTGAAGATGGCTAATGAAAGTAACGCTTCACTAGCGGATAAATGCGTAACTAAAGAGGAATGCCTACGTGTTGGAGTGCGAATACCACCTTTTTGGCCTGAAGAGCCCGCTTTATGGTTCGCGCAAATCGAATCGCAATTTGCGTTATCCAAGATAACAACGGATGAGACGAAATTTTATTACCTTGTGGCACAATTGTATCATCAATATGCAGTCGAGGTGAAGGACATAATTACCAATCCTCCCGCCACGGACAAATACGAAAAGTGTCACTCCCACCTTCCGCAGGCAAGTCTTCGATATGCTGCACAATTTGCATCACCCTGGAAGTTCAGCTACAGTGCGACTGGTAGCACAAAGATTTGTGTGGCCAGGGATTCGTAAGGACTGTAGAGAGTGGGCTAGGCAATGCTTGAAATGCCAGCAATCTAAGGTTTCTCGCCATACCTTCTCGCCTTTTTCATCTTTCCTTCCTCCATCCTCGAGGTTTTCGCACATACACCTCGACATCATAGGGCCCCTGCCCCAGTCCTCTGAATTCAGGTACTGCCTCACCGTCATCGACAGGTTCACACGGTGGCCTGAGGCGTATCCTCTCAGGGACATCACTGCCGAGTCCTGTGCTGCTGCTCTCGTGTCTGGCTGGATTGCCAGATTCGGCTGTCCAGAGCGCGTGACCACTGACCGCGGACGCCAGTTCGAGAGTCACCTCTTCCAAGCCCTCACTGCTTTGGTCGGTGCACGACACTTTCGCACCACCGCCTATCATCCAGCGGCCAACGGTATCGTCGAGCGACTTCACCGCCAGCTCAAGGCGGCCATAATGTGCTACGATTCTCCGCAGTGGACTGAAGCTCTTCCTCTTGTGCTTCTGGGTATGCGCAGTGCCTGGAAGGACGATCTTCAAGCTTCCCCGGCTGATTTGGTCTACGGCGAGCCTCTTCGTTTGCCTGGCCAGTTCCTGTCTCCAAAGGACGATTTCCTGACAGCTGACGCCACCCAGTACGCGACACGACTTCGCGCGTGCATGGCGAAGCTCTCACCACGTCCAACGTCCTGGCACTCCACTTCTGCCTTCTACGTGCCACGGGACCTACACACTGCATCCCATGTCTTCCTCCGTCAGGATCGATTAAGAGGAGCCTTGGAGCCACCGTACGTTGGACCTTACAGAGTCGTCAGCAGGCAGCCGAAGTTTTTTGAAATTCAGGTCAACGCCAAGAATGTCAACGTCTCAATTGACAGGCTCAAGCCGGCCTATATGTCCCGCGAGACCACTGATCCAGGGAAGCCTCACGAAGAGATCAAACGGACGACCAGCGGAAGAAGAGTGCGTCTCCCTGATCGATTTGTCGACCGTAGTCACGGTCTAGCGGGGGAGTGATGTGGCGCGCCTGTGTAATAATTTTGATATAAACTAAAGATGTAAATACTTTTTTAAGATTTTTATACTATATCTTTATTTTCCTACTTTTCTATCCTATGTATTTCGCTCCTTACTCTATACTTGTCATTCTCTTGTGTGTTTCGTTTTCTGCCTTGTGTTCTTATCAAAATACATCTTTACCTATTTACTATTGGAATTTTCTTTGCGGCACTGCCCACAAACTCTTATTTGACTTATAACTAGAGATCGGATAATCGGATGCATATTTACCTAAAGTTGAGGTGTTGGCTGTTATGGAATGCACTTTTGTATCGAAAAATCCCGGGATTTCGGAATTGACCAATATAGTGTTTTGGTTATATAGAATCAAATCTGGTTTTTACATATATTCAGATGTTGGCTAAAATGGAATGCACTTTTGTATCAAAAATACATCTAAAAATAATAATAACTCCTTTATAATTTTACATTTCTTCACATACTTTTTCAAGTTTCGAAACATATCTGAAACGAATAATAAATAAGAAGTTATAAAGAAAAACCATTCAAGTTCTTGATTATCAAAGTAAAACAGCATCACCAATAAAATCCCGCGATCAACTAACAGTAGTACCTGTACCTACCTATCGTATTAAAGGACTAAGTTGAATGTTTAGGAATCACAGTATCTATGTAACTTCACTGCCTCCTACCACGAACGTAACTCATTAGCATACTTAAAGTTGCAAGTACGTATGTACCTAAACGTCATATTTTGGTGTACACCTATGAAACATACACCAATCAACAGAGAAAACATTTTTAAACAACAAATAATCTTTGACAAAAAGTCGTAAATGATGTACTTTTTGAAATATTTCACTTTGAATGTGTATAATAAAACTTAGTACTTATATTAAAACTTGTCATTTTTAGGTAGGTAAGGTACTTGGAACTTTAGGTACCTATGCCAGGCTCCATATAAAAAGTTGGAATCTTTTCAGTGGCTGTCAGGCATTCGTAAGTATTGTAGGCTTTCTCTTGTTTTTAAATTTGTCGTATTGTCATTGGCGTTGTCAATAGAAATGGACAATTCACGTGCAACGTTGCTAGATTTCCATAACTCGGCTTGTGCAGTACGCGCAAAATAACTTGACGGTCCTGAAGTTCGCGCGGAATGCTGCGCAGTAGACAAATACAGGTGTGCCCGGGGTAAGATTGGGAAATAGTTACTACGTAACAGATAAATCCCTCTATCTATACAAAAGCTAAAATACCTACGCTATATTAGCCTACAAAAACCGCTGCAGAACCGCTGCAAGAAGACACATATTCTACGGACGCGCTCCAAGAAAAATAAAAGTGAAATAAACTTTACTATTTATGAATAATGCAATGGAGTGAATTAAATGTGCTTTAATTTTATAAAATGATCTATATTTTTTATTCCATCTTTGAACTCACGGTTATTAAATTTTACTAGCGAAAATATTCTGAATCGTGTGAACAATTTACAATAATGAACCATCGTATCGTTAGTCAAGATTTTATCTTTACTAATTATATAGGTACGTAATAAAATTGTATCGCAGCGTTTTGTGCGGGAAACGCGTGCGACAGCCCACTGCTGATCGGCTCGGTTACGAGCTACTTAGCGGTAGGCACATAGCGCCTTAACACCATTATTTATTCTGTGGCGTGACCTTGAGCGAGTGAGGGCGTTTGTGCACTACACTGAATTTTACCGATCCGGAAAAAAACGGATGCTTGTATTTTAATAATTAATCATTAATAATAGTAAGAATTTATTTATTTCGTGTAGTTTAGGGTTTGAAACATTGAAACTACACGAAATAAATAAATTCTTACTATTATAAAAGATTAATTATTAAAATACAAGCATCCGTTTTTTTCCGGGTCGGTAAAATTCAGTGTAGTGCACAAACGCCCTGACTGGGGTTGGTGTATGGGCGGAAGCACGGCGTGTCTTGTGTCTCACTCTGACGCGTGCGGATACGTCTGTGCAAACAATAGAGAATGCTATGGTATTTCTTAATGAATGCGAGTGAGACGGCAAATTATACATATACCTGCTTGTGTGCAAGTAGCGACCCGAAAAGGGTATACAGGATAATTTTTTTATCAGTGCACAAATTTTTAGGATCGACTCAGAATCGGTAAGTGAACAATTTTCTCCCAGAAACATAGGTCGAAATATGACAAAAAAATTTTGACTCTTCATACAAATCGAACTGATCACGTGATTGATTTAGTATGGGAAATCCAAAAAAAATTGTCATATTTCGACCTATGTTTCTAGGAGAATGTTGTTTACTTACCAATTCCGAGTCGATCCTAAAAAAATGTGCACTGATAAAAAAAATATCCTGTATAGACCCATTAAGTATTATTGTAAGTACTTATTGTTTTATTTAAACTAACACTCACTACTCTTCCTCTAACACTCTACATACTTATAAATCGCATTGGGAACTTAACTAAACTTCAAGTAAATACGTATGAATAGTTGTGTAAGTAAACCCGGAATCCCGGAATTTATAAAAATAAATACCACATGCTAAAGGCTTCGTTTTTACACCATGTTACCGACTAGCTTTGCATTCCCGAATTTTCTGGAATCCCGGGATTTATATTTAAAAAACATATTTTAAGAAGCCGCTTCCATAGTTAGTTAGCCAAATATTAACTTTAGGTAAATATGCATCCGATTATCCGATCACTGCTTATAACCCTGTCGATTTAACATGTCACCTGCAGGTTATAGCCGTCCCTCTCACTCTCCGGGCATGACAGAATCGAGAGAAAGAGACGGGTAGAAGAAAAAGGACACAAATCGTTCGGTCATTAACATTTAGCAATTCATTTGCGATCCAGTTTTTAGAAGGTCAGAGTACGAAAGAAAGCGATTCATTTTAGGAACCTATTCTGCATCGCGCTATTTTTGAATCGCTGTCATAAAGTTGATGGTAGGCACCCTGTTCTGTTTATTATTAAGTTTTCTGTGTCTCCTGCCTGCCCTTGCCTTGCCTTTTTTTGTTTTAATTTTACGTTATTTTATGTTATTTGTTTGAAATTGTATGTGTGTGTAATAATTAGCAAATATAAACGAATTATTTATCATCTACTGTAATAATAGCTAGAAAATAACATAACCACATCCATAACGTACGGGTTTTATTGATATTAGTAGCGCCCGTGCTCCGGTTACACGCAGAAAGTTTATTAACATAAAATAACAAAGGCTAATTAGTCGGCGGCGCATAAATCAGACTGCAGCACCTACGCTGAGATATTGTGCTGTTGCTACTGCACTTTGTTACTTACATATGGGGTTCATTAAAATCTTGTTAGAAGTTACTGCTCTTTTTAAAACAAATGCACATCGAAACTAACGTCTACGTCCCTCTCCATAATTGAAACAATTTTCTGTACGAAACTTCAATGCAATTCAGACACTTGGTTGCAAGTGACACGCCGTTGAAACAGACAAATTCAACGGCCGACGACACGTGTCAATTTAAATTCGTTAGATTTTAAATTATATAACATGTTACAATAGCGTCACAATCACTACAATCACAAAGTTCATCACTAAATTATATTACAGAGTATTGTAATGGTTCTCCTACGGTGCTGTTAAAAATGCCTACAAACATTTTATAACATATTTTACTAACAAATCTTAGGATTTGTAAATGAGATTTTATTCCGGAGGCGCGGATTTTTTTACTATCACATTTCTCCTGTAATTGTTAAATGTTTTAAATGTTCCCTTTTTGTTTAGAAATGTTTACTAACATTTGTTAACCTTGTGATGTGAAATGTTTGTAAACGTCTTCTTACAGCATTTTGGGAGCACCATAACATAAAGAAAAAAAAACCACGGGTGGCATCCGGGAGTGCCGGCAGAAGTGAAAAGGGCTCCTTAGACTTTTTCACAAAAAAAAAAGGAATATGACAAAAAAAAGAAAAAATACAGACTGAACCGAGGTCTTCTGGCTTCAATGCCGCCCGTTTTCTAATCTTAGCTATCACAACTTCGGAAACGGTGGCGAAATTTGCCTTCGTTTTCTAATGACATTGTAACAGTTTTTCGATCAGGTCACGTGTCAGTCTTACGAATTTCGATCTGACGGTCACGTGATCCTGACGCGAGTTTAACATTTTTTACCCATCACATAAAGTGCACAACGCCGCTAAAGAAGTTTTCGCTTCAAAAACATTAGGTTTAGAAAATGAAAAGACTATTTGCATTTTCAGCTTCACTGCAAAAGCTTTTTGCAATGTTAACAATATCAACAATTAATATCGCGATAATATCTCACAATTGCCGAATCCCTCCACAGCATCTGGAGAACGGATAATGACAATTAATTGCGAAGCCTTAATCACTCTTCTCGTCAACGTTTAACGGTTGTAAGATTACGCATTAAATCCTCAAAAGTGTGATGAGTGCCATTTTCTAATCTCTTACAACAATTAAGCGGGTACACCAGAGAGAGGCAAGCCGAAAAATGTCTCATGCCGAAATAGTCAATGCTTGTTTCTCAAGCTGAATAATAAGCTTATATAACTCTGTCTTCATGTAAACAAAACTATTTTTATTCACAACACTGAACCTTCATCACACCTGATGTGGTGACCATCATCACCTAAGGCTGAAGGTGAAAGCGCACTATTCCCGTCTTCTTCAACCACTGAGGTACTGGCTATCTTATCTCTATCTGCCGGAACCAATGCTGAAAACATCGTAGTTATGGCGCCAGACTTAGATAAGATGGTGATAGATAACTGGGCGGACTAAGAACAAGTCCTTCCATCATCCAAATGGAACACAATATGTCTCACCACGGGGAATCGACCCTGGTATATCTGGGTCTGATCGGTACCGGTGGTGTTTACCACTAGACCACAGAGGCGGTTTAAAACTAGCTCCAATTCTTTTAGCACGAAGTAAATCTTTAAAAGTGTGAAGAGTGCCATTCTATAATCTCATACAACAATTAAGTTGGTACATTAAAGCCGAAAAATCCCTAACATCGGCTAATGAATTCGGAGAGGCAGAGGCTGGCATTGGGAGCGTTCTCGAGGCCTTATGCAGATCATGTTTGTCCAGTCATTACTGCCGGGTGTTTGCTCCACGGCTGCCGGGAAGGGTCTCGGGATACGGTTTAAGGGAAAAGCGGGAATTTCGTTTGGTAGCACTGTCTTTTATAGGTAGGTCTGCTTAGAAATGGTACCTACAACTTTTGTGTTTAGTGTCTCTTACATAATAATTGGCCTACCTTGTAAAGATTAAATATCCAGATCTTAGACGCATATCTTCGAATTATGAGTGATAATGTGTATTTTTATTAATTTTTACTTTATCTCTTTAATCTAGAATTTCCTCACGCTTTCATGGCATAACTTGCGAGAAGCAAGATCAGATGTAAATACGTTACACGTATTTACATCTGAGGTATTTACTACCTACTGAAACAAGACAGTTATTAAAACATAACATGATTCTTTTACATTTTTTCTTAGTGTGTTCTGCAAGTACAAAAACCTATCACACTACTATTGTGCTCTGTGATAGCCACACACGAATCAAACGAGACACAGTTGTCTTATCATGGTCTACGACACGTAATAACAAAACCGTTACTACAAACAACACTATAGCCTTAACTACTAGGAACGCACTGTTATTTCATAAACTATTTTTTTTAGGTCACTACAGTTTTAATTTATTTAAATCTTTATTTTAAATCAATTTTCTGGTCCCTGTAACTTGTGGCACCACACAAGAACCATTACGTATGCATCAGGGGCTCCCATTTTTGCATTTGTAATAGGGATCATTGTGTAATTATTCACTCGTTAGTGTGAACCAATCTATACGGTGTGGATTAGAAGTAGATTTAAAGCGCTAGACGCGGTTACCGTATTATAAAATGGAAAACGGATTCAGCTCCTTTTTCCATTTTAAAATAAAGTTCTTCTTAAAAGGTTTAAGAAAACTTATACAGTTGGAAGCTTCAGTTTTATCAAATTCAAAGATTTTAAGATCATTTTGAAATTTATTGTGATCAATCTTCTTCTATCTTCAACGTTTGATACGGTAAAATAATGTTTAACTGACATTTCCAAAGATGTTTGCCAAAGTGTTGCGAGTAAACAAAACATCTAAAACAATCAAATACAAGTCATAGTAAACTAAGTGACCGTGAATCAATCGGACAGGGCTTTGTTTGTTTCTAAGGAGCTATCTGATTTAATCAAGGTACAGCAGATAGATCAGGACCTTGGCCAGCAGCCAAGCGGGGCGATATTGGAAAATGGAAGTTTGCTTCAAGTGATGTTTCACTCATGGAGGCATACTTGAAGACTGGCCGATACTTTGTGCAATATCCTTCTTATTTTCCAGATCGATCTCCCTCAATGACAAGCCAAGAGCAAAATATGATTCGCTTATCTGAAAAAGAAGGGTTCTCGGGTGGATTTGCATATTACAACTTACGTCATCAATGTCAGGTATCTAGAACGACGGCCCCGTTCCCGTTTCTAGAGGAGATCTCTAATAAAGTTATTTACCGGAAGGAAGGTAATAGGTACTTCAAACAAAAGCAGATAGTATTTCCGCTTCTTGGTTTCTTATTTGGCTTCGAGTACTACTAATACAATATCATCTGCTGAAATAAAACTATATTATACAAAGTCATAGGCTAGATTACAAAAATAATTTGTAGGTTATGTATTCTAATAAAACAAAAATTCATCGAATTCATATTAGGTACTTGAATGAATGACTATAGTGACAAATAGTAAAATTCGCCATTATATATATGATATATAATGCACTATAATGTAATTTTATTATTACCTTATTCATTCTGCAAGTGTAATCCATTACACTATATTATTTTATTAGAGGAAGTTTAACATGAGTAAACTGCAGCGCATTTTACGTCTGTGTATAGCATTAGGTAATTGATTTTAAAAAAGGAGTAAAATTCCACCTTCTATTTCTTACATTGGGCTTTTAAGCCAGTGCCAATAACGTTAACGCTAAAATGAGTACCTACATAGAACGCCTATTTACTTACCCCACTTATTTTATATCGGCAATACCTAACCCAACAATTTCTGAACTAACCTCACAAAGATAGCTATTGCGGAATTTATTTGTTATTCCCCTATTCGTCCGTTCGCTGCGTAACCCCGCTCTTTTAATATTTATTGCCGAGCATTATTCGTTGCTCGCTCCTGGCCAGATTTAATAACCATATTACTTACTATTTCTGATTCTGTGCTCGTGGGACGTATCACGTTGGTATGCCAGTGGTATTGATCTATTAGAAGCGCCTTTATCTGCCTACGTGGAGGACGTATGTTTTCATATCAGTGAACTATCGAATGTGGTTTGGAGATTGTTTTGCGTGACATCAAATTATAAATAGTATAGTAGCAGTAGCAGATGTTTTTCCGGCTTCTAGCCTTATGGGTAGTATTCTAAAGAATACTTTTTAAATGGTACCTAATATTGACGCCGTTAGGACTCAGGTTATTGACGTGTTTACACCTTTTTACGGGTCGCGGTAACAAGATTTCCAACTCTTCTCTGAATTTATAAACAAACATTATTCCCATAGCGATATGCCGATATAAGACAAATACTTTACTTATCCACAAATATGAGTAAAAGCGCTATCTTAGCTACTTATAAAACACACTCAGTGAATAACTAGATATCTTATCCCAAAATAGGGAAATCTCAAGAGACACACAATACATTCCCATCCAGTGGAAAACTTTCTCCGGATCCCGTAACCAATATTAATGTGTCATTCAACTACGCATTCATGAGCAAATTAAATTCCAAGTCCACTCGGAACTTGATACTTTGCCAGCAAATAGTGAAAAACAAAGTTACCGATAGCCAGGCTAAGTAGTCGGGGCAAACACTGCAACTGTCTCGTTTAACGTGTCTTTGGCTCGAAAATACAATAGCAGAATATGGCCCCGGGCGGAGAAAATACTGGGGCGAACGGTGGTTATCGCATAAACGTTAGCGCATTCAACCCAATTCAGTATGCAAGTTTCATGCAAAGGCGCGCACTTGAATAACTTAGGTCTGTTTGCGTAAAAAGTGGAATCTCCGAAATACCCGTTTAGGGAACATTGGGCGGGCGGCATTAGCATAGAATAACAAGAGCCGTGGGCCGATCGCTGCCCAGCGGCAGAGCCGACGTCTCGCTATGAATTTGAGAAGTGCATTTTGGAGAAGTGCCGCTGCCCGAAAAATCGGGACATTGTTCGAAAAACGGCTGTGTGGTCCGTTGGCGATAGATATTCAGGATGATACATGAATTTCATGTATGCTGTGTCTACTGTGGTTTTTATATTCGTGATGGTTATTCGAAAAAAATATAAAATAATGGAATAGTAAATTGGAATAGTTACGTACATATTTTTAATGACACTTCAATTTAAAGACATTGTAGATAAAGAGACTTTAATAGGTATTATGAAGTCCAATTTATAGAAATTCTTACCTTTCACTATTACGTATATCTTTGTGGTTCTTGAATACCTACACAATATTATTTTAGTACGCTACCTAGCTAACCTTCGGGCTTCGTGCTATAATGGTATAGGTACCTAATCCAAAGAAAGTTCTACACACGGCTTCTACGATACTGATCATCTCCTGTTACTGCCGAACTTTCTTGTTCTAGATTAGATAGGATCCATTAGGTACGTACGAACATAAAACGGGATCCGGCGCCGGCCGTGAGACGCCGCTCCTTCCACGCCAGCAGCCGTGTGCCATTAAAATATCTGAAACGGATATATCCCACAAAAATCTCGCAACCACAATAGACTTACCCGAGCTCGGTTAATGAGGCCTCGCCGAGCATTACCACAAAAAAAAACATACCCACATTACATCCTAACGACGTTTTAAAAACCGCTCCATCCCGCGGCATTATTCTCTACTAAATGAATTATGAATTCAATGTCCCCTGAACCGCGGCTAAAACGTTCGGGGCAACGAATTAACATTAACTGTACTTTGAAACAAAACAGTGGCTCTGTTAACGCATCCCTACGTTTGAAAAGAGCACAATACGTAATGCGGGGCTTAGCGACACGAATGAAAAAAAAATGAAACACTTTGAGCGGAAAAAGCGTTGTTTTATAAATAAACAGGGCGCGCTATCAGTCGGTGACAGCCGAGCGAGTCGCGTTTAATAAAAGTGTAGCGCCTGCCCAGTGTGCCTGGGCCCTTATCTCCAGTATGGGAGCGCTCAAGGGTGAATTATGTGGAGTACTTACAGCGAAAAGATGAAAATTAATGAGCTAAAAGTGAGTTCTTGCGATGCCGCGCCGCCGGCGAAACTAAAGCGGTTACTGTTTGACTCTTTTCAGGTTTTTTAGTGGAGTGCAATGTTCGGGTGAATTGATGGCGGTGCTGTGCTTCTGTTATGCGCTCCCTGGTCGACTATTTTCTTTTATTGTTCACAAAGTACATTTTATTGCGATGGCAAGAGACCGCCGGTTTACTTGGCAACTTTACGTTGTTAAAGACTGTTAGTAGGAACCGCTTTTGCTGCCTCTTTATTGCAATGCTTAGCTTATATACGAAGACCAAGTAAACCGAATGTGAAAATAGTCAAATATTTGCGTAAAAAGTCTTCTAAATAACATTAATACTGTAACTTATCACCTCCAAATAAATAAAACCCTTGAAGTCTTAAAATACAAAGAGCAGGTGCTGAAAGGATTTCTGAATAAAAAATACAAGCACAGCGGTTCTTAATACAAAATCATTGTATCGAGAACATTCGTTGTCGAGCTCTGCGTAGGCTCACGGGCGCTCCAACTCGAAGCACTCTCATAATAACATCCATTATTAACAACACCAAATTACACAACTTATGACGTCTTACTTAACACAAATTGATTACTTTATAGCGTACTCCGCTAATAAATGTAAAATTCCAAATCCATTAGGGCGAAGTTTTGATATTAGGCACGCACCTTAATTTTGTTGATGGAAAACTTGACTCGGGTACCTACTAAACTCCTTGTGAAAAGTTTCTTTTTTTTAAATCCCGTCTACCGAGAAGGGGCTAATGAAGACAGAACTCAATTTTCCGTCGCGGGTTCCGGCAGGTAAAGAATTTCTTAGTACGCCAGTGTGGCATTGGCTGGATGTTATTGATTGGTCCAACGGATCCAATTTGCGAGCTTGCAGATGGAAGAAACGGCAAAGCTTAAAGTGCCCGCCGATACGATACCGGCCCGGTATTTCTGCTCGCTATTTCTTCGGTTAATGTTTTGAAATACGCGAATGTTATTGGAACTCCATCGCTGGACGGTTTGACGTCGTTTTACGATTATTGTTATTGCGTTTGAGTCACTTTTGCGAGAGTAGGTACCTTCAGTCGGGTAAAGTTACTTTGTAAATGTAGACGGTTGGTTTGAGCTTAAGCAAATGGTGGAAATGGGTGTAGATTGGGTCTAGGCATGTAGACGGTTTATGGGGGCGGTCGGTAAGAAGAAAATATAAAGTTCTTCAAAATTAAAAAATATATATATGTCGGCCTAGCCGATATCAATAATTAGGTTCATAAAAACGTACAAGTTATTTTTATTTATTGCCTAAAATATTCGAGTGCTACGTAATAGCTCTTGTTGGGTTTAAAGAGTCAAGTGTTAAAATATTGATTTGACGTTCTGGGAACAAACGGTGATATTATACACTGAACGAGGTCGTGGGCCCGCAATTAATAGTGATTTATGAGACATTTATAAAAAACTAAGGGATGCGAACTTGATGCATCTGAGCCAGGAATCTTGGCAATCGGTTGACAGACGTTGCACGGTTAAAGCGTGGCTCACGAACTCGTTACTCGTTTCCTAAAACCTAGTCTTAGTAAGAATGTTAATAGGATATCTAGATCGTCACTTAAATTCAGTGTTAATCGCAGTTACATTAGATTTGATTATTATCAACCCTCTTATTAAGCATTCGCTAGCGTTTCCCTTTGCCCACAATCATAAGCTCGTAATAAATAATGGTAACCCATCCTGATGCTGTTCTAGAGCCCCGCGCTCTGACATATATATAAAAAGTTTGCAACACTTTTTTTTAGATACGAAATAGGCCTTCGAGCAACGCGGGTCTTCCGTGTTGCTTGAAGGAAATAGGCTGAATACGTTTTATACGTAATATTGTTGAAAAACCTTTTTGAATAAACCTCGCACACCAGACCACGCCGAATCGTCCGAATCTTCGGCGCAGTTTTCAGAGAATTCTAGCTCATTCGATGCGTTCGCCTCGGACAAGACAGTGTGCGTTTACCTTAAAAAGTTTGCAGCATTTTCATTAGAATTAAAATATTGTGTAAAAGAGATAATTATATAAGATGGTGTAAAACAAACTGCAAATAGAGCAGGAGGTGTTCAGGTCAAGTGAATAGAACATAAAAAAAATAGAAAAAAATATCCTTCCCAATTTTTTTTATATTATTTAATTTTACAAAAAATTCTAATATTATTTTTTGATATCAATTCAATATGTACAATACCAAACGTTTTAATTAAATTATTTAATTTTACGATGAAAACAAGTAATTTCAGAGCGCACGCGGGCTGGGCGCCGCGCCGCATTCATCAACCCCGGCGGTCCGACAGCTGATCGGCCAGCCGCTATAGCGATACTCTTACCGCGCTATTGTATGCGCCCAATAGCTTCCGGATTATCGTTTGTTACCTGTCTCGTGGTTCAATAAGTAATTTTGTTTTTATGTTCGGTATTATGTTAATTATTGAATTGATATCCATAGAAAATATTAGAATTTATTGTAAAATTAAATTTAAAAAAATAGTTTTAGGGGTTTTTTTCTATTTTATTTACGTTCTAAACACTTAACCTGACCACCCCCTGCTCGTTTTGCAGTTTGTTTCAAAACATCTTACATAATGCTTACTTGCGGGCGGTGCATCTGGCATGTTTTTTGTGGAAGTATTAAGAGTGATTTATCTCCTTTCTCACTATGGGAAGGGGCTTCTGCCAAGAGACGCCTGATTCAATAAAACACTGAAATAAATAAAATAGGTTAAGTAGGTATTCCTTAGAGTAGAAACGTACAAGTACCTACCTACGATTGTCCAGAAAGTACATGGATACACGTGTCGGGTTGACAGTTCGGCTTTAATCTAACGGCAATAACGCGACGATGACGACTCCGAGATTATATCTTTTATCCTGATTGCCGCCGCACTGGAAGTAATGTGTTCCTTATTCCGTTTCCCTCCCAGTGAGCTTGCCCGCGATATTGCCGCCACGCATCGACAATATTATTTGGAATGTAATTTGTTAGTGGTCCGTTCGGCTTGGATTCGGGTAGGATGTTCACGCGAGCGAATGCGTGCTTAACACGCTCCTTAATTTGATGCGAAGTGAAAAGTCTGTGTTGAATTTTTGTTGTTTACGAGTACACTTTTTGAGCAATAGTGAAGAACTTAACTAGGGTTTCTGATTTCTCTACTTATTATTTCTCTCGGGACTCGAGAATTCTCGATTTCTGATTCCCGGGAATTCACGAATTTTCGAGAAATTTGTTTCAATTTTAAATAACTGTAAATTAAATGCAAAATAGCACAACGCTTGTTAGTAATTAACTTAGCCTAGCCTTCCGCCCGGGTAGACTACACGACGGACAAACAAACAAACAAACACACTTTCACGTTTATAATATTAGTATGGATTCAATACAAACACATGCCATACTTAAATCTAAGTTCGCCTTAATAAACTAGACTTACAAACCCGGCAACAACTAATAAACCATAAACTAATAAACCTGTCTGTGCTCTGCAGCGGGCCGCGCCGTTAATCGCCGTGCAGCGCTAATTTCAGCCGCAACTTTATTAATATTGCTTAAAAAATATTAAATTACCACCGTTTAGAGATAAATGACGGCCGCCTAAATAATCGTATAATAAATTACCAAGACAGCCGTTTTAATACGGATTAGCGTAAAAACTTTAACCCAACGCTCACCTGGCCGAGTTTACGAGAGGTTCGCCTCCGCCTATTAATTAAACAGATGATTCACAACGTAGGAAATATAGCTTTTATCTACTAAGTTGGCCTCTCGTTTTCGAGAACTATCGCCCGTTAAGTTTTGGTAGGCGGGTATAATTATATTTTGTGCTATAAAACCTTATAAAACGCAACATGTTTCGAATGCTCAGATGGGACTGCAACCCGAAATTTTCCTTTGATTTCTATAAATCTTTACTCAGCTTTAAATAACAACTATAGTATAATTTCCGTAACTTCCTGATTGCTATGAATTTTGATAACCTCTAGAGTCCAAAGGTCCTCAGATTAGTACATAAACTCCAACCCCTTTATTCCAAAACGTGTAAAAAGTCGTGGTTTAAAACTGGTACCTACTAAACTAGTGCTGTCACTATCATTTTCCAAATGAAAGACAGAATTAGCACCATTTTTAAACCAGGTCTAACTTTAGTCCACGTTTTGGAATAAGGGGGCAAAAAATTAGACTTGTTATTATTATAGAACTGTTAAAAATTTGAATTATTTATTTCTCTAAACAAATAAGAGCAGTAACAACCAATCAGCGATGAGTGTGGCAATTTTTTTTTTGCCACACTCATCGCTTTTATAGGTAGATAGAGGGATACATCATACTTTTTGACATTAAAATAAATTTTTAAAAGGGTGAAATATGGAACGCGAGCTTAGAAGAAATACTCAGGCTGGCCAAATCGCGGGGATAACTATTTTTTCATTAACTGGATTAGAGAATTACCAACCTCTCTTTTTATAAGTACAAAATCCTAACGATTCGAGCCATTAATATTCGTAACGATGGATACTATATTTTTATGATAATATCGTGCTTTCATCGTCGTTAGTGAAACGAACCATTTCGTTTTTACTTATTACGTAACCTTTCTAGCTAAAAGTATTAACAATTAACCATTATATTTAATTTGCACGTAAAAAATGGAAAGTTGTATTTTTTATGTAAAGTTGAATTATCAATTTACCACTTACCTTTAAAATGCACTTTAACAACACCACCTACTTTTACTGCAAATCAAAGTACTTACATAAGTTGTTATTGACTATAAACTATTTTTTTTATCCACAACTGAGTAGCACTTAGCCTTCATCACACCTGATGTAAGGTAATGATAAGGCAGAAGATGGAAGCGCACTACTCCCGGAATCCTCAATTACTGAGGAACTGGTTATCTTGTCTCTTACTGCCGGAACACAACAATGCTGAAAACATCGTTGTTATGGCGTCAGACTTAGATAAGATGGTGGTAGCTAGCCAGTCGGACTTTGAACAAGCCCTACCACCAACCAAACCGTATACAAAATGTACCTACCCCCACTGGGAATCAAACCCGGGACCTCTGGGTCTGATACTGTTGGTGGGTACCACTAGACCACGGAGGCGGTTAAAAAACTAACCATTATTCCATAACTATAATATCGTCGGTCAGATTCATTACCGGAACATTTCCAAAGTTACGTGTTTTGAGTTAAGTATGTTGAATGGTAGGGAATAGAATATTCTTTCCAAATCACTAACGGTACAACTCAAATTTTAGCTCTTATTGACAGGAAACTATTTATTCCGATAAGGAAAAATACATTTTAGTAATGTCTTCGTTTTCAGTATTAGTTTATTTTGAAATGTCCCGCTGCAAATCTAAATTCTAAAGTGCAACCGTGATTCAATAATAGAATATTTAGAAATGTTCCAGTATGACTCTGAAATTCTTTGCATGATTATTGTTTATTGGTGTTTTTTGTCAGTCGCACTTTGAACGGTCAGTGTAGTGGTCAGACGAAGATTGGATTTTGATAAAAAAAAAATATTAAAATGAGTTCCAGACCTAAATTTAAGATAAAACTGTACTCTTTTTATTTTTTAAATATTAGATAAACCATTAAGATTTCAAAATTGATTGTTTTTTTAATTTCCTTACTGGCTTATTTAGAAATATTCCAATTAGTTCTTAGATTTTCAGGAAATTTTCAGTTCATTATTGGAACATTTCACAAAAATACTGATAACTCAAAAACTACAAGTGACATCCTAAATTTTAGTAACACACAATAAACTTGGCTATAATCTGCATACTGTTCAATAAATACAAAAACACAAAATGATCTTTAGTTAAAGCAAAATAACATTTGAATATTCTCAAAAACTTTAAACCTCAATTACTCAGAACAGCATCATTTTGAAATGTTCCACTACTGTTTCCGACCGACGATATACTAATGATATACACACATAGTACTCACATAGTAAATCTATTAAAAATTTCACTTAAATCACGTCCAGTCATTTAAATAACCACCAGCTTTGAACGTCTAGCATTAATTAATGCAGGCGGACAAATCCGGATGCAATCAATAGCCATTTTAATGAAGCCAGCGATGGTAATCGAACTAAAGGCTTTGTTTACCTGAACAACCTTGTTTACACGTAAACATGTTTTGTTTACCCGCTACGGCTACGAAAAACCGTAGCAGATATTTCCGTTTCAAATACCCGCTACGGCTACGAAAAACCGTAGTAGGACTGATATTTCTTCAAATACCTGTAATTATCTGTAAGCCTAACATGACTGCCCAAAACGTAATATATATCGCATGATATAGCGTTTTAGTGACACTCAAACGTCAAACCTTTTGTCTTTTGACAGTAAAACGCGATAAAGCGCTATATCATATCGCGTTTTGTTGGTCATGGTCACGGGAGTTGAGCTAAATTCCTACCATTTTAAATAAATATTTTAACAAAATTATAAGATGTACCTACATAATTGAAAAATAAATATGAAAATAAAATAAGCTTAAAAATGCTTAAAACTTTAGTAAAACCATTCATTTTATAATTCTTTCAACAAAAATGTCGGTAAAGCCGCCCCTGTAAAGGCTTAAATAAAAATTAAATTTCGTATGACGACAAAATAAAATTGCATAATGTCCGGAGGAGAGCGCGTCCCATGGATTAATTCGGCTTATTACATAGTACCGTGTAAAAAAGAGATAAAATAAGGCCGGCCTAATCCGGACGGGTGCAATATCGACGTGCGCAAATTAGGCCGTCTGTGGGCAGCCTTATGTGCGCGCCTCCATTCGGATATTTTATTACATGTGGATTTCAGAGTTAATGCTCCTTTTTATTAGGTGTTAGATAGTACTAATTTGCACCCTCTCCAAACCTTATAAAATCGTCGAGTTATTTTTGATTGTCTTAACTTGAGGTCTGATACAAAAAACTACATCAATTGTTTTCTTTATACTTACAAATAAAAAGTTATCAAAAATAACTAACGAATATTGAAGGCCATTAAGTATGCGCGTATACAAAAAAAGACATGGATTTTCATTATCTATATCTATACTCATATTATAAAGAGGAAAGATTTGATTGTTTGAAACTACTGGACCGATTAAGAAAATTCATTCACCATTAGAAAGCTACATTCTTCCCGAGTGACAAAGGCTATATTTTATCCCGATATTCCCACGGGAACGGGTACCACGCGGGTGAAACCGCGAGGATCCGCTAGTCAATAATAAAAAGCCTGAAAGCCTAAAATTACATCAAATTAGCAATAAAACAATTCACCAGCATTTTAAAACGTCTTCAAACGCTGGAACAAATCGTCGGGCCACTTGAATCTAAATGATTTGAACAAATTTGGAAATGCTCAAACGTCGTGACAAAGCGGGGACGCCGTTTGATCTAATATTCAATAAAGAAAATAGGACCCACTTGAGACAACCCTTACCTGGCCATCGGGAACAGAAAACTCCTTTCTAAATAATTGGCCAATGAATAAAACAACAGCATGTTTTTACGCGCGCTCTTCGAAAGTAAACAAGTGGCGGTCGGATGTACCGGCCAGATACAATTCGTGAGATATTCTTATTACTCCTCGATATTTTTGTAAATAGAATAATATTAGGTGTACCTACATCATAACCTTTTTGGTATTTATGATGCTTAAAAAATATAAAGTGGCTGCATGGATAATATTTTCTTCTGCCTATTGAAGCGACAATAAAGAAATGAGAAATATTATGGAGTTTTTGACGTCATTTTGTCGGGTTCGATTAAGTGGATAGTTTTATTAATCACAAATTATTTTATAGTGGACTTTGTGACTCAAGATACGAGTGCTCTTCTGTCCCAAGTGTCTACGCAACAGGACGATGGTGTGGAATGATTAAAATATGCGCTATCTCGGTAAAGTGATGCCGAGTGTTTTATTGTAGTGGTGACTACCTCAGCAAAAATTACCGAGAAGGCTGACTCCACATACTTGACGTCAAATGGTACTGCAAGAAACATTGAAATGTAATACACTTATATTCTTATGAAAACATAAGAAACTATAATAAGATTCAAGAATTGGCAGTATGGCGGCTTAGTCTTCGCCTGTCTTACAAAGGGACGAATTACTTTACTACTAAGTACTGCTGAGAAATTGAGCCACAGAAAAATACTAAGTAAGCACCTAAAATACTGAAACGCACGCAAAGTGTTTGTTTCGGTATTTTTAGGTGCTACTTAGTATTTTTGTGGGTTAGGTTAGTTCAGTTTGGTGATCAATCAGTTACAACCCAAAACAACGCAGCACTCAAAGCTTTCTCAAATAACAATACCGATAACACTCTCTAGTGATTTTAATTAACTGAAACATCTATCCCCCAATTAACAACAGTACCTTCTCAATCCAAAAGAACACAACCAATGAGCCGAAAACAATTAGCGATGCTTATAAACAACGTTTCCAATTACGCGCCCAAACATCTGTTGCCGGCGATCCTGCCGATCCGACATCCGGCTTATAGTTGAATCCGGAGGTTCTTCGGCTCTTTATAGCCAAAGTAAACTTTAAAAGATTCCAATTAAGTCGCCGGCATATAGGCGAGGCTTTTATCGTCCTACCCTCTTAGAGAACAATGCCCAGCAGAGGCCTCAACACTACCCATTTATATGAGAGAATTAGACCCGGCCATCTATGCCGGGTCTAATAAAACCGGGTAAAGCTCAGTCCACATTGAGCCACACCGTAAAATGTGCTAAGATTTTATGCGTTGTCTCGCACGGTCTTTAAGATCACACTTTGTAAAGATTTACGAGGGAAATTAAAGCTTTTAATAATTAATGCTAATAAGGTGTTGCTACTTGTTTTATTGACACAATATCATGTTACTTAGATCGTTCGTAATTTGGTTTTAACAATGGTTCAAAGCTTTTGGACAGTTAAGTCCCATTTAGATACCAAACGAGTCATCGTCAGGAGCGACGATCTTTGCAGGGTGGCTGGCAAGAGCTGGATGAGAGCAGCCACTGATCGTGCTCGATGGCGTACTCTTGAAGGCCTATGTCCAGCAGTGGACGTGAATAGGCTGATAATGATGACGATGAGATACCAAACCAATGATAAGGTGAACTGTTTCGAAAGTCCAAATCTGTGGATAGCGGTGTGGGTTGCACTTTTATAAAACTTTAGTTATAGATAATTTCATTTATTGTAATATTTTTTTAGTGACAACTGTTTGTTATCCCAAATAATGAAATAAATAAATAAAGAAATAAAGTGATTTTTTTCATTATCAAACAGCAAAACAATTTAAGTTTAATCCAATTTCTGTACTAGGTAGTTGTTTTAATAGAAACAGCAGACCACCGTTAGTGAAGAAACTAAGTCTTTAATCGCTCTAATTCAAAACTGCTGAGGAGTCGACCTTTCGCCGTTCGCACCCTTTGTCATCCGTTTGAACTGGATCCGACTAGTTTAATCTCCCCATCGGGCAATCACACCTAGCTATTTGTGTTTCAATTAAGAGGCCGCTGCGGTTCCTATGATTAATCGCGGTAATAAATGTAAGTAGCTTTAGTAGCTCCACTGTTTATAACTCGAATGGGCGGATTTAAATGGTTTCGGCTATAACGCAAAATACTTTGGTCGGATACCTACTCGGATGTTGTTTTAGCGAGCCATTCGATCGGCGATAAAAATAAGCAGGATAAGTAATAAAAATCGCAGTACGAGAGTTTTTATATGCGAGCCGTTGTAAAGTTAAAATGCGCAAAGCCTTTTAATTACCTAAATCATTTTATAGAAGAAAATTAGTATCTAATGTTTCAGTATACGTTTTTAATTTTGAAATATTAACAAAAGTATAAAAAAACAGTTAAGTACCTTTACAGCCAAACACAACTTTTCTGTTCCTGTTGTAGAATTTGAAGTTACCTGTAAAGCACTAGTATTTTGACATAATATTTTAATAAGAATTTACTAAATAAGATTTTAAACTTACATGGTATCATGACGCCATGATCACGGAGTAACTGTGATACTCCGTGATCATGGCGTGTGCAACTGCGCCGAAATATCGGGAACTCGAAAAACAAAATAAACATGGTAAACATCCCGTTTTTCATAATAGTTATAAGAATTTACTATTACAACAGGAAATCAAATAAACATACCTAGATAGGTCCTAATCTACCTACGGGTCAGATGAAAATTTGGGCTAAGTAAATCAAATACAATGACCAAATATATACGCTCTGGCGGAAAGTAAATATGACAAATACTTCAAAAATACTTAAAAAAATTAAATTGTTCTAAAATTTAAACTCTTGCATTATTGACTGACTGACTGACCTGACAGACAACGCACAGCCGAAACTACTGGGCACAAGAAGCTGAAATTTAGCATGTAAGTATGTTCCTTGGGGAGTGTAGGCGAGCAATAAGAGAGGATTTTTGGAAATTCTCCCTCTAAGGGGGTAAAAAGAGGTCCACGCAGACGAAGTCGCGAGCGGAGCGCTGGTTGCTATAATAAACCGTGTTGGATCTTAGTTTGAATACATTTTGTAAGAACTTAAGACATTTTTTTACGACGCACGCCCATAGACAGCTTTGGCAGCTGTCACTGTCAGTCAGTGACTCAAGTGTTGCTAGACGCTCGTTTTCTTTTTCTTTTTTTTTTCTCTCTTTTTGTGACTCACGGCTCTGGCTTTCAGAATACTTATGTTGTAAATGTTTTAGTTATTATTTAGTTTTGTTGTTTGTATGTAGTAATTGGAAGATAGTGTGTATGTATATTTTTACAAAACGTTATTTGGTGTGTGTTCATGTTCTGGGAGTACTTTTGTTATTATATTTATTACATAATTTGTGTCTTGTTATAAACAATTTGCTTCTTTTTGTCATTGTGTGTGTACAGGCCCTCCAGAATACCAGCGCTGTTACAGTGAGCAATGTTGCACACTGTAACAGCATAAGCTGAGGAGGGTCCTGCCTGATTGGCTCATTATCGCCACGTAATGTGTATATTTTCTATTTTTTTTATTGTATGTGCTTTATGGGCCAATAAAAACGCTTACTTACTTACTTCCTTACTTACTTACTTTTTAAAAATTACGCCCCTAATTAGTTTTCAATTTGACCGCTGGGGCTCTAAGTTGGTGGCACTTGAACTTGGAGCTTTTTTCTAACATTCTAGCCTTTAGCAGGAATTCGACAATGAAAAATCTCATTTGAAATTGCACCTCATCGGATGTGATTGAAGTGAGCGTCCGTGATCGAACAAAGTCACATGGCAGACCGCATTACGAGGTCGCACAATCAAATTCGGAATTCGCAGTGTTGCAATTGCCGCAGGCACAATGCAGGCAATAATCTGCAGCGGGTGCCACACCGCCTGCTGCCTCTATAGCTTGACGTATCCCTTAGTGTCTGAATTCAACCTCTTTGTAACAGAATCTGGAAATCGTTTTACAGTTTGCACAAGTTACATTCCTGAAGCTTTTTTGTTTACTTCTCATTTTGTGAATTGGAACGTTCTTTGTTGGGTATTGCGGGTATTATGATATATGTATACACGCTACTGTTCCATCGATGCGTTCGATAGTTCTAATAAACAGTCTTGCAACCGCCGCCGTGCTTTCATTACGTGTCCCTTACACTAGTACCTAACAGCGACGAGTTTGTTCGTTTTCACGCGTGTTTTCGACAAAAATTAAAATGACGATCGGTAAAATTGAAAGTTTCGATTTGTCATCGCGAAAGTGGACAACGTACGTGAATCGTGTGAAACAATTTATCGCGTTAAATGAAGTGAAGCAGGAGCTCCGCGTGGCCACGTTGGTCACAGTGGTCGGAGAGGCTACCTACGATTTAATGTGCGATTTATGTGCACCGGCTAGCCCGGAAACTAAAACGTTCGATGAATTGGTAACTATAGTGAAGAATCATCTGGAACCTAGGCGCTCGGAAATAGCGGAACGACATATTTTCCGTCAACGTCGTCAACGAACCGGCGAGGAGCTGAATACCTACCTACAGCACCTCAAGCATCTGGCTAGTACATGTAACTTTGCCGAGAAGCTTGAGGAGAATCTACGTGATCAGTTCGTGTCGGGGCTCGATAGTGACGAGATGCGGAGTCGTTTGTTTGCCGAAATGGACCTGGACTACAAGAAGGCGGTGGAGTTGGCCTTGGCCCTGGAGGCCGCTGAGCGGCACGCTGTGGCGAGCGCCAGCGTGGGCGGCGGGGAGCAGGCAGGCACAAGTGGAGCGGGCGCGGGCGCAGACAGCGCGGCCGACGGGGCTGTGCATCGGATCGGAGCGGCGGCGGCAGGGCGCCGGCCGCGCGACCAGCAGCCGCCGCGCCCCCGCGTTTGTTGGAGATGCGGGAAGCCGCATTCGGCCGATAGATGCCGTTATAAGCAATTTAATTGTGATACCTGTGGTATGCGTGGACATTTGAAGGTCCAATGTGAGAGTGTACGTGCATATAATAAAAGTGCGTCGAAACGTAATCAGTTCTACATTGAGATGGACTCTGAGGAGGACAGCGATTTCAACAACATTTGCGTGGATGGATGCGAAGACAAACCGTATGTAGTTTCACTTTGTGTTGATGACATTCGTATTGCGTTTGAAGTGGACACTGGTAGTAAAATATCAGCCATTAACGAACAATTATTTCGAAAGCATTTTAAGAACTATAAGTTGATGAAAAGTAACCTACGTTTGCGTACTTATAATGGAGGTAGGATCGAGCCATTGGGCGTTATCAGCGTGTGCGCCCGGTACGAAGGCTGCGCGGGCGCGGGGCGGGAGGGCCGCGCGCTACCGCTATACATTATCCCGGGTGGGGGGCCGCCGCTACTCGGCCGCGCGTGGCTTCGTGCATTGAACCTTAGTAACATATCTATAAGGTTGAATCATTTGCAACTTAACCATACCGGCACAGCTGACGACGCCCATATTACTGTTGACCGCTTATTTAAGGAATTTCCCGATGTTTTTGCAGACGGCTTAGGTACTTGCGAAATAAGGTTTTCGTTGAAATTAAAGGACAATGAACCGATATTCCACAAATCGCGTAACTTACCTATGGCTTTGCGTGAACCGGTTGAAAAGGAGTTGGACCGTCTAGTTAAGGAGGGAACGATTGTCAAAGTCGAAAACGCCGATTATGGGACGCCTATCGTGCCTGTAATTAAGAAGTGCGGAAGTGTTCGTATCTGTGGTGACTATAAGGTCACGGTGAACCCTAAAATAAGGCGCGAACCATATCCGTTGCCTCGAATTGAGGAACTTTTTGCTACTCTTAGTGGCGGAACAATATTTTCAAAAATCGATCTCGCCCACGCTTTTGAACAAGTGATCCTAAATGAGGATTCAAGGGCGTGTACGACTATTAGCACACACGTGGGAACATTCGAATACATCCGCACTCCTTATGGTATCAATTGTATACCAGAAAAGTTTCAGAAAATGATGGATGAAATCATGAGAGGCGTTCCTAAGACGGTGGTTTTCTGTGATGATATCTGCGTGTCTGGGGTCAATCGGGAAGACCACCTGAATAATTTGCGTGAAGTGTTCCGGCGTCTACAGGCCGCGGGACTGCGAGTGAAGCTCGAAAAGTGTGATTTTTTTAAACCTACCGTATGTTATCTCGGTCACGTTATCGATAAAGACGGTCTCCATCCCGACCCGCGGAAAGTCAAGGCTATTTCTGAGGCCCCCACGCCCGCAGATATCCACCAATTAAAAGCATTCTTGGGCCTTGTTAATTATTATGGCAAGTTCATTCCACAAATGAGTAGTATTTTACACCCTATGTACGAATTATTAAAACGGGATAACGAATGGAATTGGAGCAATGAATGTGAGCAAGCTTTTAGTAATATTAAAAAGATTTTATGTAGTGACAAGTTGCTAGCGCATTATGATCCTAAATTACCACTCATACTGAATGTTGACAGCAGTGCCTATGGCTTGGGTGCGATTCTAGCGCACCGCTATCCAGACGGCTCAGAGAGGCCGATTTGTTGCGTTTCGCGCACGCTCAATAGCGCCGAGAAGTCGTACAGTCAGCTGGACAAAGAGGCTCTGGCTATATTTTTCGGGGTCACTAAAAATCATCAATATTTGTACGGGAGACGTTTTGTCCTGCGGACTGACCATAAGCCTCTGTCATACATTTTCGGTGACAAAGTGGGCATTCCGCAGACGGCTGCCAGCCGCCTGCAGCGCTACGCGGCGCGACTCGCGGCGTACGACTTCGCGGTGCAGTGGGTGAGCTCGGCTCGCAACGCAGCCGCGGACTGTTTGTCGCGCCTGCCACTCGCGCGTGACACTGACGCCGCTCTAGACCCGGGCGTATCCTACATACATTTTATTGAAAATGAATTGCCGATCAGTCGAAGGGACGTGGCAGACGCGACTAAAGTCGACCCTATTTTGAGGAAAATCTACAACCATATTGTGTGTGGTTGGCCTAACGACACGGATGTACAGCAAGAGAAGGCTTACTTTTATAGAAAAGATAATTTATTTGTTGACAGTGGCTGTATATTTTACAATTACCGCATCGTCGTGCCACCCACACACAGAGAAAAGATTCTAAAAGAATTACACGAAGGCCATTTGGGCATTGTAAAAATGAAGAGCATTGCTCGTAATTATGTGTACTGGCCAAGTATCGATACTGAAATAGAGGAGATGTGCAGGGCATGTGACGTGTGCAGGCAGCAGCGCTCGGCGCCGCCGCACGCGCCACTCACCCCGTGGCCCTTCCCGGCGGGGCCCTGGCAGCGGCTGCACGCCGATTTCGCGGAGCATGAAGGAAAGCGTTACCTGATCGTCGTAGACGCTCATAGTAAATGGATTGAGGTTTTTACGATGAATAGCACCGCTGCCAGGCCTGTCATAGCAAAATTCCGAGAAATGTTCGCGAGGTTCGGTTTGCCACAGAGAGTCGTTACAGACAACGGCCCTCCCTTCACGTCTTTAGAAGTAAAAACTTACTTTGAGAAGAATGGGATCCTGCACAGCCTTACTAGTCCATACAGAGCCCAAGGTAACGGTGCCGCTGAAATATCTGTGAAAACTGTGAAGAGTTGTATCAAAAAGGCGCGAGCGGAGGGCGTTGAGATCGAACAGGCTTTGAGTAAAATGCTATTTCAGTATCGAAACTGTGAACAAGCCACGACAGGCGTGGCGCCCGCCGTTGCGCTGCTTGGGCGCCGCCTACGCGGCCGTCTCGACTTGTTACGCGGGCCCGACGCGGCCGAGCGCGTGCGCGCCAACCAGCACGCCCAGGTAGTGCGCGCCGGTGGCACGCCTCGTCGAGTGTCAGTTGGAGACACCGTTTATGTACGTGACTATTCTAAGATTAATAAAAATAAGTGGATCGAAGGTCGTGTTATTGACAAGGTGGCTCCATCCTCTTACGCAGTAGAAATGCCGCGAGGTGTTGCTCAGAGGCACATCGATCAAATACTCGGTCCCAAAACGAAACTAAATCGATTTTCACTTTCGAGAATCTCGAGTATTGGTTCTGCAGAGGTGGAGCGACCTTCCGTGTCATTCATCGAGTCCCCAAACTCGAATAACGAGGAACCTAGCGTAGTAGAAAGCTCTAATGAGAGCCTGAATGATTGTAATTTAGAGCGGTCTGATGTGACGGAGGACGAACAAAGAGGTTGCGATAACAAGCAATCAGAAGTCGAAAATAGCTCTTCGGAGTCCGACGGAGAGACGACGGATACCGAATCCGGGACATCAAGCGGCGTAACCGCGGTGTCGGACTCGAAGCGGTCTATCGACGCCAACGCCGCGGCGGCCGCCGCTGATGATCAGGGGGACGAGGATGCGTCGCCTTTCTGTAAACGTCTTTTTGAATTTGTTAACATGCGTCCTCGTAACAACAGGCCGAAGCCTGATTTTGATTAAACATTTTTATTAGATTTATTAGTTTCATATTTAGATAAGGAGGTGTTGGGTATTGCGGGTATTATGATATATGTATACACGCTACTGTTCCATCGATGCGTTCGATAGTTCTAATAAACAGTCTTGCAACCGCCGCCGTGCTTTCATTACGTGTCCCTTACACTAGTACCTAACAGTTTTAACCTCAGAAATTAAAACCTTGCAATTCTGTAAGTATAGGAAAATTGTGATAGAATAACCTTAACCTTAACCTTAAAAAAATAACACCTGTTCTGTAAGTAGCTTTCAGGGCTGGTGGTTTTTTCTTTCACGACTTTCCTATACTTACATAGATTCCATTGTATCTGTTTATAATAACAATTGTAATAACTGAATCAATATCATCTACGTATCCGGCTCGAAGGACCAAAATAATTTACCGAACCGATGAGTTTCAGGGGTTAATCAACGAAGAATAGCTCCATTGATGTGCCGCATTTAACAAAAAGTGACAGCAATGTAATTTAACCGATAGCTGCAAAAAAACATTTGTTTTATGTAAACAACCTACAATGGAACTCTTTGATGTTCAAATGTTAAAATTTCGGTTCAAACAATTGTCTGAGATTAATCAACATAACCTGCAGATTAACGTCACAATGTCACATGCACATCTGACTACCGGCGACATTGCCCCGCTCCCCCGCTCCCCCGCGCCGCTTCCGCTCGCGCCCCATCTCCTGCCCCCCGCTCCCGCTTCCGCCAGCCTCCACGCCGCACCATTAAGTGCCAGTTTGGCAGGAAACCCTCTTGTCTCTGCGGCGGTTATTTACTGTTGATCTAGATCTGTCTGCAGAATACACGAGCCTAACTAATGTAGCACCATGCCTTGCCTGCATGAGCCTTTGAAGCCGGGTAATGCTATGGGGACCTAGGGTAGACCGAGGCGAATCGGATCAAAATATTTTTGAGTAGATGAAAATCATACTAAAGTGTAATCTAAGTAACTTTTATTAGCAAAATAGTAATCGGTAACAATTCAGCTATTCAACAAACATTTCAAAACTTAAATTGTTCTTTAATTCTCTAAAATATTAACTAAAAACTTAAAAGACAGAAATATCCGAATCGCCCCACTTCACGGGGCGAATTGGATCATACCTAACATAATCAAAATTAAACATATTACACATAAATCAAAATGTTTCTTAACACTATTACCTTTGGAATCATTAACAAAATTGAAATAATGAGAACAATATTAATTACTAACACATAAATCACATTTATAGGGGCCCATTTTCCCACTCCCATATCAGCTCATTTTTTCGTGTCACCATTCTTCGCATGCTTGGTACTGTATCCATTCCTCTGATGGCGGATGAATGAATTTGTCTGAGCAGTAAATACAATACCAATCTCTCTGTTTTGAACCTTTGATTTTTGTTCCAACCGATCTTTATTATTATTTTTCTTTTGCCTTACATTTTCTTTGCTGTCAGTTTTTTTTTCTATTTTTCCACAGCTTTTTATCAGTCTTCAGTTTTTCTTAACATCTTTTTCGAGAAGATTTATTTTACTGAGTTATGTTACTCTGGGGTGATGACAAATGCAAAATTGGTTTTGTAGCTAAAAGTGGCCGGTGGTGTCTTGAAAGGTGATGAAACTTTTTTGGACAGGACTTTATTTGCGGCTTCTGTAATTTTTTATTGCGACTATTCTCCCGCATTTGTCTTCTTTTTGTACGTGCGTACCATCTACAATGATATAAAAATGCATAATTAGCCTGTAATATAAAATAATTCATGTTGAAAAAGTGATCCAATTCGCCCCCGATGACGCGATCCGAATAACCCCATACTAAAGACTTTTGAAATAAGTATTTTACACATTAACCTATAATATTATGCTTAAAAACTATAATTTATTCTAAAATAGGTCCTTCTCCAATCCATATAAGATATAAATTTCAATATTACAACACGAATCCTTAGAATTATACGAAGAAATAGTAAGTACCTACCTTAGATGAGCGGCAACATTGTAACGCACACTAACACCTGACTTGCTGTCGAGCAGCGGCGAAACTGATGTACTAGTCGGATCGAAATACTACCGATGGCGGGAGGTGCGGGGTGTAAGAGGGTCGTAAGACGCCAGTCACTTGCGTTCGGTTTCAGCGTGTTTTCCAAGATATGAACGGATTTCTTATTTTGATCCGATTCACCCATTGATCCGATTCACCTCGGTCTACCCTACGTAGATTAGATGATACACTTCTTGTCCGCTCTATTCCATGATTTAACCTTATTACTAAGATACCTACCTTATTCGATTTGCAATAACCGATTAAATCACGGACTCGAATCGAACAGATAAAAGTACCTATGTCTTTGCATAGGCCTTTACAATTAATAAATACGCCACATTTTATATCAATATTAAGGCACTAAACTAAACGACAACCTTGCCATTGCCAATAACCAACAAAAAGTTTGAATACTAAACATAGTTTATTTCTACCATATTTAGTCATCAAACCGATACAATGCCGCACCACGCGAGCACAAATTGCCAACGACTGGTAGTAATACAAATAACAATACGTCCCAGCTAAAATGGGAATCGAATAAATTGCAACTTGACGACGCAATATGCCAGTGGGCAAAGTTTTACGATTGTGACACATGAAACGTTTTTTACAGCGAGAAAAATGGCTGCCTATAGTCTAGTATACTGCTCAATTAATGTTTCTGTATGTATGTGAAATTTTTTAAATATACATAATGTCACTTGTCGGCTTAACAATTCGTCAAACCTCTTTTGTTCTATGAAAATATTTAACTTTCCATCTCTTTGCCACGTCACTAATATCGTTTCGTTCAAACCTTTTAAGAATAAAAACTGAACGTTCACTTATTCGAAATTCAACATTTGATAAACGATAGGTAGGTAGTAGGCGTGCATCCTAATAATTCATGGAAAATAAATTCAATCGTTTGTGTTTGAAGAACTTGGTAAAAGGAAAATAATAATGTTTCTACAATTCTCCGCAACCCGTGCTTGCAAAACATTACCTTATATCAAAGGCCCGAAGACGACGTTGTATTTCACAAGCTAATAACATAATAAAACATTATTGCTTGTTACCTCTAACTCGACACGCTCCCACTTCGCAGGAACAAGGCGGTAGCCACAATTTTCCATCAAAATTGTCAAGGTATAAGGCTTAGTGCGAAGTTTAATCAAAATTAAATGACTATAATGTCGCCGTTACCATGAATATTCATAAAGAGATTACCAAGAAAGAACAATCGCTTCGCCTTCCCAATGTCTTTATCCCGCTGCTGGTACGTTCAGAATTTATAAAATCTTACCTCCGGCTCCGGAGTGAACATTTTCTAATCCAATTTTGGATAGTATTTAGAAATTATAAGGATGGAATCGATTAAAAAACATTTTTATTTTCTAAGCACGGAATTGAAACTTCGTACGGCTATAACATTATTTATTGCAAATATAAAAGAAATATGCAGTGTCCAATAAAAATAACGATAACTGGTAACAGGAGTTTTTCTATGAAAAGGTATTTTCGTAAAATAAACATCGAATACTTGCTGAAACAAAAATAAACGAAGTATTTACGAGGTAACTAGTGCAGTCTACAGACCGTGAAAAATTTACGTCAACGCGAGTGATCTTAGGGCCCTCGAAATGCGAGACGCTTCACCGGCTCTCTCATTTTAGCCACGGTTCAACGTGCCCGAGCCTCCGTCTTAGACCAAACAACCTTCACAATATCTCCACGCAGTACATTATATAGGTCGTCATCGTTTAAATATGAGGCTTAAGTTGTGCATGTAAGCTTGCGTTTACTGCGTATTTTATTACGCAATCGCGTCGCTCCCGCGGCGCCGGCATTTCTCTAACGATAACGAGGTACATGGGGACCATTCGTTACAATGTTTCGTCCAATTAACGGGATATTATTAGTCTCTTAATTGTTGTTGCAGAACTTCACTTTCTCTCCCTAATATCTGGGGTAATTTACGTGCCTGTTTATAGCAGTAACAGATTGGTGCGGATAAGCATTCTGCCCAGATAGCGCTTTGTTGCCTCTATCTGCGCGGTTATAATCATTGGTTTGAACTTAACGGCCTCTTTCGGGAATTAGTTGCCGCGTAATGTAAATCAAAGTAAATGTATTCTGTCTGAAACTAGTAAATGTTAACTGGCTTCAACACGTGAACTATAATTTACATTCATTGTGAATAGGTATTAAAATTAAAACATTATCCTAAGCCTAATATCCTACACTACATCCGGTGTCTGTTTCCAACAACATAATACCGCAACATGATAACAGTGATTCAAGGACATAGTATTTTTTTAAAGATTGAAATTTAAATAAAATGTCACTATGATAAAATGATATAATCGGTTTAGGTATTCAAACTGTTATATTTCTTATGAAATTATATATCAAATACCGACGAACGACGAGACAAAACTGTTAAGTGTACCTACAGTAGATATAAATAAAATATTGTTTATGTGAAAGAAGTCGCGGAAAGCTACAAGGTAACATTAATTAACTATACCTCTATACCAATATTATTAAGATGAAATATTTGATTGTTTGTTTGTTTTTTTTTAATTGAATAGGCTCCGAAACTTCTGGACGATTTTTGCCCATTAGAAAGCTACATTCTTCCCGAGTGGCATAGCCTATGCCACTCGGATAATATAGCCTCCCGATATTCCCACGAGAATAGGTACCTATTCCTAATAAAATATGTACTACAATACAAGATATCTTGGTATATTATTATGTTTCATTTGTGGTGCTTCACGAAAAATAATTTAAAATAACTATTCCAAAGTTGTACCGACAGACCGACCACCCGTAATAAAATTCAAAACAATTCAATTTTATGTTATCGCTTATGAAAATAGCAGAGCACGAACTGTATAAACAGAGGACGTAATATTTAATTCAAATATTGACAACACTACTGATTCCATATTGAAGACAAACACCAGATTGGGCGTGCGAATAAAACGGAACAGTGCAAATAAATTCGATTCCGGAATGATATGCGGAGGCACGCGCGGCGTAAGCGGCCGTCGATGGCGGGCGGGGCGCCCAATTAGCGGCTACTTAACACTCGGTTCAACAGAATTCGAGTTCATTAGCAAGCGGCCCGGAACGGCGAAACTATTGCGGGAAGGAAGCCAGTTTTCCGCAAGAGCGGGCCAAGTTCCCAGGCCTGTCTCGACCGATGCATTTTTGGATGCGAGCCCAAATACTTGTTGCATCGGGGCGGCGACCTGTTGCTCCGCCGAGCCTACTACGCCCCACACGCTATTTTTGCTCGTTCCCTGCAATACATAATGAATGCGAACGCTCGCCGCTTAGCTGGCATTGCAGCCGTTTTGTTGTAGTTTGCGGGTTCGTTGATAGCGCCGACTTTTGTATTGCCTTCCCATTGTGAGCTAGTCGCTCCAATAGTTTTATGTAAGACGGAAGTATGACCCGCTTGTTTCGCTGTAAATATTGTTGAAGTGGAGACTTTTGTGACAAAGTACACGTTATTGTCATAGCCTGAATTCGATATTAAAGTTGCAATAGTAAAACATATAAATGCTGTCACATGCAGAAACATAAAACGCTATAACACATATTATATAGGTTTTTATAAAGCCATTATCGTTCTTGGTTCCCACGATAGACAAGCAACCATTAATCTTATTTTACGATCAAAATAATATATTATGTTGCTGTCCGATATTATTTTCGCCATGATAAATGACTTTTGAGGTCTAAGTAGGAACCATGCGTTCTCATCATAATAGCTTTCAGAAAATTCTAATAACACTTTACCGTTACGCTTAAGCAATACATTTACCCCCTTGTTAATAAACGTGGAGTAAAGTTACACCTGATGAAAATCTGTTGGTCTCCGACTTCTTTTTAGCGAATAAAAGTGACAGTATCATGTAACTTTGCTCCACGTAATTAATAAGAGGGTTAAGCTTTTGGGATAAATTGCATAGCTAGTAAATGACACGTATTAGAAATGCGTAAAACTTTAGTGTAAGCAAGCAAATATTTGTAACAAATCAAGTGATTTGTAAACATGTTTTGTTAGAATGGAAGGCTACTCGCAATGCCGAACTGCCGAACTCCTGGAGCTCAGCAGGACGAACATTTGTGCGATAGTCCGCGCCTTGAACAGCCACTGCAAACTAAACAGGCACCAATTTCACATGAAATTGAGTGACACTGATGTTTGCCGCTTCTGTAAACACGAGAGGGAAACACCCAGGCATCTTCTATGTGAATGCGCGGCCCCCTTATCTACAAACCGGAAGAGATTAAAACTCTTAAAGCTAGGAGTAGGCATTCTAGACTTCTTGGAAGCCTCCAGGCTAAAAGAGTTACCTAATTTAACCAGGTGGCGAGTCACAATAGATCTTTTAGTCGCGGTGACTACATCTCCTACGGGAGATGCATAGCCCCTTACTTTCATATAATAATAACATGTTTTGTTTGTTTCGTTGCAGGGAGCGTCCTCGAGCCTGGTAGTAAAGTTCGCGGACACTGAGAAAGAGCGTCAGCTGCGGCGGATGCAACAGATGGCCGGCAACATGAGTCTGCTCAATCCGTTCGTGTTCAACCAATTTGGGGCGTACGGAACCTATGCGCAAGTCATTACGGAGCAGGTAATGATCATGGCAGTACTACTTTTACTCTTACTAACTTACCTACTCGTATCTTGGGCAGCTTGCAATGCTTTCCTAGGAGTGCACTCATGTGCCTGTTGTAAAACTGTAACAGAAAGGGGAATTGCATTAAAAACGGTGAAAACGAATTGAAAACCGGAGCTTTATAGAAACCATTTCTAACAATCAATAAGAGGCTGCAGACTGATAGAATGTAAAAAAACTGCTTAAAAGTCTAGTTATATAGCTTCATGCCTCTCGTGCCCGTTGAATTCTTGTGACAGTTACAAGGTTGTAACTTTTTGGTAGATGCAAGCCTGGCTAAACAAAAATCTCTATTGTGTCTAGCAACAAGCAGCTCTGATGGTGGCAGCGACGGCTCAGGGCTACATCAGCCCCATGACGGCCCTGGCGTCGCACGCTCTCAACGGCATGGCGAACTCCGTCGTACCTCCCACCTCTGGTAAGACTTACTAAACTTCAAATCTACTTCACTTAACGTAGAACACTAGGCACTTTCATGGATTCTGCTATCATTTTAAAGGAAAGTTGATGATCAGGCACTAACTAAGGCATACCTTCGGCATATAATTATATCAGTTAGAGAGGGCTTCCATGCCCACTGACATATATGGCGTACCGTTTTTCGGATCCGACAAATCCATCCCTAAGTACTTTATAAATGTATCTACAATCTACCGATTGTATTTTTTGCTAAAATAATGTTGTTCGAATGTCGGACGTTATTCACAATTTGGGCTATCAAAATCTGACAATCTCGTGCACCTACGCGAAACAAAAATAAAAGTTGTTACTGGAGGGTCCTTTCAAAACAAACGCTGTTATTCTAATCCCTAATTTAATTTTATGCGCATGAACGTTTTTATTCGGAAGTATAACAACATATCAGTCTTTAGTTTATTTTCAAACTTATATTGATGAATGATGACTTAGGTCTTTTGCCATATTTTTACAGTAATCATCATACATTATGTATTGTTTTAGTCACATAATAATAGCTTTTTAATTAGTTACGACTAGACCATTAAAAGGCTCTGTAGCTGGAATAGGATAGAAGTGGGATCTTCTTCTTCTTTGCGTGTCAGTGATTCGTTCTCTAAGTACATTTTGGCGGACCAGTCTGTAGTTAGCGACTGCTATTGCCAACTCATTGCCCTCTATTAGGTCGTCCATGGTGTAGGAGTTGGGGCACAATGGGCACTGAAGCAAGTGCGCCATGGTCTGAGTTGAGGCTCCGCTATCACAGTCCTCCTCTGAAGCGGGGATTATGTCTGCTGCATAGGCGCATATTTTGTCTGCAGCGGCCTACTTGGGTCCGGAGTCAGTTGAGTGATGAGAAGGATGAGCGCAGTGGGATGAGAAGGAAATCCAAATTTTCGGGTTCAAGCCCCCGCTCGAACCACTTGCTAGGCTAGTTTTTCTCCAGTATAATTTAAGGTGGAACCCTAATTCTAAATAGGTATATTTAGCAAATAGGTAGTTTATATTTGTCAATTGACTTATGTAGGTACCTACGTAAAGTAACTATTTACCATTAAATGTTATGAGCCTACTCACAATATTTACGAGTCGGGATACCTAGTGTTGACCTTTTACGACTACCATCAGACATAAAAATATACTTACCTCTATTTTTTGTCATAAATCTAACCTTAGGATCTTTCCTTCATAAACTTCAAAATTCACAAACCAAAAGTACACGAGATGCCTTAGATAAGTAGTTCGCAAAGGTTTTACGCTAGAATAGGAACCATTTTACCATACAAGTTGTCGCCAAGTTCCTTAGGCGAAAATTCTATGCCTAGTTCAGTAGGAAGTCTGTATGAATGTGTGAGTAAGTGGAATGTGTATGTGTGTGTGTATGGTGTGATGTTTCTACAATACATCGTGCTATAAATATTCTGTAACATCAAATCAGATGATCTTTTTAGTTAGGGACCTTGGCCCCTCCGAGTGGCCTCTCTTTGTCACCCCAACTAGCCACCCCTTTCCACCAGACATTCCCATTTAAAGATTCTCATGTTTACATGTTTATCATTTATATGCTAAGTATACAAAGAAAACTTACCAAGTCTCCTGAGTCATCTTACCACATAGCTCAATCACTGGTCGGAGTGTCACTTACTATGGTTCCAAGAAGCCTTTCCCTCAGCAAGGCATGTCCTTTAAACTTTTTGTTGTCTCCCGTGCCAACCTCTCCCCCCTCCCCTTTCTCATACCAACCTGACTATTTCTAGCTGCGTTCCGTTTAACGCAGAACTTTTCGCATTTCGCGACACAAGTATCGCGATATTTAACTAACCGTAATAAAACCATTTGAAAATAAGGTCCCAGTGAGTGTGTTATACATCTGATAGATCAGGTAATTTACAGGATTCTCAAATTACCCCTCGTATTTTTTTTATCACATCAGTACAAACAAACTCTACATAGATTTTGACTAAATTGTATTATGTATAAATATACCAATGGCTATTATTATCTCAATTCATACATTTTCTCTCAATGAGAGACGATGGAAAAACTGCTGAAAGCAAGCAATGCTATAATTTTTTTTGTCCCGCAGACAATTTCACGGGCCTCGCGATAGGCACGGGCGGAGCGCAGCCGCTGAATGGCGCGCTGCCGTCGTTGCCGTCGCCAACGATGCCCGGATTCAACATGGCGGCGCAGACCGCCAACGGCCAGCCGCCACCGCAAGAGGCCGTCTACACCAACGGCATCCACCAGACTTTCACTGGCCGTAAGTATTAACCCAAGGAAATTTAACCAAGGAAACTGGAGTTGGTAGTACTAACACTTTTTTGTAGACTGTGGCTGTCTACCGTCTCACCTACTCTTTAAAACAAAACGTATGCTCATATGAGACAACAGTCAGCCACTACGTAGTTAAATGTCAAATTTGCTGGGTACAGCAAATTTTTATTCAGGCTGAAAACTCTAGTTTCCTTGTAGAATCTCCTTGTATTAACCTATCTTCTGACTTACCATTTCTTTCACTACTACGTCATCCAGATAAAAGAAAACAGATGAATCTTTTAACTGAGTAACTCCCAATTTTTAGGCAGAACGCTTAAACGCTTAGTTTACAGCCCAAACAGCATTAATAAATTCTGAACTATATTAAAACTTCAACTAAGAAACCGTAATATGCAATTATATTTATCAACAGATATTTGATACTACTACGTCATCCAGATAAAAAAACAGATGAATCTTTTAACTGAGTAACTCCAAATTTTTAGGCAGAACGCTTAAACGCTTAGTTTACAGCCCAAACAGCATTAATAAACTCTGAACTATATTAAAACTTCAACTAAGAAACCGTAATATGCAATTATATTTATCAACAGATATTTGATACTACTACGTCATCCAGATAAAAAAAACAGATTAATGTTTTAGCTGAGTGACTCCCAATTTTTAGGCAGAACGCTTAAACTCTTAGTTTACAGCCCAAACAGCATTAATAAACTCAGAACTATATTAAAACTTCAGCTAAGAAACCGTAATATGCAATTATATTTCTCAACGGTTATTTGATAATAGCATGTACAGGTATTCAGTACATCCATCTTGAAAACTTCAGATCGATATTAATATGGTCACTATCAATGTACAATGGGTAACAGCGTCGCTTAACCACTTCTAAGGTTAAAATGGCTTGCACGTCGCGCCGTCACAACATACGTTTAGTTCGTGCAGGGGGGATACGCGCGCACACGAATTTTGTTGCTAGCTGGTTAAGCGACGCTGTTGCTCATAGTAATTTTTTATTGACCGTTACGTTTTATAACAGCTGTTCCAGTGACAGCGCAAGGGCTGCCCAACGGCGAGGCGGCGCTGCAGCACGCGGCGTACCCCGGCATGCAGCCCTTCCCAGGAGTCGGTGAGTGCCGCCCGCCTGCATACACATACCGTTCAGCTTCACCACTCACTCGACTCGACGAGTTAGATGTACATTAGACGGACATGCAACCGCCATGCAAAACCATCATGCAAGACGATCTAACCAATCGATATAGAGGAATATCGGGCAGCCTTATAAATGGTTCATTTTCATTGGCTAAAATAATCTTGCATGATGGTTTTGAATGACGACGGTTGCATGACCGTCTAGTGTACGCCGAGCAACAAGGACACACCTTCAAACCATTAACTATGACTGAATTATTCAGTAATATTACAATCGTCATTACATCTCCTTTTAGTCATCATCATCATGGTAGATATATCTTGGGTCGTTTCCTTGTTAACTCTTAGTTCTCCATCCATAGTAACGGACGTGTCCAATATTTGTCCAATCAAAAAGAGTATTTTTACAGAATAATAATTCTATTGATCAAAAGAAACAGACAAATATACAGACATAGTTCGTTTTGTATAGTCGTAAAATCGCAAACACGTTTCGATGTCCTTATTATCGTTTATATTGATGTGCAAAAGGAACGAATTGTTACTGTTAACTGTTTTATCAATCGATTGATTTCAAGAAAATTCAAACCTCGAGACAGCAAGAGAACTTTCAAACCACTCGCTTTTGAATGCTCATCTGATAAATCATTTGAGAAGAATAACAACAGCATGAATAAAGCTGTTTTTTATAATGAAATATCAATCGAGTGATGAAGTACTGATAACAAAAAGGTGTCGTATCAATAGGGTTTCATGCGCTGTGTAACTCACGCTGTTGAAACATTGGTTATATTTATATCACATAGTAGTTCAGTGTTCGATGTTTATTTGTGATAGTTGGATATTTTCGTTCCTGTAAATTAATCAAAATGTACCTAAGTAGGTACTTTAATTTCTAAGTATAATATTTTACGTAACAGATTTATCGATGTACACGAATGATTACATATTATTTTTACATGTTGCCCATGACAATTTTATTCTTACATAATTACGTAATATTGTTTAATTTATTACTTACAAATGAATTTAGTTCCACAGATAAAGCAGAGCAAGTTTTATTTAATTGCATTATCTGTAATAGCTTTCTAATAAATGTTTAAACGTATGCATGTGACGTACGCAACGAATAGGTGTTCATTGTGAAAATGTGCGTATTAATGTTCGACAGCTTATCCAGCGGTTTACGGGCAGTTTCCTCAGCCCATCCCCCCACCGATGTCGACCATTGCGCCCGCGCAAAGAGAAGGTAAGTGGAGCCCTGAGACAGTACTGTCGAATGGCTTATTATCTCACAACAATAAAAGCTTCCTACAAAATAAAAATACCCATGATAATGAGCCTCTCGACGCGAAAGGACTCTATAGTGACACAAGCTTCAATTTCTGCTCCTGCGTAGATGCATGTTGTTTCCTGCTACTGGTCATCTTTATTATACCTGTTTTCCAGCCTCAGTTGAGACTTTTAGTTTTCCCTAAAAGCTTTATAACAATAACAAGACTGAAATCTAATATGCTGGAAAATGGTTGTGCCTTGTAATTAACTTTTGCATTCTTATATCTGTTATAGAATGTTTATATTGTGACACCGCTTTTGTACAGTGACAAACATAAACTGCGATTACTGTTCTCTTTCTTCGTTTCAGTAAATCCATGCCAAGCTTCCGACTATTAGTCTGTCGCTGTACTGTTTGAATCTTCGCACTCTGTAATCAATGTTGACGTGTTGTGTGAGATATATATTAAGTACTTTAAATATTCTGCAAATTATTTTAAGAGCTTTCGGCCCTGACAGAAATTAATTAAATAGCATACATTTTAACAAAATGCTTGCCAAAACCCCTGTACCGGATAAAGCCCATCTTATGTCCATAAGGAAATAATATGGGCTTACAAAATATGGGCTTCAATGACTTCATATCCATATTTGAGCTAGTATGAGCGGCTTTTAACACGCGATATGATATAGCTCGTCATTGTGTCTGCTTACCCCACTAAGGTGTCCATGCAGCATGACGTGCTATATAATATCGCGTGATATAATGATGGTCAAGCTAGGCAGGCTGGTTGTAAAATTAAGAGCATTCTTGATGGGCGAAAGTCTCAAAAAGAGCCTTTACCTTTACCATAGAAGCGAACGTTGGTGTCTGAGAGCAGATTTGTGAGTTCTTTAAAGATTTTCTGATGTTCCCAGGCTGCTCGATCTCCGGCCCCGAGGGCTGCAACCTGTTCATCTACCACTTGCCGCAGGAGTTCGGCGACGCAGAGCTGATGCAAATGTTCATGCCGTTCGGTAACGTCATCAGCAGCAAAGTGTTTATTGATCGTGCCACCAATCAGAGCAAATGTTTTGGTGAGTTCAGTCGGACCACGCATTATAATCACGCATCTTATGTTAGGTAACGTAAGTCAAACTACTTAATAAGTGCAACATTTCAAAACGATCGAAATTGTTCAGATCTCTTCAGTTGTTCAGTTCTTGTTATATTTCTTGTAAATCCAATTCTGCCAATTGTTCAACAATGCGGGCCTACTCTGAAACAACAAAACCCGAAACTTTGTTATACCCATCTCATCACTCTCCAGTCATGACAGAATCGAGTGAAAGGGGCGGGGCTAACTGAAGTTTCGGATTTGCGTTTCAGAGTACGGTCCCAGATTCGATTTCAATGTTTTGTCTATTTTTAAGAGCCAACGCGCACTTGTGATTTTTAATCGGGCGATAGTTTGATCGTTCTCGGATTCAGTATAGAGACTATCGGCCGATAGTTGTTCGATCAAACTATCGCACAGCACAACTATCGGCCGGTAGGTAATGTGCATGAAGGACTATGTGAGCGCGCGCACTGCATTCAACTAAACTATCGTCCAACTATCGGCCGACAGTTTGATCACGATCGTCTTACGATTCCGACTAAACTATCGGTCGACTAAAAATCACAAGTGCACGTTGGCTCTAAGTGTCAATACAAAGATTCCGTACTCGTTTTTATGTTTTCTTTCTGTCTGTGTTGCCATTAGTAATTGTTCAGTACACCCCTGCCTAGACCCGCGGGGCTGGCATAGCGCAGTGGAAGCTTAGGTATCACTAGTATAGACTCCGGACAAAACTTGGTTTCAGCCGGGATGTAACTGAACAATTGAACTGCGATACACAGCGACTTATTGTGAAGTAAGGTGATTGTACATACGGGTCTGTGGTGTCGAAAGCCTCCTGGGCTGCGGAGAGAGGGCGCGCGCCCCCTGGTATCTTCTTCTTCTGCAGACCTTACCAATTCGTCACCTTACTCACAAAACAAACACTACACAGGGTCCCAAAACACTGGGCGTCCCAAATACACAATGACACACGCGGGGATTGCTTATTAAGATATATTGTCCCGACAACAACGCGTGTGGTAGAAGGTTATCTTTCAAAAGCACCGCGACCGGCCACTCATCAGGATGGCGTCAAAATCTTGGTCGTACAACACGGGATCGACAGGATAATTCAGGATTCAATTCAAACTCGATATGCCAGGCATATTCAACGCGAGCGGTTTTTAACAATTCAGCAAAATTAATCCGACATCTTTTTCACAAGAATTCCAATCAAGCGAGCTGTCAACTTCAAGTGACAGCTAAATGTCAATTCGACGTGACATTAGGGATGCGTTCAGAAATGTCGATCTTTTCCGAACATCCCCCCGCCCCGGACCGTTAAGAAAGGTACGTCAATCTACGGGTAATCGGGAGAGCCCACTAACTGCTCTCTTCAAAACCGAATCTCGAACCAAAACCTCAGCAAAACGAGGAACTCCGTCAGTTCCGGGGTAGAGTTTAACAATGCGCCCCCTTCGCCAACATAGGGGCGGCAGGTTAGCATCCTTAATCAACACGAGGTCGCCAGTCTGGGGTGGGGTGGTTTTATCTGTCCACTTCACGCGCTGTTGTAGGATATGCAAATACTCCATCGACCAACGTGCCCAGAAGTTTTGGGACATCTGTTTCAAAAGTTGGTATCGCGACAAACGATGGGATCCTACATCCTGAATCGGATATTCAGGCAAAGCCAAAAGGGGCTGTCCGATCAAGAAATGACCTGGGGTCAACGCTTCCAGGTCATTCGGGTCCGAAGACAACGGGCACAAGGGTCGCGAGTTGAGGACGGCCTCAATTTTACCAAATACCGTATCAAGTTCCTCAAACGTGAGAATAGTTTCTCCAATTACGCGACGCAAGTGTGTCTTGGCAGCCTTTACACAAGCTTCAAAAATTCCTCCCCAGGTCGGACAAGCTGGAGGGCTAAACTTCCAGATTATCCCACGCCGGGAGAGGGTGGTTCCAATGTCTATTTTATTATCAACAAAAAACTTAACTACTTCCTTAAGATAATTACACGTTCCCTTATAATTAGTACCACAATCGGAACGTATCAATGTCGGCAGTCCTCTACGGGAAACAAATCTGCTCAAGGCGGCGACAAAGGCTTCGGTAGACAATTCCGAGACAATTTCCAAATGGACAGCCTTGGTGGACAAACACACAAACACGCACAAGTACGCCTTATAGGTTTTAGCATTACGCAGTCTCGAAGCCTTTACAGTAAAGGGACCGGCGAAGTCGGTGGCGACTCCGGCAAAAGCTCTACATTCCGTGACGCGATCAGCAGGCAAATCACCCATCTGGGGCTGCATGGTCGCGGCCTTCAATCGATAACAAGGCAGGCAACGGAAAACCACAGTGCGAATGGCTCGACGAGCAGACAAAATCCAAAATTCACGCTGCAAAATGGCCAACAAAGCATTACAGCCAGCATGTTGTGCATTCACATGGCGATCTGTTATTATCAGTTGAGTCAAATGTCCGGCTTTAGGTAACAAAAGGGGGTGACGAGCTCCATACGGCAGGTTCGCATTTCGAAGTCTTCCGCCGACTCGCAAAAGCCCACTCTCGTCCAGGAAGGGATTTAATCGCGACACCGCGCCCTTCCAACTTGCGACGGCCTAAACGCAAAATTTCAATCTCGGACTCAAAACTATCATCTTGTACTCTCCGGACCCAAAACAAGAGCGCGTCCCTACGCTCGTCCGGAGTGAGAACCGACGAATCACGCCTCGCGCGTGGGTTTCTGCAATTGTACACAAAACGTCTGATCCAAGCGGTAACACCAAGCAGCTTCTGTAAGGAGCTGTACCGATCCAACAACAAATCCTTTTCCCCGGCGGGGTTAGTCTCCAGGACGCATGCCCGCATATCAGGAACGGCTACGTTCGACAACGCTGGAGAGGGCGGCCACTCCGACTCAGGCCGCATCAACCACTGTGGGCCCCACCAGAGGGGGTGGTTAATTAGGGTTGGGGCTACACAACCCCGAGACGCACAATCCGCGGGATTCATGGTTCCCGGCACGTGTCTCCAAATCAACTCGATGTCGGAATTACAAATCTGCGACACTCGATTGGCCACAAACACGTCCAAGGTGTGCGCCGGAGCCTTAAACCAACAAAGGACGACCTGACTGTCCGTCCAAGCATAAACCTCTTGTATCTTAATAGATCGACCTAATGTGAGCCATACGTGGTTCAACAAACGCATTAGGAGGGCAGCTCCACACAATTCCAACCTCGGGATCGTATGACGAGTCCGAAGGGGAGCGACTTTGCTTTTCGCTATCACCAGATGCACAGCAACAACTCCGTCAACAGTAACGGTGCGGAGGTACACGGCCGCAGCAAATCCACGTTCGGAGGCATCGGAAAAGCCGTGAAGAGTAACTTTACAATTTTCAGAAGGGAGGAATAGCCTCGGCAAATGCACTTCATTAATCTCGGGGAGGGATGAAACGAAGCTCGACCAATCTCGGAGTAACTCGTCCGAGAGGGGTTCATCCCACGACACACCCGAAGCCCATAACCGTTGCAAGAAACACTTGGCCATAAACAGCACGGGGCAAATCCACCCATTGGGGTCAAAGGTACGTGCGACAGTAGACAATACTAAACGCTTGGTCCAGACTTTCGGTGGTCGTAAATCCACACAATAAGTGAAAGTGTCAGAGACCGGTTTGTACTGTACGCCAAGGACGGTCACCACATGGGGATTATCAACATTTTCGAATAGGTGGGGGTCCTGCTGGTGCTCTTCGGGCAAACCTACCAGTACATCAGGCGAGTTGGATATCCATTTCCTCAACTCGTAACCTCCCGACTTCAAAAGGGCGGTGAGTTCGTCTCTCAGGACAATCGCCTCTGAGACAGATGAGGCGCCCGTGCAAATGTCATCCACATAGACGTCACTGGCCAAAATGGCGGAGGCGCGAGGGTATCTCAAGCGCTCCTTCTCGGCCAACTCCAACACAGAACGAATCGCAACAAACGGGCTCGAAGCCAAACCGTACGTATTCGTATTCAATTCATAAATCAACAAGGGGTCCCTAGGACTCTCTCTCCACAAAATCAATTGGTACCTCCTATCCTCTGGATGGATGACCGTTTGTCTGAACATCATCCGGATGTCAGTCATAAATACAATTTGGTGCCGCCGGAAGTTGGTCAAAATGTCTGAGATCTCCGTGTGCAGCTTGGGACCTACATGCAGACACTGGTTCAAGGACGCTCCAGTAGAGGTGGGAGCCGAACCGTCAAAGACCACCCGAATCTTTCCGGATTTCAAAACGGCGTGGTGCGGCAGAAAGAAGTGCTCAACGGAGCGCCAATCCAAATCGCTCACGGACATGTGCCCTAACTCCTCATACTCCCGCATGAATTCAACATACTTCTGGAGGAAGACCGGATCCTTGCTCATGCGACGCTCCATCGCCACTAGCCTACGTTCCGCTAGCGGTCGGGATTCGCCCAGAGGAGGTCGGCCGGCACGAAAGGGGAGACGGGTGATCAAACGACCAGAGCGGAGGCGACCAGTGTTATTCTGGTAATACAACTCGCATTCATCCGCTACTGGGTCGACCCGCGGGGCTGGTGGCGGTTCCTCAACCTCCCAAAACTTCTGCACCACTTCGGAGAGAGACACATTAAAAACAAGACCGCGATCCTCATCAAGGGAATCCAAAACGCGGCGAGCAGGGCCCATCACAACTGTACCGAGTGTCGTCTGCAGAGCTACCAAGCCATCTGGCTGCAAAACTCGCTTCCCCGTCAACAAAACTCGCCCCAGGACATCGGCTCCAAGGAGAGCATCAATCGGGCCTGGGCGGAAGAAATTTGGATTGGCGAGTGGGGAATCAGACACCAAAGACAACATACTCGGTCCCAAGTCAACTGAAGGTTGACGGCCAACAACTGTGTCCAACACAATCGCCGAGGTCTTAATGCCTGGCGTGGACTTATTACGTGATGTAAATGTGAAGTCAACATGCCCTAACAACCCGGGGACTTTCACATCGCCAACACCTCTCACGCCTTCCGTGTGGGGGTGCACCTTGAGGCCCAACCGCCTAACTAACCAAGATGACACAACACACCCCTGAGCACCGGAATCCAACAAGGCGCGAACTTCCACAAGGTCGCCATTCAATCCCCTGACAAGCACAGAGGCCGTGGGCAACAAAACGGTCTCTGGAGGGGTGGCTACAATCGACCGTAAACACGTTGATTGCTAGTATGTGGGGTCCCCAGACGTCCCCCCATGGTAAGGGGGTCGCTCATAGCGATCCAGTGGGTCCCATCCTCCCACATACTGCCTACGTCCAATTCGCCCGGTATCAGGCGGGTTATATCTCCCGGCCCCTTGAAGACGGGGCGGGCGCCGCTCCAAACGCGGGTATTCGGCGAGCGGCGGCGAGAATCGGTGCCTAGCATCCACCGTGTACGTCGCCCCATAGTCGCGGGGGCACGGTGACCGATTTTCAGAAGGGGGGTCCCGGGGACCCCCGGCTGTGCGAGGCTCAACTCGTTGCGGGGGGCTTCTACGACCTCCCGCAACGCTCGCAAAATCGAACCCCCTAGTTGGGGACCGATTTCCCATGGGGGGGTCCGTGGGACCCCCGCCCGTGCGAGGCTCAAAACGTCGCGGGGGGCCTCTACGACCTCCGGCAACGCTCGCATTACTCATCCCCATCCTTGGGGATCGGTTTCCCATGGGGGGGTCCCTGGGACCCCCGCCCGTTTGAGGGTCCAAACGTGGCGGAGAGCGTCTGGGGCCACTCTGGTGGCCACTAGAACTGCTGCGGGATGCAAACACCGCGGGGGGTCCGAGACCCCCACCCATACGAGGTGATCCTGCAGCGACGCGCTGCGGCGCTCCGCCGCCCTCTGGGCTGTTCATGCAGAGGAGGGGATGGTGGTTGCCCTTACAAAAGCGGCATGGGTGCGCTTGGGTACATTCGCGCTGCATGTGCAGGCCCAAGCACGAGTAGCACCATGTCCGTTGTCGCGCGATCGCTCGACGGCCTTGGACGCGCTGGTCGAGGAACTTATCACAACGGGTCGTGCTGTGACCCGGTTCCCGACAGTACAAGCAGCGGGCGGTCTCCTGGACGGCGGCATAGCGGCCGGGCGCGCGAGGGGCCATACGCCCCCTACGGGGGGGTCCGGTGGGGGATCTACTCTGTGGCACAGGTCGTTCGGGTCCCATAGGACCGGCCAGAGAGGAATTATCTGCCAGTCTACTCTCTCCTTCCAGGAACGTCAAGAGGTCCGAGAAGGGTGGCAGATAAGTCGCACTATCCCCACCATACTGCTGCTCAAAACGGACCTTAACAGAGTCCGGCAACTTTCCCAGGACAATGTGCAGTACCAAAAACGACCACTGCTCCACTGGGAGTTTTAAGTTTTTTAATGCGTTGTAGGCAACCAACAGCGGATTCAACAAAGCCACTCTCAAGTGCATCACGCTGGCAACGCGGGGTAAATTCAAAATGGCGGCAACATGGTTGTCCGCCAGACGTCGTACGTTCTGGTAACGACGGGCAATCAAATCCCTAGCAATAGGGTAGTTTTCATCCGAGGGGGCCAAATGTTGAACCGATTCAAGGGCCTCCCCTTCCAACACGGATAACAAGTAAGCCAACTTCTGGCCCTGGGTCAAATCGTCCCGGGCATGTACGAGACTATCAAAAATATTAATAAAGCCCTCCCAGTCCTCTAGACGACCAGCAAAACGCCTTAAATCTAAGGGGGCCAATCTAGCAAATAGAGGGGGCATACTCTTAGATGTGACCGGGGACGGGCTCGGTTCATTCTCTCTTGCCACTTGCAAAGGTCGAGCCACCTGGGTAATTCTGTCCGCAAAATCATAACACTGGTCCACATCCAAACCGACTTCTTGTCGCATTTCCACCTCGGCCTCAACAGTCTTTTCCAAAAAGAAGGCATACTGTTCATCAACAACAGCCAAACGTATGGGCAGATCTACGTATCTGTTCAACAAGGCCTCCGTCCTATCCGGTCGATCCAACAATGCAACCGCAGAAGCTAACCACCGTAACTCAGAACGTATTTTGGCTTTAGCAGAGGAGGCCGTCATTGTAACGTCACAAATTTATCAACAAAAACAACAAATTCAAAATATTCACTATAACACAAAATCTCCAATATTTGGAGGTTATTAATAACCACAAAATTCCAATATTACAACAACAAAGTATTTATAATGACACAAACTCTTAAATATTTGGAGGTTATCAGAAAACAACAAAACTCACTGACTATTGAAATTCACTTCATTGAAATTCACTCAAAATCACTGACTATTGAAATTCACTTGGATATCAACATACAACAAGATGATTTTAATTATTTCAAAGCACAAGTTTCAATAAGTTTCAATGTGTAAACAATGTCTTAAATCATTTAAGTTTCACTAAGTATTGAGTGCAAACTTATTAGCTAACCTTTTATTAGCTATTATTTAGCAACAACTTGTCAATATTCACAACTCAAGTTTGCTAACAAAACTAAATAATAATTATTATGAACAAAGAAAGGCATCTGTTTACATTTTGGAACTTCAATACATGACAATTAATTACAAGACATGGAACCAATAACAAAGGAATGCCCTTTACTTTTCAAATGCAAGTTAATTACCATTTACAAGTACAAATTAATCTAGTCCGGACCAGATGGTCATCAAAACGGCACTGATTAATGGACAAAGTTTTGGCGTGGGCCTCTCAGGCCTTCAAACTACGCTCTTGCTACCAAGAAATGTTCAGTACACCCCTGCCTAGACCCGCGGGGCTGGCATAGCGCAGTGGAAGCTTAGGTATCACTAGTATAGACTCCGGACAAAACTTGGTTTCAGCCGGGATGTAACTGAACAATTGAACTGCGATACACAGCGACTTATTGTGAAGTAAGGTGATTGTACATACGGGTCTGTGGTGTCGAAAGCCTCCTGGGCTGCGGAGAGAGGGCGCGCGCCCCCTGGTATCTTCTTCTTCTGCAGACCTTACCAATTCGTCACCTTACTCACAAAACAAACACTACACAGGGTCCCAAAACACTGGGCGTCCCAAATACACAATGACACACGCGGGGATTGCTTATTAAGATATATTGTCCCGACAACAACGCGTGTGGTAGAAGGTTATCTTTCAAAAGCACCGCGACCGGCCACTCATCAGGATGGCGTCAAAATCTTGGTCGTACAACACGGTGTGACTCAACGTAGGGTCCTAAACGAATTTAACGATCCAAGTTCCTATTTTGTACCAAAATAAGCCCCCGATGGGGGGAATACCGCCCCGCCTAATTAGAATTCTAGGTATTTTCTAGACTTCTAACGCCATCCGCGGCATTCTATGACACCGGCCCTGACAATGTGTCTCTACTTAATTTGGTACACAAAAGGAAAGCAATACAAATATAACAGTACAGTAGAAAGGAAAAGAAATATTTAACTTAAATCATTTAACCGGAAACGACTTGCGATGAGACAACTGTCATAACGCTCTCTCCAACTGCTGAACTAACTCCAAATTATGTCTTTGTGAAGTATTTGTTGGTGATTGTATGTATATGTTTAGTTTTGTATAGTGTAAATCCCCCCTCCCTATTAATCAATAAGGTTACCTCCTGTACGGTGGTACAGTTGGCCGACACAACCTGGAGCCAGTCTACATCAGGCAGAGCGTTAGGGCAAATACTTAGGCTTTAACAAATAATATAGGAAACTCACCGAATTGCTAGCGGATAACTTACACAAACAGAGACAACACTAAAATCCTCACAGTTTAGTTTTACTTTCTCTACGTCCGTCTCCGACCGACGCGCCCACACCACTCCTAGCACCTTCCGACCAAATATACTTAACACTAACTTTTAATCCTAACTCATTAATATTCGGCACCCTATTCATTTGAGATCTTACGTCTGTGCGCGCGCGCGCCCTCGCTTCGAATCCCATCTCCCGCTCGTCTTGCTCCGACCGTCTCTCATCTTGCTACCTGCCTAGTTCGTACACCCTTCGTTTTTTGGTCATAACCCAAAACTCACTGTAACCTGACACGAGCCTTGCGCAAGCCATTAATGTCAGTACAATCGTATTATTTATTATATTATTTCTAGCGATAGTTCGCTCTTCAAGACAAGAAAAGGTCACAAGTGGGTACATACTTTGTGTTGCAGATCAATTTTATAGAATAAACGTGCCAACGCTTGATAATTTATGAACCCCTTACAATATTCGAAAAGCAGGGTGCCTGTTTCAAAGAAAAGGTCTGTTAGGTATTTTATAATATTTACCTCATGGCGTTACATTCCCCCCTCTGAAAATAAAACGAGGGCATGCCTGTAGTAGTATTTTCACGATAGGACGTATGTAAATACATTAAAAGCTATATTCTTTTAATAAATTCGCAATTTGAAGCATTTTTTTTTATCAAACCTTACGCAATTAATTTAACCCTTTTAATATTTTCTAAATACCTTGGAAGTTTGAATGTCTTAATCAACTTGAGCCAAATAAAATACCTATATTATCGTTACATGTGGATATTATTTGTCCTATAATTAGATACCAACTAGTCGTGTTATTTCCGGCGACAGGCTTATTTGCCTTACGCCAAATAATAATTAGGTTCATGTCCTAAAACATCGCCGTGAATTGTGGTAACTCGTTGTAATACTACAGTATTTAAGTCTTTGTTATTTATCAAATTACTCTTTTGCAAATAGCGATTTGCTTTGCACAACATATGTATATGCCTCATTTCTATATAATACCATGTAGGTATATTTAGTCCCTAATGAATATCTCCTTGTCATTATTGCCGTACCACAAAACAAATAACAGCGCAAGCACAGCAGCCGCACTCCGTAAAACCATTCAAACAAATACCAACTCCAACACAATAAAGTAGGTCTCAGCCTGTACGGTGCCAATTACGCACGGTTATATTCACCCAGACGCTGCATTTCTTTCAATTGCATACATCCTAACCCCTTTTTGTCTACGTTTAGGGTTGGGCTTGCGGCACAGATTACTAAACAGTTATTATGTCAAAGTGAAAATATCTTCGCTTTAAATTAGGCTAATATAAATTTAATAATAATATGATCATCATATTATCAATGCGGAAGCGTGCTCGTTGGCCTCTCATTCCTTCACACTGCAATGAGTCGAAATGATTCCCGGAATGGAGATATCCTATGGGCCGGAAAGTGACATAGGCTACATTTTATCCCGTAATTCCAGGAACCTGAATTGTTCGTCTCTTAGCAATTAAAAAACACACCCATCCAGTGCACAATAATTACGTGGTTTCGACATTTTGAGTAGGTAACTATATCATTTAGTAATCTGACTTAGTAATTTTGATGCGCTCAGCGTCATGCGCACGTTGCGCACGTTGTGAGCGCTCTGGTAGAACTATCTAGGTTGAACATCACGCGGTTTATCTAACGTTCATATTCTGCAATTTCCGTAATAAATTCATCAAACAAATATTCTCAAATAGAATTGAAGACCATCCGTTTTAAAATTTTATAACTTTCTAATTCCCAAGTTAAATGCGTAATGCATTGTGCCTTATTACTTATTCATTAGAAAGGCGTAATAACTACTTCATCACCATCACCATTACCACCACGCCAGCCGAACGACGCCCACTGCTGGTCATAACTATTTTCTTATCTATACTAATACTACAAAAAGGAAAGACCCGACTGCCCGTTGGCCCGCATCGAATAGGCTCCGAAACCACCGGACCGACCCAAGAAACTCCCCGACCATCAGAAAGCGACACGCCTCCCGAGCGACACAGGCCTCACTCCATCCCGACACTCTCACGGGAGGATTCGCTAGTGTATAATAATCTAGTGATTTCTATTTTTTTTTATGAATCTCTCTCGTACTCCCTGATTGCATTTATAGAAATAATTAATCTTCACCTCATATGATATCGACCTTCACTAAAGCTATTTGAGTTCTATTTAAAATTCCGCTTTTATACATAAATGAATCTGTAGTTTAGAACAATAGTAAAATTGCGGTAAGTGACACACAACCCAGTTAAAACCTTAATAGCTAAAAACCTACTATGTCCGCCTCAGCTGTAAGTTCAGCGAGATGCATATAGATAGATAGGATTTGTAACCTGTGTTTTGTACTTATAAGATTTAAATCTTGTACATAATTACACATTCTTATAAGATTACTTGGGGTATGTTTCTTATAAGATCTTACGAGACGTGCTCCGATATTTTCTACACTCATTATTGCTTCACGTAAGTTAGTTTAATGCGTTACTTAAAATAAATTGCAAATCAAAGCCTCTTGGTTTTCACTATTCATAAATTGGTATAGTTACCCATAAGACTTATTCTTTAATTCTTAAAATAGTGTTCAATTATGGTACGATTTATACTCAGATTTAGTTAATCGCTTTTTCCCTACCTACGCATTTAGAAGGATGCGTCATGGAATCTAACACATGGAACAACAGTCATGAAAACACTTTAATCATGATAAGCCACAGCATATCTTTACGTATTGGATTCTAAAAAATATGTTATGAGTCTTTAACCTTCCTGTTTCAACTGATAATTGTACAACCACTACCAATAGGATCACTCCAAACTAAATTATTAAGTTAATTCATTATTTTGATTTATCCTATTGTAAGAAATAGATTTATACGAAACGAAACATTGTTAAGGATGGGAGAGTTGCTACTATTGTAGTGCAAAGCATGCAACTTATCTGGCCTTTTGGTCCTGTTCCTGATCTACAAGAAACGTTCATACTGCTTTATCAGCGCTGGATAACAACGTTGCTGTGTTCAGCTTTAGGCTCGACTGCAGTCAACAGCTACTCTATGACGCTGCTGGTGGTACGATGATGCTCCAGTGCCACACCGCCGTGCCACACCGCCGCGCCACACCGCCGTGATATGAAAATTACATACAAAAGGATATTTATTTTGAGAACTTACACCTTAATAACACACACTTAAATACTTTAGTATTTAAGTATAATATATTTATTAGCCATCGAGTCTCCATGACAAGTCTTATTCTTATAAAATTTACATAGGCCTAAAACTGTTGTGTGCTTGTAAGAAATCATTTATTATTTATTTGTGTTAGTTTACGCTGGTAGCCCAATAACGCTAATACCCATAGCTCCTTCTTCGTTCAACCCCACACTTATCTAAATCTTTACAACTAAAAAAAGAACTATTTTTATATACTAACCTATTATTAAATATCTTTACGTTTTCCATCTTCATCATTCATTCTCAATCTTTACCATTATTAATGTTTTGAACCCGTTATGTCCAAACAAATAATTGTCTCTGTATGATCCGGACGGTTAATTATTTAGCTTTGCACAATGAACCAAACATCGTATGCCGCTATGAGGCAACCACACCAATAAATCTACTAACCTGAATTGAAACCATTTTCAGACCAACTGTTATTAGTTTGTGCAATAGATATTTCTACTTACATTTCTATCACTCCAAGGGTTGCCATAAAGTGTAAACCTAGTTATAGTCTATAATTTCCTGGCATTGTGCTTTATCTAGGTTTGTCATCTCTCCAACCTAATCATATACTGCTGAAACAGCAATATTACTTATTAGCCGTTCTTCGTGGTTTTTCTCTTGTAGCACCCGCTTCCACTTAAATACTGTTACAACAGTATAGTCTATGTGTTATTTAATGTACACATATTCATATTACTGTAAGCTTCATCCGTACAACATTCCTTTGCTTGTAAGGGTAACAAACATACAAACCCCCTTTCAACCTCTCACACTTATAATATTAGCAGACTTATGCTATGTCAAGTCTGTAGTTTTAAGTCCCAACACTGTAGAAATTTTAACCACACCTTACATAAAAATAAATAATCTGTAAAACAGATGAATCGAAAAGATTGCTTAATTACCACTTAATGCCATACAGTCAAACTTTGTCTGACGAGAATCGAACTCGTGATATTATTTTATATAGCTATTTGTTGCATCAATTTATGCTTAAACAACATAACTCTAATGTGTTCTATACTGTCTTATATTTATATTTCAGTGCTTCATGTTGATAGCAGGTACCTTTTGTTGCATATAATTTGTAAAATACATAACAACCTTTTATTGAATAATACGTATTAAATTTAATACTTAAATTTTAGACTTTCATACAAACCCCCAACTATTGCGACCGATGAGGATTATTAATAGCAACCCAAGTGTAGTGCCTCCCTACTTCAAAGACAAGAAACGTTAAAATAAATTATAACTATACTTAACTTATTTGCCGGCACGTGACAGAGGCAGACAGAACCGCAGCTGCCATCAGCAAACCCACGACTTGTCCTCACACAGCGCGCAGCGTCCCCGAGTCATATGAAAACAGCGTGGTTGAGACATATTATTTTCCTTATTCGAAAAATATTTTTACTGTGTGTACTACCTTAATTAAACATTAATAATAATCTACTACCTAACTTATATCCTAACCTAATAGTAACTTGCATTCCTAACTAATACTTTAACTTAATCTTAGAAACGATAGTTGTTTTATCAGAGCGACGATTGAATGTATTATGATTTGTTTGAGACAAAATATTTTTTTATTTCGTATCTACGGAATCGAACCCGGGACCTTCAGAGATAGTGGCACCTTGAAACCGGTGCGTACCCCACTCGGCCACGCAGGTCATCATAGTGTTATTTAGAAACTCGAAAAACCCAACCTTTTTTTTTCTTTAAGGCTAAGTGATAAATGCATCCCTTTTCTATTTTTACCTAGTTTTGGAGTAACATCTGGACACCACACCAGTTTAATGGCCGGCGTGGTGTGGCCTTTATAACACAAGTTCGGCATTGTTAAAGAAATCCCAAATGAGTAGAATTAAGGATGCCTTATATATTGTTATTAAATGCCAACGTACATACCAATAATATTAGCTTTTATACTTATTCTCTTATTCAGCGTTAAATTAGATAGGTAAGTAGTTTTTAGGACTCTTTCCACTTTCACCCCCCTCCAACTAGAGATCCGTTGTTGTAAGTAGTTATTTCACAAATAATCAACTATTCTGTCTGTATACCTCTTTTCAAACGGACTTTTTCAAACGTTTGTCGTGACATTGCCTCCATAACCGCTTTGCAAGACATATTATACCATCCTAAATGTCATTTTAACACATTATTCGTGTCTGTTTCATTGTTTCAATATAATAATAATATAACAGATTGATTGACGACAATACTAGCTGTATATTTTAAATAATAGCCTGTCTGAGAAGTCATGAAGAGACACTTCGTATTATTTAAACCAAATAATGATTATGCCCATACAGGAAGTGAATAACGTATTAATAATTTATATTACATAATCATACGATGTAACAACCTCCCATCAGAATTGGCTAGTTAAATGCTATTACCTATTACAATTTAAAAATAAACTAACCTAACTATCGTTGATAAAACCCTTTTTCCTGATAAAGCAATTAATTAATACATAATCTTTGGACATCGTAGCAATACAATACTTTCAACAAGTATCTAAACTCTCCTTTTTTTCCCCTGCTTTGCGCCTTAAATTCGTTTTGACGTTATAGGTACAATTTAACTGGTGAAATAGTTGTGATTGTAATACGCTTTAATATTTTAACTGATTTTTGACAGTTATTTAATTTAATATCTAACTTCAATTATAATTCGGATGCTTTACTAAACATTTGAGGATTTAGTTTCACAAAACCACAGACTTCGTACACATATAAACATAGCAACAACGATAATAAACCAGCTCTTTAAATAAGGGTTTGCAAGAGTCACGTGGGAATTTTCCTGCTATTGCTCTTATGCACATTTCCTGAGCAATAAAAGCTCTTTTAACCGTCGGACTATTACCCCACACAATGAGAGCATATCAAAGGGCAGATACAACGTAGGCATGTTAGGTGGACAACACTGTACCTCGTTCGGTTATATTTCTGAGACGTTTGAGAGCATAATATAAAAAAAATTATTAATTCTTTGGCAAACATTTATAACATCGATAGTGTTCCATTTTAAATCTTTGTCAATTGTTAAAACAACTAATTTTGTTTCAGATATTTCGTCAATACTTGTATTCTTATATTTAATATTTAATATCATTGATGTATTAGTATTGAAATTAATGAAATCAGTAGTAATAAGTTCATCGAACCGTCGACAGACTTTGTTTTAGAGGAAATACCCAAATCAGAAAAGTATATCAGGAGTAGTTTCTTTAAGTGCGTGAAGCTGTATAATAACTCGCCAAACAAACTTAAATTGTTAAATTTAAAATTATTAAAGACAAAATTATATATAATTATGGCTAAATGAATACAATTTTTATAATAACGAACCTCAAATTAAATGGTAAATAACAATGTAATGATAATATAAATAAATAACAATAAATAAATAAATACTTTCCCAAAATCACACCAATTATTCAAGCCCGCAGTCAATTTCTAAAGAAACTGTGTCTACGTGATACGTTTTGATAACGGATAAATATATACCCAAACACTTCCCGTTTGCAAACACATACCTAACATACACATAAAACACCCAGACCAAGACAAATAGACACGCTCATGCACACAAACATCTGTCCCGTTCGGGAATTGAACCCGGGACCTCCAGCGCAGAAGGCAGGTAGTCCACCCCTGCGCCAAATCGGTCAATATAATAATAATGTAATGACCTAATGACTATGCAATAATAAAAATATGTGAAATTAATGCAGACTATTTTATTAAGACTTACTATATTTTCTTTATAATATTTTAATGTTTCATATGTATTTGCATGCTATTTTATAGCAAAACGCGTTATACCTACTAAACTATGTAACTTAAATACCGTGTTTGGAACAAATAAAGTATATTATATTCAATTCAAATGTTTGTACGCCGTTTTTGTATGGCTGATATGTAACGTTACATAATTATTTTATCCTCAGGATCTATATTTAAAGCACATGTTTTTAATTCTGAACGACTAAAAAAATGTTTATTTGCCCAACCTTACAAGTTTTAGTGCTTGCTTAATTCAACAATTGGAAAAGATGATATTTCTATAGTTTTGCTTTTCATCATCATAAAACCTATATAAAACAATAACAAGTTACTTAGCCACGTGAAGCTGGCGAAAAGCTTTTTTTTTTATATCGACAACCATTTATAATACAATAATACAATATCCGTTGCACGTGTCTTAAACGTTTGACCACTCATCATTCCTTTTTTTTGTTACCTACTTTCTAAATTACGTTACAAAGAGCAACCTTTTTTATACCGTATCTTAGGCTAAATGAAACAATGTTAACAATGACTGTTGTTCCAAGCAAATTCCATTTTATTTCATTCTGAATGTTTGAATGTTTAGTTATTCAATACCCTATTTTATTTATTTAGCAGTGATCGCCTTTAATGTACCCTTACGTTATGCCATTTTTATACTAAATTCCCGTTGTGCAAATAGTTTTAACACATTTATTGACGGGATTCTGGCCACGGTGCACCAAAATGTGACTCAACGTAGGGTCCTAAACGAATTTAACGATCCAAGTTCCTATTTTGTACCAAAATAAGCCCCCGATGGGGGGAATACCGCCCCGCCTAATTAGAATTCTAGGTATTTTCTAGACTTCTAACGCCATCCGCGGCATTCTATGACACCGGCCCTGACAATGTGTCTCTACTTAATTTGGTACACAAAAGGAAAGCAATACAAATATAACAGTACAGTAGAAAGGAAAAGAAATATTTAACTTAAATCATTTAACCGGAAACGACTTGCGATGAGACAACTGTCATAACGCTCTCTCCAACTGCTGAACTAACTCCAAATTATGTCTTTGTGAAGTATTTGTTGGTGATTGTATGTATATGTTTAGTTTTGTATAGTGTAAATCCCCCCTCCCTATTAATCAATAAGGTTACCTCCTGTACGGTGGTACAGTTGGCCGACACAACCTGGAGCCAGTCTACATCAGGCAGAGCGTTAGGGCAAATACTTAGGCTTTAACAAATAATATAGGAAACTCACCGAATTGCTAGCGGATAACTTACACAAACAGAGACAACACTAAAATCCTCACAGTTTAGTTTTACTTTCTCTACGTCCGTCTCCGACCGACGCGCCCACACCACTCCTAGCACCTTCCGACCAAATATACTTAACACTAACTTTTAATCCTAACTCATTAATATTCGGCACCCTATTCATTTGAGATCTTACGTCTGTGCGCGCGCGCGCCCTCGCTTCGAATCCCATCTCCCGCTCGTCTTGCTCCGACCGTCTCTCATCTTGCTACCTGCCTAGTTCGTACACCCTTCGTTTTTTGGTCATAACCCAAAACTCACTGTAACCTGACACGAGCCTTGCGCAAGCCATTAATGTCAGTACAATCGTATTATTTATTATATTATTTCTAGCGATAGTTCGCTCTTCAAGACAAGAAAAGGTCACAAGTGGGTACATACTTTGTGTTGCAGATCAATTTTATAGAATAAACGTGCCAACGCTTGATAATTTATGAACCCCTTACAATATTCGAAAAGCAATATTTACCTCATGGCGTTACAACGGGATCGACAGGATAATTCAGGATTCAATTCAAACTCGATATGCCAGGCATATTCAACGCGAGCGGTTTTTAACAATTCAGCAAAATTAATCCGACATCCTTTTCACAAGAATTCCAATCAAGCGAGCTGTCAACTTCAAGTGACAGCTAAATGTCAATTCGACGTGACATTAGGGATGCGTTCAGAAACGTCGATCTTTTCCGAACAGTAATAAATAAACTTGAATAATTTCCAGGCTTCGTATCATTCGACAACCCGACGTCTGCCCAGGCGGCCATCCAGGCGATGAACGGCTTCCAGATCGGCATGAAGCGGCTGAAGGTCCAGCTGAAGCGGCCCAAGGACGCCAACCGGCCTTACTAACCCTAGACGCCGTCCCTGCGCGTTCATTACGTGACCATGGTAAGTACTCCGGCTGTAAAGGCTCGACCACACCAAGCGGCTCTAGCTCCAGCTGAAGCGGCCCAAGGACGCCAACCGGCCTTACTAACCCTAGACGCCGTCCCTGCGCGTTCATTACGTGACCATGGTAAGTACTCCGGCTGTAAAGGCTCGACCACACCAAGCGGCTGAAGGTCCAGCTGAAGCGGCCCAAGGACGCCAACCGGCCTTCCTAACCCTAGACGCCGTCCCTGCGCGTTCATTACGTGACCATCAAAAATCAAATTCATTTATTCATTTTAGGCTGATACAGCACTTGTGAACGTCAATAAAGCTACGCTATCGGTTCGCAAATCCTGCGGCGGGAGGCCTTGTAACGAGAAGAACCGGCAAGAAACTCGCCAAGGGCTATTTTTTATCCCTGTCATATTTCATACAGAGTCGTCAAATTGAAAAGTGACTTTGGTAAGTAGGTACTCCGGCTGTAAAGGCTCGAGCACACCAAGCGGCTGAAGGTCCAGCTAAAGCGGCCCAAGGACGCCAACCGGCCTTACTAACCCTAGACGCCGTCCCTGCACGTTCATTACGTGACCATGGTAAGTAAACAAAGTTTTGATAACGTCTTAGAAATAGATGAACGCCCGGCTGCACGCACGAAAAAGTGTCACGTTCCGCGCGGAACAAGCGATAGAGAGGCACGATCGGCCTAAGCGTTCGGTTTGTTACGCCTCTTCCCGATGCGTCCAAGTTTCTACTCGGATATGTCTGTCTTCTGAGACAGCGGCATATTGCTATCACGTAAAATTATCGTCCGTAAACAGACTTTACAGACAACCAATTTTTTGCACGTAAAGTTAGTGGCTTTAAGTGACCATAGATAAAAGATTACTAGAAGTGTCTTTGACGGTCGTCGTGAATTCTTTGGAATAAACACAACAACAATAGTAAATGCTTAACTTCTTAGTTTATCCCGAGATACTTTTTGTTGTCTGTGTGGTTTGCCTGCTGTTCCAGTTAGGTACCTATATGTTGACTAAAACGTGACAAATTGTTTCAGGTGGCGGCTGGTGTGTTCCCCGCGCCCACGGTGCGCTTGATCGCGTATTATCAAAAATTCCATGGAATTTAATACATGTATAATGTATAGTGAATATCATTACCTACTTACCTAAAGAATTATGCAAGCCCACTCGGCGAGTATACTAAATTAGTTAAAAGTAATTTATTAAATCAGCGCGTAGGAATGCTTCATTATTATCATTATCGATTAATCATTAAATTACTCTATTATATTATTATATACAATTTATTAACTTTGATTAAATTATTATTATTATTATAAAAATGACACGTTATAAAAATTTTGTCATTCGTAATCATACTTCTACTTCTAAGTACTTAACGTTTAACTGAAACTTTAACAAATTTATTATACTAGTTATTTGCTTGACTAAGCCAAACTGAATTTATTAAGTAAGTTGAAAATGTAAGAAAAAAAATGTATTTTAATGATTGTATATTGCATCGGTCGCAGTGCGGCTCCGGCCGCGCGCCGCTGTTGCCTCCCGCGCCTCTGTACATACACTGTGGAGTATATATGTCCTCTATTTTGTTAAACTATTACGTGTGTGTCTGGTAAGCTAGTCGCCGGGCCTCCCACGGGACCCGTCCGGGTGAGGCGCGAACTCTGGTCGCCCTAGTGACGCTTCTTTAACTCGCTTAGATGTTTAGGCAAAATTTTCTTATTTATACTTTGCAAGGACTCTATTAAACCTCCCGTCTCACTCGGACGGACGGACGCCCGCAGGCCGCCGCGCGCCTCTCGAAGTATAGTTCGCGCATTCTATTTCGCACAGTATAGTTCGCGCAGTATAGTTCGCGCAGTATAGTTTGCGCAGTCTAGTTCGCGCAGTCTAGTTCGCGCAGTCTAGTTCGCGCAGTATAGTTCGCGCAGCGGCACCCACCTGCCAGCGCAGGCGGCCGCGGCGCCCGACACCCACAAACATGTTAGTGACGATGTTGTTGACAAAAATAAATGTTGTATTTAACGCTGTGTACAAATCAAAGTGCACTTCAACATGAGACAGAATACTTAGGCCTTCGTTTCGAAAGATCGTGTTATTATGTGTTGTAAATTCCAAATGGGCTGTGATATAAAAAAGTATAATATCAACATAATGGACTGTACAGGCCGTTCGTCTATCGATTGCATTGTGTGTTACGCTCTTACTCAGTCGCTCGCACGCAACGAGTCCACGAAAATTAAAATTAAAACTAACGCACAAGTCTGCCATTGTTTCGGCTCGACAAAATTGTAAAAGTTGTTATTAGTAACGTTGTCTGTGATATTTTCTGAAGTTATCTCAAAAAAAATTATAATTTATTTTTATACATAGCCAATGAACTTCAGAAAATGTTACAAATATTACGTTTGCTCTATCGCACAGATTATTCTATTGATACTCAGTTGTTAAGAATTTGACTGGATGTAAATTAAATAATAATATAGCCCTGTGTGTGCTGTTCGTAAGTCTGTGGCTAGGCGGCGTGCGGGCGACCACACTCGCTGATTGCGACGTCAATTCACTAAGAGCGCGCTTCCCCTGTTTATTTCGTACATTGGTGTGTGTGTCTATAACATATACATATATAAACTATTCGTGTTAAGGTGTTAAATACAATATAATGACGCGCAAGGGAGCCAACAGCGGGTGAGACGCGAACCAACAGATTACAAAACTAGTGTAATTTCTATACAGACAAAAATAGATTCATAATCAAAAAAGTACCAATATAAATATAAAATGATACTGAGATACCTTAGATATATTGCGTGCGCGCGGGCCGCGGGCCGCTGCCAAGGCTGCCACCTCATGACACTCAAGGATTCTTTTTATTTCATGTAACTTGAATTTTAGTAATAGCAACGCATTAGGATCGGTGCTAATCTAAATTACAAAATGCAAATTTTAACAAAGCACCATTGTCCCAAAGCGTACCTACTATTACTGAAAAGCAAGAGATTGAACCTAATGGGATGGCCGATTTCGGTTTGTTTATAAAAGTTTAAAAAAACGGTAACAAGCCAAATGTCACTAGTCAAAGATTAAACTATCGTCAGTTACCGACAACAAACGGTCATCTGCGTTAATGCTTGCCATACACCATCCTTCCTATCGTCCAATCGGTATGACGCTGCAGATTGGATCAAGCAGAATAGGGTATTTTACTGTTGTTGAAATGTAGATATTTAATGATGACGTTAAAAAATATTGCAATTAAGAATACCAAATGTGAAAAAATAATTTGAATCTGTTTTATAATAAAAGAATTATAGTCTGTTTGATTTTGACTATAGCTGTCTCTTTCTAAAACGAAATCTTCTATGGCGTGACTATGACGCTACTAACTCACTGACGTCACTAAGATAGCGTCCTGTCCTTGTCTAATTATAAAGTTTGAAGTCCTATATCTTTGAAAATATTCAAGATAATTCAAAATGAAAACTTGTTTTGTGTAGCTAATATTTCGAAAAACATTTTAAAGAAATAAAAAAAAAATCAGTAAAATACCGTATTGGCCATGGGTGGACCCAAATTATGGTGAAATATGAACGAACTGCAGATTGGATCAAACCTACCGTCATACCGATTGGACGATAGGCAGGATGGTGTATGGCCACCATAAGGCAAAACAAGAGTGTGGAATCTGGTCAATCAATATTGGTACTGCTTTCAGGCACAAAGTCAAGCAAGTTGTATTTAATATTTTATGTTATGTTAACGCTGTAGAAAGGTACCGCGAGTAGTTCGCCGGGAGACCAAGCGGGCAACCTGCGTGCCCGCGCGCGGGGCGCGTCGCCCCCTCTAGTCAAATATTACTCTCACCACAAGACATAGAATTTTATATTTACACAAATTATTATATTATATTCATATAGTATTCTAGTTTAAGGCTACTATGATTTATTTATTATTACTAAGCTATGTAAAACGAGCCGTCGATCGTCGTTTTAAGCGTTTCCTTCCTTTCCAAATTCACCTTTGTGCAATACGTTGTTACGCTTCTTTGAAATTGTTTTAGCGTTGTTTCTGTTTCTAAAGTAGTACTTAATTTGGTGTGTTATGTTACCTTAGTTTTTATCGTCACGTGGTCTCGTAAGCCGACTGGAGAGGCGCGACCACGCTGCGGCCACCAGCGACCACCACTTGACTGTCATACGGCCTATAATTGCCTTTTCATCTAGGAAAATAACCTTTATTACCTTGTGCGTTAAGTTAAATTTGGCTTGGCTATAGACAAGTGTAGAAACTGACCGAAGGCGCCCTCCTAGCTTGAGAGATTTCAAAGCCCCAAGCGTTTGTAGTCATATTGCTTATTGCCAAATAAAAAGTATGCCATTTCTAATATAAATACTTCGCTAGGTACTGTATAATATTGTAGGGTCCAAATACTTATATTTCATACACTAGGCATTACTACCTATGTTCAATCGCATTATGGTACATACAAAACTGAAATCCTAGAAACAAATTAGTCTTCTTCTGACCATTGCATACTATTGTTTAGTCCTTCATTGATGCTGCTTCCTAATCCTAAGCTTTTTCAGTTAGCCGCTCTCTAGTCAAGGGGTGGTCGTGATTAGGCCAGTAAGTTCGCTTACAAATCGTCGTCCCTAAATCGTAGCTAAATAAATTTAAATGTTAAGGCCCCCACAGACGATCAGTTCGCCAACAGGCAAAGCAAGGCAGTTGGCCGAAATCCATGCTATTCGGAAAAACTGCGAGTGTGTGGTCGATTGCGGCCAACTGCCATGCCGTTACGAACAGGCGGACTGGTCGTCTGTGAGGCCCTCTAATGGCGTGAAGGCGACTGTGGAGGTTGGATGGCAGAGCTCGCGAGCGGCTGCAGAGCCGCGCGCTTTAGGTTACAGTCAATCGATGCCAAACCGGAAAGTATACTTAGTATATCGATATCGATAATATCACCTCGTGGGTAATGTAGAAGTAATGCGCCCGGAATGCTGCGAAGCCACACCGGGCGGTTTAATAATATTGTGTACTTATATCTTTATACTGATTAAAATTAAATCCCCTAAAGATATATTGCGGAGACGCGAACGTTTGTAATAGATTAATGAGTCCTCTCTGAATGTATAAAAACAAACGCCCATAAAAGTGATTCTAGGATACAGGGTATGCTTTGCAATTATTTAAATGTATCTAAATGTTTTTCATGTAGGCAGTTATGCCGACTCTCTGACTTAGACTGCGATCGTACACGGCAAGCCCGCGCCTACTCTCGGGTCCACTAATAGTCTGTCGCCACTTTTTATACTCTCTCGTACTGTCTAGTGTAGCCGACCTCATCCTCGCCTGCCCATACCTAAGCTGACTTGATGCTTCGCTTCTTTTCACATAGAAATGGCCCAGGCCTTTCATTTCAAACTGAACTGTCATTTTTAACGCTGGTCAAGAAATCAATGAAAAGACTTTCAAAATTGTTCCAGGAAATAACTTTTCAGGAAAACTATCTACTATGAATACATCAAATTACCTGTTATGACATACGGATCGGAGCCGAAACGTGAACACTCACGACAGGACTGGTTCACAAATTCAAGGTAGCTCACCGAGCTATGGAAAGGGCTATGCTCGGAGTTTCTCTGAAGGATTGAATCCGGACGAAGTGGTGATCCGACAGAGAACCAAAGTAATCGACATAGCCCACCGGATTAGCAAACTGAAGTGGCAGTGGGCCGGCCTTATAAGCCGCAGAACCGATAACCGCTGGGGTAAACGAGTTCTAGAGTGGAGACCGCGTATCGGCAAACGTAGTGTAGGACGCCCTCAGACTAGGTGGAGCGACGATCTTTGCAGGGTGGCTGGCATAAGCTGGATGAGAGCAGCCACTGATCGTGTTCGATGGCGTATTCTTGGAGAGGCCTATGTCCAGCAGTAGATGTTAAAAGGCTGATGATGATGATGATGATGAAAATGATTAAATTACACTTTGAAGTAAATCCAGTCATGAAAATCGTGACATAATATGACCTTTTTGGCACATAAAAATCACCTGGCTTCATTGATACCAACTTAACTGACCAGAGTTAAAAAGGACAGTAATATTGATCTTGAGTTACCTACTGAAGTATCCTCATTCACTTATCATCGCGCCATACACACGAGTGGCATCGTCCGGTCGCCGTCGCCCGACCTTGAAGCGGGTACATCCTAGTATCACCGCCAATCGCGGCTTATACTTAAACAAATGAGTACTACTCGCAAGCATTAGACTCCGCGCCACATAACTTGGCATTTGTCAGAGGGCGCTGATCGTCGTGGTGGGTTTGAAAAATAAGCCTTATTCCCATGTCGTAATTTTAGTTCCAGATATTGACACGCGCCAAGTTATGTGGTGCGCATTCTACCTACAACTCGCGATAAGAAAAACGGCCGCGATTATTGTCACTCGCCAAAACCGTTCAGGAATCAACATTAGTATTACGAAATCGAATTTCTTATAAACTATTTAACTCTTAAAATTTTATAAAGTATTTATATCGTTCTCATACTTAACATTGGTAGGAGCGCTCGCGTAATCGTCGCCGATCGACGCACCGGAGGACGTTTGAATGGTTGCAATCGGCTCTGGGGCGACCTCTAGCGGATAGTCGTCAGTTGACGTTGATTCAACACCGTTGATGATAGTTAGTAAGATGAATGCCAATATTTTAATCAGATAAAAACAAACATTAGATTTTGGAGTAATTAATCATAATATGATAACTATTTATATAATAAAAGAATATGGAGAGAGGGGCATAGTGCTTTTATGAATCGTAGGTCCTAGGAATGAAACAAAACGATCTAGTCATATCTCTTTTCTGTTATTTATATTTTTTCTATCGCTTAGCATAGTTTAGCTTCAAGCACGTTTTACTATTTGATTCTAGCGCAAACTTATCGTGTAATCAAACGTTCGTATAATTTTCTCGATACTACTTCCTGCCAACACGTTAAGTTTGAAGCGAGATTTTAATCACCTCATAACATTTTTCTTACTCACCCACTCCGTTTGAGCATAATGATTATTTAATTATATCGAGCGAGATTATAATAAGTTATCCAGAATACTGTATCGCCCTAGTCGTTAAACCGATGTCATCTATAGTTTACATATAGTTAATATGATAATTTAAGATTTATTGATATAATTTATTGGTATAGAACGGTAGAACACGAGTTATGAATGGTATAACCGTTTGGTTAAGTTAGCCGTAAAGTAAGGTTAGTAAGGAGAGTTATAACGATATGTAGAGGTGAAGTAAGTGTCATAGTCCGCCGCGCCGTCCGCGCCCGTGTACGCCCGCATTGTCCCACGAGCGCGCACATACTGAGCAAAATGCGACTTTTTGTACCTGTGGAACGTGGCCATAATAACATAATATACTAGGTTATTTTTCGTTATAAGAATCCATAATGTCACCGGCGAAGGCTGATAATGATCTAATTCAAGGACATTTCAAATATATTCTGACTATGAAACTGAACCATAAAAAACAGTTACTGAGTGACTAACTTAGTTCAACTTTTTAGTAGCAATTTTTTAGTAGTCATTTTGTAAATCATCATCTCTTTGAGATGAACAGTAAACATTTAAAGATAATATTGTTTAGTAACATGGTCAGAAAATATTCTAATAATTTGGTCCTTCTTATACGCTAAGTACAACATAATGAGAAATAATAACTACATTCAACGCGGTGCGTTACTTAACTCTTACTGTAACTATGAGCTTGTTGATAACGCAGTATTTTTTTCGCATTTCTTAACTAAATTAAGTTCCTATCGTTTTAAATAAGTTAATTTTAACGCTAAGGAATTGTTAGCATAAGTCAAATACATGATATACGTAGATTTAAATAGAGAAATTGTAATACAAAATGATTGATTTGTGTCTACTTTATATCAATCATAGTCCACAGGTACACATGGTCGAATCTAAAGCCCTTATTAAATCACGACTTTTTAATGAATTCAACAATTTTCCTAAATAATGTTAAAAACCTCTTGAATGGAGCAACTAAAGCGCTCAATTTAAGTACGGTCTAAATCTCTCATATTTTCTAGTTCCTTCTGGAAAGTTGTTCGACTACATATTCCAATAAATCATTAAGGGCTCGTGATTGATAATGGGGATCCTGTAGTGTAACCAATGAGGCCCTACATGTATATTAGTTCCACAATAATTGAATTGTACATACATAATGTCATATCTTAGGAGCTTACTAGCCTTTTGACCCGAGCGCTCTCGGGCGGGTGACAGGGTGTCGCTGTGTTAATGCTAAGTGGAAATCATAATCATTAACCGATTTAGTTCTTAAATGAATAAGGTTTTACATATTACGATGGGCGACTTTGCTATAAATATGTAAGTAGAATAATTATTGAAAGTTTTACGTTCTAAGTTTTAATGCTGATTAGAGCACTTCAAATATATTCATATACTACTTTGGACCGATGTATGCGGTTCCGGACCGCCGGAGCGCCCGAGTCGCCCGCGCGTCCTAACACGCGCATTGTTCTGGATAACTTATAAATAGTTTAAGGTAACGGTGTACAGCGCCTTCGTTCCGAATTATACCGATCGACTATCGACCTTACCGCCCTGAGCCGTAGATAGGAAATTGAACACTAGAGATTAGCTACTGTATATAAGAGTGAATTTAGACAAAATTCAGTATGTAGGTGCGAGCCGATGCCGGGTCGAAGGCACGCGGGCGCGAGGGCGCTACGGGCGTCTGTGATATACGCTTGTAATTATCGTCCATTCAACCTATTCTATGTACCTATTTATAAAATGACGTGGCACTCTCCTCGAACCTATTTCGTTCCCATTCACAGTTATGGACTGAACGATTGTAATTAATTTGTAACAATAATTGTACAGTTTTAATCAAAGATTTGATAACGTCCCGAGCGGCCGTCGGTCGCGGCTAACCCAAACACTGTCGCCGATGGACGGGCGTCCGCTCCGGACTTTACGTACACTATAGTTGATAATATGGATGCGGTTCCCACTGATTGCTGTAGCACGTTAGGACAGTTAAATTTTAAATCTTTAAATGTTAATTCTAAAACGGATTCGCCCACCCCGTAGCCGCGAAGCCGGACTCGTCAGGAATACAAAGTACTCAGAGATCACTGTTATATTATGGGTTTCTGGATCGCGGGTAGCGTATGAAAGACAAACTTGCTTTCGTCTCGTCCCATTAGATGTTATTAGAACGTTCTCAGACACAGGGAGGATCACAAAATTGCGCCTTAAACAAAGTGCACTTCATATCAAGAACAAATTATTACCTCAAACACTCCTGCCGTGTGGACGCGGTGTCGTCTGAGATCATGCCAGCTCTCGACGGGGATCAAACCGAGTCTGTCGTTCATGGCCGTCCAGCGCGCACCGCCCCCTGCCGGTATCAGTACCGCCCCCTGCGGTATCAGTACCGCCGGTATCAGTACCACCCCCTTCGGTATCAGTTCCGCCCCCTGCGGTATCATCACCGCCCCCTGCTGTATCAGTACCGTCCCCTGCGGTATCAGTACCGCCCCTACTGTATAAGTACCACCCCCTGCGGTATCAGTTCCGCCCCCTGCGGTATCATCACCGCCCCCTGCTGTATCAGTACCGCCCCCTGCGGTATCAGTACCGCCCCTTCTGTATAAGTACCACCCCCTGCGGTATCAGTACTGTCCCCTGCGGTATCAGTACCGCCGCTACGGTATCAGTACCGCTCCCTGCGGTATAAGTAGCGCCCCCAGTATGAACCAGTCGCTCGGCCCCGTCCCGCCAGGCGGTGCGCGCTGAACCAGCCCCCTAACTTCTGACGGAATCGAGTCGAGATCAAAATCGAATCAAGATCAAAAATCATAACTCTAGTAACGATTGTAGCGCCAATCGAGTAGTGGTCGAATACCGAACTAAATGAAATCGAAACCCGCCGTTAAAGGTGTACCACTGACGCCTTAGAGTCGAATTTATTGACACAATAGAACCGAAAACATATGTCAAAACTCTCGATCTGCAACTAGCTACTTTTTTGTGATCGAAGGTGTGATTTTTGACCTTAAATCTATAAAACAGTACACCTATAACCATGGGTTTCGTTACTAGAATGGTGATTTTCGATCTTGATTCAATTTTGATCTCAACTCTATTCTGTCAGGAGTTAGGGGGCAGCACAGTTTTAATTTCGCATTGTACATTGAACCATGCCTGCGGACGTTTGAAATTATATGTGAACAGAGTTATAAAAGTTCTGGGCGTTTGATAGCTAGCTATGGAAATGTTTATTCTCGTATATTGTTACAGTTCGCCAAAGATTGTAAAATAAGAGTGTTATAATCACTTTTTTGGAATGTCGCTAGTTAATTGTTCGTTTTAATTTATTAAACATATTAATTTATTTATAGTTCTAGAGTAATCTGACGTACTTAGCCGAAGATGGACTGCGTTCATTGAAATACATTATTATGGAACTAATACAATAATAATTCGCCTACTTTGCATGTCTAATTTAGTTAATGAACGTTTAAACCTATTATCGAGTTATTATAATATGTATATTGCTGAAATATTTCAAAACTAAATTACTATTCAATTATTTATTATTATACACTTATTACGTTTAGTATGCTAGAAATATGATGAAGGATAATAAATAATTTTAATTATATTAGGTGAGTGTTTTATTACCCCATCGTCATTCATACAATAAATACAAACTAAAACATAATTACATTTTCTTGTTATACAATTTATCGTTTAACAACATAATGTTCTGACCGGCACATTATTTACATACTATAAGTTTATTTCTGCAATTACAAAAATATATTTGAAGATACATAATAATATATACAACACTATGTAGTCGAAAAGATTTAAAAATATTGTTTTATAATCTCTTCAATTTACGATATAAATACTCGTAGTAAAAATGATGATAAAAATGTAGGTACTGAACCGTATACATGCATGTAATTTTAACAACATGCTAAAATTAAGCAAAATATAAATAAAAAGCACATGTAAATCATAAGAAAGGTCAGACTAATAAATACAATCTTAATGTCGTTGAGTAGAATAATTAAAGATACAATCGACGGCAATAAAATCACAATATTATATAAAATAGCTAGCGGCCGCTCGAAGTATCACCCGTGTGGTTCCCGTTCCCGTGGGAATATCGGGATAAAAAGTATGTTCTAATCCAGGCTATTTACTGCCTGTGAGCCAAATTTCAACCAAATCCGTTATGTAGTTTTTGCGTGAAAGAGTAACAAACATCCATCCATACTCACAAACTTTCGCATTTATAATATTATAGCACATGAGTACTATCAGAGAGACGACTGTCATACAGCGTATGTCATGTCATTCCACTGGCTGAGCTGTCATAAACCGGTTTTTTTTCAGTCACGCCGTGTACGTGACACGCCAGTGACAAGCAGCCAGTGGAAACGCACACATGCGCAGCATGCTTGTAGTAGTGTAATCAATGCGCACCGTAATATGAAGTAAAGTCTCTGTTATACGTAGTATTTTTTTTCCTCTGTGATTATAGTAGGATGTAGGATAGTAGGATGACTAACTCATGCGTATCTAAGCTAAAGCTAGTTTCAGAGCTGTCTGGAAGACCCTTTGGGGCCGTCCGCACCATGGGAGCTTCGAGTTGCGGAAAACGCCCATATCGCATGAAGCGCATATACGGGCGTTTTCCGCAACTCAACGTCTTATTGCGCCTATTTTGCGTGATCAAATGGGACTCCCGCACATGGGAGATACCAATAACGATGTTCGCCTCACGTGCGACTCTGAGGGCCTACTCTGAAACGAAAAATCCGAAACTTCGATATCTGTCCATCCCTCTCACTCTCCAGTCATCACATGACCGAAAGAAGAGTGAAAGGGGCGGGGCTACCTAAGTTTCCGATTATCTCGTAATATCGGCCCACACGGACCTCCCGGACAGCTATGTAACCACCAGCGTTCGGAAACCTGGTTAAAACTCGCGAACGGTTCGCAAGAAACTTCCATACATTATCAAAACGACACCAGCAACTTAAGACTAAGCTAACTTAAATTTTGGGCATTTAACGTTTTTTACGGCATATCTATATCTCTATATCTATTTGTAAATAATAACATTCATGTTGTAGCTGCCACATTTTGTTATTGCAATTTATCCACAAATTCATTAAAAATTACTAATTAATTTCATGGTGACATTTTATAATAGAGTAGGCTAAGCATGAGATGCCGTATCTATTATGTATTTTTATAATCGAAGTTTTTGCGTAGAGTAAGCTACCTCGTGTCCATCGTTCCAGCAGCGCCACGGTCTCCGATTTGCTTGAAAAAAATACACCATGCAGGCCAATTTTTTACCAGTCGGGAAAAAATACGATTGATTTTTTCCCCCCACTGGATCCGAGGATATACGGGGATTTCTGTGGCGCTGCTGGAACGACGTCGTCCTGGCAGCGCCCCGCTATTTCTCATTAATTACAAAAGCTATAATAAATCTAATAAGACACATATTTTTTCCTTTTTTTTCCATTTCACATAAGCTAATGTCCACCTGTAAATGTCGACAGATTCAGGAGTAATCGTAGGTCACTTGGGGCGCTGCTGGGACGACGTCGTCCCAGCAGCGCCACGGCCGAATCTCAGCAATTCGATTTTTTTACTGAAAACAGTGTGCCTGTATATTTAGTTCCTTCATCATAGGGTACGGAAAAAATTGAATTTCTACATTTCATCATGGAATAATGATTTTATAGGCATCGAAAAATTATAACCTCAAAAAAAATTTTTTTTGCTCTAACGCCTTTAATTGATGTATTAAATAGCATTTGCGCATTCTTTTATCTTCCTATAAAGGGAAAAAAATAAACCACTCTCGCAGCATTAACTATTCCAGAGAAATCCTAGGTTTAGATTGTGTTCATACATTTAGGCATCGTTCCAGCAGCGCCACACCCAGTACAGCATGATCCAGGGCACCTGTCACCAAACTGAGCATGCCAATATTTACTACTACCATAGCGAACACGGGAAAAAATCTGATAACGAGTATAACACAGCGAATTTCCGAGAAATAAGCCTTTGATTCAATATGCCATACAATTGGTACATTCGAGTAGAAAAGTTTTTTGAAAGACTTTTTTGTTTGTGGGCCGATTTTGATAAAACTCAGTTTCTGGTTCTATTTTGACAAGAAAACAGCAACGCAATGTTAAAAGTATTAAAAAATCCAAGATGGCGGCCAACTTTTTTGTTTGTGGGCCGTTTTTGATAAAACTCGGTTATTTATACTATTTTGACAAGAAAACCGTTCTTAACACAATGTAAAAAAATACAAATGGTCAAGATGGTGGCCGTTTTTTGTTTTTGTTTCTCTCTTTTCGCTTATTACAATGTAACAGGTTTTTATTTGAAAGCTTGAGACAGAGTCAAGTATCATCATCATCATGTCAAGTAAAAGATTTAACTAATTATTAATTTGCTTTAACACAAGCACAGTAAATTACGACGTAACATCCTTCGTAATTTACTGTGTTTTTGACTGCTGTAAACCCTATTAAAAAAAAATAAAAAATAAGTACTTAAATAAAATAATAATTTATATTAAGTTACAGAGTTTAAAAAAAATAATGATTGTGACATGGGATGATTTTGATGTATAGACGAAGGCGCTTCAAAGGTTAAGAAATATGAATCGGCTTATTTCCAATCTGAATATTTTTTTTAACAAAACTTCAACCCATTCAAACGTCAGGAGTAGATCAAATTTACCTTGCAAAATTTCATGGCAGACAGACAGACAGATACAATTATAGGTGAAACTAAATAAAACATATAATATATTTTATTTTGATACTTCTAAAATGCTTACCATAATTATTTACTTTATTTTATTTCGCAATACACCAAAATGTACCTGCCGCATTTTAATTTTGTTACAACCCTTCCGTAGTTACGGAAATACCTATACAGACGTCGTTATCGCCTAACTTCAAGGGCGTTGGCCTAAACAAAACATTGGTTATACTGTGGTAATTGTAACATTTATGTATATATAATTTAGCGTTGCTGTTGCCTTGTCAAAATACTACCAAAAATCGAGTTTGATCTAAATCGGCTTACAAATTAAAAAGTTGGCTGCCACTTTGATTTTTTTTATTTTTTTGACATTGCGTTGCTGTTTTCTTGTCAAAATAGAACCAGAAACTAAGTTTGATCAAAATCGGCTTACAAACAAAAAAGTTGGCCGCCATCTTGGATTTCTAATATTGCGTTGCTGTTTTCTTGTCAAAATAGTACCAGAAACTAAGTTTCATCAAAATCGGCTTACAAAAAAAATGTTGGCCGCCATCTTGGTTTATTTTTATTTTTGACATTGCTTTGTTATTTTCTTGTCAAAATTGTACTAAAAACCAAGTTTCATCAAAATCGGCTCACAAACAAAAAAGTTGGCCGCCATCTTGGATTTTTAATATTTTTAACATTGCGTTGCTGTTTTCTTGTCAATATAGTACCAGAAACTGAGTTTCATCGAAATCGGCCTGCTAACAAAAAAGTTGGCCGCCATCTTGGATTTTGGAAATTGCCTTTTTTTAATAAGCGAGATGAAGATTTGCACGCAGTCACACTACATGTCGTATGCACCATAATAATAATTAAAAAAAAATTATAACGATAAAGACGTGATAGCCCTGGAAGACTTGTCCCGAGTTACTATGAACGGCGTTGTATGTAACTCGGGACAACCACTCCCCCGTCTCACCCCGCAAGCCCCGCACGATTGACCTGTCTAGACGTCTCCGTCGGCCTACTGTATGAAAAGTTAACTGTGGTAATATTAACGTAATAAAGACCGTACGAGCCAAAAAAAACGTTGGCCATTTGTTTCCACATGCCATAGAGAAAGGTTAACCTATGGAGTGTAGAATAGAAGCATGATAGAAGTGGATAAACCACATCATCCATCATAGCCTGATTACACCTACCGAGTAGAGTGGGGAGACAAGTACTCTCGGCTCGGCCGAATACTAGGTACATGTAAACACAGTACTCGGCCGAGCTCGGTACAACATTAACTCGGTCCCGTCAGATACTTTTGATTGGGTAATCGATACTTAGATTATTTGAGCCCCAAAAATAATCTACAATACAATGGGTGATTTTCTGAAAGCTCGCTCACTAGATGGCGCTGTCCTACCTATGCAGTTAGAAGGAACGGAACGTTATAAATTTTACTTTGACGCGACTTTTGTTACGTAAAACGGAACGTCAGACAGATGTTATTTATTTACCTTAATCTTTAAATTTACCTATTTCGTTTCTGTTCCTCACAGTAGTACCTATCAGTACTTATTTAATTTATTTTAAGTTTCCTTTGGGTTTTTTAAAGTAAATAAATTAAATATGATTCATACCAAAGTATACCATGTACATACTTCGTTCAACGCCATCTAGTGAAGCATTTGGAAGCTTTTTTTTTAAATAGCCTCAAAAAATTGCTCATTAATCGATTCGGAATCGATTATCCGGCAACAATCACTATATACCTACGTCGAATAATAAGAGCGATAAAAATTTAATTAACGGATTTATTTGAAAATGAAATTGTCTTAATTTTATGAGAACACAGAATCCTAAACTTATACTAGGCTCCTCAGAGTTATCTGATATGCAGTGTAGTCTCTTTAAATGATCTCGAAGATGTGTTAGGTACCTATGTTTCCACAAAGCTTTATTTTCTTTTTACAAGTTTTATTTTTCTTTTACAAGTTTTGCACGTGGCCCCCAGTTCCCCCTCTCTTCTCAAAATGCGTCCAAATACGAAATTTACTTTTTAACAACGACAGATAAATAAATAAACGGCCCTAAATTACCGCCCAAATAACTCTACAATTCAAAGGTAACTGTACTGTCATTGTCATGCCACTATATGACACTACAGTCTGTAAAATTTGGCATGGTTGGAATAGCAGCTCATTTGTGCAAAGCAAAAAGATGTTTATGCTATTGGAATAAAGCTCAAGAAAAACCGCATCAGATATTTTTTATGACAATGTAGCTTACGCTAGAAAATTAGACTCTATTCCTTGTCAGGCTATGATGGATGATGTGGTTTACCCACTTCTATCATGCTTCTATCCTACACTCCATAGGTTAACCTTTCTCTATGGCATGTGGAAACAAATGGCCAACGTTTTTTTGGCTCGTACGTTCTATATTACGTTAATATTACTTTGCTTGCATTGCATTATTTGCACCATAATAATGCTGAGCTGCGATCCGCATAGCGATACCGATATTGTGCCCCAATGATGCAATGCAATGCTTGACAAGCCCGGTAAACATGAAGTATGAAGCCCCCAGTACAGGATGGCCGATCATGTTGGCCGACCATGATGGGCCATCGTGTACAGGGGCGGTTTGCGTTGCTCGCAGACGGCAATCACACGCAAACCGCCCCTGTACACGATGACCCATCATGGTCGGCCAACATGATCGGACAGCCTGTACTGGGGGCTTAAAGCCCCCAAGTTTGTGGCACTAAAAAGAATTTAAATAAAACTTTTCTACTCGAATGTACCAATTGTATGGCATATTGAATCAAAGGCTTATTTCTCGGAAATTCGCTGTGTTATACTCGTTATCAGATTTTTTCCCGTGTTCGCTATGGTAGTAGTAAATATTGGCATGCTCAGTTTGGTGACAGGTGCCCTGGATCATGCTGTACTGGGTGTGGCGCTGCTGGAACGATGCCTAAATGTATGAACACAATCTAAACCTAGGATTTCTCTGGAATAGTTAATGCTGCGAGAGTGGTTTATTTTTTTCCCTTTATAGGAAGATAAAAGAATGCGCAAATGCTATTTAATACATCAATTAAAGGCGTTAGAGCAAAAAAAATTTTTTTTGAGGTTATAATTTTTCGATGCCTATAAAATCATTATTCCATGATGAAATGTAGAAATTCAATTTTTTCCGTACCCTATGATGAAGGAACTAAATATACAGGCACACTGTTTTCAGTAAAAAAATCGAATTGCTGAGATTCGGCCGTGGCGCTGCTGGGACGACGTCGTCCCAGCAGCGCCCCAAGTGACCTACGATTACTCCTGAATCTGTCGACATTTACAGGTGGACATTAGCTTATGTGAAATGGAAAAAAAAGGAAAAAATATGTGTCTTATTAGATTTATTATAGCTTTTGTAATTAATGAGAAATAGCGGGGCGCTGCCAGGACGACGTCGTTCCAGCAGCGCCACAGAAATCCCCGTATATCCTCGGATCCAGTGGGGGGAAAAAATCAATCGTGTTTTTTCCCGACTGGTAAAAAATTGGCCTGCATGGTGTATTTTTTTCAAGCAAATCGGAGACCGTGGCGCTGCTGGAACGATGGACACAGCTACCTCAAACTAAATCCGTAACAATGATAATTATTGAAATCCAAAATTAACATTATTTCATTGTCAAAATAAATAATAACAAAAAAAATCAAAAATGGATCATTATTTTTCAAAAAGTTATCACATATTTTCATAAATTTCAATCTACTGTAAAGTTGGCTTTTTCAAGTTAGCGTAGTCTAAGTTGCTAGTGTCGAAAAGATTATTCGCATTTCGGTTCCGCTCTTTCAGAGTCTATATTATTTCGGTTCTAATCAAAGCAAAACGGTTTCTGCTCCTAATACCGGTTAATTTCGCTCGCTGATTTCGGTTGGCCAATCAGACGCACGCCGTATGACAGTACGTCAGAGACGACAACTGTCACAACGCGCCCCGACGCCCCGCCCCTTTCGATTAACAACGTTAATCACAGCGGCTATAACGCTTGTGATAAGATTCCGCTCCGCGCGAGCCGTTTTTTAAAAACCTGGTTAAGATCTTTATTTCGAACCGTTCTTAAACCCTGGAAATCACAATATAGACAAATGTTTTCCTACTTTAAATAATATAAATTACAAAATTATACTTTCCTTGTCATAAACTTCACACATATTTCATTAAACAAAACTTCAAATACATCCTGAATATTAAAAGCGCGAAGAGCGCACAAAATTTTACTACACAAAAACACATTAAGAATCATCAAATAGATTTTTTACTAAAATAGTCTGTGATTTTCTTACTCATTTTCTTTCTCACTTCAGGAGATACGTCTAATTGTATTTTCTCTTTGCTGGTCGGCGTTTCGGCTGCTCTGTTACTTGTAAGTTTTTGTTTTAACGGTGACTTGTTAAGTGAAGTTAAATTTAACCTACCGTTCTCCTCGTCAAACTTCTGCATTTCATCAAATAATGTCGAAGTCTGTTCAGGTTTCTTACTCTCATTTGCAACGACCTTATTATCACAGTTATTGCTTCTCTCCTTATGCAATTCTCCTCTTTCGGCTGCATCAACCAAGTCATTCATTTGTTTATTAAATTCGCTGTGATCCGATTCTTCTTGTGAAAACAAATCTGGTGAATTATTACATAATTCTCTTTTAATTGGATCTGATAAATCAGTTGAAGAAATTTCCATTGCTATGTCACTCTGAAAATTACAAAATAAGTAGTACCTAAATATTTAATTTCATTAAAAAAATCTTACTTTAGTATACCTTTATACAAAACTTTTGGCAATGTCAGTAAAAAAACTACAACTTTCCCAATCTTAACTGTTAATTGTGTTAAGATTGGGAAAGTAGAGACAAGGGATTTAAAAACTATGCACCTATCCCCAAAAATAAAATTAAAGGACTTACGGTATCCATCACTTCTTCTACAACCGGAGACTTCGGTGCATTCTCATCTAGCAGTTTTTGTTGCAAGAAACCGTGCAACTGATTGTGTCGAACGTCTGTTTTAGTGTATTCTATTATGTACTTATATAATTTTCCTAAAATCAGAAAAAATAACTTCATGAAGCTAGTTCAGAGTCAGCAATATGAATAAATTGATTAAGGTTTCAAACTGGCTGGAATCATGACTGGTACTTGTTGAGTAAGCCTTATGAAATAAATAAATAAAAACAATATTAAGGCGTAAGAATTCAATTAACGATGTTTTTATCACAATTAAGAGACACGACATGCAACATGTCTTTTATAAAAGTTAATTTTTAATTTAATCTACTGCAAATACAATCAAACGTGTATTTGCAGATCATATAAATAAACATATTTAGTTTAAAATAACAATAATCATCCGTATTCCTCACCTACAGTAACATTATTTTGAGACAACAAGTTGTAGACATTCACAATGTCATCTCTCAAATCCACATCATTGAAGGTATAGTACGCCATAGGTCGTTTGGACTGAGCACAGGCCATGATCTGGATGAGGGACTTCAGATGCGGCGTACCACCGAACGCTCCGCAGCCCCAGTTACCAGTTGCCACCCCTGGATAGTTCAGCCCTTCGGATTTAGGGTCTGTACCGTATGAAAACCCAACCCATGCCTAGAGACAAGAAACTTGATCTAAGTACACCATACCATCAAATATAAGTGCCGTTAAATAAAAGCTAGTGTTGCTCTATGTCCTATAGTTATGTATAATTGTTTAATTAAATAGTGTTATATGGAAGTAAAACTACTAAATATCATTATTCACATAATCTTGATTGAAAAAAATCAAATAATTATAATTGTTGGTTTATTTAGACGACATTTTTGTTGGTAAAAATTCGCAGCCATGATGACGGAGTCTATATAAGCTGTACAGCTTGCAAGCTAAGTTCCACAATACTATAATGATTATGTTTGGAGAGTGCTGGGCGGAGGCATAACGGACTGGCCACAGCTACGCGGGGCGGCGGCGGCGACGAGCGAATTGCGCAATCATTACGCGCTCGCGGCAGACGTCTAATCAAGTAAGCAAATGAAACGGTGAATTGGTGATGGGCAATTCGCTCGTCGCCGCCGCCGCCGCGCGTAACTGTGGCCAGTCCGTAAGGCGCTGCATCAATAGCAAGCACGGCATGCGATGCCGTCGTGATGAATCATGAGCTGTAATGCCTACAACCTAAGGTCCACATTACCTTGTTAAGCTCTCTAATGATCATGGGTGGGGAGTGTTCTTGCTTCGCGGAGGCGTAAGGCGCTGCATCGATGGCGAGCACGGCGATACGATGCCGCCGCGATGAGTCGAGCGGGCTATCGTCTATGTAGTCGCCCGCCCACTGGATGCCGTAGCCCGAGTATGAGTTGTACCCAAGGAGCTTAGACTAAATACTGAGGTAACTGGAGATAGTAGTACTAACACTCTTTTGCGGCACTGTGGCTGTCTTCCGTCTCACCTACACTTTGAAACAAAACGCATGGTCATATGAGACAACAGACAGCCACTACGTACTAAATGTCAAATTTGCTGGACACACATTTTATTCAGGCTGAAAACTCCAGTTACCTCAGTATTTAGTCTAAGCTCTTTGGTTGTACCGCTCACAACCTAAGGTCCACATTACCTTGTTAAGCTCCCTGATGATCATGGGTGGGGAGCGTTCTTGCCGCGCGGAGGCGTAAGGCTTTGCATCTATAGCAAGCACGGCATGCGATGCGATCATGAGCTGTAATGCCTACAACTTAAGGTATATAAGCTCACCTTGTTAAGCTCCCTAATGATCATGGGTGGGGAGTGTTCTTGCTTCGCGGAGGCGTAAGGCGCTGCATCGATGGCGAGCACGGCGATACGATGCCGCCGCGATGAGTCGAGCGGGCTATCGTCTATGTAGTCGCCCGCCCACTGGAAGCTGCTACCATAGCCCGAATATGAACTGTACCGCTCACAACCTAAGAACCATGTTACCTTAGCAACTCTTACTGACACTTAAGTTGTTGTAGTTGTAAATACAAAACGAAGTTATATAATTTTTTACTTTTATACATTTACAATGCAATTTTTATTATTGAAAAATAATAAAATATTTTGAAAAAATCGACCTGTCTCACGACTCGAACCCACGATCTTTCGCCAAAACTAGCTTGTAATTTGAAGGTTTTCATCATTGATTTACTACCCGTAGATAACGCACTTAATACAAAAATTTGCTTCAAAACTGTCACCTTATTGACAATGATATTTTTGTACGTATCTATATTGTTATGCCAACGGCTAGACATGCATTACGGAAAAAGACAGTTTATTGTAAGCAGTCTTTTGTCGGCCCGCTTTTCTAGCATCATGCGGTATCTACAGGTAGTAGAAAATCAATGGTTTCCATTAAGATTATAATACTTTATAATAAAATTCAATACACATACAAGCCTAAATATTTTTCTTTATTTAACTATAGACCCTATTACATAAAATTTGAACTCACCTATCATCATTAAAGCCTCGTTTGATTTCAACATTTCTGTAAATAGCATTGAGACCATTAGTTCTGGACATATTACAAATCTGATCTCTTCTTGGACACATCCAAAATTGAGGACACCGCCTCCTAAAAATCTGTAAAAAAAATTACGATATCAGCTACACAGTTCCGAGTGCCGAAATTATCAGTTCAAGCAGTAGGTGCAACAAATTCAAATCTATACTAAGGCTACTTAAAGAATTTAAATTTGACGTTTAGTTATTTTGTTGGAGTAAAGTTAAATTTTGAAACTAGGTGTTATTGTTGATCGAAGATGAAACGGTATATTTTCTATAGGTTTGACAGCTGTCGAACTGGCAATCTCGCGGTTGTCTTAGTAGAAGTAATATACAATCAACCACGGTATTTTTCGAAACAGTTGCCACCACCAGTATTGCCTCCACAAGACGTGGCATATGGTTTTTTTATTTTTTGAAAATATACCAGTTCCACTAATGGATGCGATGCTGATAGACACTGTAGAAACAACCAACCTAAAAACTGGATATTTGCGAAAGCCGGAAGAGAAACGCCATTGCATAAAAAGAAGAAGAACCGAATGTATATAAAAGTGGCTATAATAGTGTTGCGTTTTGCTTCATTTAATGCATGCTGTGGTGACCTGTAATAGGAGAAGCAACCGTAACTAGCTCCTAAAATTGTGACAGTAAATGTAAGCTGTATTTTCTGTTGGAGATCCATAAATTAATAAATAAATAATAAAGATGGTGATAAAAAAAAACACTGACTTGTTAGCAAAGTCGACTTGTATCAGCCCATGGGCGTCCTCTATAGTGGTCTCCGAGTCCACAAGTACCGGCAGCGAGGATATGGGCCGCTCCGAAGCCTTCCACATCGGCAGCCCGTCCAGCGGCTCGGACCGCCGCGAGAACGTCACCACACCGCGCGGCACTGTACTGCAACCACGGGGATATGTAGCCTGGGTACGGAGCTTAGCGTATCATCACATTATCATCATGAGAGATAATACCCCGTTATTCCAAAACGTTTTTAGTAAAGTTAGAGCTGGGAAATGGGCCGCTCCGAAGCCTTCCACATCGGCAGCCCGTCCAGCGGCTCGGACCGCCGCGAGAACGTCACCACACCGCGCTGCACTGTACCAGGCGTCTGTCACTCGCTCAAGAACCCGAGATAAGTGCCTACCGCTTTTGGTAGGTCTCGGGATACCAATTCAATACAACTTACAGCGGGCCGCCCGCCCGAGCGCGATAGAATATATGCGATAGAAAGAGATGCAACGAGTGGCCGTTCGTAATTTGCGCCGTACAAGCTGAATTCCACTTTATTGCATTATAGTTAGAGTTGCCATTTATTTAAATGGTTTAGCGGAGTGCAGTATCTGTTACTTAGTAACTATTTAGTAATCTGTGACTGTACTGCAACCACGGGGATATGTAGCCTGGCTACGGAGCTTAGCATATCATCATCATCAGACATTATCCCCTTTATTCCAAAACGTGGACTAAAATTATAACTGGGAAATGGGCCGCTCCGAAGCCTTCCACATCGGCAGCCCGTCCAGCGGCTCGGACCGCCGCGAGAACGTCACCATACCGCGCGGCACTGTACTGCAACCACGGGGATATGTAGCCTGGGTACGGAGCTTAGCATATCATCATCATCAGACATTATCCCCTTTATTCCAAAACGTGGACTAAAATTAGAACTGGGAAATGGGCCGCTCCGAAGCCTTCCACATCGGCAGCCCGTCCAGCGGCTCGGACCGCCGCGAGAACGTCACCACACCGCGCGGCACTGCACTGCAAACGGGGATATGTAGCCTGGGTACGGAGCTTAGCATATCCTCATATCCTCACATCATCATCATCTGACATAAGTCTATATCCTACTAATATTATAAATGCGAAAGTTTAGATGTTTGGATGTTTGGATGTTTGGATGTTTGGATGTTTGTTACTCAATCACGCCATAACGGCTGAACGGATTTGGCTGAAATTTGGAACACAGATACTTTGTAGCCTGGAGAGGAACATAGGCTACTTTTTAACCCGGAAAAAATCACATTCCCGCGGGATAACGTCATGTAGTTCACGCGGGCGAAGCCGCGGGCGGAAAGCTAGTGGAGGCATATACTAACAATAAAAAACCTATTGATATCTAATGTCGCCTGGGCCACTTGGTAATTTTGTTCTACAAAAAGTAAATGCAGTGTGAGTGAGTGCACCATCAACTGTCTATGTCAATACATATCCTAGAAATATTATAAATGCGAAAGTTTGAGAGGATGTTTTTATGTTACTCTTTAACGCAAAAACTTCTGAACGGATTAAGAAGAAACTTTAGGTACAGTAATATAGCTTATACATCAGAATAATACATAGGCTACTTCTTATTCCAATATTCCCACGGGAACAATATGTTGCCAGATAGCCAGTAACATGCTTATTTATTAAAGGAATAACATTTCTGATGAAACAGCAACTAAAATATTATGGTATTATCACCTTTTGTAGTAACTCTTCTGAAGTAATGACAAATGGATTTCAGCTTTTCTAATATTGATTCCGATCCTGAAGCATTATACAATCTGTAAATAAATACAAAGCTCAGAAATATTGTATTTAATGAATTTTTAGACCAACCATTTAAAGCATCAATAATTGGAACAAAGCAAAAGCAACAAAAATTTTTAACTCTTTAATGCAAAGGAAACCATAATTATATGGTTTGTGGACATGTTTACACTTCATTTTTTTTTATAAATGAAGCCTAAACATGTCAAACCATATATGGTTTGCTATGCGTTAAAGGGTTAATTGCTTAAACTCTATTGAAAATGATGTACTAGAAAAAATCTACCCTTCTCACAACCAGCTCCTATTGTATGTTGGATGTTGTAAGACAGGTTGATTACAATAATAAAAATTGCATTATTAATGCAAAAAAGAAAAGTAAAATTAATTTACATAAACTTTAATTTATTAAGTATACCTGCTAAAGTTAATGAAAGGGTATGACGCATACTCCGATGATTTCTTTGTAGTATTTCTTCTAGGGAATGTGCAAAAAAATGCATTAGCCAGTAAACTGGCGATTTGTTGCTGTGACATTGAAACAGACTTGTTTTTGTGTTGCCTGAAAATATTATTACACTTGTACACATATACAATTTATAATTATTATATTATAATAATATGTTATAAAGATCAAAAATCACAGTGAAAGACATGCAGATTAAAGCTAATAATCTTAACCCAAGGAAGCCTGACCGGCCCTTATGGTCCAGGCGAATATAATAATAAAATAATATATAGTATTTGCTGCCTTATTTCTAAAAGAATAAGGTAGCGTTTCAGTTTGGCCCCGTTTCAATCATACTTGATACTGAAATTAATCTTACAGTCGCCATCAGATATATTGATATACCAACCACAATATGTAGTTGTCAAAATTATTTTTGACAACTTTTATGTGAAAATGGTAAGAAATTTAAACTGTGTATTACAGACATAAGGTATATTTTCCACAAAAGTTTAGATCTTTATGATCACCATGACTGTGTTGATCTTTGCTTTCTGATATATTTACCTCATTGAGTTTTCTGAATTTAATTAAATATAATGATGGTCCGAAATATTTGAGGACCTCGCCCGCTATGATATATCTGATGGTGACTGTACAATGTTTACTTTAAAAAAAACTAAATAAAAAAACATTATTTATTTATGTCACACACAACACAAGTCAATTACAAAGTGGATGTGTGAATCTCATCCTTTTAAGTTTAAAAGAACCCTGGATAAGGACTGCTCTTATGAATATCAGAGGGCGGAAGAGCGGCAATGTTGATTGGACGGATGTCGCTCAATATTTGCTTCTCTTCTACGTTTCTATCACTCAATCCAAATAGAAACGTAGCATTTGGCCATAGGGGAGAGCGCAGGTCGTGAAGATCCCTAGGACAAGTCTGATTGCTAACCTTCCCGCGGTGCCGCCTGTTATTGATTTGGTTCCTTAAGAAACAGATGTAACTGATAAGCAATCAGGCGTTATCCCGTCTTTCCTACAAATCACTTCCCTACCTTTCCCAGCATCCTTTCTATCCTGTCGGCTGACTCCTTATCAGCCACCTTCTCCACCGGCAGGGAGGGGAGCGAACCGGTGGAGTAACAGCTCCTCCTGCACTACGGCCTGTGCAGTCGAACGCCGTAAGGGGGGATGAAGGAGTCCTGGGGGGTTGAGTGTGGCAGGGTCGGTGGTAGTACCTTTGTCACACAACACGCCCTCTTCGGTCCGGATTTCAACCGAAACGGTAGCCTTTCTGGGTAGCGTCAGGGAGGAAACGGCCACGCGTCCCGTCAGAGGGTCGCGGCGAGGTGTGGGGGGGTCCAGCTTTGCTGGATGGTTAGGGCCATGCTGAAGGGGTAAGAGTAGGTGGAGCCACTGGGAAGCTAATTGAACGGCGACCCAGCCACCCGCTTCGAATCTCTGATGTCGCGCCTGAGTACTAACTCTCTGCACCTATATCTGGTCGGTAATCCTAGTGCACCCTGTATCTTTTAATACAGGGCACTCCCAAATGTGCGGGCTCCATGGAGGGTGGGAAGCCGACCAGACGAACTTTTACTTTAAATTTGACATGGATAATACACAGTTCAAATCCACATCACCCGGTAATGCTGGGTCACTCTCCCGCGGGACGGTCGAGCAATCGATAGCCCCGCGCGAGATCACCACTCCCGAAGGGAAACCTGAGGGAACACACCAGGGGGAGGCTGAGAAATCGGCGCCCTCTAAACCAATTACACCTGCTCCGCAGGCCACCATTCAGTCGGTGATCGACGACCGGTGGACGGTGGTTGGCGATCGCGGCCGGCAGCGCAAATCCTCTGAAAAGAGAGTAGGCGTTGCACCGGCACGTGATGGGCAGCCACCGGCTGACCGGACCGGGGGCAAGCGCAAGAGGCGAGGAAGGGCTAGGACAAAAAATCGTAGCCCTTCCACGCCAATCGGTGCCCAACCCGGTAAATCGAACACCGGTAAGCCGTCGGGACCGCAGGCTGCGGCTCAGGACGATCGGGGAAACCTGACCGAACCTCTGCCGCTCCCAGCTAGTACCGATGCACACTCGGGGGGAGGGTCGGGGGCGCGGGATGACGCTGGGAATGGTCGGGGAAACCCGGCTGGACCTGCGCCGTCTCCTGCCAGTACAGACCCGAACCTTACTACAGGATTGGGAGCGCCAGGGAGGATGGAAAGTGGGAGGCGGGGAAACCCGCGCCCACCCAAGTCAACCCGACGTGCTCCCAATCCCCCGCAAGGGCACAAGGCCACCACGGCCCCCCTCAACACCCCGGTCGCAGGAGCTGCTGCGCGGCCTAAGCCTAAAGCCAAAAGGGCCCGCCTGGATGAGACGATCTCTCCTCGAGGCGAGTCCAAAAAGCTGAAGGCAGAGCTGCCGAGCGGTTCCTCGACTGGGGCGCGATCCTACGCTGCTGTTGCGGCCAAGTCCAACGAGGTCAGGTTTGTGATCACATCGCCTTCGGGATATATCTCTAAGGCGGTGGCCGAACAGATCGAGGCTGACATGGAGGAGGCTATGGTGCAGCAAATACTCCTGGGCACCTACGAAGCGGGTAAAGTCGCATTTTGTGGGAAGCCCATGTACAAGGACGGGTGCTTACACCTGACAGGCACCAACAACACAACCCTGGAGTGGGCGACAGAGTGGGCGGAGGGGCACCACATAACGGACGTGGGACGGCTCAGTGTTCTGAGAACTGAGCAGGTCCCGAAGAGGGTCCAGTGTGGTTTCGCTCTGCCCAAGCTCTGGAAGCGGGAGCAAGGAATGGTAGGTAAGGTCCTGCATTTCTCAAACCCAGAGCTTCAGGTGGAACGGTGGCTCATGAACGGGCTTCAAGCTCAAGAGTCCACCAACCGCACTTTCATCATCGTGTCGGTGCCGGTGGACATCGTGCCGGTGATCCTAGCTAAGGGTCGCCGAGTCAGTTTCCTAACCGGCTCGGTGTACCTGAAGTTCAGGAACGCCAAGGGCAAGTTCGTCGACACCCCACCCACCGACCACTCTCACGAGTCTACCGGTGGCGACACGACGACTACACCAGCCGCACAGGCGGCTACCACCGACACCGCCGAGCCGGCCGCAGCGGAGATGCAAATCGACGCTGCTGCTGCCGGCCCCTCCGGCAGAGAGGCTTCGCCGACGAACGAGGAACTCCTGCTGGGGCTCGACGAGTTGGCCTTGGAGGACGTTGTCTGCGAAGATGGCGTCCCTTTCTAAGGCCCAACTCATACAGACAAACCTCCAGCACAGCATAACCGCAACGGCTCAACTCCGACGCTGGCTGGAGACTAACAAAACGACGGTCGCTCTGATCCAGGAGCCGTGGATCAGGGGCGGCACTGTGCGAGGACTCTCCAGTATTGGAGGTAAGCTCATACATGCCGCCAGTGGTGATGTAAGATCGTGCATATACACATCAAACGATATCGAAACACAGCCTTTACTAAATTTCTGTTCCAGAGATTTAAGCACTACTAAGCTGAAAATTAACAATGGAAATAACAGCCAGGAGTTGGTCCTAGCATCAGCATACATGCCTGAGGGGGAGCGAGCGCCACCTGAGGAGGTCGTATTGCTTGCTCGATACTGCAGGGAAAACAACATTGAGCTGATCATCTCAACAGACTCCAATGCCCACCATCCGTTGTGGGGAGAGGAGAAAAGTAACACTAGAGGTAATGATCTTGTAGAATTTCTACTTACAACCAATCTAGAAATAATTAATATAGGAAACAAACCGACTTTCGTCGCAAAGAGATGTAGAGGGACGATTGTCGACCTAACACTTGCAACACCGCTAGCGGCATCTTTGATAACGGGCTGGCACGTCTCAGATGAAGCCTCTTGCTCAGATCATAGATGGCTACTCTTCAACTTACAGGTACCTACTGTTACTATTGGCCCTAAAAGGTATCCAAGGAAAACAAACAGACAACGTTACAGAACACTCCTAGCAGAGCAACTTGACATAGGCTGCGAAAGGTGGGACCTCTCGACCGCCGCGCAGCTAGAGGAACAGGTAGTAAAATTCACAAACACCTTATTACAATGCTTTGAAGACGCCTGTCCCCTGAGAGTTCCCGGCTCGGCAGGCTCCGGCAAACACCAATGGTGGGGTCCGGAGCTTGAAAGGCAACGCGAACTGGTCAGGAAAAGGCTGAACAGGGCAATGAACACCTGCGACGACCACGACTGGGACCTATATAAGGCTGCTAAGGCTGAATATAAACGCAAGATAAGGTATTGGAGGACCTCATCCTGGAGAAGCTTCAGTAATGAGATAAGCTCCACTAAACAGGCAAATCGGGTAAGGAAAGTTTTGTCTAACCAGGGTCCTGGCCCGCTAGGCAACCTGAAGAAACCCGATGGCACGATGTCTCGCTGCCAGGAGGAGACAAACGCTATCCTAATACAGACCCATTTTCCGGACTGTCAACTAGTACAACAGGTAAGCTGGCAAGACGAACCTGTGCAACCCACCGAAAACTGTTGGCACCATGCCGAACAGGTAATAACACCTGAAAAGGTAAGAAGTGCTATTAAGAGCTTCTCCCCTTTCAAGGCAGCCGGAACGGACAACATCTTTCCGGCATTACTACAATGGGGAGAGAAGCAGGTAGTTCCGGCCCTCACCCGTCTGTTACAAGCCTGTTTGGCGCATCGCTACACTCCGCACCTATGGAGAGAAGTCAAGGTAGTGTTTATACCTAAACCAGGTAAACCCGACTACACTAATCCAAAGGCCTTCAGACCGATCAGCCTCACAACCTTCCTGTTGAAGACAATGGAAAGAGTGTGTGAGTGGTACCTACGAAGTGGAGCGTTGGCTAACCTCCCACTACATAAACATCAGCATGCTTACAGCGCTGGAAAATCGACAGAATCAGCTCTTCATCAACTAGTCGGTAAGATAGAGGAGGCTCTCCAAAATAAACTTATCTGTTTAGGCACCTTCATTGACATAGAGGGCGCTTTCGATAAAACTACATTCACCAGCATCGAGGCAGCACTAAGGAGACACGGTGTTGATAAACAACTCATAGACTGGATCGTGAACATGTTACGTAATAGAACGGTACAGGTGTCAGGAGACGTCACCCAAAGAGCTCTGGTGGCGAGGGGATGCCCCCAAGGAGGTGTGCTCTCTCCACTTCTGTGGAACCTGGTGGTAGACGACCTGATATCACATCTAAACTCTAACTACTTCTATACTATAGGGTATGCGGACGACATTACCATATTAACCATAGGTAACCAGGCCGGCATAACCTGTAACACCATGCAAGCAGCCCTGAAAAAGGTTGAAGAATGGTGCCAACGACAAGACCTGACCGTCAACCCCACGAAGACGGAAATGGTAATGTTCACGAACAAGCGCCTGGTAGGCGATTTCCGTCTGCCGAAGCTGTTTGGAACTACACTACAACTATCTAACGAGGTAAAGTACCTAGGCATAATCCTAGACAGCAAACTAAACTGGAACAGCCACTTGGAGTATAAAACGCAGTCGGCCAGCGTCATACTATGGCAGTGCCGGAAGATGATTGGCAAACGCTGGGGTCTAGCACCCAAACTATTCCTCTGGCTATACAACACGATCATAAAACCCCTGGTAAGCTATGGATCTGTAGTATGGTGGCCAAAGGCCGCTCAAACCACTGGCGCAAAAAAACTACAGGGACTACAACGGCAGGCCTGCTGCGCTCTCACAGGTTGCATGAGCACAGCCCCCACAGCGGCTCTAGAGGTAATGCTGAACCTAACACCACTGCATCTCCACATTCAACAGGAGGCAGCCAAAACAGCTCTAAGACTAAAACAACTGGGATCTCTAAAATTCGAAAGGGTAAAACATCTCAGTGTATTACTGAAGGACTGGCTAAACGACCCTCTTATCGAAGCAGTATGCGACAAGGTCAAGCCAACCTTCATTTTCGACAAAAAATACAGAATACACCTGATAGACGACATCAGCTCAGGGAAAACACACAAGGCTCTCCTCATTTACACTGACGGCTCCAAGACCTCATCGGGCACAGGGTCGGGTGTCTTCTCAGAGGACCTCAACATACAAATTGCATCCCCCTTAGGCTCATACAACACGGTCTTTCAGGCCGAGTGCATGGGCATAATAATGGCGGCTCGGGCAATCGAAACAAGAGAGGTAAAAGACCGCGACATCTTAATTCTCTCCGACAGTAAATCCGTCCTACAAGCTCTCCAGGGAAGTCGCATCACTTCGAGCCTTTTACTTGAGTGTCACCACGCCTTAAATATAGTAGGTGCACTTAATACTATTACTATCCAATGGATCAAAGGTCACAGCGGATCACGTGGAAACGATGCAGCCGACGAACTGGCCAGACGCGCATCCGGCTCGACGCCTGTTGGCCCAGAGCCGATCGCGCCCATCCCGACGAGCTGGTATGCAAATAAGATCCGTGAACGCACTACAGAATTACACCAACAGAACTGGAGCTCGCTGGATTCGTGCAGACAGGCGAAGCTCGCACTGCCGCGCGTGGACGCGCGTTTATCCAGGGCCCTGATACAACTGTGCAGACCGCAACTTCGCCTGGTAACAGGTGCCATTACTGGTCATGGACAATTTAACAGACATCTTTTTAATTTAGGTGTCACCGACAGTCCCCTATGCAGAGGATGCATGGAGGAAGAAGAAACAGCTGCCCACGTACTGCTGGAATGCAGGGGGGTGGCCCCCTACCGGGCGAGGTACCTCGGCTCGCCGGGCAGCGTCCAGGAAGCGATCACTAATGTGAAAGCTCTTGGAGCGTTCCTGGCTGAGCTGGGCTGGCTGGAGTGATCTGGCCGCGCACCCTCCGGACGCAAAATAGGCGCAATAGACGTCGAGTTGCGGAAACCGCCCGTATTGTTAAGAAGAAGAAGAAGAAGAAGATCAGATGACTTGAACAATGAACCGAACAGACCGAAACAAAATTAACAGTTACAGAATTAAACAATGTAAATTTATAACTAAGTACAATAATTAGAACTCATTGCTTGAAAACTTAGTATCACTGAAGCAATTTTTTATTAATTTATACCTAGTTGTGATTAAAGTGGGGTTGTGATTATAAAATACTTACTTCAACAGTGGTATAGGGGCTTGTACCAATTTAGGCAGTGCCAATGCCAATTTTACTATTTCTGGTAGGGTAACATTAAAAAAATACTCTGATTCTTCTTCTTCCAAGTGCTAGAAAAAAACAGAATCTGAATTCTCATATGAAAGAGATAACAATATTTCTACTTTTAAAATATTTATTATCAACTATAAGCTCAGATGAGACAGCCAGACATGGGACTAGAAGACAATTTTGGATACCTTTTAACATTTGTCAACTATCACAGATTTTTTCTTTAACACTTTCACTGCCAACTACAAGTATACTCATAGAACATACATAATAACAACGTAACTACAAGCTGGAGGTACGTAGAGATTTAGCTCTCGCATGTTATATGGTAAAATTGTTGCAGGGCATGGCACACAACCCGTCCTTATTACAGTGCTTGGAGTTGTCTGTCCCAGAATGGTACGTGTGGCGGCGGCGGCGCCCGCGCCTGTTGACGTTGCCATCGGCTAAAACCAACTTGCTCGCCAAAACGCCACTGACACGCGCATTGTCACTTATTAATAATGTTCACAATGATGTAGATATTTTGTCATGTACTTTGAATGAATTCCAAATTGAAGCCTTAAGGTGTATATTTTGCTATACTTAGTTTAGGTATAGTATAATATTTTGTAATTGGTCTAAGATATACTGTCGCATTAGGTAAATACCTGTAATGACTAGTGTAAGATGGTGTAAATAAACTAATAACTAATAATAATTATAGTAAGTAGTATACTTGTGTGGCAGCGAACATGTTAATGTTAGCATGGTAGACTGCAAAAATAGACTAAACTAAAACAATAACTAACCTCATTAAAAAGCTTATGCAAAGCTCTAAACTTCCACATACTTTTGAATTTAGTGTTATAGGATAGTATAGCATCTGCTAACTGCTGACTGTTGTGTATGGGTTTTGACAGAGCCTGCTCTATTATCTCCCAACGCTTTTTCAATTTAGTACTTCCATTATCCTGTAATAACATAGATAAAAAAGACAAATGGTTGTGCAACATAAAATATAGTTATCTTATCAAGTAGGTCTTATCTTATTGTTGCACATACATCTTCAACAGGATATAAACTCTGAGGGGAACATGGCATCCTCACATAATCATGTCCCCACACATCATTCCCAGGCTTTGGTTTCGGCAGAGAGTCTTCGAGGGGCCTTGCTGTGCTCGGAACTATGTATAAAACGATATGGTTGTAAGAAGGTACTATCAATGGGAATTCGGGCGCTCCCCATGGGCTTTGAGAACCATAAATCTCTGTTATAGGAACTCCTCTCCATGTCTGTTCACTCATTGTTATGAATCTGCCGAACACTACAAAAGAAACGTTAGTTTAATGTTATTATGTAGTCACCCTTGTTTGTGCACATAACAAACAGAGCAAATACACCTACACTTAATGTTCTGAAGAAGACAAAGTTTGAAGCCTACTTTAAAAATTGTGAATATATGCAATTTGCTAATTAAGGGTTAAATTCAAAGAATAAATCTCTCACATTTCAAATAAAATTCACTGTATTTTACTTCGGCTTCACACAAAATAAGATTTGACGTTGAGTTCGTTGAGTTCACGTTGAGTTTGACGCATTTGACACTTGTTTTGTTTGACACCACTTTTTTTTAATTTACCCATTCTGGGTAGTAGGCAAAGAGAACAATGCCCATACAGCCTAATCATCAGTCTAATTTATATCTCGTTGTGGACGTAAAAACGTCCTCAACGAGGTCATGCATGACGCGGGACCCCAACATCCAGCCGCTGCAGAACTTCGTGGGCCTACTGGTGCATCGAATGTTTGAATGTGCCGATCACGGTCCACACCAGCATTTTCAGGGCATCGCGCCCGCCCGACCACCGCGCCGCGCGCCGCGTCGCTTCTAGAAGTACTAGCTCCTCCCGCCAATACTAGCCAGGACACGACACCAGCCGGCCTAGCATGAGCGGCTTTTATGAGGTAAGCAAGACAGCCTAACGTGCTATTATATCATACATATCGCGTGATAAAGTGATGGTCATGCTAAGCAGGCAGAGCCAAGAAGCAGTGGGCGCTGCCCCGCGATATCGTGCCCCCGTCATTAAAGTTTTTTAGAGCCACCCACGCAAAAAGCTCATTGGTGTAAAGCCCCCAGTACAGAATGGTCACACGCAAACCGGCCCGGGGGCTACCGCGACACCGCGTAACTTTATGGGTATGGACTTCATACGTTTTTGGGAACTTTATTATGTCAATTTTATAAAGAAATGGTCGCTTTCAGTTCCTTGTTTTGTGACGTCGGGTATAAAGACCGGTAGCCCCCCAACCGGGGGGCTACCGGCTTTAGTAGATTTTTCTAGATAGTTAGAAGCGGGCCGGTTAGAAACTACAAAACATTTATTTTATGGATTTGTTTGTGGTTAGTACGTGGTTAGTTTGGTTTGTTTGTTGTGTTTGTGAGAGTTTTGGCGCCATTTTGGCGGGTTAGGTTAAGTGGATATTTTAATTAATCGCAATTTGTTTCATAGTTGACTCTGTGACTCAAGATAGGTGTGGTTTTGTGCCCCAAGTGTCTACGCAACTGGACGATATGTGTGGAATGATTAAATTATGCGCTATCTCGGTAACGTGATGCCGAGTGTTTTATTGTAGTAGTGACTGACTACCTCAGCAACAATTACCGAGAAGACCGACTCGACATACTTGACGCCAAATACTCCAAGAAGCATTGGAATGTAACACACCTACATTCTAATGAAAACATCATACATAATACTCAAGAATTGGCAGTATGGCTTGATGTCTTCGCCTGTCCAAAAGGACGAACTTTTTTACTACTGTTTGTTTGTGTTTGTTGTGTTTGTGGTTGTGTTTGTGAATATTTTTGAAAATAAATATATTTTAGTGTTTTTTAGTAATAAATATCGTAAATCGTAATAGCTCTAGGTGTATCAAATCTAAAATGAATTTAGAATTGTTGGGTAAGTAGTTGTGACATTTCGTTATATAAAGTACTACTGATACATAATCATTTTGTAACTTATGTTTTGTTTTGTTTGTTTTAGAATCATTTGGTCAGAATTACCCTGAGGTAAGTTTGAATAAAGATAATTCGTGTTAGGTTAGTGCTCTGTAGCTTTGTGCAATGGAGTATTACTCAAGTCCACAACTAGTAAAATAGGAGTGAAGGTTATGTTTGAAATAATCTTAGTTATACCAGTAATTTTACAGGAATTTGATGGGACTCTTGACTCTATTTCTCTTGCTGCGACATGCGCGTTCAACCGCAGAGGCACCCTCTTGGCTGTGGGATGTAATGATGGCAGAATATTCATCTGGGATTTCCTGACTCGGGGTATTGCTAAATCAATATCAGCTCATGTATATCCTGTCTGCAGTCTGAGTTGGTCTAGAAATTGTAAAAAGGTATTTATGAAGATAATTGCTTTCTTAGAATTAGCATTTGATATTGAAGCTATAGTTTTAATAGAGCTTATTAGATAACTAGTGGCTCCTCCCGGTTTTACCTGCGTGGTACCCGTTCCCATGGGAATATCGGTATAAAATATAGCCTATGTCATTCAGGAAGAATTTAGACTTCCACTGGTGAAAGAATTTTCAAAATTGGTCCTGTAGTTTTTAAGTTTTTCATTTCAAACAAGAACACAAATATTTTCTCTATAAAATATTATTTAGTACCTATAGATTTAATACCAAATTGTATAGGTTCACATGTGAAATAGACTTTTTGTACTGGTACTTGAAAGATATTGTAGCAGGTATATATAATATACCCCTTCTTCAGACTTTTTGAGTTATTGTTAATATTATTGTAATTATGTAGTAGTTGTTTGGCGCCACAATTTCCTTTCTACGGCCTCTCTGGTCCAAGCTGGTCCCGCTATGGCCCTTTTCTCGTCAACCCATCTTTTGTGTGGTCTTCCACGTTTCCTTGTTGTAGCAGGAATACTGAGGAGAAATTCCTTATAAAGTATAAACCTGTAATACTTTTTGGACCTTCCTTTGTTACAGCTCCTTTCAGCATCCACAGATCACAATGTCTGTATATGGGATGTACTGTCTGGTGAATGTGAACAACGTTACCGATTTCCAACACCAATCCTCAGAGTGCAGTTTGACCCAAGAAACAATAGACGATTTCTTGTCTGTCCAATGAGGCATGCCGCATTGCTAGTGGATACGGAAGGAGAACACAAGATACTGCCAATTGATGAAGATGTGAGATATACCTATTATAAACTTATCATAATTTCTTTGAAAAAGTTTCATTTTATTGTAATCTTACTTAGATTAAATGTGCACGTATGGGTGTACAGATAGATGTTACTAACTCAGTCACAATAGCTTCTTGATTGTCTAATAGTGCATCCAGATTGGTGAAACGTAACATGCAATGTATCATTCTGCCTTTCATTGTATGTTTGTTGCAAGCATTCACGCGTGGCGCGCACTTTCCGCGCATTTACTAAGTTTGTCTGTGTGCCCCTTTGCGTTTGTCCTAAAACCAACAAATTTCGGATTGTTCCACACACAGTTTGAAATGCTCGTAGTGTGCGCCTGTAATGCTCATTTGCTTAAGACATCCAAACTATGAGAATAATTTGTAACAAGTTGTGTTACCTTTTATGATACATTGCAGCCATTTGGACAGTAAATAAATTCTTTCATTGCATGACATTTCAATTTCATGTTGCATCATGGATCAGTACTTCAGAACCAAGGCAGACCACACCAAGGCACAAAACCGTTCCTATAGACATACGTCATAAAATCTTGGAAAAGAGGAGACTTCGTCGAGTATGGCATACGAGTAGACACTCTTCCGATAAAACTGCATTTAACAAGGCAGCAAAAGAATTACGAGATCTCATCCAGGAAACAGAGAATGCTACCATACAATCCCAAATTGAAAATTTAACAGCCACTAAAACATCAAACTATTCATTGTGGAGAGTATGTAACACTCCGATCACACCTAAACCTCCAATTCGCTTGCTAGACCATACATGGGCTCGTACTCAACAAGAAAAAGCGGATGCATTCGCAAATCATCTTGCTTCAGTATTCAAACCCAATGATGAAACGGACAACCCATCCATGAACGAAGTTCTCCAACAGGATTTCCAACTGGACCTACCAATAAGACCGACAACCCCCCGAGAAATTAAATTTCTAATAAAAAACATGGAGGAAAAAAAAGCCCCAGGATTTGACCTGATAGATAAAAAGGTGCTAAATGAACTGCCACGAAAAGGAATAGTATTTCTCACTCTACTGTTTAATGGTGCCTTGAGAACAGGATATTTTCCAGCTGCATGGAAGATATCGCAAATCATAATGATTGCAAAAGCTGGCAAAGCACCGCATGACGTGACGTCGTACCGTCCAATTAGCCTATTACCGCTTATATCTAAACTGTTTGAAAAAATGCTGCTGAAAAGAATACTTCAAATACTTTCAGAAAAAGCAATAATTCCAGATCATCAGTTTGGATTTAGAAAAGAACACGGAACTATAGAACAAGTCTACAGGGTATGCAAATTCATTAGAGACACCTTTGAACGTAAAGAATATTGCTCTGCAGTTTTCTTGGACGTGCAGCAAGCGTTCGACAAAGTGTGGCACAGGGGTCTCTTGTACAAAATCAAAACGCTCCTTCCACACACTTTCTATCCAATACTGGCATCATATCTCAAAAACAGACTCTTCCAAGTTAAAGAAAATGATTGCACCTCTACTTTTCATGAAATCCTCGCGGGAGTACCACAGGGTTCGGTACTTGGACCAATCTTATACACTATTTTTACATCAGACCTACCAAAACTCCGGGAACAACTGTGGCTACATTTGCAGATGATACTGCCATCTTAGCAACCAGCACAAGTAGTGAAGAGGCCTCTAAGCTTTTACAAAAAAGTCTCGACAATGTCGATCAATGGCTAAGAAAATGGAAAATCAGGGCAAGCCCATCAAAGTCGATCCACATAACATTCACTCTTCGAAAAGATAACTGCCCTGAAGTGAGACTGGGTTCCAACCCTCTACCAACCAGTGAATCTGTCAAATACTTGGGAATTCACTTAGATCGTCGCCTTACCTGGGCCATGCACATTCAAACAAAAAGAGACGAAATTAACCTCAAGTACCGAGCAATGCACTGGTTGCTCGGAAGAAACTCAAAGTTGTCTGTCGACAATAAGTTACTCCTGTATAATGCCATCGTTAAACCTATATGGACCTATGGACTTCAATTGTGGGGTTCGGCCAGTGATTCCAATGTCAACAAAATTCAAAGAGCACAGAATTATATCCTGAAACAGATCTCAAATGCTCTTGGTTTATTCGCAACTCAGGAGTTCATCAACTACTCCATATCACCACTGTCAGGGATGAAATCTCGAGGATATTTGACAAATACAAAAATAGGCTAGACAATCACCCAAATGAACTAGCCAAACAACTGACATTGCCGGATTGTATGAGACGCCTGAAAAGGCGCAAACTACCAGATATGAAAAACTCGGCCTAGACTAATTCAAGAATGAGTGGGCTCTCGATGGAGCGTCTTGCTCTACATGTCATTCTTAGCAACAAATCTGCTCATAGTCCAGGAGACTGATTGCACGATAAAAATATATAAAAAAAAAATAAAAAAAAAAAGTTACATTACTTACAATAATCTGGACGCACTATAATGTGAATATCTATAGCAGTCGCTTTCATTTTGAAAGATTGCTCCAGTAATTCAATTTTTTTATTCAACTGCCTTCAACTACAAGTTATGGATACTGTCAAACTGAATGTAATCACGATAGATATTGAGTTCGACAATTAGCCCCCAGGATGGCTGAATGAACCTGGTTGAAATTTGGCACACAGAGAAATTGACTGAAATGGCATGTAGTAAGTAACAGAAATCGCACAGCTCAGTTAATTTTTTTTATTTTCAGGGTGATATAAATGTAATAGCGTCATTCGATAGAAGAGGCGATCATGTCTACACTGGAAATGCGAAAGGAAAGATATTAATATTGGATACTCAATCATTGTCAGTGAAGGCGAGTTTTAAAATAACAGTGGGCACATCAAGCACAACCAGTATTAAAAGCATAGAATTTGCAAGAAGAGGAGAGTAAGTGGGCTAATAACTTTATCCACCAAATACCTATTTATACAAGCCATAAGCAGTTTTTAAGTCTTAAAAATGTCATGTTTTTAGTCTTATAAAGGTCATAACCCACTTATACTGCACCGCTCCAACCCATCCAAAGTATGAGCAGCCAAATATGGACTTAATATTGTTCACTGTAGATGCACTTTACAGTAACAATATACAATAGCAGACAGCGCGCGGTAAGCGAGCCTGCTGCAAGCTAAAGTGCATCTACAGAGCACGACATTAAGTCCATATTTGACTGCTCATACTTTGGTTGGGTGGGAGCGGTGCGGTATAAGTGGGCTATGACCTTAAGTCCATAAATGTCATTAGTAGTAGCTGTAGAATTATAAGCTTAGTATCCCCATATTTTCTGAAAATATGAATTACATAAGTTATACATCATATTCTGTACTTCCATGTCCGTGCTTTTCACTTTGATAAATACGTTGTTTCAGTTGTTTCTTAGTAAATACATCAGATAGAGTAATAAGAGTATATGATGCAAGAATTGTATTAAAATGTGGCATAAACGGTGAACCAGAACCTATACAGAAACTACAGGATCTTGTGAACAAGTGAGCATGTATAAACTACACAAAGCTTTTTTTTTGTTTTTTTGTTCTAAGTACTTATCACAACATTTAAGTTGGTTTAAAACCAATACGACACTTAATTCCGCAATGTGCAATTGATATGGTGGTAAAGGCGCCGCCAGCAATACAAAATTAATGCCAAATAAAAACAAAATGGCTGTCAGCTGTAAAATAAGGTTTTTTAGTTCCAAAATAAACTACCTGACCCCTTACTCTTGAATAAAATTGCATTGGAATAAAGGACTTTATTGCAATGCGATAAGGTACATACCTACACTGATTTAATGTTTGACACACACACACTCAATAATTGGCTTTTGGAATTTGTTTCAAGAAAAAAGCGGCAGGTCAGATACGTTTGTGGCAGTATTACCAGAGTGAACGAGAGTGCGGCAGCTCCATAGAAGAGAAAGAAAGAAAGTTCGAAACGCGCGCACAAAAGCTAGTAGTTCACTTACACACAGAATAAGTTTTTAGTAAAAATTTCATTTTTATGACAAGCTTGTTTGCTGACTGTACTTTAATATTTTATTGTCATCTAAACCAATGAGGAAGTAAGTCAGTGAGTGAGTGGGAAGTGAGTCAAATTAAGCTTGCAAGATTTTTCCCCCCACTAACTAACTAACATGACAAGTTAATAAAATGCTTTGTAAATAAGTTTTTAGTAAAAATTTCATTTTTATGACAAGCTTTTTTGCTGACTGTACTTTAATATTGTATTGTCATCTGAACCAAACCAGTATATAAAATATCAGCTCCATCGGACACTGGGAAGTGGGTCAAATTGAGCTTGCAAGATTTGTCCCCCACTAACTAACATACTAACTAACTAACATGGCAAGTTAATAAAAAAGCTTGTAAAAAGCCCGCGAAAGGAGGACGCGACGACGAGGGCTGTCTCTGCAAACGCGGCCGCGCGGTATCGGCTCGACGCCGACGACACGCCTCGTGAGGCGTCTGTCACTCGATGTATTTGCGCGCTACTCTCGCCCGCATAGCCGGCGGCGGTGGGCGGTGCAAATCCATAGAAATTAGGTCCACAAAAGAGCTAGAATACATGCGATAGAAAGAGATGAAACGTGTGGCCGTTCGTAATTGGCGCTGCGTACAAGCCGAATTCCACTTTATTGCGTTGTAATTAGAGTTGCTATTTATTTAAATGGTTTAGCGGAGTGAAGTTTCTGTACCAGTGTACTATTATTTATTCTGTGGCCTCGTGCTCATGCGGGGCTCAACCCTAGCTGGTAGGTGCGGCTCGTATACGTCGATTCAAGGATTGTTGCAAGGAAGGCACTGTTGCCGCACTCTCTTTCACTCTGGTATTACTTTTGTATTTGGAACTGGAGAGGAGCCCGTGGTGCAGTGGTTAGCGAGCTCGGCCTGCGATCTTTGAGGTTAAGCAACTTTCGCAATGGTCAGTCACGGGATGGTTGACCAAAAACTTTAATCTCGAGCTCCTCCGTGATTCGGAAGGCACGTTAAGCCGTTGGTCCTGGCTGCATTTTGCAATCGTTCGCATTGGGCCCTCATTGCCCATTCTCCTTATACATCCATAAGGAAGGCCAGTGCCCCAGCAGTGGGTACATTAAATGGCTTATGATGATGATTTGGAACTACAAGACGCTTATTGCACTTAGTCCATAGTCTCTGCCTACCCCCGCGGGGGTAGGCAGAGACTATGGACTTCCCACGGGGCCCCGTGGGAAATAGGCGTGAGTATGTATGTAGGTATGTTGTTTAGTAATGAACTTGTAATCACAATACTGTATTGTATACTGAAACTAATAAATTATTAAAAAAGTCTTGAATGGGTGGTAAGAAAATGTTAACGATTCATAAGTACTTACATATTTATTATGTCTACTAGCGACCCGCCCTCGCTTCGCTTCGGTGTAGTGTGGTATTTGACACTATGTATTATACTATAAACCTTCCTCTTGAATCTTTCTATTTCGATATATGTGTGTGCTCTATCTATTCAAAAAACCGCATAAAAATCCGTTGCGTTGTTTTAAAGATCTAAGCATACATAGGGACAGACTGCGGGAAGTGACTTTGTTTTATACTATGTAGTGATGTAGTGAAGTGAATAAACAGATTTTTTATTTTATTATTTATTTGCATAACAGAACGACATGGAAGAAGTGTTGTTTCTCCGGCGACGGGGAGTACATATGCGCGGGTTCGGCGCGCCAACACGCGCTCTACATCTGGGAGAAATCCATCGGGAACATCGTTAAGATCCTGCACGGGACAAAGGGGGAACTACTGCTGGACGTGGTGTGGCATCCCATACGGCCCATCATAGCTAGCATCAGCGCTGGTGAGCATAATCTACTTTTGAGAGAAATCCAACGGGAACATTGTTTAGATCCTGTAGGGACCAAGGGGGAACTACTGCTGGACGTGGTGTGGCATCCCATACGGCCCATCATAGCTAGCATCAGCGCTGGTGAGCATAATCTACTTTTGAGAGAAATCCAACGGGAACATTGTTTAGATCCTGTAGGGACCAAGGGGGAACTACTGCTGGACGTGGTGTGGCATCCCATACGGCCAGCTAGCATCAGCGCTGGTGAGCATAATCTACATCTAGGAGACATCCATCGGGAACATCGTTAAGATCCTGTAGGGACCAAGGGGGAACTACTGCTGGACGTGGTGTGGCATCCCATACGGCCCATCATAGCTAGCATCAGCGCTGGTGAGCATAATTTCAATTAGAAGAAACCCATCGGGAACATAAGAAACTTCCAAGATATTCATGCTCATATCTCCGTCATCTCCGTGACTTTCGGACAGATTTTAAGCTCTACTATGACGTGAGAGAGCACGTGACCGATCGCGCGCGTATTGAATGAATAGGCAGTAGACACAAACATTTTTAGAAGCGGCAATAAATGAAATCAATTTTTATAGTTATTTAAATTTTTACTTTAAAAATGAAGTATTTAGAAATAATCGACCCGTGACGAGAGTCGTGGGTTTGAGTCCCATCGGAGCTGGTTGTGAGACGGGTCGATTTTTACAAGCTTTTTATTAACTTGCCATGTTAGTTATTTAGTTAGTTAGTTTGTTAGTTAGTGGGGGACAAATCTTGCAAGCTTAATTTGACCCACTTCCCAGTGTCCGATGAAGCTGACATTTTGTATACAGGTTTGGTTTAGATGACAATACAATATGAAAGTACAGTCGGCAAAAAAGCTTGTCTTAAAAATGATTTTTTTTCTAAAAACTTATTACAAGCTTTTATTTAACTTGCCATGTTGGTTAGTTAGTTTGTTAGTTAGTGGGGGACAAATCTTGCAAGCAAAATTTGACCCACATCCCAGTGTCCGATTGAGCTGAAACTTTGCATACAGGTTTGGTTTGGATGACAATACAATATTAAAGTACAGTCAACAAAAGAGGTTGTCATAAAAACGAAGTTTTTACAAAAAACTTATTTCTAAATACTTCATTTTCAATTTTTCAACATTTCTTGCTTTCACTCACAGGCGTGGTGTCGATCTGGGCGCAGAACCAAGTGGAGAACTGGTCGGCGTTCGCGCCCGACTTCAAGGAGCTGGATGAGAATGTGGAGTACGAGGAGCGCGAGAGCGAATTCGACGTCGAGGACGAGGACCGCTCCGTCGACCAGAGCGGGGACACGCAACTAGACGAGGAAGTCGACGTGAGTTTGGTACCTGTTCCCAAATTCAAACTCAAAAACTCTTTATTCAAATAGATTTACAAAATGAAATACTTTTGAATCGTCCAACTTTCGAAAAAAGGAAAATGGAGTATTTAGAAAAATCTACCCGTCTCACAACCGGCTCCGATGGGACACGAACCCACGACCTTTCGCTTTCCGGGCGACTGTTGAGACGGGTCGATTTTTTTTAAATACTTCATTTTCCGTGGACTTAATAAGGTCCGACGTAATATATGTAATAAACCTTATTATTAACAGACCTTATTACGTTGTAATAAGGTCGGAGGAGCCCGTGGCGCAGTGGATAGCGCACTTGGCCTGCGATCGTTGAGGTTAAGCAACTTTCGCAATGGTCGGTCACGGGATGGGTGACCAAAAAACTTTTCATCTCGAGCTCCTCCGTGCTTCGGAAGGCACGTTAAGCCGTTGGTCCCGGCTGCACTTGCAGTCGTTAATACCCACCAATCCGCACTGAGCCCGCGTGGTGGGTCATGGCCCATTCTCCTTATCTATCCATAAGGAAGGCCAGTGCCCCAGCAGTGGGGACATTAAATGGCTGATGATGATGAAGGTCTGTTAAGGAGCGCGGTGCGGTGAGGCGGGGAGGGAGGGAGCGGCCAACTCGAAGCGAACGCGTAGTACATTATTACCTACTATTTGGGTGTTTTCATCCCATTAACCCTTTTACTGCTAAAAAGGGTTAATGGAATGAAAACTTCTTTGATCATTTGCTGCTCAAAACTCGTCTCGCGAGGCGAACGATTTGCGACAGCTGTACGGGTGAACTCCGGGAGGCAGGGAGGGCTGCCTCACCGAAGCGGCAAACTCAAAGCGAACGCGTAATAAATACAAATACTATGCGATTATTATAAGAATAGGACGGGTTGTTGACAAACTTCACTCTGAAAAGGTACAGTTTGCATGAAAGTGCAAAACAAAATGAAAATAGTTTTTTTTTTATTTTGGCAGAAGGTGGTTTGGGTATATTGCCACTTTCAAAACGAAGTTTTTTTTTAAATCCACCTACTTCCCTTTTTCTTCGTACACAATTTTACTACTCATGCCCTTCGTTATGCCGGCGCCAGACATAGCACAAACATTTGAACAAATGTTTAGACACATGTGTAGCACGAGTATTTGAGTATTTGTTCAAAGCTTTGATATAAAACTAGAACATATTTCTACAGTACTTTGCAATGTCAGAAGGAAAATTAAGTCTGCAATGTCTGTGTAGCAGTAGCAGCTGCAGTAGCAGCTCAGACCAGCGGGACAATGATTCTCAAATGAGTGGAATAGAAGAGGTGGAATAGCATTAGCAAGCATAATGTGTTTTGATTTACAATTGGCGGATTCACGAAAGGCGCCTCCCCGAGTGGCTTGATTGAATCGCTCCCCGTGATACCAATACCCGGCGCACCCTGGTAACAGCTAGATTCTGCCGAATCTAACTTCAATCAACGTGCAGAATCTAGCTGGCCAATCCTTTTACCGTGATATACCAATACAATTTTTCACTAGACCCCCAATTTACCAATTTTACTGTAAAGTTGATTATTAAATTATTTTCATAACTTGAATTCGTGTTTTATTTAAATAGGTACTTAATTAAACCAGTAAATAGAATCAAAATTCAATTTATTCTGTGTTATTGAAGCATGGTATTAAAGTACCCCGCAGAACAATGTATGAAAAAATGGTTTCAGTTAAATATCACAAAATTTTAAGTTGATTGAGATTCAAATTACCCGATCATTGTAGTAAAAGCATACTTTCATGAGTCCTATACTTTTCGAAAAAATCAAGTTAATGATTTTTATTTATCTGCAAATTATTCATATATTTTGGTTTGCACGAACATCATTATTTATCGTAAACTATGTAATGATCAGCCCCCTGATTCACGATTAATTTCTTTTTTTGCACACCATACTGAAGTGAAGTGAAGTTAGTTTGACAGCACTTTGACAGCTTGACGTCACAACATGGCGGTGTCCCTATCCTATTCTTATAATAATCGCATAGTACCTACAATACAGGTGGACGTGACAAGTTGCGAGCCGGTGGCCGCGTTCTGCAGCTCCGATGAAGAGGGAGAGGACGAGAACGTGCTCTCCTTCCTGCCGATCGCGCCCGAAATAGAAGACCCCGAGGTAACGTTAATAGCTGGAGCAAATAAATGGTTAATTTTGTAGATTATACCGTTATTCAACTAACTTCGATGACGGACTTTTTTTATTCTACACGCTACTACCACCTACTCTACTGTGTCATGTAAATCGGAAATCCCCGCATTTCGGGTAATTCCCCACAGATTCGCAACGCTGCATGCCAGTTGCACCCGCTCAGTGGCGGTAGGAGAGCGTCGCCACCGTACTTGTACCTTTTTAAATGTCAAATTAATAAAAAATGAGCTTTATAGCTATCAAAATTAGTTCATTTGTACTTATTGCCATACGGACAAAATATGAATTTCATATTGTAAGACATCGGTTACACGCTAATTCTGGCGTCAGTTCAGTCTATCATTCTGGTCAGAATGACGAGAGAATTATCGTGTAACCATTCACACTGACAGACTGATGAAAATTAAATATTTTTAATAATATTTGTCAGTCCGTTTCGAATGACAGAAAACTGACAGGAGACTGAACTGACGCCAGACTGAACTGACGCCAGAATTAGCGTGTAACCGATGTCTAAAGTGATGTTTTGATGTGTAGGACGGTTGGGCGGCAACGCAAGAGACGGTAACTCCAACCGAAACGCCTGAGAAGCCGGAGCCGGCGGCCAAGCGGCCCAAGTGCAAGAGCTATGACATATCGCTCAAGATAGCGCCCCCTGGTGAGTCCACTCCACACTCAATGTGACGAACCTTCACTGTATAATGTAATATGTATACCAAGCGGCCCAAATGCAAGAGCTACGACATATCGCTGAAGATAGCGCCCCCTGGTGAGTCCACGCCACACTCAATGTGACGAACCTTCACTGTATAATGTAATATGTACAGTGACGGTCACATAATTAAAGACACCAGTCGATTTTCATACAAACGAGGTAACTTTGAAGCCTTGGTTCTCCGTCAGGGATTGACCTAGCTGTGATCTGATGATGGCCATCTAGGGAGTGAATGGAGGAAATTCAGATCGCTATACACACCCAACTGATCTCATCAGCGTTCTAAGAGATATAAGAATCAGAGTTTTCAGTTTCTGGATTTCCATACAATTTTATGCTAATTTTGCGGATTTTTTAAACATATCTTTATATCTTTTAGAATGAATTCAACCGAACTGAGAACCTCCTCCTTTTTTTGAAGTCGGTTAATAATGTAATATGTATAAGCCGGGGCCGGCCCCAAGCGGCCCAAGTGCAAGAGCTACGACATATCGCTCAAGATAGCGCCCCCTGGTGAGTCCACACCCCACTCAATGTGACGAACCTTCACTGTATAATGTAATATGTATAAGCCGGACCGGCCCCAGGCGGCCAAAGTGCAAGAGCTACGACATTTCGCTCAAGATAGCGCCCCCTGGTGAGTCCACACCACACTCAATGTGAAGAACCTTCACTGTATAATGTAATATGTATAAGCCGGGGCCGGCCCCAAGCGGCCCAAGTGCAAGAGCTACGACATTTCGCTCAAGATAGCGCCCCCTGGTGAGTCCACACCACACTCAATGTGACGAACCTTCACTGTATAATGTAATATGTATAAGCCGGGGCCGGCCCCAAGCGGCCCAAGTGCAAGAGCTACGACATATCGCTCAAGATAGCGCCCCCTGGTGAGTCCACACCACACTCAATGTGACGAACCTTCACTGTATAATGTAATATGTATAAGCCGGGGCCGGCCCCAAGCGGCCCAAGTGCAAGAGCTACGACATATCGCTCAAGATAGCGCCCCCTGGTGAGTCCACACCACACTCAATGTGACGAACCTTCACTGTATAATGTAGTATGTATAAGCCGGGGCCGGCCCCAAGCGGCCCAAGTGCAAGAGCTACGACATATCGCTCAAGATAGCGCCCCCTGGTGAGTCCACACCACACTCAATGTGACGAACCTTCACTGTATAATGTAATATGTATAAGCCGGGGCCGGCCCCAAGCGGCCCAAGTGCAAGAGCTACGACATATCGCTCAAGATAGCGCCCCCTGGTGAGTCCACACCACACTCAATGTGACGAACCTTCACTGTATAATGTAATATGTATAAGCCGGGGCCGGCCCCAAGCGGCCCAAGTGCAAGAGCTACGACATATCGCTCAAGATAGCGCCCCCTGGTGAGTCCACACCACACTCAATGTGACGAACCTTCACTGTATAATGTAATATGTATAAGCCGGGGCCGGCCCCAAGCGGCCCAAGTGCAAGAGCTACGACATATCGCTGAAGATAGCGCCCCCTGGTGAGTCCACTCCACACTTAATGTGACGAACCTTCACTGTATAATGTAATATGTATAAGCCGGGGCCGGCCCCAAGCGGCCCAAGTGCAAGAGCTACGACATATCGCTCAAGATAGCGCCCCCTGGTGAGTCCACACCACACTCAATGTGACGAACCTTCACTGTATAATGTAATATGTATAAGCCGGGGCCGGCCCCAAGCGGCCCAAGTGCAAGAGCTACGACATATCGCTCAAGATAGCGCCCCCTGGTGAGTCCACACCACACTCAATGTGACGAACCTTCACTGTATAATGTAATATGTATAAGCCGGGGCCGGCCCCAAGCGGCCCAAGTGCAAGAGCTACGACATATCGCTCAAGATAGCGCCCCCTGGTGAGTCCACTCCACACTTAATGTGACACACCTTCACTGTATAATGTAATATGTATAAGCCGGGGCCGGCCCCAAGCGGCCCAAGTGCAAGAGCTACGACATATCGCTCAAGATAGCGCCCCCTGGTGAGTCCACTCCACACTTAATGTGACGAACCTTCACTGTATAATGTAATATGTATACCAAGCGGCCAAAGTGCAAGAGATACGACATATCGCTCAAGATAGCGCCCCCTGGTGAGTCCACTCCACACTTAATGTGACGAACCTTCACTGTATAATGTAATATGTATAAGCCGGGGCCGGCCCCAAGCGGCCCAAGTGCTACGACATATCGCTCAAAATGAGCCCCTGGTGAGCCCCACACCACACTCAATGTTACGAGCCTTTATAATGTACTAGCGGCCGCCCGCGGTTTCACCCGCGTGGTTCCCGTTCCCGTGGGAATATCGGGATCTTCTTCTTAGCGTGTCGATCGTTCGGCTTTAGATCTTGTTAGACCAAAATTGCGCCACACGTATAGCGTTTTCAGTGGCGTTATAGAGGTCCTCGCGTGTGCAAGATGAAGGGCACGCTGAGCAGGACAAAAGGTGTGACATAGTTTGGGAAGAGGCACCACATTCACATCCTTCATCTGAGGAATAACCCCACCGGCAAAGATTAAATTTGCATCGGCCTATATATATATATATATCGGCCTATATCGGGATAAAAAGTACATATAAACCTTCCTCTTGAATCACTCTATCTATTAAAAAAAAACGCATCAAAATCCGTTGCGTAGTTTCAAAGATTTAAGCATACTGATCACGCACAAATGTGGGGACCATCTACTGTGTTCCACAGTTTATTGAAACGAAGGTTTCTCATGCAAAATTAAGTTACTTAAAAGCTAGGCCTACCTTAACTTAGAGAATACTGTCCGTAATCCAGGGGGGCTGATGTCTGTCTCGCCGGCGCGCGCGCGCCTGACAAAGATCTTCAGTCAACCCCGATGGGAAACTGTTATAGCTAACACTCTTATAACTACACAATGCCCTAATAGGCAGCTAAAACTTTCCCGGCGCTTTTCAAAGCGAACACACACGGGTCACAGGTGGCGAACTGAGCGCGAGTTGCGCGGACGGTGGTTGGCGGCGCACTGCGTACGAATGAAAAAACACCCGGCCCGAGCGCATCGAGACATTGACAATGACAACTGTCCGCTCGCGGGCGCGGCGTGAACATCCCCCCGTCCCGGACAGTAGCAAACTGTCCGCCAACTCAATCTAAGGGCAGGCGAGAGAGGGTAGCGATCGCTCGCTTCAAAACAGAGTCCCCCACCAGGACCTCGGCAAACCTGGGCACACCATCCGACCCCGGATGAAGCTGAACAATGCGTCCTAAACGCCAGCGGAGGGGCGGCAGGTTTGGATCCTTTACCAACACGAGGTCCCCGGTCTTGGGTGGGGTCGTCCTATCCGACCACTTAACGCGTTGCTGCAGAATGTGCAAATACTCCAGATGCCAACGGCGCCAAAAACTCTGCGTAAGCTGCTGGAGCAATTCAAATCGCGAGAGCCGTCCGGAATAAGGATATTCCGGCAAGGCGTTAAGCGGTCTGCCAATCAAAAAATGGCCCGGCGTAAGGGCCTCTAAATCATTCGCGTCCGAAGACAACGGACACAACGGACGCGAGTTGAGGACCGCCTCAACCTTACAAAATACGGTCGCGAGTTCCTCAAACGTGAGGACCGTCTCCCCAATAACGCGACGAAGGTGAGTTTTAGCGGCCTTTACAGTTGCTTCAAAAATCCCTCCCCAGTGGGGGCAGGATGGCGGGGAGTACTGCCATCGTACCCCTCTGCGAGAGAGTGTGGATCCGATCTCAAAATTATTCCTATCCAAAAATTCACAAACTTCCCTTAAATACCTATCGGTGCCCTTGAAATTGGTTCCACAATCGGACCTGATTAACGACGGCATTCCGCGGCGAGACACAAAACGATTCAACGTGGCTACAAAGGCTTCTGTGGTGAGGGCACTAACCACCTCCAGGTGGACCGCTTTAGTGGCCAAACAAACAAATACACACAAGTAAGCCTTTTCCGTTCTAGCATTACGAAGCCGCGATGTCTTAACGGTAAATGGCCCCGCAAAATCCGTTCCAACTCCTGAGAAGGGCATCGATTCGTTCACTCGATCGGCAGGCAAATCACCCATCTGGGGCTGCATCGTATCGGCGCGCAAACGATAACACGGGAGACAACGAAAAATAACGGATCGGATTATTCTCCGCGCTGACAAAATCCAGAACTCTCGTTGGAGGAGCGCGGTCAAAGCATTACAACCGGCATGAGCATTCTTTACATGTCGGTCTGTAATCAACAGTCTAACTAACGGTCCATCCTTGGGGAGCAACAAAGGGTGGCGTGATCCGTACGGCAGGTTGGCATGTCTGAGCCTACCTCCGACACGCAGCAATCCGGTACTGTCCAAGAAGGGATTCAACCGCACCAAGGGTCCCTTCAGCTTGGGCTTACTTGAGCGCAGGGCTTTCAGCTCCGGTTCAAACTCTCGCTGTTGCGTCACTCGCAACCAATGCAACAGAGCGTCTTGCCGCTCTTGTAGGGCGAGGACCGGAGACAACGATTTCTCCTGAGGCTGGCGACAATTTCGCACAAAGCGCCTCATCCAAGCAGTCACGCCGAGCAACTTATCAAGAGAACTGTAGCGGTCTAACAAAAACTCCATCTGCGGAGCCGCCACCGTCTCCACGGCGTGAACACGCATGCCTAGGTCTGGGATTCTGGCCACAGCCGGGGTGGCAGGCCATGAGCGCTCAGGCCGTAACAACCATGATGGACTCCACCATAGGTGGTGGTCCACTAACTCAGGCGCCTCGCAGCCGCGGGAGGCACAATCTGCGGGGTTCAATTCGCCCGGTACGTGGCGCCAAATCAACGGGGCCTTTGAAGTCTGAATTTGTGAGACCCGGTTGGCCACAAAAACCTCAAGGGTGTGGACTGAACTCTTCAGCCAACAAAGGACGACCTGGCTGTCAGACCACGCAAATATCGACTCCAAGTCGACACCGTTTCCCAAGGTGTCGGCAACATGATTGAGTAGCCGTACTAAGAGAGTGGCGCCGGACAACTCCAACTTCGGAATGGTTAGCCTAGTCCGAAGGGGGGCGACCTTACTCTTGGCCGTAACTAAGTGTACGGCGACAACGCCTGCTGCGTCCACCGTTCGGATGTAAACGGCTGCCGCGTATCCGCTTTCGGACGCGTCACAAAAGCCGTGCAGGGAGGCCTTAAACTTTCCCGAAGGCAGCATTTGCCTCGGTATACAAACCCGATTGACGTCGGGTAGGGATGACACGAACTTCACCCACTCTCGTAGGAGGCTACCAGAGAGGGGCTCATCCCATGACAATTCCGCAGCCCAGAGCTCCTGTAGGAAGCACTTCATCGAAAACACTACAGGGCTGAGCCAACCGTTCGGATCAAAGGTACGGGCTACAGTGGACAGCACCGTGCGTTTAGTCCAGACCTTTGGGTCTGGCAGTTCCAATCTATATGTGAACAAATCCGGGACTGGTCGATACTGGACTCCCAAAACAGACAGCATGTCTGGAGTCTCCGGATTTTCAAAGAGGAGCGGCTCTTGCTGGTGGTCCTTAGGCAAATCTGCCAATAGGTCCGGTGAGTTAGACAGCCACTTCCGCAACTCATAGCCACCAGCCCTCAAGAGCGCAATCAGCTCATCACGTAAGACGAGAGCCTCATCTAAGCTCGAGGCCCCCGTGCAGATATCGTCGACAAATAAGGCCCCCCCCCTCAATAAGAGCAGATGCCCGGGGATAGCGTAGCCGTTCGCGCTCTGCGAGCTCCAAAAGCGAACGGATCGCCACAAAGGGGCTCGACCGCAAACCATAAGTGTTGGTGTTCAGCTCGTAAGCCAACATCGGATCCTGGGGATCCTCACGCCAAAGGATGAGCTGGTATCGTCTATCCTCCGGGTGAATCACGGTCTGTCTGAACATCATGCGGATATCGGCCACAAAGACGACAGCGTGCCGGCGGAAGTTGGTCAAAACATCACAGACATCGTGATGCAACTTCGGCCCCGCATGCAGACACTGATTCAACGACACTCCGGTTGACGTGGGCGCTGAACCATCAAAGACCACGCGGATCTTCCCATTGGAAGTCTTCAAAACAGCGTGGTGTGGCAGGAAGTAATGTTCCACATTACGCCAGTCCAACTGCGAGATGGACATGTGCCCAAGGTCCAAATACTCCCGCATGAAGTCTATATACTTCTCCTTGAATGCGGGATCCCTGGCCATCCTACGCTCCATGGACAACAATCTCTTCTCGGCCATCGGTCGGGAGCTCCCTAAAGGAGGGCGAACCGCCAAGAAGGGCAAGCGGGTAATCAAGCGACCCGAGAGGAGGCGCCCAGTGTTGTTCTGGTAGAACAATTCGCACTCCTCGGCTAACGGATCCAACCGCTTGGCAGTGGGGGGTTCCTCCACCTCCCAAAACTTTTGGAGAACGTCGGACAAAGTAGAACCGACAATGGTCTGGCGGTCTACCGACGGGGTCTCTGGTGTCTGTGGTACCTTTCCCATCACCACATGACCCAGCGACGAGGACAAGGCGACAAGATCGGCTGTCTGCAAAACTCGCTTGCTTCCACACAGTACACGACCGAGGACATCCGCACCAATCAACAAGTGTATTGGGCCCGGTCGGTGGAAGGAAGGATCAGCCAAAGCCAGTCCAGACGTCAGCTCAATCGTGGATGGCGGCACTCGCACTTGCGGGAGTGGTCCAACCACCTTATCAAAAACTATCGCCGAAGGACCGATCTTCGGCCTTGGCGTGAAGTGGGGGGAGAAGGAGAACTCAACTCGACCAATCGGATCAGGGATCCGCGAGTCTCCCACCCCCCGTACCGCTTCGTGATGCGGCACAAGCAAAAGACCCAGCTGTCGGACAAGCCACCTGGACATTATGCACCCCTGGGCACCTGAGTCCAAAAGGGCACGCACCGTGACAACATTGCCCTTAGGTCCCCAAACATTCACGGAGGCTGTTGGCAACAGCACAAGCTCCGGAGGGGTGGTTGGGTCCGACAGGGGCGCCATTAAAAATTTTGGGGGGGTACTTGTCCCCCTCGCGCCTGAGTCGGCGCGCCAAATGTGGGACGCTCGTACCGGGCGAGCGGGTCCCAATCGGGTACATACTGGCCCCGACCAACAGCACTCCTAGGTGCAGGGTAATACCCGTGTGGGGCGTGCCTCGGTGCATAGTACCCCAATCGAGGCCTCTCCATTAGGGGGGGGGGAGTAGCAAATAGGGCCCGTGCCCATCGCCACCGTGGCGTACTCTTGTGGTACCCCCCTACCCCCGCCCGTGGCGGGGGCGTCTCTCCTATAGTTCCCCCTCTCCGGGGGGGACTGAACGGGGGGGCTAAGCCCCGCCGAATCTCTAGGGGACCGGTTCCGGGCTGCCGGGCCCCCGCCCGTGCGCGAGGAATTCGAAGCCCGGTCGCTCCCGGCGTCCTTGCGGTCCAAACAAAGGAGGGGGTGATGCCTCCCTCCGCAAAGACGACAATCCTCGGTCTGGGGACACGCCGACTGCATGTGTCCCCCCAAACACCTATAGCACCATTGGCGCTGTTTCGCAACGGCCCTCCGTCCCTCTGGGCGGAGGCCTCTAAATTTGGCACATTCGTGCACCACATGCCTATCTCCCCTGCAATACCTGCACCGCTCACTCGGTGCGGGGGGAGGGGACTGCTGGAAGGCAGCATAGCGATTGGTCGGGCGACGGGGCTGTTCCCTCGCCGCCACCATACGACCAACACCTGGAACCGGGGCGGGCTCCAGGTGGTCCGTCACCCTACATTCGTCCTCCAAAAAACGAAGGAGGTCCGCGAAGGGCGGGAGATACGAGGCGCTGTCGCCTCCGTACCTCTGCTCGAAACGCCCCTTCATTTCAGCGGGCAATTTGGCGAGGACTATGTGCAGCAGTACAAAGGACCACTGATCCACCGGCAGGTCCAATCGCCTTAGGGAGTTGACCGCTGACAGTAGCGGGTTCAGCAACTCCCTCCGTAACAGGTGTACCCGCGTGATTCGCGGGAGGGCCAAAATCGTGGCCACGTGGGTGTCCGCCAGTAACCGGACATTCTGGTACCTGCTAACCAGAAGCTGGCGAGCCACCTGGTAGTTGTCGTCGCTGATGAGCAGGTGCTGGATTACCGAGCTGGCCTCTCCTCGCAGGGAGGAGCGCAAATAGGCCAACTTCTCGCTAGGGGATAAGTCCCGTCGTGAATCCACCAAACTGTCAAACAAATTAATGTAGCCCATCCAGGCTGACAGATCCCCATTAAAAGTGGGAATCTCCAAGGTAGGCAATCGGCCTAGCAACGCCGTCGGGGTAGGTTTGACCTCCCCGCTCAAAACCGGCTCCCCCTTCCGAACAGCCAGGGCCCTCTCAGCCGCCTCCGTGAACTGGTCAGCCAGCTCATAGGCCTGGGCTACATCCTGCTCCAGCTGTTCCGACACGGCATCATCAGCTGGGGGGTTCTCTAAATAATACGCGCGACACTCCATGGCGTGGCGCTCCAGGTCTTGCAGCCGAGCTGCCAGCCCGCCATACCGAGCTAGCAACGCGCCTACCCGGTCGGCTCGGTCTATTAATGTGACCGCACAAGCAAGCCAACGCAAAACTCCTTGGATGCCAGCCCTGGATACGGCGAGCGGATTCGTAGGAGCCATTTATAATCCGTTTAATAAACAAAGCAAACAAAGAAATATAGAAGTGGTAAACATCAACAAAAAAAAACAATAGAAATAGGTCGCGTCACGATAATATAAAACACAATTAAAATTCGGACGACATACACGGACCCTACTATTTTCATAAATTATTAGCAACTTACCAATTTCAAGGGCTAACAATATAACGGTATAAACAAAACGTATAGGATTAACGGTATGGCATACATACACGGCACGGCCAAGTCAACCTCGCAAATCAACTACTAAACCGTTATCATCAAACAAAAACAAAACTATTTTTAATAATAATACTCGTAATTTAATACTACTAATAATTAAAACTAGTTCCACTTTTTTAACTAGGCAAGCGGACTCGGAACAAACACTAGTATGTGGTACTAATAAACAACACTTTCGAACGAAACTATTCGTAAAATAAATCCGGACACACAAAAAAAAATATACACATCTAGGCGAGTAAACTCGTATCAAATCACTAGTATGTGACAACAATTATATAAGTGTCTATCTATTATCGGATCCACCAAGTGAGAAACATTCGCTTCGAGAATTTACTAGAACAATTTCTTAGTACTTCAATCGTCTCGGAATACCCTCGAGATTTCAACAAAAAAAAAAAATTTTTAGGTACGCTTTTTAGGTACGCTTTTTATTTTTACTATGAAATTTTATGTAGTTAATTTTAATATGAAAATTAATTATATCAACTAAGCTCTGCTACCAAAAATATGATCACGCACAAATGTGGTGACCATCTACTGTGTTCCACAGTTTATTGAAACGAAGGTTTCTCATGCAAAATTAAGTTACTTAAAAGCTAGGCCTACCTTAACTTAGAGAATACTGTCCGTAATCCAGGGGGGCTGATGTCTGTCTCGCCGGCGCGCGCGCGCCTGACAAAGATCTTCAGTCAACCCCGATGGGAAACTGTTATAGCTAACACTCTTATAACTACACAATGCCCTAATAGGCAGCTAAAACTTTCCCGGCGCTTTTCAAAGCGAACACACACGGGTCACAGGTGGCGAACTGAGCGCGAGTTGCGCGGACGGTGGTTGGCGGCGCACTGCGTACGAATGAAAAAACACCCGGCCCGAGCGCATCGAGACATTGACAATGACAACTGTCCGCTCGCGGGCGCGGCGTGAACACATACAAAGGGACATAGGGACAGAGAAAGCGACTTTGTTTTATACTATGTAGTGATACTTATGTATAAAACGTTTTAGCATTGATAAAGTATTTTCATTATGAATTCCAAATAACTTCCGACATTTTGCACCGAGTGAAAAATCTATGGTACAGTCAGCGTCAAATTGATATAAGCGTCTAGAGTAGAGTAGTCAAAAAGATCTGAAAAACATAAACGCAATTTGATCTAAGCAGTTTGAATCATCATATTGTTGTAATCGCGCAAGGTGTTCAGAATATCTAGGCACTCCTTGTTTCATATTTATATGAGCAGTCAGAGTGTTCAAATTTATCTAAGCAAACAAAGCTATCAAAACATCTGTGCATAATGTACAACACCATATTGCACAGATATTTTGAGAGCTTTGTTTGCTTAGATGATTTTGACCACTCTGACTGCTCATATAAATATGAAACAATGAGTGCCTAAATATTTTGAACACCTTGCGCGCTTACAACAATATGATGATTCGAACTGCCTAGATCAAATTGGTTTTATGTTTTTCAGATCTTTTTGACTACTCTAGACGCTTATATCATTTGACGCTGACTGTACATTATCATTATGCATGGTCCGATCAGTCTCTGTCTCTCTGTACAGTCAGTGTCAAATTGATATGAGCGTCTAGAGTAGTCAAAATGATCTGAAAACATGAAAGCAAATATATATACGCAGTTCGAATCATCATTATTACATTATGCACAGATAACTTTGAGAGCTTTGTTTGCCAAAATAATTATATAAATTTGAAACAATGAGTAGTCAAATATTTTGAACACCTTGTGTGCTCAATAGTGCTTTTGTTTTTCAGACCATTTTGACTACTCTAGAGTCTAGAGTGCTCGTCAGATAAGTCTGCGCGCGGTAAAAATCGAATACTAATCTTTTCTATAACATTAGAACAAAAAATGCACTGTAACTAGCGCCAAAAACGCGCCAGGCGCACACTTTAGTCTAGATGTTCATATCAATTTGACGCTGACTGTGCTATTGTTAATAGTAGGCTACCCGACAAAATGGTTTCAGATTGTTTTTAGTATTATTGTGTTACTAACCTTCCGCCCGCGGGGACTACACGACGTTATCCCGCGGGAATGTGATCTTCCGGGATAAAAAGTAGCCTATGTGTCATAGGCTACTTTTTCTCCCGGAAAAACGTAGGCTATGTCACTCTCCAGCAGCTTCCAAACTATCCCCATACTAAAAATCACGTCGATCCGTTTTAACGTGAAAGACAGACAAACAAACAACTTTCACTTTTATAGTATTAGTATTATATTATAATATTAGTAGTATAAAAGTACTGATTTTTAGTCAAGGTCAAATTTTATTACTAATTTATTTTCTTTTTTTTACAGAACAACCATTATCGTTTGGTGGGAAAAACAAACAAGCAGCTGGAAGTAAAAAAGTTGCAGGCAGACCTAGAAAATAATAAAGATATATTCTATACGATTTGTTTCATTTAGCCGACTTCAATCGTTTCTTACCCGTAGCACAACTTCGTGACACTACTAGTAGTGCCTTGGGGAACTGCTATTCCAAAGCCATCTTCTATCTCACTCGTTGCACTAGGGGCGCAAGCAGCCGAGAAATAATAGCGGGCCATGGCTATTCCCTTCAGCACTACTAGTTTTGCCATATTGTCATAGGGACAATTATAATCCCGGTGAAACAACCAAGCATACCATATTCATCTGGGACTTCAATAGGGTATTTGACTGATTTTTTTTATTGACTTAAAATGTTCATTGAGTTAGTAGTAACACAACATAGGTATTTGTTTTCAAATATCTTGCATATTTTCAGCGATATAGAGCATCAAACTTTCTAATTAGACAAGAAGAAGGCGCTATAGAAACGTGATGTCACATTTCTATAGCGCCATACTCTCGCCATAGAAAATTTTGTTTTAGATAGAGATAGCTAGAGTCACTATTAAGTAGCTCATAATTCGCTTGTTATAATACAGATTGAATTTCTTTTTTCACATTTGTTATCCAATAATGTTATTTTTCTGAATGTCATAACTAAATATCTACATTTCAACAACAGTCAAGTAGGTACCCAATTGAAGAAGCATTAGCATAGTCATTGGGTTGTTATTTATTTTTTTAAATAGTATTTAATAAAGGATCGAAACAACTTGTTGTTTGAATGATCCTCGCTTCTCTTGGAACTGCAATAAACAAGGATTGAATGAATTAAAAAGAAAATATAAATATGAGTTACAGTAGTCAAGACTTTGAATAAGGTTTGTTAACAAGCTGGTCGTTTCACTGGGATTATAAATATCCCTATAGCCACAGCAGTCTCTATCGTCTTCTACAAGCCATGCTATGATACGGAACGGCAACATTGCTGTGAACCGGTTTACTCCTCTGAGTACTAAATCCTATGGAGGTGGCATACCTACGAAAAAGTGAGGTGTAACTAAGTCACAATGTAAGAAAATCTTGGAGTTCAATTTTAAACTACTTATAATTGTCGTATTAATCGGTCCGTCAAAATTGGTCCAGCCGTTTCAGAGATTAGCCGGAACAAACAGACAGACAGACAAAAATTGAAAAAAAAGTCATTTTGGTATATGTACCGTATATTTAATCATATGCACGTCGTAAAAAGCGGTTATTTAATGTTACAAACAGACACTCCAATTTTATTTATTTGTATAGATGTATAGAAGATATGCCATCTCCAATAGGATTCAGTACTCGAGGTTTACTCGCTGTTTACCTGTCAAACGGTGCAAACGGTGTCAAATCGGTTCACTTAAAACCATAGATGTATTATTCCTGTAGATGGAGCATAAGAAAATGAACAATTCCTTCTATAATCGACTCTCGTCTCTCAAATGGCGACATGTCGTGTGTTAAAAAGAGATAACAATAGCCCAACGTGTGCGTCTTAATGAGCTGCGCGCCACTTGAAAGTAAACGTCATATTTGTTTCTTAACCAGCTGGTTAACAAATGCTTCAGAAAGAAAAGCTTTTTTTGTACAAAAATATAGAAAGATTTGATGGTGTGGTGCGGTAAATCTGTTGTTTGTTAAGAATAGCCTGTACTGTTCCCGTTTATTTAGTGTTTTGAAAGAGAATAATGAACACATATCATTTCAGAGGTAAGTCACACTCATTGTTTTGTGTTTTTGCGAACACATTTTTATAGCTTACTGGTCCGTATTTGCAAAAACTAAATCGCTGTACGTGTATATACAGTTTAACATTGACTTGGTTGAAGAAAATTGGGTGTTTTTAGGCTAAAAATATATAATTTAAAGCCAATTGGGATTTTTTGACATTTGACCAACCTGATAGTGTTGTAGTCCGATTTTATTATGTAATATCGATAAAAAATTGTAGTGTTAACAATTTTGTATTTAAACTTAATTTTCTTATTCTCAATCCTAAACAGATTTCCCACCGCCGCCGCGCCGCGCCGCCGTCGATGTAAAGGAAACGTGAATAAGAAACGTAAGAAAAGGCGACGATTGGAGACCTTCGCAACAAACAAGAATATGCTCGATGCACTTATTAATGCAAATTGTGGATTTATACTTAAAAAATTGAATACATTAAAAGCATAAAAATTAGCGTGAAATCTGTATTTTTATACTTGATATCATTTAGCAGATTATTTAATTTAATAAATTGATTAGAAATCTCGTTCAGTTTTACGACTATACCTCCTAGTAAGTATAAATAGTATAATTATCATCATTATCATATTAATGTCCTCACTGCTGGGCCTTCCCTGTGCAAGAAAACACGACAGGTAGAACGGGCCATAAGTGCCATAACCCACCACGCGAAGCCAATGCGGATTGGTGGGTGAGGGTGCCAACGACTGCTAATGCAACCGGGACCAACGGCTTAACGTGCCTTCCGAAGCACAGAGGAGACCGAGATAATAAAGTTTTGGTCACCATTCAGATGTCCAACCGCAACGAATGTTAATAACATCAACGATCGAGATGCAGAATGAACGACCAATGAGCCATCGATCTCCTCAAGTATAATTATAGTACCTACTTCATATTTGGCACTGATTCAAAATTAAAGGGCTTGCTTAGACCATGAAACTGAACAACTTTCTCTTTGGAGCATAGCATACGTCGAAATATAAAAAAAAAACTGCCACACTAGATCGATCAGCTGAGCGTGCGCTTTTGTCTGGCTGGAGGGAAGAAATGTTTGCCATATTTCGACCTATGCCGAAGTTTCATAGCATAAACAAAATTCTAAGGCCGTGAGCACTTTGGACACGATTAGTACTAAAAACTGTCGAGAAAAGCGGATTATGAACCACCCAATTACATTAAGTCTAGCCGCATTGAAAATCGCGAAGCGCTCTATTCAATGCGGCGTACTTTCGATCAGCCGTATTGAATACGGTGTATCTTGAATCCGCCGCATTACAATGCGGTGCTGTTTTCCAATACAGCTAGTTGCTATGTAATACGGTAAAATATACAATACGCCTGCGATATATACATATACATTGTAATTTTATGTATCGCATTGCATTCAAATTATTTTAACATCTTTTATCGATAACTTGTTATAAAAAAACCACAGCACTATCATTGCATCATCATCATCTAGCATTGCATAGTCAAAATGGAGACATTCACTAATTATGACGCAACAGATTAACATGTATGTCTCTTTCTATCTTATGACAATTTGATAGTGTTAGAAGGGGTAAAGGATGGGTGAGTTATAGCTTATTTTTGTGATCCATCTACAGGAATAATACATCTATGCTTACAACTACGTTGCCAACTTTATGCGCATGGCTTGTAGAAGACGATAGAGATGGCTGTGCTATAGCACAACTGTTAGCGCTGAAGAGAATATGGCACTACTAGGTAGTGTCACACTATTTTAGAATGATTCCTTTCCATCTCCATTTATTCAATCATCTCTTATGCAACAGTAACAGTAAATAACCAACCACAATGTAGAAGAAAACATTTATTCTGCAAAAAGAAATCATATTCATCGATCTTTAATAAAATTCATATCTAGAGTATACAGTAAGTACTTAAGTCTGTGTATAAATAAATCTCACTTAACAGAACCAAAATAATAATACATCGTTTATTCGAGACCAAAAAGACTCATATTACTCTCTTCGTTAGCTCACTAACTTAAACTATTTATGATACATAGCGTACATTCTACACGGGAGTCCCGGTCGTCATATAAATAAAATTATCTATCGCAAGTTATGTACATGTTAAGGAGTCCTTGAGATACGGTCACTTCACACTACAACGTAAAGCTAGGCTACCACCGATTCACAGTTGCTATATTTACCAGTCATTTACGTTTATACATGGTAATGTTTTCATCATCCCGCATAAATTTGAGAGATTATTCTACTCATGAAAACAAACAACTTTTATTATGGGACCAAAACTTAAATCGCGAAAAAGAATCGGCTGTTTCAATCAGTGTTGTTAAACAGCAGATTTTGTTGTTTTTTTCATGAGTAGAATGACCTCTAAAATTATCCTGTTTGATAAAAAAATTACCCTGTATACGGGCTTCTTATCTAAGAAGTCTACGTGTCTAAGTCGTCCTCGTGTTGGCTCGAGAAGTAGCTGACGAGTCCTCCGAAGACACTCCCTTCTTCGCGAGGCGGTTCGCCTTCCCCGGGCTCCGGTTTTATAGAGAGCGAGACGGGAGTCGCCTCCGGCCGGTTGTAGGGCTCCGAGGGGTCGGGAGGGGGAGATTTAAGCACTAGGCCGTTGGAGACTTCAGGTTGGGGGGTTTCGCGGCTATCCGGTCTTTCTTCGTTCGATCTAGGCGATGATGAATCAAGGTCTTCTCGCATCGCCGGGTTTACGGCCCGGGTCGGTTCGACGTACGGCGCCGGCGGTCTCGGGGACTCAGTGAAGGGCCCGGGAGGTCTCGTCGGTTCTATATAAGGTCCTGGTGGTTTCGTTGGCTCAGTGTATGGCCCGGGAGGTTTTGTCGGTTCTACGTATGGACCTGACGGTCTGGGAGACTCGACGTACGGTCCTAGAGGTTTAGGCGGTTCGCTATATCCATCGGGCCTTGTCGGTTCCACATACGGTGCATGGGGTCTGCCTTGTTCCGTGTAAGGTCCCGGTGGCCTAACTCCTCCTGGGTAAGGTCCTAAAGGCCTTGGAGATTCAGAATAAGGAGATGGCGGTCTCTGTAATTCTGAGTAAGGCCCTGGCGGCCTGGGTGACTCTGTAAATGGCCTTGTTGCCCTCGGTGATTCGGAGTACGGTCCTGGCAGTCTTGTTGAATCTCCATAAGGTCCCGTAGGCCTTGGTCCTGGGGGCCTTGCTGATTCTGAGTACTGTCCTGGAGGCCTTGGCGAGTCTGAATAAGGTCCTGGTGGTCTTGGCGAGTCTGAATAAGGTCCTGGTGGTCTTGGCGAGTCTGAATAAGGTCCTGGTGGTCTCGGTGATTCTGAAAACGGTCCAGGCGGCCTTGGTGATTCTGAGTAAGGGCCTGGCGGCCTAGTTGGATCTCTAAAAGGCCCTGGAGGCCTGGGCGATTCAGAATAAGGTCCCGGCGGTCTTGGTGATTCTGAAAATGGTCTAGAGGGCCTTGGTGATTCTAAGTAAGGGCCTCGCGGCCTAGTCGGATCTCCAAAGGGCCCTGGAGGCCTTGGTGATTCTGAATAAGGTCCTGATGGTTTTGGTGATTCTGAAAATGGTCCAGACGGCCTTGGAGATTCTGAGTAAGGGCCTCGGGACCTAGTTGGATCTCCAAAAGATCCTGGTGGTCTTGGTGATTCTGAGTATGAGCCAGGAGGTCTTGCGGAATCTCCGAAAGGTCCCGGCGGTCTTGGTAAATCTGCATAAGGACCCGGTGGCCTTATCGAATCTCCATATGATCCTGGTGGCCTTTGTGAATCGGAGTACGAGCTTTGCGTCCTAATAGAATCTGCATAAGATACCGGCGGTCTTCCTGATTCCGGGAATGGTCCTGACGGTCGTGGCCCGTCTGAATAAGGTCCAGTTGGTCTAGGCCCTTCTGAATAAGGTCCAGTTGGTCTATGTCCTTCTGAATATGGTAGTCTCGTCTGTTCAGAATACGGGCCTTGTGGCCTTGGCGATTCTCCATACGGTCCCGACGGTCTCGGTTCGTTCGGCGGTCGTATAGAATCGTATGAAGGCCGAGGCTCGTACTGTGGTCTCGTTTCCCCATACGATCTAGGTTCGAAAGGAGGCCTATAAGGAGGGTTAGCCCGCATAAACGGAGGCCTAGGCCCTCTCAAGTAGGGAGGAGGTAGATTTGTATCTTGGTCAGTAGGAAGGTATTGCATTTGGTGCATTCTCTGCAATGTCGGGTCGTAAGGGCCGTACGGACCGAATTGTGGCGCGTACGGACCGAGAGGGTAGCGGGGGCGGCGGTCTTTGTTCTCTGTGTGTTTTATTTTGGGGTGGTTTCTGGGGGGTTCGGGGGACGGGGGGCGGGGGGAAGGGGAGCCGGCGGGAGATCGGTATTCCGGTTCCGTTTTGACTTCAGCTTTAATTTTAAACGGTTCGGATGGGGAGGGGGTTGGATTCGGTGATGACGTAGGCGGAGGGGTTGGGTTTGGGGGGGTCGCGGGGGGCGGGGTGGGGCGGAGAGATAAGGGGTGGGGCGGTCTGTGCATGGAAGTAGGCGGAGCTCCTCTTATTGAGTTTGGATGATTTGGATGGTTCGGTTGCATATGTCTCGGTGGTCCAGGAGATTGTGCTAACGGCGAAGGGCCGAGGTTCTGTCCGTGTCCAGTTGGCCCGTGGTTAGGCGATGGCCCGTGTCCCGCAGGGCCAAGGTTCGTCGGCCCGTGTCCCGCAGGCCCAAGGTTCTGTGGCCCGTGGCCCGCGGGCCCAAGGTTCGATATGTTGTGTGGGCCGTGTGGGCCGTGGGGGGGGCGCATGGCCCCGCGGTAGGCCAGGTAGGGGTTGTACCCGGCGGGCGGGTACTGGCGCAGGGCGGGCCCCCCGTACATGTTGGGCATGTTCTGGCGGGGGCCGTAGTTGTTGGGCGGGTACATCATGGGGCCCCTGCAACAAAATAGTAGTTTATGTGACTGTCGCATAAGGAGGGGTATTAAAACACGAGTGGGAGTTTAAAAAACGAGCCTTGGCGAGTTTTTTAATAGTATTCCACAAGTGTTTTAATACCGAGTTATGTGCAGTCTGTCAATGTCTAAAGCGAGTACTTGATTACTTTGGCCACATTGCCAGGAAAGAAAGTGACAACCTGGAGAAATTGATAGTGACAGGGAAAGTCGACGGCAAAAGGTCGCGTGGTCGCAGCCCGATGCGTTGGTCTGACCAGATCCGCACCATCCTTGACACGACAGTCTACGACGCACTGCATGCCGCCGGTGACAGGAGACGATGGAAGGCCATCATCAAGGAAAGACTGCTAGGAGGTGGTGGTCACGACCCTCAGACATGAGGAATACGACGCGAGGAGGAGGATGTGCAGTCTCATACACTACTTTATCTACACTCATTACATCTATTATATATTTCAAAAATAAAGCAAATCAATATTAATTATAAAATGTGAATTGGTGCCAAACCCCACTCATAGGAGTCTATACGGTCTATTCCTTCTAAATTCAAAATTCTAATTTTAAAAACGTTTCTGATTGTTGCCGGCTAAAGAAGAGCTTGAGAAAGTTGGAAGTCAGGGCCGGTAAATCCTACGGTTGCCATGGAGACTGTAAATTTAAGAAATATAAGTGTTTTATAATGAGTGCCAGCTGTATCCGGGTGTTGCAGAATGGTCATTATGAAACACCCGGATACAGCAGCTTTATTTTTTAAAGTTGACTATGGCATAAAGTGTATCAGTATACGTTCAGGCATGAGTTCATAATTCGAAAATTATAACATGAGTGTAGATAAACATATATTATGTTAATACTCAGACCAAATAATAAAGTAAGACGGAACGCCCCAAACAAAAAAGTGAAGCCACTTTTTTATGTACGTGTGCGTGAGTCGCTTTTATAATGCTTTTAGAGTGTTAGTTATGGGCGTAGTTTCGTTACATGTGTGTTACGCGGTTGGGTGTAGTTTTGTTGGCGTCACTTTTTAGTTCTGGACGTTCCGTCTTACTTTTGACAAGCTTTTTTGCTGACCTTACTTTAATATTGTATTTTCATCCATACCAAACCTGTATGCAAAATTTCAGCTCAATCGGACACTGGCAAGTGGGTAAAATTTTGGTTGCAAGATTTGAACGGACATACATGCATTCATACATAGACTGCAAGTTAATAATAAAAGCTTGTAATAAAATAACAAAATCCTTGTATCCGAAATGATCCAATATGGATGTTTGGTGCTCAACTGTCTCCAACTTAAACATAATTCAAAGGCTACAAAACGGCATCCTAAGTTCATTTCAAATGCACCATAGTTCATTACCAACTCAGAAGAACTGTTAAGGCTGCTGTATACGGGTAGAGTAAACGCTAGAGTAGAGTGGTAGAGTACTAACTATACTAATGTAAACATCAATGGTAGAGTAGAGTAGGTACTGAAATTTGGTAGAGTAGAGTAGCAAGCACCGCGGGCAAGCAACTCTACCGGAGTTAAAACTAGCAGGGAATATATAACAGATTTATTTGTTTTCACATTTAATATTCTTAAATGTTATTTTTTTTAACTTCATCATATAATATCTCCATACCTTAATCTAACCTTAATCTAAAATAAGTAAGAGTAGGTATGTTAATCCTCTGAATTCATTAGAATTATTGAATTATTAGATTAGAGCGTTTAAATGAAAAGCATGAAAGTTTCAATTTTCAACTCATCCCCCTTTATTCCAAAACGTAGACTAAAATAGTCCTGGTTTAAAACTGGTACTAAACGGGTGCTGTCACTTTCATTTTCCAGATGAAAGACAGAATTAGCATCAGTTTTAAACCAGGGGGGCTACCGGCTAAGAAATGTGGATATGGGTATGGGCTTCAACTGTCATTTGAATTCCTTATTTTGATAGATTTTTGCTCGTTCTGTTGAACGTTGCTAGCTAGTTATCGTTATACCCGACGTCACAAAACAAGGAACTGATAGCGGCTATTTCTTTATAAAATTGACTTAAAGTTCCCAAAAACGTATGAAGTTCATAGGTACCCATAAAGTTACGCGGTAGCCCCCCTGATCTAACTTTAGTCCACGTTTTGGAATACGGGGATTGTTTTTAAACTCCAATAAGAATATATCGTACCGGTACTGCTGGTTGATCATGTGCGGCATCCGGGTGATGATGCTGGGCTCCTCGGCGACGGGCTTGTACGGCTGCGGCGACCCCGCCACGGACAGCGTGCCTGGACAAACATAGCTCGTTTACGACAAACACAGTGGGATCATAATGACTGCACGTTAGTGAAGTGATATCATGTCATGTCAGCCGAACAACGCCCACTGCTGGGCCTCCCCAAGGATCTCCACAACGATCGGTAATGCGCTGTCCGCATCCAGCGGCTTCCCGTGACCTTGATGTAGCCACACTACTAGTTTGGGGAAATTAAATACACTGTAATGCATTCATCAGTTTGTAAAAATAAAATAAAACATGTACGTACACAATAATTTCTTATTTAATAAAATCGGGTGTGATACCTGACTTCGAATAGTGTAACACCGAATACCACGTCCCCGTAAGTTTATTAATACGAATCACTTAACAACGAATGCACGCCACCACGAAAAACATAGCACCAAAGCCACGCGATCTCGAATAACAGAACCTCTAATTCACTAATACGAATCACTTGAATACGAATGCACGCCACTAAGTAACTAACTTTACATTTTTTATTCAATAATTGTTTTTTCCTTTCCTCGAAATTTTGATTTAGTAAATTGTCAAATGAATAAATAGCTTTTATTGCATTTGGTTGATTGTTAAATAATGAATGGGAAATAGTTTTTGTTGCATTTAGTTGATTGTCAAATGAATAAATTATTTTTTGTAGCAAAAACAATGGATTTTTATTGTGTGGCGTGCATTCGTTTTCAATTAATGAATTAGAGGTTCTGTTACTCGAGATCGCGTGGCTTCGGTGCTATGTTTTTCGTGGTGGCGTGCATTCGTTGTTAAGTGATTCGTATTAGTAAACTTACGGGGACGTGGTATTCGGTGTTACACTTTTCGAAGTCAGGTATCACACCCAATAAAATCAAATATAAAATCTGCCTACCAATACCTGCAACCTACAACTGATAAAAATTCAAATACTTAGATGTGAAAGCCAAAAGAGAACACATGTCATGTCAAATCAAGGATTATAACTTTCAAAGAAGTAGCACAGATTACTAAATAGTTACTATGTAACAGATAGTTCACTCCGCTAAGTCTTAAGTAAAGTGTGAGTTCTTTGAAAGTGGTGTGACAATTCTTCGTAGTCACACCAATGTGAAAAAACGGTGTGACAGTGAGTCCGTCGTAGTATATTCTTATTTTGTTTTGTGTCCGCGTCTCTATTTTTATATCGATATGGTTAGTTGCAAACTGAAAGAGATGCTATAAAAAAAATTTGTTAGGAAAATATCTTTAGACGTAGGCATATTACAGAGCATCCTAGCGCAGTTTCGAGCCCAGCTATGATGCTCTATGATCTTGCTTCTAAATATAAACAGGTATAAGTTTAATTGTAATGTTAGCAAATAAGATTCGAAGGGGCTGACATGTTTGAAAACATAAGTCCCTAAATTGAATATAGAATAAAATATCTATAATAAAGATGGCGAATAAAATTAGAAAAAAAATATTGATAGAATCACATTTACATGTGATTGCTACAGCTACGGATAACAGCTCGTGTATGATTATGAGCCTAGCTTATGAGTTTAATTTTGACATAACATTATTTCAAATAAGGTTCTCGAATGTCCACGCGGACGAAGTCGCGGGCGGAAGCTAGTTATTTATAAAGAATGAGATGTTATGAAAAAGTTCTTGTGAAGAAGACCTAGTTCTGCCGAAAACCAGGTTTTTAATATTATTAAACTACTAGCTGACCCGGCAAACGTTGTTTTGCCATATTAATTATAGTGGACCAGGTAAACTTCGTATCACCGTATCACCTAAATCTATTATAGATAGACAGATTAAAATAAATGATCGCGAAGAAGTTTTATACACTGCCTGCAACAAATGTCACTTATTAAAAAGTAGGTAATCCAAAGCGGCTAAAACGTCAGTGATAACAATACTCTTTGATATACCTCTTTGGAAGAGGCTATAGAAGAAATGACAGTTTTGTATAGTACGACAGTTTAATCGATTTTGTATACAAAATTACCATTTTTATTTTATAATTTTCCTGGATAAAAAGTAGCCTATGTTACTCTCCAGCTCTCAAATTATCTCCATACCGAAAATCTCGTTGATCCGTTGCTCCGTTTTGACGTGAAAGACGGACAAACAAACAAACAAACAAACAAATAAACAAACAAACAAACACACTTTCACATTTATAATATTAGTATGGATGGAGTACTTCTTGTAAACTTGTCGAGCCAAGGAAAACTAATAAATTATTATTTAATAAAACAAATAAATCAGTTACCTTCTCGGAAGACGTTGGGCGATTGTTCCTGACGATTCTGCATACGATCTTCAGCCGTGAGCACGCCACGGAGTTCCGCGCGAACCTTCCATGCGAAAATAACACGTTAGAACTTCAAAGCGTAATGAATGAACAAACGAACAACAGCACTTTTGCTGTGTTTAATCGAAACGCGTCCTTATGCGCATGTAATAAGAGCAGTTTTTGTAGAGCAACGGCTAAATTAGAAGCTGTCGACGATACCATGAAAGCTAAATCACACGATCATAGTCAAGTTTGAAAAGCGATAGGACCTCATTAGCAAACCATACAGAAAACTATGTGAATACTGCTAAAAAGTGTCTAAGTGGTTGATTTTACACCAATAATGAAAATAATAGGTTTTACCTATGAAATTGCCGTTTTCTATGGTGAAATTTTAGGAAGTTGGAAATATCATATAAAGATATTTGGTTATTTCTTGGACGTATGAAATCCGAATTCAACGAAACTTTAGAGATATGATCAGACAACTTTAATCTAACTATTGCTTTATTTAGAAACTGCCTTGGATAAAAAAAAATATGTTCGAAGCAGCAAATTGACGACAACCAAAGAGGGGTACTTTGAAGGACTTATAAAAATTTTAGACGTGTGTTTAATTATTCTTTTAAAAGATGTTTATCATTACGATATACTAAATTTTCAAAAGTGACTATTAATTTTAATATAAAGATAATAATTAAAAAATTAAGAGAATAATAAATAATTTCTTGCAATCACACCAATTTATCTAAGCCTGTGTAAATTTCGTTTCGAAACTGTGTCATGGAAAGCTTGCTAACGGAATAATATATACTTACATAAATACTTTTTTGTTTGTAAATACATACTTAATATACATAGAAAACAACCAGACTAAGACAAATAGACATATTCATACACACAAATATTTGTCTCGTTCGGGAATCGAACCCGAGACCTCTGGCGCAGAAGGCAGGTAATCCTGGCATCCTAACCCTGCGCCAAATCGGTCGTCATTCAGATTAATGAACATGTGAGGAAAAAACGGCAATAGGGTATTTTACTGTTGTTGAAATGTAGATATTTAATGATGACGTTAAGAACCGACTATCTGTTTGATTTTGACTATAGCTGTCTCTTTCTAAAACGAAATCTTCTATGGCGTGACTATGACGCTACTAACCCACAGACGTCACTAAGATAGCGTCCTGTCCTTGTCTAATTATAAAGTTTGAAGTCCTATATCTTTGAAAATATTCAAGATAATTCAAAATGAAAACTTGTTTTGTGTAGCTAATATTTCGAAAAACATTTTAAAGAAATAAAAAAAAATCAGTAAAATACCGTATTCATAGGTAAAGAAAGACCTTACACACCTGCAACCTAGGCGTGTTAGGGAACCTCTGTTGTTCCTGGAAGTCCCCCGGGTGTCGCACCGGAACCGGAGAGCTGGGATACATGGGCGGCCGCGCCATGTCCGGGCCCATCGGCCGGACCGGAACCCCGTAACCAAGGTTACCGCCCATGGGAAACAATGGCTTCTCCTTCTTGACCCTTTTGCTTTCTTGCAAAGCGATTCGCGCTTGCCGTTTCTCCTCTCGCTCTTTCGCTTTCTGCTCTTTCAGCTTTTCCTTCTCTTCCTTCTTTTGTAATCGCTCTAGTTTCTTCGCTTCTTTCTCCGCTAGTTTGGCTTCGCGTTCTTGTCGCTTCTTTTCACGCTCGGCCTAAAATAGTCATTAGTTGCTTGAGTAAACTATGGAATGTTAACTCATAATATTTTTTGTTATTATAGTATTTAGATGGCGTACGTGTGTATATGGGAAGTATTTTGATGTTAAAACACTCACTTGATTAGTAGGTACTGGAGTGCCATCCGCCTTCAAATCTGTGGGGTTGGAAGAAAATAATGTGAATCGGTAGAGCCAGTCTAAAATAGTAATAAACAACTTATATTATTATTATAGCATGCTAATAATGAAATATTTATAAAGTTAAAAAAAAAATATGGTTCGTAAACAGAATACTTTTGAAAAAATCGACCCGTCTCACAACTCGTCCTGATGGTACTCGAACCCACAACCTTTCGCTATCCGGACGACTGCTCAAACCACTGAATCACTAATCAGTGGTTTGAGCAGTCGCCCGGATAGCGAAAAGTAGTGGGTTCGAATCCCATTGGAGTTTGTTGTGAGACGGACCGACTTTTTCTAAATACTTACTTCATTTTCAATTTTTCAATAATAAAAATTTCATTGTGTATGCTCAGAAAGAGATAACTCAGAATACTTTCTTCAAATACAAGTGATAAAAAAAACTAAGTACCTACATAATTCAATTTACTATTATTCGTGTAACCATTGAAAATTTTTCCGATATCAATAATTTCTAGCAGAATATGCATGTTTTTAGTAAAAATTTCATTTTCATGACTATCTTTTTGCTGACTACTTAAATATTGTATTGTCATCTAAATCAAACCTGTATACAAAATTTCAACTCCATAGGACACTGGGAAGTGGGTCAAATTAAGCTTGTAAGATTTGTCCCCACTACAGTCGTCACAAATTAAGATGCCCGTTTTGACACATGCTAAAGTGACATGATTAGGCATGTAACCATACGAGTCTGTAATCGATTCTCGCGATTAATCGATTAAGGTTCTGAGTAACTAATCGATTATAGTAGGTTTGCAACTTATGTGGATTAAGACTAAAGTTATTATTATAAAATGTTAAACTTACTATATAGGTACTTATACTTTTAATAAACACATAATTAAAGTATAAATTGACCTTTTATGTTATATAAACTTGAATCGAATCCACTTAAATTGCATAATTTATATAAGAGCGAACGGGCACTTGTGATTTTTAACCGGGCGATAGTTTGGTCGTTCTCAGATTCAGTATAGATAGAGTTATATGGCAGTGGCAATCGTCAGTGCGCTTAAACTATCGACCGATCAAACTATCGAAAATGACTGGCCGATAGTTGTACAATCAAACTATCGCAAACTATCGGCCGGGCGGTAATGTGCATGAAGGACTATGTGAGCGCGCGCATTGCATTCAATTAGACTATCGCCCAACTATCGGTAGACTGCGCATTCAGTATCGAACTATCGAAAATGACTGGCCAATAGTTACTACAACTATAGTTATAGTTACAGTTATACAACTATCGGCCTGTGTGTGCATGAAGGACTATGTGAGCGCGCGCCCGGATTCAACTAAACTATCGACCAACTATCGGTCGACTAAAAATCACAAGTGCTCGCAGGTTCTCAAAACCAAACTATCGGCCGACAGTTTGATCACGATCGTCTTACGATTCCTACTTAAGGTGGTTCGATCAGCTCAGTAGCGCTACCAATGGAAATTAATCAATTACGTTTTATTAAAGGCTTAGATTAAAAGTTTCGATTATTTTGCGCAAATAAAAGAGTAAAATATACTTTTAAGAACTCAAACTTTAAGAACCTTTTTAAACGTCTTGTTCGTTCAATAGTGTCAATGTACGATGTAGTGGCCAGTGGTTGGACCAACGTGTACAGGCCACTTATGGTGAACGCACGCTTGTCCGATGCGAACGCTTCGAACAAGCCGAACGAAACGTGTTTTAAGAAATCTCTGGTGTAGTGTGTGCACCTCGCCTCATATAATATGTTATGATACATGCATTATTGGGCGAGTAATAAACGCAACATTGACCTATCAAGTCGTTTCAATTATTGTCTCCCGGGTCCCACATTGCATGGCGACCCTGCCAGTGCTGCCTTGTGGCAGCGCTGCGCTGCCTTGTGGCAGCGCTGCGCTGAGATGGTTTTTATATAGAAATAATTTATAAAAGTTCCTGTGACTATGACACAATATAACTATATAAAGTGAAAGTGAAAATGACAAAAACAATACCAGAAACTATATTTTTATGCGACATTATTGTTGAAAAACCTATGTGCAAATAATTATCATGTGAAAAACTATTTTAGTGCCCTATAACTTACTTATATTAGGTTTTTTTTATATTAAAGTACCTACACAAAGCTTAATCAGAATACTTTCTCTTGAAATTATGAACTGCAACTTCAAAAACAAAACAAAATGAACTATCGAAAAATTTTAAATGTGGATTAGTGAAAAATAAATTATCAGCGGGCTGATCTCGATACTCCGACCCGAGCGATGTGTGATTAAGCTTAAGCGAGTGATGAGCTGGGCGCCGGGAGACGATGGAGTCGGATGAGGAGGCAGCCGCGAGATGTCCAGACCAGGAAATTAGGAAAAGTTGATTGTGCCCTGATCGATCGTCGCATAATCGTAAAGTCAGTGCTTAATTAATTATTAACTAGTTCCTGACAAATTGAAATTCGTATTTTTTATTTTATTTTTCCAAATTGATAACGCGAATTTTTGAAGGTCTGAGTGTATTTAAAAAAAAAGGGTAAAAGTGTAGATTTTATAACTTTTTAAGAGCAAAATTTGTGTAATTCTTCTATTGAAAATGGAAAAGTGTAATTTCTAAAACAAATATTTCTGTATTTTTTTTATAAGTACTTCCTGTTCATTTTCTTTAATTGTAATAACATTTAAGTGTAAGTACCCATCTACTACTATAATGATATTTTTTAAAGCGTATATTAAATTTAAAACGATACATATACTGTTTACTGAAATTAAAAGGGTATTTAAGTAATAACTTTTATCAGAGAAGCAGAAGTAATTTAGCTCCTTTATTTTAATTTCTTAAAACTAAACAATGTAGGTAACTGTTTAGCATTATTATTTTATAATCGGTTTATTGTATTTTTTTTGTTGTAATATCTACAAAAATAAGAACAGTTGGTGACGACTAGTTTTGATATACCTATTTATCTTGTTAATAAATAATAACTTCACTCTAAAACGTTTCAAGTATTTTGTTGTGTCAACATTGATTATATGATATACTTATAACGAAAGCTTATTTATCTTATTTTAGTTTTTTAATTAATTTTTTTTAAGGATATTTTACACTGTTGGCAATTTTTTTTTTATGAACCTTTAAAATGAATTTAATAGTTAAATAGAAGTTTGTTGATTTTGATTTTACGTAATGTACTAACCCGGATTGGTTATGTGTCTGATCTTTTATCATTTATTTTATATGCAGAAATATGTAATTACTTATTTTATTATAAGGTTTTTTTTCCTTGATTTTACTTTGAATATGAATCAGTTTATCATGCCATTATGGATTGCCTAGTATTAAAACTTAGTATTTTCTTTCTATTTTTTTCCTATAAGTAGTATAGTACTGAAAAACGTAATATTTATAAATTATAATTACTTAAACATAAATAACAAACAAACTTTTAACGTTAAAATCGTTTTTTGTCACATTAATAACTACGTCTTTTTTTCAGTTACTTAGGTTTTTTTTTGCTGACCTAACAACACGTGCAGACTAACTGTGGCGTGCCGTAAATAGGTAAGTACCTATACGTATAACTTTAAGACAAAGTCAATTTACCGAATATATTTTCCATAATTAATTGAGAAAGTTTTATGTAGGTATATAAATAAATGACGACTATTGCTTCTGGTACGACATTATTTGAAAGTTACTATTTGTTCTTTAGTAGGTATTGATTGATTTTTATTTCACATTTTAGTGCCTTTATTTTGAATTTTTATGCAAATCTTTTCATATAGGTACTTACTTACATAAGTACTAAAAATAAAATATAAGTATTGTAGTACATATTACATCTTTCTATTCTTTATACAGCAATTTACTTATAACAGAAAATTTTCATTTTATATCTTTGTTTTTTTAAGATTTTAGTTTAATTATTTAAGACATTAATTTTTGTTGTTGGATTTAATAGACTGACCATTTACAGTTTGGTAAAATAAAGATACTTATCGAAAATTCAAGGCATATTTTAGACAGAATTCTTAATCGCTCTTGCAGTACTTTACTACTACATCAGCTTTGTTCTAATTAATGCAAAAACAATGGGTTTTTTTTTTCAGGAATTACTAATTTATCTAATGAGAACATGATCGAATTTATATGTTTATGATTGTTTTCTTATTTACGTATTTTATCAAAAGTAAGAAGTATAGCTTGTATTATTTGGTATTTTACGGATTTTTTTTATGAAATAAAACAGTAGTAAGTATAAAAAAAACATTTCCAGTTAAATTCTATTTTGTCGCAATTTATTTTAACAGTTCATTTAATTACTGTAAGTGACTCTAAAATTAAAGTTCAATCTAAAAAGAAAACAGTACATTATGCATTTTAAAAGTTAACATTTATTTATATTAATTTGAAGTTATCTGAGTGTACTTATTCAATGTATGTTGTATGTATAATATTCACGCATCTTGAGTTTGTTGCACTAACAAGTAAATAGGATTTATACTTACAATTTTATGAAAATACTCTTTGTCAATATTTTATTAGTATATCCGTATAGATTTTATTTATTTAGTAAATTCATATTCTATCTATAAAAACATCTAAAAACAAGTTAGAATCAAAGTAAAGTCTAATGTAAAAGAGTAATGTTTTGTTTAAATTTATTTAAAGATAGATTAAAGTTTCAATAATTGTTTGTTGTAATTTCAGTTGGAATGTCTAACGTATTAGGTATGGTCATCGTATTTCTTTGTCGTTCCCATTTCCAGATGATAATGCTTAGCTTGCGTTAGTGGAAGCGAAGTAGTAACTTAATGCTTCTGTAAATAATGTCGCACAAGTCGTCGTTCTAGAAATGATGATCTTGCTTGTTTAAATAAAATTACAAATATAATGTTATCTTAATAATGGGTATGTTTTTTTTTGTTCGAGAATAAAAGATGTTTTTCTGGGGAGAAAGATCAATCATCATACTACCAGATTCTTTTTTTAATATTTTTTTTAGTAATGTAGTCAAAAGTTTTGATAGAGTTATATGGTTTTAAATGGATTGATTTGGATTTAGCTAGCTGTATTAAAAATCTTTTTGTAACGAGTAGTGTGCAATTAGGTACAGCATGAAAAGAAGTTAGGTATTGGGATAGTTTAAGTTAGCTGTATTAAAAATCTTTTTGTAACGAATTGTTTGCAATTAGGTACAGCGCAAATGGAAGTTATGAATTGGAAATGTAGTTATATTTATGAATGGCTTGGGACCGATGTGTTTGTGTTTATTTAAGGTTGTAGGCGAATAATACAGTTTATAAGGTATCCTTCGCAATCGGACTGATCACCCGAGACCTTGGAATACTCTTGTAAACTCTAATATTCATATTTTGGTATTGTGTTTATTATGATTGGTTTGGTATGAAAGTTATGTGTTATATGCTCCAAATAAGGTACACGTGATGTTGTAATGGTACACGGTGGGTCAGATCCTTCCATTCGATCATGGTGCGAACGAGCTTTCCTCCGTGAGATAAGTTGGAGTCCAAAAGAGGCTTAAAACTTGACCCCCAATGTAGGTTATGCGCATAACCCAAAATGGCACAAAGTTGTCCATTTTATATATAAAAGTGTATAAATAAGAGTCGCGACTATAAATAAATAAATGAGTGTACCAAATAAAATAAATAAAAGGCCGAGCCATTTATGTTATGATAGGCAAAGTACCTATGATGTTATATTGTTGTGATAAGTGTACCAATGATGTATGAAGATATTATGAAGTAATTATGAGCATGAGTATGGAATAAGTGTGGTTCAAAAGAAGTACTTACGTAATAAGTGGAGAATTATGAATTATTGATATGAATTTATTGAAAAGAAGAAAAGTTATTTAAAGCTAGATTTTGGTTAACTGAATAGAGAATTATTTAAAGAGTTGATTTTAAAGTTGAGAATATAAATTAAAAGCGAAGTTTAATTCATGAGTATGTAGATTGGTAGTATGGTGATGACATTAAGTACTTAAGTAATTATGTGTAGAAAAACAAAAGGTTTAATAAGTAGCTTTAACCAAGCAGTACTTAATAGAAGTTTTACGGAGAAAGGTGAATATATTTCAACGTTTGTTTTGCTATTTTAAGAGCATGAAGTTAATTTTATATATTATTATTATTAAAATCGATGATCAACCTCACTACCCAATAAAGTTTTTTAAATGTTAGCAAAGTTAAATATGTGTCCATTATTATTTTAAAATAAATTTTCTTTTTATCATAAAGTTTTCGTAACGATTAGTGTACAAACGTAGTAGGGTTGCCAACAGTGATACAACAGTGATACAAACAGTGTTAAATAAGTCGATTTGTTTAGTATAACTTTCTTGTGCCTAAGCAAGAATTTCATTTTAAATGTTAATTAAGATGATAGACTAGCATTGTAAGTTTTTTTTGTCTCTGTTGCTTCAAAATTTTTTAATAAATAAGAACCTATTATAGATATTAGGTCAATAATCATCAGATCTGATGATTTTGGTTCTGTGCTATACATGTGCGATTTTACCGATATGATATTGATAAGATTTTTATTGTTTTATTCTGTTTTGCGAAAAATTTGAAAGTTATTGTTTTGTTTCTGTGCTTTCATGAAAGTAAATATTTATAAAAACAATATGTTATAATTAAGCAAAAATCTATTAATGTTTTTTGTTCTGTCCGAACTTTGAGTACAATATTATTACTTAATTTAAGTTCTATTTTTTTCAAATAGTTTTACTATTTTCAAAATAAACTTGAGATTGATGATAACAATAATAAAATAACTGTTGTGTACTTACTTTAAAATCAATAATTGAATTAGTATAAAATATGTGTATGAGAAATTGGTTTTCGAACATACTTAAACTCCTTTAAGTAATTTTTTTTTTAAATAAAAGGGTTTTTAGTGTACCTATCTAAAAAATATCAGACAGCTTTCAAAATGTATATTAAAAAAAAAACTCTAAAGTTTTTATTGTAATAACAAAAACAAATGTATTTATTTTTCTTTTTCAAAAAAACGGGGGAGGTGTAGTGTGTGCACCTCGCCTCATATAATATGTTATGATACATGCATTATTGGGCGAGTAATAAACGCAACATTGACCTATCAAGTCGTTTCAATTATTGTCTCCCGGGTCCCACATTGCACTGGAAAGGTGAACGTGACGATTCGACATGGTGAGATGTGCAAGGTTGTCTAGGTTTTATTTAAAGAATTTTTTTTTTTTTCATTCGGTTCATTCGAAACTTTCTCCTTGGATAAGTTTAGAAACCGTTTTATCGAAATCATTGTTGCAAATTCATAATTTCACTAATGCTTTAAGCGCCAATCTAGTTTTCACACAAAAAAATCAATTTTACATATTAATCTATTAAAGTGGTTATAACGATTATTTGGATAAAATTGAATGAAGCTGGAGAAATCCTGCACGCAACGGTTACAACACTAGTATTTAAAAAAATAAAGACTGAGAACGTAACTGTTTTTCGAGACGTTTCGTAGTTAATCGAATCTGCGTTTACTTTGGAATAAACGCAAAAATAATACGCGGATTACACTTTGCCATAATTTATGATGCGTTAAAAAATGTAACATATTATTTTCATACACCTTTGATAAGTAATCAGCATATATTTGATTTTTTGGTTTTCGTAACAAGTTACATTCTAGGGTCATTACCATGTGTCAAAACGGGCATCTTAATTTGTGACGACTGTAACTAACAAATTAAGAGCGAACTTGTGATAAGAAGCGCACTTGTGATTTTTAATCGGGCGATAGTTTGATCGTTCGTTTGATGGCAATGCGCGCACTGACGATTAAAAATCGATCGATCAAACTATCGGCCGATAGTTGTTCGATCAAACTATCGCACAGCACAACTATCGGCCGGCCGGTAATGTGCATGAAGGACTATGCGGGTCGTTACGTTCCCTAAAATATGGTTGAGCGAAGCGATGGCTGGTTCATGCGTCATGCTCGTGAACGGGTGCTGCCAGTGGGAATGGGTCTGCTCTTATCTGCTTGCTTTAAAATGTGTTTTCTTTTGTTTTTATTCATTTTATTAAGAATTACATTTGAAACATGTATGGCGCAACTTGCAGTATATAGTAGAATTGTCTTTTGTTTTTAACTAATATTAAAGCTTTAAGTAGAGTTCCTAAGTACTTAATTGAAAATTGTTCACCGCTATGATCATTAGTTCGCCTATACTTAACTGTATTTATCATAACCCATTGTGTAATTGTGATGGAAACTGACCTTAGTCATACCATGTTAAGGTCATTTTTCAATTTGACGACTCTGTATGAAATAAAACAGGGAGAAAAAAACAACCCTTGGAGTTTCTTGCCGGTTCTTCTCCAAGGCCTCCCGCTGTAGGGTTTGCGAACCGATGGCGTAGCTTCTATGACGTTCACAAGTATTGTAAATAACAATCTAAATTGAATAAACATATTTGAATCTTGAATCTTGAATCTATGTGAGCGCGCGCACTGTGATTCAACTAAACTATCGCACAACTATCGGCCGACAGTTTGATCACAATCGGCTTACGATTCCGACTAGACTATCGGTCGATAAAAAATCACAAGTGCGCGTTGGCTCTTACTAACATGGCAAGTTAATAAAAAGCTTGTAAAATAGACGATAGAGCCAAAAGAATCTGACCTTTAATCTTAACCCCGACGAGTTTAGCCAAGGCGTCATCTTCGTCGTGCGGCGTGGGGCGCCCCCGGCCGCGGCCGCGCCCCCGCCCGCGGCCCCGCCCCCGCGCGCGCGCCGCCCCCGCGCCCGCCCCGCCCCCGCCCCCGCCCCCGCCGCTCGTGCTCGCTGCCTGCGCGTCTACGGGAAATGGACGATCGATACAAATACCACAGTTTAAGCAATCTTTCTATACAGTTGGACGACGCCCTTGAAGTTGGGCGATGCCGACGCCTGTATAGGTATTTACGTAAGTACGTAAGGGTTGTCACTTTAAAATGTGACCGTGGACCTTTTACGACCCCGGGTGGGTACATTGGTATTGCGATATTAAATTAATAATATAATTTAATAATGCAAATGCAATGTCAAAATTATTAAAAAATTCAATATGGCGGCCGACTTTTTTGTTTGTAGGCTGATTTCGATGAAACTCGGTTTTTGCTACTATTTTGACAAGAAAACAGCAACGCAATGTCAAAAAAATTAAACTCCAAGATGGCGGTCAACTTATTAGTTTGTGGGCCGATTTCGATAAAACTCGATTTATGGTACTATTTTGACAAGAAAACATCAACGCAATGTTAAAAATATAAAGAAATCCAAGATGGCGGCCAACTTTTTTGTTTGTAAGCCGATTTGTTTCTGGTACTATTTTGACAAGAAAACAGCAACGAAGTGTTAAAAATATTAAAAAATCGAAGATGGCGGCCAACTTTTTTGTTTGCAGGCCGATTTCGATGAAACTCAGTTTCTGGTTCTATTTTGACAAGAAAACAGCAACGCAATGTTAAAAGTATTAAAAAATCCAAGATGGCGGCCAACTTTTTTGTTAGCACGCCGATTTCAATGAAACGCAGTTTCTGGTACTATTTTGACAAGAAAACAGCAACGCAATGTTAGAAATATAAAAATTCAAGATGGCGGCCAAATTTTTTGTTTAAAATAGTACCAGAAACTGAATTTAATCGAAATCGGCCAACAAACAAAAAACTTGTCCGCCATGTTGGATTTTATATTTTTAACATTGCGTTGCTGTTTTCTTGTCAAAATAGTACCAGAAACTGAGTTTCATCGAAATCGGCCTGCTAACAAAAAAGTTGGCCGCCATCTTGGATTTTTTAATACTTTTAACATTGTGTTGTTTTCTTGTCAAAATTGTACTAAAAACCAAGTTTCATCAAAATCGGCTCACAAACAAAAAAGTTGGCCGCCATCTTGGATTTTTAATATTTTTAACATTGCGTTGCTGTTTTCTTGTCAAAATAGTACCAGAAACTGAGTTTCATCGAAATCGGCCTGCTAACAAAAAATTTGTCCGCCATCTTGAATTTTTTTATACTTTTAATATTGCGTTGCTGTTTTCTGGTCAAAATAGAACCACAAACTGAGTTTCATTTAAATCGGTCTGCAAACAAAAAAGTCGGCCGCCATCTTGGATTTTTGATATTTTTAACATTGCGTTGCTGTTTTCTTGTCAAAATAGCACCAGAAACTGAGTTTCATCGAAATCAGCCTGCAAACAAAAAAGTTGGCCGCCATCTTGGATTTTTTATACTTTTAACATTGCGTTGTTGTTTTCTTGTCAAAATAGTACCAGAAACTAAGTTTCATCAAAATCAGCTTACAAAAATAAGTTGGCCGCCATCTTGGTTTATTTTTATTTTTGACATTGCGTTGTTGTTTTCTTGTCAAAATTGTTCTAAAAACCAAGTTTCATCAAAATCGGCTAACAAACAAAAAAGTTGGCTGCCATCTTGGATTTTTAATATTTTTAACATTGCGTTGCTGTTTTCTTGTCAAAATAGTACCAGAAACTGAGTTTCATCGAAATCGGCCTGCTAACAAAAAAGTTGGCCGCCATCTTGGATTTTTTTTTCACTTTTAACATTGCGTTGTTTTCGTGTCAAAATAGTACCAGAAACTAAATTTCATCAAAATCGGCTTACAAAAAAAAAGTTGGCCGCCATCTTGTTTTTTTTTTTATTTTTGACATTGTGTTGTTGTTTTCTTGTCAAAATTGTACCAAAAACCAAGTTTCATCAAAATCAGCTTACAAAAATAAGTTGGCCGCCATCTTGGTTTATTTTTATTTTTGACATTGCGTTGTTGTTTTCTTGTCAAAATTGTTCTAAAAACCAAGTTTCATCAAAATCGGCTAACAAACAAAAAAGTTGGCTGCCATCTTGGATTTTTAATATTTTTAACATTGCGTTGCTGTTTTCTTGTCAAAATAGTACCAGAAACTGAGTTTCATCGAAATCGGCCTGCTAACAAAAAAGTTGGCCGCCATCTTGGATTTTTTTTTCACTTTTAACATTGCGTTGTTTTCGTGTCAAAATAGTACCAGAAACTAAATTTCATCAAAATCGGCTTACAAAAAAAAAGTTGGCCGCCATCTTGTTTTTTTTTTTTATTTTTGACATTGTGTTGTTGTTTTCTTGTCAAAATTGTACCAAAAACCAAGTTTCATCAAAGTCGGCCCGCAAGCAAAAAAGTTGGCGGCCATCTTGGATTTTGGAAATTGCCTTTTTTTTATAAGCGAGATGAAGATTTGCACTCACTCACACTACATGTCGTATGCAACATAATATTAATTTAAAAATAAATTATAACGATAAAGTCGTGATAGCCCTGGAAGACTTGTCCCGAGTTATCAAATCAAATCAAATCAAATCATTTATTCTGAACAATAAGTCACATTGTGTTGAATATTACATTATAAGTAGGTATGTAGGAACATTATATTTTGTACTATTACATTAAATAACACATTACATTACATACATTGCGTTTACACTATAATTATCAGGCAATTAATTAATTTCTAATTCGATAATAACATTAAGATATACAATTATATAAACTCTGCATGATTATTAGACATGAATATAACACAGATTTACCTAAATGAATTATATTTCCTAAAAGTCGTCAATAGAATAACAACACTTATTCAACAGAAGGGCGTGCAGTTTATTTTTGAAAATTTTCCAATTGCAAACAGTTTTTAGGTCATTTGGTAATTTATTAAAGAGCTTGACAGCTTGGAACCTGGCGCCATGTTTGACTACTTCTAATTTAGGGATAATGTCATAATGTAAGTGCATCCTCCTTGTTCTCTCGCGTAACTCTCTGTCTGTAGCAGTTTCCTTTTGCGTCAGCATTTTCCTAAATTCTGTTACAACAATCAGTATATATAAACTGGGAACGGTAAGTATGTTGTACTTTGCAAAATAATCTCTACAAGACTGCCACTGTGGTATACGTGCAATAACTCTTATCGCTCTTTTTTGCAGCCTGAAAGCTGTCAATTGATTATAATTGTAGCTATTTCCCCACAGTTTAATACTGTAGCGCAATTTGGACTCTACTAGTGCATAATAAATTAGTTTAAGCTGTTCAACTGTTAAAATGTCTCGTAAACTTCTTAGAGCATAGCACGCAGAGCTGATTGATTTTGTTAAGTAATCTAATTCAGTTTTCCAGTTAAGAGTCGAATCCATATGTACTCCCAAAAATTTTACCTGGTCTACCATATCAAGCTTCTTGTTATGCATGTAGGCATCTAAAACATCTTTATTTCTGGTTGTTGATTTAAACATCATGGCACATGTTTTATCTCTATTCAGTTTCAAATTGTTAGCAGTGAACCATTCTTCGAACAAAATTAGCAGACTATTTACTTTATGCGTAAGTTCATTTAGATTTTCAGCACAGGCTATAGCATTCGTGTCGTCTGCGTAGACAACCAACCTTACACCTATAATAGAGTTATTAATATATTCAATCAAGTCGTTTATGAATATGTTAAACAGTATTGGACCTAGTATTGAGCCCTGTGGAACTCCTCTTTTCATAACTGTCATCTTCGATGTCCATGTTTGTTCTTGGTTACCTTCATTTGATTTTATTTCTATGTACTGTCGTCTATTTTTTAAGTAAGATTTGAATAATTTAAGACTGTTTCCTCGTATACCGTAATACTCAAGTTTGTGTAAAAGTATATCGTGATCTACTGTGTCAAATGCCGAACTCAAATCCAGGAAAATTCCTGCAACTTTTTTATTATCATTAAGGCAAATAAGTACATCATCAATAAGTTGTCCTATTGCATCTGATGTGCCTAAATCTCTTTGATAACCATATTGCCTTTTATTAAGTAAGTTATTTGAATCTATATGTTTAACTAATCGTTTTTTGATAATCTTTTCATAAATTTTTGAAAGTATAGATAACAAAGAGATTGGCCTATAGTTTTTGGGGTCAGTTTTTGGACCTTTTTTGTGTACAGGTATTACTCGACCTATTTTTAGCTGGTCAGGGCATACACCTTCTTTAAGACACATGTTATAAAGATGTGCAAGAGGATCTGCCAATACATCAATGTTTTCCTTTATGACTGATATAGGGATTTCATCGTGACCACAAGATTTTTTATTCTTCATCGATATTACTATGTTTTTTATTTCGTTTGGTGTAACATCATCCCAAGTCAAACTAGTTTGTGCTTCAGACAGGTTCGCGTGTAGGAATCTTAGTGCTTTTTGGTTATTGCCGAACTTACTATGAACGGCGTTGTATGTAACTCGGGACAAGCACTCCCCCGTCTCACCCCGCAAGCCCCGCACGATTGACCTGTCTAGACGTCTCCGTCGGCCTACTGTATGAAAAGTTGCTTATTCTGTGCAAATACTATGTATCAGGGGCCCTACCGGCGAACTTTACGAACTTCGGAAATCTGCCGGGCTTCAACTTAAAACAGTCATATCGAAATACGTAATTTCTTATTGTACTATTTGGCGAGTTATTTGGAAGACATCATGAATCGTTGTTTGCCATTTTGGCCTGCTTGAGGCTCGATTCATCTGCTTTAATTTAAGCCCGGCAGATTTCCGATGGTCGGAGCGTTCATCGGTACGACCCCAGGAGCATTCCATGGAAATATCAACTTTTGTTCCGCACGTAAAGGTTCCAAGAAGGATATTTACAGTGGAAAAAGATACTGATGGAATGTAATCCGAAATTAAATATTCTGATATCAATAGCAGTCCTTTAGCTAATTAGAAGTATACAAAAGCATCGCCTTTCGTGTGGGACATTTTAGTGAAATGCTCCATCATACTCATACATTTGAACCTCGTACAAATTCTGTCATTTGAATTCCTCATTTTGATAGGTTTTTGTTGCTCTGGGGGGTAATTGTCTAACTCAACATCAATCGCAATCGCTTTCAGTTTGACATCCATCATGCATCCATCACTTGTTGTCAAGAAAGTTGTCAAAGTTTTAGTTAACAAAAGCAGCAATGGCCGTACAATATCTTTCAAACTGAAAGCGATTGCGATTGATGTTGAGTAAGACAATAGTAAGACAATAACCCCCCTGTTCAGTTGAACGACGTTTTCTTGTTTTTGTTAACAAAGAACGACTAGCGGCAAATCGCTTTAGAATATAATATGAAACTACGAACTACTTTTGAAGGTTATATCGATAAAGTACACCGCTAGTACCGATATTGAGTTTATAAAGGAATCTTATATTTGGAACTTATGCTGCATTTTTTATACCGAACACCGTTGTTTTTTTCTCGACTCACATCATTAAATCATGGAAAATTAAGTAAATACTCAGCCTCCCATATCCCCATATTTCATTTGACATCATTATAAAAAAAAACAAGATAATCATGATGTGGCGACATCTAGACGACGGACGCGCACATGGACGCATGGCACCACGGTAGCGATAGATAGCGCTAGCAATCAATGACGACTTATGTGAAGTACCTACATCGCGCGTTTTTGTACAAAAAAAAAGGAATTTGACAAAAAAAAAAAAAGTACGGACTGGATTTGAACCGTGGTCTTCTGGCTCCAATGCCGCCCGTTTTCGGCGTTTACCAGAGCTATCACATGCCATCTTATTCTAATGACATTGTAACAGTTTTTCGATCAGGTCACGTGTCCGTCTTACGAATTTTCGATCGGACGGTCACGTGTCCTGACGCGAGTTTAACATTTTTTACCCATCACAAAAAGTGCACAACGCCGCTAAAGAAGTTTTCACTTTAAAAAAACTCCAATTTCTAATACTCACTAAGATGCGCTTCAAGCTCCTCAGTCTTTGCCTTAGTGATATCCTCAGGCAGCTTCTCCAGCGGCACGACCACAGTCTTCTTGATGAGATCCGAGAGCGTCTTCTGTCGCTCCTCTTCCGACTGTTCCGCCGCCTCCGCCTTGCGCCGCTTCGCGCGGTCCGAGTCCGAATCGGAATCGAATTCGGAATCGTCCACTTTGAACTCGTCCGAGCTGTCCGGCATGTGTTTGCCGCTCGATTTGTGCATTTCCTGCAAATGTTTGTATATTGTATATTGAGTTCTGAGACTATCACATATTCCAAAGGACCAACACGTAAATTTAAAAGTAATTTTGAATGTATGAAGATTGCGCCCCCTGATATTGTATATTATATATTGCACCTGCGCTTGTGACGTGAGATTGAACATTATATGATATTTATCTAGGAACTACAGATAGACAATTTTTTCTGTTTTGGTGACAGCGGCGCTATGTATTTTTTATTCTATTTGTAGCAATTTAACCGGTCCTGACTTCTAAGACTTTCAGCCGGCAGCAGCGCTATGGTTGAACAACAATTTGACAGCAAAATTACATTAAAAAACACGTTAGTTCCAGTTTTTGCCCACCGTACTTACGTCTTCAGACTCGGTGTTGGGCATCTCTGTGTAGTTGATCTTCTTCTGCCTGGTGCGGTGTTTGGGCGACCAGTCGTTGGGCTCGGGGCTGAGTCCGCCGTACGTGACTCGAGCTCTGATGACGTTCCCCATGGCGTCGTATTGCTTCAGGCCGTGGTGTTTGCGAGACTTTGACGATCTGTGCGATTTGTGCGATTTGTCGCGACGCTTCGGCGGACGAGATTTCCTAAAGATATAAATGATTTTGAAAGGATGTCGCTATAATTGGGCCTATAATGTACCGAGGCACGCTTTGCGGAAAAAAATAGAAAGAGAAAGAAAGAAAGAAAAATAATTTATTTGGGACATCACGACAAATAATATTTACACAAAAACACATTGAAACGTACGGTACCTATGTCCCAAAATGGTCCCGACTCAGCATAATGCTTGGCTTGTGGCCAGCGCTGATCTTCCGTCGGGACCGTATTTGGTGGGGCTGTGAAGCCAACACAGTCGGACAACATAACAAGACTGAAACACTGAGAGGCCAGTGCCAGCAAAAAAAAAAAAAAAAAAAAAACAGGCATAGACAAGTGAGTGACTGTCTATCTATTTTAGTACAATTAATCTGGCTAGCGTAACTCACTGAGAAAAGAAAAAAAGAATAAAAGTTCTACTTTCACTCAAAAAATAAAAAAACTATCTAAAAACTTCATAAAAATATCGGATAGTATCCTGAACATTAAACCAGTCTTAGATTTTCTATTTGCTATTGACAGGCGAACTGATCGTCTCTGTGGGGACCTTCAATTTTTACTTTAATTTATCACTTTCATTCCAACGTAGAATTACTTACTTTTCTAAACATGTTTGTACATATTTATAAAATAATTCGTCAATTGAACACTACTAACTTTTTTCAAATGTTGCCATAGATAATAATTGGGTTACCGTTAGTTTAACACTTTCAGTGTTTATTTTTATGGTTTTAAGTAAATATTGTACATAAAAAGCACTGTTTTTGGAATCTGTATATTTTTCTCGACATTTTGATATTGGTGTGCCTCAGGTACATAAAATGGCGCAAAGTAAATAAAAAATTTGTATAAACGGTAGTGAGCAGCTGGTTTCAATCCTCATATTAAACATGCCAAATTAGGTTTGTCTGTTACTTTTGACGCCACTTATATAGCCTTTAACAAAGCTGTTTATTCACTCACTTGGCTTTCTTGTTGGACCACTCCTTAGTCCCTCCAGACTCGCTGGAAGTGTCCGCAAAAACACCTTTCTTTTTCTTCACTTCTGGTGATGATTCTCTCATCTTAGGCCGATCTATGAGGACAAATTATTCAACACATTAGCTCATAATAAGTAAAATATTCGTGTGACATAATGTCCCACTTAATCAAAACGCTAAATGTGTAACGCTTTTACAATATAGATATTGTTTGATCAAAATGTTAAAGCTATGAACCAATAAATATGCACTTTTTTATATGTTACAAGTTATTTAGACGATTATAATATAAGATATATAATACTACTTCTAGTCCCCAAGTACCCCAGATGGGATTCGAATCGAATCCACAGCCATTTGCGGTCCGATGTGCTCTTGTTTTTTTCTTCTATTATTTCTGATATAAAACTTGCATTGTAAATAGAATTTTTTTATTTATTAACATATCAGTTTTCAAGAAATTACCTTTCCTATCAGTTCTGCCCGTCGTCCGCCTAATAGGCAGAGAGTCTGATGATCTGGATGCGCCGGAACTGTCGCGCTCGGCAGAAGAAGATATTTCTTCTGATGAGGTTTCCAATCTACAAACAATATGGCCCATTTACTGAGAGTCGCAACTAAAAGTCAAAATAAAGGATCTAGAAAAAAGAGTTATATTAAAAATTGGTAAAATCTAATATTTTTCTGGCTGGTGCCAAAATCAACCAGCGCATGATTCCATCATTTTTGATAGAATCATGCGTTCCTTGGCGAAATTCCAAGTTCTATGACCGGTATAGCACGGTCTAACCACTAATGAGGATGCTTCGCTTTGGGGCGAAACACATGTAAAATGATCAGAACAAGTGTGTGGCATTTGTGAGCATTGAGTGATGGTTTAAATTGCAAGGTGTCACTGTGTTGCATGGAAAGTAAGATAATTATAATATAATATAATGGAACTTAAATACAAATTTTTAAAATTCGACCCGTCGTTATTTTATTTAATCCACAACGGGGTAGCACTTAGCCTTCATCACACCTGATGTTAAGTGGTGATAAGGCTGAAGGTGGAAGCGCACTACTCCCGGAATCCTCAATCACTGAGGGACTTGCTATCTTATCTCTTAACTACCGGAACACAATAATGCTGAAAACATCATTGTTATGGCGTCAGACTTAGATAAGATGGTGGTAGCTAGCCAGGCGGACTAAGAACAAGTCCTACCACCAACCGTCGTCGTTAATCTAATATTTCATTTTCAATCATAACAATTTGCATTGTCATTGCAAAAGAGTAAAAATATAATGTTTTATTTTTTCATATTCTGCACCTAATTGATCTATAAATCAACAAAAGCCCAATGGCGCGAACCCCGCCCGGGACTAATATTCATATGACTTTTATTCCGTTTGTTCCTTTGTTCCGTGTCTGGGTGTAATGTATTCGTACCCGGTATCCTTAAAGTCCTCGTCGATTTCGTCGTCGTCCTCGGACAGCACCTCCAGCGAGTTGAGCTTGCGCGGCTTGCGGCGGCTCTTCTTGCGGAACTTCTTCATTTCTACCGGTAGACCCTGTATGCATTAAAAAGTAGATAAAGTCGAAGCATAATGGGCGCAAACGTGTGGAGTCTGGGCCCACCCTTCAATAGTAACATGTGATATACCGTTGGATAGGACTTTTTAAGCGGAACATTAAACCTATGGTCAAATGTTAATACTTTCGGAGATACGACGTCTGAAAATTGTCTCAGTCTAACATATTCTTTATGGATATTTATAAGGTAGAATAGTACTAAGTTTTTAGTAAAAATTTCAGTTTTATGACAAACTTTTAATATTGTATTGTCATCTGAACCAAACCTGTATACAAAATTTCAGCTCCATCGGACACTGGGAAGTGGGTCAAATTAAGCTTGCAAGATTTGTCCCCACTAACTAACATACTAACTAACTAACATGGCAAGTTAATAAAAAGCTTGTAAAAAGTAGATGAAGTCAAAGTCGTTTATTCAATTTAGATTGTTATTTTCTATAACAATCTAAATTGAATAAACAAGTATCGACAAGTATTTGTGAACGTCATAGAAACTACGCCATCGGTTCGCAAACCCTACGGCGGGAGACCTTGGAGAAGAACCGGCAAAAAAACTCTTCAAGGGTTGTTATTTTTCTCCCTGTTTTATTTTATACAGAGTCGTCTTATTGAAAAATTATCTAAATAAAGTATGATTAAAGACTTTAATCATACTTTATTTAGATAATTTTGGAAACTGACTAGTTTCCACCACAAAGGATAGATAAAGCCAGGTAAAGACGGATATTACATTAAATAGGCTCCGAAACTACTGTATCGATTTCTTTGACCATTAGAAAGCTACATTTTTCCCGAGTGACATAGGCTATATTTTATCCCAATATTCCAACGGGAACAGGTACCACGCGGGTAAAACCGCGAGGATCCTCTAGTAAATAATATTAGTATTTTATTGTTTTTAATTTAAGATGAATTTGTGATGGAAGGTGACCTTACATATTATATTATGTTGAAGTCACTTTTCAATTTGACGACTGTATGAAATATGACAGAGAGATAAAAAAAGCCCTTGGCGAATTTCTTGTCGATTCTTCTCGTTACAAGGCCTCCCGCCTTAGGATTTGCGAACCGATAGCGTAGCTTCATTGACGTTCACAAGTGCTGTATCAGCCTAAAATGAATAAATAATTTGATTTGATTTGTATGGATTTGTTTCGATGTCGGTGGAATGTATTTGTGTGTCCTATGAACACCAAGTGCATGTATATTGCATACCTGCTCTCTCGCATCCCGCTGCGCCTCCCGGTGTTGCTCCTCGGCCGCTTCAATGATGGTGGAGATGTCCTTCCCCCGGCCCTGGTTGCCGGCACTCGTGGTCGGCTCTACGTATTCCTCCTGAAAACAATATTAAAGCTATTTATCGAGGAGTCCAGCAATCAATACTATATATTATTATGATAGTGACATATTTTATAAAATACAAGAGACTAGTTCGCGAGGTGTTATCAACACAGTAAGTGTTTATAAACACTTATAACTTTTTTTTTTCATCATACTTATTATGTAGCTCAAAAAAGTCTGTTTAGCTGTTTCTTATGGATTCATTTATATAAATGTTATTATTAATATTTTATGGTACTTTCGGTCTATTTGATACTCTTGTGAATTATTTTTTAAAACTGTTTGTCTACTAATGTACGCAAAACAATGAATGTGCGGTGCAGTTATATGCGGCAGGGGGTCACACCTTGATGGCGGAGCTGATGAGGCGGTCGTACTCCTGCGAGCGGTAGGACACGGGCAAAGCTTTTCGCGCCCGTAGCCTGTATACCGCCCCGTCTGACCCAGAAGACCACGAGCTACTGTCTGTTATAACAAATAAAATAAAGTATATTATAAAAATGAATTGCTGTTCGTTAATTCGTTCGTTTCACACCGCATCTGTGGTCTAGTGGTACACACCACCGGATACCGGATCTAAAGGTCCCGGGTTCGATTCCTAATGGGGGTACATATTGTATTCGGTTTGGTTGGTGGTAGGGCTTTTTCTAATTCCGCCAGGCTAGCTACCACCATCTTATCTAAGTCTGACGCCATAACAACGATGTTTTCAGCATTGTTGTGTTCCGGTAGCTAAGGATTAGATAGCCAGTTCCTCAGTGATAAGGATTCCTGGTGTAGTGCGCTTCCACCTTCATCCTTATCATTACTTAACATCAGGTGAGATGAAGACTCGTTGTGAAAAAAAAAACTCGAGAAACGGCTTGACCGATTTGACTAATATTGATCTTGAAATATTTGTGGAAGTTCAGTCAGGGAAGGGTTAAACGGTGAGAAAAACAAATAATAAGTAACGGAAAATACTAAAAACGACAGAGGTGATACGAAGTTTACTGGGTCCACTAGTCCTACTTCTTATTAATATTATAAATGTGAAAGTTTAGATGTTTGTTAATCAATCACGCTAAAACGGCGGAACGGAAATGCTTGAAAAGGTAAAAAAAGGTAAAGTAAGGAGAAACATGCGCTAGTCAACCGAGAAAATAATTACAAACGTCAAATACTATTGACAAAATGTCGTAAATGATATACTTTTTGTTTTTTTTTACACAAACACACACACGCACACACATTTAAAAACTTTGGAAGTCTCTATCTTTCAAAAGATTGACTTACCAACTGTGTAGTTTTATAATTTTGGAATATATTTGCTGTGACATACGGTAAGACGGAAGGAATGACGGACGGACGGACGGACAGACAAACATGACGAATCTATAAGGGTTCCGTTTTTTGCCAGTCGGCTATGGAACCCAACATAAAACAAAAAGTTATAAGTGTTATAACTTTAAAAACCTGTTACTAAAAAACATTTCTGAACGAAAAACTTAACAAAATCAATGTAATCTACTCACCAGTTTGAGAGTCGTCTTCTTTATCCTTTCCATTCTCTGGTTTTTCTTGCTCCGCCAGTTCTGGTTCTTCTTCTTTCTTCCGCGCTCTTTCCTCTTCCACCCGTACTACTAACTCGTCATACTTCGTCAGTTCGCTCTCCAAAGAGTTTACCAACATGTCCTGCAATACAAAGATTTCAATTTTATTGAAACTAATTTTCGCGATAAGAAAAAAAATACGTTCCAAAAAAATTGATATGGTCAACAGAACACATTTAGTTTAATACGACTTTAAGCGGATTCCAATCGAATACGCGTGATTTCATAGTGTAATTTCAAAGCACAAAAATATTGTCAACTAAATTGCGTAATCTTAATATAAATTAAAGTTCCCGCGTATTGCGCCAAATCATCAAAACGAAATGTAATAAAAAATAAACGACACGCAAATATTATTAATAATTAGAAAAATATACATTTGAATAATTGAATACTAACTTTACTTTTACTGATAAAAACTTTCTTTTGCTGATAAGCCATTGTTAAAAATGACGCAGTCACAAACTTTTTTAAATTTTAAAAATAAAATGGAAGACGCAGTAACACCTTGTTTAAAAAAAACAATAACTATGGAGGTTTTATATTTGAGCATGGAGCCATTATTTAAAAATTAAATAAGGTTTTAATTGACACTAGAAAACACGGTTGTTGTTTATTTTTAGCACGCTTTTATTAGCTTCACCTGTAACTAGCTAAATCTAAAGTCACAAATGTAAGAATAGCCTGGAATTCAAATTTAACCTACTTCTAATCTCGTATTGATTTGAAACTTTGCAAGTCTATAGGAATCAGATGACAATTCAATAATTTGCTACCATCGAGCTGATCTGATGATGGATTCAAGAGGTGGGCATAGAACTCTTCACTGGCTGCTAGGAAACCCCTCGAGTTTGGGCTCATTCGTTTTGTTCTGATGAGACCTATTTGCTACACTTTATGGTGAGGGTCTGATGATTGAGCAGGGAGGAAGCCAGTGGCACTCCTTCATGATCAATAGGAAATCCTCGAATTCCGGCTCATTTGTTTCGTTCTGATGAGACCCATTCGCTACACTTGGTGGTGAGGGTCTGATGATGGAGCTGGGAGGAAGCCAGTGGCACTCCTTAACGACCACTGGGAAACCTTTTGAGTTTGGGCTCATTTGTTTTGTTCTGATGAGACCTATTCGCTGCACTTGGTGGTGAGGGTCTGATGATGGAGCGGGGAGGAAGCCAGTGACACTCCTTAATGATCAATAGGAAACCCCTCGATTTTGGGCTATTTGTTTCGTTCTGATAAGACCTGTTCGCTACACTTCGTGGTGAGGGTCTGATGATGGAGCAGAGAGGAAGCCAGTGGCACTTCTTAATGAGCACTAGGAAACCCTTCGAGTTTGGGCTCATTTGTTTTGTTCTGATGAGACCTATTCGCTGCACTTGGTGGTGAGGGTCTGATGATGGAGCAGGGAGGAAGCCAGTGACACTCCTTAATGATCAATAGGAAACCCCTCGATTTTGGGTTATTTGTTTCGTTCTGATAAGACCTGTTCGCTACACTTCGTGGTGAGGATCTGATGATGGAGCAGGGAGGAAGCCAGTGGCACTTCTTAATGAGCACTAGGAAACCCTTCGAGTTTGGGCTCATTTGTTTTGTTCTGATGAGACCTATTCGCTGCACTTCGTGGTGAGGGTCTGATGATGGAGCAGGGAGGAAGCCAGTGACACTCCTTAATGATCAATAGGAAACCCCTCGAGTTTGAGCTATTTGTATCGTTCTGATAAGACCTGTTCGCTACACTTCGTGGTGAGGGTCTGATGATGGAGCAGGGAGGAAGCCAGTGGCACGTCTTAATGACCACTAGGAAACCTGTCGAGTTTGGGCTTATTTGTTTCGTTCTGATGATACCTGTTCGCGTAAGGTGGAAATGTAGTGATACTAACAAACGTTCTTCCATTATTGTAAAACTAACCTACATTTCACAAATAAATTATTCTGATTCTGATTCTTAATGATCAATAGGAAACCCCTCGAGTTTGGGCTCATTTGTTTAGTTCTGATAAGACCTGTTCGCTACACTTCGTGATGAGGGTCTGATGAAGGAGCAGGGAGGAAGCCAGTGGCACTCCTTCATGATCAATAGGAAATCCTCGAATTCCGGCTCATTTGTTTCGTTCTGATGAGACCCATTCGCTACACTTGGTGGTGAGGGTCTGATGATGGAGCTGGGAGGAAACCAGTGGCACTCCTTAACGACCACTGGGAAACCTTTCGAGTTTGGGCTCATTTGTTTCGTTGTGATAAGATCTATTCGCTACACTTGGTGGTGAGGGTCTTATGATGGAGCAGGGAGGAAGCCAGTGACACTTCTTAATGAGCACTAGGAAACCCTTCGAGTTTGGGCTCATTTGTTTTGTTCTGATGAGACCTATTCGCTGCACTTCGTAGTGAGGGTCTGATGATGGAGCAGGGAGGAAGCCAGTGACACTCCTTAATGATCAATAGGAAACCCCTCGAGTTTGGGCTATTTGTTTCGTTCTGATAAGACCTGTTCGCTACACTTCGTGGTGAGGGTCTGATGATGGAGCAGGGAGGAAGCCAGTGGCACTTCTTAATGGCCACTAGGAAACCCCTCGAGTTTGGGCTCATTTGTTTTGTTCTGATGATACCTATACGCTACACTTCGTGGTGAGGGTCTGATGATGGAGCAAGGAGGAAGCCAGTGACACTTCTTAATGATCAATAGGAAACCCCTCGAGTTTGGGCTCATTTGTTTAGTTCTGATAAGACCTCTTCGCTACACTTCGTGGTGAGGGTCTGATGATGGAGCAGGGAGGAAGCCAGTGACACTCCTTAATTACCACTAGAAAACCCTTCTAGTTTGGGCTCATTTGTTTTGTTTAAATGAGACCTATTCGCTACATGATGATGATGGAGCTGGGCGGAAGCTTGTGGCACTTCTTAATGTTAATTTAGTTTGCTATTTATTAAACAAAAAAATAAATAAGTAGTTTATAAAACTAAAAAAACACACTTTTAATAGTAACAGACTAAAAAGTACAAATAATATACTTACCTATATGATATAGCATTGTATTTGTCATGGATTTGCTACCCTTAGCAATATTAATAAATTTTTATTGCACTTAACACCTAATAGTAAATTGTATATCGAGGGACTAAACGAAGCCATTACACATACCAGAGGTGGTTTGACTCCCGAGCTTGCGAGGGAGTCAATGAAACCGAGGGTATATTAAGTTGGCGTTTAGTATCGATATTGAAAGATCCTCAGTGATTGAGGATTCCGGGAGTAGTAGTAGTTGTAGTTTTAATGTTTCAAGCCCTAAACTACACGAAATAAATAATTTCTAACAATTGTAAATAGTTTATTATTAAAATTCAGTGTAGTGCACAAGCGCACTTAGACGTAGAGTTGCGGAAAACGCCCGTACCGTATGAAGAAGAAGTATTAGTATACTGACATGGTTGCAAGGCGGGCAGAACCAGTCGCCCTCCGGCACGAGTAGCAGCAGCGGCTTGAGGCAGCTCGCGTGGTAGCCGCCGTCGCAGCGGTCGCATAGGAGAATCCATTCCGGTTGCTCGCCGCTGCCGCAACGTTTGCAGAAGCCGTCGTCTTTTTCTAGGAAAGAATATTGTATTGAGATTTTTAATTATTTTTATGCATTCACAATGCAATTTTCTAATTATGGTATTCATTCATCTTAACCGATTGTTAAACATTTGTGAAAATGTTTCTTTCGGGTGCGAGGGTTTCCTCACATTGATGAATCAACGCTGCCCTACAGCGTAACAAGTGATAGCAAAACTCGACGAGTCGTGTAAGCCTTTCGGTAGCTTAGTTGGTCAGAGCATAGGGCCGGATCCCCGGAGGCGCGGGTTCGAATCCCAACTGAAGGCTACGTATAGGGCTTGTGGTTTGTTACTATCACATTTTTCCTTTACTAAGAATATTGTATTTACAGGTCGAATTACACCTGTAGGTCTAGCACAACTTGCGCGCGACTCGAGTGAGAAAGAGTCGCGGGCACTTTCGACTAATCAGATCGCTTGTAGATAGTGCGCGTGACTTAATGCGACGTTCTGATTGGTTGGAAGGAGCGTGACAAAGAGTCGCGCTAAGTTGTGCTAGCCCTACTGCACCCTAAGCACGAAAAGCTATCGTTATAGTAATGGCACAGTCAGCAGGCCTAGCATGAGCAGCTTTTATCCCGCGATATGATTTATTTATTTATTAATTCTTTATTGCACATACAGCAAATGGCGGACTTAATGCCCTTAGGCATTCTCTACCAGTCTGATATAGCACGTCATGCTGTCTTGCTTACCCCACTAAGGTGTAAGCAAGAAAGCATGACGTGTTATTTATAACATATTGCGTGATATAATGATGGTCATGCTAGGCAGGCAGGGTTGAAATTTATCAGATTTTTCAAAAACGATTAATAATTTGTGGAAATATAAAAAAAAACAAACACAATCAATACTCGAAACTCAAATCGCTTTTTCTGGTTGATGTGACTTTTACTTTTTTTCCTTCCTGATCAGAAGGTCTAAGTAGCTAAATGTCCAACAGCGCGAAACGTCTGATGTGCAGTGAGTCTAACTAGCAGAATATCCATTTAGCAAAACGTCCAACTATCAAATGGTCTGTATAGCAGAACATCTATTAAGCAAAAAGTCATTTTTGTACGCTCATGATAAAAGGAAAAGTCATTTGTAAATTACATTACATTTATTTGAGAAAACAAAATCTGGATTAAAAAGCTAGAAGCGTCATGAATATTATTAGGATATTAAGCGCACAAATTCCCCTGCATTTATTTACTTATTCTTTTGATATTACCAAAGTTCATCAAAAATTCAAAGGGACTATCTTTTTGGCCCTCAAACTTATGCAGCTCTTTTGTATTTGGCATTAAACATTAAATCGATCTTCCTTCTTTTATTTCCTTCAAATAACATACTCTTGTATTTGCGATCTTGCCAAAGCGCTTCTTTTCTAAGAGCTTTATGTAATGCTAATCAAATAGCATTATTGACAATAAATTGTCAGTCACCATCAAAAAGATATGATTTAAGCTACATAGACCAAAGAATCTGTAGGTATATACAAGTCTGTACGTACGTACATATTATAATTCCGTGTCCGTTTCCCTCCCGATATAATTTCTGTGTTGAATTTTGTGCCTGAGTATCCAGACATTTTGGTAATGTGACGACGTGAATAGATGTTCTGCTATACAAACCATCTGTTATTTGGACTTTTTGCTACATAGACATTTTGCTAATGAGACTTACTGCTAATTAGACGTATCGCGCTGTTGGACATTTAGCTACTTAGACCTTCTGATCAGGAAGGCTTTTTTGGCGATGTTGCCACTATTCAAAAATTCGAACTAAATAAAAATTTTGCCCACTAGAAAAACTAGAATAATGAACGCAAAACCTAATAAAATAAATCAGATTTTTTGATTAAAATGTTTTTTTTTTTTTTACTCTGTATCGAGTCGAGAGAGCTCAAGTAATCCCAAGTGCCGGATGTAACAAACGCTTAAAGAGGAACCTGGCGGAAAGTGATAAGGAGACCCGACCATATAACGGGAACAGGGTTGGACATAGAAGAAGATTCAAGGTAGACACATCAAAATTCTAACACACCACTTGGAAATCTTTTTTTTTATATAGTATATATATATTATAATGCCCAATGGCAAAGATGAGGTCTTAGGCTGGGTTGCACCATCTTCATTTAACCTTAACTTTAACAGATACAAACTTATCTTCTTCATTTGGCCACTGACTCAAGATAAGTTTGTCTGTTATAGTTACGGTTAAAGTAAGATGGTGCAACCCACCCTAAGAATAAGATGGAGCGAGTTAGTTCACCCAGAAAAAGCCCATTCACTTGCATCTTCTAGAAGTTTGGGTTGTAGGTACTCGGGAAAACAGCCGCTGGCAGGGCATTCCATTCCTTGGCTGTTCGCATGATGAACGAGGACTTAAGGACTTAGCCCACTTATACCGCCCCGCTCCCACCCAACCAATGTATGAGCAGTCAAATATAGACTTAATGTCGTGCTCTGTAGATGCACTTTAGCTTGCGGCAGGTTCGCTTACCGCGCGCTGTCTGCTATTGTATATTGTTACTGTAAAGTGCATCTACAGAGAACGATATTAAGCCCATATTTGGCTGCTCATACTTTGGTTGGGTGAAGCGGTATAAGTTGGCTGTGACCTTTAAAGTGCTCTGTACGTGGGTTTGGAATGGGAAACAAGTATGGATGATAACCTGCAGTATGTCTGGGAACCCGATGGAAGAAAGAAGATGGCGGAATGAGGTTATGCAACTAAGATGCACACTCGCCAAAGTAGGTATAGTCTGTAGGAAACTGACAGACAAGCGACCTAACGACGGGTGATATTACAAAAATAGTAACATAACAATTCATCATTTTATTTTTATTAATCATTTTAATAGCATACCTTCTTGCAGAGTCCGCGCTCTCTTCAAGGGCTCGACTGGTTCACCTAATTCCAAGTCTGATTCTGGGGAAAACTCGTGGTCCGATTTGTTGAACTCAACTGAAACAAAAAAAAAAATATTTCACATGTCAATTCAAATCAATTTTATCTAGTTTAATAGGGTATTTGAATTTGACTGTTTTTTTTATTGACTTAAAATGTTTATTGAATTAGATGCAACACAACTTAGGTGTTTATTTTGAAATATCTTGCATATTTTCAGCGATATAGAGCATCAAACTTTCTAACTTAGACAAGGAGAGCGCTATAGAAATGTGACGTCACATTTCTAGAGCGCCTTACTCTCGCCATAGAAAATTTTGTTTTAGAAAGAGATAGCTAAGGTCACAATTAAGTAGCTCATTATTCACTTGTTATAATACAGATTGAATTTCTTTTTTCACATTTGCTATTCAATAATGTTATATTTCTGAATGTCATAAATTAATATCTACATTTAAACAACAGCGGGCAGCGGGCAGCGCAGGACCGATCGTTGTGGAGATCCTTGGGGGAGGCCTATGCCCAGCAGTGGGCGTCGTTCGGCTGACATGATGAAACAACAGTCAAATACCCAATTGGTTTGATTTATATCCAAGAAAAGTTAGAAGCATGTCATGCATTCTGTACTGAATGATGCGTCCACAGCAGAGGCACAATGTACGAAGTTTATTACTTTATAAAAAAAATATTTGAAATAGACACGTGGGTATTCTACTCTTGCATTTATAAATGCATGTTTTGATATATTTATGCGATAAAAATGCATAGTGAAATTTTTTGAGTGTTATTGAACATTGTGCTGCGTTAAGACGGACCCTAATAATGAGTCACACCAATGATTTTTGTTATCAGCATATTTAAAAAATATGTAACTCGAGAAAAAAGAATCTGTTTTAATTTTTTTCCTATCTTCAAAAAAGACTGAGATATTAAACGTTAAAGTACGGCCTCCGTGGAAAATTTGGGCGAACCAATGGCATTAACGTGTGACGTCACATCGCACTTTCGTATACCTACATGTACATAGAATCCTTTGGCTATATAGTTGCGCTCCCACGGTTTCGTAATAAATTTATTTATTTTTCTTATAGTCGATCAAGGAAATGGATAAGAAATTTTGTATTGAGCCCATGTGAAAAAACAATCAATTTTCGTAATGGCGGGCGGTATTCTGTCAATACATAGCAACCGTCAAAACAAAATGTACTTACAACCTTAAATGACTTGGTGGTTAAATATGCACCCTAAAAACTGATAGCCATTTCGATAATTTTGTGCTGCTAGTGGCGCCTCCACCACTGTGTCAGATAAGTTTGTGGGTTAAATGTCTTTCGGTATCGACAGTAGGTGACAGTTTTAGAGAGCGCCTGCGTGCGGTCGTAATCGAATACTAAACAATATCATAACCTTAGAACGAAGAAAATGTACGGTAACTAGCGTCAAAAACGCACGAGTTGCGCGCAGATTGCGCACAGACGGACTCTATGTAGGTACAGTTAGACGGAAATCACCCGCAACAGCCGCAATCGGAGATGTCAGTGCGACATGACGTCATCGCAATAGCGCGCAAGGAGAGCAAATTTACAAAATCCGGTGAAACTTTACAACGCTGTAACTTTGGAAATCCTGGCCAGATTTCGATGAAACAAAAACTATTAGTATAATTTTTATAGTCATATTTTGATGTGTTGGTGTGACTCATTGATGTCACTTCACAAATTTAACGATTATGCCTCGTCAGCAGCTATCGAAATGACGGTAATCTATACTAATATTACAAAGAAGAAAGATTTGATTGTTTGTTTGCATTGAAAAAGCTCCGAAACTACTGGACCGATTTAGAAAATTCTATGAACATTAGATAGCTACATTCTTCCCGAGTGACATATATATTTATTTTATCCCGATATTCCCACGGGAACGGGTACCGCGCGTAAAACCGCTAGGATCCGCTAGTGATAAATAGACTCACGGTCCGGCTCGTCGTGCACGTCAAACAGCGGCTCGTCGGAGTCGGAGTCCAGTCCCCCTGATTCACGAACCGTCGGAAACGGAATCGGAATCGAATTTTGTGTTTTGTCTTTGTCTGTTCAATAGTGAGTGACAGAGACAGGGCACACATTCCGCTGTCGGGAGCGTTTCCGACGGTTCGTGAATCAGGGGGCTGGGGGGCTACCGCGTAACTTTATGGATATGAACTTCATACGTTTTTGGGAACTTTAAGTCAATTTTATAAAGAAAAAAGCCTGTATCAGTTCCTTGTTTTGGGACGTCGCGTCGGATATAACGATAGCTAGCTACGTTCAACAGAACGAAGCTGCAAAAATCCATCAAAATAAAGAATTCAAATGGCATTTGAAGCCCATACCCATATCCATATTTCTTAGCCGGTAGCCCCCTGGTCGGGTCCGGTGGAGTCGGGGAGTTGCTAGCGCGCTTGCATGTAGCGAACCCTATGTAGCGAAGTGATCGCGTCGCTATAAAGTGGCGGTCACATAATTAAAGACACCAGTCGATTTTCATACAAACGAGGTAACTTTGAAACCTTGGTTCTCCGCCAGGGATTGACGTAGCTGTGATCAGATGATGCCCATCTAGGGTGTGAATGGAGGAGATTCAGATCGCCATACACACCCAACTGATATGATCAGCATTCTAAAAGATATAAGGATATGTTTAAAAAAATCCTCAAAATTAGCATAAAATTGTATGGAAATCCAGTAACTGAAAACTCTGATTCTTATATCCCTTAGAGCGATCTGAATCTCCTCCATTCACTCCCAGGATTGCCATCATCAGATCACAGCTTGGCCAATCCTTGGCGGAGAACCAAGGCTTCAAAGATACCTCGTTTGAATGGAAATCTACTGTTGTCTTTACTTATCTGACCGCCACTGTCAATACTCACGGTCGGGCTCGTCGTGCACTATGAACAGCGGCTCGTCGGAGTCGGAGTTCTCGCATGTAGCGAGCCCTATGTAGCGAAGTGATTGCGTCGCTATATAAATAGACTCACGGTCCGGCTCGTCGTGCACTATGAACAGCGGCTCGTCGGAGTCGGAGTCCTGGTCGGGTCCGGTGGAGTCGGGGCGTTGCTTTAGCGCGCTCGCATGTAGCGAGCCCTATGTAGCGAAGTGATTGCGTCGCTATATAAATAGACTCACGGTCGGGCTCGTCGTGCACGTCGAACAGCGGCTCGTCGGAGTCGGAGTCCTGGTCGGGTCCGGTGGAGTCGGGGCGTTGCTTTAGCGCGCTCGCATGTAGCGAGCCCTATGTAGCGAAGTGATTGCGTCGCTATATAAATAGACTCACGGTCGGGCTCGTCGTGCACGTCGAACAGCGGCTCGTCGGAGTCGGAGTCCTGGTCGGGTCCGGTGGAGTCGGGGCGTTGCTTTAGCGCGCTCGCATGTAGCGAACCCTATGTAGCGAAGTGATTGCGTCGCTATATAAATAGACTCACGGTCGGGCTCGTCGTGCACTATGAACAGCGGCTCGTCGGAGTCGGAGTCCTGGTCGGGTCCGGTGGAGTCGGGGCGTTGCTTTAGCGCGCTCGCATGTAGCGAGCCCTATGTAGCGAAGTGATTGCGTCGCTATATAAATAGACTCACGGTCGGGCTCGTCGTGCACGTCGAACAGCGGCTCGTCGGAGTCGGAGTCCTGGTCGGGTCCGGTGGAGTCGGGGCGTTGCTTTAGCGCGCTCGCATGTAGCGAGCCCTATGTAGCGAAGTGATTGCGTCGCTATATAAATAGACTCACGGTCGGGCTCGTCGTGCACGTCGAACAGCGGCTCGTCGGAGTCGGAGTCCTGGTCGGGTCCGGTGGAGTCGGGGCGTTGCTTTAGCGCGCTCGCATGTAGCGAGCCCTATGTAGCGAAGTGATTGCGTCGCTATATAAATAGACTCACGGTCGGGCTCGTCGTGCACGTCGAACAGCGGCTCGTCGGAGTCGGAGTCCTGGTCGGGTCCGGTGGAGTCGGGGCGTTGCTTTAGCGCGCTCGCATGTAGCGAACCCTATGTAGCGAAGTGATTGCGTCGCTATATAAATAGACTCACGGTCGGGCTCGTCGTGCACTATGAACAGCGGCTCGTCGGAGTCGGAGTCCTGGTCGGGTCCGGTGGAGTCGGGGCGTTGCTTTAGCGCGCTCGCATGTAGCGAGCCCTATGTAGCGAAGTGATTGCGTCGCTATATAAATAGACTCACGGTCGGGCTCGTCGTGCACGTCGAACAGCGGCTCGTCGGAGTCGGAGTCCTGGTCGGGTCCGGTGGAGTCGGGGCGTTGCTTTAGCGCGCTCGCATGTAGCGAACCCTATGTAGCGAAGTGATTGCGTCGCTATATAAATAGACTCACGGTCGGGCTCGTCGTGCACGTCGAACAGCGGCTCGTCGGAGTCGGAGTCCTGGTCGGGTCCGGTGGAGTCGGGGCGTTGCTTTAGCGCGCTCGCATGTAGCGAACCCTATGTAGCGAAGTGATTGCGTCGCTATATAAATAGACTCACGGTCGGGCTCGTCGTGCACGTCGAACAGCGGCTCGTCGGAGTCGGAGTCCTGGTTGGATCCGGTGGAGTCGGGGCGTTGCTTTAGCGCGCTCGCATGTAGCGAACCCTATGTAGCGAAGTGATTGCGTCGCTATATAAATAGACTCACGGTCGGGCTCGTCGTGCACTATGAACAGCGGCTCGTCGGAGTCGGAGTCCTGGCCGGGTCCGGTGGAGTCGGGGCGTTGCTTTAGCGCGCTCGCATGTAGCGAGCCCTATGTAGCGAAATGATTGCGTCGCTATATAAATAGACTCACGGTCGGGCTCGTCGTGCACGTCGAACAGCGGCTCGTCGGAGTCGGAGTCCTGGTCGGGTCCGGTGGAGTCGGGGCGTTGCTTTAGCGCGCTCGCATGTAGCGAGCCCTATGTAGCGAAGTGATTGCGTCGCTATATAAATAGACTCACGGTCGGGCTCGTCGTGCACGTCGAACAGCGGCTCGTCGGAGTCGGAGTCCTGGTCGGGTCCGGTGGAGTCGGGGCGTTGCTTTAGCGCGCTCGCATGTAGCGAACCCTATGTAGCGAAGTGATTGCGTCGCTATATAAATAGACTCACGGTCGGGCTCGTCGTGCACTATGAACAGCGGCTCGTCGGAGTCGGAGTCCTGGTCGGGTCCGGTGGAGTCGGGGCGTTGCTTTAGCGCGCTCGCATGTAGCGAGCCCTATGTAGCGAAGTGATTGCGTCGCTATATAAATAGACTCACGGTCGGGCTCGTCGTGCACGTCGAACAGCGGCTCGTCGGAGTCGGAGTCCTGGTCGGGTCCGGTGGAGTCGGGGCGTTGCTTTAGCGCGCTCGCATGTAGCGAACCCTATGTAGCGAAGTGATTGCGTCGCTATATAAATAGACTCACGGTCGGGCTCGTCGTGCACGTCGAACAGCGGCTCGTCGGAGTCGGAGTCCTGGTCGGGTCCGGTGGAGTCGGGGCGTTGCTTTAGCGCGCTCGCATGTAGCGAACCCTATGTAGCGAAGTGATTGCGTCGCTATATAAATAGACTCACGGTCGGGCTCGTCGTGCACGTCGAACAGCGGCTCGTCGGAGTCGGAGTCCTGGTCGGGTCCGGTGGAGTCGGGGCGTTGCTTTAGCGCGCTCGCATGTAGCGAACCCTATGTAGCGAAGTGATTGCGTCGCTATATAAATAGACTCACGGTCGGGCTCGTCGTGCACGTCGAACAGCGGCTCGTCGGAGTCGGAGTCCTGGTCGGGTCCGGTGGAGTCGGGGCGTTGCTTTAGCGCGCTCGCATGTAGCGAACCCTATGTAGCGAAGTGATTGCGTCGCTATATAAATAGACTCACGGTCGGGCTCGTCGTGCACGTCGAACAGCGGCTCGTCGGAGTCGGAGTCCTGGTCGGGTCCGGTGGAGTCGGGGCGTTGCTTTAGCACGCTCGCATGTAGCGAACCCTATGTAGCGAAGTGATTGCGTCGCTATATAAATAGACTCACGGTCGGGCTCGTCGTGCACTATGAACAGCGGCTCGTCGGAGTCGGAGTCCTGGCCGGGTCCGGTGGAGTCGGGGCGTTGCTTTAGCGCGCTCGCATGTAGCGAACCCTATGTAGCGAAGTGATTGCGTCGCTATATAAATAGACTCACGGTCGGGCTCGTCGTGCACGTCGAACAGCGGCTCGTCGGAGTCGGAGTCCTGGTCGGGTCCGGTGGAGTCGGGGCGTTGCTTTAGCGCGCTCGCATGTAGTGAACCCTATGTAGCGAAGTGATTGCGTCGCTATATAAATAGACTCACGGTCGGGCTCGTCGTGCACGTCGAACAGCGGCTCGTCGGAGTCGGAGTCCTGGTCGGGTCCGGTGGAGTCGGGGCGTTGCTTTAGCGCGCTCGCATGTAGCGAACCCTATGTAGCGAAGTGATTGCGTCGCTATATAAATAGACTCACGGTCGGGCTCGTCGTGCACGTCGAACAGCGGCTCGTCGGAGTCGGAGTCCTGGTCGGGTCCGGTGGAGTCGGGGCGTTGCTTTAGCGCGCTCGCATGTAGCGAGCCCTATGTAGCGAAGTGATTGCGTCGCTATATAAATAGACTCACGGTCGGGCTCGTCGTGCACGTCGAACAGCGGCTCGTCGGAGTCGGAGTCCTGGTCGGGTCCGGTGGAGTCGGGGCGTTGCTTTAGCGCGCTCGCATGTAGCGAACCCTATGTAGCGAAGTGATTGCGTCGCTATATAAATAGACTCACGGTCGGGCTCGTCGTGCACGTCGAACAGCGGCTCGTCGGAGTCGGAGTCCTGGTCGGGTCCGGTGGAGTCGGGGCGTTGCTTTAGCGCGCTCGCATGTAGCGAACCCTATGTAGCGAAGTGATTGCGTCGCTATATAAATAGACTCACGGTCGGGCTCGTCGTGCACGTCGAACAGCGGCTCGTCGGAGTCGGAGTCCTGGTCGGGTCCGGTGGAGTCGGGGCGTTGCTTTAGCGCGCTCGCATGTAGCGAACCCTATGTAGCGAAGTGATTGCGTCGCTATATAAATAGACTCACGGTCGGGCTCGTCGTGCACGTCGAACAGCGGCTCGTCGGAGTCGGAGTCCTGGTCGGGTCCGGTGGAGTCGGCGGCGCGCCAGGCGTTGCTTTTGCGCGCTCGCACCTTTTCACCTTCGGAGCTACTCGCTCCGCTCGCTCGCCATTCCTCTTCGTCTTTGTTCTGTGGCAAAATTAATATGAACGTTTATAAATCGACATCGACATGTAAAGCGCCCCACAGATCGATCAATTTACCTGTCGGCAACGACCGTCAGTGCCCCTAATATGATTTGATTTTAACTGTCAACGTTTACGAAAACTCGGATGAACTGCTCATGTCGGTAAAACAGTCAAAGGACATGAAAGAGATGAGCGATAATTTTCGATTACGAATACAGTCTGCCAAACTCATACTAGGGTACTGACAGGCCGTTGCCAACAGGCCAACTGATCATCTGTGGGCTCCTTTAGTGAGAAAATGAGTTTAGAGATTATTATTCATTATACCGAAAACACTATGCTGACGTACAACAATCCCTACCAGTTAAACCATGGTTTTTCAAATATAAAAAGGCATCGAAACCATGTACATCTGTCGTGTGTCGATTGAGGCTAGGCCACGCATGTACCCCTGTCCATCTAGCAAAAATTAGGGTTAGAGACTCGTCGCTTTGCGAGTGCGGTCTAGAGGAGGGAACGACTGATCACATTTTCTTCAATTGCCGTAAAGTCAGTTCGACTTCACTGTATGATGTCCTCCCTCCATGTATCCCCAAACCTACACTTTAAAAGTGTCCTCAGTTACGTAAAACCTCCTGACATCTCTGTTTTGTGTGACTTTATTACTAAAAATAATATACGATTATAATTTATTTATTTATAATCTACTAACACATTTTATATATAAGTATTGTGCGCGTCTTTATTTCAGATAGGTCCACAGCAAGTTCTACAGCCTTAAAATTCTAAAACTTAGACCACCTACGTTGTATTCTTACGAGACGCCTTGAAGAAGCAGAGTCTGTAGGAACAAAAAACTGAGCGAAAAACTGGACATTGGCGAAATCCAAAAGGGAACCGCCACCGCATAAAAAGAAGAAGAACAAGTAACGGAATTCAAAAGTTCTTAAGCTATCACGAAAGAAACTATGAATGAAAACATATGGTGAATATTCAATGAACTACTATTGTTATTTAATTAAAGTGATTGCAGGTTCATTTCAGAATTAATTTACGAAAATGAGTTCAACTTAGAAGTTGTCTTCGTCAACTTAGAACTAGTCAAATTAGAATATGAAGTGCATTTTCACAACAAATACAAATACATAATATTTTATTTGGTACCAGGCACAGGACATTGCAATAAACATTACATATTACCTAACAAAAACAACACACACCAAAAAATTTAGTTAATTTCACAACTTACAAATAACCTTATCACACAGTAAACACCTACCTTTTTCTTATGGATCATTTTGAGTTCCCTCAGTGCTACCTCTTCCAGGTGCCTCCTGTCCGCTTCCTCCTTGATCTTCATCTGCGCTATCCTCCGTGATTGCCTCACAGGAGCAGCATCTGAGTCTTCTGAATCATCCTTTGCACCTTTGACTTTCCCTTTTACCGGCTCTTTGCCTCTAGGTTTCTTTTTCAAGACCTTTTTCGAAGCTTTCTTCCCGGCTGCTGTGAATTTAAGAAAAGTTTTTAATTTAGTTATTAGAGATTACAATAAGTAGGTAAGTTAAGTACATTGAATAGTCCTTACCTAAGCTATATAATGTTTCCTCTTCAGATTCATCTGTAGAATGTTTCTCCAATAGTTTAGCTTCAACTTTCTTTCTGCAATTTATAATAGCAATTGTTACAAAATAATCTCGAAAGAATAATCACATGTTACAATGGAAATGTAGAAATTATTTACCTAGAAGATTTACTAATTTTCTTGGGTCTAATTTTTAGCCTTTTTCCTCTAGTTACTGGCTCATCATCTTCGCTTTCACTGTGAGATTCTGATTTATTTTTGTCACTCATTGTCGCATCCAATAAGGATCTCTTTAGAGATTTATTATTCTTTTTTTCTTTTACCACCAATTCATCTTTGTCATTACTTTTATTTACACTAGCATCATTATCAGACTCTAACTTTTTTCTTTTAAACTTCCCTTTAGTAGCTTTTATCTTTTTCCTTTGAGCTATAGAAACATTATCAATTTTTTCATCCTTGCTGTCATTAGTTTCATTGTTCATATCACTGTTATCTAATTCTAAAGGATCTTTTTCTAAGGAATGTGATTCATTCAAATCACTTTCTGGGGTGGATTCCAACCTGAGCTTTTTAGGTGGTAAAGGCTCTTCTGCTTTAAGATCCTTTTCAGGACTTTTCTCTTTCTCAGTGTCAATGTTTTCTCCTTCGTCTTGCTCTACAGAAGACACACTACTCTTTCTCTTTTCTATAATACTTGTTTTACTATCATTGCAATTTACAGCCACATTATTAACATCTTTGCCATCATTGACTTCAGATTTGTCAGTCAATATTTTCTTTTTCTTTACCTTAGTTCTACCTTTTTTTATTCTACTTTTCCAGTGACCCCCACTCTCAGTATTGCTTTTATCATTTACACGAACTTGCGGCTGAATCTTTTTTTCAATACATTTTGAATTTGAACTATCTGATCTATTTGAATTTCTAATACAGTGCTTTTTAGAATCAGATTTTAATACTTCATTACTGTCGTTTGGTTGCTTCTTCAGTGCACGTTTCGTAACGGCGGGCGCAGAGCCTTTTAACTTCACAGACTTACTTAATTTATTGTTTTTACTATTTGCATTTGTGAGTTCATGAGTAAGTTCCCCATTCAGTAAATCTTCATTACCATTTTCTGTATCAGAATTGTCTTTAGGACTCTTGGCTTGTTCTATTGTTTCTGGGTTTCCTGTATCATTATCATATCCACTGCCTTCACCGTAAAAAAAAATAACTTCTTCTATTATCTCTTCACCAATGTAGGAACTGTCACAATCTACACCACTACCTCCACCAGTTACAACCATAACTGGTTCTTCTATTGCTTCACCCACTTCTTCTGCATTGGGACAACTATCAGATTTACTTTTGTCCAAGTCTGTCGCTTGAGTTTCGTCAAGAGTATCTGGTACTTTTTCTTCTGCTTTTGAGTTTTTAGAACCATCACTCTCTTCACTTAATTCCTTAGATTGTTTACTTAAATCCTTATCTTCTTTATCAAGTTCTTTATTTTCTTCGCCTGAGCCTTCATCTTCACTATTCAATAATTTATCTTCTTCGCTTGATTTTACATTATCTGTACTACAATCTTTGTCTTTACTTAATTGTGCATCTTGTATACTTAAGTCTTCGTCTTCTTTACAGAGTTTCTCATTTTCTTTACTTTGTTGATCATTTAATTTGCTTTCATGATCTTTATTTACATCTTCTGTTTTAGGCTCCTCCTCTCCAGCTAGCTTTTCTTCTACTTTTATAATTTCTGTTTCATTTTTAACAGGAGAGCTTTCATCTATTTTACTAGTGAGTGTGTTCTCTACAGGACTTTTTGGACATATTGAAGATTTTTCATTGTTTTGAACAGTTTCTTCATGCTCAGATTCTGACTCTGGACTAAGGAACTCTTCTTCATTATCTACTTCTACTTCTTTTTTAGGCTAAAATATTAATGTTACGGTAAATGTTCAGTTGATATACAATAAATAAAGAAATAAAAAGGCTATTGCATTATAATAAAGCAAAGCAAGGGAAAACGACACAAAATAAGAAGGGAAAACATACATCTTGCTGTTCTGGTGCATCCCCACTACTTGAATCTTCGTGGACAGTATTAGGAAACAAAGGGCTAACATCCTCTCCACTTTTTAGCTGTGATATAACTTTGACAAGTTGTTCACGATTCCTGAAAACATTTACTTGTTGAAAATGAAGTATTAGAAAAAATCTCACAACGAGTTTTTATGAGACTACTCCTAGTTGTGAGATAGGTCGTATTTGCTAATACTTTTGCAATTGCAAATGAGTAAAAAGGACATTTACTTGGTTTCCATCATATCATTAATTTATTAAAATATGATGTTTAACAAATTCTTGGTTTAACCAAACAAATTTTTAATTGCCACCTGCATTACATGTCCTAACTTTTTATAAGCAAATGATATAGTATAAATTGATACACGTTACGAAACGTGCACTGAAGAAGCAACCAAACGACAGTAATGAAGTATTAAAATCTGATTCTAAAAAGCACTGTATTAGAAATTCAAATAGATCAGATAGTTCAAATTCAAAATGTATTGAATTGATAAGTATAAACACTTTACAGGATGTTAGGGGCACCGTTGCAAAAACTTTAACCATGGCTTCAGACCATCATGCTGAACAATGTACAGCAAGAATTTTCTGTCGGAAATGAATTCAGCATGATGGCCTGAAGCCATGGTTAAAGTTTTTGCAATGGTGCCCCTAACAACCTGTATATTTATCAAATATTAAGAAACTTTTAATATGTTGATAACAAATAACTAAAGTTAAAGGTAAGACAATATTCTTATGATCACACATATATTCCGAGAATATAATGGTAATTAATATGAATGAATTTACCTTGCAACTACCTGCCATGTTTCTTCATCCTGGTCTTCTTTATACAAACACAAGTTGGCATCATCATCTACCTGATACCAATAAACACAACCATTTTTATCTCTTCCAATTGGATCCAGTCGCAGATCCTTACATACTATAGCATTTACTGCAGATTTAAACTTTGGGTGACATGTAAACTGATATTCTAGAAGAAGCTGGAACATAAGGTTTTTTAATAAATGCAACACATTATTTATGTTTACTTACTCATTCATTTAGCAATGTGAGCAAACAAACTACACATTTAAAATTAGTGGTTTCAAATTCGATAGAGAAGTTAACTAAGAAAGAGTGATTGTTGAAAGGCTAATTACCTTCAATACTTTCAGTTTCACTTGCGTGCTAGCTTTCTTGTAAGAGAATCTTTCTATTTCCCAGGCCTCCTGATGGTTACCTTGCTGATGACAGAACTTTATCAGGCATCTTTCCCATCGATTAGTTTGCACCGATTTCAACGCACGCCGTAACAATCTTAAATGCAAATCTTTCAACGGATCTAGAACTGTGACAAAACGAAACTAATAAGATGTTTGTTTATCATTCAGATGACAAATCATTACCAAACCAATTACCTTCTTGGGTATTCTCGATAGACTCTTGAAGTTTTGCTATTGTCGGAACTTCTAAACCATATAACTTTCCAAATACTTTCAGAAAGGAGTAAATAACAGCAAAATTAGGATCATTCGTACATGAAATTTCTCCATCGGACGCCATCGTCAGTACTTCAATTAGCCTTTACACTGTACATCGTTATAATGATTTAACTAGACCTAAACGATTATTTAACTTATATCTACCGGAAAATTGTAAAAAATGTACATGATTCACGAAAATATCATCATTTTAATCACACAAAAAGCTTCTTTTTATTTTCTACAAAACTCAATGTCCAATGACATCCATCGTACCATAGACTAATTTTTGTTTTCGTTGCACAGACCATCTTTGGCACAGTTTGGCACAGACTAACCATTTGTCTTGGTTGTTGCATGGCCCGCTATTATTTCTCGGCTGCTTGCGCCCCTGCAACGAGTGAGATAGAAGATGGCTTTGGTTGTTGCCATGAAGTTCGACTTAATACTGAGGTAACTGGAGAGTGCAGTACGAACAATTTTTTGTGACCACAAATTTCGCAGTGGCTGTCTTCCGTCTCACCTACACTTTAAAAAAATACGTATGGTCATATGAGACAACTGACAGCCACTACCTGTCACTACATACTAAATGTCAAATTTCCTGGTGTTCACTTTTTTATTCAGGGTGAGAGCTCCAGTTACCTCAGAGTATTAAGTCAAACTTCATGGTTGTTGCATTGTAGCTACAGTTAGTCGTCACCATGAAGTTTGACTTAGGACTTAATACTCTGAGGTAACTGGAGCTCTCACCCTGAATAAAAAAGTGAACACCAGGAAATTTGACATTTAGTATGTAGTGACAGGTAGTGGCTGTCAGTTGTCTCATATGACCATACGTATTTTTTTAAAGTGTAGGTGAGACGGAAGACAGCCACTGTGAAATTTGTGGTCACAAAAAATTGTTCGTACTGCACTCTCCAGTTACCTCAGTATTAAGTCGAGCTTCATGATCGTCACCATTGGCAACAATTTTTTCGATAAAACTGTTTCTAGGTAAACGCACACTTATCCAAGGAGAACGTTTCGAACGAACTGACTGAAAATAAAAATAAAATTCTTAAAGCCCCCAGTACAGGTTGGCCGACCATGGTCGGCGACCATGACCAATACATCATACATTGACACTTTTGAACGAACAAGTTTAAAAAGGTTCTTTCAAAAGTATCAATGTACGATGTATTGGTCATGGTCGCCGACCATGATCGGCCATCGTGTACTGGGGGCTTTAAATAAAAACTAAACAACCTTGCACACCTCACCATGTCGAATCGTCACGTTCAGGCCACGTTCGCACGGGCGTGCAGAAAGGCGTTGCGTTAGCGGGGCGATATCGCAACGTCAACGCCTAGGAACCAGAGGTGTTCGCATAGACGTAAAAAAATCGCTTGGCGTTTTGTGCTCACACGGTGCGGACTGCAGGCGTACCTATCATGAATTCGGACTTCATCTTGGCAATCGCCGTTTGGTATATTAAGAAACGATAAGCAAATAGAATCAGTACTGATTTCATCCTCTTCATTCAGAGAGAGTTATCTTACTGGTAAATGTTACACTCGGTACAGCAAGCTTCAACGATTTCCTCAAAAATTCTTCGATTAATATGAGAATGTCAATCAGCTCATTTGATGAACTACTGCTTATTTGTTGGCCCTAATAAAATACAGCGACAAGATTCCCGAATGAGTCCTTGGGTTATTTGGTAGGTTTCACCTAAATGAAAATAAACCTAATGACGTAAAAATAGTTACCCACTGACAGTAGGTAGCGTTAAAAAAACGCTTGTATGAACGCCAATAGGGCTACCCGTATGTTGTATTTCCATCGCGTCCATCGCGTCGCGCCGTCAATCGGGCAATGTGCGATAAAATAACGCCGCGTAAAAAAATCGCTCGCGTGTGAACGGATTAGGGAAAGTCCATAAGTTCTGTTTCAAGGCGTCAAAAAATCGCTTCAACGCGCGATAATATTACGTCCGTGCGAACGTGGCCTCACGTTTCTAGAGATTTCTTAAGCCCCCAGTACAGGATGGCCGATCATGTTGGCCGACAATGATGGGCCATCGTGTACAGGGACAGTTTGCGTTGCTCGCACACGGCAATCACACGCAAACGCTCTGTACTCGATGTCCCATTATGGCTGGCCAACATGATCGGCCATCCTGTACTGGGGGCTTTAAAATACGTTTCGTTAGGCTCGTTCGATGCGTTCGCATCGGACAACCCTGCGTTCACCATAAGCGGCCTGTACACGTTGGCCCAACCATCGTACATTGACACTTTTGAACGAAGATTGAAGAGGTTCTTTCAAAAGTGTCAATGTACGACGTATTGGCCAATGGTTGGACCAACGTGTACAATAATATATATAAGTAATGTACCTACTCTATGAGTATGTCTATGCTGTGAGCTGTAAATAAATTACTTGCACTTTTATATAAATTATGCAATTTAAGTGGAATTTAAGTGGATTCGATTCAAGTTTATATACCATAAGGGCCAAAACTGAGTGAAGTGGGCGACACGCGACGGGCACGCGTCGCGTGTCTCCGTCCGTGGACACGCGCGCGGGCTCCGTGGAACCGCATCACATACCGCTATTGACTGAACAAGCCAGTGCTTGCTACGCTGTTGGCGGGCCCCAGTACAGGCTCCCGCGCGGGCGACCGTCGTCGCGGGGAAATGGGCCACAAGGCGCGGGCACGGGGCCCGCCTCCCCGCGACGGTTGCCCGCGCGGGTGCCCGCGTCGGAGCACTTTTGTATGGAACCGCGCGGGCGTCCGCTTTACGCAGTTTAGGCCCTAAAAGGTCAATTTATACCTACTTTAATAATATGTTTATTAAAAGTATAAGTACTTACCTATATAGTATGTTAAACATTTTATTATAATAACTTTAGTCTTAATCCATATAAGTTGCAAACCTACTATAATCGATAATTACTCAGTACCTTAATCGATAAATCGCGAGAATCGATTACAGACTCGTATGGTTACATGCCTAATCACGTCACTTTAGCATGTGTCAAAACGGGCATCTTAAGCTAGAAACACATTTCGCTGGCGCAGCGCAGCGCAGCACGATCGGTTTTATACATTTAGTATGGCTAGAAACACATTTCCCTGGCGCAGCGCAGCGCAGCGCAGCGTATCCGCTCGGCTCCGATTGCGCCAGGCCCCCCACCACTTTCTAGCATTGTATCGTCAGATGGCTCGGTAGCGGACTGCGCAGCGGAGCTCTGCATTTTGCTTTTTACTACTTATGTTCTCCGATTTCTCCGTCAATAATGGGCCAATTTAAAAATTTTTTTTTTTGTTTAGAAGAGTCACCAATTCATTATAATGTAGGGTTGTTGTTGGCAACTTTGTTTTTTATTTGAATTCAATCCAATTAAATAAAATACAATAATAGTTCATAAGTTCTTTATTCCATAAAACAATATTACATTGTATTGGAAATAATAAATAAATAAAAAAATGTGAAATAATAATTAGAGCAATCACATGCATCAAAAATCAATAAATAATAAAAATTAATAACAAACAATACTTAATTAAAATAAATGGGCGATTTTCTGAAAGCTCAGCCACTAGATGGCGCTGTCCCACCTATGCAGTTAGAAGGAACGGAACGTTATAAATTTTACTTTGACGCGACATTTTTACGTAAAACGGAACGTCAGACAGATGTTATTTATTTACCTAAATCTTTAAATTTACCTATTTCGTTTCCGTTCCTCACAGTAGTACTTATTTAATATATTATTAGTTTCCTTTGGGTTTTTAAAAAGTAATTAATTTAAATATGTTTCATACCAAAATATACCATAGACATGTACATACTTATTCAATGCCATTTAGTGAAGCAATTGGAAGCTTTTTTTTTTAAATGGCCTCTCAGAAAATCGCTCATTGTCAATAAGAATTAATAACAAACATTAATTGAAAATAAATTGTGATTAATATTTCCATCATTCAATTAAAATAAAATAAAATAATATTGTTATAGGGCAGGACATATCGTATAAAAAATTAAAAACCAGAATTAATATAATCTTCTACACTATAAAAAAAAATCTCCAGTAGATAAGTCCTCAGTATAGCTTTAAAAACATTAAAATTTGATATATTTTTTAAATTTGTCGGCAATTTATTAAAATGTCTTACTGATTGATATCTTACACAATGTTTGGCTATCTGTAATTTTGGTTGTATTATGTAATAGTACTGAATACAATGGGGGATTTTTCTTGGTATAATGAGGAATTTTCTGAGAGGCCATTTAAAAAAAAAGCTTCCAAAAGCTTCACTAGATGGCGTTGAACGAAGTATGTACAATGTACATGTCTATGGTATATTTTGGTATGAATCATATTTAAATTAATTAGTTTTTAAAAACCCAAAGGAAACTAATAATAAATTAAATAAGTACTGATAGGTACTACTGTGAGGAACGGAAACGAAATAAGTACCTAAATTTAAAGATTAAGGTAAATAAATAACATCTGTCTGACGTTCCGTTTTACGTACCTAACAAAAGTCGCGTCAAAGTAAAATTTATATCGTTCCTTCTAACTGCATAGGTGGAACAGCGCCATCTAGTGAGCGAGCTTTCAGAAAATCGCCCATTATACTGTTAAAACAGTATTAAAGTGTTTTTAGAACACTATACTTTTTAAGTTTATAACAAAAATAATGTATAATTCTGATTTGAAAATAAATTACACTAAATATATCTAAAATCGGTTCAGTATTTTTTGAATTTATCTATTACACAAAGTGTATTTATAGTATTAGTATAGATATAAATTGCATCTCGTATTCATTCATCATCATCTTATCATCGTAATCATCAACATATTTTTTTTGGATTTAATATGTTCAAGTAAGAACAGAAATTGTTTTCAAAATTAGAAGAAAACATAATGCAGATGTTAGCTCTGCAACGACTCGATTGACACTGATCAAAAACACTTTACTAGTGTGGTGCGCCACACCACACTAGTAAAGTGTGGACACCCGGGTCGACGCTGCGCCAGCGAAATGTGTTTCTAGCTTTATTTTGTGACGACTGTAAGTTATGTAATATACCTATTCCGAAAGGTATATTAACTTATGGGTTGTAGTTGTACTCGGCCATGGCCCGCTATTATTTCTCGGCTGCTTGCTACAAGTGCAACGAGTGAGATAGAAGATGGCTTTGACTCGGCCCAAAGACAATCATTGACCGGCTGCGTTACTTCAATCATCACATCGCATTATATAATAAAAAATAATAATAATTTAATAATTCAATCCAGGATAAGTTGTTTCACAAAAAAAAAACATGAAAAAACTGCTATTAGAACCTGTGGTAGGGCACCAGGCCCCTTACCACAAGCTCTAAATAGCAGTTATTTTTAAGTTGAGAGAGTGAGACGCCGCTTTACACGCCGTATAGCGGCGTCTCACTGCCTCAACCTAAAAATTACTGCTATTACAGTCGTCACAAATTAAGATGGCCGTTTTGACACATGGTATCATTGCTCACAGTCAGCAATCACAAGCAAATCGGCCCTGTACACGATGGCCCAACATGGTCGCCGACCATGATCGGCCATCCTGTACTGGGGGCTTTACGTTCCTTGTGACTGATAGGTGGGACAGCGCCATCTATTGAGCTAATCAAAACGATCTTTCAGAAAATCGCCCATTGTTTTTCGTTTCACGTAACTAACTATATAAATAAACTTTCGGGTCAGTTCGGTAGCGATCGGATCGGTAACCTAACCACACATTGACCTCTATATTATTATCTCAATGTAACCAAATTACGTTGTCTTTATCATGTCTTGGTGGTGTGGTGTTCTCTGTGGTTTTCACCGATATGATAGCATTGATAGCACAGAATAATATAAAGGTCCGACGGATAGTATCTATCTATCGTAGATAGTTTCGCTCTCTCGTAGAGAGTATAGTGTTCTGTGGTTTTGTTTGGGTTTTGTTCATTAAATAGTTTTCACAATGGAAGTGACTCCGCTGAGGAAATCGGCAACTGTGACCGCCGCCGCCGGTAGTGAGCGAGTTTGCCTCGGAAGTCCTGTAGAACACGTGATAGGTTAGAATTTAAGGCGATTGCGAAGCACAGCGAAGCTCAGCAAAGCGATCGCCTTAAATAAAGCGGTTATTTTTTTTTGTTAAAAAAAGAAAGAAATAACGTTTGTACAGTGACACAAGCTTTTCTGTTCCGGTGACAGCCGTGACAGAGGAGCCACTTGCAATACGAAATTAGCTGTCAAAATGGACTGTCGTATGAAATCTGTTTTAGTTTCAAAGATAATCACCGGAACAGAAGGGCTACCGCGTAACTTTATGGGTATGAACTTCATACGTTTTTGGGAACTTTAAAGCTAGAAACACATTTCGCTGGCGCAGCGCAGCGCGGTCGCTTTCATACATTTAGTATGGCTAGAAACACATTTCCCTGGCGCAGCGCAGCGTTTCCGCCCGGCTCCGATTGCGCCAGACCCCCCACCACTTTCTAGCATTGTATCGTCAGATGGCTCGGTAGCGGACTGCGAAGTGGAGCTCTGCATTTTGCTTTTTACTACTTATGTTCTCCGATTTCTCTGTCAATCATCATAGCGTATGGCTAGACTGCGTTATCCTAAACCTCCAAACTTAAGTTATTTAGCCAATCTACGGCTGCAGGCGATAGTTGGTGAAGCTCTGCCAAGCCGCCCGAAAAAAGGTGCAGTGGGCAGTCCTCGACTATATGCTGTAGGGTCTGGTCTGATGCCCCACACTCACAGGCAGGCGAGTCTTTTAGTACCCACTTGTGTAGATGGTGATTTGACCTCCCGTGTCCAGTTCTGAAGCGATTCAGCTTAACCCATAGAGCACGTTGAATATCGCACCCTGCGGGCGCCTTCGTTGGATCGGGTACTAAGTGCTTATAGGGGTGATTAAAAGCTTCCCATGAAGAGCGCCACGCTTCGATTGTGCTGAAATGGTCCTTGAGACAATCGTCGTTCCAAATGGGGAGTCTAGACGGCAAGCGGTAGGGAGGAAGATGGTCTAGTGTCTCCCGGATCGGCATCTTTGGGTCTTGACTCTTTTGCCATTCAGCAACTGCCGCGCTGCGTCTGCGCAGCTCGGGCGGAGGAATGTGGGCCAGCGTAGCGAGCCAGGCTAGTGGGGTCGATTTAATGAGTCCGGTGATGATGCGCATAGCCTCGTTGAGCTGAGTATCTACCTTCTTGGTGTGCGCGCTTCGGTACCAGACTGGTGCACAGTATTCGGCAGCAGAGTAAACCAGTGCGAGTGCAGATGTGCGCAAGACCGTAGCTGAAGCTCCCCAAGTGGTGCCAGCCAGACTCCTTATAATATTTATTCTGGTTTTTAGCTTCTTTGACAGACTTTCCAGGTGTAGTTTATAAGTTAGGGATCTGTCCATTATAACGCCTAGGTATTTAGGCGCAGGGTTATGTGTAACTGGCTCACCACAAAAAAAGACATTAAGGGCTTTGTTTGCCAAGCAGTTGGAGAGGTGGAAAGCTGCTACTTCTGTCTTTGCTGGGTTGGGGCACAGGCGCCACTTTCTGTAATATTCGCCCATCAAATTGAGGTCTGCGGATAGTGCTGCTTCGCCCTCTTCGAAAGTCTTTGCTTGGAAGGCGAGTGCTAGATCGTCAGCGTATGCAAATTTGCGGCTCCTCGTGTCAGGCATGTCGCTGATATAGGTGTTGAAAAGGAGTGGCGCCAACACTGAGCCCTGTGGAAGGCCATTTTTAAGAAGCTTTTGGCTGCTCGCTTTTTCGCCTAGGTGTACTCGGATGCTTCGGGGGCCCAAAAGAGATTTGACGAGACCCAGTGTTCTCTTACACGGTATCACGTGACTCAGCTTATACATAAGACCCTCTAACCAAACAGTATCGTACGCAGCGCTGAGGTCTACGAAGGCGACGAAAGTCTTAAGACCACTTTGGAAGCCTGCTTCAATGTAAGACGATAGCGCGAGGACCTGGTCTGCACAACTCCTACCCTCTCTGAAACCTGCCTGCGCAGGTGGGATGGAGGCATTGACGTTCTTGTATATACGGTTGTACACCAGGCGTTCCAGAAGTTTATAGGTAACAGAGAGGAGTGATATCGGTCTGTAACTCGATGCTTCGTCTGTTGGTTTTCCAGGTTTTAGTAGCGCGATGACCTTTGCTTTCCTCAGCACATCCGGGATTGAGCAGGCCTCGAGAATGTGGTTAAAAAAACCAAGTAGCCAGCGCTTTGCGATCTTTCCGAGGTGAAGGAGGAACTCGGGGTATATATCGTCAGGCCCAGCAGCTTTATTAGGTTTCGTAGACCTGAGTGACGTCAGCAGCTCTGACATTGTGAATGGCTAGCTGTAAGTTTTGATCTCTTCGCCTGATTTTTGGTTTCGGATCCACTTTTGACGCAGCTCCCTAGTCAGCACTTTGTCGATGGCAGCAGCTTTGGTGAGAGACTGCAATCGTTTAGCAATTGACCCTGGATGGATAGATGGGGTTTTCTGTTCATGCTGTGGGGCTGCTCCAAGTTGGCGTAACAAGGTCCAGCTTTTCTTACTCGAGTGTGTGAAATTCATGGTTTCCACTCTTGTCTGCCACTTAGTCCTTCTTGATGCATCCAGTGACTCTAGTAATTTGTGTGCTGCGTTAGCGTCGTTACTAGCAAGAAACTCTTCGTATGCTTCTTCGGTCTCACTTGACCACCCTGGAACATAGTCTTTGCGAAATCCTCGTGGGATTGAGCGTTTTGCAGCTGCTATGACGGCCCTGGTGAAACGGTTGTAGTTGTTGACCTTCGGATTAATGAAACGCAGGGTTGAGTCCAGGCTTTCAGAGAAGGTGTTCCAATCTGCCTTGTTAAAATTCCAGCGAGGACGCGGGGTGGACTTAATCAGAGGGACCTGGATGCCGATGGTGATCAGAGCAGGTCTGTGTTGGCTATGAGGGAAACCAGACAGGATACGCCTTGATATGGAGAGATTTTTGCCCTGGTTATCCTCGGATGCAAAGCATAGGTCGGGGTTTGTATTGCTGCCCCATCTGGCGGACCTGAAAGAGCTTTTATCTTTTGGGTCGAAAATTAGCCGGATGTTATTTGTTTCAGCCCATGTGTGAAGTACCTCTCCGTTGCGGTCGGTTTTCTTATATCCCCAGGCTGTGTGATGGGAGTTAAAGTCACCCACAAGGACGAAGGGGAGGGGCTGACTTGGCAAAGAGTGGCTGGAGAAGTCAACTGCTGGAGGCTTATAAATAGAAACGAGGTTAAGGCTGCCGACATGTGCTACAATAGTCTCAACATTGTTCTCAGAAGACGCCGCCGATACGCTGCAGTCATTTCTTGTGACCTTCTGATAGATGGCAGAACCATATGTGGCTGAAAGTATGTAGCCCATAATTTTATAGCCGTCAATGGCACCTCTGCGGGATAGGTCACTTTCCTTACTAATGTGATGTTCTTGGATGCAGATAATATCAGCATCATGTTCGTGGGCCAATCTAGATAGAAAGTCACATTTACTTCGGGATGATCCCTCTATGTTTAACTGCAAAATACGGACTAACGGTCCTATATTTCTTGTCCAAGGGCCCTTAGAAGGGCCTTTTTTGGAGGGGCCTTGAGAAAGACCGTTGGGTTTAGGATGCATGATGTTACTGCAGTAGGAGAGCACCGGGAGATTCTCAGATTACTCGGGGAACAGTCCGGTGAGCCAGTTGGGGGTCAAGAGCATTCAGCCGGATTTACTGGGGAGCAAAACCGTTGCCCAGGGTGGACCACGAGGAGGTAGTTCTTGACCAGGTTCCACCCCAAAAAATAATGGGCCAATAATGGGCCAAACAAAATCTCTGTCAATAGTGGGCCAATTTAAAAAATATTTTTTTTGTTTAGTAGAGTCACCAATTTATTATCATGTAGGGTTGTTAATTATACTGTTGTAACAGTATTAAAGTGTTTTTAGTACACTTTACTTTTTAATTTTATAACAAAAATAATGTATAATTCTGATTTGAAAATAAATTACACTAAATACTTCTAAAATCGGTTCAGTATTTTTTGAGTTTATCTATTACAAACAAACAAAGTGTTTTTATAGTATTAGTATAGATATAAATGGGCGATTTTCTGAAAGCTCAGTCACTAGATGGCGCTGTCCCACCTATGCAGTTAGAAGGAACGGAACGTTATAAATTTTACTTTGATGCGACTTTTTTACGTAAAACGGAACGTCAGACAGATGTTATTTATTTACCTAAATCTTTAAATTTACCTATTTCGTTTCTGTTCCTCACAGTAGTACTTATTTAATATATTATTAGTTTCCTTTGTGTTGTTAAAAAGTAATTAATGTATGTTTCATACCAAAATATACCATAGACATGTACATACTTATTCAACGCCATCTAGTGAAGCAATTGGAAGCTTTTTTTTTTTAAATGGCCTCTCAGAAAATCGCTCATTGCATCTCGTATTCATTCATCATCTTATCATCGTAATCATCAACATATTTTTTTTTAAATTAATATGTTCAAGTAAGAACAGAAATTGTTTTCAAAATTAGAAGAAAACATAAAGCAGATGTTAGCTCGGCAACGACTCGATTGACACTGATCAAAAATTTCGTCTGGAAACGCTGCGCCACGCTAGTAAAGTGTGCACACCCGGGTCGACGCTGCGCTGCGCTGCGCCAGCGAAATGTGTTTCTAGCTTAAGTCAATTTTATAAAGAAAATAGCCGCTAACAGTTCCTTGTTTTGTGATGTCGGGTATAACGATAGTTTTGATAGATTTTTGCTGCTTTGTTCTATTGAACGTTGATAGCTAGTTATCGTTATACCCGACGACACAAAACAAGGAACTGATAGCGGCTATTTTCTTCATAAAATTGACTTAAAGTTCCCAAAAACGTATGAAGTTCATAGGTACCCATAAAGTTACGCGGTAGCCCCCCCCCCCCCCCCTGATAGCGGCTATTTTCTTTATAAAGTTCATACCCATTAAGTTACGCGGTAGCCCCCCTGAAAAGCTTGTCGCACTATAGGTAGGTCTTCGATTAACAATGTTATTGTTGATCGAAGTTGTAGGTACAACAAAACACAAAACAAGACAGACATTTTTTTTTATTGGCCACTATTAGTTCCCATCTTAATTTTTTTTGGGTACCGACCGGCTATTGTGAAAAGGCTTTTCACAATAATAGCACAGAATACAATAGCTAATAACGTAAAGTAGCTACAGTACCAATAAATCACCAATAAATAGTTGCAAAAACTGTTTAACTGGGCGCTATAGAACATATACGTAAACAAACGTTCTATAACGCCCACCTCTAATGTCAAGAAATTAAAAAAAATGACATGAAAACGATATTGAAGTATGTTTGTTTTTTTTTTCATTTTGTGAATTTTTGCTTTTTCTAATATTAGATTCTAATCTAATATTGTTCAATATGTCTTCAGTTTGTTGTGGAAATTTTACAATAGCTAATAACGTAAAATAGCTATTGTACCATTAAATCGCCAATAAATAGTTCCAAAAACTGTTTACGTTCTATAACGCGGATAACGCCCACCTCTAATGTCAAGAAATTAAAAAAAAACTCATGAAAACGATATTGAAGTGTGTTTGATTTCGTTTCATTTCGTGAATTTTTGCTTTGTTTAATATTAGATTCTAATCTAATATTGTTCAATATGTCTTCAGTTTGTTGTGGAAATAAAAAACAGAAGCTTAATAACTCATTTATTAATAATGTAGATCGACCTTTGAATGGTTACCAAGAGTCAGTGGTAGCTATTCCGGATATGTGTTACTTTTGTTTCGATGTTTTGTATTGTCAGCTGAACAGTATGGATCCTCCACAAACGCCAAATTTCACTAACGGTGCCTAGTAAGTACATTACAATTTGTTTTAATGTAATTTGATTGGGTTAACCACCAGCCCATTCCAATAATTGTAAGGCTACCTACAAAATTCTTTTGTCTCGATTCAAATAAGGTCACCTTAATCTGAATCCTTTCTTCCAAAGTTGGATTTGTCTTCAGGTGTTTTTCAATCATAATATGAAATACCAAGATGCTATTGAAAATTAAGTATTAGAAATCTTGAGGCAGGTAGATTTTTTCTAATGGTACTTCATTTTCAATAATAAAAAATTGCATTGTGAATGCAAAAAAGTAAAAATAATTTTTAAATTCCAAGATGCTATTGACCCCTTCTTTGTTAAGTATTTTTTTTAAAGCATTACTCTGTCATTCCATTGTCTTTCTAATAGCCTTGTGTGCCTTAATATCTGATATTCTAATGTAGTAATAATTGAATGTCCACACTTCATCACTCTTCAAGTGGAAGTTTGCTGCATGTATACGCTTGTTTCAATAGACTGAGATGATGACATGTAATTTTGTAACTATTTTCGTCACGGAACACGCAGTTAGTTACATAAAAATAGTCAAGTATCTAAATTAAAGTTACATGATTACTTTTATATGATTTTATTATTCCATTATGAAGTACCAAATGTAGTTGCATTAATATACTTACATTGATTATTTTGGAATCTATGTAATTGGCACTTTGCATTATTTAACACTCTCACTGCCATGGGATCCGCTGGCGGGTCCCAGTGATTCTGCTGCAGTGGTCTTATTAGAATAAAATAAAAACAAGGTAATTTTAGTAAATAAAACTTAGTTGCAATCTACAACACAAAAAAAAAACATTTAATGTTAAAGCTTTTTATTAAAATCATAATTTTACATTACAGCCCTTTATTTGTAACCTGGAAAATCGGGAAGGAGGATCGGTTGCGGGGTTGCATTGGTACATTCAATGCAATGCATTTGCATTCAGGTACTTATTAAGAAAAGCACCTTTTCCAAAATTTTAACATTATGTATACAATATACAGTTTTACTAAACTTTTAAATGTTTTCAATCTTCCTTACTTATTTTTGATGATTATTAATATTGTTGTTAGAAATTTACATATAAAATAGTGAACAAAAATACCTTGTTTCATTTGTGGTATTTTTTTCAGTATTTGTAATATGAATTTACTTAAAGCTGTTACCAAGTAATGGATGAACATCCTACATGAGAGCTAGAGTGCGTGCCAGATTAGTCTGCATGCGTTTAAAATCAAATACTAATCTTTTCCATAAGCTTAGAACAAAAAAAATGTACTGTGACTAGCGCCAGAAACGCCCCAGTCGCACGCAGACTTATCTGATACTCACTCTATATCGCACGATTTTGCAAAGCTTGTGTCAACTGTCGCCATAAATGTACATGATTGGTTAGTTAGGTCATACTTAGTAAAGTATTAATTACATTACCTACAGCAGCTTTGATGTTTATTAATATCTCTGAAACACAATGTTTAACTACATTGTCTAATTATCTCTTATTCAAATTCACTCAATAGCATTACCGTAACATAATTATATTGAAATACTAGAAAAAAATCTAAGGATACCAGTGGGATTCGAATTCATGACCTTTCACTGTCTAGGCGAATGCTCTGACTGCTGAGTTACAGAGACATAAGGAAACACCTTGAATATTGATAGTTCTTTTTAAGATGTTTAGCCAGCGTTTAATATAATAAATGAATTACCAAAACTGTAAGATAAACCTTTCTATATCAATATTTCCAGGTCTTCGAGAGTACGCGATAACGAGTGCATTGAAAGACTCTCGATTCAGTCCCATAACTCGTGAAGAAGTGCCTCGGCTTACGGTGTCCGTCTCCATACTGCAGCACTTCGAGGAGGCAGAACACTACCTGGACTGGAAGCTGGGCAAGCACGGCATCCGCATTGAGTTCATCAATGAACGCGGCACTAAACGCACTGCAACCTACTTACCTCATGTGGCCACCGAACAAGGTAATACAAACTCTTGTTATATCCCATTTTCAGTTTAAATTGATATTTAACTAAATAATAATAGTGACTATTATGAATTTTATTTCACATTGGTTATTCATTAGGTACTTATATTTACAGATCAATTATTTGTTTGCTTTTATTTAATAAAAATATGAATGAACTCTAACTTCAGTAGTAAGTAACATATTCTAGCACCAAAACTAGCAACATTATTTTGTCATTTACGTAATCAGGAAAAGGCATGACGACCTTTGTGGTCGAGTGGCGTAACGGTTTTCAAGGTGCTGCTATCTATGGGTTCCATTCGCGGTTGGTGATAGCAGTGCTATCTCTGTGTTGCATTCGCGGTCGGTTGATAGAACACTTTTTTTCTTGTGCGTGGGACGCGGACGATAGACAGGATGGGGTATGGCCACCATTAGGCTTAGTGCTTAAAATCCGAATACTCGACGAACGCTAACTTTAGGACCGCGTCTTAAACATCATGCCGTCTGTTTCATTCGTTTAACACTTAAAGCGACAGTCGATGTTTAAGAAGCTCTTAAAGCTAAGTAACATTCGAGTTTTCGCGCGTAAGCTCCTAATTTATGATCGGAGCAATGTACTATGGGCAACAGCGTCGCTTAACCACTTAGCAACAAAATACGTGTGCGCGCGTATCGCCCCTGCACGAACTAACGTATGTTAAATGAGATGAGAAATAGACGCGCGCGGGAGCGAGACCGATTTTGTAGATTAGGCAAAAAAAACAAAATCACTTCGTATTCAAAAACTACAGCGATTTTAAAAAAATGCTTCTATACGATCCTAAATATTATTGGTGTCTACTAATTAAACCAATATCCAATAGTGTAAGTAGCCCCATTTAAGAATAATCTTGAGTTTTCGTATTTTTTAGAGGTCTTTTCGAAAAGAAAAAGTGGCGAGACAAAATCATAAAATTGTGGTTTTGAAACTATACGATTCTAGATAAAGGTATGAAGAAATATATATCTTACTAGCTTTCCGCCCGCGGCTTCGCCCGCGTGGTCTACACGACGTTATCCCGCGGGAATGTGATGTTTTTCCGGGATAAAAAGTAGCCTATGTTCCTCTCCAGGCTACAAAGTATCTGTATCCCAAATTTCAGCTAAATCCGTTCAGCCGTTTTGGCGTGATTGAGTAACAAACATCCAAACATCCAAACATCTAAACTTTCACATTTATAATATTAGTAGGATTACCAGATTTATAACAACTGTAACCGTCCTATAGTTTTAAATCAAAAAGTCCATACTTTTTCCGAGTAGCGCCTTAACCTTAGAAGTGGTTAAGCGACGCCGTTGCCCATGGTACGTGTCGGCACAAAATAAACAGGTACAGAAGTCAATCTCACTTTTCATAAAAACGCTTGTAGGTATATCGCTTTAAACACTCGCGCTCGTACAAGATTCGACTGAGAGACAGACCGAGATGTCGTGTCCGTGAGCGGTGCTTATGTGCTCGAGCGCACTTTATATTATGTAGATTGTCTTCTGCACCTGGTGGGCTACCGGCAAAAAAATATGGATATGGGTATGGGCTTCAACTGTCATTTGAATTCCTTGTTTTAATAGATTTTTGCTGCTTTGTTCGGTTGGAGGTTGATATCTAGCTATCGTTAAACCACAGCCGTCTCTATCGTCTTCTACAGGCCATGCTATGATACGGAACGGCAACATTGCTGTGAACCGGTTTACTCCTCTGAGTACTAAATCCTATGGAGCTGGCATACCTACGAAAAAGTGAGGTGTAACTAAGTCACAATGTAAGAAAATCTTGGAATTCAATTTTAAACTTCTTCTAATTGTCATATTAATCGGTCCAGCCGTTTCAGAGATTAGCCGGAACAAACAGACAGACAGACAAAAATTGTAAAACATGTCATTTTGATATATGTACCGTATATTTAATCATATGCACGTAGTAAAAAGCGGTTATTAAATGTTACAAACAGACACTCCAATTTTATTTATTTGTATAGATGTATAGAAGATATGCCATCTCCATAGGATTCAGTACTCGAGGTTTACTCGCTGTTTAAATGTCAAACGGTGCAAACGATGTCAAATCAGTTCACTTAAAACTATGTTGCCAACTTTATGCGCATGGCTTGTAGAAGACGATAGAGACGGCTGTGGTTAAACCCGAAGTCACAAAACAAGGAACTTATAGTGGCTAATTTTTTTTATAAAATTGACGTATGAAGTTTATACTTATCCATAAAGTTACGCGTTACCCCCTGTTTAAGGCGCTACTCGGAAAAAGTATGGACTCTTAGATATAAAACTATAGGACGGTTAGAGTTGTTATAAATCTGGTAATAAGATATATATTTCTTCATACCTTTATCTAGAATCGTATAGCTTCAGAAACACGATTTTATGATTTTGGCTCGACACTTTTTATTTTAGAAAATACCTCAAAAAGATAAGAAATATCAAGATTATTCTTAAATGGGGATACATATACTATTGAAAATTGGTTTAATTAGTGGACACCAATAATATTTAGGATCGTATAGAAGCATTTTTTTTAAATCGCTATAGTTTTTGAATACGAAGTGATTTTGAGTTTTTTTGCGTAATCGGCAAAATCAGTCTCGCTCCCGCGAGCGTCGTATTCTCATTGCTATCTCGCTTTAGCATAATTTTTCCGAGTATCGCCTTAAAAATTGTTTTGTATAGAGATTGACTATGCATTTTTGACGATTGAATAAAATATAAGTGACAGCCCTATGTGTTTACGCTATTATCGTTCGCTCGGGGCTCGAGTCGGCTTACTTATTTGCTTTTACTATGCACATTTGATGGTGTCGGTGTCCGATATTCGTTTATTTATCCGCAGGCTGGGACCAAATCCAAACGATCGACTCTTTGCTCCGCAAGGGCGGGTACAAGTCTGCGATCACCGCGGAGCTGCGGCGCAGCATCAAGCTGACGCGCTACCAGAGCGAGGTGGTGAGCGCGACGTACGGCGACTATCTCAGCGCGCGCTGCTAGCACACGGCCGCCGCCCGCGCGCTAGGCGAAGGCTACCTCCTGGGGCCTGGTCGCGAAATGGCTTGCAGCCGGTCATAGACTTATTTGGGCTATGACTTATTCTCAAATTGCCCTGTTTTACTTTGATTCATGAAAAAGATACTTTGCTCAGTGCCTGTTTCACAATGTCCGATTATCCTACTAATATTATAAATGTGTATGTTTAGATATTTGAATGTTTGTATGTTTGTTACTCAATCACGCCAAAACTAGTGTTGCCGAACTATCGATAGGCCTATCGATAGTATCGATCTCTTAGTTAGTACAATACTATCGGTAAGCAGCAATACTATCGATATCGATCCATGACGGCGAATGAACTATCGATAGTATCGATAGTATTGCTTTTCAATATTAACAAACTATCGATACTATCGATAGTTTTGTACAATCGATAGTGACCTTTAATTCAATAGTATCGGTTCTACCCATTTGCTAGTGTAAATGCAATCAATACTATTGAAATAAAGGTAACAATCGATTGTCCAAAACTATCGATAGTTTATTAGTATTGAAAACCAATACTATCGATAGTTTATTCGCCGTCAGGGATCGACACTATCGATACTATTGATAGTTTTGTTTTTTACCGATAGTATTGCACTAAAAGAGAGATCGATGGTATCGATACTATCGATACTATCGAAAACTATCGATACTATTGTTTTTGCTTCTAAACTATCGAAATGCTATCGATAGTGGACTATCGAGCGGCAATACTAGCCGAAACGGCTAAACGGATTTGGCTGAAATTAGGGTCATAAGATACTTTGTAGCCTGGAGAGGAACATAGGCTACTTGAAGAAGTCCACGCGGGCGAAGGCGTTGGCCGTAATCTAGTAATTCATTCAATCGATGAAGCTACGCCATCGGTTCGCAAATCCTACGGCGGGGGCCTTGTGATTATAACGAGAAGAACCGGCAATTAGGAGATACTTTCCAGTTTAATTGACAGTTTTATTATCCGTCAAATAACAGTTACAGACATTGTGAAACAGGCCCTAAGTAATGTAATGGCTCATTTTCCTAGTTTGGTCATTATAAAGCAGACACGCCGACACAACTTCGTGATTTATATCTCAAGTTTGACCCTTCATAATATTAATCACTTTTTAATGTTAAAAATAGGCAGGCCATGACAATTCAAATCCGTCCTTGCCAGAAAAGATGAAGCTACGCCATCGGTTCGCAAATCCTACGGCGGGGGCCTTGTGATTATAACGAGAAGAACCGGCAATTAGGAGATACTTTCCAGTTTAATTGACAGTTTTATTATCCGTCAAATAACAGTTACAGACATTGTGAAACAGGCCCTAAGTAATGTAATGGCTCATTTTTCTAGTTTGGTCATTATAAAGCAGACACGCCGACACAACTTCGTGATTTATATCTCAAGTTTGACCCTTCATAATATTAATCACTTTTTAATGTTAAAAATAGGCAGGCCATGACAATTCAAATCCGTCCTTGCCAGAAAAGATCATTTCATTACACAAATAGGTCTTTTTCTAGAATGAGATATTAGGAAAACAGGTGAATTCAAGATCAAGTCATTCCAAAAATAGGTATCATAAAGCTGCAAGCTATTATACGAATAGGTCGTTTAAGTTGTGAGCCGCCAGCGCGCCCACGGCCCGTCCCGTGTTAGTTGTAACTTAGCTTCTAAGCGTCCGAGTGTCCGATGTCGACCTTTTGTAACGAATCCCGTCAGAATTATGCTCGAGGTGTGCTACGGTCGTCTCTCGTCGAAATCGTCTACAGTGCGTGCCAAATAGATGTGCACGAAAGGTCATTCACCCCTCACAACGTTGTCCATACATAGATGTTGCTGTGGAGTCAACCACACACATCCAGATGAGACAGTCTTCTTTTTTTTATGGACTGGGGCGGTTCGCTTATAGATTTCGCCAATGTCAGGTTTTTGGCTTCAGTTAACGAAAACTGCGGTGAATGACCTTTTGAGCACATTTCTTTGGCACGGACTATAGTTCCAACACTGCCGAATACATTCCTCAAGAGACAGGTGCCATCTCTTTACGATGAATACCATGCTTATGAATTGTAATACGAATATGTATAGTAAACTTGACTACGAGCCGTTATATTTGATTGTGCACTGGTGTTTGAGTGATCACGTCGATGATTTATTGTAATATTTTAATAACTGGTCGAAGTTTGACTCGTCACGAATCGATCGTCACACTTCGATCAAAATTTTGACCCGGGCAATAATAAGGTGCTATTGAAATGGTCATGACTATGGTTAAAATAATGTTTTGATGAAACTATTACAGGATTACTGCAATGTTAATTTGATCATACATAGAAAGACAATATTAATCACTAACGATCATGAAATGAGACATTTAAAAATAATCGACATATAGAATGCGAATATACAACGTAATATGCAAATAAGCAGTCTACGTATAAATAGTTCTAAAAACTACTGGTATAGCTCTTGGCATTTATCTTGAACCAACCCATATAGACAAAAATACCTGCGAAGTTGTAATATTTAGTACAAATTTTCTTCTGTGGAGATTTTATTGTCTATGGTTTGGTTCAAGATAATTGCCCTGACGTGTACCAAACATCATTTTGAGCATTTTATTACACTCAAAACTCATTTCAAGAGTACTTTCTTCACTTTCTAAATAACGTCAACATGTATTTTTTTCCAGTCATGGCAACAATTTTTATAGCACCTTATTGTTTTAAGTAAGTTTGAGTTTGTATAAAAGCTTTATGATATCGAGTTGGGATTCAGAACTTTATACAACTCATTGACGAAAGCGGGAACCAATGATGCCCCATTGACACTTTGTTATATATTTAACATAATCGGTAGTTATGTATCGTATATTAATACGAACTTTTATGTTGGTATTGCTTGGTAAATATTTAATAAAAAAAAACAATCAATTTAAATGAAAAAGATCTCAAAACATAATGTCATGAACAGACATATTGATCTTACAAAATAATTTAGTTGGTATTGAAATTATTAGGTGCGGTTCCCTCACTAATTTTAAGGACATACATTGTAATAAATGACTTTTAATTATCTCTACAAGAAAGTAAAAATTCTAAAAAAAAGAATAAATATCGAGTAAATGATACAAAAAAATATCTAATTAAGAACCATTTGTTGTGGTAACGCGAGTGTCGCCTGTATTAGTTTAATTATTTTTAAAATATGGTTGTTGTTATTATAAGGCTGGCATGAACGGCACTTTGTTAAGATAATAAAGCTTCCTATTCACTTAACGTTTATTGTATAGCTTGACAGATTTATCATTGCCCAAATTCCACACTATCCATTATTCTCTGATGTCCACAAGAGTACAATTACTTAAAGTGAGGCTGGTAGTGAATGCGAGGCTTTAGAAATTAGAGGAGTTACACTTAAATTCTTGTAAGTATTGGAAGCTTCGATCAACAATAACACCTGTACTATTGTTGATCGAAGATTGGAAGAAAAATAGATCATTTGCCAATCTTTTGTCGTTTGGAAAATACTTATAAATAAAGTTGTTGAATTAATAAACATGCTGATTAGTGTCGCATTTATCCATATTGTGCGAGTACACCAGTAGAAAGCAGATCATATAGGCCTCGGTGCCTTTGCTAGAAAAGGAATAGCAAAATGGCAACGTTCAACTTAACGGCAATAGTTTTAAAAGGTATCTTAGAAAGTAAAAATGGGGAATGGAAAGAAATCATAACAGTAGCCACGGACAATCACATTATACTTTCGTGTAGCTTGGCGATGCAATGTTATTAGACGACTTATTATCTTCTACATGAAACTTTAACTTGGACAAATCACTTTCTACATATAGAATGAAGCTAAAGTTATTCTCTTCGTTTCTTTGACTACGATAACCTATACAATAACAGACTCGACACGCGGAGAAAAATATTTCTGAGGGACAATTAATATTTTAATTACTTAATTAATTATATCGTAGACAGCTAGACATTATTTGAAATCTGTAAGATAGAATAATAATTCGTTATCTTTAAAAAATGAGCCGAATGTCGTAAGTTTTGTTTTACTATGCCTACAGTTATGGATAATACAATCAACAAGGTAAACGAAGTAGAAGTAACAAAAGAATGCTTTATATACAGTTGGTGAAGTTTGAATATTAGAAACCGTTGTGACAAGGGAGGTTTTCGCTCAAATCTTAATATTTTTTGGTTAAGGTGTGTCCAAACACACGAGCAGCAGCTGGCACTCCGCACCGCGGTCCGTAACAGACCTTATTACGACGTAATATGGTCCGACGTCTCGGACGACGACGAGCGCGGTGCGGTGAGGCGGGGAGAGAAGGAGCGGCTAACTCGAAAACGCATAGTAAGTCGTGGGCCACACTGGAGCGGCGCGTCTTGCGTCCGCGTTGAACGGGAAAAACAAATATATTAAGACGGACGGGAGGGGCCACACTGGCGCGACCGGCGGTTGCCGCGACCGGCGGGCGGCGGAGGGAATAGTACGTGTTCGCGCGTCCTGCGGATCCGCAGGTCGCCTCCGCGCCCCGCGGTCGCTCCAGTGTGGCTCACGACTATGTGTGCCGCACAAACTGAGGGCCTACTCTGAAACGCAAAACCCGAAACTTCGTTATACCCGTCCCTCTCACGCTCCAGTCATGACAGAATCGAGTGAAAGAGGCGGGGCTAACCGAAGTTTCAGATTTGCGTTTCAGAGTACGGTCCCTGAAACGCAAGTCGCTCGGCGCGTGCGGCTGCCGCGCGTGTTTGGACACACCGTGGACGAAACTGCACCAGTCATGATCATCGTAACATGAATGATATGCAGATGTTATTGTTTCTGTCAAAATCAATTTTATTATCTGACAGATATTCATGTTGCAGTGGATTTGCTTATATGACCGAGATAATCTGAAGGAGTTGAAGTGAAATATCACTTGACGTTGATCAGAAATATTCATCAATTCACCATGACCTTTACTCATTAAATACATACTTAAATATGTTCAATAATACTACATGCTGCAATAAATAAATATGAATACTAAATGGTACAGTTTTTAAGACATTTATCAATTTATTGGGACATCAAGCAATTCCTGCCTATACCACACTCTTATTGCTGTATAAAGAGCTTATTTTTGTATTTGAAATTTAGAAGAATATGTTTATTTTACAATCAACAGTATTGAGTGGTGGAAGTTAATTAACAGCCCAGAAATGGGATGATTGAGTCACGAGGTTATGAGTTATGACATTGTTATTGTTTAAGAGCACTGTGTAGAACTTTGACTGTATCGGAGGGTAGTTACAACTTACAAGGATAAAAGAGAGCAAGTACTTTTAATAATCATGAATATCATAAAGTTAATTTTAAATACATAGATTTAATTATCAGGTAAATCATCTATAACAGAGATGCTGAATTATAGCAGTAAAATAGCTGAATTGAATTTTATTATAGGGTCTAATTATAGGTTGAAGTATCTACAGGTGCAAGTAAGAGAAAGTTTTGCATGTGTTCAATCTTAGAAAGTGTACTTTTCTGATAACAGTTTTGTGCATAGTTTGTTGTCCGTTTTTTGTAATTCATGATTATAATTAATAACTAATATAGGTTACTTACAAAATCATAGCTTTTTTATTTTTTTCTCATTTACAGCTGACTACCAGTCATACTAACTAGCATTATATTTTTAAAGACATCAACATATTTAATTATCGGTGTAACAAGTTGTGTTTAATCCAGACAAGGCAGCAATGAAATAACAAGGTATAATTACTATAACTATCTATTTACATCTTTCCTACTTCAGTCAGTTTTCAGAACTACCTGTTCAGCTCTCCAGTTTCTATTTTTCTTTCTAACTCAATTACCTTTCTTTTCAATGTGAAGTTGTTTCTTATCTCAAAATATGTAATAACTGCTGAGGAAAACACTTGGAAGCCCGCAATTAGAGCCAAGGTGCCACTGAATGGTTTTGTTATTTTTGAGAGAAATTGGAACATTTTCTTCCCCTCCAATAAGTCAGGTATCCTGGCAGTGCCATATCTGTTAGTTAACTGCAAAGAAATTAAAAATATTAGTCAATGACATTTTTATACTGCAGCTAAATTAATTCTCTTTGCCCCACGGTTTTTTTATGTACATTACTTAACATGAAGCCATTTTTAGGCAAAGTAGAATTAAAAAAAAAAACTATTATTTTTTGCATTCACAATACAATATTGAAAATACTTTTCAATTACTTAACTATTTTCTTAAATGGTATGACAAAACTTAAAATTCAATTTTAGATAAAATACTAACATCCGAGTAGAGCTATGTTTTTAGCACACATAATATAATACTATACTGTTTTAGTGTCCAGTCTAATGATGCACATTTCAATACAATTTTCTTAAATAGTATGAGAAAACTTAAAATTCAATGTTAGACAAAATACTAACATCCAAGTAGAGCTATGTTTTTACTGTCCAGTCTAATGATGCATATTTCAATAATCAGATGAGCAACACTAAACTTAGTTAACGCAATGTTAACAGGGTCAAGAATAAATAAAAAAATTGGACCTTAATCTGACAAGCGTTTTTGTTTATGTAACAACTTATTCCTGATTTTTTCTCTGGTAAACCTAACACAGGTTCACTTCCTTTATGTCACATAGGCACATCTACTTTTTCTGGAGGAAAACGAAAATGGCGAATCTGACGGGGCGGTTATAGGGTTAATGCCAACAGGAACAAACTTCTAAATGACATTATAAGTAAATATAAAGTGTTTGACATAGATAAATACCATCATAGCTGTTGTCGGAGCAATCATCATTGGGTATACAATTCCTAGGCTGAGCTGGATAGCTGTTGATTTTAATTCATAGCACATAGGGCATGCTTCATCCTTCATCAGAAGCATTCTCGTTGATACTAGCTGGAAGTTATAGTAGATTATTTAAATAATTTGCAGGTGTACATAAGTTTAGGTTACAGAAAAAACAATTGAGTTTCTTGTAATAAACATGTATTGTATATGGACAGGATGGAATTATTTCATGACTAGCGGCCGCCAGCGGTTTTACCTGCGTGGTCCCGGTTCCTGTGGTAATATCGGGATTATTATTTATAGGGGGGACGCCAGCGAAGCCGGACGGGTGATCAGTCACCTAGGTCGGGACCATTTCACCCAAAACGGAATATAGGGATAAAAAGTATCCTATGTATTGTTCCAGCCTATAATCTATCTCTGTTGCAGATTTCATCCAGATCCATTCAGTAGTTTTTGCGTGAAAGAGTAACAAACATCCATACTCACAAACTTTCGCATTTATAATATTAGTAGGATAACTGGAGGGTCTTTGAATGCAGTTAAAAATAAAGAACTGTTTCCTTTGAGTGAAATTTGCTATCTCCATTGTACTTTTCCTTCAGGTATCTTGGAAATAATTCCACCCTGTATATTCAATGACTCACATATCTATGGAACAGTGGTGTCAAAATTGCAGGCATGAGTGAAACAGGGATCACAGCAGATAAGTAGCCATATGTGCCGAGTTTTAATTTGTTTCTGTAGTGTCTGTTAATAGCTATACCAGACAGACCATTGATGCACCCAAGTATTGCAGGTCCGTATCTCAAAGCCCATCTGTGAACATAGTTTTTAATGATGTATTGTTTAATGCTTTGACTCCAATACATATGCATACTATCTGCTTACATTTATGTAAATGGAAAGAGTGTCAGATGTCTGTCAGTAAATGTTAACCCTTATTCGCACAGGCGCTTCTTTTAACGCTTAACGCGGGCGCTTTTCATTTTCAATAAAACACTGGCTTCCCACGGTGCGTAAATACCACACCGTGGGAAGCCAGCTTTCTATTGCAAACAAAGCACCTGCGTTAAGCTTAAAAAAGCGCCCGTGCGATTGAGGGCTTATACTTGCATGCTGAAAATTCAGACGTAATTGGCTGCAAGTGCAAGTTCGGGCTCGTTCAAGGAGAGGCACCCAGCTGAGGTTATGTTAACATGTCCACGATGGAAGTTTGTTTTTAACTCAGTTCAGAGGTGCAAAAATATGAACTTACGTATCTGAAATTGTTTCCCATTGACCAACAAACTCCCAAGCGAAGTTTATAGCCTCTATTTCATCCAACACCACCGCATCTTTGGGCACTTCTTTCGATTTCATCAACGCCATGGCACAAACACTAAATGTATTTTGGGAATAGTACTAATTTAAATATAAAGTTTTATTGACGGGAATTGAAACGCATTACAAAATTAAATAAGTACATCACCGAAATTTAATTTGATTTTAGCAATCAAAGATTTATATATTTTATAATCATTTGATTGACATTCAATTACAGTCGTCACAAATTAAGATGCCCGTTTTGACACATGGTAATGACCCTAGAATGTAACTTGTTACGAAAACCAAAAAATCAAATATATGCTGATTACTTATCAAAGGTGTATGAAAATAATATGTTACATTTTTGAAAGCATCATAAATTAAGGCAAAGTGTATTCCGCGTATTATTTATGCGTATATTCTAAAGTAAACGCAGATTCGATTCACTACGAAATGTCTCGTAAAACAGTTACGTTCTCAGTCTTTATTTTTATAAATACTAGTGTTGTAACCGTTGTGTGCAGGGTTTCTCCAGCTTCATTCAATGTTATCGAAATAATCGTTATAACCACTTTAATAGATTAATTTGTAAAATTGATCTTTTTTGTGTGAAACTACTTTGGCGCTTAAAGCATTAGTGAAATTATGAATTGGCAACAATGATTTCAATAAAACGGTTTCTAGGCAAACGCACACTTATCTAAGGAGAACGTTTCGAATGAACCGAATGAAAAAAAAAATCTTTACATAAAACCTAGACAACCTTGAGCCCCCAGTACACGATGGCCGATCATGGTCGGCGACCATGACCAATACATCGTACATTGACACTTTTGAAAGAACGTTTTTAAACTTGTTCGTTCAAAAGTGTCAATGTACGATGTATTGGTCATGGTCGCCGACCATGGTCGGCCAACTTGTACTGGGGGCTTTACACATCTCACCATGTCGAATCGTCACGTTCACCTTTCCTCTCTCTCTCTGGATTTCTTCCGCCGATGATGGCGGGTGCGGGTTCGAGCTTCTGCTCCTTCCCCGGGCTTCATCTCGTGGTGCTGCTGCCCCACGGTGCTTGGTGCCGCTTACGCGGCCGTCTTCTGGCGAGAGGTGTGCCCCACTGGATGTTTGCGGCCCTCGGCGCGGTCAGCCAGCCGGGTGAGACCCCATTGGGGGAGGCCCAGCTAGCGCCTGCGAGCGGGCGCGCAAACGGGGTAAGGGCTATAATTTAGGTGGGGGTATTGGGTAGGAAGTAGGAGTGGACAGAAAGGGCTAGGGAGATGGCGGGGGCACACTGTCACGCGGCAGCGCCCACTTCTTCTTGGCTCTGGTGTTGATGTTGGCGTTTGCGAAAGAAGCTGGATCTTCTGGGATCGGCGGCAGTGGTCTTGCAGGCGCGATGCCCTGCAGGTTTCACCTTTCCAGAGATTTCTAAAAACAAGTTTTGTTCGGCTTGTTCGAAGCATTCGCATCGGACAAGCGTGCGTTCACCATAAGCGGCCTGTACACGTTGGTCCAACCACTGGCCAATACATCGTACATTGACACTTGAACGAACAAGACGTATAAAAAGGTTCTTTCAAATGTGTTAATATACGACGTATTTTTTTTTTTTTTTTTTATCCACTACGGGTTAGCACTTAGCCTTCATCACACCTGATGATAAGTGGTGATAAGGCTGAAGGTGGAAGCGCACTACTCCCGGAATCCTCAATCACTGAGGAACTGGCTACCTTATCTCTAAATCTATACCTTATCTTATCTATGCCTTATCTCTTGGCCAATGGTTGGGCCAACGTGTACAGGCCGCTATAATAAGTAATGTAGCTAATCTATGACCATGTCTATGCTGTGAGCTGTAGTTAAAATACTTGCACTTTTAGAGCCAACGCGCACTTGTGATTTTTAGTCGACCGATAGTTTAGTCGGAATCATAAGACGATCGTGATCAAACTGTCGGCTGATAGTTTGTTTTGAGAATCTGCGAGCACTTGTGATTTTTAGTTCACCGATAATTTAGTTGAATCCGGGCGCGCGCTCACATGGTCCTTCATGCACAGGCCGATAGTTGTCCGATAGTTGTATAACTGTAACTATAACTATAGTTTTAGTAACTATTGGCCAGTCATTTTCGATAGTTCGATACTGAATGTGCAGTCTACCGATAGTTTAGTTGAATGCAGTGCGCGCGCTCACATAGTCCTTCATTCACATTACCGCCTGGCCGATAGTTTGATCGTACAACTATCGGCCAGTCATTTTCGATAGTTTGATCGGTCGATAGTTTAAGCGCACTGACGATTGCCACTGCCATATAACTCTATACTGGATCCGAGAACAACCAAACTATCGCCCGATTAAAAATCATAAGTGCGCGTTCGCTCTTATATACATCATGCAATTTAAGTGGATTCGATTCAAGTTTATATAACATAAAAGGTCAATTTATACTTTAATAATATGTTTATTAAAAGTATAAGTACCTATATAGTAAGTTTAACATTTTATAATAATAACTTTATTTTTAATCCACATAAGTTGCAAACCTACTATAATCGATTAGTTGCTCAGAACCTTAATCGATTAATCGCGAGAATCGATCACAGACTCGTATGGTTACATGCCTAATCACGTCACTTTAGCATGTGTCAAAACGGGCATCTTAATTTGTGACGACTGTAACGTCAAAAAACAGCTGTTTGGTGGTGGTGGGGTGATTTTTTTTTATGTTCGTTCCTAAAGAAAAAAGGCTAAAGCCCCCAGTACACGATGGCCGATCATGGTCGGCGACCATGACCAATACATCGTACATTGACACTTTTGAAAGAACCTTTTTAAATTTGTTCGTTCAAAAGTGTCAATGTACGATGTATTGGTCATGGTCGCCGACCATGGTCGGCCAACCTGTACTGGGGGCATAAAGACCCCAGTACGGCCGACCATGGTCGACGACCATGACCAATAATACATCGTACATTGACACTTGACTACATTGACACACTGACAAGTTCAAAAACGTTCTTTCAAAAGTGTCAATGTACGATGTATTGGTCATGGTCGCCGACCATGATCGGCCATCGTGTACTGGGGGCTCTAGACGTTCACCGGTCAAACAGCGTTGCTAAACGTACCATGAGCTCACTTTAGCACGCCAGCAGGCCTGCCAAACTGTCATAATTAGCAGTTTTTAAAAAGTTGGTCTCAAGCAGCTATAAAAAGCCTGCGAAGGGTGGTATTCCACTTATCTCAAATATTTGATCAAAGAAATGAGCGATTTTCTGAGAGGCCATTTAAAAAAAAAAAGCTTCCAATTGCTTCACTAGATGGCGTTGAATAAGTTTGTACATGTCTATGGTATATTTTGGTATGAAACATATTTAATTTAATTACTTTTTAAAAACCCAAAGGAAACTAATAATATATTAAATAAGTACTACTGTAAGAACAGAAACGAAATAGGTAAATTTAAAGACTTAGGTAAATAAATAACATCTGTCTGACGTTCCGTTTTACGTAAAAAAGTCGCGTCAAAGTAAAATTTATAACGTTCCGTTCCTTCTAACTGCATAGGTGGGACAGCGCCATCTAGTGACTGAGCTTTCGGAAAATCGCCCATTGGACGAGGATGATTAAAGATCTTTGATAAGTGGAATACCATAGATGTATTATTCCTGTAGATGGATCACAAAAATAAGCTATAACTCACCCATCCTTTACCCCTTCTAACACTATCAAATTGTCATAAGATAGAAAGAGACATACATGTTAATCTGTTGCGTCGTAATTAGTGAATGTCTCCATTTTGACTATGCAATGCTAGATGATATTAGATGATGATGATGCAATGATAGTGCTGTGGTTTTTTTTTATTACAAGTTATCGATAAAACATTTAAAAATAAGTTAAATGCAATGCGATACATAAAATTACAATGCATATGTATATATCGCAGGCGTATTGTATATTTCACCAATTACATAGCAACTAGCTGTATTGGAAAACAGCACCGCATTGTAATGCGGCGGATTCAAGATACGCCGTATTCAATACGGCTGATCGAAACTACGCCGCATTGAATAGAGCTCTTCGCGCTATTCAATGCGGCTAGAGACTTAATGTAATTGGGCGGTTCAAAATCCGCTTTTCTGTCAGTTTTTAGTACTAATCGTGTCCAAAGTGCTCACGGCCTTAGAATTTTGTTTATGCTATGAAACTTCGGCAAAGGTCGAAATATGGCAAAAAATTCTTCCCTCCAGACAAAAGCGCACGCTCAGCTGATCGATCAAGTGTGACAGTTTTTTTTATATATTTCGACGTATGCTATGCTCCAAAGAGAAAGTTGTTCAGTTTCATGGTCTAAGCAAGCCCTTTAATTTTGAATCAGTGCCATATATGAAGTAGATACTATAATTATACTTGAGGAGATCGATGGCTCATTGGTACGCGCATTCTGCATCCGGTGGTTGATGTTAAGCAACATTCGTTGCGGTTGGACATCTGCTATGGAATTGCCTAAAGTTAATTCCAGTGGTAATTCCAATTTGCAGTATTCATTTGCAATACATATTGTATCAAAATAAATGTCATTCCATACAAATTGCAGCCGATTGAATTCGATATGAACTGTCAAATTAATACGATTATCTTACGCAATTGCCCCCCTGAATGGCGACCCATAACTTTATTATCTCGGTCTCCTCTGTGCTTCGGAAGGCACGTTAAGCCGTTGGTCCTGGTTGCATTAGCAGTCGTTGGCACCCTCACCCACCAATCCGCATTGGCTTCGCGTGGTGGGTTATGGCACTTATGGCCCGTTCTACCTATGGTGTTTTCATGCACAGGGAAGGCTATATGGGCTAATTGGGCTATAGCCCAGCAGTGAGGACATTAATATGATAATGATGATAATTATACTATTTATACTAGGAGGTATAGTCGTAAAACTGAACGAGATTTCTAATCAATTTATTAAATTAAATAATCTGCTGAATGATATCAACTAAAAAAAATACAGATTTCACGCTAATTTTTATACTCTTAATGTATAAATTTTTTTAAGTATAAATCCACAATTTGCTTTAAAAAGTGCATCGAGCATATTCTTGTTTGTTGCGAAGGTCTCCAATCGTCGCCTTTTCTTACGTTTCTTATTCACGTTTCCTTTACATCGACGGCGGCGCGGCGCGCGGTGGGAAATCAGTACCCCGAGTGTAAGTTTTTATGTCAAGCAAACGCAAACTATTCCGAGTACGTATTTATGTCAATTTGTATGAAAACTGCATAAGCGCGCTACTGGCCGCTAGAGGCGCTGATACAGTTCTCATACAAATTGACATAAATACGCACTCACGATAGTTTGCGTTTTTTGACATAAAAACTTACACTCGGGGTACTGTTTAAAATTGAGAAAAATTAAGTTTAAATACAAAATTGTTAACATTACAATTTTTTATCGATACTACATAATAAAATCGGACTACAACACTATCAGGTTGGTCAAATGTCAAAAAATCCCAATTGGCTTTAAATTATATATTTTTAGCCTAAAAACACCCGATTTTCTTCAACCAAGTCAATGTTAAACTGTGTATACACGTACAGCGATTTAGTTTTAGCAAATACGGACCAGTAAGTTATAAAAATGTGTTCGCAAAAACACAAAACAATGAGTGTGACTTACCTCTGAAATGATATGTGTTCATTATTCTCTTTCAAAACACTCACTCTGCTTGAATAACCGGGAACAGTACAGGCCATTCTTAACAAATAACAGATTTACCGCACCACACCATCAAATCTTTCTATATTTTACTACAAAAAAAGATTTTCTTTCTGAAGCATTTGTAACCAGCTGGTTAACAAACAAATATGACGTTCACTTTTAAGTGGCGCGCGGCTCATTAGGACGCACACGTTGGGCTATTGTTATCTCTTTTTAACACACGAAATGTCGCCATTTGAGAGACGAGAGTCGATTATAGAAGGAATCGTTCATATTTTTATGCTCCATCTACAGGAATAATACATCTATGTGGAATACCACTGATAATTTTGTTCGTTATTAAATGAATGATCAAGCAATTCTGTGGTTTTTGGAGGACGAAAGCTTCCCGCAATAGAAAGAAAAAAGCGTGGCGTAAACTAATACGAGAACAAAGCAATCCATTGGAAGTTTACGAAAAAATGGATTTTATTCGGAGGTTTTGGTTTTGGTTTCGGGGCCCTTTAGACCTCTGATGCCCCCTGATTCACGAACTACCGGAAACAGAATCTGATTTGAATTCTGTGCTTTGTCTTTGCCTATTCTATAGTGAGTGACAGAGACAGTGCATACATTCCGCTGTCGGAAGCGTTTCCAACGGTTTGTGAATCCGGGGGCTGATACTCCAGCGGCAACGAAATCTATAGAATAATCCGTTCAGGCAAGAGTGAGTGAGTTCTACCCATTAAAAAATTAAAACAAGAGTCTTACAAGATTCTTATGTTCTCGAACTTTGTAACATTTAAATTATTTATTTTAGGTATTGTCTGCTTTGTCCTTTTTTGCCACCGGCTTCTCTGAAAAACCTGTGGCTGTGGGGGACATTGGGGGCATTCCATGGCACAACAAACCATGTCAAGTAGGTTACTGCTGCATTATAGTGAAGCGTTCCGAGCGCTTTTTTCTTTAATACGAACTCATTATTAGAAGTCCGTATTAAAGAACGACACTCACTCAAGTGGAGATCTCTTCTCAAGTATAGTTAGCAAGGAATGAATGTATTCGGTGCATGTTTTCGCATCCCTTTCTAACTGAGCTTGAGAAGAGATCTCCACTTGAGTATCGTTCTAGAATACGGGTCTAAGTAACTGTGTTAACTTTGTTTGTTGAAATTAGTCACTTTTCCAACTTTAAACCAAAGCTTCAAACACATTTGTAAAAAAATAACATTAGTTGCGAGTAACGTTCGGAAACTAGACGTGACGCTTGTTTTTAAAACTTTAAAATTGAATTTGAAAATTTGAATAATATTTAAAACCATTTTTTTACACTGCCGTTCAATTTTATTTCCATAAAAACATCTTGTTTTAGGTTTTCCTTTGCATTGTTATTGTATTTTATTTATAAAATGTTACTTTAATACGAAACGGTATTTACCGGTAAAAATCATATTTAGTTTTCGAACGCAAACAACATTTTGGCTCGACCAAGGCTCGACAGGCCAGAGACAATCATTCAATAGCAACAGCAGTGCAGCAGGCCTGCTAAAAGACTGCTAATTTTGGCTTATGGTACGATTAGCAAGAAGTTTATTTTAAACCTTGCAATAAAACTGCCCTGCATTTGTTCTGTTTGCTAAGAGCTTGTGGTAAGCCTCTATTTTTTCTATAAAATTGACTTAAGGTTCGCGCACATTATGTCGGGGCGCAGCGGGCCGGGCCGCAACGCAAAAATTCTCGTACTACTCGGTCAGATAACAAGACACCTACAAATCATACCGTCTCTTTCACTCGATTCTGTCATGCCCGGAGAGTGAGAGGGACGGGTATAACCGGCAATAGTAGAAGAAATTGGATGTTTGAATTTGGTTGTACTCAAAATCCGTCAATGCGCTGCGGCCCGGCCCGTCACTAATGTGCTATACTCAAATCCGTCAATGCGATGCGCTGCGGCCCGCTCCGCTGCGCCCCGGCATAATGTGCGCGCTCCTTTAAGGTTCGCGCACATTATGTCGGGGCGCAGCGGGCCGAGCCGCAGCGCAAAAATCCGTCCAAATCGCTCGTATGTATTTTATATGAACTATCGTACACTATGCCGGGGCGCAGCGGGCCGCATAATCCGCCGCGGATTTTGTTGCGTGCTTGCGATGCGATGCGGCCCGCCCCGCCCCGCTGCGCCCCGACACAGTCTGCTATAGCAAGCGGATTTTTCTTGTACTACTCGGTCAGATAACATGACACCTACTAATTATATCCGTCTCTTTCATTCGATTCTGTCATGCCCGGAGAGTGAGAGGGACGGGTATAACCGGCAGTAGTAGAAGAAATTGGATGTTTGAATTTGGTTGTACTCAAAATCCGTCAATGCGCTGCGGCCCGGCCCGTCACTATGTGCTATACTCAAATCCGTCAATGCGATGCGCTGCGGCCCGCTCCGCTGCGCCCCGGCATAATGTGCGCGCTCCTTTAAGTTCCGAAAAACGTATGAAGTTCATTCATGAAGTTACGCGGTAGCCCCCCTGACTTGCCTCGTCATTAGTCTGTTTTATTTAATAGCAACAAAGTCTGAAATCGTTATTGATCAAGATGTAGTTTTAAATTCCAAAAATATGTATAAAATTATTAAAATATGCGTAATCACAATAATTTAAGTGACTGTATATAAAAATAAAGACGGCAAAAATAGGCAGTATGACCGCTGATCTTTAGTCAAAACCAACGAAGAAAAAACGTGTGTCAACTGTCAAATCCACAAAATGACAAATCAAAAGTCACAAGTCACAACAAAAAATCAACAAAATTGTGTTGTGAAGTTGTGGTGAAGTTGTGATATTGTGAACGACTCTGCTTTTAGGTTGAGTACGAGCAACATTGTTTTTCTTGTATAAGTGGTAAATTTTGGTTTTTAGTGCTGTTGACTTATTTATTGTGTTTGTTTTTACTGGTGGTGGTTAAGTGTACGTCTATTGGTAAGTAGTTGCGTGTATATTTGTCTGTGTCGTCCGACTCCGACTCAATGTCGGAACCTCCCGATCCTGGAGGCGGTGATGGCGGGCCATGTGCTCATACATCTTCGCCCGTTCTTACTCAAATGAATATAGATGCAGGCTCCCATAATCCTCGAAAACGACCCCCGACGGATAATACCATTCCCCAACCTCCTAAAAAGACTAACATTCCTGTATCCTCACTCGCAACCCAATCCACTTATGTTAGACCTGAATTTGCAGATAACAAAAATAAATATACTGCAAAAGACTCTGCACCATTTATAGTTCATGTCAGCAAATCAACAACTGAACCCTCATCTGGCACCGCATTCCGCCCGATTCAATTCGGTCATTTCCTTTTTAAAAATAAAATTAAAAATGTGGTTATGGACGGTGTGAAACGAGTAGGAAGAAATAGAATTTCCGTAGAATTCAAGTCATTTGCCGACGCAAATGCTTTCTTAGAACACCCAGCACTTGTGACAGAAAATTATGATGCGATTATTCCCAGTTACAGCATTTCTAGGATGGGAATTGTCCGACAAGTCCCAGTAGACTGGACTTTAGAGGAACTGGTGGAGTCTATAGAGGTACCTACAGGGTATGGGTCTGTTATCAAGGCCCGCAGGCTAAACAGGAAGACATACAACAACGACGCTCCTGTTTGGGTCCCAACCCAGACAGTAGTTCTTACATTCTCTGGCCAAAAGCTCCCACAGCATGTTTACTGTTTTTTCACCTCCCTCCCAGTGGAAACATATGTACTCCCCACGATCCAATGTAACAAATGCTGTCGGTTTGGACATATCCAGTCCCAATGCAGATCGCAGGCCCGCTGCTTCATTTGCTCACAAGCTCATGAAGGCATCAGTTGTAGTAGACAGGAACCCACCTGCTTGTTTTGTTCGGGGCCACACAAGGCTACGGACTCCTCTTGCCCTGAGCAATCAAGGCAAAAACAAATAAAACTTGTGATGTCCCAAGAGAGTCTCTCCTACTCTGATGCATCAGCAAGGTTTGCTCAGGTCAGAAGGTCCTTTGCTGACACTGCCAGAACTGAGCAAGTCCCTTTCACCCCCCCGTCCCCCCAACACCCAACCCAACCTCTCTCCCCTAGGACCCAAAATATTTCCTACCGTAAAACAGTCTCCATCTCCAGGAATCAACATCTCCCATCTGCAAGCCCTGGGTATGATGCTCGAGCCCATAGGGCTATAGTTGAAACTCCACACTCCCAACAACCTAATGGTTGTGCTATCCCTACTGACTCTCCTATCCCTAACGACAACCTCATCTCACTCCTCCTTTCCACCATCATCAATCTTCTAGGAAGATTTAGTGATGTCCCCCTACCGCACAACCTCAGAGACCAACTATCTCAGCTTCTTAATATTGCCTGCTCCAATGGCGCCCATTCTTCAATGGAACTGCTGCAGCAGCAGGAATAAAAAACATGATCTGCTACACCTTCTCAATAAATTTAATCCCTTCCTCTTCGCTGTTCAGGAGATGCGTCGCAAGCCTGGCGATCGAGTCCGATTCCCAGGCTACTCGTGCCTTCGGGACGACAGAAGCGACGGGTATGGAGGCTCCGCTCTCCTAATCTCCAGAACAGTAACATTTTCCAAAATCGACCTCCCTTCTCACAGTGAGCGTATAAATGCAGTAGCTGTGAGAATTTCTAATGTGTCCTTTCTATCTGTGTACATCCCCCATCCTACCCATGAATCCCTTGCTGAGCTTTCCAAGATACTCTCCTCTCTTCCCCCTCCTCTTGTGGTATTAGGTGACTTTAACATTCATCACACTTCTTGGGGCTGCTATTACTGTGACCATTTATCCTCTCCCTTCCTTGACATTTGCGACCAATTTAACCTGTGTGTGCTCAACGATGGTTCACCTACGCGCAGGGTTTATCCATCCCAAAACATTAAGAGCGCCGTAGACTTAAGTCTGTGCACTCCTTCGCTCGCTCCCGACCACACCTGGACAGTACTCCCCACAACCTATGGAAGTGACCACTACCCTATTGTCATATTCACCTCTGACAACCGCCTTTCTCGCTCCATAGCCTGCCCGAATTCCCCTCGCCCACGCCTTAAATTCAACACATCTAAGGCTGATTGGGCTGATTATAGGCTGGCCTTAGACGAAGGTATTCAAGACCTACCTGACGTCACACCTGACAACTATCTTCTTGTTTATGCCGACTTTAGAAATAAGCTATTGTCTTCGGCGGAGAAATGCCTGCCTATTAAAAATATTCACAAGGGTAAATCTTCTTCACCTCCTTGGTGGGACTCAGAATGTACGACGGTGTGCAAGGAGCGAAAGGCAGCAGAACGTGTATATTCCCTTTCCATGACTGAGTCCAACTTTATCAAGTATAAATCGGCTGCGGCTAAGGCTGTGAGAGTCCTTACCGAAAAGAAGAGATTAGGTTGGCGCCAGTTCTGCGAATCCTTATCCCCAAGATCCCAACCTTCTCTGGTATGGAGAAATATTAGAAAATTCCGTTGCTCTGCCTCCACCAACAGCAACATAACCACCAATGACCCATCAGCCTGGTTGGAAGCCTTCCAAGATAAACTCGCCCCGCCATCAGTCCCAACCGAAATTGAGGCTACACTATGTGTGCCCCCAATATCATCCCTGCACTCCGAATTTGACTCTCCATTCTCTCTGGAGGAACTTAATGCAGCTCTGGATGGTCTCAAAGATTCCTCTCCGGGTATCGATGGGATTCCCTACTCGTTTTTAGTCAACAGTAGCTCTTCCACTAAGAACCTCTTTCTTTCTCTGCTTAACAACATCTTCCTTAAGGGGGTTCCTCCTGAGGAATGGAAAGCCCAAATTATTATCCCTGTCCTAAAGCCCGGGAAACTTAGCAACGACTCTAATGGGTATAGACCAATTGCCCTTTCCTGTACAATGGCCAAAATAATGGAACACCTAATTAAGAACCGGTTAGAGTGGATAGTGGAGAGCAGGGGTCTTCTCGCCAAAAGTCAATTCGGGTTTAGAAAAGGAATGGGTACAATGGACAGTCTCAGTGTTTTCTTGACTGATATCTGGATTGGCCTATCCAAACGCGAAAATGTGACGGGGGTCTTTTTAGACATATCATCTGCCTATGACAACGTACTGCTTCCGATACTCAGGCAGAAAATGCTTAATCTGAGTATTCCTGTGAGGCTTGTAAATATAATTTTTAATCTATTGTCTTCACGGTCTATACAAATATGTCACGATAATGCTCTATACCCCTCAAGAACTATCTGGAGAGGCCTTCCCCAAGGATCAGTCTTGAGCCCTTTACTATATAGTATTTATACCTATGACCTAGAATTGTCTTTAACCCCTTTTTGTAATGTCCTGCAGTATGCTGACGACCTGGCCTTGTACATTTCACACAGCGATTCCGTGCAAGCTACCGAGCTACTTAACGCCGCACTAGATTACCTCCGTGATTGGCTGCTGGAACATGGTCTTTCTCTCTCGGTAGACAAGTGCAATATGGTTGTATTCAGTCGCGCAAGGAATACACCTATCATGTCAGTCAAATATGACAACCAAGACATCCCTTTAAAAAGCCATGCTAAATTTCTAGGAATAGTACTGGACTCCAAACTGAGTGGAACTCAACATGTTTCCCATGTTGCCCAAAAATGTGAGAAAAATACCCATATTCTCCGATCTGTTTCTGGTACCTGGTGGGGCGCCCACCCATTTTGTCAAAAACTCCTTTACAATGCATTGATTCGATCGCATTTGGACTATGGCTCATTCCTTCTAGAACCATGTCTTAAATCATCTTTGAAGTCGCTCGATAAGATCCAGTCCAAATGCCTCCGAATTGTTGCAGGAGCAATGAAATCATCCCCGATAAATGGTTTGCAGGTGGAGTGTGGGGACCCCCCACTGGCCATTAGAAGACAATACCTAGCCGACAAATTTTTCTTTAAAATTATCCAAAATTCTTCACATCCACTCCTTGCCAAACTTCATCAATTGTCGGAATTTATATCATCAGGAACATTCTGGAAACTCAGGGACTCCCCTTGCCTGTTCCGTAGTTTCATTAAATTCATCCGCCTTCCCTGTCCTGTTTACCAATGTGCCCTTAAACCCATATTTGGGAACCCGTACCGCTCTCTAACACTGCAACCTGACATCCACCTAGATTTAGGTATCTCTAAAGATTCACCAGATGCTGAGTTCCAATTACAAGAAGTCATCCGGAAAAATTGGCAAGACTGGCTGGTAATGTACACGGATGCCTCTAAACTATCTGATAAAGAATGTGTTGGAGCTGCGGTCTGGATTCCCAAATATAAAATAATGCTAAATTTCAAATGCCCCCCTGTTACATCCGTTTTTACTGGAGAGGCTACAGCAATTCTTGAGGCTGTTCGTTATGTGGAATCTCATAAAATAGGTAAAACTGTTATCCTCACTGACTCCAAAAGCTCTCTCCAGGCGATCTTATCCAACCCTTTCCATAGCAAATCTAATTTCCCTTTCATCCTTCAAATTCGGAACATTCTTTTAAAATGCTCCTTGCTTGGATACCAAGTCTCTCTGGCCTGGATACCGGGACACACAGGAATAGTTGGTAATGAAGAAGTTGACATAATCGCAAAAGAGGCGATTGTCAATGGATGTCCGGATCATAATAAAGCCTTTTCTCACGATCTGTACCCTTTGGCCACCCAAATAATGAGAACTACATGGGAAACCCAGTGGCGGGAGAAAAGCAAGACTGTAGGGAAATATTACGCTGACATTCAACACTCCTTACCGGACAAGCCATGGTTTTTTAAATATAAAAAAGCCTCCAAAGCATGCACCTCCACTGTAAGCCGTTTGAGGTTAGGCCATGCATGCACTCCTGTCCATCTGGCCAAAATTAGGGTTAAGGACTCATCACTTTGTGAATGCGGTCTGGAGGAGGGAACAGCTGACCACATATTTTTTAACTGTCCCAAATATCCAACATCCCTTTATGATCTCCTCCCCCCAAGTATCCCCAAACCCACAAATTTTAAGATTGTTCTTAGCTATGTGAAACCCCCCTGCATTGATGTTTTATGTGCTTTTATAACTACTAACAATATAAGATTGTAATTTACCTGTCTGTCTTTTACTAACAAATATTATATGTAAGTATTGTGTTCGTCTCTATTTCAGATATCTCAACAGCTTGTTCTACAGCCTCAAAAAGATCCCTCCCACCACCTCTGTACTCTATATACACTGTTCTCCTACAAGATACCGAGACAAGCAACGAGTCTGTAGAAACAACCAACTGAGCTAAAAACTGGATATTGGCGAAATCCGAAAGGGAAACGCCATTGCACAAAAAGAAGAAGAAGATATTGTGAACAAAACTGGAAGAAAAGTCCATGAAAAGATTTTTCAAATTGTTTAACAAATTCAAGATTATCAAACTAGCAAATACTTGTAGCTGTCTGTTTCTGATTGTTTATTTTTCTTACATAAAATGAGTGTACCAGTTGGTTTAGGTGTAAATGAGTATGTGGATGCATGTAGACAATTCTGTGAAATATCTGATAGAATTAGCGATGGTTGGAAGTTTTACGAGAATGGAACTGATAAACATAAGTGCTTTATTAAAAAAAGCTGCTTTTCACAGCATAATGTCGAAGGGACATCTGTTTTACTGAGAGCTGAATATGTGATTTTCTATAACCTCAGCTATGGTGTACCATCATTCAGTTTCAATGTTTGGAACTCTTCTGGGGTGTTGTTAACATTGGAAGATATTAGGCAAATGTCTTTCACAAAGTAAGTAGGTCTCTTAACCTTTCGTCTGCTTAGGCACGGATACGTGCCACCCCCGTTGTATGCTTAGACACGGATCCGGGACAAAAAAATATTATTAATTATATCTGATATAACATTTATTTTTACGTAAAATAACACTCGCATTTTTTTGTCCGGGATCTGTGTCTAAGCATACAACAGGGGTGGCACGTATGCGTGCCTAAGCAGACGAAAGTTTAAATAGATGACTATTATTTCGACAGGGTTAAGATGTGGAAAAAATAAATAAAAGGCTAACAAAGAATCCATTGGTCTTTTTTACTATTTCCTAGTTTTAATTCCTGTTTGTATTAATTTATTCATTATTTATTTAGGTATTTTGTTTACACAAAAGTTGAGTTTGAATGTCGATTATAAAAACAAAACATCTCGTTAAAGTGTCGGATAAGTTTTATCCGCCGCTATGACTCATATGCTGCTCATAAATGTAACTTCCGTCGTCGTGCGCACAAACAGATGTTTGGGAGAGCCCAAACGCGCGCTAAGATGCATAGTTTACGTAAAAAATGAGCCTGTAATTTGATACCCCTGATCGTCGAGAGGTTAACAGCATGGAAATAACTCCACAAAGATTGTCTACTGAAATGTGTTATTTCACAACAACTTTTTAATTTTGACATTATCTTTCATAAGTTCTGGGTGATTGTTCCCAGGGGCACGGCCCTGTGCCACCCACCGCGTCGCAGGTTGCGGATAGCGAAACGGCTTCCAGATATGGTAGCTAGCTACATTAGTAGTCGCGGACAATTGGGCAGTCCGATTGGAGGGGTGTTGGGATTACTTACGGCTGAGTAATCTCTAGAAAGTAACACTAAACCCGATGATGACGGATGATAGTGGCGAGTACGAGCCGCCACTTAAATATAAGCTCAGACCCGGGGAGATCGGCCTTGTAAGCTGTGGTTTAGCAATTGATCTAGGAGATGCTAACTCTGACAACAAATAGCACCCGCTGCCTTGCGGATAGATGTCTGTTCATCAAAGGCTAGGGAGTCACCCGAAATATGATGTGTTGTGCCTTGGGAAAGCTCAACACTATTTTCCCAAACCACTTTTATGAAATGTCGAATACTAATGAGAATGTTATGTCATGCGATCCGGCTAACCCCCGGCGCTCTCCAGTACCCGGGCTGGAGAGTGTGAAATCTGTTACCGAAGACACTGCGAGGGTGGATAACCAGGCCCACGTAGCTGTTAACTCTACTGGAACTAAAAAACTAGTACAACAAGCTTTTCATCCAAGCTTATTTTTGCCGCGACCAAGAAGCGCATCCGTAGGAAACATCAATCCTAAAGTCACCAACGATCCAACTGCGCCAAATGAAGATGTTGTAGAACTGCAAGAGAAGGCTGGCCCTCCCACCTGGCAGAAAATGCCTACTGCAAGGAAGAAGCGTAAGCTATCCAACAATGCCCAATCACCGGAGCACATACAAACGCAGAACAGATATGCTGAACTACCCGTAGACCAAGCAAATGTTGAAGATCAACAAAAAGAGCAGAAAACCAGTAAACCACCACCAATAATACTTTACGGTGTCGAAGATATAAACAAACTAACCGAGCTCCTTGTAGACAAAGTTGATAGAAATCAGTTCTCGTATAAAATAGTTAACAAGAACCAACTACGTATAAACTGCGAGAGTGTCGAAACTTATAAAAACCTCGTAAAAATAGTTAGAGACAATGGTTTGATAGGTCACACCTTCAATAGAAAGGACAATAGACACTGTAGACTAGTAATCAGAAACCAGCTGCATCACACCACATCTCATGAGGCAATCAAAGAAGCATTTGAAGAAACAGGAAACCAAGTTGTCGGTGAGATCATCAACGCAAGATCTGGTCCTGACAAACGGCCCACTTCGACTTTCTTTATAAACTTAGTAGCGGGGCCGAACAATAAAGCTGCAAAAGACATCAAATACATTTACCATCATAAAATTGTAATAGAGGACCCCAAAAAAAGCAAAACCATAGTCCAATGTCAGCGCTGCCAGCAGTACGGTCATTCAAAAAATTACTGCATGAGGCCATATCGCTGTGTCAAATGTGGGCAATCACACAAGACAAGTGAATGTCGAAAAAATGACCGATCCACCCCAGCCACATGTGCTCTCTGTCTCGGTCCCCACCCAGCAAACTATAAGAGATGCAAAGTTTATAAAGAAATCCTTGAAAGAAAAAAACGCAAACCAACTCCACCAGTGATCATCCCTACTGCAAAACCTGTTGAACCAAATTCAGCTCAACCTAACCCAGAAACACATGATCCATCACAAACATATAGAGACAAACAAAAAGGAGGAAGACCGAGATACAGTGATATAGCAAAGAAAAATATGCAGGACCAAGAATCAGTGAATCGAAATCTACTCACTCATAGAGAATCGCCAACGAACCTGACACTAGAAGAGATGTTCTTAAAACAGTCAGAAAAAATAGACATAATGCTACAACAAATGAGTACCCTGCTGGGTCTCATAACAACCCTAGTACATAAAATAAGTTTAACTCCTTAAAAATAGCAACATGGAACGTAAACGGATTTTCACCCAACAAAAGTGAAGTTGAGATCCTACTGCACTTACATGATCTCGACGTTCTACTTATATCTGAAACACATTTTACCAACAAAAGTCTCGTTAGAATAAAAGGTTATTCCATATACAATACCAATCACCCTGACGGTACTGCACACGGTGGTACAGCTGTTGTTGTAAGATCATCAATAAAACACCACGAATCGCATCACTTTAAAACTGAAGCTATACAAGCAACAACTCTGACGATTCACGACAAACACGGTGATATAAACATCTCTTCTGTCTATTGTCCCCCAAAGCATAGAATAACAGAAACCCAATTCACAGAATACTTGAGTTCATTGGGAAATAGGTTCATAGCTGGAGGCGACTGGAATGCTAAACACACTCTGTGGGGATCGAGATTGATCACAACCAGAGGCAGAGAACTCAAAAAAAGCATTGATTCAAATCATCTTCTCCCTATAGCAACATCTTCACCAACGCACTGGCCAACCGACCCTAATAAACTCCCTGACCTCTTGGACTTTTTCATTACTAAAGGAGTTTCAAGATTGTTCCACAAAATAGAATCATGCTTGGATGGAACTTCTAATCACACTCCGGCTATTCTAACTATTAGCGTTACTGTCCTGGAAACAACAACTACTCAGAAACTCTACAGCAGAGACACGGATTGGAATCAATACAGAGACACAATACATGACGAATTGGATCTAAAAATACCACTAAAAACAAATGATGACATTGAAAATGCAACCATTAAACTTATGCAATCGATCCAACATGCATCATGGGTCAGTACACCAGAAATCAAGCTGCTTCCAATCAGACACAAACCAGTTCCTGTAAACATTCGTCAGAAAATTCTGGAAAAAAGGAGACTCCGTCGAGTGTGGCATACTAGTAGACACCCTTCAGACAAATCTGCATTTAACAAGGCAGCGAAAGAGCTACATAACATCATCAAAGAAACAGAGAATGCTACCACACAAACCCACATTGAAAACCTAACAGCGACCAACGCTACGAATTATTCGTTATGGAAGGTATGCAAACCACCCACTATACCCAAACCTCCAATTCGTATGCCAGATAACAAATGGGCACGATCTCCTCAGGAAAAAGCAGACCTATTTGCTCAACACCTGGCTTCAGTTTTCAAACCCAATTTGAGTGATGATGGAGCAGACGACTCATTTGTAGATCGTGTCTTGCAACAGGATTTCCAACTGGACTTACCAATTCGACCTACTACGCCACGGGAAGCTTACGCTTTAATCAAAAAACTTGAAGACAAAAAATCGCCAGGATTCGACTTGATTGATAAAAAAGTCCTTTTTGTTAAGATTATGGGTCAGGTATTACAATAAATAACTCAATAATTAATATTCATTTTCATTTATTCAATTTATTATTAAGCCTTTGTGATTGTCAAGGATGCTACGCTATTGGTTCAGAAAACCCTACGGCGGGAGACCTTGTAACGAGAAGAGCCAGCAAGAAACTCGCCAAGGGGTGCAATTCTCCCTTCATCAAACACTTTTATTTTCATAAAACACGTCAGACAAATTACATTTTTAAGTGTGAAATGCACAATGTGTATTCGAATTATAACCATACTGATAATAGTTTTAATACATTTACAACAATAGAATATTGTGACAAAGAATAACAAATTCCAACAGAAACTATTTGATGCTAGTTCAAGTTTGTTTCGTATTAGACATCTAACAATTTACAACACCAATAATCTCACATCGATGTAGGTAATAGAATACTTAGCTTTGCTTTGAATTCCCGATACAGAATGAGAGCCGCTCAGGGACCGTACTACCGTATTTATACCTCACTTAAACCAAAATGGCGCGGTAACACAACCGCTTTCTGCCTATGTGTTTCCGCCCAGTTAGTAATAATTTTTATTTACCTAAACTAATTTAAATTATGAATACAAATGTTTAAATATGATTATAACTTTATAAAGAATGCATTTTAATTTTAATAACGACATTTGTTTAATTTTCAATAAAAAGTACGACTACAGATTGTGGACTTTGACTAACATAGACAATACACTGTTCTATTAAATTTAGATTCCTTTTATTACCTACTAGCTGACCCGGCAAACCTTGTTTTGCCATTTATTAGTAAACCCGGTCACCAACATCTTCTTTATACACCAAAAGTTGCCTACACCAGACAACAGATAGCGCTAGTTACACACTACTAATAAAGGGGCCCAAGCTTGGTCTCTATTTCCTACATATAAAAAATTACTCTGTGAAGTAGAGTGAGTGTCAGATATCTCAGCGCGCATGCGCGACTGGTGCATTTTTGGCGCTAGCTACAGTACATTTTTTTATTCTAAGCTTATGGAAAAGATTAGTATTCGATTTTGACCGTGCAGACGTCAGTGATTACATACTCTTTGGAAACGGCAATGGAAGAAATGACAGTTTTGTATCAAAGGTACGAGAAAATTACAATTTTTACTTAATTTTCCGGAATAATAAGTAGCCTATGTTACTCTTCAGCTCCCAAACTATCCCCATACCAAATATGACGTCGATCCGTTGATCCGTTTTGACGTGAAAGAAGGACAAACAAACAAACAAACAAACAAATAAACAAACAAACAAACACACTTTCACATTTATAATATTAATTTATAATATTAGTATGGATTACATAACTTTAATTACCTATTACATAACTTTAATTCTCAATAATTATAACATTCGTCCATCCTGACAAAATTTGATACCACACAAATTTGCTATAAGGTAATGAAAATATGTTTGATTACTTACTTTTAATCAACTAACCAACTTATTATAACTTATCGTAACTAATATGATTGCAATTGCTTAAGAGTCAACAGCGACATTTCGACACAATCCCATGGTAACATCAAGTAATTTATACAAAACTATTATTATTGTATTAGCTCCATGGCCTACTGATACCAATTCTCGACTCCATCCCATGGTAACTGTAATAAAATGAATAATTAGCCATTGGTAGTAAGTTCATCAAATATATACAGAAGCCTTGTTATTTGCATGAAAAATTACATTATAATCGTCATCACCATCATCATCATCATCATCATCGTCATCACCACCAACATCATCATCATCATCATCATCATAACCAACATCATTAACATCATCATAACCTTTATATTCATCATTACCATTATTATGTACAAATTGAAGTTTATGAATAGTTTTTTTTTATTACCTTTATCATTACCTTCATCATCATCTACCCGTATATTGGTCCATTACTCAAAGACATGACTTAATAATAAGTTGTATTTGATAATTATTTGCGTTAAACATGGTACGATCACATTCCGATAGCCCTCCTCAGTTGACAAGCTCATTCCTTCATTAAGTTTATTTATTTATTTTATTTTTTCTTATTAGCACAATAACAAAATTCAGACCAAAACAATTTTCACATAGTTTACTACGGCTAAACATTATTAATAGTAGTAAAATTATGTTCTCTTAGTACTTTTCGAAGCCTCACCACCTTTACTTCATCGTTAAAATTGTACACACTTGACCCCCGTCCAATTTGATATCAACATCGAAAATCTCTAATAGCTTACATTCATTACAAAGTTTGAACCAGTTATGTCCTATTTATTTGACTGTATTGCATTTAGCATATTCGTCAGCCACGTAAAAGCTGTTTCAAATCAGCCTTAGCATTTAGGGTCATTTTGTTTTATCCCAAATGCATCATTCTCAAGCTATGAACACCTTGTTTTTGTATATCCATCTACCTTAATTGTAACACTTTACCCTAAAAGTGACACCATGTATGCAAAGTACACTGTGATTGCCTTATTCCAAATGCGATGGTTCTTAAATTCATCGTCTAAGTGACGGCCATTGTTTCATCGTCTGAGTGACGGCCATTGTTTCATCGTCTAAGTGACGGCCATTGTTTGATCGTCTAAGTGACGGCCCTTATTTCATCGTCTAAGTGACGGCCGTTATTTCATCGTCTAAGTGACGGCCCTTATTTCGTCGTCTAGTCGGCGGCTCTTGTAGAATAGATGCTATAGAGATAAGTAGACTTATTGCCTACCAGAAAGTCATTAATTTCGTTAATTTCTCCGTAATTTTTCACCTATTTATTGCCTTCCAGCAAGTCATTAATATCTCCGTGCTCTCTAATGGTATAAGAATTCTCGAAATTTGTTCAGCAGTTCCTAAGATTACTTCCTACAATGATACCTTACTTCTTTATGATATGATAATGACAAGTACCTATTGATATTATTATGATCTCCGTTAGATTTTGTCATCTATAAAATATCCTTATCTTTGTAAATTAATATAAAAGATCCAAAAACCTTTGGTGATCGAGTCAAAAGTAATCTCGTAGCTCTTTCTCCTAATTTATGATTTTATCTACTTTCTTCCTCCATAATTATTTAGTTGTAATTATATTCTTTTTCTAACTCTGTTTATAATGTACCCATTTATTACCCTATTTATTTGTTTTCTCTGGCCCAAGGTTACTTGAAAGAAACTGTTGTCTAGCATAAAGCTACCTAGACTAGTGTGTGTTATTTTTGTTGTATTTCCCTGTATTTGTTGTTTAATTACCATGCGCAATCAAATTGATTTAATTTCAATTTCTAATTCCGTTTATAATGCACCCATTCCCTACTACCCTAGTTGTTTTCTCCAGCCCAAAGTTGCCTGGAAGAAACTGCTATCTTGCATAAGGCTGCATATATTGGGTGTTATTCTTTGTTGTATTTCTCTGTATTTATTGTTATATTACCCTGTGCAATAAAATTTAACTTATTTTAATTATAAAATAACCCAGGGTAGACATTATAAACACTTCAATAAAAATGTATCAAAATATTCATAAAAATAATGAAGCCATTATTCTGCACTAAAATTCTCAACCTTATAGAACAAAACTAAGTCTATTTTAATTAAAAATAACCCAGGACTTCAATAAAAATGTATCAAAATATTCATAAAAATAATGAACCCATTATTCATTCTGCCACTAAAATTCTCAACCTTTTAGTTCAAAACTAAGTCAATTAGAAGTTATTTCAATTACCAGTAATATGTCAATTGATGATCAAAACTTACCGAAATAAAAGTTGTTTTAAGTACCAGCGATATGGTCAGTTATTGTTTAATAGAAACTTTCCTCAAAATACAATGTTAATATTTCACAGATATCAGGTTATTCCTTAGCCTCACATCTCAATCACGGGTCAAGTCAAAGGGTGGAATATGTATGTAATTAGTAAAAACAATAACTTATAAAAAAAAACTCGATTGTCTTAATTCCATGCCATAAATAATAGTTAAGACTTTATCATAAGTTCGGTCCAACAAATTATTCTATTGTGTTGTTTTAAGTTTTTTTTTATTAGGTCGTACTGAACTTTAGCGTTGTAGCTACAAGCTGCAACACGAGCTGAGCATGTTAATATCCATGATAGCATCCCTTCTAATTGCAAAACTTGACAACTAACCTCTTCAGAAAGGCTATTGAAGCTTCTACTGATAAAGCTATTACACAATTACTGTAGACTTCCTCACTGACTCTTCCTTAAATGAAATGGATATTTAAATAAACTCATTCATTGACATATTAGGGCACAACTTAATTTAAGTTTTTATTGACATATTATGATGGCACAATTTAATTTTATCTTTTGTTTGACATATTTATGACACAATTTAATTTTAGGTACCTATTCTTAATTTAGTTCCTGACATCGCTCTAATATGATAATTGTATTTTTATAATTATGTTGAATTGAATTTTTGATTATTGTATACCTTGTAAAAGGTGGAAGTGTAGTGAGACTTAAAACCTATTTAACAATCTTTGTACACTAACAATGTAACTAGCTACATTTCACAATAAAGACAATTCGTAATTGTATTTGTATGCAGGGTCAGCCCCTTTCAGTTGTTTCTCATCACCTCGGTTGAGGAAACCTCTTGTAATTTTCCATTGTTAATGCATAGAACATAATTAATGATACTTTTACTTTGCTTTACTATACTTTATTATACTGTGTTATACCTTGTTATACTTTGTTATACTTTGTTTTACTTTGTTATACTTTGTTATACTTTGTTATACTTTGTTATACTTTGATATACTTTGCTAAACTTTGATATACTTTGATATACTTTGCTACAATTTGCTATACTTTGCTATAAGTACTTTGCTATACAATACTATACTTTACTATACTTTACTATACTTTACTATACTTTACTATACGTTACTATACTTTACTATACTTTACTATACTTTACTATACTTTACTATACTTTACTATACTTTACTTTACTTTACTATACTTTACTATACTTTACTATAGGTAGGTACTACTTCTGTGAAAGACTTATAATGAACCATCAACAATATTTTTGTTAATGACACCGTAACTGATAACGCAAAAGCCACAACCAAACCATTTAACTAAGATTATGGAATAATAATGATATAACTCATCAACCAATTCCTTTTTAGATGGATAAGTTATGCCTCGGGTTTGTTTGTGTTCAATACTTTGTCTTGAGTTGTATGAAACAATGTTATTTTCTTTTGTTTAATATTTCTAGTGTATGTATTGTTTCTCGTTTCTATGTGTGTAAATCTGTGATTGGCTTTCATGTTTCCATATTGTTACTTATTTTAGGATTAATAAGCTGTTGATTCACCGAAAAGTTAAAATAAAGACACAAATAATGCCAATAAAGAAACTATAAGGCAAGATGTCGTAAATTTTATTTCTGTCTTAATGACTTTATTTTATATGTTATCAAATTTTATTCAATATGTCCATATCCATCATTATTTTACTTCTGCTAAAATGTAGCAAAACTATCTGAAATTCTTATCATTACACTTTTTCTTGTTTTATTGGTTTTGAAAACTTTTATAAGAAAATCTAACTAATGATCTATCTGACAAAATATTTAATGGGCCCCCAGTAAATATCCCGATGATAACGTGTTACATATAAGTAGTTGAAAGTATTTCTAGAACTTGTAAAATAAAAATAGAACAATAAACCTCAGAACTGTCTTAAACTGTAGAAAATAGTATTTATTAAAAGCCCGCAGCTACAGACGAGTTGATAAAAAACTTGCAAAGTTAAAACCGAATAATAGCGGTGACTATGGTATGGAGATATCCCTAGCTGATCATTAAGAAATCCCTCAATTCAATATGTAAAATGTTGTAAGAATATCTCATAATCAGGAAATAAACATAGTTATTAGTTATAAAAATGATACGGACGGATCCAACTATAAACAGTAACATAAACAGTAAATATTACGAAAAACAGGATTTTTATAATGTTTTGATTGGTTGTCGAGTCCCCAATATTTTAGCGCAGTTGCACACGCCATGATCACGGAGTAACTGAAGAAAGTTAATGCGGGTTGGATGTTAGGAGCGGACAAATCTGTCTACCCTCTTTCTTGTTCGTTTTCTATGCTCAATCGGGTAACATAAACACCGGAACAGTGGTTTGATAAAATGGTATTAAAGTGTAATATTATTTGCCCACTACTATCAAGCTTGATCAGTCAGTTGGTCAGTTATTTAGACTTACTATAAATTTAAATTGATTCTTAAACGTTAAATAAATTGTTGATACTAAATTTGTTCTGGATATGTGTAGCTCTAAACTTTTAAGTCGTAAATATGTAACCTTCATATTTCCACCTTTAGTCTGAATTGTAATTGAAATGGAATTGCCTCCTGGCGCTGATATTTTTATATCAAGAAGGGGCTCACAAAAAATATAAAACCATTATTGAAAACGGGGTTTTTACTATGTTTAAATTACAATAAAAGTTAGTGACGTTAAATTAGAAGTATTTAAATACATAATAGTTTTACTCATTATGACCATGTAAGCTTAAAATGTTATTAATGTTCTTTCTTTCCAACTTGCTTAACAGTTGTAAATGATACTGATTCTGTTCTGTCTGATGATCTGTCTTACATTTAAAACTGAGAGTTCGTCTTCTCAACTAGCCATTTACAGAACCCAACAGCTCCATTTTGTTGAGCAAAATGCAACAAAGGTGCAAGGGATTTTAAAGGTCAAAAATTAACTAAACACTTCATCAGGCGAAGTAGTCACGTTTTAACATAATAAGGAACATTCCTACCTTGCAAGCCCTTACTCTCAAGGCTTTCATCTTCACTATCCATTGTAGAGTGACCAAAAGCAGAAACCTGGCATTTCCAAGGTCGCCCTCTTCTTTGATAGTTGTTTAGCTCTCCAACCAACTGGAACATTGTAGCTGTCGATCCCACTTCTGAAATTGTTAAGATTATGGGTCAGGTATTACAATAAATAACTCAATAATTAATATTCATTTTCATTTATTCAATTTATTATTAAGCCTTTGTGATTGTCAAGGATGCTACGCTATTGGTTCAGAAAACCCTACGGCGGGAGACCTTGTAACGAGAAGAGCCAGCAAGAAACTCGCCAAGGGGTGCAATTCTCCCTTCATCAAACACTTTTATTTTCATAAAACACGTCAGACAAATTACATTTTTAAGTGTGAAATGCACAATGTGTATTCGAATTATAACCATACTGATAATAGTTTTAATACATTTACAACAATAGAATATTGTGACAAAGAATAACAAATTCCAACAGAAACTATTTGATGCTAGTTCAAGTTTGTTTCGTATTAGACATCTAACAATTTACAACACCAATAATCTCACATCGATGTAGGTAATAGAATACTTAGCTTTGCTTTGAATTCCCGATACAGAATGAGAGCCGCTCAGGGACCGTACTACCGTATTTATACCTCACTTAAACCAAAATGGCGCGGTAACACAACCGCTTTCTGCCTATGTGTTTCCGCCCAGTTAGTAATAATTTTTATTTACCTAAACTAATTTAAATTATGAATACAAATGTTTAAATATGATTATAACTTTATAAAGAATGCATTTTAATTTTAATAACGACATTTGTTTAATTTTCAATAAAAAGTACGACTACAGATTGTGGACTTTGACTAACATAGACAATACACTGTTCTATTAAATTTAGATTCCTTTTATTACCTATTACATAACTTTAATTCTCAATAATTATAACATTTTAGAACTACCACGAAAAGGAATAGTTTATCTCACTATATTGTTCAATGGTATTCTTAGAACTGGCTACTTTCCAGCGTTATGGAAAGTCTCCCAAGTTATAATGATCGCAAAACCTGGTAAACCCCCGCACGAAGTCACGTCCTACCGGCCAATAAGTCTTTTGCCAATTATCTCAAAACTATTTGAAAAAATTCTCCTGAAACGAATACTTAGAGTACTCTCTGATAAATCAATAATCCCGGGACACCAGTTTGGATTTAGGAAGGAACACGGAACCATAGAGCAAGTTCACAGAGTTTGCAAATTTATCAGGGATAGCTTTGAACGAAAAGAGTACTGCTCCGCGGTCTTCTTGGACGTGCAGCAGGCATTTGACAGAGTGTGGCATAAGGGCCTACTATGTAAAATTAAAACGCTCCTTCCACACACCATCTATAGAATACTGGTATCATACCTCGAAGACAGGATCTTTCAAGTGAAAGAAACTGATTGTACCTCAGGCTTTCATGACATCCTAGCGGGAGTACCACAAGGCTCGGTACTTGGACCGACTTTATACAACCTGTTTACATCATACCTACCCCAAACTCCGGGAACAACAGTGGCAACATTTGCAGATGACACAGCTATTTTAGCAACCAGCTCATGTCGTGAGCAAGCCTCTGAACTTCTGCAACAAAGTCTGGACAACATCAGCCAGTGGCTAGAAAAATGGAAGATAAAGGCAAGCTCGTCGAAATCGGTACAAATAACATTCAGCCTAAGAAAGAACGACTGTCCACCGGTTAAACTGTTTTCCAATTTTCTGCCCACCTGCGAAACAGTCAAATACCTGGGCATACACTTAGACCGCCGTCTTACTTGGTCCAAACACATTCAAGCCAAGAGGGATGAAATAAATCTCAAATATCGTGGAATGTTTTGGCTGCTAGGAAGAAACTCCAAACTTTCTTTAGACAACAAGTTGCTCATCTACAATGCCATCATCAAACCAATCTGGACCTACGGAATACAACTGTGGGGATCAGCCAGTAACTCCAACATCACCAAGATCCAAAGAACCCAAAACTACATCCTGAAGCAAATATCTGACGCTCCATGGTTTATCCGCAACTCTGAGCTCCATCAACACCTCCATATCAACACCGTCGAGGAAGAAATCGCCTTGACATTTGGCAAATACAAGGACAGGATAGATGAGCATCCGAACGAACTAGCCAGACAACTGACGCTGCCGGACTGCTTGAAGCGCCTAAAAAGGCGTAAACTACCGGACATGGACAACTCGGCTTAGCCTTATAAGGAAATGAGCAGGAAGCTCGATGGAGCTCCTAGCTCAGCTCGCCACGTATGCAACAGATCTGCTCATGGCTAGAAAGGCCGATTGCACGATAAGAATTGGAAAAAAAAAAAATCTTTCATAAGTTCTTAATTAAAATTTAAAATATATCTGCAGAAGAAGAAGAAGAATATTACTGACTTATTTGTATTTTAATTTCAAGTTTATGCATTTACAATGCTATTATGTTATGTATTATTTTCAGTGTCAATCAGCAAGACTTCTACTCCATCATCACTCAACAAGAGCACCCTGTGATGTCCCGACCCTACTTCGTAATGCACCCGTGTCACACAGCAGCCCTGATAGAGGAGTTCAAAAATGTTTCCAAGAACATCATCGTCACATTCCTGGGACTAATCACACCTCTACTGAAACTGGACTTGCCTTTGGACTATGGACTATGAGTGAATTGTAAGTAAATATACTTCTTGAAGTTTTACTCACGTAAGTTGCTTACGTGAGCGACTTACGATAAAATTTGCAAATGTAAACACTCTTTGTAAGTTTATTTGTATGTGTAATTATACAGCCGTAAGTTACTTACATAAAACTTACGAAAGCAACTTACTTACAAGTGAAATGTCGGCCTAAGGCTTGATTTTTCTCTGGTACCCTGTGTTGCCATGGGTAATATAATAATATGGGTAGAAATATAAATATATATAATTTAAAAGGTACAAATTTTTTTTCATAAGTTAATCAGTTAATTTACTATTATTTGACAAATCCAGTAGTTTTCATTTAAACTTTTAGTCTCTTAGTTTTAGTATAATGACAAGTCTTGAGAAAGGAATCAGAATCAGAAATATTTTATTTTCCAATACTGAGTAGGTAGGTACAAGGTGTACAGAAATTTTTAATTGCAAATACTGAGTAGGTACAAGGTGTACAAAAATATTTATTTGCATATACTGAGTAGGTACAAGGTGTACAGAAATATTTTTTTGCCAAAACTTAGTAGATACAATACAAGGTGTGCAGAAATATTTATATAAGTACCTAGGTAGGGGATCTTCAAATAAATATTTCTGATTCTGTGGTTTAGTAGCTAGGCTACTTAAAAAGTGACAGCGCCGTTCGCGCGTATGCTGATTGCGTGGTGCCGCGCTAATACCATACAAAACTTGCATGAATTGCGCTAAAGAGCGAAACGTGCGAACGGCTCGCGAGCTGCGCATTCGCGAGATGAGCCCCTTATTCACAAACCGACGGGAACATTCCCGACAGCGAAATGTACCTATGCATTGTCACAATCACTTACTTCGGAATAGACAAAGCACAGAATTCGAATCCAAGTCCCCTTTGAAACGGTTGTGAATTAGGGGAGCTGACTCATGTCATGACCACTAACCACTAGGTACCTAATTGGGTATTCGACTGATTTTTTTTATTGACTTAAAATGTTCATTTAATTAGTAGCAACAGAACATAGGTATTTATTTTCAAATATCTTGCATATTTTCAGCGATATAGAGCATCAAACTTTCAAATTAGACAAGGAGAGCGCTATAGAAACGTGACGTCACATTTCTATAGCGCCATACTCTCGCCATAGAAAAAATCGTTTTAGAAAGAGATAGCTAGAGTCACAATTAAGTAGCTCATAATTCGCTTGTTATAATACAGGTTGAATTTATTTTTAACCGACTTCAAAAAAAGGAGGAGGTTATCAATTCGACTGTATTTTTTTTTTTATTTTTTTTTTATTTTTTATGTGTGTTACCTCAGAACTTTTTAGTTAATGAACCGATTTGGATAATTCTTTTTTTATTTGAAAGGTGACGCTTCTCGTGTGGTCCCATTCAAATTTTATCAAGAACTGGCAAGAAGTTCAGGAGTTATCCGGAATAATGTGTATTTAGACTTTATTTGGGTATATGGACGATTTCATACTTTCATCAAATTAGGGATCATTTTCAAAAATTTTTTTTTCGAAAGTTGGTACTTCTGACCTGATCTTACTTTCACCAAGTCAGGACCAGGGGATCAAATCCCAGGAAAAATGAGAGAAATCCTCAAATATAGGCAAGCCTGCGTTCCATTTATTTTTGAAGTTAGTCAAGTATTTGCATCTGGTAGTCATCATCTCATAGTGATGAGCTGATGATGGAAGCTACAACTCCTTAACGGTTAGGAGCTGGAGAATATTTCTTTAAGTATTAATCGTACGTATGGGCCAATTGTTATATTCTTTCAGGGATATTAGGGTGAGCTGCTGACGAGAGGTGAAACTCTTCAACAGTTAGGAGTTATATTATGATGTTTTATACATACCATATGCACGAATGGACCTTCAGTTGTATTCCTTCAAGTTATCTAAGTAGCTAAAGATGGAAAGCTGTAAGCCTAGCATGACCACCCAAAACTCGATATGTATCGCATGATAAAGCGATTTCTCGACATTCAAACGTCAAAACCCATAGTCTTTTGACAGTTAAACCGGATAACTTATCATATCATATCGCGTTTTGGTTGGTCATGCTAGGAGGGCTGAATTCCGTAACGGATAGGATATTTACAACAATTTATCATAATCACCATGACTGTAGTTTCTTAAGCTACTTCACTAAAAATCGAAAAATAAAACGTTTTTGAAAAAAAAATGTAACCGCCTTCAAAACGGATCTTCAAACAAAAATTAACAAACACTAAAAAACGAAAATAATAATAAGATTTTTTAATTCAAAGGACGATGATACGTGACTTTTTCTAATTTATCTTGGTAGTTACTTACTGAACTGTTTGAAGTCGGTGCCAAGCCAAAAAGAATAAGAACGAAATATACTGAGTGGAATAACTAACATATAAAAAAATACCCGGTCCCAAGCGTGAGGTGTAGGACGTAATTACCTCAATATGTATAAGACGGCACCGACTTCAAACAGTTCAGTAAGTAACTACCAAGATAAATTAGAAAAAGTCACGTATCATCGTCCTTTGAATTAAAAAATCTTATTATTTTTTTCGTTTTTTAGTGTTTGTTAATTTTTGTTTGAAGATCCGTTTTGAAGGCGGTTACATTTTTTTTTCAAAAACGTTTTATTTCACATTCAATAATGTTATATTTCTGAATGTCATAATTAAATATCTACATTTCAACAACAGTCAAATACCCAATTGTTGGTTTTTGACGAACCCAAAGGGATTTGCATCGCTGTATGTCAGTGATCGCTGATCGTTGTAGGTAGGTTCGCACGACGACGACGCTCAGGACGGCTCCGCTCGTGCTCGGCTCGCAAGTGTAGTCCCACCTTAAGCTCATTGCCCTTTCTCCTTATCAATCCATAGACTGTGGGGTAGGTACCTAACTAAAATGGTTGATAATGATGATTTACAAATGAATTGTTTCTTTATTAAATAATACTAGACGATTTTCCACGTCATACTTTACGTCACGTTATCCCATGTTTTAAGACTCGACATCTTGTGCTGATGTCTTTGTCGCCATCTATTCTGTTCCTTAACCATTGAACAGCATTCGTTATTTTTAAGTACATAACGGCCGCGACCTGTGTTTCTTTTTGGCTGGCACATTCAGTCGTCGCTACACATTGTCGCTCAAGGCGGAATGTTTGCTAATATGCTTTTTGTGCGAGTATATTTACGGAATTTTAAATATTTAATTGAATCAGGCGTCACCTGGTGGAAGTCCCCAACTATTCTGAAAAAAGAAATATCATATTAGCGTACTTCCGCAAAAACACAACATCTGTAAGATGCACCGCCCGCCCGCCCGCTAACAATTTTACAGCCAAATCTAAAATCCAAAAAGGCTTTTGGATTTCGCACGGTCTAATAACATCTCCTGAAGATGCCCCGGGTTGAGGCGAAACACGCGTAGAGTAGTCGTCCAATCGGTGAAGGTTCAAGGTGTCTCTGTCAAGTACTTTGAATTTATTCCTTCAACCTGTGTAATAGTAGTTCATACGAACTTTCATCGCCTTTCTATTTCAGCATCTACATGATTAACTTTCGCGTCATAAAATGGCATAGCCCGTCCCCATCATAGTTCAATCCTGTTATTTCAGCTCATGTTATGGTGCAGGATTTCATACTTAAAAAGGTATCAGAAACAAAAAATAGTTAGCAATTACAAACTTCATTAGAGAATCTACAGAATTTAGTCTACCAGTGAATCGTAGAAGAATTAAATGATAAACTCAGTTTTGGCATTTGGATTAGTTAGACTGATTAAGGCAATGCGAACTAAGTATTCGTGTGCCGTTACTCATTTATTGATACCGTATTGAGCGCTGATAAGATAGTTTTCGCTATCACCATATTATCGTTGCGACTTCATTGTCGCTTGGTCGCTGCAGGGTCAAGATATATTTGTTTTTTTTTTTGTGAAATGTGTGTGGATTTCGACAAGTGCTCTTGACGCCGAGACAATGAAACGGTGCCGTGTTATACTGTTCGATTGTACGCAGCGGTTGTGTGAGATTCTTGGGTCGTTCTTTCTGCTGATATTCTCTTATTGTAAAGTGAGTATTAATCATTATTTATATGATATGCTAGGACACACGTCGCATATGCATAATCACACTCCTTCAGTAAATTGCTTAGCTATTTTACTCGACGGCACCTTTAATCAGTGTCACCTGAAAACGACATCCGATCCAAGAATCCAACGAAAACATCCGTCTATCGAATAGACGCCCCAGAGTCGTTTACGCTATAAAATAAAATACTTTACTCAAAAATGCTTGTAATATGGTCATTATTTTGACAACCTTCTTTGAACAAAGTCGAGGTTGCGCTGCTCCGATGATGACGCAACAAAGTTGTATGGGATTTCATTATTGTCGAGTTTTAGCCACTAGCAATTTCCTTTGAGAATCCATTATTGTCGAGTTTTGTTTCAAACATAGTCGTGCAAAAAGATTTTATTCAGATTTTTTCTGTATACCAGGGCAAGTAAGGCTGTATAAGTAGGTACAAGCATAATTGCCTAAAAAAAACAAAAGCGCAGGCGGGAGAAAAAAGATAATTTTCTTTGTTTTTCGTGAAATTTTAAAATATAATTTTGAAAATTATAATTGTTATTTTAAATAAACTATTAACTACCTACGTTACGGTTAAGCTGGTTTTATTTAAATTACTCGCATTGTTTGAGTAAAGCACTATACAAGACTTGGTCCACAATAACTGCACTGCTGGCCACGCTATGGTGGCCTCCAGCTGAGCTTAACTACGCTCTCGGCCTTCAAGCTTGGTCATCATTGCAGCCCTTGCTGTCTGCACTATAATAATAATATATTACAACTTGTCCATCAAGGGCTGCAATGCTAAACGCGCTGTGACGACCTGAACCTGCGCTAAGCTGCGCTTTCGGCCATCATCTTCGCGCTGCCAGCAATGCAGTCATTATAGACGGCGTCAATAATGTTCTATTAATGATTATTGTTTATTTGTCTTTTGTCTTATTATTTAATTTTACATTATTTATAATTGGATATCCCAAGTAGCATTGTTGGCTCTATAGTGGTTGACTAATGGTGCTAATGGTACACATTCATTCACTCTTTAAGCTGTCCAAGTACGCGGTACAAGAGCTGTATAGCACGCTATACAGCTCTTTCTACCACCGGTTTGGGCACAAATTATTCAGCCTTGACTTCATATAAGGTACACAGTAGCAGAATAGTAGCACTTAAATGGCAGTTTATGAGAGAACGGTGGTCTTGAAAGCTGATCAACGGCAATCTATGAGGGTTCCGTTTTTTGCTATTCGGCTACGGAACCCTAAAAACATTCACGTTGACAATGCGGCGGCAATTTATAAAATGACGACCTTAATTAAAATTGAGTTAAAGAAGGTTTTATTGTGACATTTGTTATCTTTAACCTATTAAAGCGAAAGTATTAATTTGCAATCAGCAGCTGGTAGCCTTCTCACGATTAGCCGGAACCGTGGCAGTGGAGTCATGGTGATTGTCAATGATGGTCAGACCGGCTTTCGATTAACTACGACCCGACTTGGTACGGTTAACTGGTGATATGACGCTTGAACCCGGGATATGAGGGTAAACTGTTTTTACTTAGCACTGTTTTTAAGGCGATAGGCTAGGCGAAAGTGGCGCCACGGTGAATATTATTTAATATTGTAATTCTACTATACAATTTTAATAAAACTTTACATCTAATTTTTAGGGCTCATAGTCTAGTATTTTTAGACGGTATCATTACATTCCCTCTTAGTTACTGCTAGAAGTAGATAGCAAAACTGCTAAAAGTGGCCGTTTTTGACGCATATTCTATCTACTTCTACGAGTGACTATGAGGGAATGAGCGATATCATCTTTAAAAATACTAGACTATGGGCACTTAAAAATCCATGTAAAGTTTTATTAAAATCCTTTTCTATTTGAAACTTATTAAATAAAAACCTCTGAGAGCGCCACTTTCGGCTACGGTATCGCCCTGGGCCCCAAGTCTGCTAATTTACAAATGGTTCAATTGAATCTTAATTGGATCTCAATAGCGGTTTTTGACATTTTTGGTATTCTGCTACTAACTTAAGACCAATGGTATACGACTGAACTGCCATTGAACTGCCATCGGAATATTTGCTAGTCTGCTCTTCAATCGTATTACAATCGTATTCTACTCTCATTTGACATTTGTTTGACAGTACTCTCAATGGGGTATGTATCATAATAACTAAGTTCATTACGACTATGGTCGAAATAACTACGATCGATTCACATATTTTCGTAATGACTATTGAACGACTCAACTACTGTTAATTTCACCTACGGTTGATTGAACTACAGTTGATTCAACTAACGGACGATTGGCCTAATGTTCATTTCATCTACTGGTTGTTTCGACTATGAACGACTCGCCTACAACAAGCTTATGAATTGGAAAGTTTATTAAATGGATTTGGGCGCGTTGGATTGTTTTTTTGGTTAGGGTGTCGCAAACATAAAATTTTTGACTGTTTTAGTATGAAGCGGGGACTTGCAAAATTTTCAAGAATGAATTTTATAAAAATGCAAATATCTCGAAAACGGTGCGTCATAGCTGAAATCTAACAAAATTTTCGATCCCCTACGCTACCCCGGAGATACCTAGGAGGCATCCGATGGACGTATAAAAATTATATATTTTTTTTTTTTGCTCAATAAATTTTTGTTATTTCAAAATTTTTATATCTTTTGGGAAAAACAAAAGGGTCTCCCCTTTTGTTTGAACAGGGGCGAAGCCCCCTGCCACCCAACAAAATGTAACAGACGTTTTAGGTTAGGTTAGGTTAGAACAGTGACCAAAACGCCGCGCGAGCCGAGCGAGCGAAGCGAGCGTGCCGCGGCAGCGGCCGGCGAAGCTCCAGAATCGACTTTATACACCCCCCCTACCCCCTACTTCAGTTTATTAGGAAATGGGAATATGTACCTATATATAGTCGTTTCTGGCGCTTTGCCGGCCGCTGCCGCGGCACGCTCGCTTCGCTCGCTCGGCTCGCGCGGTATGTTCATGTAAACCTAACATGCTCGTCGCTTCGTTTCTCGCACCTAACAGCAATACAGTCACGACCAATAATATGTATACAACATAAGACTATATCATATTACAATATTGAATGACTTCTGTGACACTGATCGTTTTCTTTTGGAACGCTACAGTGTGACAAAGTTCTATGTTGTATTGTATACATAATATTATTGCTCGTGTCTGTACATGAGTCACTATTTTTAAACTTAATAAACCGTTATTTTAAAAATTAGTTATTTTAAAATAGGTGTAACGACCAATAGTTATTTTGAACAGTAGGTCTTTTGACCGTAGTTATTTCGACCATAGTCGAAACGACCGTAGTTATTATGATACATACCCGAAGGTAACTATCCAACTGAGACTCCATTACGATTCAATTACGATTCAATTGCGATTCTATTGAGCTGACGTACAAGTTTTTATAGAATACCCAATTTGTTTTAATCGTAATGGAATCGTAATTGAGTCTCAATTGAATATCAATAGAATCTTATTTAAATTAAAATTAGCAGACTTGGGGCCCTGAAGTCTTTAATCCTTGGTCTGTGTTGAGTTATTTGGTGATTTGTTTTTGTTTTATTTTTGGAGATAGTGGAGATTTATTTGCCTTCGTTTTGCTCTGTCTTGTCAATGTAAATTGAAGATACCTACTTGTAGTAAGAGCAACAGGGAGCCTACCACCACATGGCATCGCAATAGTAAAATTGATTACACATTGCGTATAGCCCCATCTCGGTTACAATATTACTTTAACATTGTTTCACAACTCTTGTTCAGGCCCCTGGCACCCCCTGGTGACTGGTCCATTTATTATACTCGTCAATACTGCATAATTATCATTAGAAATTCAGTATTTATTTCCTCAACGCTTTGGTGTCATTGGTTTTCATTTCTGTCGGACTGCAATTTTTTTTTTAGTCTAGTAGGTTACTGAGAGTAAATTTTATGCTGAATGTTTGTGGAACTTTACCGAAGTTCTTTTTTAACAGACTGGTGGTGTGAACATCAGGCTTGGGGCTACCGGCTAAAAAATAAGGACCTAGGCATCTTTTGTCATTTGAATTCCTTATTTTGATAGATTTTTGCTGCTTTGTTCTATTGAGCTTTGCTGGTTAGCTTACCCTACCCGACTTCACTAAACAGGGAACTATAGCGGCAATTTTTGTAATAAAATGGACAAAGTTCCAAAAAACATATTCCCCTGGTCGCCTTGGTCAGAAAGCAGGATTTTTTGATTATTGAAAAATTGAAAATGCAGTGTTTAGAAAAAAATCGACCCGTCTCACAATCAGCTCCGATGGTCCTAAATACTTCATTTTCAATAATAAAAAATTGCATTGTGAATGCAAAAATAAAAATTAAAATAATAAAAAATTGCATTGTGAATGCAAATAATAAATAATTTAAATATTTTTTTTATTAGTAAAAAAACTCTTTTTTATCAGCCTCTTCAATGTCCGAGACTTGTCTCGGAGGCTGTTATCTTGAACTTGTGCGTTTGCACTTCACTTCAGACTCACGTGGGTGCGAACTATCAGCGCCCTTGCCCCAATAGCCATAGAATCGATATAGAAAAAAACTATATTGGCCTTGGCTTCACACCACGCAGATTATCCCACGGTACTATCTTTATAAACTTAAGGCTGGGATTTCACTAAAATACGGGATTTTAAATTATGGATTACTTGCAAATCACAAGTACTTAAAATTTGGAAAAAGTATACTAATTATGTCATTTTACAGTTTTTTCGATTAGTGATATTTTAGTGAGTCAAATAAAATCCCATACATCCGTTTAATCGCAATCCAAATATCCTATTACTTGGTTTTAGTTAATGAAAAATATACGGAAATAATTGTCATTTTTTGTTGTCATAGTTGTTTTTTTTTATTATTTGATAAAAATAATCGCGGTGGGTATTAACGACTGCAAGTGCAGCCGGGACCAACGGCTTAACATGCCTTCCGAAGCACGGAGGAGCTCCAGATGAACTCTGAACCATCTCGTGACCGCAACCATTGCGAACGTTGCTTAACCTCAACGATCGCAGGCCAAGCGCGCTATCCACTGCGCCACGGACTCCTCGATGTTAATTTACTCGTGTTTATTCATTCGATAGACCAACAAAGTACAGTCAGCATCGGAGACACGCTCTATTTATTCGATAGACCAACAAAGTACATTCAGCATCGGAGAAACGCTCTCACTCGTGTTTATTTATTCGATAGACCAACAAAGTACATTCAGCATCGGAGACACGCTCTCACTCGTGTTTATTTATTCGATAGACCAACAAAGTACATGCAGCATCGGAGACACGCTCTCACTCGTGTAACTCGTGTTTATTCATTCGATAGACCAACAAAGTACATTCAGCATCGGGAGACACGCTATTACTCGTGTTTATTTATTCGATAGACCAACAAAGTACATTCAGCATCGGAGACACGCTATAACTCGTGTTTATTTATTCGATAGACCAACAAAGTACATTCAGCATCGGAGACACGCTATTACTCGTGTTTATTTATTCGATAGACCAACAAAGAACATACAGCATCGGATACACGCTCTCACTCGTGTTTATTTATTCGATAGACCAACAAAGAACATACAGCATCGGAGACACGCTCTCACTCGTGTTTATTTATTCGATAGACCAACAAAGTACATTCAGCATCGGAGACACGCTCGGTGGAGGTGGGCTTCGTGGATCCCAACGACAAGAAGAAACACAACAAGATCAAGACCGCCAAGTATACGCTGCTCCTCTTCATACCCAAGAATTTGAGCGAGCAGTTCCGAAGAATCGTCAATTTCTACTTCCTGATCGTCACGCTCATTGCTATTTTTATCGGTACGTATTTATTTAGTACTAGTTAACCCGGTGAACTATGTATCACCAACATAATAAAGATAGACTAGACAGATACAAATAAATTATCGTGATCACTTCATGATCACTTATTTAAGGCGATCGCTTCGCTGCGCTTCGCGATCGCCTTAAATTTCTAACCTATCACGTGTTCTACAGGACTTCCGGCAAACTTGCTCACTTCTAACTTTTAAAATAAAAAAGTGAAAAATCTAGAAATAATTATTGCTCACCGTTAACTGCCGAACTATTTATCTAACTGCTCATTGCATCGTTTTACTGGCCATTCATTTATTGCACTGCTCGAACAATTTTTGAGTCTTCATTGTAAGATGAATTAACCGCTAAATTTTCTTTTTATTACTATTCATGTTTTACTGTTGTATTAAATTTACAACCACCCGAAAATTAAGTAACTGCTCAAATATTTTTTTCAACTGATCATATTAGCATACCAAATGTTTAAATAACAGTTGGAAAAATGTTTCCCTTATAATTTCATTCATATACATATTATACATTTGTATTTCATAATCCTATACTTAGAATGTGCCGTGATTATAACGCACTAATAAGACGAATTGACGGAGTGCCTGACGTCTGCAGTTCATCCCTCAGAGGTTGAAAGTCCCAAATGAATAAAATTGTAATGTAATTCTTATAATTAATTTAATACTTTTATTCCAGTATAATTTTTAATAATTTTATTTACCTGACATAGTTTTTTTTAAATTACAATTCAATTTTTATGTATAATTCTTTTTTATCATTTTGATGCTCCAATACTATTTAATTTAATTTAATTTGTGACATTATTATTTAATTATTTTTTTTACTGCAGCTTTTATTGTGTTTTTATTTTCATTTAGTTAAGTTAAGTGTTGCTTTTCATGGTGCATGCTGTTTGCACAAATTAGTGGAGTTATAGCTTGCCTTTACTGTGTTAAATTGTATGTTGTTATATTGTTTCCAGCTGTAAATTTGTTTGTGCATAAATAAATAATAAATAAATTTGTTTGCTTCAGAGAGCCCAGTGTCCCCGTTCACTAGCATACTGCCCCTGAGCTTCGTGGTGCTAGTCACCGCTGTGAAGCAAGGATTCGAGGACTACCTACGCCATAAAGAAGATAAGAAGGTCAACAACCAAGTCGGTAAGTCGCTATACATTTTGAATATAGTCCTACCTAGGAAACCGCCCTGCGGTGCTCTTGGTCAAATGAAAGCAAAACAAAAATAAGGTATACGATTTTGTTTTCAACATTTTCAATGTAAATATCGTAAATAAGTTTGATTTATTATCTGTTTTCTGTGTATTTCCTTTTTTATCGTATCTTTATTGTAAAACGAAGTGGTATGGGCCAATAAATGCTAACTACTTACTTAATTATTAGGTTCTAATATGGTCAAAATAATAACAAAAATATGAAAATGTATGGAACAGCTGAATGTTTTCGCGGTTTACCATGTAAATAAGCGTATTCACTCACATCTAGCGCATGAGAGCCGAGCGTGTCCCTCAAACAAAACTGGTTTGGTTTCGAGCTGGTAACTCTGTTTCGAGCTGGTATGGTATATATAAACGGACCTTTATAATTAAGTACGTATTCTTTTGTGATTTTATCGTTTTACGATAAAATAATAACAGTTTTATTGGCAAGACATATTTATTGTTTATCATTTTCCGGCGTCGGTGGTGTTATCAGAAGAATTTTCGTGATACAACTGTTAAGTTTTTTACTCTGTCATCTGTAGAGATGTAAGCTAATGCATATAAGATAACCATATCATTAGTAGTGTGGCAGCATCAATACTCTTTATAGGAAACATTACCTTATCTACTTAAGCGGATTTTCATATGCTGATAACAAGATAAATCAAACCGAATCCGTATTTTCCGCATATTTTTAGTCAGAGATTTAAGCATATTTTGCTGATATCAGCAAAAATATACATTATACACCCGAGTGCAAAAAATTTGGGTAGGAGACAAAACCCATTAAAAATCAGTTGAGAAATTACAATCTTTTAAGTATAATAATAACATAACAAAGCGAAAAAATTGTCATAAATTTGAATAAGTACATGTTTGTTTCGATTTTGCATATTTTCTGTCACAAATAAATGATATAAAAGGGTTTTCTAGTGTACAATATTCATTATCAAAACACAAATCTGAAGGATGTAGGAGAATGCTCACTAGGTATGCTGGAAGACGGACATAGTCTTTTTTTTTATCCATAACGAGGTAGCACTTAGCCTTCATCACACCTGATGATAAGTGGTGATAAGGCTGAAGGTGGAAGCGCACTACTCCCGGAATCCTCAATCACTGAGGAACTGGCTATCTTATCTCTAACTGCCGGAACACAATAATGCTGAAAACATCATTGTTATGGCGACAGACTTAGATAAGATAGTCACCGTGATACAGCTAGAACGGTCGGAGTATCTTTATCTACAGTACAACGTGTTTTCATACTGTTCCAAGAAACCGGATCTAACCTTCGCAGGCCAGGAACAGGCAGAAGAAGATGCACAACAGCTCGTGAAGATCCATACTTAATAACAACAATGCTTAGGAATCGATTTCTCACGGGTGTCGTATAAATTGATTCTCACGGGTGAGATATCAATTTATACGACATGAAGGAAGCATCCAAAGTTCATGGACAGTAAAGCGAGACGTCTTGCCGAAGATAATTTTAAGCCATGACCCTAAGGTCACAGCAGATATATCAACTCTGAAAGGGATCGACAAGGTATCGCCTTTCTCCAGTCCGTCAACCAGGCGTCAACCTAACGCAAGCACGTAACCAAACAGGATCAGCGTCGGTACTCGGGCTACGGCTAGGCGACGCCGCGCTTACGCCTCGCCGCCGCACAGTGGTTCCATATAAAAAAAAGGTGGACATGGGATCAAATCTCGGAATTTCAGTCTGATTTTTTAAAATGTGGTTAGTTCATTTTCATTTTCAGACCACTATGCGTAGAGCCGTAAGCTCGGGTACGGAGAGACGTGAGCGCGTGGACGACTAGCGGTAAGCGCGGGGATAGCAAGTTGAGCGACCCGCAAAGCGGTTTGTGAGCTGGTCCCGAGGCGAGGCGATTACGTTACGATTCCGATTAGTGTGCGTTGCAGTAGGGGGTTTCATACAAAGAATACTGAACCGCTCGAGTTGATACGTTTACGATCCGTTTGCGAGTTGAGAATTCTGCTGTGACCTTAAATTTGAACGGTAGCATCGGGTGTTGTCAGGTTGCTTAAAAACGAAGATTTAGTAACATCTTTGGACTTCCCCTTATCTCGTGCCCTTAGATTTTACATTGTCGGTTGCCTTGAATGAATTTTATCAAAGTTGATTCTGATACATTTCTTCTTGTAGTAAATCAAATCTGTCTAAGATAAGCTAGATCAAAATGGTTTGTTCATCTGTTATCAGTTTATTTCGATGCCTTTGTATAAAAATATACTTATTATTGAAAACTAAGTTTAACAAGAACAATATTATTGTAGAAGTATAAGAATCATGCGGAAATGCATGTATTCCCACGCCATATAATTATACAATTATCAATATCGGTCGATAGTGCAATTATGTATTGATTCAACTTAATAATAAAAAAAAAAAATTATCATAGCTAAGCGTATTATTCAGTATTTCATTCGTTTAATTAATAAGCCGATTGATAATTATCTATTTTAAAAAATATTGGGTCACAAAAAAAACATAAGCTTTATAAATAATATTTTTATTCTATTTCTCGGGGAGTCAGTACTGGTTTTGACACTTATCCAGTGGTATAGTATATTTTATTAAATTATGTGAAGTACTATGGCACAGATTACTAAATAGTTACTACTATGGTCTAGGTACAAGATCTATCTTATCTCCAAATTGATAAATATTTTTACCAATGTCAAATGTTCGCGATACCTATGGGAGATGGGCGCATGTGGCCATGACAATCACCAACTTATATAAAAATGCCAGAAACAGGGCATTATCAATATACAAGTATTAGATAGGTACTAAAGAATTCGACGACCGATTTGGCCCAGAGGTACGGATACCTGCCTTCTGCGCCATAGGTCTGGGCTCGATTCTCGAGACAAACATTTGTGTGCATGACCATTTTCATTTTCTATTTGTGTTGATCTGAGTGTTTTCTATGTATATTAAGTATGTATTTACAAACAAAAAGTATATATTTATCCATTATCTACTTTCCTTAACACAGTTTCCTGAGCTACATAATTGGTGTGATTTTAATAAATATATTTTCATATTTATTTATATAAATTTAATTAAGTATATTATAATATGTATTTTATTATTAGTTACAGTAACGAATTAAACTGAAAAAATGCTTGATTATTTGAACGTGCTTATCATAAAATTTCCTGTCACTGGTTTGAGATTGCTGAAAAGTTGATTAAATCACGGGGAATAACATAATGATAATTATCTTTTGTCACCAAAAGTATTATTTTAGAGGCGATAACTTACTTTGGCATCTGGAAATACAGCATCAATTTAGGACTTATTCGCTGTTAGTCTGTATTAAGATTCTAAAGAGGAAATATTGTTTTTTTTGTAATGGATACATACAAAAACTATACTGGACTGATTTTAGAAATTTTTTCACCATTGGAAAGTTACACTCTTCCCGAGGCTATATTTTATCCCGATATTCACACGGGAACGAGTACCACGCGGCTAAAATTTCGGGAAGCCACTAGATACCTATTTAATAAAATATTCGATAATCCCTGCATAATTCCAACTGTCCGTCCGTACTTCTATAGGCTTGCGCAGGATTTGGTTTGAGGGCAAGCTTGGAGAAGAGTTTGCAATACTTAAAGGGCCCCATATACAGTACGATTGATCTGTACGATCCGTCGCTTCAGACCGATCGAAACGATGAATAATTGACAGTGTATGTCTAGATCGTTTGCGATAAATCGTTTACGACCATCGTAAACTATATCGCAAACGATATCGTAAACGATGCGTCGTATATATTGATTGATCGTAACGACCAACTGTTTCGTGTATGTGCGGCAATTTGATGCGATATCGCTTGCGATATCACTTGCGATATCGTGAACGATATCGTAACGATCCATCGCACCGTATGTGGCGGCCTTAACTTTCTTGACATGGCACGCTCAATTTTAGTTATATAATTTGCACGTTGATAGAATAAAATTAATATTAATTATGTGATTGTAACATGTAAAATTGAGTTGTTAGAGCATGGCAGTCCCTCCATTGTCTACGAGTATAATCTTGTTGTTTTGTTTAACAGTGGAAATAATTCACAATCGCGTCATCAAGAAAGTGGCCAACTCGAGCATAGCTCCGGGCACTTTGGTGCGTGTGCCACGAGGCACAGAAGTGCCAGCTGATCTGGTGCTGCTGTGCTCAGCCGACGTGAAGGGGAAGTGCTTCGTCACCACGGCGAACTTGGATGGGGAAACGAATCTGAAATCTTTGAGGGTGCCGCCGCCGCTTGTCGGGTACTCCTCTGGTAAGTTATCGACATTACGAGCCTGCGCGCACTTGTGATTTTTAATCGACCAATAGTTTAGTCAGTATCGTAAGACGATCGTGATTAAACTGTCGGCTGATAGTTGGACGATAGTGTTTAAATACAAATACAAATACAAATACAAATTCATTTATTTGTAAACATAGGTTATATATAGGTACAGATGGTGTGTAAAAGTTCAGTATCACTATGTTTGGCCATTATTAGGCGTACAAATATATTAGATTTAATTGGATTATTCTAATAATATAATTGACAATAGATCCTTACATTGATGACAAAAGAAGTTAAATAAAATAATATCAATTCACGTCAGATGCATACATATTCAATCTGTTTAAATTAGCAATTAAAAAAAAACAACAAGTCACGTAATACTAACAACAAGAAATACTAATAGTCAACAAGATTAAAAATTATAAGATGGTCAAAAGCATGCATAATGTCGATTAATATAATATTTATTTATAATTTGTCATTTAAATACTCTGTCAAGGTATAATAAGCTTTACCTAATAACAATGATAGTAGCTGCTTGCGAAATGAAGTCAAATTAGCCTCTTTTATTGTTTTTGGCAATTTATTAAAGATTTAGTTGAATGCAGTGCGCGCGCTCACATAGTCCTTCATGCAAATTACCGACCGGCCGATAGTTGTGCTTTGCGATAGTACTATCGGTCGATAGTTTGATCGGTCGATTTTTAATCGTTAGTGCGCGCACTGGCATTTAACTCTATACTGAATCCAAGAAAGATCAAACTATCGGCCGATTAAAAATCACAAATGCACGCTGGCTCTTAATTTGTTTGATGCAATGCAGAACAGTTTACCAACTCCAGAATAGGATAGTAAGAGCCCACGCCCAAGGCGACTTATTGTGGCGATGTTATGTATCGCGTTAGTAGCAAATGCTGTCGCGCGTTAGTAGCGAGAATGGCGCAAAAGTAGCGAGTTGCAAATGCGACTAACGCGCGTTAGTAGCGGTGCTGTCACGCGCGATAGCATGTTGCCATATGCGAGGGCGTATTCTAGTGGAATAAAATTGTGGATAACGTTTCAAACAAAAGTCGAATATGGCACCAACTAATTTTTTTTTAAACGAAGATAAAGGATACGAATGTTCTTCTTATGTCAAAAATGTCTGTGATAAGAAATAAGAGTGCACTTCGAAGGTGCGCTCTTATTTTCCCGGCCATTCTTCTCGCTCCAACTGGTTATCTAGTGGTGTTGTTGATCGAAGATTGGTAATAGGCTGCCATTACACAGTCAATCTCGATCGCGATCCGCGATCAAAATGAATGATCGACTAAGTATTATAGATTCTGTGATCGCGATCCAGGCGGTCGATTCTCAGACACAGATCACCTGTAGTATGTGTTCTCAGATCAATAGAGATATCTCTAATTCGACATCGTCAAATTCGAATCCTTAACTTTTCTATAAGCTTTGAACAAAAAAATAGACTGTAATTAGCGCCAAAAACGTCCCAGGCGCGCGTAGAGTTATCTGATACTAAAAATGTCACAAAAATGTCTATAGTTTTTAAAATACATTTTTGTTCCGCGATCTGGATTGACTGTGTAATGCCTGCCATAAAATTTAGTGAGAAAGCTTTTTGCTTTTACTTTTTCATTTCTTTCTCTAGACATTATACCGCAAGGCATGCGCATAGAGATACCGAGCCCCGTAGCAGACTTGTACACGTTCTACGGCCGGTTGAATATTCCGGGACAAGACACCATGGTGCTAAGTACCGACAATCTAATGCTCAGAGGGTCGAGAGTGAAGAACACCGAGTGGGCCATTGGATGTGCTGTTTACACTGGTAAGTATTTACACCTAACTCTCGTTATTATAATTTAAGTATTATAATCATAACACATGGACAAAATAAACATATCGATTAAATTGTCTTATTAAAATATAACGAACTAGCTTTCTGCCCACGGCTTCGCCCGCGTGGACTACACGACATTGTCCCGCGGGAATGTGATATTTTTCCGGGATAAAAAGTAGCCTATGTTCCTCTCCAGGCTTCAAAGTATATGTGTCCTAAATTTCAGCCAAATCCGTTCGGCCGTTTTGGCGTGGTTGAGTAGCAAACATACAAACATCCAAACATCTAAACTTTCACATTTATAATATTAGTAGGATGGTGGCCGGCCATACACCATCCTGCCTAGCGTCCAATCAGTATGACGGCACGTTTGATCCAATCTGCAGTTCGTCCATATTACACCATAATTTGATAACTGTCGTTGTTCGCGCCGCGCTGCGAGCGGGCCGTTGTCATTGTCAAGGTCACGAGACAATGCGGCCGGCCGGCCGGTGTAGGATCGCCAGTTGGCCGTAAGCAGCCGTGAGACAAGTTCGTGTGTTTCTGTAGCGACGTGCCGCGCAAATTACCTACCCATATTGGGGACCGAGATTTCGTTTTGCACCTACTAGGGCTCCGGTCGGGGTACGGACTTGTAACCCGTGTGTGTTCGCTTTGAAAAGCGCCGGGAAAGTTTTAGCGGCCTATTAGGGCATTGTGTAGTATAAGAGTGTTAGCTGTAAGAGTATCCCATCGGGGGTTGTGTGGAGATCGTTTTGCCAGGGCGCGCGCGCGCCGGCGAGACAACGTTCAGCCCCCCTGGATTACGGACACTATTTTCTAGTAAGGTAGGATTAGCTTAATTTACTTAATTTTGCATGAGAAACCTTCGATTCAATAAACTGTGGAACACAGTAGATGTGGTCATCACAATTGTGCGTGATCATATTTTTGGTAGCAGAGCTTAGTTGATATAATTAATTTTCATATTAAAATTAACTACATAAAATTTCATAGTAAAAATAAAAAGCGTACCTAAAAAGCGTACCTAAAAATTATTTTTTTTTTGTTGAAATCTCGAGGGTATTTGAAGATCCCGAGACGATTTGAAGTACTAAGAAATTGTTCTAGTAAATTCTCGAAGCGAATGTTTCTCACTTGGTGGATCCGATAATAGATAGACACGTATATAATTGTTGTCACATACTAGTGTTTTGATACGAGTTTACTCGCCTAGATGTGTATATTTTTTTTGTGTGTCCGGATTTATTTGACGAATAGTTCGTTCGAAAGTGTGTTTATTAGTATCACATACTAGTGATTTGATACGAGTTTACTCGCCTAGATGTGTATATTTTTTTTTGTTTGTCGGGATTTATTTGACGAATAGTTTCGTTCGAAAGTGTTGTTTATTAGTACCACATACTAGTGTTTGTTCCGAGTCCGCTTGCCTAGTTAAAAAAGTGGAACTAGTTTTAATTATTAGTAGTATTAAATTACGAGTATTATTATTAAAAATAGTTTTGTTTTCGTTTGTTGATAACGGTTTAGTAGTTGATTTGCGAGGTATGCCATACCGTTAATCCTATACGTTTTGTTTATACCGTTATATTGTTAGCCCTTGAAATTGGTAAGTTGCTAATAATTTATGAAACTAGTAGGGTCCGTGTATGTCGTCCGAATTTAACCCTTGAACCCCGTTGGGGCCAATTCTGACCACGCATATAGCTGTCAACGTTCACTCAAACCCGGGGCGGCCAATATTGACCAGGCGCCGGCCGGCACAGATTACTTGTGTTTTATATTATCGTGACGCGACCTATTTCTATTGTTTTTTTTGTTGATGTTTACCACTTTTATATTTCTTTGTTTGCTTTGTTTATTCAACGGATTATAAATGGCTCCTACGAATCCGACCTCCGTATCCAGGGCTGGCATCCAAGGAGCTTTGCGTTGGCTTGCTTGTGCGGTCACATTAATAGACCGAGCCGACCGGGTAGGCGCGTTGCTAGCTCGGTATGGCGGGCTGGCAGCTCGGCTGCAAGACCTGGAGCGCCACGCCATGGAGTGTCGCGCGTATTATTTAGAGAACCCCCCAGCTGATGATGCCGTGTCGGAACAGCTGGAGCAGGATGTAGCCCAGGCCTATGAGCTGGCTGACCAGTTCACGGAGGCGGCTGAGAGGGCCCTGGCTGTTCGGAAGGGGGAGCCGGTTTTGAGCGGGGAGGTCAAACCTACCCCGACGGCGTTGCTAGGCCGATTGCCTACTTTGGAGATTCCCACTTTTAATGGGGATCTGTCAGCCTGGATGGGCTTCATTAACCTGTTTGACAGTTTGGTGGATTCACGACGGGACTTATCCCCTAGTGAGAAGTTGGCCTATTTGCGCTCCTCCCTGCGAGGAGAGGCCAGCGCGGTAATCCAGCACCTGCTCATCAGCGACGACAACTACCAGGTGGCTCGCCAGCTTCTGGTTAGCAGGTACCAGAATGTCCGGTTACTGGCGGACACCCACGTGGCCACGATTTTGGCCCTCCCGCGAATCACGCGGGTACACCTGTTACGGAGGGAGTTGCTGAACCCGCTACTGTCAGCGGTCAACTCCCTAAGGCGATTGGACCTGCCGGTGGATCAGTGGTCCTTTGTACTGCTGCACATAGTCCTCGCCAAATTGCCCGCTGAAATGAAGGGGCGTTTCGAGCAGAGGTACGGAGGCGACAGCGCCTCGTATCTCCCGCCCTTCGCGGACCTCCTTCGTTTTTTGGAGGACGAATGTAGGGTGACGGACCACCTGGAGCCCGCCCCGGTTCCAGGTGTTGGTCGTATGGTGGCGGCGAGGGAACAGCCCCGTCGCCCGACCAATCGGTATGCTGCCTTCCAGCAGTCCCCTCCCCCCGCACCGAGTGCGCGGTGCAGGTATTGCAGGGGAGATAGGCACGTGGTGCACGAATGTGCCAAATTTAGAGGCCTCCGCCCAGAGGGACGGAGGGCCGTTGCGAAACAGCGCCAATGGTGCTATAGGTGTTTGGGGGGACACATGCAGTCGGCGTGTCCCCAGACCGAGGATTGTCGTCTTTGCGGAGGGAGGCATCACCCCCTCCTTTGTTTGGACCGCAAGGACGCCGGGAGCGACCGGGGTTCGAATTCCTCGCGCACGGGCGGGGGCCCGGCAGCCCGGAACCGGCCCCCTAGAGATTCGGCGGGGCTTAGCCCCCCCGTTCAGTCCCCCCCGGAGAGGGGGAACTATAGGAGAGACGCCCCCGCCACGGGCGGGGGTAGGGGGGTACCACAAGAGTACGCCACGGTGGCGATGGGCACGGGCCCTATTTGCTACTCCCCCCCCCTAATGGAGAGGCCTCGATTGGGGTACTATGTACCGAGGCACGCCCCACACGGGTATTACCCTGCACCTAGGAGTGCTGTTGGTCGGGGCCAGTATGTACCCGATTGGGACCCGCTCGCCCGGTACGAGCGTCCCACATTTGGCGCGCCGACTCAGGCGCGAGGGGGACAAGTACCCCCCCAAAATTTTTAATGGCGCCCCTGTCGGACCCAACCACCCCTCCGGAGCTTGTGCTGTTGCCAACAGCCTCCGTGAATGTTTGGGGACCTAAGGGCAATGTTGTCACGGTGCGTGCCCTTTTGGACTCAGGTGCCCAGGGGTGCATAATGTCCAGGTGGCTTGTCCGACAGCTGGGTCTTTTGCTTGTGCCGCATCACGAAGCGGTACGGGGGGTGGGAGACTCGCGGATCCCTGATCCGATTGGTCGAGTTGAGTTCTCCTTCTCCCCCCACTTCACGCCAAGGCCGAAGATCGGTGCTTCGGCGATAGTTTTTGATAAGGTGGTTGGACCACTCCCGCAAGTGCGAGTGCCGCCATCCACGATTGAGCTGACGTCTGGACTGGCTTTGGCTGATCCTTCCTTCCACCGACCGGGCCCAATACACTTGTTGATTGGTGCGGATGTCCTCGGTCGTGTACTGTGTGGAAGCAAGCGAGTTTTGCAGACAGCCGATCTTGTCGCCTTGTCCTCGTCGCTGGGTCATGTGGTGATGGGAAAGGTACCACAGACACCAGAGACCCCGTCGGTAGACCGCCAGACCATTGTCGGTTCTACTTTGTCCGACGTTCTCCAAAAGTTTTGGGAGGTGGAGGAACCCCCCACTGCCAAGCGGTTGGATCCGTTAGCCGAGGAGTGCGAATTGTTCTACCAGAACAACACTGGGCGCCTCCTCTCGGGTCGCTTGATTACCCGCTTGCCCTTCTTGGCGGTTCGCCCTCCTTTAGGGAGCTCCCGGCCGATGGCCGAGAAGAGATTGTTGTCCATGGAGCGTAGGATGGCCAGGGATCCCGCATTCAAGGAGAAGTATATAGACTTCATGCGGGAGTATTTGGACCTTGGGCACATGTCCATCTCGCAGTTGGACTGGCGTAATGTGGAACATTACTTCCTGCCACACCACGCTGTTTTGAAGACTTCCAATGGGAAGATCCGCGTGGTCTTTGATGGTTCAGCGCCCACGTCAACCGGAGTGTCGTTGAATCAGTGTCTGCATGCGGGGCCGAAGTTGCATCACGATGTCTGTGATGTTTTGACCAACTTCCGCCGGCACGCTGTCGTCTTTGTGGCCGATATCCGCATGATGTTCAGACAGACCGTGATTCACCCGGAGGATAGACGATACCAGCTCATCCTTTGGCGTGAGGATCCCCAGGATCCGATGTTGGCTTACGAGCTGAACACCAACACTTATGGTTTGCGGTCGAGCCCCTTTGTGGCGATCCGTTCGCTTTTGGAGCTCGCAGAGCGCGAACGGCTACGCTATCCCCGGGCATCTGCTCTTATTGAGGGGGGGGCCTTATTTGTCGACGATATCTGCACGGGGGCCTCGAGCTTAGATGAGGCTCTCGTCTTACGTGATGAGCTGATTGCGCTCTTGAGGGCTGGTGGCTATGAGTTGCGGAAGTGGCTGTCTAACTCACCGGACCTATTGGCAGATTTGCCTAAGGACCACCAGCAAGAGCCGCTCCTCTTTGAAAATCCGGAGACTCCAGACATGCTGTCTGTTTTGGGAGTCCAGTATCGACCAGTCCCGGATTTGTTCACATATAGATTGGAACTGCCAGACCCAAAGGTCTGGACTAAACGCACGGTGCTGTCCACTGTAGCCCGTACCTTTGATCCGAACGGTTGGCTCAGCCCTGTAGTGTTTTCGATGAAGTGCTTCCTACAGGAGCTCTGGGCTGCGGAATTGTCATGGGATGAGCCCCTCTCTGGTAGCCTCCTACGAGAGTGGGTGAGGTTCGTGTCATCCCTACCCGACGTCAATCGGGTTTGTATACCGAGGCAAATGCTGCCTTCGGGAAAGTTTAAAGCCTCCCTGCACGGCTTTTGTGACGCGTCCGAAAGCGGATACGCGGCAGCCGTTTACATCCGAACGGTGGATGCAGCAGGCGTTGTCGCCGTACACTTAGTTATGGCCAAGAGTAAGGTCGCCCCCCTTCGGACTAGGCTAACCATTCCGAAGTTGGAGTTGTCCGGCGCCACTCTCTTAGTACGGCTACTCAATCATGTTGCCGACACATTGGGAAACGGTGTCGACTTGGGGTCGATATTTGCGTGGTCCGACAGCCAGGTCGTCCTTTGTTGGCTGAAGAGTTCAGTCCACACCCTTGAGGTTTTTGTGGCCAACCGGGTCTCACAAATTCAGACTTCAAAGGCCCCGTTGATTTGGCGCCACGTACCGGGCGAATTGAACCCCGCAGATTGTGCCTCCCGCGGCTGCGAGGCGCCTGAGTTAGTGGACCACCGCCTATGGTGGAGTCCATCATGGTTGTTACGGCCTGAGCGCTCATGGCCTGCCACCCCGGCTGTGGCCAGAGTCCCAGACCTAGGCATGCGTGTTCACGCCGTGGAGACGGTGGCGGCTCCGCAGATGGAGTTTTTGTTAGACCGCTACAGTTCTCTTGATAAGTTGCTCGGCGTGACTGCTTGGATGAGGCGCTTTGTGCGAAATTGTCGCCAGCCTCAGGAGAAATCGTTGTCTCCGGTCCTCGCCCCACAAGAGCGGCAAGACGCTCTGTTGCATTGGTTGCGAGTGACGCAACAGCGAGAGTTTGAACCGGAGCTGAAAGCCCTGCGCTCAAGTAAGCCCAAGTTGAAGGGACCCTTGGTGCGGTTGAATCCTTTCTTGGACAGTACCGGATTGCTGCGTGTCGGAGGTAGGCTCAGACATGCCAACCTGCCGTACGGATCACGCCACCCTTTGTTGCTCCCCAAGGATGGACCGTTAGTTAGACTGTTGATTACAGACCGACATGTAAAGAATGCTCATGCCGGTTGTAATGCTTTGACCGCGCTCCTCCAACGAGAGTTCTGGATTTTGTCAGCGCGGAGAATAATCCGATCCGTTATTTTTCGTTGTCTCCCGTGTTATCGTTTGCGCGCCGATACGATGCAGCCCCAGATGGGTGATTTGCCTGCCGATCGAGTGAACGAATCGATGCCCTTCTCAGGAGTTGGAACGGATTTTGCGGGGCCATTTACCGTTAAGACATCGCGGCTTCGTAATGCTAGAACGGAAAAGGCTTACTTGTGTGTATTTGTTTGTTTGGCCACTAAAGCGGTCCACCTGGAGGTGGTTAGTGCCCTCACCACAGAAGCCTTTGTAGCCACGTTGAATCGTTTTGTGTCTCGCCGCGGAATGCCGTCGTTAATCAGGTCCGATTGTGGAACCAATTTCAAGGGCACCGATAGGTATTTAAAGGAAGTTTGTGAATTTTTGGATAGGAATAATTTTGAGATCGGATCCACACTCTCTCGCAGAGGGGTACGATGGCAGTACTCCCCGCCATCCTGCCCCCACTGGGGAGGGATTTTTGAAGCAACTGTAAAGGCCGCTAAAACTCACCTTCGTCGCGTTATTGGGGAGACGGTCCTCACGTTTGAGGAACTCGCGACCGTATTTTGTAAGGTTGAGGCGGTCCTCAACTCGCGTCCGTTGTGTCCGTTGTCTTCGGACGCGAATGATTTAGAGGCCCTTACGCCGGGCCATTTTTTGATTGGCAGACCGCTTAACGCCTTGCCGGAATATCCTTATTCCGAAGTGCCCTCCGGACGGCTCTCGCGATTTGAATTGCTCCAGCAGCTTACGCAGAGTTTTTGGCGCCGTTGGCATCTGGAGTATTTGCACATTTTGCAGCAACGCGTTAAGTGGTCGGATAGGACGACCCCACCCAAGACTGGAGACCTCGTGTTGGTAAAGGATCCAAACCTGCCGCCCCTCCGCTGGCGTTTAGGACGCATTGTTCAGCTTCATCCGGGGTCGGATGGTGTGCCCAGGTTTGCCGAGGTCCTGGTGGGGGACTCTGTTTTGAAGCGAGCGATCGCTACCCTCTCTCGCCTGCCCTTAGATTGAGTTGGCGGACAGTTTGCTACTGTCCGGGACGGGGGGATGTTCGCGCCGCGCTGCGAGCGGGCCGTTGTCATTGTCAAGGTCACGAGACAATGCGGCCGGCCGGCCGGTGTAGGATCGCCAGTTGGCCGTAAGCAGCCGTGAGACAAGTTCGTGTGTTTCTGTAGCGACGTGCCGCGCAAATTACCTACCCATATTGGGGACCGAGATTTCGTTTTGCACCTACTAGGGCTCCGGTCGGGGTACGGACTTGTAACCCGTGTGTGTTCGCTTTGAAAAGCGCCGGGAAAGTTTTAGCGGCCTATTAGGGCATTGTGTAGTATAAGAGTGTTAGCTGTAAGAGTATCCCATCGGGGGTTGTGTGGAGATCGTTTTGCCAGGGCGCGCGCGCGCCGGCGAGACAACGTTCAGCCCCCCTGGATTACGGACACTATTTTCTAGTAAGGTAGGATTAGCTTAATTTACTTAATTTTGCATGAGAAACCTTCGATTCAATAAACTGTGGAACACAGTAGATGTGGTCATCACAATTGTGCGTGATCAGTCGTGCCAATCCTCGCCCACCCACGGTCCATTCTACTTGATCCAATCTGCAGCGTCATGCCAATTGGACGATAGGAAGGATGGTGTATGGCTAGCATAAGAGCATTCGGACGAGCCAACGAATGCCAACTTGTGCGATAAGAGTGAGCCTTAAACTCTAAATGTTGCTAAAACTTTATTTTTGACATGGCAAACTCAAGTTTATTAAATTTAATTGTAGCTAACAGTTAAACAGGAAAGAAAATATTTTTATACATTTGACACAAGCAAATAAGCTTACGTGAATACCTATTCATTAAAAAAAACATATTCGAGTATATTAGTACTTGTTAAATTAAGTTTGGTTTAGGCTGTACGTACATCGTTATTAAATTATTGCTACACTATAGCTATCTACACAAAGTTGTAAACAGGAAAACTTCATTTTATTTTATTCATAGATTTAACTTTAGGTAAAGTGATAAACTTATCAGCGTTACAATACAAACATCTGTATTGGTGATTAGGTATTTATTTATTCAAAATGTCGAATGATATATGTGTATGTAATAAATAATACCATTACATTATCTAATTAATTAAAAAAATTAATACATTTATTGCATTTACGTAAATCGCGTGATACAGTTGTTTTATTTTTATCAGACGTCACGTCCTAAGATTAGATAGCTTTAGGTACTAGTACTTAGCCATGGGTGCGCGCAGACTGTGTGCGTGTTAGTCGTACGTATACGTACCTCAATTCGTACGACCTCGTTCGTACGTTTACGTATCGCGCTTCCAAAGTTAGCGTAGCCCTAAAAATAAAATGCAAAAATTTATTGCCAGAAACATTACATAAATGTGAGATCTTAAACTATAGTAAAATTTATCTATATCTGGTAAACCGAGGAATAGAGATTAAAACTTCTGTGTTGATATTTTGAGTTTCGTTTTAATTAAGCTCGCCTTATTACACGTGTTCTTTAGGTCCATATCTCGAGACATTATGGTTGCGCTACTAGCGGGTGATCCCTTTGTCAGCAACAAGTTGGTTGCACAGCCAAGATCTTACCAGGAAAGGTACCCTCTATAAAACTGAACACATTTTGTTGACGGCATCAGGCGTCTGTCACTCGATGTACTTGCGTGCAACTCTCGCCCGCACCACCGGCGCGGCGGTGCAAATCCATAGAAATTAGGTACACAAAAGAGCTAGAATATATGCGATAGAAAGAGATGCAACGAAGGGGCCGTTCGTAATTTGCGCCGTACAAGCTAAATTCCACTTTATTGCGTTATAGTTAGAGTTGCTATTTATTTAAATGGCTTAGCGGAGTGCAGTATCTGTTACGTAGTAACTATTTAGTAATCTGTGACGGCATGATCCATGAGCCACGACCGCCACCATATTGACCTTCTGAGATAGGGTCCTTAAACTATGATGCAGGCACCAATTGAGATTTTTTTTGTCCACAACGAGGTAGCACTTAGCCTTCATCACACCTGAAGTTAAGTGGTGATAAGGCTGGAAGCGCACTAGGTACTCCCGGAATCCTCAATCACTGAGGAACTTGCTATCTTATCTTTAACTGCCGGAACACAATAATGCTGTACCTAAACATCATTGTTATTATGTTTTCCGCATTATTGTGTTAATGCTGAAAACAGATAAATAAAAAAAAATAAGATCATTTTGTTTTGTATTTTCATTAGAAGAGCAAAGTTAATTTCCTTTCTTCTATCTATGGTTAAGTCAAAGACAAAACATATAATAACGCCCATCTTTTGTTTCAGGTGAAGAGACAAAGCTGGCTCTCAATTCAAAGTATGCGGGCAACAAATTCTCCTCGTGCGAATTAGCAATGAACTCATTTCTAGTATTCTTCATATCCCTACTCGTAGTCTTGATAGTAGCCTCCTACATCGCCAAGCTGGTTACTGAATCTGTGAGAGACGGCAAAGAGGCGTACTTAGGCCCTCTCCCCAACCGCCCGCCGAAATTCTCTCAAGTGATGCAAGACATGTTCTCGTTTCTGTTGCTGTATTACTACATTGTACCGATGTCGTTGTATGTGACTATTGAGCTGAACAAGTTTATTGGTGAGTTTTGTTTCTTTGGTTATTTTTGTAGTCTAGTATGTAGTTTATAATATTTGTGGTCTGTGGTAGTCCTTATAGTGGACTCCTACATCGCTAAGTTGATTACTAAATCTGTGAGAGACGGCAAAGAGGCGTACTTAGGCCCTCTCCTCAATCGCCCGCCGAATTTCACTCAAGTGATGCAAGACATGTTCTCGTTTCTGTTGCTGTATTACTACATTATACCGATGCCGTTTTATGTGACCATTGAGGCATAATCAGACGAGGGACTTTTGTCCCTGGCGGACAAAAAGTCCCTGTACGTCCAAAATATGTCCTCCGAGGACTTGTCGCGGACTCCAAAGCATACGGTGTGCGCTCATTTGTTGCCCGGAAACGTACTTCACTATCGAGCGCTCAATGCAGACTAAAGTTCGTTGTGTGCGTTGTTGCGCCTAGTTACGTTCGTTCTATTTTTTCGCGGACTACCGCGAACTTTTATCCAGTCCAGTCTCGGTGTCCGCGGTGATTTCGCGGTCTTTTTGTCCGCGGTACTTTTAGTTCCTCGTGTGCGTTATTCGATACAATTTATAAGAGATATATATCGATGGACAAAAAAGTACCCGGTGGACAGTCCGTCGTCTGATTAGGCTTTTGAGCTGAATAAGTTTATCGGAGAGTTGTATTTTTTGTTATTGTCGTAGTCTAGTATTTCAATATTCCAAAAGCTTATAAGTACTTAAATTAATTTGTAATGTATCTTGAATTTGTATGTGTTATAGATTTTGCACCTTAACGCCTTAAACATTATACCTAGTTTGGTAATAAGTAAATAAGATAATTAGATGAATTTGGATGTCTGTATTGATTGTATGCAGTTACTTTTTGAGCATTGATTTTGGATTAACAGCAGTCGCTACTTATCTTTACACAGTGTGTTTGGTGCGTCGTGTGCCAATTACAAATGGTCGATTGAAGTTTAGAATTTAAAATAGACCCAAAAAAAAATACACTGCAAGCAAAATGAAATTGAAATTCAGAGTCTACACTTAATACTTTTTTTTAATGTGTACTTATTTAAGTGTAGCATTTGGATATTTTTTATAAAACGGTCATAAGTTTATATAAAAACCACGCAGGGCATTTAAGGTGTTCAAGGGGTCTGAAAGAGTAGCAGACAACCAACCCTTTCAGTCGACCATTTCAATTTGGCACACGATGCACCAAACACTCTGTATTCTGGGTCACTTGTAAAACAAACATCAACAACCTCGCAGGGGCAGGACTAGATAACTATTATCTTAAACAACAACATTTGTTCTACAACTTTCCTATAAAACGAAAAGAAATTCGACATTTCATATAAAATGTCCGAACAGCGGATAGAGGTTTGTATGAAACATCGTAAATAAATTTAGTGTTTTGGGAAAAGTTGTAGAACAAATGTGTTGTTGTTTATGATGTTAGTATCTAGATCTGCGAGGTTGTTGATGTTTTACAAGTGACCCTGTATAGTGCATGTCACAATCACGACACTAAAGTAAAAGATTTTCGATAAACCACATTGATGGTTCACAAATTCATTCGGCATTCGGCACATTGCATATAAGACCATTTTGGATTAAGATATCAATGATAGTAACTCCTTTTGCCTTATGATAAGTATAAGGAAAACCTAACATTTATTTAATACCTACTAGCTTTCTGCCCGCGTTTTCGCCGGCGTGGACTACACGACGTTATCCCGCGGGAATGTGATATTTTTCCGGATAAAAATGTAGCCTATGTTACTCTCCAGGCTACAAAGTATCTGTGTCTTGATATTCAGCATGTAACGATGTCGATTCGTACCAGTCATTATGGATGGTTAAAAACTCCATGATGGCTGGAAACTCCATCTAGTTCCCTATCCTGTTCTTTCAATTCAAATTCAAAATCTTCGTTTCACGTGTCCTGTTCATCATTTTTGATTCAGTTCTACTAAAATCACCAAGCCGTACAGAGCTCTCGGAGCATTACCAGTTTTTTATACCAGTTTGAGTTGTTTAATTAGTTTTAAATAAGTGGAACCCTTGACCCTTGGAAAGGGGTAAGTTTTCATCATCATACCCACTACTACCTACTTACCTACCTACTTTTTGTTATTCATGTATTTTTTATCTTGTTGTTACAGTTCCTATTCTTCCTATACGTTTCTTTATTACTACCTTTACAATAAAAAGTCAAGTCCCTATATACATCATCTTTTTATTCATCTATTATCTACAAATTAAATACTGGGCGGTGACTTCCGACGTTCCGGCTAGTGTACCGCTGGCCGACGAGTACGTCCCGTCACACTGGCTCTTCGGTAGTATAGTGGTCAGTATCCCCGCCTGTCACGCGGGAGACCGGGGTTCGATTCCCCGCCGGACTAGCTTTCCGCCCGCGGCTTCGCCCGCGTGTACTACACGACGGCGACGTTCTCCTGAAGGAATGTTTATTTTTCCGGGATAAAAAGTAGCCTATGTTTCTCTCCAGGCTACGAGGTATCTGTGTCCCAAATTTCAGCCAAATCCGTTCAGCCGTTGTGGCGTGATTGAGTAACAAACATTCAAACATCTAAACTTTCACATTTATAATATTAGTAGGAAATAGTAGGAAATGATCAAAATAAAAATCGTCAAAAGTATGACAATTACATAAAATTACCATAAAAATTACGCCAGATATGAATAAGTTTTTAAATACAGCCTATTTATGCCCAAAGAGATACAGAAAAATATAAAAAAAAATCTTTTATACCTGGAAAATTCGGAAAATGGTGTTGTTTTAAAACAACGATAAATGTTTTTGTAGGTTTTGTGGTTTTATACATTCTATTTTTCTGAAGTGGAACTTAAATTAATGCAAATAAAAAAACATACATTACACCAGGTACATTAGTACCAGATGGTACTGTACCTTTACTAACAAAAATGCCAAGCCCTAATATATATTAGCCCAAGTTGATCATCATGTCAGCCGAACGACGCCCACTGCTGGGCATAGGCCTCCCCCAAGGATCTCCACAACGATCGGTCCTGCGCTGCCCGCCCAAGTTCATATTCGATTTTACTCTTTTTAACTGTCACTGTAAATTGTCTTTATTGATGACAATGACAATACTTATTTCTAGGTACATATTTTTTCACCTGGGACGAAGATCTCCGTTGCCAAGAGACCGGCAAGCCCGCCTTAGCGAATACGTCGGATCTGAACGAAGACCTCGGTCAGATCGAGGTCTTGTTCTCCGACAAGACCGGGACCCTCACCAAGAACCTGATGGTCTTCAAAGCTTGTTCCATCAGAGGCTACATTTATGAGGAGAGGGATAATCACCTGTATGACACTGAAAGGTTCGAAGATCCTGTGGATCATAATAATGTGAGTATTTTTATATACCCAGCCTCGATCAACAATAACACCTAGCTCTAGATACATAGTTGGAGTGACAAATACGGCTGAGCAAATATACGCCCACTTGATCCACTTGCGCGTATATTTATAAGTAGTTCCTGACATTTATGACGTGAGGTTGATCGAAGTACCCAGTACTATATTTTTCTAGCGATGATATTTGTATGGAGGTATGTTCCATATATGTCAACTGATAGTCAAGACTCATCATCATAAGCCTTTGCCCCTCTGCTGAGGCACATTCCTTATGGTTGGGCCATGACTAAACATGCGGGCCCAGTGGATTAGTGGGATGGGATTAACGACTGCAAACGCAGCTGGGATTAACGTGCCGTGGTCTAGTAGTACACACCACCGATTTCAGACCCAGAGGTCCCGGGTTCGATGCCCAGTACATGTTGTATTCGGTATGGTTGGTGGTAGGACTTGTTCTTAGTCTGCCTGGCTAGCTACCACCATCTTATCTAATTCTGACGCCATAACAATGTTGTTTTCAGCATGTGTTCCGGCAGATAGAGATAAGATAGCCAGTTCCTCAGTGATTGAGGATTCTGGGAGTAGTGCGCTTCCACCTTCAGCCTAATCACCACTTAACATCAGGTGTGATGAAGGCTAAGTGCTACCCCGTTGTGGATAAAAAAAAAACGATTTCATTACTTCTCATTGAGATAATTCTGCGACGGACTATCTTAATTTCCCCAAGATAAGGTTTATCTTTTATCAGGCGAGTCATTAGAATTTTAGTTCCTGCAATGACAGTTTATTAACCTGTGTTTAACAAATCGCGAAATTATGACATCTTAATTCTTTGCTTTGGCGTTGCTCTGTCGCCCTTATTAACCGACTTCAAAAAAGGAGTAGGTTATTTATATTACCTATATGTTTAATGATACTATATTTTTTTTAACATGACGTGTATTCTTTTTTAATAACTCACGTTTCTCGCTGCGCAAGATCGGATAGCTAAAAATCTTTAACACTTGTGTCATGTTTTATTGATAACAACTTTTCTAGTGCTGATTTGAAGGTAAAGTCCGCCGATAACGGAATTTCCAAGGAGTCACACCTATGACCATGCCCTTGTACGGAATTTCCAATGAGAAATTGCTCTATGTTTACCTAAGCGGTGACACTGATGGATGACCAATAAAACTATGTGTCGTTATCAACAGCTTTACAATACAATTTCGAAGTAAAAATGAACAAAGCATATCAATAGATCTCTGTGGTTTTTAACAACGTTAACAACTATATCTTATTTTGTATGACTATTTGTAAAAATGTCTTAATAGATGGAAATGTATACACGGAATTTTTTTTTATCACCCCTTATAATTTAAGGGATTATTCTACTCATGAAAACAATCAACTTTTACAACAATACTTAGCTGTTTTTTTTTCGGTCCCATAATAAAAGTTGTTTGTTTTCATGAGTAGAATAATCCCCAAAATTATCCGGGTTAATAAAAAAATAACCGAGTGTATTTAACATTTCGTTTCCATGCTGCAAGTTATTGATCGACAAGTTCAATTTATTTTAAATATCATTTTCAGGCTGACGTTCAATTCTTCTTCACCATCCTCGCTCTTTGCCACAATGTTCAAATATCCAACGAGGACATGAAAAAGCTCAGCGCACGGCTTTCCCTCACACCGAATCCATTAGATTTTTTCAAACGGAGAAAAATTAAATCTAGCACCACTAATGTTGCTGCAAATGGTGGTGTAAATGGGGCTATTGATGATACGACTTGGAGTTCCCTACTGTCAGAGAATGGCGGGAAAATGGACTACCAAGGCAGCAGTCCTGATGAAAAGGCGTTGGTTGAAGCGGCAAGCAGATTTGGGATCTCTTTTTTAGGCGAAGATGGCAATAATCTGCTTGTGAAGATAGGTGACCACACGGAAATGTATGAAAAGTTACAAATACTGGAATTTACGTCGGAGCGCAAGAGAATGTCTGTGGTCGTCAGAGATAAGGATGGTAAGGTGAGTCTGAGAACAAAGTCCGTGTTTCGTTAAGTTCAAATATACAGGGTGTTTTTCTATAAACGCACAACCTCTTAGGTAGTGATTGTGCTCATGAATATGATCAACTTTTACTATGGGGCCAACTCTGCAACTTAATAAAAAAATCTGCTGTTTCATACAAATTGTCAATACCTAGACCAGCCGGCCTAGCATGAGCGGCTTATAACGCGCGATATGATATGGTACGGAAAGTTGTCTTGCTTACCCCACTAATGTGTAAGCAAGACGGCATGCCGTACCATATCATATCGCGCGTTATAAGCCGCTCATGCTAGGCCGGCAGAATGTATGGAACAGTGGATTTTTTTGTTGAGTTGCAGAGTTGGCCCCATAGTAGAAGTTGTTCATATTCATGAGCACAATCACCACCTAAGAGGTTGTTGCACTTATATAAAACACCCTGTATGTAATACCTAATATTATATTATCACAGGCATAGCTCGAAAGTACCACCAAGTAATCAATGTCCTTTATCATACAATACAAAATGAATGGATATAAAATCTACATCTACCATTTGCCTTACGCAAAATTTTGTTTGGTTGCGAAATAATCACCATGTTCTGAAAAAATAAACATCTGTAGATACGATTAAAATAGTTTTTACAATCTTAAGTAGGTAGTTCCGCAATAATAGTATCAATTTTATCAATTACCTAAGTGTTTCCTTTGGCAGATTAAAAAAAACCAACACAATTCATAAAGCTGAAGTTATCTACATATTCAATTTGATAATAGAATTTTGGTATTGCACTGTCATTTGATTATCTAATGTCCTTTAGAAGCAATGAGCTTATATAGAAACTCAGTGTTTGTTTAGAAGTATTCGTATTGTACTGTAGGAGATTATGCAATAATTTGATGATAAAAACCGCATTAAAATAAGTGCAGACAAACACGAGATAATCGCGGACAAAGATACATACAAACATATAGGTCAAACTGACAACCTCCTTTTTAAGCCGGTTTTACATTAGATAATCGTTAAGACATGTAGCTGTCGTAACGTAACATCTGCTAATATTATAAATGTGAAAGTTTGTGAGGATGTATGGATGTTTTTTACTATTTCACACCAAAACTACTAAACGAATTTGGTTGAAATATGGCACACAGATACTAGATAGCTTGGATTAAACATAGGATACTTTTTATCCCGATATTCCCACGGGAACGGGAACCACGCGGGTGAAACCGCGGGCGGCCCCTGATTTGATAATAAAACTCTCAATTGAATTCGAGTATAATATTGTAAGCTAAGGCCCATATTCTAGAACGACACTTAAGTGGAGATCTCTTCTTAAGTACAGTTAGAAAGTGATGCAAATACATGCAACGAATACATTCATCCCTTGCTAACTATACTTGAGAAGAGATCTGTCGTTCTAGAATACGGGCCTAAGTAAATCGAGAGTAATTGATTTTCAGATTTGGATCTTTAGTAAAGGTGCAGAGAGTTCAATATTCCCTATCTGCAAAGATTCCGTCATTATGGAAGAGACCAATCGAGACGTGAACGCTTTTGCCAATAAGGGTTTGAGGACACTAGCGATAGCGTATAGAGTAATACCCGAAGAAGAATATAATAGTATAGCAGAAAGTAAGTTCCTTTTAGCAAATTATTCGTTTTATTTTTGCTTTTCTTTTCAAAATAATTTCAGGCTGTACTTCGGAGAGTGCGCTTCTGAGCTGCATGAGCTCATTCCGCCATCCCCGTTCTACCACCGAGAATCTAGGCGCACAGCGGGCTATCATCCTTACTTGGTCAACATCCCGCGGATGCGTACCAAGCGCTTTTCTTCTTCCTTTGTGATGCGCACCGCCAAGGAATGGAATACCCTGCCTGCGTCTGTTTTCCCGAATGACTACAACCCTGTTATTTTTAAAGCTAGAGTGAATAGGCTGCTTCTGGGTAAGCTCGCCCCATCTTAGGCTTCTTCTCAACCCTAAGGTTCAGTATGAAGCCAAGAGCAAGCCCATACTATATTAAAAAAAAATATATTTTGTTCTCTTTTAGGTAGTTTTGTACCAAATAAAAACAACAGGCAGTTAATTTTTCCGGTTTAAAAGAAATGTACAACATCTTAACTGATATGTTTGAAACGTGCGCACATGTGCGAAAAAAACAATAGAATTCAATTGTTGTTGTAGTTTAAGATGCGATCATAAGGATTTAAATAATTAAAAAATAAACACACTTAAAACTTAATTGAACTTCAGTAAGTGTATTTCTTCATTTCAAAACAGAATATTAGACATCAGTTAATTATACCATTTACACTCAAACAAAATCAAAAGTAATTCATTTCTGTAATGAATAGTGAACGATAAATGATGAACGATGCTAGTGAAAACAATCGGGTGTCGCAAGCTTTCATCGCGAAGGCACACTCCGATGAACGACTGTTTAGACAATTCATTTTAGGTCTTTCATCGATGAAGCATCGCAAATAAAAGCAAAAATTAAACGTCTAATTTCGCATTTAGTTACAAATTGATTTATAACAAAAGCCTAAACTAAATGTTTGTTTCAGTGATAAAAACTGTAGACGTAAAAGACGCAGAGGCGTTACAGAAAATAACGCAACTGTACAGGGTGTTAGAAAGAGATCTCACGTTGATAGGAGCTACGGCTGTTGAAGATTGTCTGCAAGATGACGTCGCAGACACTATTGCGTCGCTTCGACGGGCGGGCATCAAGATTTGGGTGCTTACGGGGGACAAGGTGAAGAGATTATAGCAATATAGGTTACAGTTGGTTATTAAGGGCAGGATCTTCCAAAACTCTGTCTTTGTCTTTTTCTTTATGTGTGAAGAGTAGTGAAAATAACCTCACCTTTTAATTTTTTTAATAGAATAGAATAGAATAGAAAAATATTTATTCCACACACTGTAACACATTACAATCAAAAACACAAGCAGGATAAAGATACATTGAACAACATAAAAAAGAAAAATAAAACACACATACATTATCTAGAAATATACAGAGCACATTGTATCTAAGTGAGCAACGCCACAGCGGTGGAAAAGTCCCCGGCTCAGCATATGTCAGAGCGAAAACGAATGTTCGCTTTGACGCTGTTTTTCAGACGGAGGCTAGGGGGGTACGAGTATGTATACACATATAATTACAGGAATCAGATGTGTACACATACATCATACGTCTTCGAGTCACACTTTCTCGTCAGAGTATGTACTGAAATGCAAAAGATGTAAACTGTTAACAAGATAAAATAAATAATGTCAAAGATTAATATTGAATATATTACAATTGTATAACAAATGAATAAAATAATGTCAAGATAATTTTAATTAATATAATATTGCAACTAAAAATATATATAATTATGTGTAAAATTCAATAATCATCCCATCAGAAGCTAGATAAAAGAAAAGCCATCGGCACATGCAACATTATGGTCTATCAAACTGGATGGACAACAGATATTTTTTCAGTTTGTCCTTAAAGGCAGCCTTCGTGTTAGACTGTCTAATAGGTGGAGGGAGATTATTCCAGCATTTAGTTGCCGAGTACCGAAAGCTACCACGAAAAGCAGCTGTTTTATGTCTAGGCATCACCATCCTCCAAGAAGCACCACGAGTTCTAAGATTAACATTGGAATTGGCCCAGATAATCTTATTAGCCAGGTATTCCGGTGCCTTGTTGACCACTACATCAAAGAGCAAACTAGCCAAATGCAAATCACATCTAGCGCTCATTTTCAGCAAGTTGGCCTCGTTAAGAAATGGGGTGACATGTGCTCTAGGTGGTACATTGAAACAAAATCTAGCACAAGCATTTTGTACGCGCTGTAGTGTCTTTTTTGTACGCTCCAGTAGACGAGGACCAAAGACAGGCAGACAATAGCTTAACCTCGAGAGCACCAGTGCTTCACAAAGATTAATTCGAAGTTGTTCGCTAAGATGAGGTCGCATTCTGTACAAAACTCTAAGTTTGAAGAAACAGCTCCTAACCAAATCTGATACATGATCTTCAAAGCGAAGATCAGCATCCATTTTTATGCCTAAATTGCGAGCTATAAAGACCCTTTCAATTCGTTGAGACTCTATACAAACAGTGGGATCACTATTCTCCACAGCTTTTATCTGAGATTTTGACCCTAGTATCATGAATTTAGACTTAGTTGGATGGACTTAGAGAGATGGTTGGTTGGACTTAGAGTTTAATGTTTTTGTTATTTTGATTGATAGAAACCTTGCAAATGTAATGGAGATTCATGACAAACATTTATTTCATAAACTTGTAAGGCTTACTAAAAAACACGTATTTTCTGGAACAAGATTCCGCACACTTTTTTTCGTTCAATGTTATCGCGTTCTCACTTACTCACTCACTGTCATAGCGCTGAATGAAACAACAAGCTTTTCAGCCATGCTCGGCGATGACGATAGACGGGCCGAGAAGGAGTTATAGTAATACTAACTGTTAGTTATTTAAATTTTAACTGTTTTCCATTCACAATGCAATTTTTATTATTGAAAAATTGAAAATGAAGTATTTAGAAAAAATCTACTCGTCTCACAACACATCTCACCCGTCCCATCGGAGCTGGTTGTGAGACGGGTCGATTTTTCTAACTACTTCATTTTCAATTTTTCAATACTAACTGTGTCTCAGTGCCTAATCTATCCTTACATAAGTATTCACAATTCCTATCGTTGAAACTAAATGCAAGAAACTTACCACCGTTTTGTTAGTATTCAGGCATAATCATTTGACACACTCGGTTTGTCCCCAGGTAGAAACAGCAATAAACGTGGCACAGTCTTGCGCGCACATATCCGAGAACGACCGGCGAATGTTCCTCATAGGCATCGAGGACGAAGACTCGCTCAAGTCGCACTTGGACGAATGCACTAGGATAATGAATGAACCTAGTTATAAGGACTTGACTCTAATCGTCGATGGGACGACGGTTGGGTTGATTTTGGACACGCCCCACGCGAAACAATTCGTCAATATAACGATGAAGTGTCACGCGGTGCTGTGTTGCAGGTTGTCGCCGATACAGAAGGCTAAGGTAAGATTATTATTAACCTTTTATTGACATTTATCTCTTGAATGAACCTAGTTATAAGGACTTGACTCTAATCGTCGATGGGACGAACGTTGGGTTGGTTTTGGACACTCCCCACGCGAAACCGTTCGTCAATATGACGATGAAGTGTCACGCAGTGTTGTGTTGCAGGTTGTTGCCGATACAGAAGGCTAAGGTAAGATTATTATTTACCCTTTATTGACATTTATCTCTTGAATGAACCTACTTATAAGGACTTGACTCTAATAGTCGATGAGACGGACGTTGGGTTAGTTTTGGACACGCCCCACGCGAAACCGTTTGTCAATATAACGATGAGGTGTCACGCGGTGCTGTGTTGCAGGTTGTCGCCGATACAGCAGGCTAAGGTAAGATTGTTATTTACCTTTTACTGACATTGTCTGGAATGAATATAGGTATAAAGACCGTCTTGCTTGATGGGACGACCCTTTGATTGATTTTGGACACACCCCACGCGAAACCGTTCTTCAATATAACGATGAAGTGTCATGCAGTGCTGTGTTGCAGGTTGTCGCCGATACAGAAGAATAAGGTCAGAATGAACGAACCTAGTTATTAGAACTTAACTCTAATAGCCGATGAAACGACACGGGTTAATCTTGGACTGGACACGCTTTATTTTCATACAGACATGCTCACTTCACAGTCTCTGCTTAATACATTAAAATTTTCATAATAATCGGGGTTAAAGAATGAAATTGCCGTGTTTTTCTTTTGTACATATAACTTAACAATTTTGATCATATTAGAAATATATAATTTCTTTAATATTGCGTTACATTAAGACCGTATCGAGCAACTTTTGATAATTTAATAACCACGATTTTTGATTATTTACATAGAAAAAACTTATCCCGAAATTTATGACTAATTTTGTTTCCAGAATTTCGTACTTTATTAGTTGTAACTTAGTGAATATATTTTTTTCTCTCTTAACGAATGTGTCATTTAGCAGTTAAAATGTCCATAAATACGTGTGTAAAATTTTGTAATGTTACATAATATTAGTCGTTGATTAAATTACAAAAACGTCAGTATGGAAAAAAGAAAAATTACAAAAATCTCCATACAAAACGGCAATTTGATACTTTAACCCCTAATATATTTTGTTTGTAAACTATTATCCAGATACACGTTGTTTGCAACAGATGGAAACAGCAAAACACTCATTTATTTTTGGCAACATCGAGTCGGGCAGTACTAGCTAGTTCGCTGGTGAAACGTTATTTGTAGTTATTAGAAAGTAGCGTTCAAAGCACTGATTTAAACGTCTGCAATAGACGTAATGGCCTATACCTACTTGATATAGAACACTTTTCTTTGATCTGAGTTCCAAATAACAACAAAGCTTTCTTGTTATAGATAGTCAAGTTAATAAAAGAGAGTGATCACCGTCCGATGACGGCGGCGATCGGTGATGGTGCCAACGACATCTCCATGATCCAGGAGGCGCACGTCGGCTTCGGCATTTTCGGAAGGGAAGGGCACCAGGCCGCCAGGTATGATCACAGTACTTTGTAGCTCTGGCAGGCTATACTCTTTACTTCACTGTGTACTTTTGATCAAGTCCTGTTAAAGGCATAATGAGACGAGGGACTTTTGTCCCCGGAGGACAAAAAGTCCCTGTACGTCCAAAATATGTCCTCCGAGGACTTGTCGCGGACTCAACGCATACGGTGTGCGGTCATTTGTTGTCCGGAAAAGTACTTCACTATCGAGCGCTCAATGCAGACTAAAGTTCGTTGTGTGCGTTGTTGCGCCTAGTTACGTTCGTTCTATTTTTTTCGCGGACTACCGCGAACTTTTGTCCAGTATAGTCACTCGGTGTCCGCGGTAATTTCGCGGACTTTATGTCCGCGGTACTTTTAGTTCCTCGTGTGCGTTATTCTATACAATTTATAAGAGATCTATATCGATGGACAAAAAAGTTCCCGGAGGACAGTCCGTCGTCTGATTAGGCTTAAAGACAAAAAAGGCCAACTCTTAGGGCTGGCGCATACATACAACTTTTAGTTTAACAACTATTTTGTTGTGTATGTTTATCATATGTTTATTAGAATTCATTGAAGCGCACATACTGTCAACTCGATAGTTGTTCGGCAAAAAAGTCAAAAATCGATCTGCTTGTAATTAAAAAGTTGGACAACTATCGATCAAACGCTTTAAAATACATACATTTAAATAATATCGTTTTTTACAGATCTGCTGACTTTGCCTTCACAAAATTTTCTATGATAAAGAAAATTATTCTAGTCCTAGGCCACTGGTACTACCAGAGATTGACAACGTTAATACATTTCTTTTTCTACAAAAATCTAGTCTTAGGAATTATGATGGTGAGTAGGTATTCTACTGATTTAAGCATGTTTTATACAATAACACATTTTTTTAAATATAGTTCTGCCTGTCTGTGAAATGCTAATGCTTTTTATTTGTGTTATTGCGGTGACGTGATTCAAATTCAAATTCAAATTCAAAATCATTTATTCATTTTAGGCTGATACAGCACTTGTGAGCGTCAATGAAGCTACGCTATCGGTTCGCAAATCCTACGGCGGGAGGCCTTGTAACGAGAAGAACCGGCAAGAAACTCGCCAAGGGCTATTTTTTTCTCCCTGTCATATTTCATACAGAGTCGTCAAATTGAAAAGTGACTTTAACATAATATAATATGTAAAGGCACTTTCCATCACAAATTAATCTTAAGTTTAAAAACAAAATAAAAAACCCGGTAATCATAGCAGTAAATAATTTTCAATAACTAAGAAATAGACATCCAAAAGGTAGTTTCTTTAAAATACACACCAACCAAAAACGTAGCAAATAAAATAATAAATATAAATGCCAAACAGAGTAATAAAATTTTGAATAGTTTAAGAACATAAGAGTCAATAATAAACAGTGCCATACAAGCCACGATAAAATAAAACTAATAACAATAAAACATTAAAAATCTGCATATTTTGAGACAAGAAGCCAGGAGCAGACCCATCCCACTGGTGGCACCCGTTCACGAGCATGACGCATGAACCAGCCATCGCTTCGCTCAACCATATTTTAGGGAACGTAACGACCCGCCTCACACGACACCACCGCAGAAATGTTTACAGAGAGCATGATGATATGTAAAGGTCCACTACAATTTATAATCATTGTAATATTTCTTTATCATGTTTATTTTCGCCACAGCAGCTGCCATGCCAGTGCAGGGGAGCTGCCGTGTAACTTTATGGATATGATCTTCAAAGGTTTTTTGGAATTTTTAAATAAAAAATACGTCATTAAAAAAAAATACATTGCCGCTATCAATTTCCTGTTTAGTGACGACGGGTAAAACAATAGCTAGCAACGTTCAACAGAAAAAAGCATCAAAAATCTATCAAAATAAGGAATTCAAATTTCGGATGAAGCCCATGTAGCCCGGATGTAGCCCTCAGTTGTCTTTTTATTAGTCTTTAAGGGAGTTCCTTTATTCACAAACCGTCAGAAACGTTCCGGACAAGTGGACAACATAATGTATCAATGCGAATCCGATTCACTTTCCGAACGGCTGTGAATAGGGAGGCCTACTCTAATTCAACGAAAAACGTAACTTCGTTGTACCCGTCCCTCACGCTCTCCGGGCATGACAGAATGCGCACCGCCAAGGAATGAAATACCCTGCCTGCGTCTGTTTTCCCAAATGACTACAATCCTGTAATTTTTAAAGCTAGAGTGAATAGGCTGCTTGCTCTCAACCCTAAGGTTCAGTGTGAAGCCTAGAGCAAGCCCACACAATATAAAAAAAATAAAAATCGAGTCAAAGCGGCGGGGCCAACGAATTTTCGTTTTGCGTTGAATTAGAGTAGGGGCATCTGCGTGCAAATTTAATGACCCATTTGTTTTCGAATTGGCGTTAGGCCACAGACTTGATTCACAAAGCCGACAAAACAACCCTTGAAGAGTTTCTTGCCGGTTCTTCTCCAAGGTCTCCCGTCGTAGGGTTTGCGAACCGATGGCGTAGCTTTGTGAACATCATAACTTTACAATACTAAAGGCCGATTTTTGATTGGCCGGGATTGTAAATAACAATCTAAATTGAATAAACTTTGACTTTGTCTTTGAGAAAGAAGTATGTTCTCAACTCTCGTCCATATTTTCAGATGTTATTTCAAATCCATTGCGCGTTCAGCACGCAGTCAGTGTTCGACTCCATGTTCCTGACCATCTACAACCTGGTGCCCACGTCCGTGCCCTGCCTCGTGCTATCGCTCACCGAGCAGCGGTGGCCCGCCAGTCTGCTCATCAAGTGAGTAACATCACAGTAATATCATGCGTTCAGCAGTCAGTGGTCGACTCGATGTTCCTGACCATCTACAACCTGGTGCCCACGTCCGTGCCCTGCCTCGTGCTGTCGCTCACCGAGCAGCGGTGGCCCGCCAGTCTGCTCATCAAGTCAGTAATACACACTAAAATACATACATATCAGACGAGTGGCTTCCCGCGGTTTTGTAATTTTTGTCCACCATCAGAATCAGAATTTAATATCAGAGATAGTTTTATCTTTCCCCGAACGAGGCAGGTAGTTTTAGATTGAAGTGGGGCCTAACCTGTCGGAGCGGCAGTTCGGCTTTAGGAGACAAAGGTCGACCGTCGACGCATTATTGGCTCTGAAAGAACTGTCCCAGAGCGCTGTTGGTCTTGGGTAGAAAGTTGTAGCAGTTTCGCTAGATATAAAAAACGCGTTTAACTCTCTCCCCTACAGTATTGTCAAAGATGCCCTCAGACATCACGGCGTCCCTCCCTATCTTGTTCGGATAATCGAGCACTATTTGACAGATAGGGAGGTGATCTATCTTGCCGCGGATGGTCAACTTGCGGTACGTACTATGCATTGTGGTGTTCCACAGGGGCCGGTCCTAGGACCACCCCTGTGAAATCTTGTTTATGATTGGGCGCTCCGCGGCGTGCTGCTCCCCCGGATAGATGCAGATGACACTCTCGTCACCGCCCGGGGTCGAGATTTCGTGAAGGCTAGGCGCCTGGCTAGGATTGGGGCTGAGGCAATGATCGACCGAATTAGAAGGTTGGGTCTTGAGGTGGCAGTCGAAAAAACCCAAGCCATACTCTTTCGTGGCCCAAGACAGGGTCCTCCGCCTGGAGCGGATGTTTTCATAGATGGGGTTGCGGTTCCTTTGCGCCCCACTATGCGTTATTTGGGCCTCACTTTAGATGGCCGCTGGGCGTTCACCGCCCATTTTAAACAGTTGGGCCCCAGGCTGGTTGGTGCGGCGGTAGCCTTTGCTAAGCTACTGCCAAATGTAGGTGGGCCTAATAAAAGTGCTCGGCGACTTTATGCAGGGGTCATTCGTAGTATGGCCATCTACGGAGCCCCTGTCTGGGCGGGATGCCTTGAACGAGGCGAACAAGGCTGCTCCAAGGCAGCCACAGAGAGTCGTGGCCTCCCGCATGATCCGCGGGTACCGCACGGTGTGATGGGCAGCGTGCGCCCTTGCCGGCACTCCCCCATGGGAGTTGGACGCTCATGTACTCGCGGATGCCTATAGGCAGAGGCGAGACATTCGAGAGAGCGAAGACCGACTGGCCCCGGAAGAGTGGGCTGCGGCAAGACGCGCTGCGGAGGAGAGATGTCTCCGGGTCTGGGAGCGGCAGTTGGAGACGCCTAACGCTGGCCTGAAGACGGTGGAAGCCATCCGCCCAGTCCTACGGGAATGGAGAGACAGAGCCCATGGAGCTCTAACATACCATCTGACACAGGTACTTTCCGGACATGGGTGTTTCGGAAGGAACCTGTGTCAGATTCAGAGGGAGGAGTCTCAGGAGTGCCACCATTGTGGTGCTCCGCAGGACACCGCTCGCCACACTCTGATGGAGTGCTCGGCGTGGGTGGTGCAGCGCCAGGAGTTGGTCGCTGCGGTTGAGCCGGACCTCTCGCTTCCCAATATCACAGTTGCGATGCTGAGGAGCGAGGAGGGATGGCAGGCCATGGTCTCCTTCTATGAGGACGTCATCTCGCAGAAGTAGGCCGCGGCGAGAGTTCGCGAGGCGGACGTTGCAGCGAGCCAACTCCGACGTGCGCGGCCGGGGAGAACGAGACGCCAACGTGCGCGTCTCGATCTCCCTTAGTCGCTAGAGGGGGCGCAGTAAGGCCCTTCCTTCTATAGGGTGGAGCCCTAGCGGGCCACTCTCCCCGGGTTATGTGGAGCGTGTTAACACATACCCACAGGCTCGGGGAAGGCGCAGGTCTTCGAAAGGAGTTTAGTTGGTAGTGGTGCCTTTTCCCGTTCACCCCACCTGGCCTGCACACCACGAGTGGGTAGCCTTGTGGGGAGCTGGGGCTCCCTCCCTCTGTTCGGCCCCCTCTCAAGCTTTCGAGCTTGCTAGGGGGCGGGGCAGGGGTTAGAACCGCCCAGCCCTGGCGCGAAGCCTATTAGGCTTGTCGGGAGGGCTGGGTGCGGCGAGGGACATGCCCTGGGTGTGACCGAGTCCAACATGCCGTTTGGTATGCCTAAAGACCGCATTCTCCTCTTGTTACAAAAAAAAAGGTAGTTTTAGATAGGATAACGTCAGTTCTGGGGTGCTAGCTTAGGCTCAATGTATACTGAATTGGCGGCGACGCGACCGAAAGTCACACGGCCCCGAGAGCAGGCGAGCGGCCGCGCGCATTTTCGATCATTTCAAACAATACTCGCCTTTCGGAAAGCTAGTATGCATATAAAATTCAAAATTATTTAACACAGAAAATGATCGCCGCGTCGGCGTCGCTGCCATTTCAATATAGATTGACCTTTAAAGTTTGTGATTACTGGTTGAAAGTTTGTTGAACGCCATTTTGTTGTGGAGAGGAAAAAAGTACTATGATAGTTCGTTTTTTTTGTTTTTTACCTTCTGATCCGGCATTATTGTAATAAAATGCTGTGTTAACATCCTTATTGATGCTTTGTTTTGTTACTGTAAGTAGTTTTGAAATGTCGATGACTTTCACTCCAAACTTTTTTGTAAATTATCAAATTAATTTATTGTTGTTTACGTGTTTGAAATAACTCACTCGCCTGGGAAAAAAACGTCCCTAATCTGCATAAGGCCTGACGTTATCATGTCGCTTACAAGCTTTATTTAACTTGCCATGTGAGTTAGTTTGTTTGTTACTTAATGGAGGACAAATCTTGCAATTTTTATTTGAACCACTTCCCAATGTCTGATTGAGCTGAAACTTTGCATACAAGTTTGGTTTGGATGTCAATACAATATTAAAGTACAGTCAACAAAAAAGCTTGTCATGAAAATAAATTTTTTACATAAAACTTATTTACAAGCTTTTATTAAACTTGTCATGTTAGTTAGTTAGTTTGTTAGTTAGTGGGGGAGAAATCTTGCAAGTTTTATTTGAACTACTTCCCAGTGTCCGATTGAGCTGAAACTGGATGACAAAACGACTTCGACTTGGATGACAATTCAATATTAAAGTACAGTCAACAAAAAATATTGTTATAAAAACGGAGGTTTTAACAAAAAACTTATTGTTACAGCAACCCGATGCTGTACCGGAAGATTACCCGGAACCGCCTCATGTCGTGGTCGGTCTTCGGCCTCTGGTGCATCTCCGCGGTGCATCACTCGATCGTCATCTACATCGTCACCACTGGACTGTTCAACATCAACGTCATCAGCCCAGACATGAAAACTGTTGACTTGTGGTGAGCGCTGTCTCTATACTATTAAGGTTCAGTATTGCGTGTCATCCAACTTACTGGTCGTCCCAGTAAGTCGTACTAACTTTCTCCAGGAAGCGCTACATACAAATCATCTAATAGTCAAATTACTACTTTTAAGTATAGTCAAAATCGACTGAATCTACCAAAAACGCGTAAAATTAAGAAAAAACTGCATGTTTGAAGCAAAAACCCTCGTAATTTTAGTAAATTACTAACCTGAAAATATACTTTTAGGTAGTTTTTCAAAAAATTACGTTTAAACTCTACTACTTCTACTAAAAAAGTAGAAAACTACCGCACCTGGTCACGCTGGCCGAGACAGTGCGACGCCCGCACCCGCCGTTCTTTGACACACTTGCATCACGACCGCTGTGGACTCCGCGCACGCAATTTCATTCCAGGGCGTCGGTTCTGCTAACGTTAAGCCATAATCGTGTTTCAATTTATTCTAGTTCAATTGTAGTATTTTTATACACACTAGTTTCAAGAACTATGACAGTATGATGTGATGTGAATGTAGTGTGTGGTGTGACCATCATCAGTAGTATTGTGAAAAAATAACACATTTCTTGTAACAAGTGAAAAAAGCACAATTGAAATGAAATTTTTATTGGTTAATTTAGCAGCAATATACAAATCTGAGGCAACAACTGATACTAATTTTAAATAAAATAACCAATTGTAGTGCTTTTTTCACTTACCTACAATTGAAACACGATTGAGACACGATTACGACTTAACGTTAGCAGAATCGACGCCCAGTTCTCTTATTTAAACTCCATTTCCTTACATGGTCCTTCGAGCCATCATACTACAACAATACAACCTTCATTCCCAGGTCGTTTGGCGCCATGTTGTTCCACCTGATGGTAGTGATAGTGTCGATGAAGCTGTGGCTGCAGGCGCGCTACCACACCGCCATATTGGTGGCGAGCATCGTCCTGTCGGTGCTCGTCAACGTGGCCATCAACGGATTATACGCGTCTTTTAACTTGTGAGTACCTACAGAACTAATGTTATTGTTAAGGGCTTATTTCACAATGTCTGTAACTGTTACTTGACAGATAGCTCCATACAAAACTCTCAATCAAACTGGAAAGTATCTCCTAATCGGACATTGTATCCAGCACATCTTCCCTTTGATTCCTAAATATCCTTATAAGGGTATAAAGCTCTTCTATTACGACAAGAGGTGGCCAGTATCTATAATCCAAGATTTTCTTCTTAATCAAAATTGAAGAGTATATTTCGTTTGTGGCCCCTGATATGCCAACTCGTTCTTTTTGAATGCAAACGTTTTTAGTAACAGACCTCATTCCACTGAAAAAGTATCATCGTGTCGTGTATACTGTTACCCGTTAGTCATATTTACACCATAATTAATTTTAGCGAAAAGACTCATATTTTTACATTACCTTTCTTTTTACAGCCAATACGACGGGGATGTACTAGGCACGTATACTCGACTGGTAATGTCCCTGACGTTCTGGATAGCGAACATCATCGTGATAGTGGCTGCCCTTGCGCCCGATTTCTGCGCCAGAGTCATATCCGAATACAGAGGCAGGAGACTCCGCTCTCCGCCACAAACACAGACGACATTTACAACTAGATTGTGACATTTGTGATACGATACGCATAGATTCGTGGTTGCTTTATATTATGGGAGTAAGCGCTGTATTCTCTCGTCATCGTGATAGTGGCAGCCCTAGCGCCCGACTTCTGCCCCCGAGTCATTCATATCCGAAAACAGAGAGACAGGAAACTTAGCACTCCGCCACAAACACAGATGACATTTACAACTAAATTGTGATATTTGTGATACGATACGCATAGATTCAATGTTGCTTTACATTTTGGGAGTAAGCGCTGTATTCTCTCTCGTCATCATGATAGTGGCAGCCTTAACGCCCGACTACTGTTTGAGAGTCATATCCAAATACAGAGGCAGGAAATTTAGCACTCCGCCACAAACACAGATGACATTTACAACTAGATTGTGATACGATACCCTCAGATTCAAGGTTGCTTTACATTATGGGAGTAAACGCTGTATTCTCTCTCGTCATCGTGATAGTGGCAGTCCTAGAGCCTGAACTCTGCGCCAGAGTCATATCCGAATACAGAGGCAGGAGGCTCCGCTTTCCGCCACAAACACAGACTACATTTACAACTAGATTGTGATATTTGTGATACGATACGCACAGATTCGTGGTTGCTTTAAATTATGGCAGTAAGCGCTGTATTGTCTCTTGTTATCGTGATAGTGGCAGCCCTAGCGCCCGATTTCTGCGCCAGAGTCATATCCGAATACAGAGGCAAGATACTCTGAACTCTGCCACAAACACAGACAACATTTACAACTAGATTGTGATATTTGTGATACGACACGCATAGATTCAAGGTTGCTTTACATTATGGGAGTAAGCGCTGTATTGTCTCTCGTCATCGTACCGACTTCCGCGCGAGAGTCATATCCAAATACAGAGGCAGGAGACTCCGCTCTCCGCCACAAACACAGACTACATTTACAACTAGATTGTGATACAATACGCACAGATTCGTGGTTGCTTTACATTATGGGAGTAAGCGCTGTATTCTCTCTAATCATCTTGATAGTGGCAGCCCTAACCCCCGACTACTGTGCCAGAGTCATATCCGAATACAGAGGCAGGAGACTCCGCTCTCCGCCACAAACACAGACTACATTTACAACTAGATTGTGATATTTGTGATACGATACGCACAGATTCGTGGTTGCTTTAAATTATGGCAGTAAGCGCTGTATTGTCTCTTGTTATCGTGATAGTGGCAGCCCTAGCGCCCGACTACTGTACCTACTACTACAGTTTTTAGGATTCTATATTTTAATAAAGAATGTTATGGCTCAAGCGATAAAATACAGGTACTTACTTAAATATTTATGTAAGTAAACGGACAATGTTACCTCGCACAAAAATGGGACCAGAAATGTACATTTTTACTTTAATCTAGTCATATAATACAGTAATTAAATAATCTAAATAGTTTTAATATGTATGTTAAGACTTTACATAAAAATACGGGTAGACAACACAGTGTGTCATTAACTTGAACGACTAGTCCGCAGAAACACATCTTAAGGTGCGTACATTCTTGTAAAATTTTGCCGTGTCCAAACACCGTGTCTTTATCATGCATCGCTAGTTTTGTAATTAGTATTATAAAGACGGTGTTCGGACACGCCAAAATGTTACAAGTGTGGACGCACCATTAGATTTCTGCGCGAACTGTTCATTGCACATATAGTTGGTAATTTTGAATTCTGTTTTAAAAAAATTCCGACTATGCTTTAGTAAATGACAAAGACAGTGCATACATTCCGCTGTTTCCGACGGTTTGTGAATCGGAAGGGGCAGGGCCGTTGTCATGAAAACTACCGTTCAAAGTGTTAAGGTGGTTCGATTAGCTCAGTAGCGCCACCAATGGAAATTAATCAATTACGTTTTATTAAAGGCTTAGATAAAAATTTTCGGTTATTTTGCGCAAATAAAAGAGTAAAATGCATTTTAGAAATATACTTTTAAGAACTCAAACTCAACCAATAAGTCGTGAATCTCAATAGTGCCAAAAGTGGCCACATTTAGCAATATCGAGATCCATAACTTAATGCTCATATTTGAGGCCATGAAAAAATACTTAAAAATTGCACTTTACTCTTCTATTTGCGCAAAATAACCGAAACTTTTATTCTAAACCCTTGATAAATCGTAAATGATTTATTTCTATTGGTGGCGCTACTGAGCTGATCGAACCACCTTAATACCTGATTTTCCGTGACCACGGCCCATATGATTAAATTCATAAAAAAGTGGTTTTATTTCAATAGTCCACAGAACTTATGAAAGAGGTTAGAAGAAGAGAGAGACATAATTATACTGAATGAATTGTGGGCTCGAAAACAGTCACGTTACCATGACAACGTGTAAACGTGCGACAAATATACGTTCGGCACGCACGCCGAAGCCGCTTAGAATTATTTACAGACAGACATGGTTATCAAATTGTATTACGAAAACAGCTCCTATTATATACGGAATAAGGGTGTCCTCAAGTTCAATAGCTAAGATTTCATATGCTATGCTTTATAACTGCACTTTCTGAAAGTTAGTTATGTATGTTACAAAATGTTTCTTATTTTCTTGTTAATTTATAAGTAGTTAACAATTTTTAATACAACTTTTAAGATATTATTTTTATATGCATTTAAATTATGCAGTCTTAAAGTGTATGTATTGTGAGTATTTAAGTGTTAAACATTCCTTCAGTTCGTTTGCAAGCAATAAATATACATTGGACAGCATAATCATCTAGAACCAAAATTGTTTGACTCTCATTTCGTCTCTATTTACATGACACGTTGGCCATAAGCGAGAGCGAGTACAAATGTCAAATCTATAAATAGCTGTTAATTTTATTTAAACTGTGGATAGATAAAGTTTAATTTGTATATACAGCGCGATGTAAGTACTTGATAGTGAAGTTAGGCGCACGCAAGTCGTTTCGCACTACACAGTTTAGAGCAATAATATGTAAAACAACATGGAACTTTGTCACATTGAAGCGTTCCGTCCGACACCAAATTATCTGTGCCATAGAAGTCTTTCAATCTTGTAATACGACATAGTTCTATATTGTTTAGATATTATTGTTCGCGACTGTCCGCCTTTGCGTATAATAAACAGTCGGGGACAAATTTAGTGAACCAATTCTTGCTTCTTTACGTGTGGCTGGCGTCTCACTGTTCATATGCACTCCCTATCTCTAATTACTTATGCATTGTTCTACCCTATTTTAATACATAACCTAAAGGTGGGTTCTGACCAACGTTACGAGGTGTAATGTAACATGTTACACAGCGAGCATTCGTACAGTCAGTACGTCGTATTACGGGGAAACCAGCGAGCAACGAGCCGCTCGTTGCTCGCTTTGAGTGCTCCACTCGGCTGACGGTTTTTTGGCGAATCCTTTGACTGTTACGCGGTTAAGTCAGTACGCTGTTGCAAGCCGTCACGAGCGCACACGGTGCGTCGCACGTTCGCTAGTATTCACACGTCGTTCCTCTCGTAATTATTTCATTTATTTATTTATTGAAACATGGAATGGAACAAAGAAAAAACTCTGAATTTTATAGAATAATACCGAGAAGAACCAGTGTTATGGAACCCAACTCATCCAGAACATTATCTTCACTACATAGTATAAAACAAAGTCGCTTTCTCTGTCCCTATGTCCTTTGTATGCTTAAATCTTTGAAACTACGCAACGGATTTTGATGCGTTTTTTTTTAATAGATAGAGTGATTCAAGAGGAAGGTTTATATGTACTTTTTATCCCGATATTCCCACGGGAACGGGAACCACGCGGGTGAAACCGCGGGCGGCCGCTAGTTTCTAATATTATAAAGAGGAAAGATTTGTATTTTTGTATGTAACGAATAAACTCAAAAAGTACTGGACCGATTTAGAAAATTCTTTCACCGTTAGAAAGCTACAGTCTTCCCGAGTGACATAGGCTATATTTTATCCCGATATTCCCACGGGAACGGGTACCACGCGGGTGAAACCGCGGGCGGCCGCTAGTAACAAATTAAAGATAGAATACGCTTGGGATAGATTGGCTTCGTTACTCGACAGCGAAAGACATACAATACATACGCCTCTGTTTTTAAATAAGTTTGATGTCCAGTAACGTTTTTTCTTTTTCTTAATTTGGATGAAACAATAATTAAGTAAAATCAAAGATACCAACACGTCCTCGCCGACGGCCATCTTGAGTGAGCTGGCGGCGAAAGCGGAGCACATTTTAGAACACAGCGTAACATGCTCGATGCGAACACGCTCAATGCGAATGTTACATTATACCTCGTAACGTTGGTCAGTACCCACCTTATAATAGTAAAAGGGTCTGCGCGTGAAACCAGCCACACTAAAAAATGGTTCATCGAATTTGTCCTCAATGAGCGATTTTCTGGGAGGCCATTTAAAAAAAAAGCTTCCAATTGCTTCACTAGATGGCGTTGAACGAAGTATGTACATGTCTATGGTATATTTTGGTATGAAACATATTTAAATTAATTACTTTTTAAAAACCCAAAGGAAACTAATAATATATTAAATAAGTACTACTGTGAGGAACAGAAACGAAATAGGTAAATTTAAAGATTAAGGTAAATAAATAACATCTGTCTGACGTTCCGTTTTACGTAAAAAAGTCGCGTCAAAGTAAAATTTATAACGTTCCGTTCCTTCTATTTGCATAGGTGGGACAGCGCCATCTAGTGACTGAGCTTTCAGAAAATCGCCCATTGTGCGGTAGTTAACTTCACAACCGCCATTAAGTTTGAACAGCACTGTACTTTGATGATAAAAGAAAATTACAAGCTTTTTTAACCTAGCTCCTATATAGTTTTAACAGACTGTTTAAACCCGGTTAGGCATTCACACCTGATATAATTTTTTTTCAATTGTGTATATTTTTGTAATCTGTGATAAGATTAGATTAGTGTAAGTTATTTATTTCCATAAGTTATCTGTATTCTATATAGTGCCCGGTGCGTAGGTTTTGTATCGATAGATAAATTTAGCGATAACTTAGTTAATTAAAACAACATAAGTCATATCAGTGATCAATTGATCAAATTTACTATATTTTTAAATAGGTTTACCTATGAAGTTGCCGTTTTTTCTCACATGTTCATTGATCTCTAATTTTTTAATTATTATCAATGTATCAAAATTAATAAACAGTTTCGAAAATAGAGTAGGTACGTTTAACATCTAAAAAAAGAACTATAAAACACGCGTCTAAAATTTTTATATAGGTATGTTTCAAAGTACATAAGTACTTACCCCTTTTTGGATGTCGTCAATTTGACTGCTTCGAAAGTTTTTTTTAATCTAAGACAGTTTTTTAAATGAGATTAAGAACTTATATGCAATAAGTAGTTAGATTAATATTGTCTGATCATATCTCTAAAGATTCGTTGAATTTTGAGTTCACATGTCCACGAAATCCCCAAATATCTTTGTAAGTATGATAACTCCAACTTCTTACAATTTCCCCATAGAAAACGGCAATTTCGTAAAAACGTAATATTACATACAGGGTGTTAGGGGCACCCTAGCAAAAACTTTAACCATGGCTTCAGACCATCATGCTGAACAACGTACAGCAAGAATTTTTGTCGGAAATGAAAAAAAAATGGACTTTTCATACAAATTTAGCAACTTATCGGGACATTTTGTATGGAGAGTCGAAATATTTTTTTCATTTCCGACAAAAAATTTTGCTGTGCGTTGTTCAGCATGAAGGCCTGAAGCTATGGTTAAAGTTATTGCAAGGGTGCCCCTAACATCCTGTATACTTACCTAATTAAATAATCAACAAGTTATGGTTAAAAAAAATGAGACAGGGAAGTTTTTAAAACTCAGCAGATATTCATTTACAAATATGACAAAGATACTGTTAAAGTTAACGTGTACACATATGTATGAAATGTTAAGGGGCTAACATGAATCAACTAGCGCCGCCAATCGATTTTATTTTATTTATTCTAAAATGAATCAGTCAAGGTCTTGTCTAATATTTATTGAATAACATTCTTCGATCAACAATAACAAAGATAACATTAAGTACAACATTACAAAATGCTTTCAATAGTTTAAAAACGGCTTTGAACCATCATCGATCGCCGATCATGGTCGGCTAACGGGATCGGCCATCCTGTACCTACTGAGGGCTTTAAATTGTACTATATATCACAGATTTGCAATTTTTCCGTGGTATGGTGTAACAGTGGGCGTCGTTCGGCTGACATGATGATGATGGTAACCGAGTGTGAGATCCATACATAAACGGCGTCTCATTTGCACCATTCCCGTATTACCAGTAATACTGTTTAGATTATGTACTTAATAATTTTTATTAGACTAAAGTGTAAAAAAATATTGAAACAATATTAAACTAATTATTTTTTATTTAGATTCGTTTTATTAAAAAGAGCATTATGAAGTCCTTAATTTATAGTATTTAACTGTTTTGTCATGTTTATTAAAATACCAACATCTTATAAAAAACGTAAGTAAGTACATGTAAATAATTTAATTTTCCGTTATACTACTTATTATAATTTTTTTCAGAGTCCTTTTTTAGTAAAGCATAGGACAATAAATTCAAGTACATACATTATAGTGAATACAGTACAGTATCCTTAGCATGAAAAGTAATCGTATTTTATTTGAAGTATGAAAATCGGAGGTGGGTGGCGCCTTTATCGATTGTGGAACTAAAATTCAATAGTTACCTATTTTACATTGAGAATAGTTCAATGATATTTTACAACAGTATTTTGACCATACAATACGATTATGTATTCATTTCCAATACAAAATGCCCCGCCCACGTGTTGTGATTGTGGTACATACGTGTTGTGGGTAGAACTTAGGGCTTTGCTTTTTTTCAAGAAAACATTTGAATACTGTTTGGCCTTAACTTCTTCGTGTATTTAGAAAAATAAAATCTGCCAGTGTCAATGTCAATGTCAATCGGTCATACGTCATACGGAAAGTCAAATCGATCTGATGAAAATCTACAAAATTTATCTTTTTTGTAACTTTAATAATATGTACGCATTCAATAACACTATCAGTGATTTCATTAGTTAACTGACTGAGTGCCTTTTTGTACCTACAAGTAGTATTTGTCATAGAAACATTCCATAGTACCTATTTGTTCATTTGATAGTAGTTGCAGGCAGCAGGCACGTCTACTAAATTTGAAGATCTTTAATCTTTTGCCCTACGACCGCGGGACGGAAAGGTCTTATCGTTATATCCTGCTGTGTGGTAAGTTGACTATTCATTTCTTATCATTCTTGATTCAGTTATCTATTTACAATTTAGTAAAGTGAAAAGAAGATCTCTTACATTGGCTATTGGTTCTTACATTGTTTATAGCTACCTATTCAGATTTTTTTTACAGATGTATTCATTTACATATTATTGGTGATTTATAGTGTACCTTAATAAATTTATTACCTACTTTACCTTATCAGCCTGAAGTTTCAACCACAATGAACAAGTTAAAAAACAACTGGTTTTCCGAGTCCTGTGACATGTGGCCTGGTGCCACATTTTCGTTCGAGGTGACACAAGTGCTGCATGAGGAGCGGTCCCAGTTCCAGAACATTCAGGTGTTTGATACCAAGAGCCTTGGGAGAGTACTTGTGCTCGACGGTATCATCCAGTGTACTCAAAAGGATGAATTCTCATATCAGGTAAATACCTACTTGCTCACCCAAGTGTTTGCCTTAATATACCAGCTAAAATATAAATTAGTCATATTTACTTTATAAGCAATTATTTACATTTCAAAATCTTTTGAGAAACTGCAATGTTCTCATTATATTTTAAGTACTATTTTGCCATTCCATAGCCAAGGTAATGTTTAAGAAAAACCATAAAGATAGATATGTGATTCTAGAGCTTATCATAATCTACAAAACTAGTTATCTCCGTAAAATGTTGTGTAATTAGGATTAGTTATTTATACCTGTGCCTTGTCTCTTAACCAGCTTAGCACTAATAAGGTGCAGCATGGCATAGGCTTCATGTTACATTCAATATTACCTATAGATAAACATTTAACAACTGGTTGTTCAACCATTATTCATCAAATATGTTCAACACAACAACAATGAAAACACTGGGTATATTTTGGGCAAATATAAAACACTTAAACCTCTCAAGTACTACCATATTTCTGCGACGTTCGAATCTAAACCAAGGCTCATCATCACTATTAAAATTTTCCTAAGCAACATCAGGGTACCTTCAGTGCTTAAGAGGTTCATAATGAAATTTATTCAGTAATTCAGTTGAAATTTATACAATTATGATTTGACATGTGTAAACTCAACTGACATTATATTTCATTTTGTAACTTGATGTTAATGTAATGCATCAATTTTTTTACTGTATTTCTATTATTGCCTGGAAATTGTCCGCAAATCAATCATGACATGTACACATGCTTAGCATACCAATCTTGTGCAAAAATGTTTAACTCTATCCATATAAAAATGAACTGATTGTTGTCTGTTTTGTGTACTTCATCATCATCATCATCATCATCATTTCAGCCATACGAAATGTAAATTTGTGTACTTACTTAAATAAAATTAAAATTAACAAAAAATAATGGAATTGAAGATAATTAGATCCTAAAATAACCTGATTTATTAATTTTCCAGGAAATGATATCATTTTTACCCCTATGCTGCCATAAGAATCCCGAGAAAGTGCTGATAGTTGGTGGAGGGGACGGTGGTGTTGCCAGAGAGGTGGCCAAACACCCCAAAGTTAAAGAAATTGTCCAGGTAATTATGAATTGATTGATTATATCTACTGAAAACATAATATTGAAATAAAACATGATTATCAGCACAACAATAACCTAATGATAGACATGAAATCTGTGAGTTTGAAGAATAGAATGTTATCTTTAATTTGTTATCTATTGACCTCACACGCTTCAATGCCACTACATGTAATTAGAATTGTTTGAACTTTATAAGTTCTTTCTTAAATTGTTTTCAAATATTTTCAAAAATGTTTTGTTTTGAAAATATAAACATTTGAAAACTTAAATCCGTTTTACAAAGAAGAAATGGGGTCCATTTAGCCCTTAGCAGTCTGTTCAGAGTTATTCAACAAGCTATGCAAATAACCAGAGTATGTTATGTATTTCATTTATGTAAACTTTTGCACGCCTAAACTACTGAACCGATTTTGGTGGATTTTGATAAAGCTAGGTTAGACCTTAGAAAGAGCCATTCTAGCAAGCAAGCACTCTAGTAAGAGCGCGATATAACCGATTTCCATATAGACGATAGATATTGCCGACGCAATGATACAAAATTTATGACCTTACTAGCTTTCCGTCCGCGGCTTCACCCACGTGGACTACACAATGTTATCCAGCGGGATTGTAATATTTTTCCGGAATAAAAAGTAGCCTATGTTCCTCTTCAGGTTACAAAGTATCTGTGTTCCAAATTTCAGCTTAATCTGTTTAGCCGTTTTGACGTGATTGAGTAACAAACATCTAAACTTTCACATATTTTAAAACATTAGTAGGATAAGTCTATAACTCACACATTTTCAATCATTTTTCAGGTGGAGATAGATGAAAAAGTAATTGAAGTATCCAAAAAGTATCTGCCATTTATGGCAGTTGGTTTCGAGAGCGAAAAGTTAAAACTGCATGTTGGAGATGGCTTTGAGTTTCTCAAAAATCACCGTGAGGAGTTTGACGTGATCATCACGGACAGCAGCGATCCGGTGGGGCCCGCCGTCAGCCTGTTTGAAGAGAACTACTTCTCGCTCATGAAGAAGGCACTCAAACCGAACGGTATAGTCTGCTCCCAAGCGGGAACCATCTGGAACGATATGGAACTCGTCGGCAGCACCCTAAGGTACTGTAAGAACCAGTTTGCTTCAGCCGCGTACGCGTACACCTCTGTGCCTACCTATCCGTCCGGTCAGATAGGATTCGTAATCGGTTCTTTAGATAAAGACGTCGAGTTTGACACACCCCGACTTGTCTTCTCTCGGGAAGACGAAAAGTCAATGAACCTGAGGTACTACAACAGTGATGTCCATAAAGCAGCGTTTGTGCTACCCACCTACGTAAAGTACCAACTGGCTTGAATGATTTTCGTCCTTATTTTCATGTACTTAAGGTGCATTTAGTTTGACCACGCATTTCTACTGCCACCGATATCCGACCATAATAATGTAACTTTACAATGTACTGACAGACATTTCTTATGATAAAATGGAAATATTTTACATAAAGAAAACAAAAGTTGAGCTGTCTTTAGTCCATTATATTAATTAATGTATTTATCATATCCATTGGAAATGTATTTATTAGAATCTCAAATATAAGATTTTTGAGAAAATTTATAATATATTATGCATGATATGATATTTTGTATTGTTATATATTAGAAATTAGATTATAAGTGTTACAAAATTATTGATGTTAATATATAATTTTTATGTGAATATTTTCAGAAAATGCATTTGATATTAACATTCCTTAAAATTCCATTATAAGTAGTCAATGGTTAAAGAATTTTTTAGATTTTAAGTTCAACGTGAATGGAAACTATCAATATAGAATGTTATATTATATAATAATGTTTATATAAATCGTACTCTGTTGAGTATTATAGAGTTTTACAAATGTTCTATCAGAACCAGATATAATATTATACCTCGTTATAGTATGTGATGTGGGTGCCTTACTTGCTCATCAAAAGAATTTGTTATTTCATATTTTTGTACAACCTTTTTTTGTATGTTTTTATTAATTTTAAATCAACGGCAATAAATATATTTTTCTAAGATATCTAATTGTATTTATTTGTCTATATTTTCACAGCCTTATATTGTGCAAGCTGCGAGAGCAAACCATACAACATAAGAGTAAGGGCGTATACACGTAGAAGACTTATCGGAACCGTTCCGCGCTGGTAGTTGGCGCATATCTTGTGCCGAACCAGGGGGCTTAGACAAAGTAACATTTGAAAAACGATAGCGAAGCGATAACGAAGTTCGAAAGAAATTCAAGGTATAGGATTGGCGGATTGGTATAAGCTGCGCTAAATCACGTGGTCTTGCCGCAAGTTGATTGGAGCATAAAGACGATAGCGATAGCGATTGTCGTTTCGCCACATAACGATGTTACTTTGACTAAGGCCCCAGGGATAGATAGATAGTATAGTTTATTCACTACAACACACACATGACATTACAACAAAAACAAATATAAAAATAAAAAAAGAACAGACATAGAATTAACTTATAGCTATGACACAGAGAAAATAAAGGGGTATGCATGCATATGTGCAGCAGCTAAAAGGATCAAGACTCGGTGTGTAAATTTGCCAGTCGGCAAAACAACGAACGAACGAACGAGTCGGCCGTACCAGAGACCGTACTCTGAAACGCAAATCCGAAACTTCGGTTTGCCCCTATCACTCGATTCCGTCATGACTCGAGAGTGAGAGGGACGGGGCTAACCGAATTTTCGTATTTACGTTTCAGAGTAGGCCCTCAGGCGTCACACTCGATGTACTTGCGCGCTACTTTAGCCTGCACCGCCGGCGGCTAAAGTGCTAGAATATATGCGATAGAAAGAGATGCAACGAGTGGCCGTTCGTAATTTGCGCCGTACAAGCTGAATTCCACTTTATTGCGTTGTAAATCTAGCTATTAATTCAAATGGTTTAGCGAAGTGAAGTTTCTGTACCAGTGTACTATTATTTATTCTGTGACCGTACCTACTCCGAAACTCAGAATCCGAAACTTCGTTAGCCCAGCCCCTTTCGCTTGATTCTGTTATGACTGGAGAGCTCTTCTGAGAGAGCTTCATAAGTCCATAATATATCCATATATGGGCATTATAATGGTCTTCTATTGTCAAATGAAGCCCATGCCCATGTCCATTTTTTTGCCGGTAGCTCCCCTGGTTCGGCACAAAGTATAGAGACTGCCGGCGCCGAATACCTGCGCGGACCGGTTCCTATAAGCGCTGGCAGATCGGCGCCTATAGCCAGCTTTCTACGTGTATACGCCCTAAGGTTAGAAGTGGCTTTGGAGTTTTAATTATTGACGAATCACTTTATTTATGTTATTAATCAAAAAAATATCAATCTTTAGTTGTCTTTTTGGTTTCTAAATAAGAACGCTATTTGGAAAGCAGTTGTTAGGGCCAGTTCAGACACGGCGGGAACCACTCGGATCTTATTTAGGTACACTAAGAGGATAAATTCGGTGAACCACTTCTTACTTCTTTTCGTGTGGTTCGAAACAAATTAAAGTATGTGCTGTGCATTTGTTCCCCGTACGCACAAATAAGTATTTGCTATTCCTTAAATTAGAGTAGAACAATTTCAGCCCCTTAAACAGCGTACACTCAAAACTAGCCCTAATGGTATAAGTATTAAGAAGCCGACTATATCCAACATCGCTATTTGGTATCTTGAAAGCCAACGTGCGTGCGAAGACATCTCCAAGTTTCCGTAGCGTGCGGTCTTCTCAATGTAGAACACAGCTTTGTCCATCGGAGACACTTCCCTTGACTTCCACATCTCGCTTATACGTTTAGCTTGGGCTCGCGTTCTGAAAATACATACTTAACATAAAGATCTTATGAATAAAAATTATATTAAAAAAACCTTTTATTTAAAATCAAGCTTTTATTCAAATGTCCTAAAAAGAATAAAATAAACTTTGTATCAAGTCAAATCCAACAAATTTATTACATTAAACAATTTATATGTTTTAAAAGCTTGTCGCTTTATTTAATTTCATATGTCAAATATAAGTTAAAGCATTTGTGTTTAGTGCAAGCCCAGTAACAATAAAATCTCGCGACAAGCTTTTAAAACAAATAAATTGTTTAATGTAATAAATTTGTTGGATTTGACTTGATACAAAGTTTATTTTATTCTTTTTAGGACATTTGAATAAAAGCTTGATTTTAAATAAAAGGTTTTTTTAATATAATTTATTTTTGTATTTTTAGTTATTATTGGACGTGTTTCTAAGTTGCTTCATTTCATTTAATGCATAATTATTGCATGGTCGTTTGCCAGTTAATTTATTACAGTCTAGCTCTTCAACTGCATCTAGTCTGCAAACACACAAATATATTTTACCACCAAATAGAGATTGTAGATTCTTACTACAGACACACATATTCATTAAATACAAGGCATATTCACATAGGTATAAGAGAAGGAAGCACTGTATTACGAACAAGAATAGAAAACACAAATTAGACCCAATAAGACAAAAAGTTCAAAATAAAAATGTGTGTGTGCCGTGCCGCAGCAGTACTCAATGGTCGCAGTACTCAATGGTCGCAGCTCAGCGTCATATTACTTGTCTTGCAACGCAAGCAAACGCTGATTTTCAGTTGTAAATTTTAGTACGTATTTCAAAAATAAATACTAAAGAACAAGACACATTTAAGTTTCTATCAAAGTTGATAAACATAGTACATAAAGAAAAAAAGGTTTTTTCTTTTCTGTAGGTAGACTATGGTTGTATTAACTTGGAGCCATCTGTCGTTGACTTTAGTGAACTATTTATGTGCAAAGTGACACATAGGGTCTGAATATAGCAACTTCGCGTTTTTTCCTTTTTTTTTATAGTTCGTTCGTTCTTATAGCCGCTACACACGTCCAGACCAGACCTAACCGCCGATTTGGTGCGGACGAACTTTGCTGTAAAGCAAATATAATCCGTGCTACACACGTTCGTACCAAATCAAAATTAAATCAAATCAAAAAATCAAAAAGCTACACCAAATCTGGTCTTGGCCAAGGCTTTGTATCACATCACTGAACAAGGCCTTGTATCACATCACTTTTTCTTATCAAATACCCACAGAAATCACCTGGATTTGCCAATGCAATGCAACGGGCTCGTAAAGAAAAAGACCTATTAACAAAAAAAGGTCTTGGATTTGAAAAAAATTGAACGGTACCTGTCATAAAAGAATGACGAAAAATTCTTCAAAACCATTTTGAGTAGCCTGTAACTGACAGGGAAACTTCATTTTTAATTAAATGACATTTTTTAAGTAATTGAGAAAAAGCCTAAGTCCAGGGACTTTAAATTAATGTTTTAATATAAATAATAATAATTTTCACTTCTCATGCTCTAAAAGTACGCAAATATAGCCCTACGAAGCGGGACTAAATAACCACTTTAGTCCCTAGGGAGTAAAATGTAATTACTTTTTTAATTTCCTTCATGTGACATTAGATAAACTCAAACAGCCAGTGAATATACTATTAATTGTGAAGTGTGGACCATCTTTATTGCGAAAATGTTAAGATGTTTTTTGTTTCATGGTTTTTCCGCAAGGAAGGTGGCGCCATGTGTTTTAAATTGTCAATTTATGACTGGTTTAGCGGAAAAAACTTACTGCGAGTTTTTGGCGCCATTTTGGCGGGTTAGGTTGAGTGGATATTTTAATTAATCGCAATTTGTTTCATAGTGGATTTTGTGACTCAAGATAGGTGTGGTTTTTGTGCCCCAAGTGTCTACGCAACTGAATGATATGTAGAATGATTAAAATAGGCGCTATCTCGGTAAAGTGATGCCGAGTGTTTTATTATAGTGGTGTGGTGACTAACCTCAGCAAGAATTATCGAGAAGGTTGGCTTGACACACTTGACGCCAAAAACTCCAAGGAGCACTGGAATGTAACACACCTACATTCTTATGAAAACATAAGAAACTATAATAATTAAATAATACTCAATAATTGGCAGTATGGCTAAATGTCTTGGCCTGTCCTACAAAAGGGCGAATATTTTTACTACTACTACTACTGACCGCGAAAATGTCAGAATTTGTTAAATGTTTTTGTACTAAATTGACTAGTTTTCTCGCACTCGAAGTGAAAAGTACAGTTTGCACCTCGAGACTAAACGCCAACTTAATATACCCTCGGTTTCACTGACTCCCTCGCACGCTCGGGAGCCAAACCACCTCTGGTATATAATGGCTTCGTTTAGTCCCTCGTTATAAAATATTCTATTGATAATCTCAAATTTATGTAAATAGTATATTATAGCATACTTTTCAAACAGACTGTTTTTTTGTCTCCATAGCAATTATGTGACATGGACTCATGTTCTTTCTCAAATAACCAATTCAAATCGGCTGTCGGGTTGGGACGTGTGTTCTATTACTAGTTGAATTTAGAGAGTGCGCCAGATAAGTCTGCGCGGGGTCAAAATCGAATACTAATATTTTCCATAAGCTTAGAACAAAATAATGTACTGTAACTAGCGCCATAAACGCCCCAGTCGCAGAGTTATCTGACACGCACTCTATGAAGATTGCGCTCGCTGAATGCTCGCTGATTATAACTTTATGGTACCTACCTACATTGACAAAGTGTCAAGTAACCATCACAACAAAACAAGAATATAGTACTTGAAAATTTGCAAGAATTCTGAATTGATAACTATACTGATTATATATTTAATTGCATTGTCATCGGAACTAAAGGTGAATTCCAAATTTCAGCTCAATCGGACATTGGTAAGTGGGTCAAATTTAGCTCGCAAGATTTGACGAACGGACATGCATACATACACTGCAAGTTAAATAAAAGCTTGTAAAAATTAAACAACATCTATAATCGCTTTCAAAGTTATGTGATAAAAATTACTTACAATTATAAAAAAGTATAATATTTACATTTTTTGTGAATGTATTTATTTTTGCTGACAATTTAATTTGTTTAAATTACAAAAACTACATGAAAAAATGTGTAATTCTACAACAACTAGCTAAGTAGTAATTTTTGAAATATCAGCAACACATCACAGGTATAGTTTCAAATACTTTATTATTTCATAGATATAGAGCATCAAACTTTCTTATTAGACTAGGACAGCGCTACTTGTTGACGTCACAAGTGGGTAGCGCCATCCGTACGCCATAAAAAAATCGTTTTAGAAAGAGATAGCTAGAGTCACTGTTGGTAACCATTCAGCAGCTCATTACTTGCTTGTTGTTTAACAGATTGTTATATTTATGAATGTCACTATTGAATATTTACATATCAATGTATATTTGAGGTTAAGTTTTCAAAGGGTATGATCATCATCAGGAACGCTTTATTGAAGGCTAGTAGTTAGTTCAGTATAGACAGCTTACTTAACTGGCTTGAAAACTAGCCTTGTCTATTTCTGGCATATTACGTTTGGATAAGAAGGCGGGGCCATGACATGACACACCCCTAATCTAATGTTTATGTATGATACACATGTCACGCTAACAACACAAAGCTAGCAAATGTAGACTGCAAATACGTATAACACCAGTTCTATACTGAGTTTGAGGATAAGGGTCGACCCACACGTACCACAACCACACTACATCGCAGCTACAAAACGTGGTCACGTGTGAAGTGAATAGTGTCGATGCAGCTTTTTGCAGTTGTGGTTGTGCGAAAAGATGTCGATGTGGTTGCGTTGTCGCTAGTAGTTGTGATGTGGTTACGTGCGATGCGATGTGACCGGCGCGGCGGCTAGTTCGCAGTGTCGTCGCTGGTGGTTGCGTTGCGGTTGTATCACACACGCGGTCGATAATGCAACAAAATGTGGTAGGTACGTGTAAATTGTACTAATCATTTTTAATACAAATTGCGCCCCACCCACGTGTTGTGGTTGTGGTACGTGTGAGTGGGTAGACCCTAAGTATTGTAGGTGGTGTTGTGTTAAATTGAAATGTGTCAAATATTTCTGTGGTGTTTGGGAGAAACCTGTCAAGTCCAAAATTGTCATTTTACAGTACGAGACTTTAAAGATTCTTTGAAAAACGAAATTTGAATCCTGAATTACCATGTGTTTACCAGCTCAGTTCTATCACTTCTATACAGGGTGCTAGGGGCACCGTTGCAAAAACTTTAACCATGGCTTCAGGCCATCATGCTGAACAACGCACAGCAAGAATTTTTGTCCAAATGTCAAAATGTCCCGATTAGTTGCTAAATTTGTATGAAAAGTCGATTCTTTTTTTCATTTCCAACAAAAAATTCTTGCTGTACGTTGTTCAGCATGATGGTCTGAAGCCATAGTTAAAGTTTTTGCAACGGTGCCCCTAACACCCTGTATAAGGTAGACTAATCTAATCAGTAATAAATAAAAAAAATAGACAAAATATAATAACATTGTATTACCCCACTAAAAAATGACCAAATTGGAGTAAACAGGTTTCTCCCAAACACCACAGATTTATTTATTCATACTTACTTCTTCGATAAGACATCGGTGAGCGTTTCTTCAAAGCTCGCCTCATCCAGGTCGCTAAGAGAGAGGGTTCTAGCGAAGCCCGCTCGCTGGGCGTGGGCCGCGTTCCCGAACTGGTCGCCCAGCAGTGGGATGGCGAGCGTGGGCACGCCTGCAGACACCGCCTCCGTCAGGCTTAACAGCCCCGAGTGGCTGATGAAGCCCACACATGAAGGGTGATCTGGGAAAACAAATAAACAATTTAACAATTCACAGACAGTGAACACACACCGATTTCAGACTAAGAGGTCCCGGGTTCGATTCCCAGTGGGGGTACATATTGTATTCGGTTTGGTTGGCGGTAGGACTTGTTCGTAGTCCGCCTGGCTAGCTACCACCCATCTTATCTAAGTTTTCAGCATTATTGTGTTCCGGCAGTTGAGATAAGATAGCCAGTTCCTCAGTGATTGGGAATGCTGGGAGTAGTGCGCTTCCACCTTCAGCCTTATCACCACTTAACATCAGGTGTGATGAAGGCTAGGTGCTACCCCGTTGTGGATAAAATAACAATAAAAAAAAAATAGTACCTACGCAGCGCTGTGTGAAATCATACAAAGCAAGCTAAAACTCGTTGCGTTGCGTGCCGTGCGTCGGGCGCGGGGCGCGGCCTAAAAGACGCGTTTCTTTAGGGTGGATCCTCACTGAGACAGGGAGGAGCGGAACGGAGTTTTGTTTGCGCTCCTCTACCACTCGTTCGTGGGTAATTAGCACTTAAATTAAAACCAGGGGGGCTACTGGCAAAAAAGTATGGATATGAGGAGCATGGGCCTCATTTGACATCTGAAGTCCATAAAATGTAATATGTCCATATAATAATGTTATGTTGTCTAGTGCTAAATAAACGTTTTTCATTAATTCATTCATTCATATATGGGCATAATATGAAGCCCATGCTCATATCCATATTTTTTGCTTATAAGTAAGTATCCATATTTTTTTGTCGGTAGCCCCCAGACTTTATGAAAGAAATGTTTTCGAACTTACTCAGCAAATCCCACTGAGGTAGCCACTTAAAGAAGTGTACGTTTTTCGGTGCATTTTTCAATTCCTCCGTCTCCCACTTCCAGAAGACATGTTGTGGTATACGCGACAACACTTTCAGGATCGCCGCCAGTCTTCTTGGTGGCAAGGTGTGTGACTTGACCAGCGAACCGAAACTGAACACTATGAAGCCGTCTTTAGCTTCTGATACCAGTTTTTCTATGACCTGGAAAAGAAAAAGTAGGGTGAAAAGGCGCTATTCCATTGGACTCGTGTTAAATGCAAGTATGACGTCACATTTGGGTACGTAAGTTGCTTGCATTGGAAACCTTTTTTCGAGAGAGTGCATGCATGCAGGTTTTACTTGCACAAGTGGAGATGATCGAAGCATTTGTGTACGTTGGTAATTTGCACACTCTCGAAAATATGTTTCCAATGAAAGCAACTTGTTTACACCAATCTACATGACGTCATAATGCAAGTGCATGCAAGACTCCCGTTACAAATATTATTCTGTGCTTCCGTCATGAAATTATTCTTTCATTCAGTATTTATTTTATAATGATAGTCGTAGATCCTACAATCCTACGGTTGCCATGGAGATTGTAAAATTAAGAAAAATGAGTGTTTTATAATGAGTGAAAGCTGTATCCGGTTGTATCATAATGACCATTATTAAACACTTTTATATTTTAAAGTTGTCTATGGCATAAAGTGTATCAATAATTCAATATACGTTCAGGCATGAGTTCATAATTCGAATATTATAACATGAGTGTAGATAAAATTATATATTTAACCATTCGAGTATGTACCATTATTATCCATGCACTTTCGCCATTTTATAGGTATTTTAATTCATTAATTCATGAAAAAATTGTAGGAGCGAGAATCAACAAAATCTTTGAAAAGGCTGTTTGGACTGCCAAATTCCAAAAATGTTGCTAGTCCGTTGGAGCAAAGTCCTGGAAATATAGTGGATATCGAAAACATTCCAATCGCAGCTCCTCTAATCTAGCGACCGTCTGTTGTGAAGTGAAGTACCTATGCGGTCTAGCGGCGTTGTCCTGAACCAGCAGAGGGCTAGAGCGTTTGACCGATCTCGGTTGTTTAACGGCTAGCTTTTCCATTGTGGATTCAATTGTTGACAATACAGATCTGCCGTAATCGTCTGAAAGCTGCATGTAGTGTCTGGATCGCTTAACATTTGCGATAGCAGGAGACAGAAATTAGTATTTTAAATTAAAAGAAAGTAATAATTTTTGTACTTATGTAAATAATTACCGGTGACAACGGCTGAACGGTCCGGTTGTGCAGATGAATGCCGCCCACTTCCACGACCGATGGCGGCAGAACTCTTGGACCATTCAGCGTATTGTAAGTGTTCACTAACATCACACTCGTATCCTTTGCAATATCTTCCAGCGGTGGCAAAGCTTTACCCATTTTCTCTTCAACTATTCTCTGCTCGAGCCATCTGAACATTATTTCGTACCAAACATTCCCTAAGTAAAGCGTAAACGTATTTTCGACTCTTTGGAAGAACGTCATTTCTTCGGTGAATGGGTCAGTAAAGCCAGGCACAAAAGCAGGGTTCTCAGGGGCACCCACCCTGTGGTAGTGGAATGGTAGTAACGGACTTGAGCTTAGCCCTACTAGAGGTAATCCGTAATTGTGAACGACTCCGAGCATGCAGTCGCTGTTGAAGTGCTCCACTATTACGACGTCGTAATCGCCCTCAGCATTGATGAATTCTTTGAAGATATCGTCGCTGAGGATTTTCTCACACAGCTGCAGGGTTGCCTTGGCCAGGTGGGTGATCACGGGGATATGCAGGATGTACTTGGAGAGACCGAAGTATGTATTGTCATGTTCAGAAATGTCCACAACGGCGACGTCGAGTGGTGGTAGATGCGTCAAGTCTACGTCGCGGCGGTTTGGGCGAGGAATCTCTGCTGGAAAGAAGGACGCTACCGTTAGCTGGTGTCCGCGCTCCAACAACTCGTTTAGCAGTGGTTCGAACACCATGTAGTGACTCTTCCCTGTGTAAGGTAAGAGACACAATATTTTGTAACAAACACATGACTGTATGCCGGCAAAGATCAGCAGTAACGATAGGTAATTCATAGTTGCGTCAGGGGGGTGTCACTCCGCAGTTTAGGTACGTTCGGCCGGCGCGCCTGCCGGGCAGGCGTATGGCAGAAGGATGCCGCTCGGCTCGTACGCTCCACGTTCGCGCGTAGAACGATCGATCATTTCTGTGATTTTTGTGCACCGAACAATGATTACTAAACGTTCTTATAATCCGTATATAAGATACTGTTGTGTTTACAGGTGTCTTAATAAAAGAAATAACAAAAGAAACAACAAAACCGAACTCGCAAGTTGCTCGCAACCCTAACCAGCGAGCGAGCTGTTTGAGACATTCATAGAAATAGAATCGCTCGCGCGTAGATATTGGGTACAGTTTTGCTTGCATGCGCGAACTCTAGGTTATTATAACAATAGGCAAGCGATGACAAAGCAACCGGAATTGTACTTTATTTCCACGCAGAAAGATTTATTTTTATTTGAATGAGCTTGCAGAATGAGTCTTCTGTGCCTTAGCACTATTATTTATTCTGTGGTTGCGTGTGTGCCGCGCGACTACTAGCTGGACGTGTGCATCATGACGTATCTCCCACAATACTGTGTTGCGCTCTAACGAGCTGATTGTAGACCTAGTATGTATCGTTAGTTATCCATCTTCTATCTACTAATATTTTTTTTATTACCCCATAGTTTAACCAGAAAACCAATACTAAACGCTCGCAAACATAAATTTAAATTAGTTTTCAGGGTTTTTTTTAAGTTGTTTAATACAAAGTCATTGCGGTTATATTTCCAAAGTTGTTCTTTTATTCTAGTAGGTAGACAGCCCAGTCGACGCTACTGGATAAGTCCGACCAGACTCAGCTACTCTCAAGTAAGGGAAGGGCAAGTAAAATTTTACTCGACAGCATGCAGATTTACGTAAATTACATACCTACCTAAAGACAGTTATTAATACCTAGTCTACCTATTCTAATCAGTGGCGAATGGTATAAAGGTGTTACACTTCAACGCGCGGGCGGCCAAATGGGGCCAAACTGAAATCCTACCTTATCTCTGTAGAAATAAGGCAGTTGTGAAATAACATATAAAAAGAAAATGACAAATAATAATGCATTGTGAAATAACATATAAAAAGAAAATGACAAATAATAATATGTTGCTTATTGTTTTCCTCGCCATAGTCGATCATTTGCTGGACCTTAAGCTGCATGGCCCCCACACGAAGCATTTGGTGGATGTCACATGGTGTTGGGTGCAGTCCTTTCCTTTAAAGGACTAGCAAACCTTAAAGACTTTTTGGGATCCCCTTTCGATAGACATTGTCTCCAGGTCGTGTTACTATAAAAGCATTTTTCAAAGTTGGCGGTTTTTTTCTTGTACCTATGTCCAAACTAAAGGCGTTTAATACACAGAAGGAAAAGACAGTCTAACATCACGAGTTATCATTGCAGTTATTCTCCTGAAATTTAAACGCTAGGCTAGTTCATTTTCATCTTGGAATTTTGCTGTAGGATGAAACTAGCGTTGCCAAGTGTCCCGATTTTAGCGGGACGTCCCGCGAAACAGTAGATTTTTACAATGTCCCGCCGGGACAGGTATGTGTCCCGCATTATGATATTTTTCATCTCTCAGATTCGGAAAGTGATGTATATTTAAACTGAGCAGCGGGTCCAAAACTATCCGTTTCGCCCTAGGGTGGAAATGAAATTTTAAGAATAGAACTGAATTTGACTACAGTCAACCATAGAGTTACCTCATCGGCAATGAAAAAGTTTTCAACTGATTTTGTATGGGGACGGGACTTGCAAAATAAAAAAAAAAGAATTTTATAAAAACGAGAATATCTCAAAAACGGTGCGTCTCGTAGCGTAGCTAAAATCTAACAAAATTTTCAACCCCCTATCGTACTCCGGAGATAGTTCGAAGGCATCCGATAGACATATAAAAAAAAAATTTTTTCAAAAGTTTTTTTATGCAAAAAAATTTTGTTTAATTTTTTTTGTTATTTCAAAACTTCAATTTTTTTATAAACCTATTATAGAAAAAGCAGAGAAAGCGAAGCCCCCGCCACCTTTCTTTTATTTTTCTAGATAGTTTTAGTTGTCTTTATTGCTTTTCTTATAGAGGGGGATGAAAAGCAGAGTGTATTTACTTTCCTTATATTCGAAATGAAAAGTAGAGTGTATTACTCGGCCGCAAAATTATTTTCATCTCGGGCGACGTATATTGAATCCCTCGCTGCGTTCAGGATTCTACTCTAGAATCCTTCACTGCGCTCTGGATTCAAAATAGCGCCCTCGCCGTAAATATGTTATTTTGCTCACTTGTAATACAATCTACTATTTCAGTTAGATAAAGAAACAAAACAATCAAAGAGGAATATTTCACCGAATATAGGAAGGTACACTTTAATTAATAAAATACCTCAAGGTATAGAGAGATGCCATTTAATCGTTTCAAATCGGAGCTGCGGAAATGGTTAGTTGAAAAATGTTTTTATTCCTTGAGAGAATTTGGAGGTGCTCGATAAATCTAATGACTTTTTATTTATATTAAGTAATTAAAATAGATTTATTGACAGACATTTTATATTTTGCATGCTTTTGAGTATAAGGCGAACATTTGTACTTAATCTTTAATAACATATCACCTGTTCATGTAAATAATGTTCTGGCAAATAAAAATGATTTGATTTAAGTAATTATTTTGAGCACAGGTGCTCAAAATAATAGATAGACCTATTATAATTGTAGTTCGCATCGTTTGCGTTGTTGTTGTTGTCTGCAGCTGTGGACCACGTTATAGAAACAATTCCCGAAATTGCAAATTTTTAACAAAATGTTAAAATAATAATAATTAATGTTTAAATACTTATTTTATTTTTTTTTATTTTATTTAATAGGTTTTCCAACAATGAGTGCAATTACAAACATCAACAAAATTACACAAATTAGGACTGATTGCCCCATTATTTACAGGAAAACACCACATGCACAAAGATAAAACTTACAATAAATTACTTAACTAATAAACGTGATAATAATAACGTTGTATCAAACAAAATATATTAAAACAATAAACATTAAAAAGTAACAATAACCTATTCGAAGCGAAGTTAACGTTTTAGTTAGTACAAATTATTTTCTTAATTCTGGCTACAGATGTGTGCACCAGATCAAGTTCGACTTCCCGAGAACAACTTGCATACAATAAATACATACGTGACAACACACAGTGCTGTCTCAGATTTGTGTAACATTTAGGATAGTAAAACAACCTTATATTAGAAGTTCTCTGAGGTCGGCTAGGAGCATTGAAATTGACTTTACTTAAGAGAACAGGGCAGTCAAGGGCACCCGTGACTAATTTCTTAAGAAAGACTAGGTCTAACATTCTTCTACGCGTCTCAAGTGAAGCTGTCTGAAAATAGTCTAGACGTAATGTATAAGATGGCAGCTGGCGAGCCATACCACAACTGTAAGCGAGATGATACAAGAATTTCTTCTGGATGGCTTCAATTCTATTGATATGTACTTGGTAGACTGGGGACCAAACAACACTGCAGTATTCCAAATGGCTTCGCACTAGGGAGTTATACATGATAATTTTCACAAAAGGTTTCTTAAACATTTTACTTTCTCTAATGATAAATCCTAGCATCTGAGAAGCTTTTGCTATAATTTTATCTATATGATAGTCGAACTTCAGTTTTCTATCAAAATGAACTCCAAGGTCTCTTATTACATCTACTTCCTCGACGTTTTCACCATTGATGATGTACTTAGTGCGTAAGATGTTAGTTTTGCGAGTAAATTTGATGTGATTACACTTTTTAACATTCAAGGACATTCTATTACGATAGCACCAGTCAGCCAAACGATTCAGATCTTCTTGAAGCAAAACGGTTATTTTATGTCTTTGATTGCCTTTAAATCATCAGCGAAAATATAGACCTTGGAATTCACAAAGCACTTTTCGACATCATTTATAAAAATAATAAATAAATAAGGACCCAAATGAGACCCTTGTGGAATTCCCGACGTTGCCGTATAAATATGTGAAGCAAATCCGTTCAATACCACTCTGAGACCGCGATTTGACAAATATGACTTAAACCAACTTAACATTGGCTCTACCACCCCTATACCTACCAATTTATCAATTAAAATTATATGGTCGACTGTGTCGAAAGCCCGGCTGAAATCAGTATATACTGAATCGACTTGCGTTCGCTGATCAACGGCTTCCACTAAATCCTCAACGTAAGTGGCTAAATTGGACGCCGTTGATCGACCCCTAACAAAACCATGCTGACTGTCAGATAAAAGTTGTGACAAATGCCAAGATAGTAAAGGACATAACAAGGATTCAAAAACTTTCGCCAAAGTTGATAAGATTGCTATTGGCCTGTAATTCTGAACACGTGACTTATCACCATTCTTAAACACGGGAATGATATTAGTGTCTTTCCAAAGCGATGGAAATACACCATCATGCAATGATCTGTTAAATATCAAGGCTAGGGGAGAAGACAATTGAACAGCATTCCTGGACCAAAAGATCGAAGGTACGCAGTCCGGTCCAGCACCCTTATACAGATTCAGATGTAATAATGCTCTTTCAACTTGAAGTTCAGTGACCGTTATAGCACCCAAAGTTCTACCACTATCACGCTGGAAGTCAGTTGAAGATGAAGCAGTAATTGGTGTGGAGGCAGCATCAAAAACTGAAGCGAAATGGGATGCAAAAAGATTGCATATTTCCTCTCCCTGATCGGAGCTACTGATTCCATCGGACAATATATTAGGAAAAGAGCTTACACCTCCTCTTTTCATTTTGACATAACTCCAAAAATACTTAGGATTCTCCTTAATTCTCGATTCCAACATGGATGTATATGAGTTATAGCATGATGTTATCATTCGGTTGCATCGCTTTTTAAGAATACCTAGTGACAATATATCCAAGGGATTGCGATATTTATATACTAATAAGTATTCTCAGTTTTATTTTGTGCATAGAGTATTGTCTCAAATGAATATTAAATGGACAGAAGACGTGCGAAATCACAGTTTACAAAAACTTATCCGATTAGAGTTGATGTAACATTTAATTTTCAACTAAGTATCTTGTAAAATGTTGTGAAGAAAAATGAACAATTGCCGAAACAAGCAAAAAGTGAATATGACAAAAACAACAACAATATTATCAAGAAAAGGAACGTTATCAATAAAAGCAATAATTCATGAAAAATATAGGTACTTTGAGAATGAGATTTTGATATTATTTTTATTCATTCAGGTACTTCAATATAGGTACTATTTTTTTTTTAGCTTTTTATTTCTTGTCTGTCCCGTCCGTTTGACTGTCCCGCGGCAAAATGCTTTGTCCCGATTTTTTTACTCAATTTAAGTACATGTCCCGATTTTCTGAAAAAAATACCTGGCAACCCTAGATGAAACGGTCTAATTCCGCACTAACTAAGTAGGATACCTATACCTATAGCATCCGCATATCCTTCGAAACGCTCTGAGAACTAACATTGACCTGGATATTTTTAGCAATATCGGCGTTAGGTAAGAATCCTTGGCAAGCCGCTTTTAAGTTTCGGAGCGCAGTTCCTGAGTGCCGCACGAAACTTTTATTTTGATAGTGACTGGATTTTGGATGGAGCAAAGTGTAGTGTCTTAGGAGTTCTTCTTGTTAGACATGATGATTGCCAGGAGGTATCTATAGGTATGCCAGTTTGTTTGATTTCTCGAATTCTTGCGCGCTAATGGAAAAGTTTTGGGGTTCCTCTTGAATGGATTTTCACTAAAACTGGACAATCTTCGAACCGGAAATTGTGTGAACCGGACGTTTTGCGAACGCCGGACATTTTGCGAATTGGACATTATGCGCCTTATGGGTTGGTGATGTTTTTGTCGGCAAGTCCTGTAGATAGGCAGTAGATGTTTTTTGCATATTATTATGAAAGAAAGAAAGAAAGAAAACTCATTTATTTGGGACATCACAAAAATACATAAAATAAAAACAAAAAAAGCATAGCATGTTCCAAAACGGTCCCGACTCAGCATAATGCTTGGCTTGTGACCAGCGCTGATCTTCCGTCGGAACCGTCTTGGTGGGGTGTACTAGTTGGTGTACTAGTTAACACAAAAGGGTTAACAATAAAAAATATCAAGAAATAACAAAAACCAAAAATTAAAAAAAATATCAAAAAGGAGAAAAAAAGATCAAAAAGAAGAAAAAAAGGTCCAGAAAAAGACAAAGGTAAAAAAAGAAAAATAAAGATAAAAAAAGATAAAAAAGACCAAAAAACAGAAAAACGAGATCAAAAAAAATATCTAAAAAAATTAAAAAGAAAATTAAAAAAAAAACAAAAAGAATAAAAGATAAAAAATAAGTAAGTACTTACAAAAAAAAGATAAAAAAAATTAAAAGACCAAAAAAAAAATGAAATCCTATTCCATTCTATTATTTTGAGTGTTATTTTAGTTTTTATTATAGGATATTCCGGATCTGTGATCTAAGTAAATTCATAAATACGGTGTAATAAATATTCATAAATACAGTGTAATAAAGGGCTACTTAGGTCACACTGTGCTACAAAAGGTAATAATGCAATTTCTTGGTCGAGTTTACAAACTACGTAAGTATACCCAAACTTCTATCTAAGAAGCAAAGAAGGTGGAATAACCCAACATAAGGGGGGTTACGCGGTCAGCGAAAAATCACTATGGAATTAACGAGCTCGAAACTAAAAATTCACACTTTTATCAAAAAGTTAATAAAAATGTTTAGCTTTTTTTTTATCTAAAACAGTCACGAAATAGAGAAGGTAAATATTGAAAAATGGAAAATGAAGTATTTAGAAAAAATCGACCCGTCTCACAATCAGCTCCGATGGGACTCGAACCCACGACCTTTCGCTTTCCGGGCGAAAGGTCGTGGGTTGCATTGTGAATGCAAAATACTAAAAATTAAAATAACTTTCAATAGTAATTTCATCTTTAGCGATTGCCAAATACCTGGAAAGGTATTTCTTTCGCATGTGAGGGTAGTAATATCTCCACATTGATGAAATTAACGCTGACTAAACAGCGAGTAAGAAGTATTGGATAAATTCGACGCTTCTCGTAACGTGTGATTTTATAGGAATCATAATAGTAAAACACGGTCGTAATGTACATTTGTATGAAATTTTAGAGGTAACTTCAGGATTTTTTTCTATCGAGCGAAATTTTTCCAATCGTGTTTTCGAAACAGTCCTCCCATCACTTATACGTTCTATAATACATCTTATTGGAAATTTCAATGCGAAAAATCTTCAATGTTTCAAATGACAGCTAATAGAAAATAGGCAATTTTGGCGTTATCACTTACTAAGAACCCTTAAGGCGCTACTCTGAAAAAGTATGCACTTTTTGATAAAAAACTACTTATAGGACGGTTAGAGTTGTTACAAATCTGGAAATAAGATATATATTTCTTCATAAGTACCTTTATCTAGATTCGTATACCTAGTTTCAGAAACACGATTTTATGATTTTGGGCTCGACACCTTTTCTTTTCGAAAAGACCTCTAAAATATACGAAAATTCAAGATTATTCTTAAATGGGTACATATACTATTGAAAATTGTTTTAATTAGTGGACACCAATAATATTTAGGATCGTGTAGAAGCATTTTTAAAAAATCGCTATAGTTTTTTTAATACGAAGTGATTTTGTGTTTTTTTTTTGCCTTATCTTCAAAATCAGTGTCGCTCCCGCGCGCGTCGTTTTCACATTGCTATCTCGCTTCAGCATAATTTTTTCGAGTATCGCCTTAAGGACTTTACGAACTATACGAATGAAAATCGGGCATTACTTTGCTGCTGAACATGCGAGTATTTGCTTATCTAATAAAACATCCAGCGCTGATGACCGGCAATTTTACACTTTACTTTGTATTTGACCTCATCCATTAACTGTCTGCAGACGCGAGCTATCGTACAGCCATTGAAGAGACACGTACGATAAGAATATGTGGCAACACATTATCGCACTTTAGTAATATTAAAATGAAATCTTAATTATCCGTGAATATAGATTCGGCAGACATTGATAACAAAGATAATAAATATTACTACTAATCGCCAAAATTGAAAATGTAATGCTGAGAATCCCTGACTATTTATAAGGGATTTCATCATTGTATGTATGATTGTAATGCATTTTTATATCAAAGCCAGGAGTCTTTTTAGCTCCAGTTTGTTTTTAGTGAAAATTTCATTTTTATGACAACTTTTTTTGCTGACTGTACTTAAATATTGTATTGTCATCTAAACCAAACCTGTATATAAAATTTCAGCTCCATCGGACACTGGGAAGTGGGTCAAATTAAGCTTGCAAGATTCGTCCCCCACTAACTAACTAACATGGCAAGTTAATTAGAAAGCTTGTAAAAATAATCAAAGTTTAAAACCCAAATAACTGTTCGCTTCATCTTTCTAAGAAAATTAATAAACATTTATTTTTTTTATAATTTGATACGCCCAGTTCAAGGCTAAAGTTTTGTTGTTTTGGCTGTATTGCTCACACAAAACCTACATACGTAACTATAAATGAAATACACTTAACGGACTTGTGAAAGAAAAACTGCGTCATTTTCTTTAATGACAACTGAAAACTTGGTAGAGTGCGCGCGAAATAAGTCTGCGCGCAGTCGAAATCGAATACTAATCTTTAACCTCACAACAAAAAAACGTAAGTAGGTTCTGTAACTAGCGCCAGAAATGCCCCAGTCGCGCGCAGAGTTATCTGGAACTCATTCTAGGTACCTACAAAGTCAAGTTCTAGTTATCAATGGTCTTACCGGTGGTAACGGCTGAACGGTCCTGTTATGCAAATGAATTCCGCCCACCTCCACGACCGATGGCGGCAGAACTCTTGGACCATTCAGCGTATGGTAAGTGTTCACCAACATCACACTGGTATTCCTCGCAATATCTCCCAGTGGTGGCAAAGCTTTACCCATTTTTTCTTCAACTAGTCTCTGCTCGGGCCATCTGATCATTATTTCGTACCAAACGTTCCATATGTAGAGCGTCAGCGTGTTTTCGACTCTTTCGAAGAACGTCATTTCTTCAGTGAATGGGTCAGTCATGCCAGGCACGAAAGCAGGGTTCTCAGGGGCACCCACCCTGTAGTAGTGAAACGGTAGTAACGCACTTGAGCTCAGCCCTACTAAGGGCAGTCCGTAATTGTGAACGACTCCGAGCATACAGTCGCTGTTAAAGTGCTCCACTATTACGACGTCATAATCGCCCTCGGCGTTGATGAATTCTTTGAACACATCGTCGCTGAGGATTTTCTCACACAGCTGCAGGCTCTCCTTGGCCAGGTGGGTGACCACGGGGATATGCATAATGTACTTGGAGAGACCGAAGTATGTATTGTCATGTTCAGAAATGTCCACAACGGCGACGTTGAGTGGTGCTAGATGCGTGAAGTCCACATCGCGGCGGTTTGGGTGAGGAGTCTCCTCTGGAAAGAAGGACGCCACTGTCAGCTGATGTCCGCGCTCCAGTAACTCGTTTAGCAGTGGCTCGAACACCATATAGTGGCTCTTCCCCGTGTAAGGTAAGAGACACAATATTTTGTAACAAACACATGACTGTATGCCCGCAAAGATCAGCAGTAACGACAGGTAATTCATCGTTGCGTATGCGACGCGATCACTAAATGAAAGACGTGTGCGTCACGAGATAACTACCACAACACTGAGATAGACACGCTTAGAACAAGCCAAATGTGGACGATTGTAGATCTATAATTAGTTATCCATCTTCTATCTATCGAAAGCGAAAGATTATACTTACAAATTAAAGGATAATGTTACCTCATAAGATAATACAAATCTCCGTTTGTTTCTATCTGTATCGTTATTGAATGGTTGTGTCTGTAGGATATACCTACTTAATTACTCAAAGAAAGTGAAGTAGGTAAGAATAAGTTATTGGGTATTGTATCTTTAATGAAAATATTGTTAATTAAAAGGACAAAAAAGTTAGATTTTTCTGTAATGATGATTAGGTACAACGAAAATTAGGTTAAAAGCTTACTATAATTTATTGGTTTCGACCCGTCCCTTTCCAGATATCTCTATCTGTTACCGATAAGTATAACGATAACGTGTTTTTAAATTTATCTTGATTAACATCGTTTAGTTAGGTATTATATTTATGTTCTAGTTAACTATGAATGAACTTCATAATAAGTACCTAATCAGTTTGTTTAGTGAGTTTCATTTTTAAAGCGCAGCCTATCTTCGAAACTTTTTTGTAGCCGTATTTAAAAACAATCCCCATTATTCCAAAACGTGACTCAAATAGTCCTGGCTTAAAAATGGTGTTGTCACTTTCATTTTCCAAATGAAAGACATAATTAACATCAGTTTTAAACCAACGTCTAACTTTAGTCAGCGTTTTGGAGGGGAATGTGTTTAATGCAGGTTTAATGGCATCGTCGTTCCTCGGGAAAATTATCGTTATTTAGAACTCATGTTTAGATCTGCCCCCCGATTCAGAGGGCCTACTCTGAAACGCAAAACCCGAAACTTCGTTATACCCGTCCCTCTCAAACTCCAGTCATGACAGAATCGAGTGAAAGGGGCGGGGCTAGCCGAAGTTTCGGATTTGCGTTTCAGAGTACGGTCCCAGGAACCGTCGGAAACGCACCCGACAACGAAATGTGTGCACTGTCTCTGTCACTCACTGTATAATAGACAAAGACAAAGCACAGAATTTGAATCGGATTCCGTTACCGACGGTTTGTGAATCAGGGTGCTGGGCCACGAACCAACATTCAGAGTCTCGGGTGGTCGCTAGTAAATATAGCTTCATTTATTTATTACGAGGTAAAACCACAAAACCTATACTTAACGCTCGTAAACTCAAATTAAAATTAGTTTTCAAGGCTAGTATCTTACCTAAACCTGAACTAAACTTGTTAATTTAAACAAACTACTTAACACGCGGAAATGTATTTTAACCAATATGTTATGGGATTCCAAACTGACTCGGCATAAATACCTATCTTTATTTTTAACCGACTTCAAAAAAAGGAGGAGGTTCTCAGTTCGGTTGAATTTTTTTTTTTTAATGTTTGTTACCTCATAACTTTGTCAATTATAAACCGATTTTAGAAATTCTTTTTTGGTTTGAAAGCATATAGTTACAAATTGGTCCCATTGTTATACGGTCAGGAGCTGATGATGGCATCCTGGAGAAATCAAGGGAACTCTTCAAATATTATAGGCACACCTATAGCGATTTTGGAATTTTCTTAAGTAACTCGTGCATTTGCTTTCGGTAAGCACCATTTGGTGAAGAGTAACTGATGATGAAGACCACATATGGCCATCGAAAACATTAATTAAATACTAAATATTTTACGGGCGCAATACGATTCCTTTAAAGTTCATAAGTAATTTTCAAGTATTTGCGACTGGTAGTCATCATCTCACGATGATGAGCTGGTGATGGAAGGTACAACTCCTCAATAGTTAGGAGTTGGAGGATAATTCTTTAAATATCGTTGATACGTAAATATTTGTAGTTGTTACCTTTTAGGTTATTTAGTTAAGCTGATGATGGAAGGTAAAACTCTTTAACGCTTAGGAGTTAAAGTATGTTTTTAAGTACCACAAGCGCAAATAGAACTTTAGGTTGTATTCTTTCAAGTAATTTAGGTTAGCTGATGGTGGAAGGAAACTGCATAACAGTTAAGAGTTGGAGGGTGGTGCTAGTCTGAGTGATCTAATTTAGATATGGGCTATAGTCGTTGCACATTGAGCTACCCTTGCTCATTATGCGGTCTTATAGTAGATTTCTTACACTAAAAAAGGAAAAATAAACAAAATTTTTTCAAAAAAATTAAACCGCCTTCTAAACAAAACTGCAAACAAAAACTCATTTCCCAAAAACACGTAAAAGTGAAAAATAAATTGAATCATTCAATTCAAAGTACGAAAGTGCGGGACTTTTTCTAATTAATCTTGAACTTACTGATCTGATTGAAGTCGGTGTCAAGCCAAATAGGTATTAATATTAATATGTATTTGATAGGTTACAATTTACACCACTCTGCGCATGAGATATTGTGTATTCATCGTGTCTCCGCCCCGTGCCCGCGTCCCTTCGACGCACCCTCAACCACCTCTTCTGGTAAAACACGCCGGGGGCACCTGGCGCGCCTTTCCACCTTTCCACGAGGGCCCTGGGCGACGGAATTCCCCGTTCCGCCACCCGACCCCCCCACCTGAATTTTCCGCACCTAGAAAATAATAGTGATATTAGGTAGCTACAAGATGAGCTTTTTATCGAACAGTTTGTAAATGTTGCTTATAAATAATAACAATAATTATTTATATACAGGGTGTTAGGGGCACCCTTGCAAAAACTTTAACCATGGCTTCAGACCATCATGCTGAACAACGAACAGCAAGAATTTTTTGTCGGAAATGAAAAAAAAAAAATAGGACTTTTCATACAAATTTAGCAACTTATCGGGACATTTTGTATGGAGAGTCGAAATATTTTTTCATTTCCAATAAAAAATCTTGCTGTGCGTTGTCCAGCATGATGACCTGAAGCCACAGCCTGGCTGTTTTATTAAAGTTTTTGCAACGGTGCCCCTAACATCCTGTATATGCCTTTCACACAAAGGTACACAAGACAAATTGACGTGGTGAATGCGTTTACGCATACCCATAGTGTGTGTGGACGGTGTTTAGTGGGACTCGCTTAGGGTGCCTTATTGACTCCTAACTGTGTGTGGCACGCGCTCTAGGCGAGCTCTCCAGCTAGAGACTCGCTTCGCTTGATGGGAAACCAGTAGGGCTAACATGACGGCAACGAGATAGCACGAGATAGTTTGTCGCGCGCCTTCCAACCAATCAGCAGTCACGCGCGCTATACAGGGTAAATTTTTTAACAGTGCACAAATTTTTAAGATCGACTCAGAATCGGTATGCGAACAACTTTCTCCTAGAAACATAGGTCGAAATATGACAAAATTTTTTTGACTCTTCACACAAATCTGACTGATCACGTGATCAATTTAGTATGGGGAGTCCAAAAATTTTTGTCGTATTTCGACCCATGTTTCTAGGAGAAAGTTGTTCGCTTACCGATTCTGAGTTGATCCTAAAAATTTGTGCACTGGTCAAAAATTTATCCTGTATACGAGCGATCTGATAGGTCGAAAGTAATGCGACAAACTATCTCGTGCTATCTCGTTGCTGTCATGTTAGCCCTACAGGAAGGTAAATATCCACTAAACCCCTCACCATGAGCCCAGAGGCAACCATAATGTTGGGTGGGATTAGTACCCTTCCTATGATGTAATGTAATATAACACGATTTATTTTATTTTTTGACCTTCTTCGCCAGAATCCCAAGGTTTTGTCATAATAATATAGTATGCTAATAGCCGAAGTCCATTGATTTGTCGGTCGTGTTATGTTAATCAGTTCAACTTCAAGATGAGGCATTAGCTTGCTTAGTACACAACAGGTGATCTGTGGACAGAGATGAGACTATTAGTTAGAAACGACTAAGGTACTTAAAGTTGAAAAAGGTAATTAACATAAACTAGACTAAACAATAATATCTATAATGAACCATTACTGTCTTATTGTTTAGTTATGTAATGCTTGCTCACTCTTAGTCGTGGGCCACAGTGGAGAGACCGCGGGGCGCGGAGGCGACCTGCGGATCCGCAGGACGCGCGAACACGCGCTATTCCCTCCCCACGACTTAGTCGTGGGCCACACTGGAGCGACCGCGGGGCGCGGAGGCGACCTGCGGATCCGCAGGACGCGCGAACACGCGCTATTCCCTCCCCACGACTTAGTCGTGGGCCACACTGGAGCGACCGCGGGGCGCGGAGGCGACCTGCGGATCCGCAGAACGCGCTATTCCCTCCCCACGACAGTCGTGGGCCACACTGGAGCGGCGCGTCTTGCGTCCGCGTTGAGCGCGAAAAACAAATATATTGAGACGGACGGGAGGGGCCACACTGGCGCGTCCGGCAGTCGCCGCGACTGGTGGATTGAATAGTACGTGTTCGCGCGTCCTGCGGATCCGTCGCTCCAGTGTGGCCCACGACTTAGGATACATGTTGCGTAAGCAAAGCACAAACAAAGCCAATCCTTCCTACCTATTATTATTTTAAATTCTTCTATTACTATGTACAGCCGACAACTAATCGAAATTAACAGTTATACAACGATAAATATAAATATGTATGTGATCACATTACATTGTTCCACCTAGGGTAGGTACCTACTTATTTGCCACATACATCCAGACCCGAGGAAATGTTTAAAAGTTCGTTTTCAATATTAACACGACCGGGAATCGAACCCGCGACCTCCAGATATAGCTGCTAATAAATAATAGTAGGTACACGCTGCACCTTTAAAACCGGTGCGTACACCACTCGGCCACGGAGGTCGTTAAAGTTAGGTACACTACGAAAACCGCACATGAATGGTACTATTATGCAACATTTACACGAAGCCAATACTTGAGACAAACTAAAAGCCAGTCAACTGAGACATGGGCCCCCAGCCGGAAGGGCCCCCCGAATCAGCAAACAAATTCAGAAAAACAAAGAATACAAGTATGTATAGGCCTTATTGACTAAGACGAACAGTTAAGGTGCATGTAGTCGTGAAACGATCAATTTTGAGTCCCTAAAACTCATAAATTAGCCTACTGATGAATCCAGAATTAATATATATTAAATATTGATATATAAACTTCAAGTTTCGTAATGAAATTAAAAATGGGCTTAGATAATTGGTGTGAATGTAAGAAGTTATTTATTTATTTATTTATTTATTTATTTTAATCTGAGCATTTAAAAAAACATAGTCTTTAAGATACCTACTATTAAAAAAAACATTGAAATGAAGCTGTTTTCAACTTGAAATACGCTACTGCTTCTTAACTACAAGTGATATTTTCACGTTTCTTTCAGGAAAAGATTGCTAACTTGTTTAACTTAAAACTGAGCATTTTTCGTTCTAAAATAATAAATAGTTTTGACGAAACGTGTTTAAGCTGTTTTGGTGCGGGTAGCGGGCGGGACAATTAGGCCACGCTTTTTTTGGGCATAGGCCCAAGGTCGTTGGCGATACCACGAGCCTTAAATAAGAACTACTTACGTTTATAGCTGCTGGCGGTACCCATCCAACGCAAACGCGGTAGGGTTGCGTCGTCGCGCCTGTAGCCGTACCACAGAGTAAAAAAAACTACTGAAACGCAAATCCGAAACTTCGGTCAGCCCCGTCCCTTTCACTCGATTCTGTCACAACTGAAGTGAGAGGGAACGGGTATAACGAAGTTTCAGGTTGTGCATTTCAGAGTAGGCCCTCTGGGACGGGCTGCGCAACAGGCCGAATATCTGTATGAAGATATGCGCCGCGCCTCAGCCCTATTGTTTCTTCTACTCTACACTATCTGTGTGATTGCACACAAATTGGAATATAATAAACCGACCGACTAAAAATTACAAATTTTACCGACTAAAATACTAGGTTTGGTTGCGGAAAAAATAGGTTTAAGTTAGGTTAGATTGGCGACTAATACCCAATTGCAGGAAGCTCCATTAAAGTTAATGCTTCATTAAATCTATTGCTGTCACTTTTTATTTCTTGACAACGAAAAGTGACAGCAATAGACTCAATGAAGCATTAAATTTAATAGAGCTTCCTGCAAGTGGGTGTAAGTCGCTCACCTAGTATTTTTGTCGGTAAAAAGTATTTTAGTCGATCGGTTAATTACTACCCAAACAAATTCAAGCCTCGCGGTAACTCACACGGACTGTAGCTTGTTTTCGATACACGCTTCATTCATTACATATTTCATACTAGCTGACCCGGCAAACGTTGTTTTGCCATATTAATTATAGTGGACCCGGTAAACTTCGTATCACCAACATCTATTATAGATAGACAGATGAAAATAAATGATCGCGAAGAAGTTTTATACACTGCCTGCAACAAATGTCACTTATTAAAAAGTAGGTAATCCAAAGCGGCTAAAACGTCAGTGATTACAATACTCTTTGACATACCTCTTCGGAAGCGGCTATGGAAGAAATGACAGTTTTGTATAGTACGACAGTTTATCGATTTTCTATACAAAATAATCATTTTTATTTTTCTAATTTTCCGGAATAAAAAGTAGCCTATATTACTCTCCAGCTCCCAAACTATCCCCATACCAAAAATCGAGTCGATCCGTTGCTCCGTTTTGACGTGAAAGACGGACAAACAAACAAACAAACAAACAAACAAACAAACAAACACACTTTCACATTTATAATATTAGTATGGATACGTGACAAACTTCTTATTTCTTTCTTGTATTCTATTATCAGTCAAAAAAGGAAATGGATCAAAATTCAAACTAAGTAGATTTCTTGTAAAATTAAATTAATTTATTCTGTAAAATTTATGTTATCATCATTTTCTTCAATCTTTTTTCTTTTGCATGTGCGTTCTATTTCGGCTTCCTGGATCGCAGAAAATATGGCGCCGACTTTTACTTTTTTAAGTATCTTCTTATCGTGGAAAGGATGTGTGTGTGCAGCGATTCTGAAAAAGAAGTTAAAAGTTAGTTCGTTGTTGTCATGAACTAATATGCGTGGCGCTATAGCACAGTTTGCCGAATAAAGATACGTTGAAAAAGATAGGCTACATTTCACTTAGCTTTCCAATCTGAAGACTGATTAATTTAATGTAATTATAGGTAACTTTTTTTTCGTGTCCGAAATACCTCAATGTCTCAAGACGAAAGTCTTTGACCAGTGTGTGTTGCCAGTAATGACCTATGGAAGTGAGACGTGGTCTTTTACTATGGGTCTCATAGGAAGGCTCAAAGTCACCCAGCGAGCAATGGAGAGAGCGATGCTTGGTATTTCCCTGCTCGATCGAATCAGAAATGATGAGATCCGCAGGAGAACTAAAACGACCGACATCGCTCGAAGGATTGCATCATTGAAGTGGCAGTGGGCGGGACACATAGCGCGGAGAACCGAGATGGCCGTTGGGGCGGAAAGGTTCTCGAATGGCGACCGCGTACCGGACGACGTTCCGTGGGCAGGCCCCCTACAAGGTGGACCGACGATCTGGTGGCGGTCGCGGTGCGCCGCTGGATGCGGGCAGCGCAGGACCGATCGTTGTGGAGATCCTTGGGGGAGGCCTATGCCCAGCAGAGGGCGTCGTGCGGCTGACATGATGATGATGATGATAAGTAACTTTAAAGGGTTATGCCCAGCAGTGGGCGTCGTTCGGTTGATACGAGTATGATGATGCATTTTAATGTGTTGTTTTGTTTTAATGCAAAAAGCCATTAATTTCATCAAACTTGAACATCCCCGATTCCCGGGAATTTAAAATAATTGCTCCGATTCCCGGGAATGAAAAATACCTACCTGGGAATCCCGAAACCCTAGTGACCTCGTGCGCGGGACACTTGATGTTGGACACGTAGTCAATGCGACTACGGTAGTCACCGTGACTACCACACTCACCTCTGCACCACGACATCGTCCTTAGTGACCACGTGCGCGGGACACTTGATGTTGGACACGTAGTCAATGCGACTACGGTAGTCACCGTGACTACCACACTCACCTCTGCACCACGACATCGTCCTTAGTGACCACGTGCGCGGGACACTTGATGTTGGACACGTAGTCAATGCGACTACGGTAGTCACCGTGACTACCACACTCACCTCTGCACCACGACATCGTCCTTAGTGACCACGTGCGCGGGACACTTGATGTTGGACACGTAGTCAATGCGACTACGGTAGTCACCGTGACTACCACACTCACCTCTGCACCACGACATCGTCCTTAGTGACCACGTGCGCGGGACACTTGATGTTGGACACGTAGTCAATGCGACTACGGTAGTCACCGTGACTACCACACTCACCTCTGCACCACGACATCGTCCTTAGTGACCACGTGCGCGGGACACTTGATGTTGGACACGTAGTCGACGCATCGCCACTGCCGCGAGTTGTTCCGGTTTGTATGCTTCAGGTAGTACAGAAACCGGTTCAGAATCATCTGCAGCGACCCCTGGTTCGATACCGTATACTGCATCACCCGTACGTCTAGGAGACAATATACAGATTTGGTTTAAAATAATAAATATCAGCCAACTTCACCATCACATACAATACAGTGATAAATCCAATCTTATTGGTTGGCAGTCGTGAAATTAGTCACTATCACAGAATAAATAATAGTACAGTTACAGAAGCTGCACTCCGCAAAACCATTTAAATAAATAGCAACTCTAATTACAACCCAATAAAGTGGAATTCAGCTTGTACGGCGCTAATTACGAACGGTCAGACGTTGCATCTCTTTCTATCGCATATATCCTAGCTCTTTTGCGGATCTAACTTCTATGGATTTCGCACCGCCCGCCCCGCGCCGGCGTCGGCGGTGCGGGCGAGAGTGGCGTGCAAGTACATCGAGTGACAGACGCCTGCCACTATGCTCAGTAGCCATTTCCTATCTTACCAGTATGCTTCTAAGTTAAGTTCACACCAATGGCAGGATAAGTGGCTCGCTAAGATAGGTTCTACGCTAAGATATACTACTGTTCACACCCGAGGATACATGCTTGGCTAGGATATAAGAAATACTGCAGTAGGGCATGCAAAACCGGTTCTGGTTCCTTTTTTTTAAAACCCGGGTTTTAGCCGAGTCAGAACCGGGTACCGGGTTTTTTTCAGTTGTAAGAAGTTTTTTTATTATCTAAATTTATTTACTTCTCAAATTCGGCAGATTGGAATGACGTGAATACGTGATGATGCGTCAGTTCTTTGCATCTTTTCCTTGGTGGCAATGCTGCTTTTCTTCAGAGGAACCGTCGAAATGCGCTGACGCTGTCACCGAGATCATACTTTGGGGTATGAAATATTAAATCCCATACTCCGATGTTCCCTCGAGCGGTAACTCTAGCCCCTGGTTCAATGCTGACTCTCATAGCGCCGAAGTGCAGAAGGATTTAGCTTTTTAGCTTGGGCTGATGCTCGAGCGCGCAAATCGCAGGAAACTCACACTCTGAAGAAAGCTGATGCCCCCAGTACACGATGGCCGATCATGGTCGGCGACCATGACCAATACATCGTACATTGACACTTTTGAAAGAACCTTTTTAAACTTGTTCGTTCAGAAGTGTCAATGTACGATGTATTGGTCATGGTCGCCGACCATGATCGGCCAACGTGTACTGGGGGCTTTATATAACCAAGTCGCCAAGTCTAGTAAACGAATGTTGCGCAAGGCACGTTTTCACCGCATCGGCCGCATTGAAGCTAATAAACTTACTTCCCACCCATCTGGAAGTAGAGAGTTTTGGTTTCTAGCCAAAGCTGCTGAATTAGATTCTGTTGCCCTTCTCCACCTCTGCTGAAACCTGATAGATCGCTTGCTCATACTGCGACTGAGAAAACAAACTTGTGTGTCTCTCTCTCTTTGTAGAAAATTGGCACCTTGATGTCGGTAACAAAGTTTCACCTATGAGTCCTCGTCCAAAGAGGAGATATACAGATACGCAACAAAGAGGTACTCAAAGCTCTTCGTACTCTAGATGCGAACAAAGCTATAGTGGTCCCGATGGTATCCCAGCAATTGTGCAGTTGAACTGGTTCCTGTGTCATTTCGCCTGTACCGCCTCTAACTTGAGACTGGACTAGTACCCCAATCGTGGAAACTTGCAAAATGTGAAAGCTTGCATGTGCCCAAAAAAGGCAGCTGTGCCGACCCTTTCAAATACAGGCCAATTTCAGTCACAACCGTACTCTGTGCGCGTGTCTCTTGGGCCGTCTCCTCGAAGAAAACGACCTCCTCAAAGACCGCAAATTTTGGTTTTCGCCGTGGTCGGTCGACTGGAGATCTTCTTGTGTATGCCACCCATCTTTGGAAGCTGAAGCGATGGAGAAACATGGCGTATCCCTTGCCGTATCGCTCTACATATCCAAAGCCTTTGGTAAAGTCTGGCAGCCTTATAAGTAAGCTTCCCAAGCTTCCCTCATACGGTATCGCTGATAGCCTTTGCACTTGGATTGCTGACTCCCTCCATAATCGCTTAATCCAAGTTGTGGTGGACTGTCAATCATCCGACCCAAAAGCCATTGATGAAGGTGTTCCGCAAAGATCTGTCTTGTCTGCGACACTGTTCCTTCTGCATATTAATGACCTGCTGGTAAACAATACTTTAGGGTATGCAGATGATACCACCATCCATACATAACTAGCAGATATATCTCAACTGCAAAGGCTACCAATGTCTTTGTTAATAGTCATTTTATTATCAAATATGTGGTTTGGTTGGAGTGAGTACCTATCGCTTTGTAACTGTAACATTAACTGGTTTTATTATTAGCGAAAGTTAATATAGTGCTAGCTATTATGCTATGCTTCCTCTAAAATATGTATTAAGGTTTTTAAATGACCAAATATTATGCTATGCTTCCCCTAAAATATGTAGTAAGGTTTTTAAATGACTAAATATTATGCTTAATTAGTCATGTTTTATCTGGAACTGAAATATTATTACGTCCCATTTCTTATCACATAAAACCCGGTTAAACCCGGTTCCCATTCCTTAGAACCGGTTCTAGCCGAACTTCCAAATACCCGGGTTATCCTGGGTTTTTGAGAACCGGGAAAACCCGGTTGCATGCCCTATACTGCAGTTGTCTTTGTTTCATCGAACATATTAACATCTTTCTAAGATAATTTGCATTTTTATGTAATTTATTTGCATTTTTATGTAATTTATGCATAGTATTCCATAAAGCTTTCCTAACAAAAACTGCACTAATTAATTGATTATCCATTTTACGACGGAATGTATCCTGGGAAAAACAGAAACGCCTGTTCGCTTGGATAGCCGCCTGGCGATTAGCGCCACGTGAGCGGTGTGAACAATACAGCGATAACACGTACATTCGTTCTCTTGGATAATTCATCCTGGCACCTAGCGAGCCACTAGGCCAGAGGTTCCTACCTATTTTGTCTAGTGCCCATTTCGAAAATAAATTATTTTTATCGCCCCCCATTTTTTTACCTTCTAAAAACCACTATAACTTCAAATGGAATAGTTATTGTGAGCTGTATGTATCAGCGGAGATAAGGCTGTGCAGTCTGCACACTAGCGCCGCCATAGGAAAAAAGATCATAGTGCTTAAATAAAGATCATATTGCGAATTATCTCTCTGTAGTGCACTCTGAAGAAGATTTGTGGTACTTTCTATTGCTTTATCTATATTTTATAGCTTGTCGTTTAATTTAATGAAATTTTATATATTGCTTAAAGTGGCCACTTTTCGCAAAAACTGAATTAAACTAAACGACGGGGTAACAAATATCCTTTAAGCGATAAAAAGTACCACAAAGCTTCTTCGGAGTGCACTACAGAGAGATAATTTACAATTTCGTCTTTATTTAAGCACTATGATTTTTTTTCAATGGCGTCGCTAGGGTGCAGACTGCACGCTCTTAAACATTTATTCTAAACGAGACTTTGATTATAACCCGCAAGTGTTAACTTGTGTTTGAGACCTGAGCGCAGTTAGGTAGCGCCCCCCTTTAGGCATGCAGCGCCCACAAGGGGGCGTCATCGCCCACTTTGGGAAAGACTGCTCTAGGCGCTTAACCTGGCACCCATATTGGTGTGAACGTACACTAAACGTTGTATAGCTAGAGGGCATCGTCTCGCGGTGTTCTGGGCCCGTACTCCGAAACGTAAATACGAAACTATGTTAGCCCCGCCCCTTTCACTCGATTCTGTCGTCCTGCATGTGTAGCATGACGAACTCGAGAAAGGTTTTGTCTATATCGAAACGTCAACATTTTTGACATTTCATCGTAGACAAACCTATTGTTCGGCTGTCAATTATAGACTTTCGAGGTAGACAAAACTCTTCCCGGGTTTGTCATGCTACGCGTGCTGGAGAGTAACAGGGCCGGTTGTAACGAAGTTTCGGATTTTGCGTTCCGGAGTAGACCCTCTCTCCGACACGCCTAAAAGTTTGGATGGAATCGTTTGTCTTCGAATTAAGTAGCTGAAGTACTTGTGTTACAAATATCAGCATCTTTAAAGGTATAAAAATAGATTAAGTACGATAATTTCAAAGATAGGTACTGCCCTTAAATAACACCCTATTAGAAATGAGTGACGGCTACATTTTTATCTCGATATTCCTACGGGAACGGGTATTAAGCGGGTTAAGCCGCGCGGAGTCTATCATAATATGTATAATGTATAGATTTAAATTTAAAACGTACTTTTTGCATCAACTGCTGGCATGGTGGTGTCAGTCTGCGGATTTGGTATGTCGCGGTAGCTTATGTCGTATGTGTCAGCCTCTTCCGCGATGTCCTCCTGGTAGGTATCGTGTACCATCTTTATTTCTTTGGTGTCATCTATAAATCTAAAATACAAGGTTCATAAGAAAGGGCGTAGCCAGGATTGTATCATCATGTCAGCCGAATGACGCCCACTGCTGGGCATAGGCCTCCCCCAAGGATCTCCACAACGATTGTATACACCTCTAAATTTTAATTACATAGTACAAAGATTTAAAGGGATGATAGTGTCCATCAATACAAACAAATTTTACTATGGGGCCAACCACGGAATGGTCTAAATAAAATCAGCTGTTCCATACATTTCAGTCGAGTCGATGTTGTACTTATGTATGGAACAGTGGATTTTCTTTTTTCGGGTAATGGTGTGTGGTGTAAATATGTATGTTATTTATTTTAAGCAAATTATTATTTGTTAATTATAAAAAATATAGATGTAATTCTAAAATAAATGCTTAATATTATTATAGATAGTACCTATAAGAAAGGAACAATTTTATTGGCCCACAAACATCACACTTTCAGCCATCTTAGGGAAAAAATGTTTGTAAACAAACCACCCATACTTAAGTATAAAAAGTACTTTTTCATCCCATCGATTCGAAAAGCGATGATTGTTTATCTAATAACAGGGTCAAAAACGATTCATTGTTTACCTGTTATGACAAGAGGGTATAAATGAGATTTGAATTTTGAACAGCTTCATAACAGCTTCATACAAAATCATCTGATTTTGTATGGGGCCGGAACTTTTTTCGGGACCGAGAAATTTTCAAAAACGGAATTTTATAAAATTGAGAATATCTCGTAAACGGTGAGTCGTAGCTAAAATCTAGCAAAATTTTCAACCCCGCTACGGCATCCCCGGAGATACTTATAAGGAATCTGATGGACTTTTTTTTTTTTTACAAACTCAATTTTTTTTTCTTGATTGACTAGCGCTATGATGTATCCGAACGACAAAGAAAGGTAAGTAGTTTGAGTTGTCTTTACTGCTTTTATTATAGAGGGGGATGAAAAGCAGAGTGTATTACTCGGACGCAAAATTATTTTCACCTCGGGCGGCGTATATTGAATCCCTCGCTGCGTTCAGGTATTTGGTATTTGGTATTTGGTATTGACATTTTTCCGCATTTAGACTCATATTTGGTCCGTTATGCGTGAACATGGCTAGTCGAGCCATCCTAGCTCCTTCCAGAAGCGCAGAAGCCTCCTGGGGCGTTCACAGGCTTCTAGGAGCGACCTCACCTCTGTGAGGATTTCTGTTCGTTGTGCGGCCAAACCTACGCACTCCAGGATCACGTGGGCGGCTGTTTCCTCAGCGTTCAGGCAACCTCTACATAGAGGACTGTCTGTCGCATTCATAATAAATAGTTGTCGGTTTAAGGTAAGGTGACCTGTAAGTGTACCAACAACTATCCGGAGGTCTGGACGATTGAGGCTCAGCAGCCTGCAGGTCAAACGCGGCGAGACTGCAGTCATCGCCATCTTAGACTGTCTACAGCTTGTTAGAGCTACCCAACGAGTATTATGTGCAGCACGAGTTCGTTGCCTTACCCATGAGCGCAGTTGGCTGAATGGGAGTGGCAGAATGGGTGTAGGTCCTGTCACTATTGTGGAGGATCCCATTCTAGCCAGCTCATCGGCGGCATCATTCCCGTGTGATCCACTATGCCCTTTAATCCATTGTAGGATTACTCCGTTGTTGGATGCTAAACGATCCAAAACTTTGTGGCATTCGTAGACGATACTGGAGTTGATCGTGTTGGCCTCCAGTGCTGTTAGGACGGCCATGCTGTCAGTCAGTATGCGGATGTTTAGTTCCTTTATACCTCTGGACAGGGCCGTGGTAGCGGCGTTTATTATTGCAACACATTCGCATTGAAATATCGAACTGTGTTGACCCAGCGCTAGTGATATTTTGATATTCAGATCTTGTGAGAATACTCCAGCTCCAGTTCCAGTCCCCATCTTGGAGCCGTCCGTATAGATTCGGACTTCATGTATGCCAGAGTGATCTCGGTCATTTTCAAATAACTGTATTTGGTATTTCTTTTCGAAAATGTATTGCTTGGGTATCCTATCGCATGGGTTCAGGATTCTACTTTAGAATCCCTTGCTGCACTCGAGATTTTAGTCTAGAATCCTTCACTGCGCTCTGGATTCAAAATAGCGCCCTCGCCGTAAATATATTATTTTGCTCCCTTGTAATACAATCTACTATTTTAATACATGTGTTAGAAATACTATGCTCACTTCATTAATAGCTTACTTATAATGTTCAAGTTTGATATATGGCAATTTAGATGTCTGAAATGTAACGTATCTGTAAAATAATTACGAAAAGTCTTCAAACGTTTGTTTTAAGTACTTATTATTTTTATTATTTATTGGAGGGACGCCAAAACCGGACGGGTGATCAGTCACCTAGGTCGGGAGGACCATTTCACCCAGTTCCCCAGGTCCCCTGAAAGCTAAAAGCAGGGGGAGGCGGGTTATCATCTACTCCACCGGCGTCAAAAAAAAACCATATTCCATAATTAAACAGCTGTGTTTTCTTATAAAATGAAACTTACGGAGAATTTACAAATTCCATTTCTGAGTGGTCATCGTCTTGTTTTTGGCTTGTAACCTCAAAGTAACATACTTGTTCTTCCGTGTCTTCAACTGCTGTTTCTGTGTTCTCTGTATTTTGTTCTCTGTATGTGTAGTAGCTCCGAGGAAGAGCTTTATTTGATTGCTGCAAACATATACATTTTGATTTAGGGCACACTATACTTATGTTGTTGTTTTTAAAGTTCCACAATTTTGTTGTTTTATGGTCCACTGTTTTTTTTATTATATATACTAGCTTTCCGCCCGAGGCTTCGCCCGCATGGACTACACGTCGTTATCCCGAGGGAATGTAATATTTATCCGGGATTAAAAGTGCCTATGTTCCTCTCCAGGCTACAAAGTATGTGTTCCAAATTTCAGGCAAATCCGTTTAGCCGTTTTGGCGTGATTGAGTAACTAACATCCAAACATCTAAACTTTCACATTTATAATATGTGGTCGTCCAAATCAAAAAGGGACCTTATTGCGGCCGGCACATACGTCTTTATTGTCGTTGTTTTGTATTCGAACAACAGCAATAAAGGCGTAAGTGCCGAGCGCCACAAGATCCCTTTTGATTTGGACGACCACATATTATAAATGTGAAAGTTTAGATGTTTGGATGTTTGAATTAGGATTTGTGTTCTGCTTCATTCATAATCTTGTCATAAAGTAAAATATACATAGTAGGTATACAAGTTTATCTACACTCATGTTATAATATTCGAATTATGAACTCATACACTCATACCAGCCCCCTGATTCACGAACCATCGGAAACGGAATCGGATTCGAATTCTGTGCTTTGTCTTTGTCTATTCTATAGTGAGTGACAGAGACAGGGCATGCATTCCGCTGTCGGGAGCGTTTCCGACGGTTCGTGAATCAGGGGGCAGAACGAATGATACACTATAAGACATAGTCAACTTTAAAGAAATTTAAAAAATAAAACTGGATGATGTAGCTGTCATCTATTTTAATACACTTATTTTTCTTATTTTACAATTTCCATGGCATCCATAGGATTTACCGGCCCTGACTTCAAACTCTTCAAAGCCCTTCTTTAGCCAGCAACACCTTAGCCAGAAACTTTTTAAAATTAGAATTTTTAATTTAGACGGTATAGATCACAGCCGTCTCTATCGTCTTCTACAAGCCATGCTATGATACGGAACAGCAACATTGCTGTGAACCGGTTTACTCCTCTGAGTACTAAATCCTATGGAGGTGGCATACCTACGAAAAAGTGAGGTGTAACTAAGTCACAATGTAAGAAAATCTTGGAATTCAATTTTAAACTACTTCTAATTGTCGTATTAATCGGTCTGTCAAAATCGGTCCAGTCGTTTCAGAGATTAACCGGAACAAACAGACAAACAGACAAAAATTGTAAAACATGTCATTTTGGAAGATATGCCATCTCCATAGGATTCAGTACTCGAGGTTTACTCGCTGTTTACCTGTCAAACGGTGCAAACGGTGTCAAATCGGTTCACTTAAAACTACGTTGCCAACTTTATGCGCATGGCTTGTAGAAGACGATAGAGATGGCTGTGGTATAGATCGTATCGACATACCGGTCTATACCTTCTTAATTCAAAATTCAAATTTTAATAGTTTCTTGTTGCCAGCTAAAAAAGGGCTTGGAAGGGTTGGAAGTCAGGGCCGGTAAATCCTATGGTGGCCATGGAGATTGCAAAATTAAGAAAAATAAGTGTACTTAGTATAATAAGTGAAAGCTGTATCATAATGACCATTATGATACAGTATTTTTTTTTAATTTCTTTAGAGTTGATTGACTATGGCATAAATTGTGTCATTAATGTTCAGGTGCTAGTTCATAATTCGAATATTATAACATGAGTGTAGATAAACTACTATTATGCTATACTGCATATTTTATTGTTATTTTTATTTTCTAACTAAAATATTAACTAGACTAACTTAGAAATCTCTGATTGATAAATGTATGACCTAAATATTTATTATATTTTTCAAATAATTATTTTTCTAGAAGATGAAGATGTTCACTAATATGACTTTGGTAAAGAAACAAACTATTGAGCGCACACACCATATTCTCAAGGCCCTTTATGTGGAGTTCTTGTGCTGCCTCGAGGAACTGATCAAAGTTTTCCAAAGTCACCAATACTTCTCCAGTATAGATATATTCTAATATTGAACACAATGTTTTATTTGATATTTTCTGAAACAAAAAAGCAACAGATTAATGTTTACTTTTAATCTCTAAAAAAATATTGTTATAGAACAGGGTGGGGTGCATTATCATCATGGTGCATGGTGTTACCACATGAAGTTTTATTTAGGATAACTTATAATCAGTCTAATCTAATTTCTTTCATTTCGTCTAGAATGGCTTTAAATCAAATTTATAAAATAACACATGGTGTTCGTAATTTTCTTCAAACATAATAATCAATATAAATGACATTGGCAACTTTTTGCCCCGCTTTTCGAAAAGTAGCGGACTCGAACAAAACCTATTAATTAAGCACTTTTTTGCATTTAGTTTTTTCTATAACATAAGGGAATATTGAGAAAATAAGGTTTTTATATTTAAGTATTTTTTACTTTTACACCTCACAGTACACCTAAATATTAATAATGTTATCATCACAAAAATACGCTAATAAGATTTTGGTTATATCATTGTGCCTATAATTATCCTACAGGAAGATAATATTGGGATAAAATGAAGCCTATGTTACTCTCCGTACTTTCTACTAACTGTAATAGCAAAAGTCGATTTGATTATTTGCTTAGTTAGGGCGTGGAAGAGGGCAAGCAAAAACTTTCACGTTTATAATATTAGTAAGGATTTTTATACAAGTAATTTTGCAATGTAAAACAACATAAAATGTAAAGAAAATCAAATCATTTTCGACAGAAATATTTCCAGCATAAACTCATCATATCTCAGAATTCCCATATGTCACAACATAGCGGTTTAAGTGAACATACCCTTTGAAATAAGGTATGTTTCATCTTTGTCCGCCGTGGGGATTTTTTCCATAGTACAGTTCTCAATATTCTTTTGATGGTGTTAAAAAATAACACTGTATAGTACCAAAGCTGAAAAGATCTTATAAATACAATTTAAATTGCATGGTTGGCAACAAATGGTTCGAAGCTTGCCAAACTTTGACTTATTGATAAAATCATGTTGGTTTACAGGAGAACATACCTTCAAAACACCAGCAAGTCATCCAACATTCAATATCTACTTACATTAAGAAATATAGTAGGATGTGGGCAGTTTGCAGAAGTAATAAGCTCCTTGATGTAAGGACTAGCAAGGGCCATCACAACTTGGTGCACTTTGACAAAATGTCCATCTGCCGCCAATGTCATATCTACAAATTCTCCATTCTGAAAGTCACAAATAATTTAAAGATTAGTGTTGCTACGGGAACGCTTAAATTCTGTAGTAGTAGACTGTTTAACTAAGTGTACCTACAGTTATAATTTCTAGTTATCATAAAAGTTAAGTGTAGATTTCTCAATAGGCTGAACCTTATTATTGTAATATGACTTATTGGATTATCAGTTAAAATTAAATAGAACATAAACATCTACCGGTGCAATTTTAACTGCTAATAAAACGGTTAATAAATTACCTGTTGAAGGGTGCTGAGGCCAGTACAAATATTTTTTTTATACTGATCCCAGGCTAACGCAAATTGAGCCTCCGACATTGTGAAATAAATTTTACAAATGAGGTTCTTTATATTTTATCATTTATTTGTTAAAACATTATTATTTATTTGTTAGATAAAACAACAAACAAACTAATCGATTCGTTATAGCCACAAATTATATTTGACATTGACAGATGACTGACGTTGACGTGCGTTGACACTTGACACATGACATAGGCTACGTTCCGTTTTGCGCCAACACACAGCCGTCTCGGCTACGTTCCGTTTTGCGCCAACAGCGATAATATTACTGATATCGCGCTCACACATCGTTCCGATTTGTTGTGAGCGCGACAACGAAAGCAGTAATTACGTCACGGGTGACGTCACTACCGCCGCCATTTTGCGATCACGGAGATATCGTTTTCAAGCGTTAGCACTGTGAGCGGGCTGTCATATTTGACGTTTTGTTGTCAAACGTCATTGTTTGTTGTGGTTTTGTTTGAGTAATCTCTGCGTTTTAACTTTTATTTAGGTATTTTATTTGTTTATCCCGAAGCAGAAAGCCAGAAAAATGATAGTGCTTATTAAAGATGAGACGACGGGTAGAGACATTACTCTAAATTTAAGCACGGATCACTATCATCATCGCTGTCCAATAAAACGTTTACTAATTGACGAATATCCATACTAAACCGGTGATTATTTACTTACAAATTCAAATCAAAACAACGCTCGCTCGCGATGCGTGCAAATAGCCGTTCCAAATTAAAATCGCGTCAACAGTGTTGTCAGCGCGATAATCTAAACGGAACAGCTTTTAGCGCTCACAGCGCTAACATTACTATTGACTCAAAACGGAACACGGCCATAACCTTAAAGCACAGAACACAATTACTCCATATAAGTAACGAGAGAAGAGAGAAGTATGTAACTTTTTAGAAGGGAAAGAGCTCAGAACAATATCTAAAGTTGTTGTTCTGAGCATAGATGTATTATTCCTGTAGATGGAGCATAAAAATTTGAACGATTCCTTCTATAATCGACTCTCGTCTCTCAAATGGCGACATTTCGTGTGTTAAAAAGAGATAACAATAGCCCAACGTGTGCGTCTTAATGAGCCGCGCGCCACTTAAAAGTCAACGTCATATTCAAAGAGCATGTAATCACTACGTTTAGTGATATTTGTTTGTTAACCAGCTGGTTACAAATGCTTCAGAAAGAAAATCTTTTTTTGTAGTAAAATATAGAAAGATTTGATGGTGTGAATCTGTTGTTTGTTAAGAATGGCCTGTACTGTTCCCGGTTATTCAAGCAGAGTGAGTGTTTTGAAAGAGAATAATGAACACATATCATTTCAGAGGTAAGTCACACTCATTGTTTTGTGTTTTTGCGAACACATTTTTATAACCTACTGGTCCGTATTTGCAAAAACTAAATCGCTGTACGTGTATACACAGTTTAACATTGACTTGGTTGAAGAAAATCGGATGTTTTTAGGCTAAAAATATATAATTTAAAGCCAATTGGGATTTTTTGACATTTGACCAACCTGATAGTGATGTAGTCCGATTTTATTATGTAATATCGATAAAAAATTGTAATGTTAACAATTTTGTATTTAAACTTAATTTTTCTCAATTTTAAACAGATTTCCCACCGCCGCGCCGCCGTCGATGTAAAGGAAACGTGAATAAGAAACGTAAGAAAAGGCGACGATTGGAGACCTTCGCAACAAACAAGAATATGCTCATTGCTCGATGCACTTATTAAAGAAAATTGTGGATTTATACTTAAAAAAAATTAAAAATTAGCGTGAAATCTGTATTTTTTTAGTTGATATCATTCAGCAGATTATTGATTTTATAAATTGATTAGAAATCTCGTTCAGTTTTACGACTATACCTTCTAGTATAAATAGTATAATTATCATCATTATCATATTAATGTCCTCACTGCTGTCCAGCAGCCAGCCAGCTATAGGCCTCCCCTGTGCATGCACACCACAGGTAGAACGGGCCATAAGTGCCATAACCCACCGCGCGAAGCCAATGCGGATTGGTGGGTGAGGGTGCTAACGACTGCTAATGCAACCGGGACCAACGGCTTAACGTGCTTTCCGAAGCACAGAGGAGACCAAGATAATAAAATTTTGGGTCACCATTCAGATGTCCAACCGCAACGAATGTTGCTTAACATCAACCACCAGATGCAGAATGCGCGTACCAATGAGCCATCGATCTCCTCAAGTATAATTACAGTACCTACTTCATATTTGGCACTGATTCAAAATTAAAGGTCTTGCATAGACCAAGAAACTGAACAACTTTCTCTTTGGAGCATAGCATACGTCGAATTATAAAAAAAATATTCTGCCACACTAGATCGATCAGCTGAGCGTGCGCTTTTGTCTGGAGGGAAGAAATTTTTGCCATATTTAAACCTATGCCAAAGTTTCATAGCGTAAACAAAATTCTAAGGCCGTGAGCACTTTGGACACGATTAGTACTAAAAACTGTCAGAAAAGCGGATTATGAACCGCCCAATTACATTATTCATTATTATTCAATGCGGCGTAGTTTCGATCAGCCGTATTGAATACGGCGTATCTTGAATCCGCCGCATTACAATGCGGTGCTGTTTTCCAATACAGCTAGTTGCTATGTAATACGGTGAAATATACAATACGCCTGCGATATATACATATGCATTGTAATTTTATGTATCGCATTGCATTTAACTTATTTTTAAATGTTTTATCGATAATTTGTAATAAAAAAAAACCACAGCACTATCATTGCATCATCATCATCTAATGTCATCTAGCATTGCATTGTCAAAATGGAGACATTCACTAATTACGACGCAACAGATTAACATGTATGTCTCTTTCTATCTTATGACAATTTGATAGTGTTAGAAGGGGTAAAGGATGGGTGAGTTATAGCTTATTTTTGTGATCCATCTACAGGAATAATACATCTATGGTTCTGAGTTATAAGTAACTTTAGTTATTGTGCTGAGGGAAGGAGTACTTTGAGTACTATCTCCAAAGAGCTTAGACTAAATACTGAGGTAACTGGAGAGTGCAGTACTAACACTTTTTTGTGGCACTGTGGCTGTCTTCCGTCTCACCTACACTTTGAAAAAAATACGTAAGTATTGTCATATGAGACAACTGACAGCCACTACGTACTAAATGTAAAATTTGCGGGGTAGGTCATAGATATAGTATATTGGGTAGGTACACTTTTATTCAGGCTGAAAACTCCAGTTTCCTTGTACAAACTCCTTGTGTGGCCGATTGCGGCGCCAACTGACAGACGACCGTTGCCCGAACTAGAGTACTCTGTGGTTGCCTACAAGTGAATTTTAAGGAGCCCACAGACGGTCAGGTCGCCTGTCGGCCTAGACAAGGGGGGCTACCGGCTAAGAAATATGGATATGGGTTGAGTCTACGTTAAGACCATGGAGCTCGACTTAATTCTGAGGTAACTGGAGTTCTCACCCTGAATAAAAAAGTGTAACCAGCAAATTTGACATTTATGTATGTAGTGGCTGTCAGTTGTCTCATATGACCATACGTATTTTTCTAAAGTGTAGGTGAGACGGAAGACAGCCACTGTGTGATTTTTGGTCACAAAAAAGTGTTAGTACTGCACTCTCCAGTTACCTCAGAATTAAGTCGAGCTCCATGGTTAAGACGGTCAATTAAAAAAAAAATACTTGCAGAAGGAAAACGAACATTTGCAGGACTGAAAAGGCTTATCTACAACTCGCGGTATGGTCGGTATGGTATTGCAACGCAAAACAAGAGGAATAGAATTAATTGACATTTCTTTTCTTCCGTCAACGTCAACTTTTTTTTGGCTTTGCACCTTCTTGCACAACAACTTGCGGTCAGATCAGGGGGGCTACCGCGTAACTTTATGGATATGAACTTCATACGTTTTTGGGAACTTTAAGTCAATTTTATAAAGAAAATAGCCGCTATCAGTTCCTTGTTTTGTGACGTCGGGTATAACGATAACTAGCTAGCAACGTTCAACAGAACAAAGCAGCAAAAATCTATCAGAATAAGGAATTCAAATGACAGTTGAAACCCATACCCATATCCAGATTTCTTAGCTGGTAGCCCCCCTGATGAGATGAGATACATTACATGTCTTGTCAGCGCCATCTATCGAGCTAATAAATAAACTTTTTATTTATTTAATTGCTGACAGAAAATCTCTTACAGTGCCACTAGCTTTTCTGTTCCGGTGACAGCCGTGACAGAGGAGCCACTTGCAATACTAAATTAGCTGTCAAAATGGACTGTCGTATGAAAACTGTTTAAGTTCCAAAGAAAATCACCGGAACAGAAAAGCTTGTCGCACTATATTGTGAGTGTGTGGCCCATGAAGCTCGACATAATACTGAGGTAACTGGAGCTCTCACCCTGAATAAAAAAAGTGTACCCAGCAAATTTGACATTTATGTATGTAGTGGCTATCAGTTGTCTCATATGACCATATGTATTTTAAAGTGTAGGTGAGACGGAAGACAGCCACTGTGTAATTTTTGGTCACAAAAAAGTGTTAGTACTGCACTCTCCAATTATCTCAGTATTAAGTCGAGCTTCATGGTGTGGCCGATTGCGGCCAACTGACAGGCCGTTGCCGACAAGCAAACTGACCATCTGTGGGGCGCTTTGGGGTGGTATTCCACTTATCAAAGATCATTGTCCAATAGTCCAATATGCATTTGATCAAAGAATTTATCAATGAAACCGTCCTCGTCTAATTTCTTTGATCAAATATTTGATAAGTGGAATACAATAATTGCTGGTGTGGTGTGCTGTGCGTGCGTCCAATTTTTGGTTTGGTCTGTCTTCGAATCGAAAACAAACAAGATTGGCGGGAAAACTTTAAAAGCGGCAGGTTTAATTTTTTCTTGCGAAAATTTTTAAATTGATTTGCTTTCTTTTAGATCCTTATTTTGTATTGTTTCCACTTAATTCATGGGAACTGAAAGTGGCGGAATGAGTTCGTCAAAGAAAAAGCCTCACAAAAGGCGTAAAGAAGATTTACCTTCTGATGGTTCAGCTTCAGAAGAAGAACAGGATAGTAACAAGTATGCTCCTTATAAAAAAAGTGACCATGTCAGGGTTTATCCCCACAACGCACCAGGTACAAGTTTTATTGTTTACCTAGAGAGTCTTAAGCCCGAAGAGAAGTTTGGCAATAAGAATCCAATTTATCTCAACAATATATTCAGCCGGTTTGTTAAAGGCGTCAAGCAACTGAAGAGAGTAAATGCAATGCGGTATGGAGTGGTTTTCGATAGTCCTAAAAATGCCAATGCTCTGCTTAACAATTCTAACTTTTTGACAAATAACGAAATTAAGGCATACATACCTGCATCTAATGCAGAATGTGTAGGAGTAATTAAGTTTGTCCCTACAGAGTTAAGCAATAAACATTTGTTTGACAAATTGATTTCTTCACAAGAGATTTTAGCCATTCGAAGATTCACAAAGAAGACACCTGAAGGTATAGTGCCTCTCAGAACTGTATCCGTTACATTTGCAGGTAATGCTTTGCCTGATTATGTTATGTATGAACTTTGTGCCCTAAAGGTAGAACCTTATGTGAGACCAGTTTTACAATGTTATAAGTGCATGAACTTTGGACACACATCTAAATTTTGTAAAAAGAATACTGTCTGTTCTATTTGTGGTGGTCCTCATGGCTATAAAGATTGCACCAATGCTCAAAGTCCAACATGTGTAAATTGCAAGGGTGATCACATTGCTATTTCCAGTATGTGTCCAATTAAAATGCAAAAGTTAGAAGAGAATAGGCAAAAGATTTTGAGTAAGATCAATTTGGTCACTCAGTTTCCGCAACTAAATAGAACCAATTACAATAAAGTGGCAGCACAATCCCAAGGTTTAGTATTAAATAAAACCAAAAAAACAGACACTAAAGATTTATTATTAGAATTTGTAAATAATGATGTTATAATGAATGCATTTATTAAAACTTTAACTATTCTTTCTAACAAGGACAATAAATTAACAATCAATTCTAAAACAATTAAAGAAACTCTAATAGAATCTATATCTAATCATGGACAGTAACAACCATAATAGTTTAAAAATATGCCAACATAACATACAGAGTTTAAAACCAAAACTTCCCCTAGTTCAACACTTTCTTTATCACAATAATATTGATATTTTAATTTTAAATGAAACTTGGCTTAAGGCTACTGACAATATATGTATCCCTGGATACAGTTACCATCGCAAAGACTCAATTACAGGCTACGGAGGTGTGGCCGTAGTCTTTAAGGATCATATTAAATGTAACTTAATATGCACTAGTTTTACAGAACAAATTCAAAATATAGCTGTCAAAATAGAAACTGACAAGGGTTTTGTGACTATTTTAGGTTGTTATTGTCCACCAAGAAATAATCGGTTCCCGATTAGTATGTTTAAAAATATTATACAATCTTTGCCATCACCACTGTTGATTATGGGTGATTTAAACGCTCACCATACTGCCTTTGGTTGTCTTAGCAGTAAGGCTAGAGGTATCCAAATCTATGATATGCTGGAAGACTTTGACCTTTGTATTTTAAATGATGGTTCACCTACTACTATAAACAGACCTGGCAATTCGCCGTCTGCAATAGATGTGGCATTTATTTCAGCTTCCATAACTCCTTCTTGCAACTGGAAAGTGTATTCTGAAGATTCGCTAGGTAGTTACCATGTTCCAACTGAGGTAAGTATTGAATTAAAGTACGAGTGTCATGACACTTTTAGACCTGAGAGGTATTTATATAACAAAACGAAATGGGATATTTACAGTGATCTATCTGAAGCGCTTTTAGAGAATTACAACTTTTTTTCTAATAACGATCCACTGGTTAATTATGACAGGTTTATCGAATTTGTCAACAAGTTGAAAGAACTCTGCGTTCCGAAACGTTCAGAAACTTATATTCGATCCGCTAAACACAAGTCTGTGCCTTGGTGGAATAACATTTGTTCTGAAGCAGTACAGCGATCAAAGCTAGCATTACTCAATTATAATCGTTTTCCCACTTTAGAAAATTATATAATTTATAGAAAAGTTGATGCAAAAAAGAAACTTATTATAAAAGAACAAAAGAAAGAAAGTTGGAAATCGTTATGTTCAAGCTTTCATCGCACTACTCCTATATCAAGAGTTTGGAACTTTATTAAAAAGTTCAACCGTAATAAACCTAAAGATCCATTTCCAGATGATAGTTGGGTACAATCTTTTAAAAGAAAATTTTCTTCACCACCGGTTTCAGAAAATTTGTCACATTTAAATAATGCTTTTGATAACAATAATGTTAATAAACACTTGTGTAAACCCTTTACACAAAGTGAATTTAATTTGGCTCTAAATACTAGAAAAGACACTACACCTGGCCCAGATGACATTCCGTATATTCTATTAAAAAAATTACATATCAGCGCAAAAATTGTACTTTTACGAATTTTGAATAATTTGTGGGAGAATAACTTAATACCATCCAGTTGGAAGTTGATTTCCATTATTCCCATATTGAAACCGGATAAGGAACCTTTGCAAGCTGACTCATATAGACCAATTTCATTAAGTTCTTGTGTAGGTAAATTATTTGAGAATATGGTTAAAAATAGACTAGAATTTTTTGTAGAATCATTGAATATCATTCCATTTGAGCAGTTTGGGTTTCGAAAGGGTAAATGTGGTATTGATAGTGTATTAAAATTTAGTGGTGACATTCAAAGCTCGTTTAATAATCATTCTCCGTTATTAAGCGTTTTTCTAGATATAAAGGGTGCTTTCGATAACATAGATTTGGTTACTCTTGTAAATATACTCAGTTCATATAATATACCAGGAAAAATTTTAAAGTTCATTTTTAATTTATTTTATGCTCGAAAAGTCTCAGTTAAATTTAATAACAAGTTTTATGGCGAAGAAACAGTTTATAAAGGAGTGATGCAGGGGGCGACTCTATCGCCCTTATTATACTTACTGTATACAGCTGAAATATTTAAGTTTGTTACTGTAAAAGGAATCAAAGTTTTGCAATATGCTGATGATTTATTGGTTTACACTTCTAATAGAAATCTAACTGTTGCTCAAAATGATATGAATAAGGCATTAAAAGAATTGTATAACTATTATAGTATATACTTAAAATTAGATATTAACCCACATAAAAGTAGCTTTATGGTGTTCAATAAGACTCCAAGTTATGATACAATAAACGTAGAATTAAATTCAGTAAGTATAATGCAAGTCACTGAACACAAATTCTTGGGCATAGTATTTGATACAAAAATGAATTTTAAAAGTCATGTAAATAATGTAGTAATTAAAATGCAAAAATCTGTAAATATTTTAAAATATTTAGCTAGTGTTAGTTGGGGAATGGATCCCAAAATCGTTAATATGGTTTTTAAAGCTATTGTACGCAGTCACTATGACTACGGTTTGATTGTATATATAAGTTTCATTAATAATAGTTTAGTTCGTAAATTGGAAGTCGTGCAAAACAAAGGTCTTAGACTTATAACTGGAGCAATGTGCTCCACTCCAATAAATTCTCTTGAAATAGAGGCCGGTATACCACCCATACAGATTAGAGCCAAATACTTGGCTGAAAAATTTTGTATAAAAATGTTGTGTAACTTAGAGTATTTTAGTAGATTTAAGGAAAATAAGGTGTTTATAGGAGAGACAATGAAGCAACAAGTAATGGCTGAAACAAAGAACATTCAGAGAACAGATAAATGGGACTTAGGGAGTTTAGAAACACAACTAACGAAAACTAATGTTTTGCATACATTAGTAAAGAATAACTCAGAGTTTTTGAATTTTGTAAATACGGAGAAGAAAGAGCACCGAAAGATTTATACGGACGGTTCGAAAACTGAGACTGATGTATATGCCGCTTTTTATGACTCGCAGCGAAAATTGGGACGCTGTTTCCACCTGGACTCTAACTCGTCCATATTTACGGCTGAAGCATTTGCCATATTTGAAGCTTTGAACTACATAAGAAGTATTACCGATGAAAGATTTTTGATAATTACAGACTCTCTTAGTGTCTTACAATGCTTGGAATCTTGTACTTTATCTTACAAAAGTAATGTTTATATTTATAAAATACGAGAACACCTCAAATATTACCAAGATACTGGAAAACTAATAGAATTTATGTGGGTACCCTCACATACTGGAATTTCTGGAAATGAAACTGCCGACTTATTGATGAAGCACAATTTCCCTGACATTCCTATTTACACAAACTCTTCAGTGCCTTTTACGGACTATTTTTCAACATTGAAGAAAAGGATGTTTACAAAGTGGGATAACTACTGGAAAGAGACACTCATACAAAAAGGAGCTTGGTACGCCAGCGTTCAATGGACTATATCTGAAAAACCGTGGTTCTACAAAATTAAGAACCCCACGCGAAAGTTTATTTCAACTATTAACCGTATAAGATTGGGTCATGGACAATTTAGATCTCATTTGAAAAGAATCAACTTAGAAAATGACGATTCTTGTAGATATTGCAATGCCGAAAATGAAGAAGAAACTCTGCAACATTTAATACTAGAATGTGGCGCTTTCAGCTTACAGAGGATGGTTATGATAGATGGCTTACTAGAGATATATAAAAACAAGAGCATTCCCGCGGATTTGCCATCTATCCTACAGAACAAGGATACATATAAACTCCTCTATGATTACATAATCAACACCATAGGAAAACTTTGAACATAAATAGATAAAACTTATGACAGGCCAATATGGTTCCGACTATGGCCGTAAAGCTAAGAAAAAAAAAAAAAAAAAAAAAAGAAAACAAACAAATTAAATTTTGATTTAGTGTAAATACGTAAATACCTGTAATTCACTGAACTTTATAACGCGACACACTAAACTGAACTAAAAATGTCTCGAACACAGCTATCATTGTCATGGGATACATTTAAAAGTAATATTTGCGACGGCTTAAGTTCATACCAACAAGTAGGTTTATTGTAAATTTATTCAAATATTTGTTAGTGAAACAGATCAGCATTGTAACTTTGTGCTAATGTTTCAGAGAGAAGAATTCGTGGATATGACTTTGGCAGCGGATGGGCACGTTGTGAAGGTTCATCAGATGATCATTTCGCTGGCCAGTCCTTATTTGAAGGAGCTCATAAAGTCAGCTCCATGCCCACATCCTGTAATATTTTTAAATGTAAATATAATCATTTAAAAGCTCTTTTAAATTAAAGTTTTAAGTTAACCTTCTCATTGTCTAAACAAAGAAGTTTTAATCTGGTTTCCTTTACAGAATATATCACATCGGGTATTATGTGGTATCCTGGAGTATATCTATTGTGGTGAGGTAGTAATAGATAAGGAGGACATAGATGACCTGATTCAAGCTGGCAAAGCTTTGCATATAAGAGGATTAGAAGACATGGTAAGTTGATTACCTACAGTAACATAGTATTAACCCGCTTTACACAAATTCGAAATTTATACTTGACATCAGATCCAATTGAGATTTTTAAATTATTTTTTATGTATGCAATTTTGTAAGTATAGGAAAAATGTGATAGTAAAAAACTAGAGATTAAACGGATAGCTAATTGGCCAGATACCGGATAAGGGATATCCGGCCAACCTTCAGGCCGGATGCCCGAATATCCGGCGGCCGGATAACCGGCGGCAAAACTGACGTTTGGCATGGTTAAACAAGGGATTGTGCGTACTCGGGCAGCTACGGGGGTGTTCAGTAGCATGATAGCATGATAAATCTATATCTACGAGTATACTTATAATAAAACTGTACACAATCCAATTCTGTACATTGAAAAGAAATAGAAAAAATACCTCCAGATCTTAAACGAAACAGATACCAAAAATAAAGTTTTTGAATTTTTTGTCTGTTTGTCTGTTGTCCGCGTTTCACGCAAAAACTACTGAACTGTGTTTGTTGGAACATTTTTTGTTATACAGCTATAGGTCCTCCTTCGCCAACATATAGGCTATAATTTATTTTGAAGATCGTAATATCTGATGACTTTGAGAAAGAGATCTCTCGTCGAATCCAGCTCGGATGAGCAGCGTTTGGGAAGCTCCGGCATATATTCGCGTCCGAAATACCTCAATGTCTCAAGACGAAAGTCTTTGACCAGTGTGTGTTGCCAGTAATGACCTATGGAAGTGAGACGTGGTCTTTTACTATGGGTCTCATAAGAAGGCTCAAAGTCACCCAGCGAGCAATGGAGAGAGCGATGCTTGGTATTTCCCTGCTCGATCGAATCAGAAATGATGAGATCCGCAGGAGAACTAAAACAACCGACATAGCTCGAAGGATTGCATCATTGAAGTGGCAGTGGGCGGGACACATAGCGCGGAGAACCGATGGCCGTTGGGGCGGAAAGGTTCTCGAATGGCGACCGCGTACCGGACGACGTTCCGTGGGCAGGCCCCCTACAAGGTGGACCGACGATCTGGTCAAGGTCGCGGGAAGCCGCTGGATGCGGGCAGCGCAGGACCGATCGTTGTGGAGATCCTTGGGGGAGGCCTATGCCCAGCAGTGGGCGTCGTTCGGCTGACATGATGAATATCTGATGTGGAACCATAGCAGACCAGCTAAACCATGAGAGATATAAAAAAACCGTTTTATGGAAAATTGTTAAACATGATGAGTATTTTCTATTGACATTCAAAGTTTGAAGGTCTGGTACACCTGATGTGGAACCCTAGCAGCCAGGTTAAACTATATGAGATACAAACATAGCGTCTTAAGAAAAGTTGTTTAACATATGAATATTTTCTATTGACGGAAAAATATCAAAGGTCTGGTACATGTGATGTGGAACCCTAGCAGCCCAGCTAAACTATAAAAAATACAAATATAGTATCTAAAAGAAGTTGTTCAGTGTGATAAGTATTTTCTTTTGACATACAATCTATACTAATATTATAAATGTGAAAGTGTGTTTTTTTGTATGTCCATCTTTCACGGCAAAACGGAGCAACGGATCGGCGTGTTTTTTGGTATGTGGGTAGTTTAGGAGCTAGAGAGTGACAAAGGCTAATCCGGGCTATATCCGGGTCATTCCATGGAAAACGCTACCGCAACATATTTTCTTAAAATGCTGATTTTAAAAGAAAATGTGTCTTAGGATAATCTTAAAAGCTTATATTTTAATAGACCACCCCTAATTTCTTAATTTATTTTCGAATTTATTCTGTTTTTACATATCAAAGTCAGCTTACTGTATACAATTGATGGTAGTTTATTTTTATCAAAACTCTCAACACCAAAACAAGAAAACTACTTTTTAATATGACTTTATTAGGACTAATAAAAGGTTGGTTGTGCTGGTTTATGGTTGTTGCATCTAAAAATCTTTCAATACATTTTATGATGCGTACATTAACTCAGTCGCTAAATAAACAAATGCACTTTTCTTGTAACGGGTGTTACACGTACGAGGCATGCTTTAAAAGTTTTAAGAAATTATTAAACATACCAAATAATGCGGCTGCTTAAAACTTTTCCTTTCTAACGGCGCGGCGGCGGAACGCGCAATGTCAATCTGACAATTATTTTCTTTTTTCGGTGTTGTAAAAGGGGACCGTACCTATAAAAGTTTTCCAAAAATATTGATGTTAGGGAGCAGCAGGCATGATAATAAGTTCTACTAAGTTCCTATATTGTTTAATGCCAAAAATTTGATCAACTAAACATTTATTAATACAAAATATTGATTTAATTTCGTACTCGTAACACCCGTTACATTGAGCTGTAACACCCGTTACATTTTTAAATTTCCATGAAAAATCCTACGTGTATTTTTGTTTTAATATGAATAGTCTATAATGTTTAGAATTTATTTAGAAATGCGTTAACATTTTTTTTCCCTTCGAAAATAGACACAATTCGCAGACTTTTGCTTTTGTTGCGGGTAAGCTAGAAAGCATAGGCAAAATCGTGTAACGCCCGTTACGCACATATATTGTTCCTAATTTCTTTACTGCTAGCTATTACTGTTAGTTTTAATACGGATGACAAAACTAATACCTAAGTGGAGAGTGTTAAGCTAATAAAAGGGATATGTTTTCTTTTTGCATCATTAATTAATCGTCAAGTAAAGATGTACGACCTGTAACACCCGTTACATGGAATGACCCATCCCGGAAAAATATCACTTTCCCTCGGGATATATCGTCGTGTAAGTAGTACACGCGGGCGGAAGGCTATGTGATATAAATTTTTAATGTGTTAATATGTGTGTGTGTGTATGTGGTAGGCCGCGTCACAGAATAATGGCCGCGTTTCCACCTGCAAGTAGGTAAACTTGCGGAAGTCTTGCGTGAGTTCTTGCAAAATCGTTGACATATCATACTGGCAAGCTGTCGCGAGTGTAATGAGTCACACCAATGATTTTTGTTATCAGCATATCTCAAAAATATGTAACTCGAAAAAAAAAAGAATCTGTTTTTATTTTTTTCCTATCTTCAAAAATGACTGGCCTCCGAGGAAAATTTGGGTGAACCAATGGCATTAACGTGTGACGTCACGTCGCACTTCCGTATACCTACATAGAATCCTTTGGCTATATAGTTGCGCTCTCACGGTTTCGTAATAAATTTATTTATTTTTCTTATAGTCGATCAATGAAATGTTTAAGAAATTTTGTATTGAGCCCATGTGAAAAAAACACCTTCAAATAATGTTTTATTTTCGTAAATAATAAATTAAATCAACTTTCGTAATGGCGGGCGAGATTCTGTCAATACATATAGCAACCGTCAAAACAAAATGTACTTACAACCTTAACTGACTTGGTAGTTAAATATGCACCCTAAAAACTGAAGCCATTTCGATAATTTTATACTGCTAGTAGTGCCTCCACCACTGGGTCAGATAAGTTTGTGGGATAAATGTCTTTCGGTATCGACAGTAGGTGACAGTTTTAGAGTGCGCCTGCGCGCGGTCGAAATTGAATACTAATCATTTACCATAACCTTAGAACGAAGAAAATGTACTGTAACTAGCGTCAAAAACGCACGAGTTGCGCGAAGATTGCGCGCAGACGAACTCTATGTAGGTACAGTTAGACGGAAATCACCCGCAACAGCCGCAAACGGAGATGTCAGTGCGACATGACGTCATCGCAATAGCGCGCAAGGAAAGCAAATTTTCAAAAGCTGGTGAAACTTTACAACGCTGTATCTTTGGAAATCCTGGCCAGATTTCGATGAAACAATAGTACATTACAGCCGAGGACAGGTAAGTAAGAAATTACATTGTCGAGGATGGTTTGAAGCACGAGCCGCAGGCGAGGGCTTTAATCATTCGAGGCAAGGTAATTTGCTTACCGTACAAGGCTTGTATAGTGCTTTTCTCAAGAAATGCGAGGAAATAAAAAAAACTGTTTAACTAAATAATATTTATTAAAATTTATATCACACATGTTCGGGCAATTATTAAAATGTAAATGTTATTGTTTTCCCGGGCACACTTATGTATAAATCGCCCATAATAATATTATTATAATGATGTATCATTAAAATACGCCAACAACACAGATTCCGAAAACGTATGCGCCTTTTTTCACTTTTCCAAATCAGATCGTAGGTTTTCATATATCTTTCTTTTGATTTTGCTGGCAGTACCTAAGTTTTCTGTAATTAATTTTGCTTCTGCTCTCATATTTGGTGGAGTAGCTACATACGATGTCTGTATATGTTTCATTGGCAGAACTCATTTTGATAATTTATTACACAATATAAGCTGTATTGATATCAAATGAACCGCTGAAAATCATTCCCGCCGTTTTTCTTAATATTGGTTTGTGCAGTCATGTGGAACGGTCATACAGCCTATTAAAACTTACTACTTGCTACGAAAATGCGCAACTTCAATACCCGCTTCTGGGCGGTAGATGGCGCTGTACATATTTCCCATACAAAATTACTCGTAAAGGATAAATATCTCATTTTGATTTTTCGATTGATGTTCGTGCTAAGGGTACATAGCGCTTGTGGTACAATACGAATAATATACTCTGTGCGCATCGTATTTTAAAAAAAGTTAACCTAATTATGATATTTTTAGGAATCAGTAGGGATTGATAAGAAAAATGAACGGTAACATACAAATTTATTCACAAAAAACAATTTTATTAGAAACTAACTTCAACTAAAACGTACAATCAGATTTTAACCGAATTCCGAAACTAACAAAGAGTAGGCACTTTTACAAGGAACAAATGGACAGCAGTTGATGGTAAATTGTCGACACCTCGGCGTCCCGATGCAGAAGAGAGAAAAAGCCCCGCAAGAGCTCTGCAGCCGGTTTTATAGTGCGCGCGCCATCTGCGTGCACTCGAGCGCCCTCTGCGAGCACCTGCGCGCCATCTACGCGTATCACTTTCCCGCTAACAATATAATAATTACCTATATAACAATAATAATAATGTGGCTGTATGGTGCAAATGTCCCTTTGCTTTTGCTGTTTTATACACAGGAATAACGAAAGAAAAAATAAAGAAAAAAGTTGGTAGTACCATTGCAGATCACTGCAGTAGTGAATTTAGAATGTTTACCTCGGAAAAGTGCCACGTACTGCATTCTTTTCTCAAATATAATATTACCATTTCAGAGCATAAGTGTGAAAAAACTATTAGTACTTGCACGAGTACGCGCATTAAATGCAGTAATTTTTATAGACATATTTTAATGTGTTGGTGTGACTCATTGCTACGTAGTTTACACTAGCAAGTTGCTGTCGGACAGACCTGTCGGACATTTATCGCAGAAGTTTACTTGCAGGTGGAAATGCGGCGTTACAGCGCTGTACTAATATTATTATCTATACTAATATTATAAAGAGGAAAGATTTGATTGGTTGTTTGCATCGAATAGGCTCCGAAACAGTAGTTTCGGAAAAATTTTTGACTATTAGAATGCTAAATTCTTCCCGAGTGACATAGGCTATATTTTATCCAGATATTCCTACGGGAACGGGTAAGAACTAATGAAGTAGAGAACTAGTGTTAGAGATATTGCAAATAACAGCGGGTATTACCACATACACGTCACGTCAGGACACGTGAGGTCGTCGATGGGATTCTGGGATGAGCTCATTAGACATTTGATTGATTGCTTGCGCACATACGCGTTATTGTTAGTAGGTAATTAATTTTAGTGCATCTAAATAAATATATTCTGCACTATCTCGTGTTTTTCTGAAAATCCGGCATCCGGCCGAATAGTGCTCTATTATCCGGTATCCGGCCGCATAGTAAATATTGTCCGGATAGGCCGGATACCGGATAGTTATCGGATATCCGTTTCATCTCTATAAAAAACCACGAGCCCTATAAGTAGCTTTCAGGCGGGATTCGAACCCGCGGCAGAGCATCGGACCGGATTCTTGGAGGCGCGGATTCGAATCCCGCCTGAAAGCTACTTATAGGGCTCATGGTTTTTTTATTATTTTTTTCCTATCAGATCCAATTTCAAAAAATTGCATTAAGTAAATATGCTTACAGCAGGATTGTATTGAGTGGTATTACTGTATTTTGCGACTGTAAATACAGGAACAAAAAGAACTTCTTACTTAAAAACGAATAATTTTACTATAGCAATCCAATCCAACATTTAAATATATTAAACATAAGTACAATACAATATTGACCCATATTTATTTTATAATATTTTCAGAATTGGTCCAATGTTCAAGTTGTGGATGACCCAGTAGTTCAAAGCAATGCAAGTGATGTGAAGATATATGTGAGTCTGTTAACTGTGAATTTAAATATATTTATGATAAAATTGATTTGATGATCCAAATGAATACTTGTCTTAAAAATATGTAGTTTAAAAAACTATAAAAACACACTTTTATAGGAACAGACTTAAAGTACAAAATAACCGACTATTCAGTAACTGAAATTAAAAAGCGTGGTGCGCGTTGTCAATATTAAGTACTTGAATGCATGCTTTGCAAAGGGCGCACCACGCTTTTTAATTTCAGTTACTGAATAGTCGGTTATTTTGTACTTTAAGTCTGTTCCTATAAAAGTGTGTTTTTATAGTTTTTTAAACTACATATTTATTTTTTACTTTTTAGTTTAATAAATGGCAAGCTATGGATGGATGGCAATCGATTTCACAGTCCATTCATGTGTCTGCCCACCCCGTAAACATTAATAACTCATAGGCGAGATTGTATGTATTTGTTTTACAAATTCAAGTGGAGTCTATTAGTTACCAGATGCGCGAGCCGAACCCTTACTTCATCCTTACTCCATCTTCAGACCCTCACCACCATGTGTAGCGAATAGGTCTCATCAGAACGAAACAAATGAGCCCAAACTCGAGGGGTTTCCTAGTGGTCATTAAGGAGTGCCACTGACTTCCTCCCTGCTCCATCATCAGGCCCTCTCCACCTAGTGTAGCAAATAGGTCTCATCAGAACGAAACAAATGAGCCCAAACTCGAGGGATGCCCTAGTGGTCATTAAGGAGTGCCACTGACTTCTTCCCTGCTCCATCATCAGACTCTCACCACGAAGTGTAGCGAATAGGTGACATCAGAACGAAACAAATGAGCCAGAACTCAAGGGCTTCCTATTGGCCATTAAGGAGTGCCACTGGCTTTCTCCCTGCTCCATCATCAGACACTCGCCACCAAGTGTAGCGAATAGGTCTCATCAGAACGAAACAAATGAGCCCAAACTCAAAAGGTTTCGTAGTGGTCTTTAAGGAGTGCCACTGGCTTCCTCCCAGCTCCATCATCACATCATCAGACCCTCGCCACCAAGTGTAGCAAATAGGTCTCGTCTGAACGAAACAAATGAGCCCAAACTCGAGGGGTTTCCTATTGGTCATTAAGGAGTGTCACTGGCTTCCTTCCTGCTCCATCATCAGACCCTCACCACCAAGTGTAGCGAATAGGTCTCATCAGAACGAAACAAATGAGCCAGAACTCGAGGTGTTTCCTATTGGTCATTAAGGAGTGCCACTGGCTTCCTCCCTGCTCCATCATCAGACCCTCACCACCAAGTGCGACTCATAAGTCTCATCAGAACGAAACAACGGAGGCCAAACTCGAGGGGTTTCCTAGTGGTCATTAAGAAGTGCCACTGGCTTCCTCCCTGCTCCATCATCAGATCCTCACCATTAAGTGTAGCGAATAGGTCTCATCAGAACAAAAGAAATGAGCCTAAACTCGAGGGGTTTCCTAGCAGCCATTGAAGAGTTCTATTGCCCACCTCTTGACTCCATCATCAGATCAGCTCGATCGTAGCAAATTATTGTATTGTCATCGGATTCATATAGACTTGCAAAGTTTCAAATCAATACGACAATTAGAAGTAGGTTAAAATTGATTTCCAAGATTTTCTTACATTGTGACTTAGTTACAAGTGAAGCTAATAAAAGTGTGGTAAAAACAAAGCAGCCTTCTCAATAAACTATTATTACGTAAATGGTACAGTCAACGTCAAAATGATCTTAGCGTTTAAACCTACCAAGAGTACCTATCTAAAGATTTGACAAAAATCAACCTTATGTCAAGACGTAAATATGCATTATCATTTGTTGTTTGAGAACAAATGACAACAAATGACAGTACACCTTAAAGTTTTTGTGCTAAAAGTGATTTTTGTCAAATCTTCAGATATTTTTGGTAGGTTTGAATGCTTACATCATTTTGACGCTGTCTGTCTGTATACTATCAATTTCATGTCCTCATTGCAGACGTAGTCACGAGCAATAATGACGTGGTAACAACATAGAACTTTGACACATTAAAGCATCCCAAAACAAAAGTATCTGTGCCACAAAATTCATTCAATATTGGAATATGACATAGTTCTAAGTTGTTTATATATTATTGCTTGCGACTTTACTTTTACTACTAAAATAATATGTAGGATACAGATGAATATGACTGTAAGGGCCCACCATATCAAATCTTTCTTTACACACGAGCATCGTTACCGTAGCCAAAATCAGCCAAGCATTATATTACTAAATACTAATCTTATTTGCTGTTATATCAATTCGTGGATTATTATGTTATTATTAAAAGTATTAAAAAGATTTTTCTTTTTCCAGAGCCCAGCTGGCAATTTGTTAAAGAAAAGAAAAAGTGAGAATTTTCAAACTACACCGCAGGGAGTGAAAATGTAGGTAAATTTATTTATTTTTAGCCTGCCGGCCTAGCATGACCGGCTTATAACGCGCGATATGATATGGTACGGCAAGTTGTCTTGCTTACACCTTAGTGGGGTAAGCAAGACAACTTGCCGTACCATATCATATCGCGCGCTATAAGCCGCTCATGCTAGGCCGGCTGAATCATCCAAAACAATTTTAAAATATATAAATTATTATAAGTAAGTATGTTTATTTTCAACTATTACATAATGTTTGAAACATGATTTAATTGCAGAAGCAAAACAAAATCTAGCCATGACATTGTAAGTTCCCGTTCATTACCTCAGCTTGATTCAAATGCATCAAATATGGATGATGTTTTGGAAGACCCATTCCATGATGATTTAGATGACCATTCGCAGACTGATACTGAAGAACAGAAAGCTACAACTAAATCAACTAGTAAGTGTTTTTTAAGGTTATAAACATTAGTCAGCTTACCCCATTCATTGCCACTAAGACACCAGGCGTTGACCAAGACTGCTACTTCATGCCACCAATGCACCATATGTGTTGAGTCTAACACATTTTGTGGCATTACATTAAAATGGTAGAAAATTTCAATATTTGGCAACATTTACAGCTAACATATTTTTTTAAATGTACAGACACTGTCGGTTTCTGTTTCGGACTGTTTTTCTCGTATTTTGATTTTTGTGTTCATTATACGCGGTGGAATTATTTAGAACAGCCCAGCCCTGACGCGAAGCCTATAAGGCTTGGCGGGAGAGCTGGGTGCGGCGAGAGACAGGCTCTGTGTGTACTGAGTTCAACATGCCGTTTTCTGTATATAAAAAGACTGTATTTGCCCCCACATTTTTCGCGCCATCACACATACGATGTGAAATACCCGTATGTGCATCGCAGCGACGTAATGACATTATACGAGTTTGCGCGACCCCTCCCGAGCATTCCCGACAACGCGAGGCAACAGACATGTCGTGACATTGCAGTCATAGCGCGCGTGCGTGCGGCGATTTTACCAAATTGTGATAAACAATCATACACAGAAACATTTATTCAGCTCAACTAGCAGATAATAAAGTGCATTCAACACAGACGATTCCGTGCGTGAGTGTGTATTCGCGTCCAGGAACTACCAGCACCTTCGCTGGCACACGGACCCATCGGAGCAGCGTTGGAACGTGCTCTCATTACCCGGTTCATCAGCTCATCACGTAAGTCCTATTTCCTTTTTATACATATCCTCACTTCCAACGCCCATTTTCCTCCCACAGTCGCGTGTACTTGCACATAGCAATTACATATTTTGGTCCTTCGAGCCGGATTTGAACCAGCGATCTATGGCATCTTGTTGGGTTGTGATGTTCTCGGCCAAGTTCTGGATGTGACTAAGGTCTCGTTAGGCCGGGGTAGCCCATAGCCTTCGCCACGATTTTTGACTTCGTAACATAGGCTAGGCATAGACGATACGTGCAAGCTAAGTTACTTATCACAATAAAAATCAACATACAAAAATTTTCGGCAAACAAAAATTACACTCGAAACTCTAATTGTTTTTTCAAGTTGATGTAACATTTTACTTTTTTGGCGGTGTTGTACATCAATTCTACCTAAATAAAAATGTTGCCCATAAGAAAAACTAGGGAAATTATTGCATAATCTAATAAAAATAAAATTTAAAATAAATAAAAAAAATCACGATTTATTTAAAAAAAAATATTTTTTTGATTAAAATAAAAAAATCGTGATTATTCACAACCCTGGGTTCAAAGTGTTTGATTTTGTTTAATTATTATCATTGAAACCCGTTTCACGGTGAAGGTAATTTTTTACGCACGGCAAAAGAAAATAAATAAGGGAGCTGGAGTTCCCACGGGATATCGTCGTGTAGTCCACGCGGGCAAAGCCGCGGGCGGAAGGCTAGTATTAGCGTAAAATATAGCCTGTGGTACAAGAATAATATAGCTTTCTAGTTTCGAGTAGAGTACCTATTTTTTTCAAAATCGATTCAGTTATTGTTATTACAGACTTAGGTATATTTATTACTGATTACCTAAAACCTCCAAACAAACATTACCCTCCAAAATATTGTTTAGTTAGATAACACACATTCCTAAAAATAATAATTGAATATGATTCTTGAAAAAATCTTGTTTTAATGCAATGATTAATTTATTATAAAGTTATTGCAAAAAGGCATGGCATCCTTTTTATGATCGCATAGGGTGCGGATTCGTGTTTTATACAAAAAACTTATGTTTATAACCATTTTCTTTTATTATTAAAATAAAAAGAATTATTTTACACCACAAAAAGGCCAAGAGCTATTGGCCGTTATCACACCTGAGGTTAAGTGAAGATAAAACTGAAAGGAGAAGCACACTACTCCTGGAAATCCTGGAATCCTCAACCATTCAGCAACTATCTTATCTCTTACTGGCGGATCATAAATAAGGCTGAAAACAATTCTAGCCAAGTCCTACTACCAACATCAACCAAACCAAATACAATATAATTATGTACGGTACATAAAACCAATGAACACATATATATATATATATATTGTGTACGACGGTACATAATGTACCCCTACTAGGAATTATACCTGGGATCTTTGGGTCTGATACTGGTGATCTGTACGACTAGACCGCAGAAGCGGATATATTTAATTCCATTTATTATGCAAAAATTAATCACTAAATAAGTAGCACCACGGTAAGGTTCTACGAAAACTTAGTGGCAACGAATGGGTAATTATGCTGGGGTTTCACCTGCGTGACGCCTACGTTCAAATAACGGCATGATAACGTTATTAAATTGCGCACTAAACTATGCGGTAAATGTGTGGCCACACTCATTTGATGTTTGATTCTAGCGTCTAGCGTCGTAGTTAGCGTGTGATCTGTGGATAAAAAATCAAATTTATGGAGGCGGCCGCTGATGAGTGTGAAGAATTATATCCTCCCAAGAATTATGCACTCTATCATTTATTAGTCGGAGAGAATTTACTTCACAAGGAATTTTTGAATGTGACCGTGTTTTGACAAGTTCATATACCGAATGACTAGAAAGTGGTAGTCACAAGCAACAATGCACTAGAGGCCCGCTAAATCCCTTTGATGTGTCGAAAGTTACCGCCGTCCGAGCAATCTATCGCCTTACGTCTAATGTCATTAAAGCAAATTAGCGCACTAAGACCCGGCCACATAGCGCACTAATTACTGGCATCACACGCAGGTGAAGCCCCAATATTACGTTTTGCTCTCAATTTTTTAAAGCCACAGAACACATATGTTTAATCAACAGATGATGGTGTGAAACCTACTATACAGTACACGCTTTCCAATCAGGGTCACATACAGATGATATTAAATCGATTCATGTACAGCCTAGCATATCAGTATAAGAATTCAAATGCCAGGTTATGGAAATGTGTTGATGCGAAATCGAAAATGTGCCCCGCTCAAGTTACTACAAATGATGACGTTGTAGTGCAACGGTAAAGCTTTTCTTAAGTTTATCTTTTGTCTAATTTGATTATTTCATTGAATAAATTAATTTGCGACTTAAGGAAATGTATTCTAATCATGATAATAATTTTTATTTAAGTAAAGTTAATATATTGTGTTTTATATTGCTTTTCGTTTTTAATATGCTAGCTGTTTTTGCAATAATTATGATTAGGTACTTATGTGAATTATGCAACCGATTTCTGTATCATTGATATGTTTACCAAGTTGCATTTATATTGCTTTTCGTTTTTAATATGCTAGCTGTTTTTGCAATAATTATGATTAGGGACTTATATTGTGAATTATGCAACCGATTGCTGTATCATTGATATGTTTACCAAGTTGCTTCATTCCTACACTGGCTATACAGCGTGTAAGAAGTATTTCAGTTTAAGTTTAGTTTATTTTAGTTTAAGTTTCTTTTGATAAAAAATTATTATTTTCAGTGTTGGTGTCCACACACATCCATTCCACGATAGGAGAATCTTGAAAAAAGTCCAAGCCGGCATGGTGCTCACTGCAATTAGAGATGCTGAAATAAAAGGAAAAGAAATGAGAGAAAATAATGAAAACTAAAATTACCGAGCCAGAATTTTATTATTATTACAGTTACTGTACATTCACCCTTCTAATTTTGCTGTGCCCGACAGGGCCCATGATGTTCACGATTTGTTAACCATTGTGGAATAGCAATAAAGAATTTAGAATTGAATTGAGAATTATTCATTCATTTATTATGAGTATTGGTTTGGTAAGATTTAAAACATAAATTAAGACTACTTACTCGATTTAAACGAATGTTTTGATAGAAATTAAACTGAACTCAAACCATATTTTATTTTGATTGTTTCACCCACAAATAGGGATTGCTTTGAGTAATCATCACTATGTCGTCAGCGTGAGTGAAAATCTTGTACTTATAGGTACATTTTAGACAAATTATACAGGAAATAAAAAAAGCGTTTGTATACGGATTGTCGTTTCTTTCTTTTGTTTATGTTGTATTTGACCTATTGCTAAGAAGGGGTTGATTTACAGAATTTTAATTAAATTATTTTAAGTGTTCAACCGCTTTTTAGGTCTAGTGGTAAACACCACCTTTGTCAGTGCCAAGGTAACCGGGTTCGATTCCCAGTGAGGGTGCAGATTGTTGGGTTTGGTTGGTGGTAGGACGTGTTATATATAACTCGTCTGGCTAGCTTATCTATCTAAGTCTGACGCCATAACAACGATGTTTTCAGCACTGTTGTGTTCCGGGATGAGAGATAAGTTAGCCAGTCAAGTGGTGGAGGATTCCGGGAGTAGTGCGCTTCCACCTTCAGCCTTATTATCACTTAACTCCAGGTGTTATGAAAGCTAAGCTAAGTGGCTAAGTGCGACACCGTTGTAAATAAAATAAAGTGTGTGAAATGAGGGTTGCGAGGTATCTAAAGTTTTTGCCAAAAAGAGGATTTACGAGGTTTTTCGTTACGCCGATATAGACGATATCAGATAATTAAAACACTGATATTTTTCAACAAGATTTTTTAATCATGGTGAAATCTTTTTTGCATTATTATAAGTAGGTAAGTATTAACGTTAAACTCTTAAATCATTAGGAGAAATTAATTAATCACTGTCGTAAGGCCCGTTGTGTTCCTTTTGGTCCATAATGACCACTTCCCATAATGACCACTGTCCCAAATAGTCCACTTCCCAAAACGTTAACTCCCAAAATGTCCCTTTCCCAAATCGTCCACTTTCCCAAAACAACCATTTGTCAAATAGTAATAGCATTTTTAAAAGCAATTTGATATATATTTTGTACTGCTCCTCATAATAAAGAAAACTAATGTTTTAAGTTATTTCATATCTACCCACTGTTTGCAAACAATATTATTTTGCGTTTGGATACATTATTTTGACCTAAAATAACAATTCAGACAACATTGTTAGTCTATGGATTAGATTTGGCTAATTATAAATTGTGGTCAAGCGTAAACCGATTATGAAGCATAATAAGTTATCGATTTTGAAGTAGTCATTATAGGAATTGTTAATTTATTACCTTTTTAGAAAAGTTGTCGATTTGGGAAGTGAACATTTTGGGAATTGTTGAATTGTGGTCGTTTTGGGAAAGTGGACGATTTGGGAAAGGGACATTTTGGGAGTTAACGTTTTGGGAAGTGGACGATTTGGGACAGTGGTCATTATGGGAAGTGGTCATTATGAACCAAAAGGGTTGTGTCGTTGACCATACAACTTTTTATTGCAATTTTTAGGGTTCCGTACCTCAAAAGGAAAAAACGGACCTCTTATAGGATCACTTTGTTGTCCGTCTGTCTGTTTGTCTGTCCGTTCGTCTGTCTGTCAAGACTTTTTATCTCGGGAACGCGTGGTGGTATCGAGTTGAAATTAAAACCATATACTACGGTCCCTTGAAACTGTGGAAAAATCAAACTTATAGGTTAACGTAAAAAAAAAGATATGGCATTTTATGCAAAAAACGCATATTTCGACACTCTCAAGGGAACAAAAATTCATAGGGTACTTCCCGTTGACCTAGAACTTTGAAATTAAGTACTTACTACAAATACAGGAAAAAATCTGAAAACTATACATTTGTAATTAAATCGTAAAAATTTAGTCCGTATACTTCATTCAAAAAAGTAATTAAACTAGTGTCCAATGTTGTGTAGATAATGGTACGGAACCCTCCGTGCGCGAGTCCGACTCGCACTTGGCCGGTTTTTTTTATAATTAAGTATAATTTTTTTGCATTATGTCACCCATACTATGAACGCATACGGTGCGGAGTCTTACTTTTGCATCATGATTATGTCAGCCGAACGACGCCCACTGCTGGGCATAGGCCTCCCCCAAGGATCTCCACAACGATCTGTCGTACTTTTGCGTGAGTATATTTAATTAAATTACTCAAAAAAAAGAAGCACCGGGGTAAGTTTATAAAAAAAACTTAGCGGCAGTGAATGGGTTAAATAGCTTTTTGCTCACAATTTAATACTATAATAACAAATTCAAATAACTACTGTTTTTTTAAGATGAAAAATACATGTTTTATCAACAGATGATGGAGTGAAATCTTCTATACAGTACACACTTTCCAATCAGGGTAACATACAAATGATATTAAATCGATACATGTACGGCCTAAGATATCAGTATAAGAATTCAAACGCCAAGTTATGGAAGTGTGTTGATGTGAAAGGAAAGTGCCCAGCTCACGTTACTACTAATGATGACATTGTAGTGCAACGGTAAAGCTTTTTTATCTCTATCTTCTGTCTAATTTGATTATTTCAATGAATAAATTTATTTGCGACTTAAGGAAATGTATTCTAATCATGATAATAATTTTTAAGTAAAGTTAATATATTGTGTTTTATATAGCTTTTCGTTTGTAGGTATGCTAGCTGTTTTTGCAATAATATGATAACCTATGTGAATTATGCAACCGATTTCTGTTTCATTAATATGTGTGTTTCTTTTGATAAAAAAATCTTATTTTCAGTGTTGGTGTCCACATACATCCATTCCACGATAGGAGAATCTTGAAAAAAGTCGAAGCCGGCATGGTGCTCACTGCAATTAGAGATGCGGAAATAAAAGGAAAAGAAATGAGAGAAAATAATGAAAACTAAAATAACCAAGCCAGAACTATTATTACAGTTACTGTACTGTACATTATTCATTAATTTATTATGAATATTGGTAAAATTTAAAACTTCAATTATGAGTAGGTAGGAACGGTCGTCGCCAGTACGTCGGGTTACTACAAAATGTAAAAATTTATTAATTGAAACTGAACTCTATCTGTTGGACATAAGGTTAAATATTATTTAAAGAAATTTTACAGTTTGTTTGTAGTAACCTGACGTGCTGGCAACTGTACTTGATATATAAACGAATGTATTGATTGAAATTAAACTAAGTTCATTTTAAACCATATTTTATTTTGATTGTTTCACCCACAAATATTGATTGCATTCAGTAATGGATTTCAGTAATGGATCCACAGAAATGGATTGCATTGAGTAATCATCACCATGTCGTCAGCGTGAGTGAAAACATTGTATATGTCGCAGGGATTTTGTCAAAGTCGTGATATTATAATTCCACTAGTGAAATTATAATTTCGCGTTATATTATGAACTAGCGGCCGCCCGCGGTTTCACCCGCGTGGTTCCCGTTCCCGTGGGAATATCGGGATAAAAAGTACATATAAACCTTCCTCTTGAATCACTCTATCTATTAAAAAAAAACGCATCAAAATCCGTTGCGTAGTTTCAAAGATTTAAGCATACAAAGGGACATAGGGACAGAGAAAGCGACTTTGTTTTATACTATGTAGTGATAGACAGTACGAGACAGTATGCACACGGCTGCGAGCCTCGGAAGTCATATAGAACACGTGATAGGTTAGAAATTTCGTGGTTATTTTTTTTTTGTATCAATACAAGTTATAATTTAACAATTAATTTAACTAGTGGAATTATAATATCACGCGAAATTATAATTTCACTAGTGGAATTATAATATCACGAGCGACTTTTACAAAATCTCTGCGACATATACCACCGGTTGCACCAAGTTTTTTTTTACATTATACTATTACTTTTACAGGGTTTATGGTTTAAAAATGTATGGGATTTGACAGTTTTGACAGCAAAATTCAGTTACTTTTTACGAATTCGTAAAATGAATATTTTGGTGCAACCGGCTGATACATTTTTAATCAAATCAAGTATACATAAGATAAAAAAACACCTATTTTTTTTGTATGCGAACTGTTTTCCTTTCTTTTGTTTATGTCGTATTTCACCTATTATTAAAGAGGGCTTGATTTACAGAATTTTGATTAAACTTATTTAAGTGTTTAACCGCCCCTGTGGGCTAGTGGTAAACACCAAATATATCAGACTCAGGGGTCCCGGGTTCGATTCCCAGCGGGGGTATAGATTGTTGGGTTGGGTTGGTGGTAGAACTTGTTATAACTTCGTCTGGCTAGCTTATCTATCTAAGTCTGACGCCATAACAACAATGTTTTCAGCACTGTTGTGTTCCGGCATTGGAGATAAGTTAGCCAGTCAAGGTGTGGAGGATTCCGGGAGTAGTGCGCTTCCACCTTCAGCCTTATCTTCGCTTAACTCCAGGTGTGATGAAAGTTTTGACAAAAAAATAAAATTTTTAAATTTTTAATACCCCCGAGAAGAAGTCAAATAATAAAACTTCTTTCTCGGTTGGGGGACCACATATTTTTAATTACTGAAAGGGTGTATTATAGGTTGGGGGTCCCCCGACCGAGAGAAATTTTATTTTATTGGCTTTTTTTTCTCGGGGGTTTTTAAAATTTTGAAATTTTATTTTATTTCATCCTTTTTAAATTACACTCAAAATTTAAAAAACCGCATTGAATTTGCTTGATCCGTTTAGGCACTACAAATAACAGTAACACTACGAAGTACAGACAGAAAGTCATTTGTTGCCGCCATTTTGTTTTTTTATTGCACCTAAATTTGCCTAGGGTGTACATTATTTTAGTCAAAGCACCACCTCTGTATCTTTTACCGTTTCGGCAGGCAGTTAACCATCTCCATAAATGGCCGGATGGATTTTCATCAAATGTAGCTAAGAACCACCTCGATTAATTTAGCTTTCAATAAAAAAAATGCATCAAAATCGGCTCAGTCGTTTAGAAGCTACGTTACCTCGGACATTTATAACACCCCTCCTTTTGCGTCGGGGTTTGAAAAGAGGATTTACGAGGTTTTTTTGTTACGCCGACGATATCAAATAATAAAACACTGATATTTTTTAGAAAGTGATTTTTAAATCCTGGTGAAATCTTTTTTTGCAATATTATAAGTATTAACGTTAAACTCTTAAATTAATTTATCAGTGTCGTAACGCCTGTTGTGTCGTTGACCATACAACTTTTTATTGCAATTTTGTATATTACGTATAGAACCAATAATTTTTTGTCACCCATACTATGAACGCATACGGTGCGGGGAGTCGTACTTTTGCATCATCATCATCATGTCAGCCGAACGACGCCCACTGCTAAACATAGGCCTCCCCCAAGGATCTCCACAATGATCTGTCGTACTTTTGCATAAGTATATTTAATTCAATTACGCAAAAAAAATAGTAGCACCGGGGTAAGTTAATAAAAAAAATCTTAGCGGCAGTGAATGGGTTAAATCGCTTTACTCACAATTTAATACTATAGTTATAAATTCAAATAACTACTGTTTTTTTAAGATGAAAAATACATGTTTTATCAACAGATGATGGTATGAAATCTTCTATACAGTACACACTTTCCAATATGGGTCACATACAGATGATATTAAATCGATACATATACGGCCTAAGATATCAGTATAAGAATTCAAACGCCAAGTTATGGAAGTGTGTTGAGAAAAAGACAAAGTGCCCAGCTCACGTTACTACTAATGACGACATTATAGTGCAACGGTAAAGCTTTCTTATGTTTATCTTCTGTCTAATTTGATTATTTCAATGAATAAATTAATTTACGACTAAAGGAAACACTTGTGTACCTTTACTAATCATGATTTTTTAAGTAAAGTTAATAATATATTATTATAAGACCAAATTCTGAGCCGCAACAATATAGTGAGAGTGTTTGCCATCGAAACGCCAAAAAGAATAATATATTGTGTTTTATATTGCTTTTAGTTTTGAATATACTAGCTGTTTTTGGAATTATTACGATTATGTGAATTACTTATACAACCGATTTCTGTTTTATTAATAAAACATAAATATATAAGTGTTTCTTTTGCTAAAAAATGTTTATTTTTAGTGTTGGTGTCCACACACATCCATTCCACGATAAGAAAATCTTGAAAAAAGTCGAACTCGGCCTGGTGCTCACTGCAATGAGAGATGCGGAAATAAAAGGAAAAGAAATGAGAGAAAATAATGAAAACTAAAATAACTGAGCCAGAATTATTATTACAGTTACTGTACATTATTCACTCATTTATTATGAATATTGGTAAGATTTAAAACTTAAATTAAAAGTAGTGTTGAGGTTTTATATGTATATAGCATTTAGGTTTTTATAGTTTGTATGTTTTTATATTGCTCTATGCTTGTTTACCCTTTTTAATTTGAAGTTCTGTTTTTGGTTTTGACTACTGTCATAGCTTTGCTTTCAATATAGAAAATTACTTACTACCAGTCGCTTTGTTTTTACTTATTTTCTATCATACAGTCCCTTTCGTCTATATTTTGGTCCATCGCCCGTGAAAATAATGAACACGCGATCAAAAGCAATGCGGCTGTTGACACCGGCAAAATCAACTCGCGAATCGCGCTCGGACTCTGGATCGCCCACGGCGGGTGGGCTCGGTCGGTCCCCAAATTTGGACCACATCGTGACCGTAGCCACTGATACTCCCGCAGCCCATATTTCTAAGAGTCCCGAGTCGCCCGGTGAGTCCAGTGTCGAACATTGTAAAGTTCTTTTAAGTTCCAGGTCGCACGCGTCGTCTTCGCGGTCGTCTGCCACTATAAAGGCTCGTCGACTGTCCGCGGAGGCCCAATTGGCTCGACGTAACATGGAACGTAAGCAGCAGTTGTACGAACGTGAACATGAACAAGAGCTTGCCCGTCAACGCCTCAACCACGAACGTAAGCTTTTTGAAGAAATACAGCGAGTAGAAGAACTCGAAGTTGAGGCATTGCTTGCAACACAGGAAGCGGATGAACGATCCACTCGTACGGTCAGTCAATCTTTTTCACGCACCGCATCATGGGTTCATGATGGTAATCATAGCAGCCGTCCGATCGACAAAAAAGTCGACGCGTTTGTGACAAATCCCGTCCTAATGGAAGCGAACCCTGCTATGGTTACTGATCCCGAGAGAAATGTGGTTTTAGAACCTAATTATACCAACCCCGAAAACTTATATAATCCGAGTACATCATATTTCTCGCGAGATCGTATCACTCGTCATGATTTTCACACAATTGCGCCCATTCCTTCACATCGCGATTACGCAAATTGCGAAGCTGAAAATCATGAAATTCAGGATCACACTCGTATTTACAAAAAACCAGTGAATTTTCATATTCCTGTAAATGACAAGACTGTAAATGACAAAACTGATTTATTTCAAACAACAACGTCAAATAAGGCACTGTCATTTACACGGCCTTCAGTTAACTCAAAAAAGGATGACTTCAATTCGCTGTCAAAACAGCCCGAACTAAACAGTTATTCTTTTAGATGTTCACATAAACTTGAACTTACTCCTTTCAGCGGTAAGACTACGGAATGGTTGATGTTCAAGCGTATTTATCGTGACACTCAACATTTATTTTCACCTGCAGAGAATCTTGTGCGTTTGAGCGGCGCGCTGCGCGGCCAAGCCCTTGAGAGCGTGTCATCGTTACTGTACACAGCCGAGCGACCTGAAGAAGTGCTCGACATGCTGGAGCAGACGTTCGCGCTTCCCGAGATGATCGTGCTGAACGAGATTGCTCTCGTGCGGAATCTCCCAAAGATAAGCTTTGATCAAAAAGAGTTGAATCAATTTGCTTGTAGATTGCGCAATTGTATAGCAGTAATTAGAAATTTAGACCAGATTGAACATATTTATTCTGTAGAGTTATTTCATTCGGTATTGAACAAACTGACACCGATATTGTACAGTCAGTGGAAAGATTATGCGTACCGCAGCGATCGGTCTGTACCGAAAATAATACTTTTGTCCGAGTTTCTGAATATTGAAGCTGTCAAACACAATCGGTTTGGTTTAATACTTGACTATACTAAGCGGCCTGGCACTTCAATATCAGAGCTAGGTAGGAGGCCTGGTACCTTGATGTCAGATATAGGTAGGCGTACTGGCACTCTCATGTCCGATATAGGTAGGCGGCCTGGTACAGTCAGCAACAACTTTTCACACAATTTTGCACGACGTGAAAATATTAATGTCACATCTGCACGTAACACAAATGTGGAACTGTGTCGTTATTGCAATAATAAGCACAAACTGACTGATTGCAAGGTTTTTATATCCCTATCGATAGAGGATAAGTGGCTTTGGTTGCGTGACGCTAAAATATGCTATAAGTGTCTGAAATCTAAATCACACCGTTGGAGGACTTGCAAAATTGGTCGTTGTGGTGTGGACGGGTGCGTGCGTTTCCATCACCCGCTATTGCACGCAGCGACGACGCCCTACGTGTCCCGTACTACCGACGAGACTCCATCTACTTCCTACAATGTTGTGACTGAACACCAAAACATTGATAAAACGGTAACCGTTACTAATGTCACTGAATCGCACGCAAGCAACGAAATGTCTACACCTATGTCACAAGTGTTTTTGAAAATAGTTCCTGTTCAAGTGTGTGGCCCACAAGGAAAATATGACACCTTTGCTCTGCTTGACTGCGGGTCCTCGGCAACTTTGATTGATTCGGAGGTGGCACGTCACATTGGTGTGTCTGGCCCCATGGAGTCCATCAAGGTTGATGGGGTCGCTGGCATGTCAACACAGAAACCAATCCAACATGTGAGGTTTTCTATTAAGGGTAAACATTGTCCTGATGTATACACAGTGAGTAACGCTAAGGTCATGGATTCGCTGTCCTTGTTTACACAAACTATCAAACCATGTGACATTTCACAATATCCACATTTGACAGATTTGGTTGCTGATCTGACACTAACCAACGCAACCCCAAAGATACTGCTTGGTGCTGAACATTGGTATTTAACTATAAGTCGGGAAGTTAGGGCAGGCTCCAAAAGTCAACCGGTTGCCACTCGCACACTTTTAGGTTGGGTGTTACATGGCAGATCCAACAGCTGGACTAAGCCTGTGCATTTTATAAACCACACAACGGTCAAGGACGACCAAAACTCTAACCTGGACGATCTCATAAAAGAATATTTTCGCCTTGATGCCATAGGTATCACAAAACTTGAAAACATATGCTCTAGGGAGGATAAACAGGCTTTAGAGATTTTGGAGTCTACTGCCAAACGTTTACCGTCAGGTAGGTTTGAAGTTGGTCTACTGTGGCGTAAAGATAATCTAAATACTCCTGACAGCTATCCTCATGCGTTATCGCGATTTATGGGTCTGGAACGGCGCATGGCTCGCGACCCAGACTTCAAAATAGGTTATTGTGATTTTATAAATAATATGATAGAAAAAGGTTACGCCGAGGAATGCCCTAGGGGCACATACCGAGACACTGTCAATTTAAACGATATACAAACGACTTCTCGTTGGTATTTGCCGCACTTTCCTGTCGTACATCCACAAAAGAAAAAACTTCGTGTAGTTCACGACGCAGCTGCGAAAACTTCGAGTGTCAGTCTAAACTCACTTCTGCTGCCCGGACCTGACCTTCTGCAATCATTGCTGCATATTTTGTTCCGATTTCGTGAAGGTCATGTCGCGATGACAGCTGACGTGAAGGAAATGTTTCCTCAAATTAGAATAAGGGAGGTGGACCGCGATGCTTTGCGGTTCATTTGGAGAGAGAATCCCAGCTGCGAGTTGAGGGAGTACAGGATGACTTCTGTCATTTTTGGTGCCGTCTGCAGTCCGTGCATAGCTTTATATATAAAGAATCGTAACGCTCAAGAATGGCAGAAGTCATACCCCGCGGCGTCCAAAGCTGTCATCCATGATCATTATATGGACGATTATTTGGGCAGTTTGGATGACGTACAAGAAGCCTCGCAACTCGCAGCTGACATAGTTACAGTGCACAAGGCCGCGGGAATGGAAATGCGAGGTTGGGTGACCAACGTACCCTCCGCACTCGCTGCTGTTCCCGAGGCCTTGCGCGCTCCACCACCCGAAAATGTTCACGTAGGCCCTGAAGCTTTTGTCAGGACTTTGGGACTCATTTGGCATCCTCAAAGTGACACGTTTAGTTTTCGCAATGGGTCCCCAATTCCTATAAAAGAGATACTAACTAAACGTAAGGTATTGTCGTATTTAATGTGCGTTTATGATCCTCTTGGCATTTTGACCCCACTGGTCATCCAGGGACGCATTTTATTCCAGCAGACATGGAGAACTGGTATTGATTGGGATACCGAGCTGCAACCAGATACAATCCAAAAATGGCTGGCTTGGTCTCGACAACTGGCTAGGATATCTGACCTCAAAATTCCTCGCTGGTACAGACGCGGATTCCAAGGTGAGGGCATCAGTGACAGACAGCTCCATGTTTTCGCCGACGCAAGCGAGGAAGCGTACTCGTGCGTTGCATACTGGCGTTTCGCATTTTCGAACGGGTCTGTGAAGCTGTCTCTCATTGGTGGCAAGGCACGCCTCAGCCCATTAAAACCCGCTTCTATACCACGATTAGAGCTCCAAGCAGCCCTTGTTGCTGCTCGATTTGCCAACACTGTGTCTACTGGCCATGATATTCAACCGAATTCAACTCACTTTTGGTCGGACTCAACTACAGTTCTGAGTTGGATTCGGAGCGATGCGCGAACATTCAAGCCATTCGTAGCAAATCGCGTTGGAGAGATTACGGAAATAACAAATGTCAATGACTGGAAATATGTCCCAGGTGGCTTGAATGTCGCAGATGACGCGACAAGATTTAAGGATTCTGACATTGACCTGTCGCGGTGGCTCTCTGGACCAGATTTTTTATTACTGCCGTCTAGCAAATGGCCTAAAGAACCGTCGCGCTCGTCTGAAACTACATCTACCTTGGAAGAACTGAAACCTTCCAAAGAGTCCAAGGTACATGTAGGCCTAACTATTCTGCATAAACCGGCATCGGTTGTGCCAGATCCCTCACGTTTTAGTGAGTGGTTACGTTTGATTCGCGCGACCGCACGCATCTTTCAGTGCGCGCACAAATTTCGGTCTCTTTTGGCACACGACACTCAAAATTCTAATATTACTACTAACGCTTCTTCCCACCAGCTTTTACCACTATCCGCTGAAGAGGTTCGAAAGGCCGAAGTAGCCATTTTGCAAAGAGCACAGACTGACTGCTTTGGTGAAGAGATTTCTCTACTCAACAACGCCAAACCTTTGCCTAAGTCTAGCAAACTGCACCCACTCTGCCCGGTAATCGATAAAGATGGCCTGCTCAGATTGGACAGCCGTATAAAGCACATGAAGAACGTTGATTACGCCACCACGTCCCCTGTTATATTGGATGGTCGTCATCCTGCCGTACGTCTCCTTATACGCCACTACCACGTGAGAGCTGCACATGCGTTTAACGAACTTGTGATTAACGAACTTAAGCAGCATTACTGGATTTTTCGATGTCGCAGTGAAGTACGCATGATTGCAAGAAGATGCTCCTATTGCATTAAACGAAAGGCATCGCCTCAAATCCCGCCTACTGGTGACTTGCCGGACGTACGTCTCGACCACCATACGCGCCCTTATACGAACACTGGCCTAGACTATTTTGGACCCGTCGAAGTGTCAGTTGGCCGCCGAAGAGAAAAGAGATGGATTGCACTTTTCACTTGCATGACGACGCGAGCAGTACACCTTGAGATCGTCACCAGTCTCTCAGCGGATTCTGCCATTATGAGTATTCGCCGTTTTATTTCTCGTCGCGGACTGCCGCTCAAGATTCTGTCTGACAACGGTACGTCGTTTGTTGGAGCTAATCGCCATTTATGCGAGTTTTACAATAGTGCAGTCCAAGAATATGCTGCGAGCAAGCAAATAGAATGGTGCTTTATTCCGCCGGCTTCGCCATTTATGGGTGGTTGTTGGGAACGGCTCGTTAGAACTGTGAAGACTGCCCTCCGAGCAACTTTAAAGGAAAGAGCCCCTAGAGAAGAGCTGCTTCATACTCTATTGCTTGAGGCGGAGGCTATAGTGAACTCGAGGCCACTGACGTATGTCACTGAAAACCAGGAGTGCCAGGCCCTTACACCATTCCATTTCCTAATTGGAGCTTCCTCGAACCAGCAGCTGCCAGCTCATTTAGATGACGGAGTATTCTCACTGAGGAAAGAGTGGCAGAAAGTTCTACGTCTTTCAGAACACTTCTGGAGCAGATGGTTAAAAGAGTACCTGCCCAGTCTTAAACCTAAGAAGCATCACGAAACACAGTACGAAAACTTCAAGGTTGACGACGTGGTGCTAGTGGTTGATCCCGATCTACCAAGAGGTGTATGGCCAATGGGTAGAATACTAGCTGTACATCCGGGCAGAGACGGAGTTGTCCGAGTGGCTGATGTTGTGACCAAAGGCGGTATACTGAGGAGGCCCACCAGGAAGCTGGCTCTGCTCCAGCAGGAAGCTGTGTAGCAACGCTACACGGGGGGGATGATGTTGAGGTTTTATATGTATATAGCATTTAGGTTTTTATAGTTTGTATGTTTTTATATTGCTCTATGCTTGTTTACCCTTTTTAATTTGAAGTTCTGTTTTTGGTTTTGACTACTGTCATAGCTTTGCTTTCAATATAGAAAATTACTTACTACCAGTCGCTTTGTTTTTACTTATTTTCTATCATACAGTCCCTTTCGTCTATAAGTAGGTTCTTGATATACTTAAACGAATGTTTTGATAGAAATTAAACTGAGTTCATTTAAAACCATATTTTATTTTGATTGTTTCGCCCACAAATATTGATTGCATTCAGTAATCATCACTATGTCGACAGCGTAAGTGAAAATCTTGTACTTATACATTTTTAAACAAATTAAGTAAGTATACAGGAGATAAAAAAACACATGAAAAGGATATTTTTAAGATTTTTATGGAGCCTCGGCTAGGTAGGACTTTGTACACTATACCATAAGCAAGCAAAAGATAAATATAATAAAATAAAACTAATCATTTCGCAATAATATGCTAACGCGTTTGATGGTACAAAAGCATTTTATAATAATAAACTAGCTTTCCGCCCGCGGCTTCGCCCGCGTGTACTACACAACATTATCCTGATGGAATGTTATATTTTCCGGGATAAATTATGTCATTCTCCAGCTCCCAATCTACCCCCGTACCAAAAATCACATTGATCCGTTACTCCGTTTGGACGTGAAAGACGGACAAACAAATAATACCTACTTATTGATTTTCCCGTGGGAATATGATTTTATAATCCTTGCCAGGGTCTCAAATTATTTACTTAAATACCAATTTCTGCCCCCAAATTAGCCCGCGCTTAAAGTGATTTTTCTTACAATGAGATTTCCCGCGGTAAAAAGTAAAATATGTCCTTTCCAGGGCCTTAAACTGTCTCTATTCTAAACATCATCCTTCCCATGAACTCAAACTATCGCCATGGAATACCAATTCCAATCTACAGCTTTGCCCGAGCTAAAACTTATTTTACCATGGGAATGAGCCTTATTCCCGCGGTTACAATTTGCCAATGTCCTTCCTAGCATCAGGACATGTGTGTCCCGGTGCTCTTATCAGTAGTAATTAGTAGGAGCACCCGGAAGCACTGTCTCATACTATCTCCATTCCAAATTTCATCAAAATTGGTTCAGCCGTTTTGACGTGAGCATATACAATTTCGCATTTATAATAATAGTAGGGATAGTAGAAATAGGAATATGAATGACCGGCGGCCGCGACTACGTCCGCGAGTAGGTACCTACTACATCGCAAAATTTTGTGTCAAAAAGTAGGTAGATATGCATTTTCTAAGGTCTCATCTGTACCATCATCAATCTATTTTAATGTCCCCGCTGCTGGGGCACAGGCCTTCATACAGATGGATAAGGAGAATGGGCCATGACCTTCCACACGGGCCCATTGAAGTTATGGTGTACTAACCAATCCAAATGCAACCAGAAACATCGGCTTATCGTGTCTTCCAAAGAACGATATATTTTTTAACAGCAATCACATGATAGACCTTTGCAAAAGTAAAATAACCTCATCGATCGCAGGCCGAGCACGCTACCCGTGGTTTAGGCATAAGAAGGTAACGATACCTAGACAAACAGAAGCTACTATCGTATGAATAATATTCGGACATTCTCCTTCTCTTAAACTACCAAAATGCAAAAAATCAAGTCAATACTTTGCTTAAAAATGTGTAATACTGATTTTCTTGAGTTTTATTCTAATGCATAAAGAATTGTTTGCTTTGCACGAAAATTAGCTGTCATGGGACCCATGCTTCATTGAATAAAGTGAACAAAAAAACTGTATCCCAAGGGAACTGTACTTTTTTCGAGTTAAAAAAACCGTATGAAATTTTCCCGGCTAGAGTTCAATTATCCCCTTTCTACCCTATTAGGTGTTTTTTTTATTTTGCCTGCGCAGATCATTTTTAATGATGACCTAGTATTCTTTATACCAATTTCCATACTCGTAACTCCAGGAATGAGGAAGTTTTCATATAAGCCTTAATCCCCCCTTTCTACCCTATTATGGGTTTTTTATAACTTCGCATACGCTGATCATTTTCAATCGTGACCAGTATCCAACAAAGCAACTTTCATACTTCTAAGCTTAGAAATGAGGAAGTTCCATATAAGCTTAATCCGCCCGTTTTACCCTATTATCGGGGAGTTTTTTAACTTCGCTTACGCAGATAATTTTCAATCGTGATCAGTATTCAACATACCAATTTTCATATTTCTAAGTTCAGAAATGAAGAAGTTCCATATAAACTTTATCTCCCCATTTTACCCTATTAAGGGGGAGATTTTTTTACTTTGCTTACTCAGATCATTTTCAGTCATAACCAGTATCCAACGTACCAATTTTCATGCTTCTAAATCCATTAATGAAGAAGTTTCATATAACCTTAACCCCCCCCATTTTACCCCTTTAGGGGGGGAGTTTCCTAAAATCCGTTCTTAGCGGACGTCTCCTAGGCATAATCTACCTTCCTGCCAAATTACATCTTCGTTGGTCCAGTAGTTTTTGAGATTTCGTGATGAGTGAGTTATGTCCTCTCAATTTTATATATATAGATGATGCAACCCCGATTCAATATGGCGGTAAAACGTCACACTCACATTTAAAAAAATGTTGACATTGATCAGTTTTTTTATCGTTTTTTCGTTCTGAAACATGTTAATGCCACTGGTAAAAAAATATACATGCGCAACGAAATAATTCTAATCTAAATGTTGAAATGTTTTAGGCATGCATCTCGTAGGGAACAGAAAATCGGGGAGGTATTATCTCGCCCGAATTCAACTGGCCCGCGTTTTTATTTTTATTTTTATAGGACACAGTTCTAACCTAACCTTACCATTTTTGTTGTAATCATTTAAAATACAAATTACTATAAAGTTCATTTGGTTAGGTTAGGTTAGATCTGTGTAGGTACTGTGATCTAAGTATAAAAACAAAAACAAAAATGCGGGCCAGTTTTTTCGGGCGAGATAATACCTTTCCCGAAAAAATGATTCATGCACAAAAAAGGCACAGTCCGAAACAGATTAAGGAGAGATATAGTCCGATACATTTAATTTTTTTTAATCAATGTTTCCGAACTTGATATAAATATGGTTGCCAGTGTGCCAGTATTTTTATTTTAAGTTTATTTTTGTACCATTTGTTAAGAGAGATAATGAGAATTTTAATATGTTATATGACTTTACTATATTTTTAACTTTTAGTATAAATAGTGTAGAAAGTCCGAGCCGGAAATGAAAAATGTCCTTTTCGTCGTCGTTTCTTTCTTTTGTTTAGTTGTATTTCACCTATTGTTAAAGAGGGCGTGATTTACAGAATTTTAATTAAATTGATTTTAGTGTTTAACCGCCTCTGTGGGCTAGTGGTAAACCCCAAATTTATCAGACCCAGGGGTCCCGGGTTCGATTCCCAGTGGGGGTATAGATTGTTGGGTTGGGTTGGTGGTATAACTTGTTATAACTTCGTCTGGCTAGCTTATCTATTTAAGTGTGACGCCATCCATAACAACAATGTTTTCATCCCATCGATTCGAAAAGCGATGATTGTTTATCTAATATAAGGGTCCAAAACGATTCATTGTTTACCTGATATGACAAGAGAGTATAATAGTAGATTGTATTACAATGGACCAAAATAATATATTTACGGCGAGGGCGCTATTTTGAATCCAGAGCGCAGTGAAGGATTCTAGAGTAGAATCTCGAGCGCAGCGAGGGATTCTAAAGTAGAATCCTGAACGCAGCGAGGGATTCAATATACGTCGCCCGAGGTGAAAATAATTTTGCGGCCGAGTAATACACTCTGCTTTTCATCCCCCTCTATAAGAAAAGCAGTAAAGACAACTCAAACTACCTACCTTTCTTTGTCGTTCGGATACATCATAGCGCTAGTCGGGCAAGAAAAAAAAAATGAGATTTGAAATAAAAAAAAATAAATAAAAAAAATATATGTCCATCAGATTCCTTATAAGTATCTCCGGGGATGCCGTAGGGGGGTTGAAAATTTTGTTAGATTTTAGCTACGACTCACCGTTTACGAGATATTCTCAATTTTATAAAATTCCGTTTTTGAAAATTTCTCGGTCCCTCGCCGTAAATATATTATTTTGCTCCCTTGTAATACAATCTACTATTTCAGCACTGTTGTGTTCCGGCATTAGAGATAAGATAGCCAGTCAAGTCTTTTAGTAGCAGTAGTTCGGTTGCTAGTCCGGTTGACCGAACTAATGCAACTTTTTAGTAGTAGAAGTCCGTTATTTTAATTTTTAGTTTTTTGCATTCACAATGCAATTTTTATTACCGAAAAATGGAAAATGAAGTATTTAGAAAAAATCAATCGATTAACGACTCCGTAGCTCAGTGGTTAGAGCAGTCGCCCGGAAAGCGAAAGGTCGTGGGTTCGAGTCCCATCGGAGCTGGTTGTGACTGTTGTGAGACGGGTCGATTTTTTCTAAATACTTCATTTTCCATTTTTCAGTAGAAGTCCGGTTGATATATTAAATTAATTACCGAACTGTTGCAACTATTAGATCGGCTGTTGGCCCGGTTGACCGAACTAATGCAATTTATGAATATTAGAACCTAGTCCGGTTGATTCAAATCACTGAATTGTATGCATCACGCTACGACTAACAGAAGCGGAACATTAATGAAAAATTTTGCAAAAACGGGAAAAATATCTTTTTAGTAGTTTTTTCCTTTTCCTCAAATTAACGCAGGTTTTTTCCTTTTCCTCAAATTAACGCAGGTTTTTTCCTTTTCCTCAAATTAACGCAGGTGAAACTGCGAAGCACAGCTAGTTGTGTAAATAAAATTTACAACTCAATGAAAGGTACGTATTCTAATCATGATATTAATAACTAGTGGCTCTCCGCAGTTTCACCCGCGTGGTACCTAGGGGTCACAAAACCGGTTTCACCGAAATCGAAAAAACCGAGTAAACCGGGTTTGCAGCAAATTCTTGAAACCGGGTTTAAGATTTGACAAAACCGGTTATTTCGATTTTACGGTTTTTAACTTTGGTCGACATTTTTGGCCAAAAATTCCCACTCTACCAGATTTCTGGAAATATGATCTAACTCGCAACATTGGTTTCACGCAGCGCTCAAACAGTTCTAGAATCCTGAGCCTGAGCCAATTAAAAACAATATTAGATCATCCCAATTCATAACCGCAGACTAAGTAGAAGAGTAGAAAAAGCCTTCTCATCTGCCTGCTAGGTACTTATAGTACCAAAGACCACACTCATACGCTGCGGCAAGTTATACAGAAGACCGAAGAGTAAGTACAACTTGCCACTTTGCAGCTGGGTGCGGATAGCGCAGGACCGATCGTTGTGGAGATCCTTGGGGGGCCTATGCCCAGCATTGTGCGTCGTTTGGTTGGCATGATGATGATGAATATAATTTTAATTTGACTTTAAGGGATGTTCCAAGAGGCACTAATTGGTAATATTATTGTAACAAATGATTATTAAGGCTGATTAATTAAGAATATTCCTTGACATTCGATTTTTATTAACATTAAATAATAGAATCGAAATCACCGAAAAAACCGGAAAACCGGTTTTGTCACAAATTCAAAACCGTAAACCCGGTTTTCAAATATACTTTCGAATTTGTGACCCCTAGTGGTACCCTTTCCCGTAGGAATATCGGGGTCAAACTAACTACTTACCTATTGATTTATTATCCATACCTACTTTCATACTATCCGTACCTACTAATATTATAAATGTGAAAGGTTTGTTTGTTTGTTCGCCGTTCACATCAAAACGGAGCAACCGGATCGACGTGATTTTTGGTACGTTGATAGTTTTTTTCGTACGTTAATAGTTTCGAGGCTGGACAGTGACATAGGCTAATTTTTATCCCGGAAAAATCTCACATTCCCGCGAGATAACGTGTAATCAACGCGGGCGGAAACTAGTAGGAACCTATTATAAAGAGAAAAGATTTGTATTTTTGTTTGTAACGAATAAATTCAAAAGCTAATGGACCGATTTTAAAAATTCTTTCACTAGGTAGGTATATATTATACGTACTTACCTACTTATTTAAAAGAAAGGAAACAACCATAATATTGTCTCTTAATATTTTTTAAATTACTCTTCAACAGTTTTTATCCTTTCTGTAAGTTTTAAAATCCATTTAAACCAAAAGTGGCCGCTTTTAGTTTAAATGGATTTTAAAACTAGTAGGTAGGTACGTACAAAGAATGAAAAATATTTAAGAGTTAGGTATTAAGGCGCTACTATATTTCTTCATACCTTTATCTAGAATCGTATAGTTTCAGAAACACGATTTTATGATTTTGCCTCGACACTTTTTCTTTTCGAAAATACTTACCTCTAAAAAATACGAAATTTCAAGATTATTCTTAAATGGGGTTACATATGCTATTGAAAATAGGTTTAATTAGTGGACACCAATAATATTTAGGATCGTATAGAAGCATTTTTTTAAATCGCTATAGTTTTTGAATACGAAGTGATTTTGTGTTTTTTGGCCTAATCTGCAAAATCGTTCTCGCTCCCGCGCGCGTCGTTTTCTCATTGCTATCTCGCTTCAGCATAATTTTTCCGAGTATCGCCTTAAAAAAATAGGTATTAGAGACAATTTAAGAGGGCATGGTTATTTCCTTTTTATTAATAGGTAGGTACTTACCCATTTACTTGGTTTACGAGTAATAAAAATAAATGAATTGGCGGTGCTAGTGGACTAATGTTAGAAAAAGAACGGCGCGACGCCCGACGCGGCGGGTGGCGGCGGCGATTTTTGAGGTATTCCAGTAACGGCACCACTTTGAACCGCACCATTTGAATGGCACCAAAAGCATTCCAATCTCTCGTCGAATCCAGCTTGGATGGGCAGCGTTTGGGAAGCTCCGACATATATTCGCGTCCGAAATACCTCAATGTCTCAAGACGAAAGTCTTTGACCAGTGTGTGTTGCCAGTAATGACCTATGGAAGTGAGACGTGGTCCTTTACTATGGGTCTCATAAGAAGGCTCAAAGTCACCCAGCGAGCAATGGAGAGAGCGATGCTTGGTATTTCCCTGCTCGATCGAATCAGAAATGATGAGATCCGCAGGAGAACTAAAACAACCGACATCACTCGAAGGAATGCATCATTGAAGTGGCAGTGGGCGGGACACATAGCGCGGAGAACCGATGGCTGTTGGGGCGGAAAGGTTCTCGAATGGCGACCGCGTACCGGACGACGTTCCGTGGGCAGGCCCCCTACAAGGTGGACCGACGATCTGGTCAAGATCGCTGGAAGCCGCTGGATACGGTCAGCGCAGAACCGATCGTTGTGGAGATCCTTGGGGCAGGCCTATGCCCAGCAGTGGGCGTCATTCGGCTGACATGATGATGATGATGATGAAAAGCATTCCCATTACGGCTAGGGCATCGAAACTCGGTTCAATTTTCTAAGAGTAATCAAAACCCGGGTAGACCGGGTTTTTCGAGCTTTTCGATCTTTTTGTTTTAATTTTATTAAATACAAGAAACTGTGTTATTATATCAATCTTTACAATGAGTACAAGATGTTAAGAATGTGGAAGGATTAAAATAAATGAAAAATAGTACTTTCCAAATTAGGTTATCTAATATAATTGGTTTTTTTTTTCAGAATATCTTAAAACTAAGTAAGTATAGATTACTAACTTAGCGCCTTCACAGACTTGCAGGACTGGCCATCATAAATTTCGGGACTGGTTGCAGACGCATGCATGCATGCATGCACAGTATGCATGCATTTGACAACCATCCAGCATAGCAGACAGTATGCAGTCTAGGATGTTGTATGCTTACCCAGGAGGTGCCCATTCACTCTTGCTTTGAAAAGGCCAAGGTTATAATGGCCAGACGCGCATCCGGCTCGACCTCTGTTGGCCCAGAGCCGATCGCGCCTATCCCGACAAGCTGGTTTGCTAATAAGATCCGTGAACGGACTATAGAATTACATCAACTGAACTGGAGCTCCCTGGATTCGTGCAGACAGGCGAAACTCGCACTACCGCGCGTGGACGCGCGTCTATCCAGGGCCCTGATACAACTGTGTAGACCGCAACTTCGCCTGGTAACAGGTGCTATTTCTGGTCATGGACAATTTAACAGACATCTTATTAATTTAGATGTCACCGACAGTCCCCTATGCAGAGGGTGCATGGAGGAAGAAGAAACAGCTGCCCACGTACTGCTGGAATGCAGGGGGTGGCCCCTACCGGGCGAGGTACCTCGGCTCGCCGGGCAGCGTCCAGGAAGCGATCACGAATGTGAAAGCTCTTGGAGCGTTCCTGGCTGAGCTGCGCTGGCTGGAGTGATCTGGCCGCGCACCCTCCAGACGCAAAATTGGCACAATAGACGTCGAGTTGCAGAAACCGCCCGTATTGATAAGAAGAAGAAGAATGATCGGGGAACGCATTCGCAGGTAGCGCATTCCAATCTTTAGCAGCTCGCATTAAAAAAGTAATGGCGAAGCGCTTAGTACGGACAGGTGGTATGTCTACGATGTATGGATGGTAAGCTGACTTGCATTTGGTAACCCCATGGTGGAAAGGGGCTGGAGGAACAAGATTGTGCAGTTCCTGTGCGCACTCTCAAAAGTGAATCCGATAAAACACCGACAGACCAGCAACAGCAACTCTACGGCGATGACTGAGACTAAGAAACTTTGAAGTTTAGCTTTTTCTAAAGTTGTGTCTCCAATGAACTTCTTTGCGCGGTTTTCAAACGCATCTAAAACTGCCAGTTGGTACTTCAAAAATCTAATCGAAATTGTTTATTTGCTTGAAAACACGGGTAATGCAATAAGATACATGTGAAACTACTACTAAAACTTTAGCGGAGCCATCTCAAAGGTGACAGCAGTACTCCATGCACGGATGAATTTGTACTTTGTAAAGAACTTTGAGAGGACGCCCAGTTTTTTGGCAGCAGTTTTACCAATTGAGTCGATTTACTCACCGAAGTCCAGCTCCGATTATAGAGTAACGCCAAGTTGCAGGTTCTCGGTTACTGGTAAGAATACGCCCAGGAAAGTCGGAGCTAGTTGAAAGGGACTCCGTTTATCTGAGAAAAGACACGCCTGCGTGGCGAGGCGTTAAAACTGACAAGGTTGGCATTTCCCCAATCGGAAGTGCCTGAAGTGCCAGGTTCGTTTGCTCAACTAGTGACTCTCGACAAGACTAAACTTCATCACTAGTATAGCCCTTGCATCTGAAAGATATCTGCTAGACACACTAGTGTCATCGTCATAACCAAATGTACCAGGCACCAACAAGTCGTTAATGTGGAGAAGAAATAGTGTTGCAGATAATACTGAAACTTGGGGAACTCCAGCGTCGATGTTCTTCGAGTCAGATGTCGGACCATCCACAACGACTCGAATTGAACGGTTCCTAAGGAAGTCGGTGATCCAGATGCAGAGGCCGTCAGAGTTTCCATATGAGGGAAGCTTGCCAATTCGGCTATCATGCCAGACCCTATCAAATGCTTTGGAAATATCAAGCGAGACAGCAAGTGCTTCGCCATGTCTATCGAACGCTTGATTCCAAATGTGGGTGGCGTACACGAGAAGATCTCCAGTCGACCGTCCGCGGCAAAAACCATACTGGAAGTCACTAGGGAGCTCGTTAGTTTCAAGTTACGCCAATAGATGTTTATTCAGTACATGCTCCGTAGTCTTGCAGAGTATGAAGGTGACTGAAATCAGCCTGTTGAGGGCTGTAAAGGGGTTAGCATGGCTATATTTTTTAGGTATGGGCTGCACATTGGCACGCTTCCACGACTGAGGAACAAGACAAGATAGTGCGCTTCTGAGCTGCATGAGCTCATTCCGCCATCCCCGTTCTACCACCGAGAATCTAGGCGCACAGCGGGCTATCATCCTTACTTGGTCAACATCCCGCGGATGCGTACCAAGCACTTTTCTTCTTCCTTCGTGATGCGCACCGCCAAGGAATGGAATACCCTGCTTGCGTCTGTTTTCCCGAATGACTACAACCCTGTTATTTTTAAAGCTAAAGTGAATAGGCTGCTTATGGGTAATCTCGCCCCATCTTAGGCTTCTTCTCAACCCTAAGGTTCAGTATAAAGCCAAGAGCAAGCCCATACTATATAAAAAAAAAGATAGGAGACAACTAGGGTGCACAGTTACGCAGGACTATTGCCGGGATTCCATTAGGACCACTAACCTTATTTCCTAGACCACGGAAAGCTTTGAGAACCTCTTTGTGGCGAATGTGAATATTACCCATGGAAGAGCTAGCACGAGATATCTTCGGTGGAGTTTGGCGTGTAACATTTAGACGTGAATTCTCTGCAAAGAGAGACGCAAACAGACCGAAAATATGCTATATTTTCGGGGTCGTCTTCATGAGCAATATATGACAAACTAGTCGAAAAGATTGGAGAACTAGTTCTAATTCCACGTGGTTTCATGGGGTAAAGCGTGGAGTCCACATGTTACCCTCTCCATGTCCTAAGATGGACGCACCGTGCGCGTTCCATTTAACTTGCTTTGCTTGTTTTCTTGGTACGAACGCAGGAACAAAGCATCTTTTATTGTAATAATTTATCAAAGTGTGTTTTTATTCCATTTATTATTGCATTCAAAGTGGCTTGTACTTAGTAAATAACAAAAAGAAAAATATTAAAAATATTTGATTGAATCAGGCGTCACTTGGCGGAAGTCCCTAACTATTGTGAAAAACGAACTATATGTAGCTTACTTCCGCAAAAAAACACAATATTCAAGATGCACCGCCCGCCCGCCCGCAAAAAATTGCACATGCACACCACTAAAATACCAGTGCACAATACCTGCATTTAGCAAGACAGCAATACACCTTGCACCTTCACTGATTAGACTACTCTACACGTGTTTCGCCCCAACCCGGGACATCCTCAGGAGATAGTTCGTGCGAAAACCAACACCAAAATTGGTTGTTTTTTTGCGGAAGTAAGCAACATTTCAGCTATATTTCGTTTTTCACAAAGTATTAAAAATACCCGAAAAACCCGAAAAAACCCGGGTTTTAAAAATTAAACCCGGTTTTTTTGTATTCCTTAAAACCCGGGTGGTTTCGATGCCCTAATTACGGCACCATTTGGTGCCGTTCGAAAAATGAATTTATACTTAATATTTAAAATTCATTTTTGATTTTTAATGGGAATGCTTTTGGTGCCATTCAAACGGTGCGGTTCAAAGTTGTGCCGTTTTTTTTCGACATTCATATTTTTTACCGAAATTCACATGTTTTTTTTCAGCATTCATACATTTTCCCGACATTCATTTCATTTAAATCGTTTTTCGACATTCACTTGTTTTCCTAATACTCACTAACTTTTTCAACTTACTTCTTAAATGAGAGAGAGTGGGACTACAAGTTATGAATCTAAAATGACACCCTCAGTGGGACCACGAACTGTAACTTGGTGGGGCTGCGAATCCGGTGGGACAAAATTGGTGGGACCACGAGTCAAAAATCGCGGCGGCGCGGCGAGCGGAATGTCGTGGCCAACTCCACTCCAGGAATCTATTCTTGATTATTTAATCTTATTGCTATTGTTAAAAGTGAACGCGCACTTAACAGACCCCGAAAGAGCCGAACGAAACGAATTTAATAATTCTTTATAAGAGCTCACACCTCGCACACCTGCAAAGTCGAATCATACAAGTAAATCTTCAACGCGGTTTTCACACAGAATTCTAAAATTCGTTCCGGGGTGCGTTCGCCGCGGAAAAGTGTGCGTTCATCATTATAGGATGTTTATTTTCAGGGTTGGTGTCCACAAACACCCATTCCGATCAGAAAAACTTGAGCGGAAATGAATGAAAAAGAAATGAAAGACAATAATCTATATAAATAAAAATGAAGTTGCTAAGCGCAAAACTCGAGAACGGCTGGGCGAATAGCGATCATTACTGCCATTTTCTCACACGGGCGGGTGGCGCATCGTCGCCATGGCCATTAAAACTGTCAGTTTCTGACCTAACCACAAATTCCACAAATCAACTTTTTGATGATGATGTTCTTTAAATCTGAAATTAGTGCCGATAAGTGTTAAATGAGGGTCGAAGACCACACTGTTTTAGTAATAGGAAACACAAATATACCTGTCAAAGTAACTGTTGGTTGAGCTATTTACATCATGATAAGTTCCTCAGCAGGAATTTCAATTCAAAAAATCAAAATCAAATATCAAAAATCTCTTTATTTTTACAAGCTTTTATTTAGCTTGCAGTGTATGTATGCATGTCCGTTCGTCAAATCTTGCGAGCTAAATTTGACCCACTTTCCAATGTCCGATTGAGCTGAAATTTGGAATTTACCTTTAGTTCCGATGACAATGCAATTAAATATATAATCAGTATAGTTATCAATTCAGAATTCTTGCAAATTTTCAACCTTTAGGCGCATTTGGCCCAATTCGCAGTTGGTCCAATGTTCAAAAAAATTTCCAATCCGCACTTAGTCCAATTCGCAGTTAGTCCAATTCGCACTTGGTCAAATTCGCAGTTTACCCAATTCGCAGTAAGTCCAATTCGCAGTTTGCCCAATTCGCACTTGGTCAAATTCGCAGTTTGCCCAATTCGCAGTTAGTCCAATTCGCAGTTTGCCCAATTCGCGGTTGGGCCAAAATGGATAATGTTGCCCAAGTTATAGAACGGAATCTATAACGTGGGTCTAAGGTTCCGCCCTACCGCCCTAGGCCGGTCTACGTAATATTTTAGTTTGGAGACTGTTTCTAAAAATCATCTATGATTTCAAATGTCTGGATATCTAGAATTTTTGTAATTACACACTTTTATTTTTATAACGCACACTTCATACTGGTTTTAAGCAGTGTTGGCAAAATGTTTATCTGATATTTTATAAGTACTTATAGACATTTACACTTATATACTTATGTAGGTACTTGTATGCGTATATTCTTATAATTGTGGTAGTCCAAATCAAAAGGGACCTTATTGCGGCCGGCACGTACGTCTTTATTGTCGTTGTTTTGTATTCGAACAACAGCAATAAAGTCGTAAGTGCCGAGCGCCACAAGGTCCCTTTTGATTTGGACGACCACAATTAGTAATAAACTTATATATTTAGATACTTTTATTTTTGTATACTTGTACACTTACATTCTTATATACTTATGTACTTTATACTTTCATACTTATGTATCTATGTACTTATATACTGATATGTTTACTTATATATTTGTATACTATGTTTATATACTAATTTACTAAGTTAAATATTCATATATTTTTGCAACTTTTAAGAGTGCATTAAGGGGTTGCGATACCTTTGCGATTACAGGGTGGCCACTTTCTGGAAAACCGGGAAAAGTCAGGGAATTTCGCTAGTCATGGAAAAGTCAGGGAATTGTCAGGGAAATTCAGTGGAGGTCAGGGAATAAAAATTGTCTCTGTATGTAGGTAGGTACATAATATAAGTACCTACTACCTACATAATAATAAAAAACAAATTATTAATTTTACCATCTCCAATTAATTAATTTTATATATTGAAAAACTTAAACAATATATAAAACACGTAAAATTCCTATAAAATTTACGAGTTTTCCTCAATTTCCCCTGGATTCCACCATCAGATCCTAACTTGGTTACAATGGAACCACTAAAGGAGTATACTCTTTCGAATAAAAAAAGAATCATCGAAATTTGTTAATAGTTCACGAAGATATTGAAGCGTAAAGCAGGAACTACCAGACGACAATAATGTTTTTTTTTCAGGATTCTGAAGAAACTTCTAAACTGACGACTGTAAATTTTTCATGGGACCAAATTGAAATTTTGGTCTATCAGATAAAAAAGAATTATAAGATTTTAAACTTTCGCGTTCCATTATGAAAAAAGAATTGTTAAAATCGGTTCACAGTTGGCGGAGATATCGTAGAACATACATAAAAAAAAACATTCAGATGACTTGAGAACCTCCTCCTTTTGTGAAGTCGGTTAAAAATGTGAAAATTCAAAAAAATTCAAAACCAATAATTATTTGTAGGAGCATGAAACACAAGTTATGATTGTAAATAAGTATGAATAAATACAGTTCAATATGTGCCTAGATATGTGTAATATGATTGATTATGAATAAATCGGTACAATGTGTACATACAAATGTGTTATTTTGTATAATTTTGGAAATACCCTTTATATTGGACCAACTGCGAATTGGACCAACCGCGAATTGTACCAACTGCGAATTGGACCAACCGCGAATTTGGCCAACTGAGAATTGGACCAACAGCGAATTGGACCAACTGCGATTTGTACCAACTGCGAATTGGACAAACTGCGAATTGGACCAACCGCGAATTGAGTGAATTGGACCAATCGCGAATTGGGCCAAGTGCGCCTAAAGGGTGTCAAGTAACCATCACAACAAAACAAGAATTAGTACTTGAAAATCCTTTAGGCGCACTTGGCCCAATTCGCGATTGGTCCAATTCACTCAATTCGCGGTTGGTCCAATTCGCAGTTTGTCCAATTCGCAGTTGGTACAAATCGCAGTTGGTCCAATTCGCAGTTGGTCCAATTCGCTGTTGGTCCAATTCTCAGTTGGCCAAATTCGCGGTTGGTCCAATTCGCAGTTGGTACAATTCGCGGTTGGTCCAATTCGCAGTTGGTCCAATATAAAGGGTATTTCCAAAATTATACAAAATAACACATTTGTATGTACACATCGTACCGATTTATTCATAATCAATCATATTACACATATCTAGGCACATATTGAACTGTATTTATTCATACTTATTTACAATCATAACTTGTGTTTCATGCTCCTACAAATAATTATTGGTTTTGAATTTTTTTGAATTTTCACATTTTTAACCGACTTCACAAAAGGAGGAGGTTCTCAAGTCATCTGAATGTTTTTTTTTATGTATGTTCTACGATATCTCCGCCAACTGTGAACCGATTTTAACAATTCTTTTTTCATAATGGAACGCGAAAGTTTAAAATCTTATAATTCTTTTTTATCTGATAGACCAAAATTTCAATTTGGTCCCATGAAAAATTTACAGTCGTCAGTTTAGAAGTTTCTTCAGAATCCTGAAAAAAAAACATTATTGTCGTCTGGTAGTTCCTGCTTTACGCTTCAATATCTTCGTGAACTATTAACAAATTTCGATGATTCTTTTTTTATTCGAAAGAGTATACTCCTTTAGTGGTTCCATTGTAACCAAGTTAGGATCTGATGGTGGAATCCAGGGGAAATTGAGGAAAACTCGTAAATTTTATAGGAATTTTACGTGTTTTATATATTGTTTAAGTTTTTCAATATATAAAATTAATTAATTGGAGATGGTAAAATTAATAATTTGTTTTTTATTATTATGTAGGTAGTAGGTACTTATATTATGTACCTACCTACATACAGAGACAATTTTTATTCCCTGACCGCCACTGAATTTCCCTGACAATTCCCTGACTTTTCCATGACTAGCGAAATTCCCTGACTTTTCCCGGTTTTCCAGAAAGTGGCCACCCTGTAATCGCAAAGGTATCGCAACCCCTTAATGCACTCTTAAAAGTTGCAAAAATATATGAATATTTAACTTAGTAAATTAGTATATAAACATAGTATACAAATATATAAGTAAACATATCAGTATATAAGTACATAGATACATAAGTATGAAAGTATAAAGTACATAAGTATATAAGAATGTAAGTGTACAAGTATACAAAAATAAAAGTATCTAAATATATAAGTTTATTACTAATTGTGGTCGTCCAAATCAAAAGGGACCTTGTGGCGCTCGGCACTTACGACTTTATTGCTGTTGTTCGAATACAAAACAACGACAATAAAGACGTACGTGCCGGCCGCAATAAGGTCCCTTTTGATTTGGACTACCACAATTATAAGAATATACGCATACAAGTACCTACATAAGTATATAAGTGTAAATGTCTATAAGTACTTATAAAATATCAGATAAACATTTTGCCAACACTGCTTAAAACCAGTATGAAGTGTGCGTTATAAAAATAAAAGTGTGTAATTACAAAAATTCTAGATATCCAGACATTTGAAATCATAGATGATTTTTAGAAACAGTCTCCAAACTAAAATATTACGTAGACCGGCCTAGGGCGGTAGGGCGGAACCTTAGACCCACGTTATAGATTCCGTTCTATAACTTGGGCAACATTATCCATTTTGGCCCAACCGCGAATTGGGCAAACTGCGAATTGGACTAACTGCGAATTGGGCAAACTGCGAATTTGACCAAGTGCGAATTGGGCAAACTGCGAATTGGACTTACTGCGAATTGGGTAAACTGCGAATTTGACCAAGTGCGAATTGGACTAACTGCGAATTGGACTAGGTGCGAATTGGAAATTTTTTTGAACATTGGACCAACTGCGAATTGGGCCAAATGCGCCTAAAGGCTTGAGGTAGTCGCCACTATAATAAAACACTCGGCATCACTTTACCGAGATAGCGCCTATTTTAATCATTCCTCATATCGTCCAGTTGCGTAGACACTTGGGGCACAAAACCACACCTATCTTGAGTCACAAAGTCCACTATGAAACAAATTGCGATTAATTAAAATATCCACTCAACCTTACCCGCCAAAATGGCGCCAAAAACTCGCAGTCAGTTTTTTCCGCTAAACCAGTCACAAATTAACAATTTAAAACACATGGCGCCACCTTCCTTGCGGAAAAACCATGAAACAAAAAACATCTTAACATTTTCGCAATGAAGATGGTCCACACTAATTCACAATTAATAGTATATTCACTGGCTGTTTGAGTTTATCTAATGTCACATGAAGGAAATTAAAAAGTAATTACATTTTACTCCCTAAGGACTAAAGTGGTTATTTAGTCCCGCTTCGTAGGGCTATATTTGCGTACTTTTAGAGGATGAGAGTTGAAAATTATTATTATTTCTATTAAAACATTAATTTAAATTCCCTGGACTTAGGCCTTTTCTCAATTACTTACTTTAAAATTGACATCTAATTAAAAATGAAATTTCCCTGTCAGTTACAGCCCACTCGAAATGGTTTTAAAGAATTTTTCGTCATTCTTTTGTGACAAGTACCTACCGTTAAATTTTTTCAAATCCAAGACCTTTTTTTTTGTTAATAGGTATTTTTCTTTACAAGCCCGTTGCATTGGCAAATCCAGGTGGTTTCTGTGGGTGTTTGATAAGAAAAAGTGATGTGATACAAGGCCTTGTCTAGTTATGTGATACAAAGCCTTGGCCAAGGCCAGATTTGGTGTAGCCTTTTTGATTTTTTTATTTTATTTGATTTTAATTTGGTACGAACGTGTGTAGCACGGATTACCTATATTTGCTTTACAGCAAAGTTCGTCCGCACCAAATCGGCGGTTAGGTCTGGTCTGGACGTGTGTAGCGGCTATAAGAACTAACGAACGAACTATATAAAGAAGCAAAAAACGCGAAGTTGCTTTAATCAGACCCTACTAAGTGTCACTTTGCACATAAATAGTTCACTAAAGTCAACGAAAGATGGCTCCAAGTTAATACAACCATAGTCTACCTACAGAAAAGAAATATCCTTTTTTTCTTTATGTCTTGTTCTTTAGTATTTATTTTTGAAATACTAACTAAAATTTACAACTGAAAATCAGCGTTTGCTTGTGTTGCAAGACAAGTAGGTAATATTATGACGCTGAGCTGCGACCATTGAGTACTGCTGCGGCACGGCACACACACATTTTTATTTGGAACTTTTTGTCTTATTGAGTCTAATTTGTGTTTTCTATTCTTGTTCGTAATACAGTGCTACCTTGTCTTATACCTAAGGGAATATGCCTTGTATTTAATGAATACTTATGTGTGTGTCTATAATAAGAATCTACAATCTCTATTTGGTGGTAAAATATATAAAATATATTTGTGTGTTTGCAGACTTGATGCAGTTGAAGAGCTAGACTGTAATAAATTAACTGGCAAACGACCATGCAATAATGATGCATTAATAGTAGATTGTACAACAAGTGCATAAAACGTACCATTTTACCAGAGACGTATATATCCATCCGAGCCGTAGGCGAGGGTGGATAATAGTCAATTCGAGGGTAAAATGGGTTTTATCTACGAGTTTTACACTCTGCTTTTCACTTCGAGTGTGAGGAAAATAAATAACAATATTACAACAAAGAAAAAATAAAGACGTCGCCATATTGGCGGGAAGACTTTTTTTTTTATACGTAGCAGTGGCAGCACAGTGACTTTAGCATAGATCGTAGTCCATAATGCTCTTGAAATACTTATTTCTTACAAAACTCATTAATTTTGCCTAGTTTTATTAATTTAGTAAGTATAGTTTAACATGGATTGTGTACAAAACTAAAGAAACAGAATGAAATTACAAGTTTATTAAACGAAGTTTTATTGCGTGTGTGACATGCGTAAAATTGGACTGTGTTTACCTGACGACCTTTGTCTGAGAGACTGAGACTTAGACGAAGATTTTACTTTATGCACTAGAGCATAAAAAGCGATTTTATGCAGCCTATACCCAACATAAACACGAACTTTACGAGCATGAGAAGTGAAAATGAAATTAAGCGACTGAGAAACACGTCCAATAATAACTAAAAATACTAAACTAATACTAAATTAATACTAAAACTAAAAATATAATTTATTTATAGTAAGGTCAGAGCGGGGAATTCCGGCCGGCATATATTTGGAAAGTTGAAATGCCTTCACTTTATCTCATAAAGTAACAGGGATAGGGTAAGTTGAAATATAGAGAAAAAATAAGCAATTAATAAACTACGAAGAAAACCTTGTAAAGCAAAATGGTATTGTAATTGAATTGTAATACTTACTCCACAAGAGTTTTAATACAACTTGGCGGGTAGACGGCCTTACCCCGCATTTGGGGCAAGTTCGTCTACACGAAATATTTCTAACAAGAAGGTGATTATACATATTTGCTTAGTTTGAGACATTTCTGCAAACAGAGGCGATTTGATTTGTACTCTTTTTGGTTTTAAATAAGTTCTAATTTTGAGTGTATTGCAAGAAGAGTTCATGTAATGGATGATGTTATGCAAAAGATTTAATGAATTAAAAATGCAACACAAACACGAGTTTTGTACCTACGTATTATTTTATTTTATTTCTTTAATTTCCATACCAACACTTTAACGTAAGTAAGTATTTTTTCACTTCTCATGCTCGTAAAGTTCGTGTTTATGTTGGGTATAGGCTGCATAAAATCGCTTTTTATGCTCTAGTGCATAAAGTAAAATCTTCGTCTAAGTCTCAGACTCTAAGACAAAGGTCGTCAGGTAAACAGTCACACACGCAATTAAACTTCGTTAAATAAACTTGTTATTTCATTCTCCAATCCATGTTAAATTACTAAAGTAATAAAACTAGACAAAATTAATGGGTTTTGGAAGAAATAAGTATTTCAAGAGCATTATGGACTACGATATATGCTAAAGTCACTGTGCTGCCACTGCCACGTATAAAAAAAAAGAAAAAGAAAGTCTTCCCGCCAATTTGGCGAAGTCTTTATTGTTTCTTTTTTCAATATTCTTATTTATTTTCCTCACACTCGAAGTGAAAAGCAGAGTGTATAACTTGTACACAAAACCCATTTTACCCTCGAATTGACTATCCACCCTCGCCTGCGGCTCGGATGGATATATACGTCTCGGGTAAAATGGTACGTTTTATGCACTTGTTGTACAATCTACTATAGTATGAAAAGATACACGGATAAAAACCTATTTTCCAATAGTTTAGTACGGTTAATTGGTTACTTTTGCGTCTTGTGATTGTAGGTTTTGTTTGAATAACGTCGTCCATTAGTTTATTTTTACCTAGGTGCCAGTGAACGCACCCTGGGAGTTGACAAATTTTAAACTTAAAATTTTCTAACAAAACCCCAGTACTACCTACGTATTGATTATTATATATTCATGAAATATGACTTACCTTCTGTAAGTTTATCAAAAAACAAAAGTAAAAAATTCTAAAAAAACATTAACTTCGTAATGCCGAAGTTTTAGAAAAAATCATACTAAACTGCACTGTCTATGAACGGATTTGACAGATAATAACAGTATTGTAAGAAGGAAAAATATTTTTTTTTTTTTTTATATCTGAGTAAATTTGATAAATGTGAAGGTAGTGCCAAACGCACACGGTGCGTTTACGGAAAGTTTTCCGAACACGCATAGGGTGCGTTGGCGGCGTTAAATGGGTTAAGGCTCAAGGAAGGTTTTTATGGAGGAATTTTTTATTGAAAAAAAAAAAACAGTAGAAACAACACTTCGTTTCCCATACAAACCGGCTGTCAAATATTTGACTTTGTAAATTTTTGGTAAAGTTTGTTGTTTGTCCGTTTTTCACGTGATTTTTGGTAAATAACTAGTTTTTTACCCTGTGGTATGGGGATAGTTCAGGAGATGGAAAGAGACAGGGGTTACTTTTTATCCCCGAAAAGTACTTTTAGGTTCCCGCGGGAGAACGTCTCGTGTACCTACCTATAAAACCTACCTATAGTACCTATAAATAATAAAAAAATAAACTTTGTGCCATAATCATTTTTACTTAAGTAGGTACTTACTGTACATTATCGAATCCCGCCTGAAAGTTACTTTCGGGGCTGGTGGTTTTTTTCCCTTCCAGCCCCCTGATTCACGAACCGTCGGAAACGCTCCCGACATCGGAATGTATGCCCTGTCTCTGTCACTCGCTATAGAATAGACAAAGGCAAAGCACATAATTCGAATCCGAATCCGTTTCCGACGGTTTGTGAATCAGGGGGCTGATCAGAAGGTCTAAGTAGCTAAATGTCCAACAGCGCGAAACGTCTGATGACCAGTAAGTCTAATTAGCAGAATGTCCATTTCGCAAAACATCTAACTATCAAATGGTCTGTATAGCAGAACAGCTATTTAGCAAAAAGTCATTTTTTAAATGTGTACACTCATGATAAAAAGGAAAAGTCATTTGTAAATTACATTACATTTATTTGAGAAAACAAAATCTGGATAAAAAGCTAGTAGCGCCATAAATATTATTAGGATATTAGGCGCACAAATTCCCATGCATTTATTTAGGGTGATTACGCCAAACGTCGGCCCCCCCCAAACCTCGGCCGTCTGCACATTTTCAAATTGCGTTCATTCAAAAGGTACTTAAATGGAAATTTTTCCACTCGAATTGCAACCTTAGTTCATACTCTATGGCCGTTTGTGCACTACCACTGAATTTTACCGATCCGGAAAAAAACGGATGCTTGTATTTCATTAATTACTAATATAAATGATTAATTATTAAAATACAAGCATCCGTTTTTTTCCGGATCGGTAAAATTCAGTGGTAGTGCACAAACGCCCTATACGTACAAACGGTTACTATCCGATTACGTCTCTCGCTCTTCGCACACTGAGCGTCAGTAGCGATCCCGTCGTTGAAGCGCTAGGTTCATTGTGAAAGTAGCTAACTTGCTGTGAATACCCACGCATCGGGGATTGATATTACACCTATAAGGCGTTTCTTTTTTTTGCTTTAAACTTTGATATCACTAATAAGTAAATTTTACTATATTTTAAGATAGTTTTTTAACGTTTTGTATAATTGGATTATGAGAAAAATAGGGGGCCGCCATTAGAATATCAGTTTTGACTTAAAACCCTATACTCGGCCGGGGCCGACTTAAAGTAAATGCAGTCTGTTTTATAAATTAAAATTCTACTAATCACAATGGCTGAATAGGAGAATTCGCAAAGCCTTAAGGTAAATATAGTAGATTGTACAACAAGTGCATAAAACCTACCATTTTACCCGAGACGTATATATCCATCCGAGCCGTAGGCGAGGGTGGATAGTCAATTCGAGGGTAAAATGGGTTTTATCTACGAGTTATACACTCTGCTTTTCACTTCGAGTGTGAGGAAAATAAATAACAATATTGCAAAAAAGAAAAAATAAAGACTTCGCCATATTGGCGGGAAGACTTTCTTTTTCTTTTTTTTTATACGTGGCAGTGGCAGCACAGTGATGTAGCATAGATGTAGTCCATAATGCTCTTGAAATTCTTATTTCTTACAAAACTCATTAATTTTGCCTAGTTTTATTAATTTAGTAAGTAATTTAAAATGGATTGTGTACAAAATTAAAGAAACCGAATGAAATAAAAATTTTATTTAACGAAGTTTAATTGAGTGTGACTGTTTACCTGACGACCTTTGACTTAGAGTCTGAGACTTAGACGAAGATTTTACTTTATGCACTAGAGCATAAAAAGCGATTTTATGCAGCCTATACCCAACATAAACACGAACTTTACGAGCATAAGAAGTGAAAAATCCATTTTACGTTTAATAGCCAAATACCGGCCGGGGTGATATTAGTTTAATCACGAGATGTAAGGTACACTAAACTGGGGGCGACTTTAGAAATATTAAAGGTCATAATGTCGGCCATCCTCAAATTCGACCGCCACTATACAGGAGGATTACTTTTGTGTTTACCACAGCATAAAAAAAATAAAAACCTTTATTTTTATTTTATCTGACTTATTTTATCATTCTTAAATACTATTAGGAAGACGTCATAGTTATTTTATCATTCTTAAATACTATAACGGTGACGTGAAAGTTTAACTAACAATCACTGTTGATATACCTTAGTATTTTTTTAACCTCTTTGATTATTAAATTCTGTTTTAAATTCAAATTTTTATGACATAAGTACTTACTTAGTTATTTACTTTTATTTAATTTTATTGTGATGTTTAACTTTGTTATTTAACTATAGGTACCTAATTCAATTATACTAACATTGTTAAAGTGTAAAAAACAACAAAAACAAAAGATGTAAGTATACTTAAAAAAATTAATCATGTTAATATTTTTCATTGTCTTAATTTGAAACACCCTATACCCGGCCGACATTTGGGAAAAACGCGACCGACTATAGGCAGTAAACTTTAGGGTTTTTTCGTTCTCGACGCTTTAGTATCTTAATACTTTTTTCTTATAGTAGAGAAGTCAACCTTATGCCTAGAAACATAAAATAGATTTATCAACCTGTCTCAAAACGCATCACAATCTATCTTGAGTTCCAAACTGATGGAGCCAGAGCGATCCAAAGTGAGAAAATCCGTAAGGGGGCCGACGTTTAGCGTATTCACCCTACTTATTCTTTTGATATGACCAAGGTTTATCAAAAATTCAAAGGGACTATCTTTTTGGCCCTCAAACTTTTGCAGCTCTTTTGTATTTGGCATTAAACATTAAATCGATCTTCCTTCTTTTATTTCCTTCAAATAACATAATATTCTTGTATTTGCGATCTTGCCAAAGCGCTTCTTTTCTTAGAGCTTTATGTAGGTAATGATAATCAAATAGCATTCTTGACAATAAATTGTCAGTTAGCATCAAAAAGATATGATTTAAGCTACATAGACCAAAGAATCTGTAGGTATGTACAAGTCTGTACGTACGTACATATTATAATTCCGTGTCCGTTTCCCTCCCGATGTAATTTGTGTGTTGTATTTTGTGCCTGAGTATCCAGACATTTTAATGTGACGATTTGCTAAATAGATGTTCTGCTATAGGTACAGACCATCTGATATTTGGACGTTTTGCTACATAGACATTTTGTTTTGCTAATGAGACTTACTGCTAATTAGACGTTTCGCGCTGTTGGGCATTTAGCTACTTAGACCTTCTGATCATCTACGGTTTTTTCTATCACATTTTTTTCTAAAAGTATAAATTACAGTAGCCGTGGAAGTTATCTGGTATCAACAGAAGAGTACTTACTCCGCATCTCCGTATGGCATGGCATGCTTCTTGAATTGCGCATCGCATCGTGTTGTCGCGTCGCGCGATGCTCCGACCACGCTCCGACACGCCTAAGCGTTTGAATCGAGCTGTTTAAACAATAAATAAAGGAATTCTGTAATAAAAGAAAAAAATGCTTAGTTACAAAATGATTTATTTTATAGCAACACCCTGCTCAGTCAATGTATTATTTTCATATGTTTCCAGAACATCGGCCAAATGTTCGTTGTCCCTCGGTTTCTTGAATTGCCGCCGTTTCTGGGCGACCTTCTTCCGTTTGGGCGCTATGGGTTTCTTTAGGCCATGGTCCTGCATTGATTTTATGCCCTGTTTCTCTAAGTACTCTTCAATCTTTGTGTCGTCCATCGCGTCTACGGCTGTAGCTCGCCATAATTTAACAAATTCTTCATCTATCTGTTTTGGAAACAAACGAAATAAACGTTTAGACAAGCTAAATTTATAATACCCAATTCACGAAATAGCACCCGAGTCTGGAAAGGGTCAATATTCGCGAAATGGCTAATTTTTAAAAGGACCTTTTCGCGAAATAGCTAATTCTCAAAAGGACCTTTTCGCGAAATGCCCAGTTCTCGAAAATGCCTATTCGCAGGACAAATTCGCTAAATTGCAAACTTTTAGCAACGAACGTATAAATATGTGATTATCAATCAGTTTAAATAATTTTTGTATACTTAGGTAGTTATGTCCAATCATGATCATTATGAAAATACCGGATATTGTTATATTTATCAGAAATATCGCGTATTTTCAAATCCTGGTTAATTATAATATTCAGGGATTTAGGGTAGTTTTCAAAAAATTGCCACTTTTGACAAAAAATAAAAAAAAAATTGAATTGGTTGAATGTAATTTTTGATATTTTATTGAATTTGTTATATAAAAACAAGTACTTTTCACTAGAAGGGGGGGACAAAAAATAATCTGGTTTTCTAGCAGGTAAGATTTATTATTATGAACCTTAATAAGGCGTAATAAGAACCTAATTTTACGATCAATACTATTCATCTCATTCACTCGAACACATCTCATCCACCTGACATGCATTGAGCAGGTTATTTAATTTCTATTTTAAATTAAATTTTAATTTCCCGATGCTCTTAAAAAGTAGCACCTTGCCACTGCAAACCTCAGCTTCATTGAAGTTCGACTTGCAGATCTGCACGATGCTGACTTCGTCCATTGTGTCGATCGCGTTCTGGATGAACGCTAATACTTCGCTCACTATAAGTTGTTGGGAACCCATAGTGAGTTAAACGCGCAGCGGCTAATGCCGCGCTAAACGTAATTATGAAACTGTAATTTGAGACCTATGCTGTGCGAGACCGTTTCCGAGCGCGCATCGCACTGCACTGACAATAATACACTCGCATACTTCTCACCGCGTCCGCCGCCGCTAGCAGGCAACTGAGGCGACGTGGAAGGAGGAGTAGAGACTCATTGCTAAGTTAGTTTACGAACGAACGAAAAATATTTGAAGTTGAAGTGGTGTACAGGTGATGTAGAAATTTTATATTGCTATTGCTTACAAAACATTTTTTTTTTTCTCTCCTACTTTCTCGATTTACGAGTCACAAATTTATAAGAGACTATTGCTGACCGTTAAATATACTAGCTTTCCGCCCGCGTGTACTACACGACGTTATCTTTGATATTTTTCCGGGATAAAAAGTGTCCTATATTCCTCTTCAGTCCCAAGTTTCAGCCAAATCCGTTCAGCCGTTTTGGCGTGATTGAGTAATAAACATTTAAACTCTTACATTTATAAGTAATATTAGTAGGATTGGGTTGATAATAAAAGGCTTTGAGAATTGGCCATTTCTCGAAAAAGTCCTTTTGAGAATTGGCCATTTTGCGAAAAGGTCCTTTTGAGAATTAGCCATTTCGCGAATTTGTCCTTTCCAGACTCTGGTGCCATTTCGCGAATTTGGCATTATCCGACTAAACAAAAATAAGGATGATAATGATATTCCTTTATTTGTAAAATTATGAAAATATGCAAATGTACTTTCATGAATTCTTTGTTTTATAGGATTAAAAAAAATCCTTAGTTATTCACCTTTCCATAGGGCATCATAATAATATAATAAGTACAGCAGCATAAGTAAAAAAATAAAGACTCACATCTAAAGTAGCAGTCTTATCATTATAGAATAATATCTTTTTCTTGTCTGTAGATCTTGTTATATAGAGAACTTCTTGTGCTAAACTTTTTAAAGCTTTCTCGCAGTGTGGCAGTGACTCTTGGACATCTTCCAATAGTACACCTCCAAGACCTTTCAGATCTTGTTGCTTTAACAACCTGAAAAATAGGAAATTTAATAATAATACAAACATAGATAAATTTCTTATACCAATCAATAGTCTATTAATTTTTTTTTAGCTAAAATTTTAAAGTGAAAAGTTGTAAGTAGGTAAGTAATTATTTATTTTCTTAAACTTTCAACTAGCAATAATCGCATATTACTTTAATAGAGTCTTCTTATCCTTAATTTTATATACAGGCTTGAATAAATATTTTCCATCTGGAGTGCATTCTATTTTGGGATTATTTTGTAAAGCTTCTGTTTGTAGCCACTGTAATAAAAAAGACTTAATTATTTAGGTGAAAATCAAGGGCGTTGCCAGGGGGGACCCCCTGAAGGCAATTCTGTTTTCTTATACACTTCGTCTTCCAGATTATCAACCTGCCTCATCCTAGGGTCATGAACATGATGCCGTTTTGCTGCTCCTGTAAGCCTAGCATGACCACCCAAAACTCGATATGTATCGCATGATAAAGCGATTTATCGACATTCAAACGTCAAAACCCATAGTCTTTTGACAGTTAAACCGGATAACTTATCATATCATATCGCGTTTTGTTTGGTCATGCTAGGGGGGCTGGCTGGCACTTACCTCAAAAAGATAGGTTAGTATTTTATAAATATTATTTTGCCTTTTCTTTTCAGTTGACTGAATTATTTAAATTACTTTTTTTCATATTTTTTTTAGTGTAGATTACCTATACCATATACTCATATCTCAAAAACTAAACTATTGAACCAATTTTGATGAAACTTAGATTGTTCGCTATGTTGGAATACACCTGATTGGAGACAAAAAGAATTAAATCGATATGACTTTTAGATTTTGAGAAATTCGTGGCCAACCATATATACATACACTTACAAAATTTGGCACACATACTTGGAAGCCTAAATAGAACGCTATACTCAAATATAATCCAATTTTATACCAACAATATCACATACATTCAGGCCAATCTGATGACCTCCCTTTTTTGAAGTTGATTAAAATTAAAAGAGAGCACAAAGTTAATGATACTTACCTGTTTGACTTTGTTGCCAACATCAAGTTGGTTCGTCTCATCTAGAACTTCATCGAGGTTTAAGGGGTGATCATCACCATCTTGGTGTCGTGATCTCATGTGCCTTACAATTCGTGCCAGTACACTAAACCGATAAGCCGAACTACCTGTCATCGTTTTATAGCTGAAAATTGTAAGCATGTTTCATATTAGGTTAAAGTATAGTCTTTGACAAAACATGCAATAAGGAATAATTGATAAAATTTACTTTGATTTAAGGATTTTAGATGATATTTTCATAACTTACTTTGATGCATCCAGTTTTGGAGCAGAGCTGGTAGAACTAGGTGTTGATTTTGGTTTCTTTTTACTTTCATTGAATTGGGAATCATCTTTCTTCTTTTTCTCAACACTAAAATTAGAAAAGAAACCTAAATATTATAAGGAATTTACTAAAATTTTAAAACAGACTTAGTTCATCCAAGTACTAAGAGCACTCTGAGAAATGATGTGTTCAAATAAATACAGACAGTGTAAGTGTTGTGATAAAATTGTAAATAAGTATAATAACGAATAGTAAAATTTATTAATATTCAAAGAAACATCACAAACATTCGCAAAAGGACGTATTGTACGTTGTAAATTGGCGTGAAACGAGGTCACACTATGTGGGCCTTATGAGTTAGAGTGAGAGAAAGTACACAATAATAGTCCTCGTCGTGAAGCCTGTGCTGTATGCCGTAGTAAAGTGGTGACAGGGAACGATGTAGCTGCGTACCTGGGTGTTGCAAGTGCCTTTTTCTTAAACGCCTCCCGTTCCCGTAGCAGTGCCGGATCCATTTTTGTTTTATATCACTAACCTAGAAAAGGACAAATCTTCAAAAAAGTAAGTACCGTTGATAGGTACCCGAGCTTTACTTAAATTTTTTTTTTTTTTTTTTTTTTTTTAATAATGGCTTCTTCCGTTTTTCACAGAAATTCCGCCAACGTCCCGTAATGAAAGAAACACGGTTTTTTAGAATATGCCCGGTGAGAATCGTAGTTTTCAGCCTTGACACCTTTGACCGAGACAAACACAAAGCGGTACGGTACGGTAAGACAACACAATGCAACACAGAGATATATAATTATAATATGTATATAAATTACATTTCAGTTATATACAGGTATGTACAATTTATAATTTTATATTATATTTATTTACATATTTACAGAGTAGAATGAAGGCTTGCCTGTCTGACATTGACAGTAGGAAATTGCTGTTTACAGGACGGGAAATGGACGGTGGGAGTTGGTCATACAGGGAAGGGTTTTTAGTGCAATTGAACAAGATGTGTTCCACCGAACCTTCGTCAAGACCACATTCGCACAGAGAACTATCTCGGACGCGGATTTTGTGTAGGAATACAGGAGAAGTTACATGTCCCAGTCGTAAGCGGGTTATGGTTGCAACCACATGCCTCGGTAGCTCTCGGAATTTCCAAAACCACGGCTTCCTGGGGATAGTAATTTGGAGTGATCGGTACTGACGTCCCACAGCTCTGGAATTACGCGCCCATCTCTCTTCCCACGCAGAAGACAGGCAAGGCTTTGCTAACTGGAGAACATCCTGCGAATAATTTTGGAGACGGCAGGTACTGCCAGATGTTGTTGCCATTTTGGCCCATCCATCGACCACTTCATTGCCGCAGATGCCACTGTGACCCGGGATCCATGCTAGTGCTACTTCAATGTTTTGGGATTGACACTCTATCAAAAGGTTTTTAATTTGTAATATTACTGGAGAAGGGGATTTGGATTTAAATTGGTTAGATAAGAGGGCTTCCAGGGAACTTTTGGAGTCAGAGAGAATTAAAGATTTGTTTAGGTGATTGATTAAAATAAATGAAACTGCTTCTAATATGGCAATGGCTTCTCCAGTGAAAACAGAGGCCTCTATTGGACATTTAAAGTTGAGAACTACATTGTGTTTGGGGATCCAAACAGCTGCACCCACGTTTCCTTGCTCCGTTGTTTTGGAAGCATCTGTGTATATTGTCAGCCAATCCTGCCATTCTATATTTAAGAACTCTATGAACTTGCTATTAGCATTGGGGTCATTCTTACCTATGCCACAGTTCAGAATGATTTTTGGAATGGAGGTGAGTGCCTCAAACTTAGTTTGGTATAAAGGATGGGTGTCAAACTGAACTATGGGATGGGATAGGGAATCCAGCTTTCTCAAACTAGTAACAAGTCTAGGGGGGATTTTATGTGTCCAAAACGGTGAATGTAATATAAGGTTTGATAATTTCAGGAGCAGTGACAGAAGTGGATGAGACTTAAGTTGGGCAATTTTAAAAACAAACCTGTCTGACAAATACTGTCGTCTGAGGTCTAACGGAGCATCAACACACTCCACTTGGACCGCAATACCAGGTGAGGATCTCATGGCACCTAAAACTATGCGTAAGCATTTGAGTTGCATTTTATCCATCTTATTTAAACCTTCTTTATTGCAGGGTTCCAAGAGGAATGTGCCATAATCCATAAGACTACGGACAAGAGCATTGTAGACTAGTTTGAGGGAGTATTGGTGGGAACCCCACCATACCCCAGAGAGGGATTTTAGGATGTTTGCACCTTTTTCACATCTCTGAACTATATTATCGAAATGAGCTGATCCTGCCAGTTTGGGGTCCAGAATGACTCCTAAAAATTTAACTCTGTCTGAAAGTGGAATGATTTGGTCCTCGATCCTTAATTCAATGGAAGGTACAGTTCTTTTTCTTGTAAAAATTATTGCACTACTTTTGGGAACTGAAAGTGTGAGACCGTGATCATCTAACCATTGTTTCAGGTACGAGAGAGCTGAGTTAATTCTGTTTTCGATGGACTCCAGGTTATTACCACGAGCATATATGCAAATATCGTCCGCATACTGAAGAATGTTGCAAAAGCTTAAGACACTCTCTTCCAGGTCGTAAGTGTACAGGCTGTACAGTAGTGGACTGAGTACAGAGCCCTGCGGCAGCCCTTGCCACACTGATCTGGGGGGGAGATGATGATTCTGGAACCGGATGTTCACTGACCTATTAAAAAAAAGGTTAAAAATAAACCGTACAAGCCTCGCTGGGAAACTCAAACGAAGAAGCTTCTCTCTGAGCACCGGAAGCTGGACGTTATCATAGGCAGCTGATATATCCAAGAATACGCCCACCAGATATTCGGCTTTAGAGAAGGCGAGTCGGACTTCTGTGGTAAGTATCCCAAGACTGTCATGTGTACCCCTGCTCTTACGGAATCCAAATTGGCTATGGGCCTGTAATCCTCTTTTTTCAGCCAACCATTCTAATCTATGTTTTACCATGTGTTCCAGGACTTTACACAAGGTGGCAGAAAGGGCTATGGGTCTATAAGAGGAGGCCAAACTAGGGTTTTTACCTGGTTTTAATAACGGAATTACAACCTGCGACTTCCAAGAAGCAGGAACATTGCCAGTATCGATAACATTGTTAAAGAAGTTGAGAAGGTGTGTGAGTGCAATGGGACCAAGGTGGGTGATAAAGGAGTAGGGAATACCATCTTCGCCTGGTGAGGAGTCTCGTAGGTTTTGGAGGGCCCAGTGGAGTTCCTCCAAGGAGAAAGGAGAGTCAAGTTGGTTTGGGGATAGGCTATCAAACTGCAGAGGATGGTTGGGGTTGAATTCAGGAGGAGCGGAAGGGGGAGCTAGCCTATCTGCGAATGACTCCAGCCAGGGGGATGGGTCATTTGAGGATGGGGAGGGACCGGATAGAGAGCCACGGAATCGGCGTATGTTACGCCAAACAATGGATGGGGGTGAACGTGGGGAGAGGTTTTCACAAAATTTGAGCCATCCGCCTTTTTTCTTCTTCTTGAAGAGGCGCTTCGCCTTTGCAGAAATGTGTTGGTAGGCTATAAAATTCTCAGGGGTCATGCTTAGATTGTACTCTGACTCCGCTCTTCTTCTTAGCTTAACTAACTCCGTACACTGTTCGTCCCACCAGGGGGGCGAGACCGGTTTTTTCTTCGATCGTCGGATGGTAGGGACGTGGGCATTCGCTGCTGCAATAAGAGAGTCGGTAAAGTGTTGATATAGGGCCTCTACCGAGTCAGACGATGGCATAGTACACCTCAAAGTGGTCTCGACTTCCGGCGCAAATTTATCCCAATCAGCTTTGGAAGTGTTGTACTTGCGAAGAGATGGCGAAGGGTTAATAGATAGGGATGTGCCCGGCTTAGATATGACAATAGGGAAGTGATCACTACCGTGTGTCTGTAACAGCGTTTTCCAAGTTAAAGCGGGGGCCAGACTTGGAGAGCAAACTGTAAGGTCTACTGCAGACCGCTCATCCTGTCCGGGCCGAACTCTCCTAGTTGGGCTGCCGTCGTTTAGCAGACAAAGGTTGAATTGATCAAACAGATCTATTAAATAGGGGGAGAAAGCATCACATGAGTGTGATCCCCACGAGGTGTGATGGGTGTTGAAGTCACCTAGGATGATGGATGGCTGGGGTATGGTTGCAAGGATTTGTTGGAGATCAGGGATAAGGGAAGGTGCTGGGTCGGGTATATAGACAGATACATATGAAATATTTAAGATTTTGGCGGCGACAACGTTGAACGCGTCGCTATGAGGGGGAAGGTGAATTTGCGAGTAAGTTAGGCCCTGTTTGATAAACAAGGCACATCCGCCATAGCCATCTGCTCTGTCATCTCTGAGGCAGGCAAAACCAGGTACCCGAAACCGAGTTCCCGGCACCAGCCAAGTCTCAGAGATGGCAGCGACAGCGATGGCCTGCTTGTTTAACAAATATTGGAGTTCGTGTTTTTTGGGAACAATACTTCTACAGTTCCATTGTAGAAACTGAAGAGGCGTGCTCCTCTGTTGGCGGCTGGGATCCATTGGGAATGAGATGACTAAGGATAGATAGTTTTTGTGCTACGTTGGGCGGTAAGGCATCGTTAAATCTGTATAGGATGTCGGTAAGGAGGGTAATAATATGGTCTAGAAACTTGTCGTCCTTAGATGATGAGTATGGATTGTTTAAATTCGAACCATTTGGTGACGAGGGAGGGCCATCGGATATCAGAGACTGGTGAACCAATCTGTCATATCCTTGCGGGAGAGGAGCTCTAGGCTTTGGGGAAAGAGTGACTGTTTTGCGGTAGGAAGATGATGGTGAGCTAGGAGGAGTTTGGTGAGGGGCTCTAGGTGGTTGGGAGGGGGCATAGGAAGTAGAAGACTTTGATATATCGGAATAGGGACGTCGGACGGGAGCAAAACGGGCGGACGCCTCTAGGTAGGAGATATTCTCTTGCGACATAACCATTTTGATGCTGTGTTGTCTCATTGCCTCCGGACAGCCCTTGCTGGTGGCAAAGTGCCTTCCGGAACAGAATAGGCAAGTGGACCTTTCCTCCGCGATGGGACAGCTGTCCCCAGGATGTTCCTGAGCGCAGCGGTAGCATCTCGGTTTGGAACGACACTGTGCCTTGATGTGCCCGTACCTGCAGCAACTGTGGCATTGTATCGTAGGCAGTTGATATGTTTCGACTGGCAAAGATGTAAAGTATGAGTAAATTCTCTTCGGGAGAACCTGTCCTTCAAAGGTGAGTACGACTGTCTGGGTTGGGGTCCATGAAGTGATACCATTAACCTGCGTTTTTCGATTTAATCTTCTGGCTTTGAGAACAATGCCGCAGTTATCAGGTAACTCAACTGAGTTTATGAATTCATCCAGGGACCAGTCCACTGGGACGTTCCTGACAATTCCCATCCGAGTACAATTGTAGGTAGGGATATTGGCTTTAAACTGCGAGTTAGAAATAAAATCTGATGAAAGGAAGTCATTGGCATCTGTCGCTGTTTTAAATTCGATTTCTATTTTATTTCTTCCTACGTTTTTTAGACCACCTCTTACAATATTTTTTACTTTATTAGTATGTAACAGTTGGCCAAATTTTATGGGTCTAATTGTGGTACCAGCTGCTGGGTCAGGCTCTTCCCTACATACGTGGACAATAAACGGGCCTTTGTCGTTAGGGTTGTACCGTCTTAACTCCTGGGACAGAGATGGGTGCGTATAGAGAGTTTGAATGGACGCCGATGTATCAATGTCATTTATGTTTCTGGTACGTTTGTCCGGATTAGCTACAGTATCTAAAGGCAACTTGTGCTTTCGAGTCTCAGTCTTGTCTTGAGAAAAGAGCGGTGGGGATAAACTATTAGCATCCGGAGGATCCGGTGGCTCGGGAGGCGTAGGCCCCATTGTAAAACCTAACCTAAACTGTCAGGCAGGGTGTTATGTTAGTATGCTAAATAAAAATAATTTGTTAAACAAATAAGGACTTTTATTTACACGACACAATACACTTACCACATAAATAAATATTCAAACAACACAAACAAAGGAGTCAATTTAGAAAATTAGTCTAGGAAAACAATACAAAAGTAAATATAAACAGCAGGAACACGTGTGTCCAACAAAAGCGAGACACGGAATCTACTTAAATTTAATTAAATCACATTCATTTCACTTGTATTGTATTATTTCCTTGATGGATTTGACAGTTTGAGAATTGTATGTATTGTAAAAAAGTTCGTCCTTTTTGGACAGGCGAAGACATCAAGCCATACTGCCAATTCTTGAGTATTATGTATGTTATTATAGTTTCTTATGTTTTCATTAGAATGTAGGTGTGTTACATTCTAATGCTTCTTGGAGTATTTGGCGTCAAGTATGTCGAGTCGGTCTTCTCGGTAATTCTTGCTGAGGTAGTCACCACTACAATAAAACACTCGGCATCACGTTACCGAGATAGCGCATATTTTAATCATTCCACACATCGTCCAGTTGCGTAAACACTTGGGGCACAAAACTACACCTATCTTGAGTCACAAAGTCCACTATGAAACAAATTGCGATTAATTAAAATATCCACTTAACCTAACCCGCCAAGATGGCGCCAAAAACTCTGACAGTTTGAGAATTGAGAAAAACAACTTGACATTGACGTTGTTTTGTTGACGTTGACAATATTTCTTTATGTTGTGCAAAGGAATATACAATCTTACAGCCAAAAAATATTTATTACTAGCCTTCCGCCCGCGCCGCGGGGCCAACAGGAGACGTTATCACGAGTGAATGTGTTGTTTTTCCGGTATAAAAGTAGGCTGTGCCTCTGCTGCCGGTACTGGAATCCTGATAGAGGCTTGATTGAAAATACGCTGAAATGATTCCACAAAAGGATGGAACGGCATCGGCGACAGTGTTTGCTTCGCGCTCGACTTGGCGGGGCACTGCCGTGCCCGCAGATAGTACACAACAAGCATTCTTCCGTTCCGATAATCCGCGTCTGATAGATACCTGCACATGATAGCGCAGCAGATATCACGAAAACAAATCTTATTGTTATTGCAAATTGAATCCGTTATTAATTAATTAAGTAGGTATTCATTATTGAGCCCGAAATGAGACACAACACAATAGATTTTCCATTGTTCTCCGGCCTAATTCGGCCGATCCGGCGTCAATGGGTATAATAGCAAATGTATTATTTTAACCGCCTCTGTGGTCTAGTGGTTCATACCACCGATTCCAGACCCAGAAGTCCCGGGTTCGATTCCTAGTGGGAGCACATAGGTATTGTATTCGGTTTGGTTGGTGGAAGGACTTGTTTATAGTCCACCTGGCTAGCTACATAGTAGCTACCACAATCTTATCTAAGTCTGGTGCCATAACAATGATGTTTTCAGCATTATTGTATTCCGGTAGTTAGAAATAAGTTGGCCAGTTCCTCAGTGATTGAGGATTCCGGGAGTAGTGCGCTTCCACCTTCAGCCTTATCGCCACTTATTATCAGGTGTGAATGTGATGTGAGTAACCCGTTGCGCATAAAAAAATACCCAATATAATATATTGGGTAAATTTTTTTAAGCGCAACGGCTAACATTATTAGCTATGTACCTACTCCGAGCGATTTTATTTTACCCGCGTTGTCAGCATACCTAGAGTATCTACGTTAGTAATATTATAGTATTCTTTGCCTAGAGTATAGACATAGTAAACTAAAAGTATAATATAGAGTACTTACTTAACTTCATAAATAGGAAGTTGTCAGACCAGACTGAGGGTGGTATTCCACTTAACCACTTGAACCACATCATACCAATATTAGGTCTAGCAGGGTCTAATTATAGATAGACCTAAATATAACCCATATAACCAAATTTTACATTCAGAACTGCCCCATTTTAGTGCCTGTGTCCCATTGGTGTTTGATAGTTCTAAAGTTGCGATTAACTTACCCTAGTTAGCCTAGGGCCCTATTCGAGAGAACATTGCTTCTTTGAGATCTTTTTTAGCATGTCACCCAATCAAAACTAGCAATGTATTCTAAATTAGGGCCCTAAAGTGTAATCGCAACTTAATATATATTCACTTAACTAAGTAGGTAGGTATACGTACAGTTAACAAATGACAACAAATGAAAGTATCTCGTACAGTTAACAAATGACAACAAATGAAAGTATCTACACCTTAAAGTATTGTTCTTAAAGTGTTTTTTGTCAAACGTTCAGAGATATTTTAGTAGGTTTGAACCACAGGCACAGGTTTGAACGCTCAGATCATTTTGACGGTGACTGTACTAACTTGCAAGGCGATTTGTCTACGTGCGATTTGTGCAAGTTCAATAACTTGTCAACTGTGTTGTAGCAATGCTTTTATTGTGTCCAAGAGAACATGTTATGTTATAATGTCATATGGCCAGCTACGTATGCTGTGCAAAACAAGTTTGCTGTGAAGCAGTGGGCGAAATCTGCTGGTTTCAAGTTTATAACCACACTGGTATCGCGCGGTAGCCTCGAGCGGTTGTGTGTGCCATTCTGTGATAGTTAGACAAGTAAGTTTTTGTTTTTATTTATAACTGACTGATCGGCGCGTAAGTACCGTTATGTAGGCTATTCTATCTATCGTCCACTTCGATAAGAACCGCTGGTTGTTTTGATGTTTATTTGCTAAAGTTATTTTATTATTTGAATGAAAAATAATCGTGTTTTAATTTTGTAAAAGTTTTTGTGAATAACTTTAACTTTTTTGTATTCACAATGCAATTTTTTATTAAAGAAAATTAAGTAAGTATTATAGAAAATTAAGTAGGGCAGGCGTACCGGTTTTGGCCACTGTACCGGTTTTGGCCACTTCTTGCTCTAAAAGTTTTCTAAACAATTTTTTGCCATTTTTGATAAAGGCAATTAAAATAAGGTATTTTAAGGTACCTAATAATAACAAACGTTAGAATTCCTTATGTAATAAGATTTTTTTTTCAATAAATTCCATTTTCTGTTTGAAAAAACGTTTTGTATGAAAATTTTAAGAAATTTGTTTTGGATGAAATAGGTACTTTATAAGTAAACCTTTGTTTTTTACAATTAATTTGTTGTTTTGCAATTGATTGGTTTCTAGCGCATTAGAATATATTGATTTTATCTGGGCTTGGTTTTGATTTTTCGCAATACTTACAAAAGTTTAACTATCATTAAGTGGCCAAAACCGGTACATTTGGCACCTCTCACATATTGTGTGTAATATAAAAAAAACTATTTTATTTTTATAAATTTAAAAAATGTACCTTTAAAGGTAGATAAATTATCTATAATTTAAGATATCATTTGTGTCTTACATTCCTAAGAGCATTTAGTATTTAGTGCTTAAAAGTCAAAAAATCCTTAAAGTGGCCACAAAGGGTACAGCTGCCCTACTTAATTTAAAAAAAACAAATAACCGTGAACTAACCCAAACAAAAGAGTAAAAATATAAATCAATGGTAAAAACTGTAAAATGTAATGCAAGCTGAAAACAGTTTAGGTACCTGGTAGGTGGCTACATAGTTAAACAATACCTAATTGCTGAAGTATTACATTATTAGAATTTATGAACTTACCTTACCTACCACCCATAACAATTACTTTTATGTTGAAACGATAAAACGATTTAACTAAATGGAAAACCAGGTAGGTACATCGATCGCATCGCTTAACTGGTATTAAACTATTAATTAAAAAACCGTTTTGTTACGTCATTTATTAATTAGATTATTGAGGAAACAAGTTTGGAGGTATTAAACGATATCAGACGAATAATTTTTATCCAGGCATTTGCCGGGTCAGCTAGTAAAAAAACAGGTACAGTCGACAGCACAACAATTTTAAAATATTGACTAACTATGTGGTTGAGTGGCAACCACAGGTTCTGTGGTGGCGACAGTGGCGGGGTGTATTATGTACGCGTACCTACTTACCTACGCAACGGTTTTTAATGTAGGTACCGCTATCACTCACTGAGAGGTTCGATTCTTGAGTTAGTAAATATAGAAAAACTAACTTTAACTTTTTTTTCTCGTGTCTTTGTGTAAGTATATACCTAGATACCTTTTTTTTCTTTTTTGTTTTCGCTGTGGAAATGCGTTACGCATTCCACTGCCGCCTGGGGAAGACGACAGGATAGGTATGTGGGACTCTCCTCCGCCTCCCAAAATCCCAACCCACCCATAGTATCTAGATGAGCGGGAATTCGGGATAGGAGGCCTACCCCTAAAACCACAGCGGAGGTACCGTCCATCACGCAATGGACGAGAGCAATCAGGCCCAATGTGATAGTCACCATGCTCTCGCCCAGCGTCTGTCCCTTCGGAGTTCTCTCTGACAGGTTTGCTGTCAAACAATCTAGTTTTGATTCGCGTTGTACATCCAGGTTCCATGCCCGAGCATTTCGTAGCTATACACATCCGACACCTTGTCGTTGGTGACAATCGTGCGGGTCTAGTTATAAATAATAACTAGTAGGTAGTTAGTGTTTTTGTAGCTCAAATAATATGCTATAATTTAATTATGTTTTGTTCTTAGTCCGTTCATCTGTGCTAAAGTTATAAAGTGATAGGTACAATTTGTGTACCTATTTCTCAGTAAGTGAATTAATGTATTATTCTTATGAGAAATAAAGATTCTTTAACCATAACCCTGGTGTGGCGCGTCGTACACTCACGCGCCTAACCACCTCGGGGGCCCTAACTGGACGACAGATTCCCCAATCTGCCGCCCGACCCCTACTCCAGCGGGTTGCCGGCCTTCTGCCTTCGCACTATACCCCGTTGGTGACACAACCGCCTCTACTGTTGTCTCGGCATCCATAGCCTCCCCTTCAGCTCTCGCCTGTGGGGGGTGTGCTGTGGGCTTCCTTGCTGCTCCACCTTTTTGTTTCCCTGTGTGGGGGTTTGGGCAGTCTTTACCCCCGTGTATGTAGATACCTACCCGTCGTTGTTTCCCATTACCATAGCACAAGCAAGTGAGAAGTTAAGTAATCGTCGTTGAAGTGACAATACCTCCTATCTGTGGATATGCTAAAGTACATGCTATTTTAGAGGAGATAGGAGATATTGCCATAAACATGCGTAAATACTTACTAAGTATGTAGTGCTTATAGCAGCTATTTCCTGAGTTTTAATAAGTTTTTAAAAGGAAATTTCAGATACTTATAAGGAAAATTATTAGTCTACGCGAAATTGAATTTTAATTCTACTACATTTAAAAAGAAGATGGGGTAAAACCACCTTGTATCGGCCACGTCAACAATATTTCACATTGATTTGCTTCCTATTCTCACATTTATCAGCCTAGCTTTCTAGGACGTATTTTTTAATAAACTGTTATTATTTGACTTTCCTATGAACTAATAAAATATTTGAAATTTGGATAACATTTTCTTATATTGATGCTTTTCTTTGTAGACACCCAATTTCCCTAATATCGGCCACTTGCGCCCAAAAATCGCCCACCTGTTTGCCTTGTATCGGCCTAGGCTAACATTATGAACAATACAAATATACCTACTTCGAATTAATAAAGAAAGATAAAGATATACAAAGATATACATAGAGATATATAAAAAACATACATATAAGTACCGTGTTTTTTTTAAATCCAAACTTAAGGGGTAGGCAATTTAACGTGATTAGAATAAATTTCAAAAAAAAATATTTACTTATTTCTTTTTTCTTAAGATATTCTTACCTAATAGTAACAAATAAATTTTGAAGTCGGAATTTCTTTTTAGAGATTTTAGATTATTTTACAACTGTAATATTTTTAAAGGAAAGTCTATAAATCAAATTTTAACAAGTTATTATAAATTTAATATGACAGTTTGCACATCAACAATGATACTTCCACATAAAAGTAACTAAATAAAAAAATCGATTTTTTTAAACATTTCACTAGAAACGTAGGTGACACTGTCATTAAATTATCGCACACAATAGTCTTATAATTACAAATATATTATATATTAAATTAAGTATCTAATCTAGTGTAAGTACCTAGATTTATATGAAGTAACATTTGTATCGTCCATGACTTAATGTTTAGTGGCCGATATCAGGATTTTGACTCGCCTTGTATCGGCCATCACCATTTTTAACGGCCGATATCAGGCTTTTTATGAAATAATAATCCCTAATTCCGGTCATTCGATTTTTTATTAAAATTCTAGAAAAACACAAAAATATCAATCAATAATGTTGCATTATAATATCTTTAACCTTCACAAGCAAGAATCAACAATTTAAACCTCCTAGATAAGTTGTAAACCCTTTCCCCCGTAACCTCGAACTCGTCAATTTTGACTAGAAAATGGCGTGAATTTCGACACGACTGCGCAGGTGACAAGATATAATGCTACTGAACTGTCAAATGAACTTTGATCGCCACCTCATTTAATTCATTTAAAGACAACAATATAATGTTCATTATAAAGCAGAATTTGTGCAAGTGGATCGAATATTTAATAGTTTTTGATCAAATTCGTAGGAAGTGGCCGATACCAGGACGTGGCCGATACAAGGCGGTTTTACCCTGTCATCAAATATGATAGTTAGGGAGGTATTGTCACTTCATCGACGATATCTAAATCTATAGATAAAGCACAGTCTAAATTTATGTTGTTAATAGATAGAGATTCTCTCACAACTTCACCTCACAATCACAACACAACGGATTTTGTATTCAAAACAAGTTTACTTGTTTCGTTGATATTGTTGTTTGAAGTGTTTAGATCCAGAATGCGTGTTTACGCACAGATAGAACCGAACGATGCGAAAAATTAAATGTTTCTCCTCTATGATTGTTTGTACCACCGCACGTGGGTTTGGTAAGGGGATTGTTTGGGAGCTGGAGAGTGATATACTTAGGCTACTTTTTATCCAGGAAAAACATCACATTTCCGCGGGATAACGTCTTTTAGACAAATATTATTCTGTGCTTTTAGTCCACGTGGGCGAAGCCGCGGGCGGAAGGCTAGTAGGTAATATTATCGTAGACAGGCAGGAGAAATTCTCAGTTAAGTAGGTAACTTAAAGCAGTTTTCGAAGTTCTTTTTTTCCTTCGAAAATTGGTTAAATTGCGAAAAATACCTATTATTCTAAACTTTAGAATAAGATTTTTCGCCGCGAATTCAACGTACCTACCTACCTACTTATATCGAGGGTTATTCCATTCGTGAAGGTCTAGCGAGGAATCAGGAGTTAGGATCGGGATAGCTTTATGGGCAGAATAACCTTCATCATCATCAGAATAACCTTAGTTTCGTTGAATTCGCAGCGACTGCGACTTTTAGGTTACCTATGTCTGCGGACAAAAGTTCCTCGTCTGCGCCAATGATAAAACGTCATTGGTCTGCGCAGGCCTTATAAGTTTCGCGCTAAAAGCTCAACATGTAAAGTTTAATGGGCTATCGGGTGTAAACCTACGTTATGAATCAATAACCTCGATAATAGTATGGAGAATAACTGTCTGCTACTTATTGCTTCTGGCCAAACTCCTCGCTTATGAACTGGCAAAAAATAACCTTTCACCTACAAACAAAAAACAAATTTAGTTGTTGTTGCGAGGTTACTCCTAGTCAGTGGTTAATTTAATTGGCATATCTTTTATAGCATAGGTAATGATGTAATTAGCCATATAACACATGTATCAATTAAAAGTCAAAACTCATTACAAAATTGATTGCTTTGCTTCTAAGTGTAATGAGTTTTGGCTTATAATTGATTTCTTTGTTGCAGATAAAAGAGTTTTATGCGCGCTCTTAAAAAGGCACAAAGTTTTCTACAAGGATCTTGGACTGTTATGTTCGTTAGGTAGATACTTGTTTTAATAAGTATTTTTACATTACCTACATCTATGATAAAAAATATTACTATTAATGTAAGTATTAAGTTTTAATACTTACGTGCTTATTAGAAACTAGCTGTTGCCCGCGACTTCGTACGCGCGGTGTAGTGACTTTTGTGTTAGTTTAGTTTATGTGTGTTTGTTGCCCAGATTTCATAACGCTCTTCTTGAAATCCTATTCTCTACTAAAAGGGTCTAAAGAATATCGAATATGCAGGCTAGGGTATGAACATGGTATGTTGTTATCAAATGCTGCATGAACATAAGTAGTTGAGCCCTCATTCATAGATCTGTCCGTCTACCTATCAAGAAACTTTTTCTCAAGTATGCGTGGGAGGTCTCAAGCTAAAATTTATGTTCTTACTTAGTAATGCATAATATCAGACCAATCATATTTTTACTATAAAATGAAAAAGAGATTGTGTGTATCCATACTAATATTATAAATGTGAAAGAGGGTTTGTTTGTTTATCCGTCTTTCACGTCAAAATTGATGCAACGGATCGACGTGACTTTTGGAATGGGAATAGTTTGGCAGCTGAAAAGTGACATACTTAGGCAGCTATTAGACTGTCAATCTGGATCGCGATCCACGATCAAAATCAATGATCGCGATCCGCGATCAAAATCAATGATCGCGATCCAGATTGACTGTGTACGAAGGTGATTGACGGTTTGCGATCTTGATCGCAAAATATCTACATAGTAAATCTCGATCGCGATCAAGATCACGATCAGTGATCGCGATCTGGATGGACTGTGTAATGGCTGCCTTAGACTACTTTTTATCCCTGAAAAATATCACATTCCCGCGGGATAACGTCGTCGTTTAGTCCGAGCTTGCGAAGTCGCGGGCGGAAGGCTAGTATTTTGATATGGAGACATTTCCTATTTGTGAGAGCTTGTAATTAACTTTCTTTAAGTAACAGGTATAAAATGTAATGATATACCTACCATTTAATTATTTAATTTAACATCATTTATGTAAGCTTTCCTAGTAAATAAATGAATAAATAAGTTAGATAGAAAACTATTTTTAATATTCCTTTATTTTATTGGATGGTATCTGGGTCAGGCCGTAGATTTTGCCACATTCGAGGGTACAAAAGTCTCCGCCTCATATAATTTTAAATATAGTACTCTTAGAAATGTCTCAATCTTATCATCGTGTTTCCTAAGAAATAGCAAACCAAGGCAGATATAGATATTTGGATAAGTGTATATATTTGGAAAACTATTTGACATTTCCCTCCCAAAAGTGACGGATTTTTTATAAAAACCGCGAATCCGCATTGGTAGGTGTACAGCTTAAACATCGATAAAATTATCATTTTTTAACTTATTGATGAGCTGTTTGATTTGACGTTATAAAATAATAATAAGGTTGCCATTCCTTTAATATCTTTGCGTCTTTCCTAAGAAAAAAGATAAGTTTTCGGCAATAAGATTTTTTTTTTGAAAAACCATTTCTTTGCGCTACTTATATTGCGTAACCATTTTCACCCATTTTATGGTTTTAAAACATTTATTAAGATTTTGTTTGAGTGCTGGCATCACCAAAGTATCGTATTCTATGGTCAATACAGCGTTGACGACCATATTTTTTGACATTTCGGTGTCAACTCCGATCAAAGTGAAAAGTGTCGCCTACTTTGCAGAGTACATTTTTTGAGATTTCAAGGTAAGTTTTTGATTAAAACTTATAATTTTTGTTGCGCATGGTTTAATTAGATGTGTGTGATCTGTATATGTTAAACTAGCCTTGTAAAATAGTATATTTTAAGAGTTATAATCGATTTCATTTGCGCCTCGGTTCCGCAAAACTGTCTTTATGTCACTTTGCGATACCGGTTGCGTAGAAATTGCGCCACTTATTTTACGCTATTGAATAATAGTGCATGCACACAAGGTTTTCAAGTTTTTTATTATTTTGAAATTACTTTTAGCTGTAATTCCGCTAAAAACATGACTAGCATTACTATTAATTGGTTTGTTAGCTTTTATTAATATTCTATAAGTACAGGGTGTTCGGTACATACGAAAATAGGGGTAGGTGCGGTGGTCTGCTACCTAACCAGCCTCAAAGATTTTACCTAGGTCCAAAGTTTTTTTTTATTTTGTATTTTATAAGTTTTGGAATTTCGTCACTTTCATACTAACTTTTAAACCCATGTAATATTTTTTTTATTTTTTTATTTTTGGCATCCTAATGGTTGGCAGGTCCTTTTAAAAGTGATACTTCAAGCAGGTTGTTGCTAGAGTTAAAGTAATGGACTCTCAAACATTGAAAAGAGTTGAAATAAATTTCAAAGTTGTATTATATTTATATAATTAATAATGAATAATACCAAATACCTCCATCTAACAAATTAAATGTATTTTTTTTGTAAATTGAACAAATCATACATAGGTACTTACTAGTTTTTGTCATCCTGTTTAACTTTTCATTGTGCGCAATATGTAAAAAAGAATTACTCATAGGTACATTATTGTTAATTATTAATTAAACATACTTACATACCAACATCGTGTTTCTTTTTCTAGTTTGATGCAATACCTCTTGTTAGTACATGTTTGTTAAATAAAATCACATTAATGTACGTGCTCCTTAATAATTTTGCGCTACCATTTTGCACCACTTTGTGCGACCGACTCGTAGAAAATTTTGCGTCACCATTGCGCTATTTGTGGCAAAATCTACGGCCTGACCCATCTACGGCTGATGGCCTAAGTAGCCAGAGCGGGTTAAATGACATAAAAAATGGTAGGTAGGTGTCGGTATCTACGTAGGTACTGGCCACTTAGCGTTTATGAGCAAATTTTTCAAAATTACATTGGTGACATTTTGTCTACATTGCGACAAACTTATTTCACACAGTGGTTAGTTTTTGGTTCTAAATATACTGTTGACTGCCGGCAGTCCATTTTGAAAGTTAATTTTGTATTGCTAGTGGCTCCTCCACGACCACTGTCACCGGGTCAGATATATTTGTGGCACCACTATACTTACTGTAGCGACATCTAGCGTCGAGTGGAAATGCGAAATAGAAATATTACATCAACAGGGTGAAAACTTCAGTTTTGGCCACTGCCCCGAGTGCTTACTTAGCTTAAAACATTTCGTTAATAACTTTTGCTTGATAGTATACTTTTTATCTATGACTTTTAAGTCATAATAACAATAGTAATAATTCAGTTTACATCGAATTAGATGTTTCTTTTATTTTATCTAAGTTAGTTAAGTATTGATTTCTCGATGTATCTTTTAAAATTTGATTAACAAAAACACATCAATCGGCACCCTTCGCACATTTTAAGTTTAAGAAATAGGTTTTTAATTTACTAAAATAAAACTAAATTTCGTAAATATATGAATACTTAGTTATATGTTTTTTACTATGTTTGTCCACGAATTTCTCGAAATCTTAAGGCATATCGAGATGGTTCTATTTGATTTAAATTAGGTGTATTCTAACTTTAGCAACAGTCTAAGATTCATCAAAATCAGTTTAGTAGTTTCCGTGGGTATGTTATAGTACAATTCACTAAAACTTATTGTTATTGTACACTAAAACTTAAGAAATTAAAAGTAATTAAAAAAAATAAACTGACTGGCACCGACCTCAAAAAGGTACCTAAATTATAGATATTATATTTTTCCTTTTCAGTTGACAAATACTTTTTGGAGTCTGTAAAATTTTTTTAAGTAGTTTTTTTGTATTGTAAGAATTTAAAAATGTAAAGAAAAGTATAAGATACATTCTTGACAATTTTAGATATAAATTTTGTATTTTATAGATACCTACTTAAGACCATAGGCGAAAGAAGTGAAAAACATCTTAAAGTGGCAACAGCGGGGGCTTTCATCCTACTTAATATAATCATTCGAATGTACATTTGTGAAAGGTATATCGTAATCTTACTGACTTCCTGCGCCATCTATTGCTTAGTAGTTATGATGCGAAAGAAGTGAAAAACATCTTAAAGTGGCAACAGAGAGGGCTTTCACCCTAATTAAAATAATCATTCGAATGTACTTTTGTGAGAGGTATATCTTACTGACTACCTGCGCCATCTATTGCTTAGTAGATATAATGACGTAAATAACATGAAATTATTTTTATGATTTTATATGGATGGGTTTCAATTTATATTATGTTTTGAAGCAGGTAAAAAAAAATAACATGATTCATTATTAATTGAGACAGCGATTAAATATAACGTATTTTCATAATCATGTGGCGCCATCTATTTTAGTAAGAATCAGTCTTTGTATTTTCCCGTAGGAATAAGGGGTTTTTATTAAATATAAAGTACCCTATATGTTGACCCGGGTTATAAGCTATTACTTCACAAAATTTGGTAAAAATCCGTCCAGTAGTTTTTGCGTGAAAAGCGAACATACAAACAGAAAAACAGACAAACAGACAAACAGACAAACAGACAAACAGACAAACAGACAAACAGACAAAAATTTTAATAAATATCGTTTTGGGGTCTATATCATGTACACATCACATAGCAGTAATTATTTTTTTAAAATCTTTCATGTACAGACTTTTTTTCCGTTTCTGTTTTATTATATGTATAGATACTCGTACCTACCTACTTACTTTCTTTAAATTTTAACATAGGAATGGTTTTTTAAATTAAGCTTTTTTTTAACTTCCACAACCCGTCGGTTTAGTGTGTTTATGGGGACTCTCTTTATGGGTGCCAGTGCCAGCCTCACCATACAACGGCATATTTGCATAGAGTCCGGTCAAATTAGACCAAAAAATTAGAGTTAAAGGTACATTAATTCGCAAGAAGCTGAAATTTTGGTGAAATTGTTCAAAATGTAATTATAAATGAAATTTAAAAATTCCTTACCGATCCGGCATCGAAAAAAAATACTCGAGGTCAAAGGTATAAAAATGGGTATGTCGCGATTTTCAGCAAAACGATAAGCTTTATCATAAAAGTAGCTCAGACAAAAATTGTAGACCATGTTATTATCTACAAAAAATGTATCAATACTTTTTCCCTAAGAGCCACCATTTCTGAAATATATATAACGATTCAAAAAGTTGCAAAAGTTGTAATCAATCATATTGTGCATCATAATAATATGCACGTTTCCACGCTACATACAGGTGATCTGTGTTTCCACGTCACCTAAGAGGTAGTGCGTTTTTTTAACGTGGTTTCCCCGGTAGGCCTATTTCACGGGTATGTTGTGATTCTAAACGATTGCATTATATAGCAGACTAGCTGTCCGCCCGCGGCTTCGCCTTCGTGGACTACACGACGTTATCTCGCGCGAAAGTGATATTTTTCCGGGATAAAAAGTAAAGCCCATGTTCTTCTCCAGACTACAAAGTATCTGTGTTCCAAATTTCAGCCAAATCCGTTAAGCCATTTTGACGTGATTGAGTAACACACATCCAAACATTTAAAATTTCACATATAGGTACGTTATATCCCGCGGTAATGTGATATTTTTCCGGGATAAAAAATAGCCCATGTTTCTCTCCCGGCTACAAAGTTTCTGTGCCCCGAATCAACCAAATCCGTCCAGCCGTTTTGACGTGATTATGAGTACAAACGTCCAAACATCTAAGCTTTGCATAAAATATGATGATGACGAGTGTGAAATGCTATCCCAAAATACGAATGATAAAATCACTGAAGGCCAAATGAACGAAATCCCAAATCACATTTTACCAAAAACATTTTAAGCCGAATCACGTTAATCCAAATGCACGAAATCCCAAATCACGTTTTACCAAAAAGATCTTTAATCAAATCACGTTAACCCAAATGAACGAAATCCCAAATCACATTTTACCAAAAACATTTTAGTTGAAATCACGGTCATCATCATTATCATCATGTCAGCCGAACGACGCCCACTGCTGGGCATAGGCCTCCCCCAAGGATCTCCACAACGATCGGTCCTGCGCTGCCCGCATCCAGCGGCTTCCCGCGACCTTGACCAGATCGTCGGTCCACCTTGTAGGGGGCCTGCCCACGGAACGTCGTCCGGCACGCGGTCGCTATTTAAGAACCTTTCCGCCCCAACGGCCATCGGTTCTCCGCGCTATGTGTCCCGCCCACTGCCACTTCAATGATGCAATCCTTCGAGCGATGTCGGTTGTTTTAGTTCTCCTGCGGATTTCATCATTTCTGATTCGATCGAGCAGGGAAATACCAAGCATCGCTCTCTCCATTGCTCGCTGGGTCACTTTGAGCCTTCTTATGAGACCCATAGTAAAAGACCACGTCTCACTTCCATAGGTCATTACGGCAACACACACTGGTCAAAGACTTTCGTCTTGAGACATTGAGGTATTTCGGACGCGAATATATGTCGGAGCTTCCCAAACGCTGCCCATCCGAGCTGGATTCGACGAGAGATCTCTTTCTCAAAGTTGGACTTACCTAACTGGACCGTCTGTCCTAGGTAAACATAGTGGTCAACAACTTCGAGTGTAATGTTCCCAACATTAACTGGAGCGGGTGCAACATGGGCATTGAACATGATTTTCGTCTTGTCCATGTTCATCTTAAGACCCACTCTTTGCGAAGCATTACCAAGATCTTCGAGCATTGTGTTCAGGTCTTCCAAGGTCTCAGCCATAAGAACTACATCATCGGCAAACCGTAGATGTGTTAGGTACTCGCCATTGATGTTGATGCCGCATCCTTTCCAGTCCAGCAGCTTTAAAATATCCTCCAACGCAGCTGTGAACAGTTTGGGAGAGATGACATCACCCTGTCTCACACCTCGCTGTAGTTGGATAGGATTAGAGCTCTGGTTCTGTAATCGGACCGACATGGTGGCGTTTTGGTATAGGTACCTCAGCACCTCGATGTACCTGTAGTCTATTTGGCACCTCTGGAGAGACTGCAGCACGGCCCAGGTCTCGATCGAATCAAAGGCTTTCTCATAGTCCACGAACGCCAAGCAAAGTGGCAAGTTATACTCTTCGGTCTTCTGTATAACTTGCCGCAGCGTATGAATGTGGTCTATGGTACTGTAGCCTTTCCGGAACCCGGCTTGTTCGGGAGGTTGGAAGTCGTCGAACCTGCGAGCGAGACGATTCGTAATGACTCTCGAAAACAACTTATAGATATGGCTCAGAAGCGAGATGGGTCTATAGTTTTTCAAGAGAGTTTTATCACCCTTCTTGAAAAACAGCATCACATCGCTTCTGCCCCATGCCTTTGGCGTTTTGCCCTCGAGGATGACAGAGTTGAAGAGCTTCTGGAGGACCTTAAGTATCGGCTTACCGCCCGCTCTCAGAAGTTCTGTTGTGATTCCGTCATCACCCGCCTGCGATATACCTGTTAAAAATAAGATTACACCCGCGTGGTTCCCGTTCCCGTAGGAATGAAAAGTATCCTATATTTTAATCCAGGCTATCTACTTGGTATCTGTGTGCCAAATTTCAACCAAATCCGTTTTGTAGATATTGCATGAAAGAGTAACAAACATCCATCCAAACATCCTCATAAACTTTCGCATGGATCATTTTTTGGTTATTTGTGGTTTTTTGTTTATGTACCGTGATTTCAACTAAAATGTTTTTGGTAGAATGTGATTTGGGATTTCGTTCATTTGGGTTAACGTGATTCGATTAAAGATGTTTTTGGTAAAACGTGATTTGGGATTTCGTGCATTTGGATTAACGTGATTCGGCTTAAAATGTTTTTGGTAAAATGTGATTTGGGATTTCGTTCATTTGGCCTTCAGTGATTTTATCATTCGTATTTTGGGATAGCATTTCACACTCGATGATGACAACAACTTTTTCAAATTTTTTAATCAATTTATCTCAGAAACGGTGTATCTTAGGAAAAAAAGTATTGAGACATTTTACATAGATAAGTACATGATTTACAATTTTGTCTTTGTTAATTTTACGATAAAACTTACCGTTTTGCTGAAAATATTTTTTTTTTACATTTAACCTCAAATTTTTTTTTCCAGGTACCGGATCGATAAGGACTTTTTAAATTTGATTTATATTATGTTTTGGACTTTCAGCTTCTTGCGAATGCATAACCAACAAAAAGGTTCGATGGTGGTTGATGGGGGAGTCAAATGTCACTTTGTTATTTTTCTTTTGATACTTCAGCTGTCACAACAAATAAAATAGTTACATGTATTTTATGTGAAATAATAAAGATAAAAGTTTCGCAGCAATATGTAGGATCGCCGGAAAAATACTAAGTTTCCATCATAGAGTAACTTAGAATATATAGGAAAGTTTCCATAATAGGACCACATAGGACAGTAGGAAAACGTAAGTAAGTACGTAAAGATTTACGTTACCTACAGACCACTGTCAATGTTTACATTTTCTACTAATTTTGTGTCCACGTGGACACGCTAGGCATTGCTGGGTTTAAGATTCTTTTTGAAGGTGGTTTCATTAAAAAAAAAAACCTTTTATTGTAGTTGATACCTCTGACCGCGCGATCTACACTATCATCAATTCATAATTCAACAATAATGTTTGCACCTTTTATTTTCATTCTAAAATTTATATTTGTTTTGTTCTCAGGTAAAATGCGGTCCAAATGTATTACTGCTGTGATATGTACCGTCATCTTCGTATTATTAGAAAGGTAAGTTATTTATTACCCTACCAAATCCGAAAGCCTCCAATATCTTTACTTTCGTTACATAAAAAAACTACAGTTACGTAAAAACTATGTGGCCTAAGAAAAAAAGAAAAAATATTTGAGACTGTGCAAGCGCAACGCTCTTTTTCACATACCCCATATGCCCTAGTAGCCCTATTTCGAACTTTTAAGACTCCTTTTAAGTCCCTGTTGCGAAAAAGAAATAATATTTCGCTCTTTTTTACAAAACAGTTGGGCAACAAACGTCATCTAAACCTATTCCAAATTTCAAGTGGGTAGTATTACCTAATAGTTCTCGAGATACCCACTTGTGATGCTTGTGACAGACAGACTGAGTCGCACCATAAGGGTTCCTTCTTACAATTTTGGTTCGGAACTTCGGAACCGTAAAAAGGGTTCGACTATACGAGAACGAGATACTAACTGTTTAATTTTATATAGTTTTCTTTAAAGAATATAGGTAGCCAGAAGATGGCATTCAGACCATAATATTCACTCTTTAAACAGATTTTTATCTCGTACCTCTACGGCAATCTAATCCACGACCTCTGTGTAGAACTTAGTTGTCTGTGGTGTAGAAGCATTTAGAAGCCTGGGAGACCGACATTCAAAGAAAGTTAATGAGAGATCTTTGTCAACGATATCGACAATAGCTGGCTTGGACATAATGAGTTGATTGTTGGCCAATTTGCCCATTGGAGTAATACCTTCTGTAATTACTAATTGCCAACTATTACTTAAACTTTATTGTATTGTACCCTTGTACCAAACGTGAATTGAAAATCAGCAATCGTCTTTCTTTACACATTTGTATTTTAAATGGCGCGATTTTTTAATCCACAATGGGGTAGCGCTTAGTTTCATCACAACTTGTTTTAAAGTGATGATAAGGCTCCTAATTCTCAACAACTGCAGGGAACTGGCTGCTTATCTCTAAAAACTCCTGGACCACATCCATGCTGCAAACAAAACACTGTTACTATCATTGAGTTCAATGGTTACTATGGCCACTCACTTGTGCTATGGCGATTGGCGACAGACTGAGATAAGATGGTGTTAAATATCTAGCCAATGTCCTATATAGCCTACCACCACGTCCATGCATAGCTGAAAAATCTTTGGGATATTTATTTATCTACTTACTTTTACTTAAACTTAAAGATAAAATGAAACAAAAAAAAAACAAATTTAAAAAATATCAAGGTGCATTGACCTTGTTACGTATCGGTGCAACATATGAATTGCTGACCGGAGTTTACCTTATTACTGGGCCACATGGAAATAACCCTGCACGAGGCGCCGACGCAGCACAACGTGACGCCGCCGCCGCCGCCGCCCCGCGCCGCCCGTCGCCGGCTCAAGATACACATATTCACGCCACTTTTTGTTTCCCACATCGATCATTAGTCACGCCATTTAATTGTAATTTTTATTGTAATAAAATTTTAAGAATAAACTTTGATTTTTTTTGGAACCTTCGGCTGCCGCTTTTATAATTGGCGCAGTCGGTAGGATCGCTGTAAAGTAGAGTCAGTGAATCGATCACGTCCTAACGGCGGTCCCGAATCTACGGAAGCTGCAGTCCGGAGGAGATACAGAAAATCGATCGGCAGAGAAATCAAAGATGTATATGTGAGTACCTAGATCTTACTAGAGTTGCTCTCCTTTTTATTCCTAGTGTTCTTATAATTTTCCAAGATTTTCCACCCACGGCAATCTCGGTCACGTAGTGTAAGTAATTCAAGTAGGTTAGCAATTTTAGATTCGAACAGAGATTTAAGTTTAGAATCAATCATGGGAGGACCAGGTATCGGAATAGATGAAGCTAAGTCAGAGGCTAGTTTTTCTACTAGAATTAACGACTCTTACGTCGACCAAATTTATAGGGTGCTTAGAATCGTTCCCGATTTCGACGGAAATTCGGCAGTGCTAACGCGATTTATTAATTTGTGCGACACTATCGTGTCGCAGTACGTGAAAGTTGAGCCCGGTCACGATCTCGGCAACCTAGCCGTAATAAACGGAATTTTAAATAAAATAACAGGTCCCGCGGCCCGCACCATAAACTCCAATGGAGCCCCGGGAAATTGGTCAGGGATACGTCAGACGCTTATTAATAATTTTGCAGACCAGCGCGATGAGGCCTCGCTTTACAACGACTTGTCGCTTCTTACACAAGGTTCGTCCACACCTGGGGAATTTTATGAACAATGCCAAAATTTATTTAGTGTAATAATGACATACGTAAATTTACACGACGAAGTTTCAACTACAATTGAGGCAAAACGCACCTTGTATAAAAAGTTAACCCTTAGATCTTACCTGCGTGGTCTACGCGACCCCCTTGGTGCTCGAATAAGATGTATGCGACCTGAAACCATCGAGGACGCCCTTGAGTACGTCAACGATGAGATGAATACCTTGTACTTACAGCAGCGCAATGATCATCTTCCCGAGAAAAAGTTGCAGTCTACGTCTTCATTCAATAACCAACCAAAATTCTCTTACAGCTTACCACCCGCAATGCCTTATGCACAACCCCCTCGAACATTCGGTTTTAACCCCCCAAAGCCTTTTAATATGCCCGGTCCGTCAAGGCCATTTAATAATCCCGCTGGACCCTCTCGACCATTTAACACACAACCACCACAGAGGCCAATGCCGAGTTGGAGACCCCAACCGCCTCATTTTGGTGGCCCGTCGCGTACTCAACAAATGTTCGCTGCTCACCCGCCGAACTATAGACCTCAAAGTAATGTGTTTAGATTACCACCCCGAAATCCAGGTTTCACTTATAATAATTCAAACGCCGTACCTACACCCATGAGCGGCGTCAGTCATTACGTCAGTAAGCCGTTCACCCCGCGAGCACCCCATGATTGGACCAAACACGGGAATCCGCCCCCGTCTAATTATTTTAAAACGCGAGAGCTACATTTTAACGAGTTATACGACCAGACCGAACAGTACCAACCTTATCACGACTATTACGACTGTTACCAATACGAACCTGACTATTATGACCAATCCGAGTTTACTGATAACCCTTACTATTCTTGCTATCCCGAAACTCAACCCCCGGTAGACGAGACTGGCGACGTTAACGCTACAGATAATAATAACGAGGATTTTCAGATCATGACAAAGTCAGAAAAACCAAAATAGAAATTAACTTACATACGCAACGTCAACTACCCTATATTCAAATAGCAAATCCACCCCTTAAGTTTCTTATCGACACAGGCGCTAATCAGTCCTTTATAAGCCCGTTAGCCGTAGAAAAGTATTATCCTCACATACCGTGCAATTACGATCCATTTGAAGTAACTAATATTCATGCCACAACGCGAAATGACTACTCTATAACATTACCTTGTTTTACAGAACTAAACGAAAGAGATGATATTACCTTATTCATTTATAAATTTCACGATTATTTTGACGGGCTAATTGGCTACGATTTATTAGAAAAATTGGAATCTAGTATTGATTTAAAAAATAAAGTGCTAACTACAAGGCAGTCTAAGATCCCGTTACTTATGTATGACTCTCGGAATTGTAATTTATATGAGGAGATAATACCCGCGAACTCATCTAAGATAATACGAGTACCAGTAAACTTCAAAGATGGCGATGCGTATATCCCGGAGCAAACTATTTCTAATTGCTTTATAAATTATTGTGTAACAACTGTTACTAATAATCGCTGTTTCGTAGAAGTCAGTAATCCCACTAGACACGACATAATTTTTTCTATGGATAGACCCGTTAGTGCGGAAGTATTTAATATCGATTGCACGCGCACCGATCAACCATCCGATCGCGTGTCTGAAGTTTTATCCCGCCTTCGTACAGACCATTTGAATCCTGAAGAACGTGCTAATTTAGAAAACTTGTGTGCTCGTTATGCAGATGTCTTTTACATAGAAGGTGAACCCTTGACCTTCACCAATAAAATTAAACACAGTATACGTACCACTGATGAGATTCCTGTTTATACTAAATCTTATCGCTACCCCTTCATTCATAGGCAGGAGGTACAGGATCAAATAACTAAAATGCTAGATCAAGGTATAATTCAACCTTCACAATCAGCCTGGAGCTCACCTATCTGGGTTGTTCCAAAGAAAGCTGATGCGTCAGGAAAAACCAAATGGCGCATAGTTATAGACTTTAGAAAAATTAATGAAAAAACTATCGATGATAAATACCCGATTCCGAATATATCAGATGTCCTCGACAAACTTGGCAACTGTCACTACTTTACCACCTTAGATCTTGCCAGTGGCTTTTACCAAGTCGAGATGAACCCCGACGATGTACAGAAGACAGCATTTAACGTGGAACATGGGCACTTTGAATTTTTAAGGATGCCCATGGGACTTAAAAATTCACCGTCCACATTTCAACGCGTTATGGACAATGTCCTAAGAGATCTGCAAAACGTAGTATGCTTGGTTTATCTTGACGATATTATAGTTTTTAGCGTTTCATTACAAGAGCACATGGTGAATTTAGAAAAGGTATTTAATAGACTCAGAGAATCGAACTTCAAAATTCAAATGGACAAAAGCGAATTTTTAAAATTAGAGACCGCTTACCTTGGTCACATAATTAGCAAAGACGGAATAAAACCAAACCCTGACAAGATCGCGGCTATCCAGAAATTTCCCTTACCAAAATCAGCAACAGAAATAAAACGATTTTTAGGACTACTAGGCTACTATAGGAAGTTTATCCCTGACTTCGCCAAGATAACGAAACCTATGACTCAATGCTTAAAGAAAGGTTCAAAGATAACACCTAACGACACTAACTACGTAAACTGTTTCGAGACATGTAAAAAACTATTGACTAATGACCCGATCTTACAGTATCCTGATTTTGACAAGGACTTTGTACTTACCACAGACGCTTCGAACTTTGCAATTGGTGCTGTGCTCTCCCAGGGTACCATAGGCAGTGATAAGCCAATTGCTTACGCGTCACGTACCTTAAACTCTAGTGAAATTAACTACAGTACAATAGAAAAAGAACTTTTGGCAATAGTATGGGCTACGAAATACTTTCGACCCTACTTATTCGGTAGAAAATTCAAGGTAGTTACAGATCACAAACCGTTACAATGGGTTATGAGTTTAAAAGAGCCAAATTCTAGACTAACACGTTGGAGACTAAAATTAAGCGAGTATAATTTCACTACAGTTTATAAGCAGGGCAAGCTTAACACCAACGCCGATGCTTTATCTCGCATTGAGATAAATAACGAAGACACCAGTTCCATTTTGGTCAATCCTTCTGAAAGACCACCATCATTGGGATCCAGTACAGCATCAGCCCACACCAGTGCTGAAAACCCTATACTTGAGATTCCCATCTCAGACGATCCCCTAAACAAATTTAACAGACAGATATGTTTTATTGTAGTAGGAGACATTAAAAAACGACCGACAGTAACTAAACCTTTCGAGACACATACTAGAACCACTATTCAATTAACTGAGTCTAACCTTGAGGAAGATGTTGTCAATGCTGTAAAAGAATATGTGAACCCGAAAGTCCAGACTGGCTTGATAATCCATCCCCCATTAGCTATGTACAAAATAATCCCTATAATTCAAAGTAAATTTAAAAATTCCGCTATGAAACTAATCTTAACCAAAGTAGAGTTAGAAAATATAAAAGAATACTTACGTCAACAAGAAATCATACAAAAATATCACGAAGGTAAAACAAACCATCGTGGTATTAATGAATGTTTGTTGGCCTTATCATCCAAATTTTATTGGCCAAAGATGAAAGAGCATATAACAAAGTATATAAATGAATGTAATATTTGCGGTAGAGCTAAATACGATCGTCATCCCATTAAGCAGAGATTTTGTATAGTGCCCCCTCCTAGTAAACCATTTGAAACACTTCATCTCGACCTTTTCACAGTTCAAAGTGAAAAGTACCTGTCTCTAGTTGATGCTTTCTCCAAATACGCTCAAGCGTATTATCTAAGAGATGGCACAGCGTTAAGCGTAGTTCAATCATTACTTCAATTTTGTACTCACCATGGTGTTCCCATAACAATAGTTACAGATCAAGGCCCTGAATTCTCAAACCAGCTGTTTTCCGAGTTCACGAGGCTGCATAAAATTCAGCATCATAAAATTCTTGCTCATACTCCCAATGACAATGGTATAGTAGAAAGGTTTCATTCAACCATCCTGGAGCACCTAAGAATCCTTAAACTTGAAAAGAAGAATGAACCAATTATTAATTTAATGCCTTACGCAATACTCGCATACAACAGCTCCATTCACAGCTTCACCAAGTGTAGACCCATAGATTTGATAACAGGACATTTTGACCCACGCGACCCGTTAGACGTTGACTTAACTGAACACCTCCTACAACAATACACATTAGAACATAAAAAACGAATGACAAACGTGTACGACTTAATAAACGATACAGCCTTACATAACAGGACGGAATTAACTGAAAATAGGAACAAAGACCGTGAACCTGAAAAAGAATATCTCCCTAACCAACAAGTTTTTATTAGAAATCCCCTAGCTAACCGACAGAAACTAGCACCCCGTTATACTCAGGACACTGTACTTGCTGACCTCCCAATCCACATATTTACTAAAAAGAAACGTGGCCCCGTCGCTAAGTCACGCCTGAAAAGAAGCCCTAACGACCCGACATTGTTACAGGACACTTCTATTACCGATCCTGCTTCAACTGACCAGAGGACAAGAAATAACGATTGACTCCTTAGACGATGGACCAGGAATCCTCCCTTTCAGACTAGGACCCACGAAGATTGTAGCTCATTATCACTCCTTTCTAAACCATATCGACCTTAATAATATCTCTTCACAAATTAATTTAGTTAAAGTACAATTAAATGAACTAAAGCCGCAACTAAGTAATAAAACACTATCTTTGTACGATCCACATGTCGAGCATTTACGTTCTAAATTAGATAAAATTTCTGAGCAGTTATTAAGTTTTAAGCCAAATCGTAATAAGAGAGGTCTCATCGACGGTCTCGGATCCGTAATTAAATCAATTTCCGGTAATCTCGATTATACGGATGCTATTAAGTACACTAATGCAATTAAAGTTCTGCAAAATAACGAACAGAAATTAGAATCTGAAATAAATAACCATATAACGCTTAATAAAAATTGGATTTTCCATAGTTCAAAGGCAATAAATATTTTAGTGCAAAACCAAGAAAAAATCAACCAGGTTCTTAAAGTTATAATGGACAGTGATAGTAGCAAAGATAACGATCTTATATGCCCATCTGGCGCAGCATCTTATTATCTTAGGAGATAATGTTGAAGACTTATCTCAGGAGTTATATAAGTTAGAAAATACGTTAGCTTTTATTCGTACATCAGGTACGCCACATTCTATATTAAGTATTAGCGAGGTAAGGAATATATTAAGTAAACTAATGACTTTATATCCTAAAGATGAGGTCATTGACGTAGAATATAGAGATTTCTATGACATAGTTAAGTTAGGCTATTTTTACGTAGATAATCAGATAACTATAGTTATTAAAGTGCCGATTGCCTACCCATCCAATTTTTCCCTTTATAAATTAGCCATTATCCCAAATAAGAATAATAAAGTCCTAATACCATCCTTACCCTACATAGCAACTTCTGGGACAGATTATATGTACATGGAGGCTGAATGCCCGAAGGTAAATTCATGGTTTCTCTGCGAAGCGCAATCCCAGTATAGAATCCAGAATGATCCCGACTGTATCCAGCATCTTATCAGCAAACAGCAACTACACGAATCCTGTAAGCCAACCTCAATATTACTAAAGAAAGAAGCGCTCGAACAACTAGACGATCGACACTACACACTATGCTTTCCCAAGCCAACCAAAGTCAAGATTACCTGCAGTCAAGAACTATACAAAACTCTCCAGGGAAGTTACTTAGCTGTCATTCCGTTTAACTGTTATCTTAAAACGCCGGAATTTACTGTAGCTAACACTAACGAGCGAATCGAAGGACATCCCGTGAAGATCATGGAAATGCCTCAGTATGATGAGTCGAGGCACCAAGAAAATCCACACTTCATCTTAAACACCGTCGACTTGAAAAATCTCCACACCATCAATACGAAGATCTCCGCGCAGGCTCCGATTCATCTGGAACAAGTAACCGACCTATCGCTATATCATACTACGATCCCAATCTACGTCATACTACTACTGAGCGTCGTAGCACTGATCGCTGTCGTAGCAGTCCGACGACTACGAACCCGTAGTGCTAGATCCAGCAACAGCCCCGAAGGAAGTAAGAACAAGGTTCCCGATGCGATTTATGCATTACCGAATCCGAAGATCATGGACCAGCGAGAAATAAGAGTAGATCCCAGTCAAATCTCAGCGACCATCTCAACCAAAGGTTTTCAATAATCACTGAAGTACGGGGGGAGGTGTTACGTATCGGTGCAACATATGAATTGCTGACCGGAGTTTACCTTATTACTGGGCCACATGGAAATAACCCTGCACGAGGCGCCGACGCAGCACAACGTGACGCCGCCGCCGCCGCCGCCCCGCGCCGCCCGTCGCCGGCTCAAGATACACATATTCACGCCACTTTTTGTTTCCCACATCGATCATTAGTCACGCCATTTAATTGTAATTTTTATTGTAATAAAATTTTAAGAATAAACTTTGATTTTTTTTGGAACCTTCGGCTGCCGCTTTTATAATTACCTAGTTTAAATTCACTATCTATTGTTTGTCAATAATAACTAAAATTATTCTTATCTCCACAAAACAGAATACCTATTTATTATCGCATTGTGATTGTGACTGATACATTGGATATATGTACTTACCTACTTACATCTCTGATAATGTAGTCGATATCAGGAACTTAAATACTTACTTACTACTACTTAGAGATTGAAGTGTTTTTCAAAGTAAGAATATTACTAATATTATAAAGAAAGAGGAAAGATTTGATTGTTTGTTTGTTTGTTTGTATTGAATAGGTTCCGAAACTACTGGACCGCTTCAAAAAATTCTTTAGTTAGACCATTAGAAAGCTCCATTCTTCCCGAGTGTCATAGGCTATATTTTATCCCGATATTCCCACAGGAACGGATACCACGCGGGTGAGGATCCGCTAGTCCTTAATAAATAATAATGATCGCTATGATTGATCGCTAAGAATGATCGGGAACGGTATTTTTTATATTTTTCATCAAAAGTCGAAAACTATGCGGACTAATAAGAAAAGAAAAAATGTTTAAAAATGTGCAAGCAACGTTCTTTCATATCATACCCCATATGCTCTAGTAGCCCCACTTCGATTTTTTAGGACACGCTTTCAGTCCCGGTTGCAAAAAAGAAATATATATTTTGATATCTCTCTTATTTGCAAAATACTTGGGCAAACGTCATCTAAAATTATTCCAAATTTCAAGTTGATAGCAATTAGTAGTTCTCGAGATATCGAGCTGTGTGTGACAGACGACAGACCGAGTTTCACCATAAGGGTTCCTTTTTTACCACACTTTTATTAGCTTCACTTGTAACTAAGTCACAATGTAAGAAAATCTTGGAAATCAATTTTAACCTACTTCTAATTGTCGTATTGATTTGAAACTTTGCAAGTCTATATGAATCCGATGACTATACAATAATTTGCTACCATCGAGCTGATCTGATGATGGAGTCAAGAGGTGGGCAATAGAACTCTTCAATGGCTGCTAGGAAACCCCTCGAGTTTAAGCCCATTTCTTTTGTTCTGATGAGACCTATTCGCTACACTTGATGGTTTGGGTCTGTTAATGGAGCAGGGAGGAAGCCAGTGGCACTGAGATGGCAACCCCCGCCCTCACTCTGACTTTCTGTCTTTGCTCAAGCGACCCGCGTGTGCATGAGTTAGGGTTGAAGGGTCTGGTAATGATCGTCTAGTTATGAGATTGATAGATAGGTGACTGTAATGGCTTGGCAATCTACTATTAAACCGTGGGTTGTATTACCACATAACAAAAGATGTTATTGGAAGGGCTCAGATGGACTGCGCCTGCGGCCTGTCTGTTTTGCCCCTCTTCAGTATTTATTTGATCTCAGTATCTATTCCTAATTCTTAGCCCATGAACGGTTTATCGCGTCCCTGAGCGTAGCGACGGCCTTACGTCAGCTGTATTGTGCTCAGCGACAATGCGGACCTTCAAGCTGCGCGTAAGAGCTCTGCTTTCCTGCGTCGATTATATAATCTTTGATTTTGTTTATGTGTTGCGTCAGATCAGATCTGCGCAACGAGCCGTCCCTTTTTGTAATATTTTATGGATCCGTATATTATGTATTATGGTCTTTTTTTATATTTGCAGGCCTGCTTAGGATCTGGCTCACCGGTATTTTAATAAAAGGATGAGAGGCTCTCACGGATTAGAAATAGAGGTCGGATCAGATAATACGAGCTATCCAAAACTTTAATATAAAATTACTAATAGGCGGACTTTGATCCGGGCTATAACCGATAGGTCTCAAACGGTCTTTGTGAACGTCTCGGTATCACTATAGCCAACAGATTATTATATTAAAATGTGGAATCAAACAAATGACTGACAGGAAAGTGAAATTAGATAATAGATTGCCAAGTTTACAATTCTAGTACTCAAAAATGGCAAACAAATAGGATAGAGAGAAAGAGATTCAACTTTATTAAGCTGTAATATTTACGTTAGATTATCCATACTAATATTATAAATGTGAAAGTGTGTTTGTTTGTTTGTTTATTTGTTTGTTTGTTTGTTTGTCCGTCTTTCACGTCAAAACGGAGCAACGGATCGACGAGATTTTCGGTATGGAGATAATTTGAGAGCTGGAGAGTAACATAGGCTACTTTTTATCCAGGAAAATTATAAAATAAAAATGGTAATTTTGTATAGAAAACCGTTAAACTGTCATACTTCACACAACTGTCAATATGGCAAAACAATGTTTGCCGGGTCAGCTAGTTATAGAATAAGGATAAGCTCTTATTAGTATTACTAAAATAGCAGTATTAGGAAAACAGACCCGTCTCACAATTTGCTCCTATGGGACTCGAACCCACGACCCTCTACTGTCCGGGCGACTGCTCTTGCCACTGAGCTAAAGACTCGTCAAATTAATTAGATGCTCTAGATTATTTAGGACAAGAAATGGAAAAGCAGAATAAAGAGGTAAAAGATCATTTATTTCTTTAAAATGGTATGAGGAACTCTTTGATTATTTAAACTGAGAAATCCGTGTAACAGATTTCTTAGTTCTCAGCACTGTTCCTAAGGCTATAGAGCTGAAGAGAAAACGTACTGAGAGACAAAAAACTCTTCAGAGCCGTAACACACAAAAATAATATATTATTAATATCTATAAATTAGAGTGGTCACTTCGCCAGGAACTCAACTACGGGTTTAAATCAGTATGTTATTAAAATACAGTATAACTACTATATATTTTCTCACAATATAACTATTGTGAGAAAATATGTCTGTGAAGTAACCACTTTGATACACTTAGCTGTATTTCCAGAATAGGTTCCCGCGGCTTCTTAATTTTATATCACTTTCACAATCAGAACAAAACTCTTGTGTACTCCTCCGTGCCCCGCGATCAAGTGGCTAAGCTTCCATAGCTTCCTACGATCTAACCTTCTTACATCTAGATAATTATACAATACTAATCCCTATTCTAAAGACCGAAAGGTCGTAATTCTATAGGCGTGTTCCGCGTCGGCACGTCTCCCCGCTCGCTCCCCCGCGCTGTCCGGTGGCTGGCGTCTCTGGGCTGCTTGGATGGGAAAAACCCACGAGAGGCCAGCGGGACATTGTCCAAAAAGCCCCATTGTTCTGAAATGCAAGATAGCTAAAGTCTTTGTTTTACAGGGATGTTCATACACATTAAGGTAGAAAATCGCCTGATATCTTTGATCTGTATTTGCTGCTGTATGAGGTTCTCACGCTAAGGATCTAGGCATCGCACATCTGCATCCCGAACAATAGTCTGTTAATTTTACTATTGGGTATTTTAGAGTCTTTTTGAAGACAATTTCTATTTAAAAATTACTTTGTTTAGTGTTTCCTGTCTGTGGCATATTTTAAAAGCCTATTGTATGCTGGGATCTTTAATAGACATGTTTTTGGTTATTGCTTCCCATGCAACTTATTCTAAAAAGCTTTGTTTTCTGGATAATAAGTATGATCAGATGGCTTGCCATCTCATCACTTCTTAATGACCACTAAGAAACCCCTCGAGTTTGGCCTCCGTTGTTTCGTTCTGATGAGACTTATGAGTCGCACTTGGTGGTGAGGGTCTGATGATGGAGCAGGGAGGAAGCCAGTGGCACTCCTTAATGACCTCAAGAAAACCCCTCGAGTTTGGGCTCATTTGTTTCGTTCTGATGTGACCTATTCGCTACACTTGGTAGTGAGGGTCTGATGATGGAGCAGGGAAGAAGTCATTCAAAGTCAAAGTCAAGTCAATAAATTTTTATTCATATAGATTAAATAAAATTAATGCTTATGAATCGTCCAACATTTTTTTACCTACCACCTGTTATGGACATCTTTTAACTGACAAGAAAAACAGGCGAAAAAAACTCATCAGCTTTAACAGAAGCAACGCATTTACAAAATAATTATGTCGTTGCTAGACAAAATGGTACAATAATAAAATTTATACAAAAAGCTAATGCTGAAGGAAAGTTTTCACATACTTAAGTATAGGAATATTTTCCTTTTATACATTGTTAGTGTTACTTACTATAATTATTACAACCATGCGTTATGATCATTTAAATAATCTTCTACTTTGTAATAGCCTTTGCTTAAGAGCGTCTTTTTAACATGTTTTTTAAATTTATTCAAAGGCAGCTCGATTACTTCTTGTGGAACTTTATTAAAGAATGCTATGCCTTTTCCCAAAAAAGAGCCTCTACTTTTTTCAAGTCTAAATCTTGGAACGGCAAGCTTATTTTTATTTCTTGTGTTAAAATTATGAATATCACTATTCTTAGTGAATGAGTCAAGATGTTTCCTAACATATAATATATTCTCGTAGATGTATTGCCCTGCTAAGGTTAGTATATTAATTTCTTTAAACAAAACCTTTAATGAATCGCGGCGGCGGAGGCTGTAAATGGCGCGTACCGCTCTTTTTTGAAGTACAAAAATATTTCCAATATTGGCTGCTGAGCCCCACAACAACACGCCATAGGACATTACACTATGAAAGTAACTAAAGTAAACAAGTCTTGCCGTTTCAATATCAGTTAATAGCCTTATCTTTTTTACTGAAGCAGCTGAACTGAGTCTACTCGACAAGGCCTCAATATGTGGATCCCATTGTAGTCGTGAATCTAAGGTAATACCAAGAAATTTCGTGCTGTCAACTAATTCGACTGCATCTGCATTCAAACTAATACTTAAATCAACCTTCCTTACATTTGGTAGTGAGAATTTGACACAATTTGTTTTTTTAGGGTTTAAAGACAAGTTATTAATGTTAAACCAATGTGCGACCTTTGAGAGAGCACTATTTACTTCGTGAGAGCAATTATTCCCTCGCTCAATTTTAAAAATTAGAGAAGTATCATCTGCAAATAGTACTGTCTCACATAAATTATGCACGTAGTAAGGTAGATCGTTAATGTAGATTAAAAATAGTAAAGGACCCAATATTGAGCCTTGGGGCACGCCCATTATAATGGGGGCTCCAGAGGACGCAGTATTATTAACAATCACTTTTTGATTTCTATTACTCAAATATGAACGCAAAAGGTTAACTGATTTTTTCGAGACACCATAATGTTCTAACTTCATTAAAAGAGTTTGGTGATCAACGCAATCGAAAGCTTTGGAAAGGTCACAGAATACACCAATTACGTCCTGCCTACCCTCCCAAGCGTCAAGGATATGTTTAAGAAGTGCAATTCCAGCATCTGTGGTATTTTTACCTTTAGAGAATCCGAACTGATTCTTATGAAAGATTTGATTTAATACCAAATAATCTACTAATTGAGCGTATATTATCTTTTCAAAAATTTTACTAAGTGCTGGTAAAATTGATATCGGCCTAAAGTTAGTGAGGTCACTCTTGTCTCCAGATTTAAAAAGCGGAATTAACTTACTATATTTCATTAAATCGGGGAAGACTCCTTCGTCAATACACTTATTAAAAATAAAAGCTAAATATGGAGCTATTGGATCAATTATTGATTTAATAACATTAGTTGATATACCCCATAAATCTTCCGATTTTTTAATATTTATTGTTTTAAATGCTTTAAGAATATCATCGCCATTTATATGTTGAAAATTAAATACTTTGTTACACTTATCAACGCTTGACACCAAGAGGGCAGCCGCAATATTAGGACAGGAATTTAAATTTCTCGTAGTTTCTAAGGGTACCCGAGAGAAGAAGTCTTCAAAAACACGGGCAACCTCATCGTCAGATGTAAATGTTTTATTATTTGCTTTAAGAGTGAAGGAATTTATATGATTTTTTGTTTTACCAGTTTCTTGAGGAGCCCGTGGCGCAGTGGATAGCGCGCTCGGCCTGCGATCGTTGAGGTTAAGCAACGTTCGCAATGGTCGGTCACGGGATGGGTGACCAAAAACTTTTCATCTCGAGCTCCTCCGTGCTTCGGAAGGCACGTTAAGCCGTTGGTCCCGGCTGCACTTGCAGTCGTTAATACCCACCAATCCGCACTGAGCCCGCGTGGTGGGTCATGGCTCATTCTCCTTATTCATCCATAAGGAAGGCCAGTGCCCCAGCAGTGGGGACATTAAATGGCTGATGATGATAGTTTCTTGGTTAATAATATTCCATGTAGCCTTGATCTTATTATCAGCTACTTTTATTTTATTAGCGATGTATGTGGACTTGGCAGCCGCACATACTTTTCTAAAAGTTTTAGAATATTTCTTGACATATTCAATAAAACTAGGGTCACATGAAGTTCGCTTTAATGCATAAAGTTCATATAACTTCCTTCTACTTGTATAAATCCCAGGCGTGGCCCAATCACTAAACTTCTTTCTATTAGTATTACAGTTGATCACCTTTTGTTTGAATGTTTTACTAAATTCGCTTTGCACCACACTAAATAAATCATTATAGAGATTATTAGGTTCCATAATAGAAGCTGGTAAAGTTTCAATTTTATCAATTACATGATTTCTAAATTTATCAATGCCCTTTTTCGTAATTGGCCTACATATTATTTTACGTTTAGGACAGACATGATGGTGCTCTATAGAGGCTATTTGTCCACTATGGTCAGATTTTATGACATCAATTACCTTTTTTTCTATAACCGAACAGTCTGTAAAAATATTGTCCAAGCAACTGCCAGATGTGGGTGTGATTCGAGTAGGCTCATTAAAAGTGTGTATTAAATTAAATGATTTAAACAAGTTTAAAAATCTACTTGAGAGTGTGGCCAATTTACGGTCTAAAATATCTACATTGAAATCCCCACATATGACAACTTTTTTATTGGTTTTACAAGTTATTCTTAACACTTCCTCCATAGTGGACTCAAACTCAGAATAATTACTATTGGGAGGTCTATAAAGACATATTATAATTAGTTGGTCAAGTTCCACACAGGATAGTTCAATGACTCGTTCAATAGAGAGGGATACAACATCTTTGCGCTCTTTGTATTGGAAATTATCATGTAACATTATAAGAGACCCTCCCCTGATAGCAGATTGCCTACTAAACGAGCTTACAACTCTATAATTATCTAAGTTTAACATTAATTCATGTGGTTTAAACCAATGCTCAGTAACACATAACACATCAACATTATTACAATTTAAAAACAAACTTAATTCTAGATCTTTGTTAGAAAAGCCTTCCATATTTTGATGGACAATTGTTAAACTGTTTGGCTTTTCTCTTGTCAACACTGGGCTAGAGGGCGCCTCTGTTGTCTTTAATGGTAATTTAAATTAACCAAGTCAGTATTCAGATTTATGTCATTTTGATTAGACAAATTATTATTATGACTTGGAACAAATTCCAAGGGTAATTTATAAATGTCAATTGACTGCTCAATAAAAGCAGGAGTTATACTAGCCAGATTACTGGCTAAATGTTCAAAATAAAAAGATAGCGATAGTGCTAACTGTCTCTTACAATAAGTTGGCAGATAGTATTTATCTTTTGTCAGAATAATATTTTTTAACAATTTATTAATGTCAATAATATGCAACATTTGGCTACTATGATATGCCATAGTATTTAAAGATAAATTTAAATTATATCTAAAGTTATTTTCCACCTGTGGCAAACTTTTACTATAGGGAAATGTAAACATAACAATTTTTTTAACCTTTAAACAACACAGTGTATTACAGTATGTCATCAGTTGATTTTTGCTTACATTACCCCTATTTCCAATTAGAATGATCAAGTTTGTATCTTCATTAAACTTATGTTTTACAATACTTTTCATGATTTCATCTATAGTCGAGCCCGGCTTGCAATAGTTAATAATGCTTTCCCTTGTATTTTTTTGCAACAATTGGCCAAGATTCTTTCCAAGCTCATCACAGAACATAACTAATTTACTACAACTTTTTTTAGTACAGGAATTATTTTCATTTGTGCAATCTGAGTTATTACAAAGGCTAGAGAGTAAGGGCTCACATACTGATTGATCAGGTAAAGTCTCCGGGACGATCCGGCCTGATGCCCCGGAGAGTGATGAACGACATCTATTATTTTCTTGGGCTCCACTTGAGGTGCATGAAAGGTGTTTAAGTGCCAGTATGTATTCCCCTATCTCATTTTTAGACGACTCATAATTTTGAGTCATTTTATTTAGCGAGTCATGCAAATTTTTTATTTTATTAGTCATTGTTTTTAAATTATTTTCATATACAATTCTGTTTTCTTCAATTATAGAACTACAAACATCCAGTTGTTCAATTAATTGCAACCTATCTTTAGCATTTTTTGCATATTTAAAAGAAGTTTTATTTTTATTAATAAGTTTTTTTGTTTTACAGATATATCTATTTATTTTGATATACTTTTTTAACTTTTTATTACTCAGTTTCAGGTTAGTTTTAGGACACTTACATCCAATTGACTCATCATTTGTTAGGTCTATTACAGTTTGATTATTACTAAAGGATGCAGAAACCATGTCAGGTGCGCTGCCAACCAATTCATCAAACAAACTTTGGTTCTGAACAGCAGATATATGTGCTTTACTGGATTCTAATTCAAATATACAATTATTTGCCTCACATAACTCCTGCTCCAACCGAGAAATGAGCCTGAGGGCCTGCTCATACTCATTCTGGCATTGGTCGAACCCGTCTATTAACAACTGAAGTCTATCCCGTTCTCGAGCAAGTTCTACTGTCTGAGTGTGTAACTCTGCCATGTCTTTTTTCAATGCACTATTTCTATTAAGCACATCTAATAATTCCTGTTCATTTTCCTCCCTTTCCCTATTCATTTGGTTGATCAACTCCTTGGAAACTTTTAATTCTTGCAAGGTCAATTGGAGTTGTGATTCCTCCTGACGTGATAAAGCCTTGCGGGTCATCATTTTGGTAAACAGTAATGAAAAGTCAAGATTAGTTTTTCTAATTTGTAAGTCCAGGTAGTTGTCAAACAATAGTGAGGTTATGTAACTTGGACGTTAAAATGCAATTTACATAAAACTGATTCTATAAAATATTATATTTTAAGATAAATTCCGTAAATACGGAGTGAATTAATTATTGCAAAAGGGAGAACAATGATTCACAGTTAATTTAAATACTAGTTGTCAACGAACTTACCGGCTTTTAACCGGGTGATTTTAAACACAATTTCACTCAAAAGTTGTTTGTATTTTGCACTTATAACACTACACAATATACAATATACTTTTATGAACGTGATTTAATGGATTCAATTCATTGCCACTCCTTAATGACCACTGAGAAACCCCTTGAGATGGGCACATTTGTTTCGTTCTGATGAGACCTATTCGCTACACTTGGTGGTGAGAGTGATGATGGAGCAGGGAGGAAGCCAGTGGCATTCCTTAATTACCACTAGGAAATCCCTCGAGTTTGGGCTCATTTGTTTCGTTCTGATGAGACCTATTTGCTACACTAGGTGGTGAGGGCCTGATGATGGAGCAGGGAGGAAGTCAGTGGCACTCCTTAAAGGCCACTAGGAAACCCTTCGAGTTTGGGCTCATTTGTTTCGTTCTGATGAGATCTATTCGCTACACTTGGTGGTGAGGGTCTGATCATGGAGTAAGGATGAAGTAAGGGTTCGGCTCGCGCATCCGGTAACTAATAGACTCCACTTGAATTTGTAAAACAAATACATACAATCACGCCTTTGAGTTATAATGTTTACGGGGTGGGCAGACACATGAATGGACTGTGAAATCGATTACCATCCATCCATAGCTTGCCATTTATTAAACTAAAAAGTAAAAAATAAATATGTAGTTTAAAAACTATATAAACACACTTTTATAGGAACACGCTTTTTAATTTCAGTTACTGAATAGTCGGTTATTTTGTACTTTATAGTCTGTTCCTATAAAAGTGTGTTTTTTATAGTTTTTTAAACTACATATTTTAGCATTTTGGTTCGGAACCCTGAAAAAAACTTTGCTAGAATGATCCTTTGTTTTATTTTTACGTTTTTGCATTCACAATGCAATTTTTATTATTGATAATGAAATATTAGAAAAAATTGACCCATTCTCCAAGTAGAAAATCTGAAATAGCAATTATGAAAATATCTGGAAATATATTTCATTCGAGTGTCGAGTCTCTCGAGGGACTTGAGGTGGTTGATAATGTCTTCAAATTGATTAAACGCTGGATCACTGCACAGCACGTAGAAGAAATCCGACGCTTCCTCTATTGAGTAGCTCAGCAGTAGAGCATTCGTCCGGACAATGAAAGCCCCTGGATTCGATTCTCGGCGGAACTTGGAGGATGGGTTTTTTCCAAATATTAAATTTTCAATAGAAGATTTTTGATCTTAATCATTGTTTTTCCGTTAGTGTATTAACAGCTGATGAGGTAACCTGGCGTTGGGAGTGCCAGCACGGAAAATGCTTGAAGACGCGTAATGAGGAAGGTCATATGCCGGGGCTCAGCTTGGAGGCTTGCAAGATGTTTTGCAACGACTACGGTGAGTATGGGATGACACACAAATACCTCATTTATGTACATATTTCACGTAAAATGCGTAAAAACGCGTTAATGACGCCGGTAAAATGCCGGGGTTCAGCTTGGAGGCATGCAAGATGTTCAGCAACGAGAACGGTGAGTGGGCTCAATACAGGCACCTCATTGTGAATTTTCCAGAAAATGCGTAAAGACGCGTAATGACGCCGGTCAAATGCCGGGGCTCAGCTTGGAGGCGTGCAATTAGTTCAGCAACGAGAACGGTGAGTGGGCTCAGACAGGCACCTCATTGTGAATTTTCCAGAAAATGCGTAAAGACGCGTAATGACGCCGGTCAAATTCCGGGGCTCAGCTTGGAGGCGTGCAAGATGTTACGGTGAGTGGGCTCAGACAGGCACCTCATTGTGAATTTTCCAGAAAATGCGTAAAGACGCGTAATGACGCCCGGTCAAATGCCGGGGCTCAGCTTGGAGGCGTGCAATTAGTTCAGCAACGAGAACGGTGAGTGGGCTCAAGACAGGCACCTCATTGTGTTTTTTCCGGAAAATGCGTAAAGACGCCAGTCAAATGCCGGGGCTTAGCTCGGATGGCTGCAATTTTTTTTGCAAGGCCTATGGTGAGTGGGAAGCACTTCTTTGTGTATTTTTTACGTTCTTGATACACGGGGACTCTGCATACGGGACCTGAGTGAGGACGAATCCTCATAGTACCATAAGTCCACTGTGAGAGATGTGAAACTCACTCTGTCGGACGGAACCAAGAACGTTTAGACAGAGTTTTCATGAAGTACCTACCGCCGTAAAAGGGTAGACGCAATGCGTCTGTCTGAATATCCTTTAGAAATACAATATGTTCTTAATCTGGGACGAAGAACTATTCTTCAGGTTGGTTAAAGTAAAAAGTTATTAAGTGAGATTATTTTGTCAAAAGTGAAGTCATATAAAGAGCTCTTTCTGACCACCGTTTCAATAAATTATAAGATAGGTATTTGTTTCTTGTGATAGGTAGTAATAGTTCTCTCTTCCTTTCTTTGGTCAGGTCTGTTGTGGCCGAAACCGACAGGCGATGCTGACCTGGGCAACTTCCTGTCCAAGATAAACATGATGAAGATCGACGTCAACATCGTGAACCAGGGCGCGGCTGACGACCTGATGCAGGCTGCGGCCGAGGTCTGTAGAGAAATTCAACTTACATTTAGAGAGGCTTGCTTTATCGGGCTTTTAAATCGTATATAAATATATTATAATAATCATACACCTAACCATTTCACTTCCAGTTTTTTCCACTTGCACATACTTAGGTATCTTAACTATATATATAACTCTCTTGCTTTCTCTTCTCTCATTAGCATTACCTTTGTTATACCTACTTAAATATCAAAATTAAATATTACCTATTATCCTGACCTATGACTTGAGTTTCTCAATTCATTCATCACCTCATGGTATCTCGCACGTTCATTCACAGAATATAGGTAGAGTGTCAAATTATAAGTTGGCGTGCGGTAGAAAAACGAACTAATTATGGGCCTTGACAATAAAGCTACATTTGACATAAAAGGAGGTAAAACGTAAAACACAATAACGGTGGCGACACCCTCTAACGCCAACATAAGCTTGACAAACTATTATAGCAGGGGCGATGATTAACACAATCTTTTATTACCTCTAAATTGATCTTAAAACTAGTAAAAAGAATTTTCAAATGTCTTCAATCGCAGTTTCATAAATACATAATTTATTTGTAGAGATTCAAAAGGATGGTAGCGCTGAGCATTCCAAAGGAAGCGAAACCAAAGACGACTGGGAAAGCTTTGCAAGTGGAACTGGTGAACAGCGACCCTAACTTGAGAGGTGAGTGAGTACCTAGCATAACTATAATGTGGTATAAAAGCTCGTAGGTAATGTGTGTGCAGTGAAGAAAACTAAACAGGATAATCCTAAAGAAAGTGAGAGGGTTGTAGGTAACATGTACCTACCTATCAGAAAGACAATATAGCCCGAGAGCCAAACTAATTCGCTCTATGGAGACTCAACAATAATTCTATATCAGTAATTTCTTAACATTGAAAATTAGATTATCTAGTTTAATAAATAATTCATTAGTAATCCACCAATATTTATGACAGCGACATTAAAAAAAACAAATACAAAGCTTTAAAAAATCTATAAAAAATAGGCAAAAATGGTATAAGTGTTATTCACTTTACATTTGAATACATTTATTATTATCTTTCGTAAAAGTATATAATCCCCCTATATTTGTAAATGAAAAACAAATAAACTTTAAAAAAAACTCTCTACGTAAACTCAAATTGGCATTACACCAGCTATGTTAAAAATGCTATCAGAAACAACCGACTTCTTCCTAAAGTATTAGTTTCCCGTTTTATATCTTTATGGATTTCGACTTTGGTGCTTAGATATGGTTAACATAAACACATGTTAACGATAAAATTGGTGATAGCATATTTGCTGAAGGAATTGCACCATTTTCGGGGTATAACTTTTTTTTTATACCTTCCAATGCGATATTATGTTGGATTCCAAAATATAGTCTAGAAAAACTATATTTAAGGGCCGTTTACAAAAATTTGGCCTGTTATTGAATTTTTTACAAAAATATCAGATAGCTCTTGGGGTAATAGTCTTACCATGAGTTTTTATGTACCTAGTTGTCGCTAGGTTGTCGCTGTATTTTTAGAAAAACCCAAATATTTGACCCATTTTCCTTTGACAAGAAGTTAAACTTATAAAACAAATCGCTTTAATTTTGTTGACTTTCGCGCCGATTTCCCTCTATCCACCAACCTACTAACATTATTATAAAGGGACAGTGTAACGAGTTTCAGCCAATCTTAAGAGTCTCTTAGGATAAATAAAATGAAATAAAAATAAATAAGTAACTTTTTTTACAATTACACCAATTATCTAAGCCCATGGTAATTTCATTGAGAAACTGTGTCATGGAAAACTTAATAACGGATAAATATATACTGTAACAACTACCATTAATACGAAGCCCATGAAGTACCAAACCCCGTCAAGAGATGGCGCTGCTGGTATTGTTAACACTCATCCTAGCCGGCGGTGTCAAGATTTCTTCACGGTTCTATAAGACCCTGTTGTACCTATTGTGCATTATCTTCCATCTTCCAACTGCACCCTACAGAAGATCATATAGGTAGGCTGCAAGGCATAGTCTTCCACACCTGCTGGGAACAATGCTTTTGCAATGGAACGGTTTTTGCGTTAACGAAACGAAACGGTTTTCTGTAAACGGTCAACTAGTTGAAAAACCAGTTGACGTTATTAACTGGTTTGCTAAAACGTCAACAGGTCTGTTGAGACGTTTTAGTTAATAGAAGTAACGGTAAGTTAAACTAAGTAGTTGACGTTTAAAGTCTAAATCATTGTTCATTGCTTTTAACTTAGTCTGTTTGAGTAAACGGTTGAATTGAATAATGAATCTGGACAATAGAATGAAATAAACTTCCCTTCATACTTTTCCAGGCTAAGGTCGTCACAGACGGTGAAGATACTATAATATTTTATCTTAACATAGAATATCGCTCGCCATACAATTCAATGGACCATCACACACGACGAAGATAACATATATTTTCATATTAAGTATCTTAAGATGCTAAGCGATACGGAAAATATATATTTCGTATGTTAAGATACGGAAATATATATTTTGCATGTTAAGATACTATCTTAACATACGAAATATATATTTTGGATACGAAAAGATGTGTATACAGGTTGTCCCGTTTTTGATATGTGTCTAGGATGGTTAGTGAGTATTAAAAATGCAAAATGCAGCATGCAACATTGTGAAGAATCTTTTCCGGCTAAAATGCACCTAATCGAAGATATTAGCGAAAGTTTTTAGCTTATTTCATGACTTTTGAACTACCTCACTTTTTATTTTTTCACAACTGAACTTCGTCGCTATATTATAAAATGTTGTAATTATTTACTAGTATATATTAAATAAGGTTTCAAAGTGCTACGACTCTGGGCCCATATTTTGCACCTTGTTCTTTAAAAGTTTGACAAATTTCTGGAAAACCATTTAATTAAAAGTACATATCCCTGTAACTATCTGTCCTAGTAACAAAATTTAAAGTGTTAATTATAGAAAATTTATTTTTCTACAACATTGTGAAGACTCTTCTCTGGCTCAAATGCACCTAAACGAAGATTAAGGCGAAAATCTGATAAAAATGCCATTTTTTCAATATGGCGATGGCGGCGGGGGCGAAGGGCGAGGAATTGAGCATTTTGCATTTTAAATAAAAATTAAAATAAAAAATAAATAAAAATAAAATTAAAAACTACCGGACCACTTGTAAGCTAAAAACCCTCTATTCACTGGACTAGTACTGTTGTAAGTTTTTTCAGTGTTATTTCGTTCCAATCCAATACCATTGTGTAGTACACACACTATGGGTTAAGTACCTATGTTTTATTTAAATTGTTTGCTTTTTCTAGGTATCATCTTATGAGTTAAAATAAACAAAAGTAGTTTGTCTTATTACTCACCTTATGCATATTGCAAGTCGTTCTTCAGTCGTAATACTTTCTCGCATGTTTGTATTTTTTTTCATAATATCTTCTTTGATCAGATTGTGAATTGCAAGAAATATTTCCTTTGATTTCCTAAAATACATTTGAAACTTTTTCGTTGAGAGATCTTCGTAAAGATTAAATTCCCCGCGTTCTTTTCTAAACGTAATATGATTTTCTATCCAAACTGATCTAGACTTCGAATTAGCTATAGCAATTTTTATATCAAATTCCAGGTCAGAATCATCGTCTGATGAGCTGTCCAATAAGTCTAATAGCAAATCCGAATTGCTAATTTTTGATCGCCCTGTATAAAATGTTTTACAGAATATTCGTCTGCTACCTAGGGCAGATATCGAGAGAGTGAAAAGATTCCAAAATATATCGTATCTTAACCGTGTGTGATAGTTTAAGATGCTATAATATTTTATCTTACGATATCTTAAGATAAAATATTATAGCATCTTCACCGTTTGTGACGCGCTAGGACTGGCTGGTTTGGTGACTTGATATAGTAGGATAAACCAGGCGTACTTAAAAGTTTAGTTCATTTTATGTACATAATCATTCTATGTACATTGTATATATACACAATCATTTTATATACATTTTACATTTATTTTTTATTTATTTTTTGTTTTTATATTTTTTTGTTTTTTTAGCGTTTTTTTAGTTTTTGTTTTTTTTTTGCTTATATACATAAGTACTTCTGAGTATTGTACTTACAACATATTTACACTTTACACATTATTTGTTTTATTTTATTTAAGTAAATCTATCGGGGTTCATATTTACATTTAAATACATAAGTTTTTCGACTTTGTTTGTAGTCAACCTACATCTTCGTTGATTTATAATAAGCCCGGACTTCGAGAACATACGCTCGCAAGGGACTGAAGTTGCGACGATGTTGCAATGTTTTATAAACAATTCCGTCAAATTCGGATACACGTACCGATGATTTTGCCACCATTTCAAGGGACAGTTCCATGTGCCCGTTACACTTTTTCTCGGTAGTACTTCATCCGATAAATACATATCCACTTCTTTTATTGCCATAGAAAGTGGCGTGCCCTCGTTATTATTCTGACCAATAATTGTGTCAAATATTGCCCAAGGACTTAGTTCATCTTTCTGGACGACGTCGCTTGTTTCTGTAGCGGTTTGTGAAGTATTTGTGTTTTTTTGAGATATCAATGTCGCCACAAGATTTCTTACTCTTTCTTTTGTTCTAACAGCTTCGTTTCTATCAGAAAATGCTTGCATCTTGAACCTAGGGTCCATGAAAGTGGCTATTGACAAAGTCCCGCTTTGCTCTATATTTTTGAACCTTTCTTGGAGGCCTAATTTTAACGAAATCGCAACATCTGACACGTCATTTGTTAAATCGGTTTTTGCCAATATTTTATTACATGATTCAATAAGACATCGTTTCATAACAATCACGTAACTTCCTGTTAAATAATTTTGTGCGCTCATCATGCTCGTCACTTCTTCGAACGGCCGTAAAATCTGACAAAGCTGTGTTAAGGTGGACCATTCATCATTGCTGAAGGCTGGCATGTCTTTGTTCACCAAAGCTAGCGTAGAACGTACGGCCTCCTGCAATTCTATAAATCTCTGTAACATATAGAAAGTGGAATTCCATCTAGTTTCGACATCTTGTATTAAGTGCTTTGGTGTTTGTTGTTGTTGCACTTGATACTTTGCGAGTCTCTCTGAAGACACAGTACTTCTTTTATAATGGCCAACGATCGTTTTAACTTTGTCGATATGTACCTTGACCAGTTTCAGCGCATCTTCAACTATCAAATTGAGTGTATGTGCGAAGCAACCAAAATGCTTCCACCCTAAACCCTCTTTAATTGCTTTGGTCATATTTGTCGCGTTGTCACTGACTGCTAAGTTGACTTTGCCTTTCAGTCCATAACTATCAATCAGGGAACTAATCTCAGACGCAATATTCACCGCAGTATGGTTACCAGAAAAATGGCAACATCCCAGTAATATCGTCTTGAATTCCAGGTCTTTAGTTAAGTAATGGCCTGTCACGGCTATGTAACTTTCCGTCACTCGTGACGTCCATAAATCGGTAGTTATGCACATGCTTAATACTTCTTCAGCAACTTGTTGTTTAATTATATGTTCAGTCCGGGTATAAGCCTCTTGTAACATAGAATTCGACAAGGTTTTCCTAGTCGGCATTGTGTACCCCGGGATCCACCGTGAGAATTTTATAAAAGATCGTTCTTCTACTAACGAAAAGGGATGAAACCCATCGATGCAGAGATCCAATAAGTCTCGATCAATTTGTTTTTTTTGTTCCGAACTAATTTTTTTATGAACATAGGTGTCAATAACCTTTTGACGCTTAGAAGCAGGGGCTGGTGCTGGTGGTGGGGGTGGTATACGTGAATTGTCGGTACTAGTACTTGGAATGGCGGGGATATGGTCACCCTCACCTCCATGTGCAGCAACTCTTGGCAACTCAGATACTCCATTCTCCTCGGATGTAAGAGACGCATAAACAGAAATATGTTTTCTTTTTAAATGACTGCGTAAATTTGCAGTAGTCGATTTAAAACTTATCTTGTCTTTACAAATGTTACACACGGCTTTTCCACTGTCACTCTCCTTTTCAAAATGACGCCACAAAAGACTACAGTTTTTACGTGCCGCTGCCGACATTTTAAAGTTATTTTTTCACTTAGGTACTTTTAAAGTTTAAAGTTTTATTTACATTTAATAAAATAGAAGAACTATAAGTTACAGTAGTAACACAAGAAAAGATTCTAAATATTCACTAAATTTCACTTCAACACAGGTAAAGAAAGACTTCCGCGATAAAAAAAATGCGTTGACCTCAACGTGACACTCAAACAAACTAATTAACAAACGCGAACGAGTCAAACAAAACCTGTTTTTCTTGGTCAATAGGCTCGGGTTCGGTCGTTTGCCGGGCAGCGAGCGCTGATTTCCGGACGGATCGGACAAACATAAATATATCTCTCTCACACTCAAACAACTTGAGGCTGGCGGCGTCTCGCTCACTCGTTTTGTTTTAACTACCGTCTCGTTGACGTTTCGTTCGTTGACGACTCTCGCTCGCGAGGTACCATGAACCGTTCGGTCGTCGTTTCGTTCGCGTATGTCGTTGAATGAAACAGGTTGATGAATTCAACTAGTTTTACAAGAGAAAACGGTTGATTCGTTAACAGTAGAAAAACAGTTTAAAAAAGCGGTTCGTTGATTCAACGCCCACTCCTAAACCAAGTAGATTCACGGCTACGCTGCTTCCACCTGGTGGGACAGTTATGCTGTTTTCTACGATTACGTCATCATTCTCTACTAATGTATTGATTTCGTGTAATATACCACCGTACCCAAGCCCAGTCGTTTGATTCTCCGGCCACATTACGTCCAATCCCTGTTACAATACTTAAATACTTTTTGTTTGTAGATACATACTTAGTACACATAGAAAACACCCAGACCAAGACAAATAGACATGTTCATGCACACAAATATTTGTCTTGTTCGGGAATCGAACCCGAGACCTCTGGCGCAGAAGGCAGGTATCCTACCCCTGCGCCAAATCGGTCGTCGAAACAAAGTATTCAAAATCATATGTGGGTAGGATATACCTACATATGATTTTGAGTATTTTTTCATCATGTCTCAGCAATGGGTTCATTCCAACCTGTATATGATGTGATGTCGCTTCGACCGTGTCCTCGAGTTCAATATCCTCAAGCGAGCTGCAAAACAAGATTTTAACATTATTTACATAAACTCCATAAACTGGAACAAATTTAAATCCTTTCTTTGGATTCCAAACGTTCCGGTATTTTTAGACCGTTTATCGTATTTAGGGTCCAGATAAACACGATTGGATGGAAGTGAAATGTTGCATGAGTAGGTAGGTAGGTAGGTATAAACAGGCACCAATTTCACATGAAATTGAGTGACACTGATGTATGCCGCTACTGTAATGTAAACAGGAGAGGGAAACACCCAGGCACCTTCTGTGTGACTGCGGGCCCCTTATCCACAAACGCAGTATCCATCTGGTTCGACACATTATGCGCCCAGAGGAGATTAAAACTCTTAAAGCTAGGAGTATTCTAGACTTCTTGGAAGCCTCCAGGCTAAAAGAGTTACTTTAACCAGGTGGCGAGTCACAATAGATCTTTAGGTCGCAGTGACTACATCTCCATCGGTAGCCGGGACCTTGATCTTGCTGCCGTTGGGGAACTGCATTTTTGTATTTTTAAATGTTATATTTTTTTGTGTTAAACATTGTAAAAATTTAATGTTTAGAAATATAATTTTGTAAGTATTTAAAATGTAATAAAGGGAATAATAATAATAATGAGTAGGTACCCAAAGCTATTTTCTATGATCACTTTTAGATTTTGTTTGATATATATAGGTATTTATCCTTTTAATGTAGGTAATGAGATTTTATGTATGACAGACGCGTGTTTTGAAAGTGTTGTACTTACCTGATTATGCAGGACCTTGTAGAGCGTCTATTGGTATTTGTTATGAATAACAATGACTCCGTGAAACGTACACATTCGGACAATTTTATCGCAAATCTTTTTTCATTGTCCGTCGCATGTCATGAGCCACATACATTTCGCAAAAGATGAGAATTGGGAAACTCAATCAGCATGTTTGGCTTATAAACACACAACTTATCAGGAAAATAAAGGCAAAGTTTGATAAATCGCTCACGAGATCCGGTACCGTAAATATCCATCCTCGTTATTTAATTCAAACAAAGAATAATTGCTACATACTGTGGGTGGGTCATTAGTTACCCATCTAACTCTGTCAATATGGGAAAGCGAAAGACATACTCAGTACTTACTCGTTTGTTAAAAAACAGACTATAGACACTATAACATCTAGTTATACTTAATTAGAATTAAATAACAGATGAGGGTAGAAATTCCTTCTCGTATCTTAGACTATAATATTACAGAAGAAATGTAAGTCATTAGTATTACCTATCACACATTTCATTCATGAACAAGAGCATCAGCATATTATTCTGTGGCATCAGTGTCTTATAAAGTTGTGGAATATGATGATGACGTGTCATTAATGTTACTTGCGTTATATCTCATTACTATAGGATCACATTTTAAATTGTATTACACTACCTCCCTTGGAGATGGCTATTGTAGTCCCGCGGATGCGAAGATTAGCCATTGAAGTGCAGCAGGCGGCGTCGTTGCCATATCGTTTCCAAATCATCCATTGAGATATGGTTCTTAGTAGATTATGTGGTTCTATCTTCTTATTATATCTTAAATTCATGTCGTTCGGCTGACATGATGATGATGATATGATCTTAAAATATAAACCGCAGAGTTTTCCCTGGACATGGACGAGAGCTACGGCCTGCACGTGCGCGTGAAGGACCCCGAGAACGAGAAGACAGGTGGCGTGAACGCGACCATCACGGCGAACTCCTTCTTCGGAATCCGCCACGGCTTGGAGACGCTCTCCCAGCTGTTCGTTTACGACGAGCTCAGGAGCCAATTGTTGGTGAGTTCTCTTAATGATAGATATGTCGCAGGTGGATGGTTCAATCCGCCGGACGGTTAAGTATTTTAGCATGTACCCCTCGGAAGTCCTGTAGAACACGTGATAGGTTAGTAATTTAAGGCGTGCGTGTTAAATTACGTGTTTTTTTTTTGTGACTCCGTAAACTTATTGGAAGATAAAATAGCTTACGGAAAAAAATATCGGCCTAGGCGTTTAATTGAATGGCGGATTCAACCATTTGGCTGCGACAGATACCTACATGTATATCATCTCAATCGTATCACTCTTGTCAGAGTGGTTGTAATCGTGGTCAACAAGAAGTGCTATGTGTAGCCGATGTAGGTTGCTTTACGATCTTCTGCCATCTCTCCCTGTTGGTGGTCAATCTGGTGCGTTCATGGAGAGGCCCATTCACCAGTGTCTTTATTTGGTCGGCTCATCGCATCGGCGATCGTCCGCGAGGTGTAGTGCCCTCCACTCTGCTCTGGACAACTAGACGTTCTATTATGGAAGTTTTGTCCCGCCTTGAAATGTGTCCGAAAAGTTTAAGAATGCGAGATTGGACTATATTCGACAGACGCCTTTTGATCCCGAGCTCTTCTAGGATGGAGATGTTGGTGCGGATTTGCTTCCAGGAGACTCGAAGCATTCGTCTCCAGAACCACATTTCTAAAGCATCTATCGTTGAAAGAGATACATACCTAGGTATAATGTTTATTGTTTCCACACACATGCAAATTTCGCAAAAAAGTTAAATAATTAAGGAGATTCAGGAGATGAAATAATTTAAGGTATTAATTAGCGTTATCAGTTTTAGACAATTTCGCAACATTATATGTATAAAAAATGTGTTTCGGTATCGAAAATTATTATTATTCAGCTTTATGAATCGTGATTAGCCGCACAGTTAGGTATAAATAACCATTAAATAATAAGTTTACCTGTAACCTTACAGTAATTTATCTAGTTACTTCCGTTACTTCCTTCCAATATTGTAGTTACGAGTATATTTGTAGTACATTATAACTCAATGTTTGTGACAAGTTTAGATGAAAAAGGTTTGTTCATATTTCTTAAAAAAGTTATTTCAAAGTTATTTGAAAATTGTTTTTGCATTTAATCGGGTATTTGTATGCAGAGTCAATATGAAAATTTTGGTCCTTTTAAATGTTTTAAATAAACCAACAGAGGACCTGTTTATGCAAATTGATGGCAGTGGCTAATAAAGAGTCAACGGCCTAACCGGTCCCGGAGAAATCATTGATCTCTAACAATGAATTACAAAATCGTACCTACTCGTGTCTACCTAAGTGTGATTAATGTCATTCGATGAATGGGATTTCATAAAGTCAAGTAGGTTAACGCGTAGCAAAGAAAGCCAAGAATTTCCGCCTATGTCTAGTTTATTAATCTAATACTAATACTAGTGGCTCTCCGCGGTTTCACCTGCATGGTATCTGTTCCCGTGGGAATATCGAGATTATATATAGCATGTTACTAAGGAAGAATGCAGCTTTCTAATAGTGAAAGAATTTTTAAATCGGTCCAGAAGTTTTTGACTTTATATGGTACAAACAAACAAAAAACAAAAATACCTACAAATCTTGTCACTGTAACTATCAACTACTGGACCGAATTCAATAGTAAAGTAAAGACGTGATGCTCTACAGCGGGACCACCTTGAGCTACGTTAATTTAATTAGCATCAAAAAAATGTAGAAAATTTGTATATAATTGTATACGCAATTAAAAAAAATGTAAATCTATAGTTTCGTTGTAAAAACGAAATCAATGTGGTCCCGCTGGGGAGCATACTCTACAGCGGGACCACCACTATAATTCCGTTACTGAAGGCTTTTCAAATTTGTTTATGAGACCAAAAAAATGTATATTAAATGTATATTAATAAACTACAGTCAATTTGATCTTTAGTTGGATATTTACCGAATTACGACTAATTTAAAATTTCCCTACGGATTTTGGGTGTCCGTTACCCCAGCCAGAAAGAAGTTTCTAGAGGAAAACGATTTGATTGCATAATTAAGGCAAATTTTGCACAAATATGCGCCAAATGTAAAATGAGTGGGCCTTATACTTTCGAAATAAAACGGAAAAAAACTCTTTCTGTTACGTATGTTCCATCTAGTTACATTGTAGTTAGTTACATTAATGTAACTAGGTTGGAGTTTTATTCCAAGTAGCCACACTATTTAGAAATCCTCACTCGTTTAATGTAACTAATTAAACTTCTTTTCCAGATAGTTACATCGTTAATATTCACTCAGTCATTCATGAAAACATAATAACTACTTTTTAACTAACTTCAAAATTTAAAATCGGCCAAGTGCAAGTCACTCGCCCATGAAGGGTTCCGTACCCACTTAACGTAGTTACCGATAACATACACCTAGAAAATTAGTACTATCATTTTTCGCCAGAAAAAATAACTTTGTACTATTTCATAGTATTCGTCTGAATGACAAAGTTATATTTGCGGTTTCCGAAAACGATTATATTTAAAAAAACTTTTAAAGCCTTCTTAGCTGTGATAGTTTTCCTTTTAACTTCGTCATATTATATACAACTATCGTGAATTTTTCCACGTATCCGAAAACAACCATTTGGCTGGCAGAGGGGACACTTGACCCCAACAAACTTTGCACTTTAAAGCTTAATAATTCACAACCGGATGCCTCAATCAAAAATCTGTTTTACAAACCCGCAATATTTTTAAAACTGCTATTCAGCGACACCCCACGCTATCGGGTAGACAAAAAAAAAATACATCCCCACTTCACGTGTAGGTAACTTATTTATAGGGTATATCTGTAACTATTCTTAAAAGCATTATTTACACCATTGCTCCATATCTTGCTGTTATTTTTAATGATTGCATTGCTGAAGGAACTTTTCCTGACATAATGAAATTTAGAAAAAATATTCAATTATTTAAATATGAGGACAAAGAAGACCCAGGTAATTAGTAATTACAGACCAATATCCATTTTTCCCGCCTTGAGCAAGATCCAGGATGATGATGAATCTTATGATTTTGTAACAAAAGTAATTTTTTGTTGTATTAAGGATCTGTTTATACCATGTGTCAAATTCAAATCAGTGTTTGGAGAAATGTTGCCAGTTAAAAGAAGTAACATAACTACTGTAAAATTTTACTTTCGCAACGAATTCACAATGGCTCTGGGACGAATTTTTATTTCTTTATGTAATATAGGTATGACGCAGGCAGGCATCCAGTAGGTAGCTATATTGATTTTGCAAAACGAGCAATAAGGGCCATTTATCAACTAAGCTCTAAAACTTACATTAGGGAGAAGTTCAAAAAATTGGTATACTGACAGCTGCATCTCAATTTATATTAAATTGTATTCTTTTTGTGCGTCGTCATATTAATTTGTATACTTAACATGGCGATTTGCATGGCCGCAATACAAGAAATAGGAATGGACTTGTAATGCTTTGGTACCGATTAGAGAAGGTACGTGGGTCCTTCATGGGTTAAGGTATACACATCTTTAACAAGATTCCAAGTGATATGCTACCCTTTGAAGAGTTTAAGAATCATATAAAAAATTGCCTCCTCAAGAAGGGCTACTACACTGTTAAGGCATAAGCATAATCAGACGAGGGACTTTTGTCCCCGGCGGACAAGAAGTTCCTGTACGTCCAAAATATATCCTCCGAGGACTTGTCGCGGACTCAACGCATACGGTATGCGGTCATTTCTTGCCCGGAAACGTACTTTACTATCGAGCGCTTAATGCAGACTAAAGTTCTTTGTGTGCGTTGTTGCGCCTAGTTACGTTCGTTCTATATTTTTCCGCGAACTTTTGTCCAGTCCAGTCGCTTGGTGTCTGCGGTACTTTTGGGGACTTTTTGTCCGCGGTACTTTTAGTTCCTTGTGTGCGTTATTCGATACATTTATAAGAGATCTATATCGATGGACAAAAAAGTACTCGGCGGACAGTCCCTCGTCTGATCAGGCCTTAAGTGATTTCTTAAATGACAAAGCAACTTTTTTGATTGAGGCATCCGGTTGTGAATTATTAAGCTTTAAAGTGCAAAGTTTGTTGGGGTCAAGTGTCCCCTCTGTCAGCCAAATGGTTGTTTTCGGATACGTGGAAAAATTCACGATAGTTGTATATAATATGACGAAGTTAAAAGGAAAACTATCACAGCTAAGAAGGCTTTAAAAGTTTTTTTAAATATAATCGTTTTCGGAAACCGCAAATATAACTTTGTCATTCAGACGAATACTATGAAATAGTACAAAGTTATTTTTTCTGGCGAAAAATGATAGTACTAATTTTCTAGGTGTATGTTATCGGTAACTACGTTAAGTGGGTACGGAACCCTTCATGGGCGAGTGACTTGCACTTGGCCGATTTTAAATTTTGAAGTTAGTTAAAAAGTAGTTATTATGTTTTCATGAATGACTGAGTGAATATTAACGATGTAACTATCTGGAAAAGAAGTTTAATTAGTTACATTAAACGAGTGAGGATTTCTAAATAGTGTGGCTACTTGGAATAAAACTCCAACCTAGTTACATTAATGTAACTAACTACAATGTAACTAGATGGAACATACGTAACAGAAAGAGTTTTTTTCCGTTTTATTTCGAAAGTATAAGGCCCACTCATTTTACATTTGGCGCATATTTGTGCAAAATTTGCCTTAATTATGCAATCAAATCGTTTTCCTCTAGAAACTTCTTTCTGGCTGGGGTAACGGACACCCAAAATCCGTAGGGAAATTTTAAATTAGTCGTAATTCGGTAAATATCCAACTAAAGATCAAATTGACTGTAGTTTATTAATATACATTTAATATACATTTTTTTGGTCTCATAAACAAATTTGAAAAGCCTTCAGTAACGGAATTATAGTGGTGGTCCCGCTGTAGAGTATGCTCCCCAGCGGGACCACATTGATTTCGTTTTTACAACGAAACTATAGATATACATTTTTTTTAATTGCGTATACAATTATATACAAATTTTCTACATTTTTTTGATGCTAATTAAATTAACGTAGCTCAAGGTGGTCCCGCTGTAGAGCATCACGTAAAGTAAAGTAAAGTAATCATTTATTCGGTGTTCCATTATATTAGGTATATATAAATAGTAGAAAGCTACATTTTTCGTTTTGTGAATTCTTGTCGTTGCCTTGAACAGATGGTGCGAGATGCGAGCATCACCGATAAGCCAGTGTACCCCTACCGAGGAATTTTGCTCGACACCTCCAGGAACTTCTACACGGTGGAATCTATTAAGAGGACCATTGGTAAACACGTCTATTAAACTAATTTATACTTATTGTTTCTTAAACTGAGTACCTAATACCTATCCAGTTCAGCACAGAGTTCGAGCACCTTCAGTCCTCCTTATTTTGCTTTGCTTGCTTGTATCGAATGTATTACCTACCTGTTTCACGGATTATAGCAGTTGCGCAAACTTATTAAGGGAGTGACGAAATTTAAATTGTAAGCTTGACGTCACTCGGTTTTTATTGCCCATCAATTTTAATGAAGTCTTATATGAATGCCCATAGATGCGATGGCGTCAGTGAAGCTGAACACATTCCACTGGCACATTACCGACAGCCAGAGCTTCCCGTTCCAGTCGACCAGGCGCCCGCAGCTCACCAAGTTGGGGGCCTTTAGCCCTAATAAGGTACGGCTACGGCTAGGTACATACAGGTAGGCTACGAAGTACCTAAATGAAGAGCACATCTTAAATTCTAATAATATATATAACGCAAAATTTGAGCTCGTAGAGACAAGAGACAACACGTTTGATTGTGATTTGACATGTATTATCAGGCGTGACTTGGCTATTGTAAAAAAAAAAAATTGTTATATGTAGCTTACTTTCACCAAAACCACAACATGCAAGATACACCGCCCATCAAAAGCCGCTAACAAAAAAATTACACATGCATACCACGAAACCTATCAGTGCACAATACCTGCAGCTGCAGATAGCAAGACAGCAACACACCTTGCACCTACATACACCGTTAAGACTACTCTACACGTGTTTCGCCCTCGACGACACACCTTGCACCTACATACACCGTTAAGACTACTCTACACGTGTTTCGCCCTAGACGACACACCTTGCACCTACCTACATACACCGTTAAGACTACTCTACACGTGTTTCGTCCTCGACGACACACCTTGCACCTACATACACCGTTAAGACTACTCTACACGTGTTTCGCCCTCGACGACACACCTTGCACCTACATACACCGTTAAGACTACTCTACACGTGTTTCGTCCTCGACGACACACCTTGCACCTACATACACCGTTAAGACTACTCTACACGTGTTTCGCCCTCGACGACACACCTTGCACCTACATACACCGTTAAGACTACTCTACACGTGTTTCGCCCTAGACGACACACCTTGCACCTACCTACATACACCGTTAAGACTACTCTACACGTGTTTCGTCCTCGACGACACACCTTGCACCTACATACACCGTTAAGACTACTCTACACGTGTTTCGCCCTAGACGACACACCTTGCACCTACCTACATACACCGTTAAGACTACTCTACACGTGTTTTGCCCTCGAGCCGGGGCAACCTCAGGAGTTGTTAGGTAGTGCGACATCAAGCACTGAATAATTCCGATTCGGTGTTATGTTTTTTGCGGAAGTAAGCTACATAAATATTTATTTTTCACAATGTATTAAACTGATAAAATTCCATTCACTCTGTTCCAAATTTCATTTAGTCAATTCAGTCGTTCTTGAGTGATTGAATGAGTATCAAACATGCAGCTATAATAATATATTTTCAACTTTCGTATTTATAATAATATATTGGTCTTGGCTTGGCGAGCTTACATAGCCGAGAACATTATATATAATTATCTTATAATTGATTATGTAAATCATATTTAAAATAAATTTTTAAAATCAAAATAAAATAATTTAAAACTAATCGATTTAAAATAATATTTATTTTTATTAAAAACCTAAAAAAAAAAATCCTGGTCACGGCACCATATTTTTTTATATTACCTAAGGCTGAGCCAAGGCGGGCCATCACAAACAGCCGTTTACATGCTAGCCGCTCGTGATGGCTCGCCTAGGCTTGCTCAACATATAAACGCACCATTAGACATTTCGAATACTTGTGCATTATGCAGGTGTACACCAAAGACGCGATCAAAGAGGTGGTGAGGTTCGGGCTGGAGCGCGGCGTGCGCGTGCTGCCCGAGTTCGACGCGCCCGCGCACGTCGGTGAGGGCTGGCAGGACACTGGACTCACTGTTTGCTTCAAGGTTCATATGCAGTTCCTTTTTTATTTTTTTTTGTTATACTATGGGTTCGCTCTTGATACCAATCTTTCTCGAGGAGCAAGAAGACATCTACGATGGAGTTTGCAGATGCCTGTGCAATCTAATCTTGAGCAGACGCAGGAAGGGCGTTCTACTCTTTTGCGGATTTGCAGTTTCATTGATTCCAGAATAATCGCTTCTTCATTGACCGATATGCGTCCACCGATGTTGTGTCGGGCCGGCCAATGAAGAAACGCCAGCGCCAGCGCACGTCAGCGAAGGCTTGCAGGACACTGCACTCACTGTTTGCTTCAAGGTCATTTTAAAGGCAGTTTCATTGATTAGCGATCAAAGCGGTGGTGAGGGACACTGGGACTCACAGTTTACTTCAAGGTAATTTTAGAGGTAGTTTCATTGATAGCGATCATAGAGGTGGTGAGGTTCTGGCTGGAACGTGGCGTGCGCGTGCTGCCCGAGTTCGACGCGCCTGCGCACGTCGGCGAGGGCTGGCAGGACACTGGACTCACAGTTTGCTTCAAGGTCATTATAAAGGCAGTTTCATTGATTAGGGGGCCATTCATTTATTACGTCAGACTATTTTCACTAGTTTTTAACCCCCTCCCCCCTATTATAAGGAAAAATAAGAATAGGCCGACCCCCTCCCTCCCCTGTTTGATATTTATTACGTAAGAATCTAAATATTGAAGAACATGAATACTCGTTTGGTTTGTTTTAATGTTTATTTTTCAAAGTAGCAATTTTTAGAAGTGTTCCACATGGCAATGGAAATCGTTTACCGATACGCATCCAAGCGAACCTCGGCAAAATAAAACATGGTCGACCCTCATCCCCCTTACATAATAAATTAATAGCGATCAAAGAGGTGGTGAGGTTCGGGCTGAAGCCCGAGTTCTGGCAGGCGAGCGCTGGCAGGACACTGAACTCACTGTTTGCGTCAAGGTGATTCTAAGCAGTTCTTTTTTTATTTTTTTTGAAGTGAGAACTTCTTTAGTGTTGTTGTGCAATTTTTGTGATGGGTAAAAATGTTAAAGGAATCAATACGGTTTAACTCCTGTCTAAGTAAGAGGTCCTGTCCTACTTTCCTTTTTAATACTTTATGTATCATAAAAAATTCACATACTCAAATTGGTATAAAGAGTAAAAAACCATAACCTGAAAACCATAGCGGATGATCCATAGTTACGCGCCCATCTTAAGATACTTCGCGTGGACGATATGACCGCATTGGAGGATAACCTCCTCCGGGTGTTGTCCGCGCTGGTGGCCTCTGAAGTATTCATAATCTATTTCGTAATTAATTTGTTCCTTTTACTAACTTATTTTTTAGTATCTTTTATTAACTAACCCATGGATCTTTGTTGTCTGTAATAAATGAATTTGGATTTGAATTGAATTGAATAAATTCTATGGTCAGGCTGAACCGTGGCAGAAATTCTGCGTGGAGCCGCCGTGTGGACAACTCGACCCGACCAAGGATGAGCTCTATGAATACTTGCAAGATATCTACACCGACATGGCCGGTATGTTGAATACAGGGTGTCAGGTTGGTCAGTCGCGAGCCCAAAACCACAGCTTGTACTCATAATATTGAACAACTTTCCCCAAGAAACACGGGTCGAAACGTGACAAAAAATTCAGTGCTTCCGCGTGCTCCTACTAATTACTCCTACTGATAGGAGCACCAGGACACCCATGTCCTGATGCTCCTACTGCTAAAGGAAATTGTGAAATGCCAAGTAGGAGCCTTAAGACATTACAAAAATAGCTTCCGGGTGCTCCTACTAATTACTCCTACTGGTAGGAGCACCTGGATACCCATGTCCTGATGCTCCTAAACTGCTAAAATAAATTGTGAAATGTCAAGTATGAGCATTAAGACATTATAAAAATAGAATTGCTCATTTGCATACTGTGATTCAAATATAGGTGAATACAGTTATCTAAGTACAAAATAATAAGAGTCGCGACTTTATAAGTTTTAAGATATAAAACCTCCTTTTGTTTGTTATACTTATTACTTTATGGTGAAGTCCTCTTCATTTAAAACAAATTAATAATTATAAAAAATTGTTTAAAAAGGATTTTTTGTTTGAACAATATGTTAATTTGTTTAATATTTGCTTAAAAAATATTTCTTTTAATTTTTGCTTAAAAAGGGATTTTTTGTTTGACTATACAATATGTTATGTGATAGGAGCAGGAGGAATTAAATTTAGAATATTACATTATTCCTCGTTGTTTTTATGTTCAGTAGGAGCATCAGGACATGGGTGTCCTGGTGCTCCTATCAGTAGGAGCACGCGGAAGAACTGAACAAATTTATCGTCTCCCATACAAACTGCACAGTCAGCTTATAGATTTTGTTTGAAAGGACCAAAATATTTTTTCTGATTTCGACCCATGTTTATTGGGGAAAGTTGATCAATTTGTGGTTTTGGGCTTGCATTGCAACTGACCAAAGTAACATCCTGTATAGCTATAATATTTACAAAATATCATCATCATCTGTTTGGTTTTTGTACACACTATTGGGGCACAATAGGGATGATGACTGATTTTGAAAAACTACTCGTAACTACTTAGGTACAATGTTTTTTCACATCTATCCTTTTAGAGGGATATGGAGAATACGTAGGTAAGTATATAAATATGCCATGACCATGAAATACTACGAAGGCCTAATATAAAGGGTGTTATGGGCACCGTTGCAAAAATTTTAACCATGGCTTCAGACCATCATTTTATTTTATTTATTTATTTTATTTATTTATTTATGGACAACCAACAAGTTCATTCACTTAAAACTAAACATTATTATTTATATTATCTAAGGGATACAATTCTAAGTGATGTCTTATTTATAGGCTGCCACGGCATGTGTAAATTGCATTCAACTTACGGACTAAGCAGAACATGCAAACTAATTACAAATTTATCTTTAAACTAAAATAAAAAAAATTGAAATATACATACGTATGAAAACATGTAAAGGTGCAGTTCATAAAGCACATAGACACCAATATGGCCAAAACTATATTTCACCCTATCTTGGGAGTTATAGAATTGACGAAAGTTCCATATTTACTAAATAATATGTCGATATTAGAATTGTTCGGTAATTTATTATAGTAAGATTGCATGCGATTAAGTGATGAGAAATGACCCAAATTACTTTTAAATGTTTTCGGCTTAAATAACTTATATTTCGAAGGGCGTGGCAGTTTGTAGGGAGTATAGAATCTTACATTAGATAATAAATCAGGGCAATCAAGCTGCCCGTTTACAAGCTTATACAAGAACTTTAAGTCGGTAGCTTTTCTTCGATTTTCTAAGTTTTGAATTTTGAAATAGTCTAAACGTTGACTGTAGGAAACAAGCTCTTTTGCCATACGACATTGAAAAGTTAAATGCCAAAGAAATCTTTTATTTATGGACTCAATCCTGTTTTATGAATTTCGTAAAGGGGTGACCAAACACAACTGCAGTATTCAACTATCGATCTGACGAGACAGTTATACACACAAATTTTTGTTTGAACGTTCCTAAACTCCCTACAATTGCGCAATACAAACCCAAGTACTCTAAAACTCCTTGAGACAATATTTCCTATATGGGTATTAAACATTAACTTATTGTCAATAACAACACCCAGGTCACGGATTGTATCAAACTCCCTTAGCTTTTGATTATTAATGGAGTAGGAAGAAAAATGCGGTTTGATTTTTTTGGAAAAATGAATAAAGAAACATTTGTCAGCGTTCAATTTCAAACGATTATCACTTATCACTATCATACTTAACAACGTATCTACAGCAAGAATTTTTTGTCGGAAATAAAAAAAAATCGACGTTTCATACAAATTTAGCAACTAGGTAATCGGAACATTTTGTATGGAGAGTCGAAATATTTTTTCATTTCCGACAAAAAAATCTTGCTGTGCGTTGTTCAGCATGATGGCCTGAAGCCATGGTTAAAGTTTTTGCACCGTTGCAAAAACTTTAACCCCTTTTTGACGCATTTGCTATCTACTTCTACGAATGACTAGGAGGGAATGTATCGATACCTTCTAAAAATACTAGACTATGGGCCCTAAAAATCCATGTAAAGTTTTATAAAAACCTTTTCTATTAGCAACTGATTAAATAAAAACCTTTAATGCCCATTTGCACTAAACTCGGGTTGAGCTTGTCATAGATAAGATACATCTTAGCTTAGAAACAGCCTAAAACAGCCGAGCTAAAATTTTTGTTTGCACTGACAGACTACGTCGTAAATTAGTCATCACCTTGCTAAAAGAATGAATGAATGAATTCAAATATTAATTGTTTATGGATTTTAAACCTGGCGAGGTAAAGTAGGTCACTGGATATTTTTTTGGTTGAAACTTCTCATTGATTCCTTCGTTAGTTAAAAGGAGACAAAAGCTAAGGCGTTGTCTATTTTATTTGGTAGGAGTAATTCACCGAGAAAAGAAAAAGTCAACTGAGCTCAACTGTCAGGAAAAACATAAATACAGTGCGCAACCCTTTCTGTTCCGGTGGCCAAAACTAGAACTAACGAGTTTTGTTTTTAATGTCATTTTGCTAATACTTTCATGTTTTGCTGCTAAACATAAGCGCCGCTGTCATGGGAACAGAAAAGATTGTCGATCTGTAATATTTTTTTAAATAAATGAGGAATGACGTATGTTACATGTGTTGTGTCTCTATCTAGCAAACAAGAATACAAAAGCCACAAGCTTTTCTGTTCCGGTGACAGCCGTGACACAGGAGTCACTTGCAATACGAAATTAACTGTCAAAATGGACTGTCGTATGAAAACTGTTTTAGTTCCAAAGATAATCACCGGAACAGAAAAGCTTGTCGCACTACTCTTTGCTCACAATGCCACAGACAATAATCTCTGATATAGGTATTTCTTAAGCCTTAGGCGCTCGATATTGGGCCCGTAAGTTAAGAATAGCCAAAAGTGCATTTAAGAATGTCCTAAGGTTAGTGCAAAGCAATTTTTTGTTAAGAATGTCTTAAGTTAGCTAGGAAAAGACTTAGGCGATTTTTAAGTTTAGTGCAAACGGGTGTTAGAGGGCGTCACTTACAGGGTACTTACCGCCTTTAATTTTTGGATATATTTTATTATTTAAGTACACAGCCTTAAGGCCGGGAATACACGTCCGATTTTTCTCTCCGATAGTCTGATCCGATATTCTGATCAGACTAGGTATACTTACCTACAAAATAAATAATACATGCAAACAAACCATTTCTCAGAGTTATTCGAAACCACGGACATGTTCCACATGGGCGGAGACGAGGTGAGCGAGAAGTGCTGGAACTCGTCGGCCTCCATCCAGAACTACATGGTGCAGAACCGCTGGGACCTCACCTCCACCAGCTTCAACAAGCTGTGGAACTACTTCCAGAAGAAGGCTCAGGACAAGGCTTACAAGGTATTAAAGAGGAAAGATTTGATTGTTTGTTTGTTTGCATGAATAGGCTCCGAAACTACTAGACCGATTTAGAAAATTCATTGGACCATTAGAAAGCTACATTCTTCCCTTTTACATAGGCAGAACTTTTGCATAGGCACGTCATGTTGAGTTGAGCGTAAGTTGGCAACGTCGCGCTATGCTGAGCGTCACGTATTGAGTTTGATCAAGGGCTATTAAATAAGATCTATAAGTACTAATATTATAAAGCTGAAGAGTTTGTTTGTACCTATGTTTGAACGCGCTTATCCCAGAAACTACTGGACCGAATTGAAAAATTATTTTTGTGTCGGGTTGTCCATTTATCGAGGAAGGTTTTAGGCTTTATATTATCCCGATATTTCCACGGGAACGGATACCACGCGGGTAAAACCGCGAGGATCCGCTAGTAACTTATATAATTTCAAATTACCGTATTTATGTGTTTAATTGTTTGTTTACAGGCATTCGGAAAGAATATCCCTCTTATTCTTTGGACAAGTACTCTGACAAACTATGAAAATATCGAAAAGTACTTGAGCAAAGATGACTACATTATTCAGGTGAGTGCTAGTCTCTTCAGTTAGTTAATACCGGGGGCTGCCGCCTACCTAACTTTATGGATAAGTCTGAACTTCATACGTTTTTTGGAACTTTAACTCAATTTTATTTAAAAAAATAGCCAATCTAAGTTCCTTTTCAAATGACAGTTGATTGAAGCCCATACCCATACTACCTAGTTACCTACCCATATTTTATAGCCGGTAGCCCCCTAGATAACACTTTTTGATGTAGGTAATATCCTGGAACGGATATATCCATAGGTACGGCCAAATCGACGAATTCGGTGAACTACCCCTAACGTCTTTTCGTGAGGCTGGCATTCTAACCTTTCACTTGTAGTCTCTATCCATAAATTGTTTACCTATTCCTAGTTTAATACATAGGTAACCAAATAGTAAAAGGGTGTGCGAGTAAATGGCGAGGCACCAGCCACTCGAAAGGAAGTAAGGGTCTACTCACACGTACCACAAGCAGAACCACACCACAACCACTAGCGATAACGCAATCACATCGACATTTTGTCGCACAACCACAACGCAACTGCAAAAAGCTGCATCGACACTGTTCACATCACACGTACCACATTTTGTCGCTGCGATGTGGTGTACTGGTGTGGTTGTGGCACGTGTGGGTTCTCGGTAAGAAGTGGTTCACCGAATTTGTCCCCGACTGTACCTACCTACTCCTAAAATGTTTGCATTATCTGATTTTAGGTGTGGACCACTGGATTAGACCCTCAGGTTCAAGGTCTTCTTGGCAAAGGATATCGCCTCATTATTTCCAATTACGATGCTCTCTACCTTGACTGCGGATTCGGCGCTTGGGTTGGCAGCGGTTGGTAGAATTTAGTTTGGCGTTTAAATCCCCTAGTACAGGATGGCCGATCCCGTTGGCCGATCATGGTTGGCTATCGTCTACAGCATGAAGTTTGACTTAATACTCTGAGGTAACTGGAGCTCTCACCCTGAATAAAAAAGTGTCGCCAGCAAATTTGACATTTATGTATGTAGTGGCAGGTAGTGGCTGTCAGCTGTCTCATATGACCATACGTATTTTTTTAAAGTGTATGTGAGACGGAAGACAACCACTGTGTTATTTGTGGTATTCAAAAAATTGTTCGTACTGCACTCTCCAGTTACCTCAGTATTAAGTCGAGCTTCATGGTCTACAGGGTCAGTTTGTGTGCATTTGCAACGGCAATCGCACGCAAACTACTGTGGCAATGTCAAATGAAAGAAGGTTGCGAGCGAATATAATGTAGGTATTTATTTCTAACAAACACATATTTGTTTCACACAACTCAACAAATAATAAATTTGAGGGTGTACATTATACCTATACCAAATTGTACATGAAAAATTGTCACACATAAATACGCGCGCGTATTTGTATCGCCGTCTCAGCTGGTACGATGCAGACGTAAGAATGTTGCCACAATGGTCATCCAACGCCTTCCTGATCAGAAGGTCTAAGTAGCCAAATGTCCAACAGCGCGAAACGTCTGATGAGCAGTAAGTCTAATTAGCAGAATGTCTATGTAGCAAAACGTCCAACTATCAAATGGTCTGTATAGCAGAACATCTATTTAGCAATTCGTCACAATATCAAAATGTCTGGATACTAAGGCACGAAATTCAACACACAAATTACATCGGGAGGGAAACGGACACGGAATTATAATATGTACGTACGTACAGACTTGTACATACCTACAGATTCTTTGGTCTATGTAGCTTAAATCATATCTTTTTGATGGTAACTGACAATTTATTGTCAAGAATGCTATTTGATTAGCATTACATGAAGCTCTTAGAAAAGAAGCGCTTTGGCAAGATCGAAAATACAAGAATATGTTATTTGAAGGAAATAAAAGAAGGAAGATCGATTTAATGTTTAATGCCAAATACAAAAGAGCTGCAAAAGTTTGAGGGCCAAAAAGATAGTCCCTTTGAATTTTTGATACACCTTGGTCATATCAAAAGAATAAGTAAATAAATGCAGGGGAATTTGTGCGCCTAATATCCTAATAATATTTATGGCGCTACTAGCTTTTTAATCCAGATTTTGTTTTTCTCAAATAAATGTAATGTAATTTATAAATCACTTTTCCTTTTTATCATGAGTGTACACATTTCACAAATGACTTTTTGCTAAATAGATGTTCTGCTATACAGACCATTTGATAGTTGGACGTTTTGCTACATAGACATTCTGCTAATTAGACTTACTGCTCATCAGACGTTTCGCGCTGTTGGACATTTAGCTACTTAGACCTTCTGATCAGGAAGGATCCAACGGGATCGGAGCGGCCATTCTGCCCCCTGATTCACAAACCGTCCGAAACGCTCCCGACCGCGGAATGTATGCCCTGTCTCTGTCACTCACTATTGAATAGACAAAGACAAAGCACAGAATTCGAATACGATTCCGTTTCCGACGGTTCGTGAATCAGGGGGCTCTACCTGGGGATTTACGTTTCAGTGGTTGAGATTATTGCTATTGGGCATAACTTGAATTTACATGATCTTGTGAATGTTCTAGGAAACAATTGGTGTTCTCCTTACATCGGATGGCAGAAGGTATACGACAACAGCCCAGCTGTGATGGCGCTCGAGCATAAGGATCTCATTCTTGGTGAGTTCACGGGATCTTCTTCGATTTATATCCATATGTTACTATTGTTACTACATTTTTATTTACTGAAAACTTTTTCTTTCTAGGTATATACACCGTGAAGTTTTACTGGTTAATTTCCCGAAAATTACTTGAAGTACTTACTCATCAATACAAACAACTTTTATTATAGGAACAACTCTGAAATCGTGAAAATCAGCTGTTCTATACACTTGTTGAGGCAAGATGTTTCGCCAGATATTCAGCGAAAAGGGAAGTACTTCCTCCGAGCTAGGAGTCTGTGCTCGGGGACCGCGGCCCAACTGTTAGTAGTTGGAAATTGTATTTATGCGACGCAGCTGATAAACTCTGTTAGCGCGATTCATGTTTCCATACAATTCTTCAGTTCTGTCTTGACGTAGTGTGTGACGTCAGGCTTGCGCGTCGATGTTTACATTCGTACTTTTCGCTGATCCTGCATTTCTTCAATACTCGGCGTCTTGCTTATGTTGCGATGTGAGTGCGTCGCTACACACTTAAATCGAGTTGATTTGAAAATTTGTATGGAACAGCTGATTTTTTTTCGCGATTTCAGAGTTGTTTCCATAGTACAAGTTATTTGTATTGATGAGTTCTTTAAGTAATTTTCGGGAAATCAATCAGTAAAATTTCATGGTGTACTTTTTTATAAGTATTTAACTATTATTCGCAGTAAAGTCAGAACAACAGTTTTGTGAATGACCAAGCAAGCGTGGTTCACTATTTTTTTTTGTACATAACGGGGTAGCACTTAGCCTTCATCACACCTGATGTTAAGTGGTGTTATGGCTGAAGGTGGAAGCGCACTACTCCCGGAAACCTCAATCACGCTATCTTATCTCTAACTGCCGGAACCACACAACAACCCGGAAACAAAACAAAGTCCTAACACCAACCACTAGTCTGTTTGCTTAGTACCAGTAATTGTCACCATAAGTTTGGGCGTGACCGCTTTTGATTTCCGGTGCAGTAAGCAAGAACCCCGCATTTACGCACTCTTATTTATCACTAGCGAATCCTCGCGGTTTTGCCCGCGTGGTACCCTTTCCCGTGGGAGTATCGGGATAAAATATAGCCTAGTCACTTGGGAGTTGGGAAGAATGTATCCCTTTCTTATGTTCAAATTTTTTTTTAAATCCGTCTAGTAGTTTCGGAGCTCGATGCAAACAAACAAACAAATCTTTCCTCTTTATAATATTAGGACCGTATTATAGAACAACACTCAAGTGGAGATCTCTTCTCTAGTATAGTTAGAAAGGGATGATAGTATTCGTTCCATGTATTTGCATCCCTTTCTGACTATACTTGAGAATGTTGAAGGAGATCCGAAAGCAAGCGAGTGCAACCTACATGGTGTCTTTGACTCGATTATTATCTTGTGTCAAATGTCACTGTGATTACTCTTTTCGAAATCTCTGTACCTATTGCTTATCGTTTTTTCATGTTGTAAATAAAAGTCTGTTCTTATAAATAATAAGTGTTTGTTCCTTCTCTAAATAGCTTCCACATTAACTACGCTTTGCTACAACAGGTTATGGTTTTGCTGCAATAAACAGATATTACTTACTTTATATGTCGACGACGGATTAGTGGCTGCTTCAGACAAACAGCTTGCCGATGACTTCCTAGAGAAGCTGAAAACAAAACTTAAAATTACGACAAATCCCGCGACATACTACTTAGGAATGGAAATCAGTCAATGTAAAGACGGCATGATCGTAATCCACCAGGAAGCCTATACAAAGAAGGTACTTGAACGATTTAATATGGCTAATAGTAATCCTATCTCAACACCGATTGACGCCGCAGAAAAATCGTCTGTAACACAATTGGACGTGGAGAAAGGAAACACAGAGGAGAATAATTTCCCGTATCGCGAAGCTGTTGGTGCACTAGCATACCTCATGGTCGCAACCCGTCCTGATATCGCCTATGCCGTTGGTGTAGTATCACGCAACTTAGAAAAGCCAACCAGAAGTGACTGGAACAGAGTTAAACGTATACTCCGTTACCTAAAGGGAACTACGTCTCTTGGGATCCAGTATAAGCCGAAGACCCTGACACAGCCAGAACTGGTAGGATATACCGACGCCGATTATGGTGGTGATGCTACTACCGGACGATCCACCACTGGAATTGTATGCCTATATGCCGGAGGTCCAGTATCATGGACAAGCAGAAGGCAAACTTCAGTAGCACTGTCCACTACTGAAGCGGAATTAGTGGCTGCCAGTGAAGGGGCCAGAGAATTAGTTTGGCTGACAAGAATCTTTGAAGATTTGACAAAGATAAAGAGTGTGCCGAATCTTCATGTTGACAACGAAGCAGCTGTACGATTGGCACACAACCCGGAGTTCCACAAACGGACGAAGCATATTCGCATCCGACACTTTTATGTCCGAGAACTTGTGTCTGCAGGAGCAATATTTGTTAAAAGGATTGGGACTAAAGATCAGGTCGCAGACATCATGACCAAAGGACTGCCGAAGCCCACCTTTGTGAACATCAGGTCTGCACTAGCATTGTTTTAGAGGGCGTGTTGAAGGAGATCCGAAAGCAAGCGAGTGCAACCTACATGGTGTCTTTGACTCGATTATTATCTTGTGTCAAATGTCACTGTGATTACTCTTTTCGAAATCTCTGTACCTATTGCTTATCGTTTTTTCATGTTGTAAATAAAAGTCTGTTCTTATAAATAATAAGTGTTTGTTCCTTCTCTAAATAGCTTCCACATTAACTACGCTTTGCTACAACAGAGAAGAGATATAACCACTTGGCAGTCGTTCTATAATACGGACCTTCCTTATATTATTTATTGTAATCTTCCAGGAGGTGAAGCTGCCCTATGGTCGGAGCAGTCGGACTCGTCGACGTTGGACAGCCGCTTGTGGCCGCGCGCGGCGGCGCTGGCCGAGCGCCTGTGGGCCGAGCCCGCCACCACGTGGCTCGACGCCGAGCAGCGGATGCTGCACACCAGGTGACCTTGACCATTGGCGACCTTGACCCTAGACGACCGTGACCCTAGACGACCTTTACACTAAGCGACCTTGACCCTAGACGACCTTAACACTAAGCGACATTGACCCTAGACGACCTTTACACTAAGCGACATTGACCCTAGATGACCTGATGACATTGACCCTCGACGACCTTACCTTAGACGACCTTGACCATAGATGACCTGATGACCTTAACCCTTGACGACCTTACTTTAAGTGACCTTGACCTTAGACGCCCTTACTCTAAGTGACCTTGACCCTAGACGACCTGGACCATAGACAACCTGCCCCTGTACCGACTTTACTAGACGTTTAAAGCCCATATAAGGACCGAATAATGGGCTTCTAATGTCAAATGAAGCCCATGTCCATATTGTCCATACCCATATTTATTAGCCGGTAGCCCCCCTGATGACCTTGACCCTAGACGACCTGACACATTTTAGCTGTCTTCCGGATCGCACGTTTCTCCCGCCAGTCTGACGTTCACAAGTGCTGTATCGAGCTAAAATGTATAAATTATTTAAATTTTCTATAGACCCGGATAGCCGGGAGGGTCGACGATATCTATGTTGAGAGTCATAGCCACACTGGTCTGTGGTCCTCCATGGCGTACGGCGGCATAAAAGCAAGCAGTAAAAAAACTGACCTTGACCCTAGGCGACCTTGACCCTAGACGACCTTACTCTAGACGACCTTACCCTTGGCCCTAGACGAACTGACGACCTTTTAGCTGTCTTCCGGAACGCACGTTCCTCCCACCAGTCTGCGAGATGGCTAAGCCTGCCCAGAAATCTTGCGAGGATCTTAGGATTAGCGAACCTGTTATATTACATCTAGTATCGTCACATAGCCGCCCGCGCCTTCCTAATGAGCGGTACAGCGCTTTCGGCCAAACCATTAGATATTGCACTAGAACAGATTGCAGTACATATTTTTCTTCTTACAGGGAACGCTTGGTGCGCATGGGAATCCAAGCAGAATCGATCCAACCGGAATGGTGCTATCAGAATGAAGGATATTGCTATCTCTAAGTCTCAAACTATTAATTTTATTATTCTGGCTTTGATTATAGGTAACTTATCTTTTTTAGATGCCAAATTAATATAAAAAGGCTCGAATGTGTGCCTCAACTCTTATTATCTATTCATTATGAATCACTGTGATTGTAATTTATGCTAAAAGTATTTATGTACACTATGCCTATTTTATTTAGCGTATAATTCTAAAACTCATGTCGATTAACACTTGTGATCGTTTACTGATACACACTTTATGTATTAATTAATGTATTAAATTTAAGAAATAGATTTTTACAAATCTTCATGGACTTGGATTTCATTTCAATACCCAACCCAACTATATATTTAGTATGGTTAGAAACACATTTAAGCAGTGTGGTGTGGCGCAGAGCGATCTGGCGCGACGTCGATCGCTCGGCTCCGATTTTGCTTTTTACTACTTATGTTCTCCGATTTCTCCGTCAATAATGGGCCAATTTTAAAATTATTTTTTTTTGTTTAGAAGAGACCAATTCATTATCATGTAGGGTTGTTAATTTTACTGGTAAAACAGTACCTATTAAAGTGTTTTTAGTACACTATACTTTTTAATTTTATAAAAATGTATAATTCTGATTTGAAAATAAATTACACTAAATATTTCTAAAATCGGTTCAGTATTTTTTGAGTTTATCTATTACAAACAAACAAAGTGTATTTATAGTATTAGTATACATAGTATACAATATAGTAAATTGCATCTCGTATTCATTCATCATCATCTTATCATCGTAATCATCAACATATTTTTTTGGATTTAATATGTTCAAGTAAGAACAAAAATTGTTTTCAAAATTAGAAGAAAACATAATGCAGATGTTAGCTCGGCAACGACTCGATTGACACACTGATCAGATCAAAAATTTCGTCAGAACGCGCCGCGCTACGCCACACTAGTAAAGTGTGCACACCCGGGTCGACGCTGCGCTGCGCTGCGCCAAAGAAATGTGTTTCCAATAGTCCTGTAGCCCGTGGACATTCAAATTACGAAAAAGGTTACCGTTTGTCTTCGTGAAATTATTATAGATTTCGCCATTGTATATGCTATAAGCGAAGTCTTAAAGATCGTAACTCGCCGTAACCATAATAGTGATAAGTTTAAAATCTCCAATTATGTTAGTTATTTACATTTCTAGGTTACCGCATTGTTTCGCTATTGTCATGTTGTACAGCTTTGTCTAATTACCATACGTAATAGTAAGACTATGGAAAGTTGCCAAACACAAATTTAAGACCAGAATCAGATGTAGTCCGACCATTTTGATCATAATTTACATTTTTGAGTTACCGTTAAAAATTTATACATCTGTTAGTAGGCCCTCTGAACAAACCATATACTTATTTTAAGACTGTTTCTGTGGCCGGTTTAGATTTTAAGACTCATTTGGTTCATGAAGAAGAAATGCGAAAATGGCGTAAGTAAAAGCGCATTGAGTAAACTTACTTCTGCAAAACATAATGGAAGACTTAAAACTTGAAGGACAATGAAATCTGGTAACTGCCCCCCTGTCAGATTACTATAAATAAAGAGGAAATGCTAGTTCCTAATATTTTGTCTAGTTTGTTATGCCAGCTCTCTCTCTCTCTCTCGGGGTGCGAGCTAGATAACCTCCACGCGTGCTCACCTGCTGCTCGTCCCACTCTATGTTCGCATACGCTGGGAAGAACAGTAGGAGGGATGGTGCACCCTGGGCGCCACTGTAAGTAATTTTCTTGATTGTAAGTAATTACTTACAGTGGTGGCAGATAATCTAGCGAAACCCAATCCAAGGTGTCAGACGTACCGTCGCCGAGGGATGCGTGGCCAAGGGGGAGCTTGGTTCCGAACAATGTCTCCCCAGGGAGATGGCAATCCTAGATCAGTAATTTTGCCTTACTCGAGCAATCGGAGCTCTGCTCGAGTGGACCTGTTCTAACGCCTAGCAAAGTGGCAAGTTGTACTCTTTGGTATTCTGTAAAACTTGCCGCAGCGTATGAATGTGGTATTTGGTGCTATAGCCTTTCCGGAACCCGGCTTGTTCTGGAGGTTGGAAGTCGTCGAACCTGCGAGTGAGACGATTCGTAATGACTCTCGAAAACAACTTATCGATATGGCTCAGAAGCGAGATGGTTCTGTATTTCTTCAAGAGAGTCTTATCACCCTTCCTGAAAAACGCTTCTGCCCCATGCCTTTGGCGTTTTGACCTCGAGGATGACTGAATTGAAAAGCTTCTAGAAGACTTTAAGTATCGGGTGTCCATCGTTTCAGCAGCGCCACGGTCTCCGATTTGCTTGAAAAAAATACACCATGCAGGCCAATTTTTTACCAGCCGGGAAAAAATACGATTGATTTTTTCCCCCCACTGGATCCGAGGATATACGGGGATTTCTGTGGCGCTGCTGGAACGACGTCGTCCTGGCAGCGCCCCGCTATTTCTCATTAATTACAAAAGCTATAATCGACAGATTCAGGAGTAATCGTAGGTCACTTGGGGCGCTGCTGGGACGACGTCGTCCCAGCAGCGCCACGGCCGAATCTCAGCAATTCGATTTTTTTACTGAAAACAGTGTGCCTGTATATTTAGTTCCTTCATCATAGGGTACGGAAAAAATTGAATTTCTACATTTCATCATGGAATAATGATTTTATAGGCATCGAAAAATTATAACCTCAAAAAAAATTTTTTTTGCTCTAACGCCTTTAATTGATGTATTAAATAGCATTTGCGCATTCTTTTATCTTCCTATAAAGGGAAAAAAATAAACCACTCTCGCAGCATTAACTATTCCAGAGAAATCCTAGGTTTAGATTGTGTTCCTACATTTAGGCATCGTTCCAGCAGCGCCACACCCAGTACAGCATGATCCAGGGCACCTGTCACCAAACTGAGCATGCCAATATTTACTACTACCATAGCGAACACGGGAAAAAATCTGATAACGAGTATAACACAGCGAATTTCCGAGAAATAAGCCTTTGATTCAATATGCCATACAATTGGTACATTCGAGTAGAAAAGTTTTATTTAAATTCATTTTAGTGCCACAAACTTGGGGGCTTTAAGCCTCCAGTACAGGCTGTCCGATCATGTTGGCCGACCATGATGGGCCATCGTGTACAGGGGCGGTTTGCGTGTGATTGCCGTCTGCGAGCAACGCAAACCGCTCCTGTACACGATGGCCCATCATGGTCGGCCAACATGATCGGCCATCCGGTACTGGGGGCTTCATACTTCATGTTTACCGGGCTTGTCAAGCATTGCATTGCATCATTGGGGCACAATATCGGTATCGCTATGCGGATCGCAGCTCAGCATTATTATGGTGCAAATAATGCAATGCAAGCAAAGTAATATCACAGTTTAAGCAATCTTTCTATACAGTTGGACGACGCCCTTGAAGTTGGGCGATGCCGACGCCTGTATAGGTATTTACGTAAGTACGTAAGGGTTGTCACTTTAAAATGTGACGGTGGACCTTTAACGACCCCGGGTAGGTACATTGGAATTGCGATATTAAATTAATAAAATAATTTAATAATGCAAATGCAATGTCAAAAATATTAAAAAATTCAAGATGGCGGCCGACTGTTTTGTTTGTAGGCTGATTTCGATGAAACTCGGTTTTTGGTACTATTCTGACAAGAAAACAGCAACGCAATGTCAAAAAAATTAAAATCCAAGATGGCGGTCAACTTTTTAGTTTGTGGGCCGATTTCGATAAAACTCGATTTCTGCCCCCCTAGCATGACCAACAAAATGGGATATGATATGATAAGTTATCCGGTTTAACTGTCAAAAGACTATGGGTTTTGACGTTTGAATGTCGATAAGTCGCTTTATCATTCGATACATATCGCGTTTTGAGTGGTCATGCTAGGCTTAATGGTACTATTTTGACAAGAAAACAGCAACGCAATGTTAAAAATATAAAGAAATCCAAGATGGCGGCCAACTTTTTTGTTTGTAAGCCGATTTGTTTCTGGTACTATTTTGACAAGAAAACAGCAACGCAGTGTTAAAAATATTAAAAAATCGAAGATGGCGGCCAACTTTTTTGTTTGCAGGCCGATTTCGATGAAACTCAGTTTCTGTTTCTATTTTGACAAGAAAACTGACACGCAATGTTAAAAATAGAAAGAAATTCAAGATGGTGGCCAACTTTTTTGTTTGTAAGCCGATTTTGATGAAACTTAGTTTCTGGTACCTATTTTGACAAGAAAACAGCAACGCAATGTTAAAAATATAAAAATTCAAGATGGCGGCCAAATTTTTTATTTGCTGGCCGATTTCGATGAAATTCAGTTTCTGGTACTATTTTGACAAGAAAACAGCAACGAAATGTTAAACATATTAAAAATCCAAGATGGCGTCCGACTTTTTTGTTTGTGGGCCGATTTTGATAAAACTCAGTTTCTGGTTCTATTTTGACAAGAAAACAGCAACGCAATGTTAAAAGTATTAAAAAATCCAAGATGGCGGCCAACTTTTTGTTTGTGGGCCGTTTTTGATAAAACTCGGTTATTTATACTATTTTGACAAGAAAACCGTTCTTAACACAATGTAAAAAAATACAAATGGTCAAGATGGTGGCCGTTTTTTGTTTTTGTTTCTCTCTTTTCGCTTATTAAAATGTAACAGGTTTTTATTTGAAAGCTTGAGACAGAGTCAAGTATCATCATCATCATGTCAAGTTAAAGATTTAACTAATTATTAATTTGCTTTAACACAAGCACAGTAAATTACGACGTAACATCCTTCGTAATTTACTGTTTTTGACAGCTGTAAACCCTATTAAAAAAAAAATAAGTAAATAAAATTATAATATATATTAAGTTACAGAGTTTAAAAAAAATTATGATTGTGACATGGGATGATTTTGATATATAGACGAAGGCGCTTCAAAGGTTAAGAAATATGAATCGGCTTATTTCCAATCTGAATATTTTTTTTAACAAAACTTCAACCCATTCAAACGTCAGGAGTAGGTCAAATTTACCTTGCAAAATTTCATGGCAGACAGACAGACAGATACAATTAAAGGTGAAACTAAATAAAACATATAATATATTTTATTTTGATACTTCTAAAATGCTTACCATAATGATTTATTTTATTTTATTTCGCAATACACCAAAATGTACCTGCCGCATTTTAATTTTGTTACAACCCTTCCGTAGTTACGGAAATACCTATACAGACGTCGGTATCGCCTAACTTCAAGGGCGTTGGCCTAAACAAAACATTGGTTATACTGTGGTAATTGTAACATTTATGTATATATAATTTAGCGTTGCTGTTGCCTTGTCAAAATAGTACCAAAAATCGAGTTTGATCTAAATCGGCTTACAAATTAAAAAGTTGGCTGCCACTTTGATTTTTTTTATTTTTTTGACATTGCGTTGCTGTTTTCTTGTCAAAATAGAACCAGGAACTAAGTTTGATCAAAATCGGCTTACAAACAAAAAAGTTGGCCGCCATCTTGGATTTTTTATACTTTTAACATTGCGTTGTTGTTTTCTTGTCAAAATAGTACCAGAAACTAAGTTTCATCAAAATCGGCTTACAAAAAAAAAGTTGGCCGCCATCTTGGTTTATTTTTATTTTTGACATTGCTTTGTTATTTTCATGTCAAAATTGTACTAAAAACCAAGTTTCATCAAAATCGGCTCACAAACCAAAAAAACTGGCGGCCATCTTGGATTTTTAATATTTTTAACATTGCGTTGCTGTTTTCTTGTCAAAATAGTACCAGAAACTGAGTTTCATCGAAATCAGCCTGCAAAAAAAAAGTTGGCCGCCATCTTGGATTTTTGATACTTTTAACATCGCGTTGTTGTTTTCTTGTCAAAATAGTACCAGAAACTAAGTTTCATCAAAATCGGCTTACAAAAAAAAAGTTGGCCGCCATCTTGGTTTATTTTTATTTTTGACATTGCTTTGTTATTTTCTTGTCAAAATTGTACTAAAAACCAAGTTTCATCAAAATCGGCTCACAAACAAAAAAGTTGGCCGCCATCTTGGATTTTTAATATTTTTAACATTGCGTTGCTGTTTTCTTGTCAAAATAGTACCAGAAACTAAGTTTCATCAAAATCGGCTTACAAAAAAAAAGTTGGCCGCCATCTTGGTTTATTTTTATTTTTGACATTGCTTTGTTATTTTCATGTCAAAATTGTACTAAAAACCAAGTTTCATCAAAATCGGCTCACAAACCAAAAAAACTGGCGGCCATCTTGGATTTTTAATATTTTTAACATTGCGTTGCTGTTTTCTTGTCAAAATAGTACCAGAAACTGAGTTTCATCGAAATCAGCCTGCAAAAAAAAAGTTGGCCGCCATCTTGGATTTTTGATACTTTTAACATCGCGTTGTTGTTTTCTTGTCAAAATAGTACCAGAAACTAAGTTTCATCAAAATCGGCTTACAAAAAAAAAGTTGGCCGCCATCTTGGTTTATTTTTATTTTTGACATTGCTTTGTTGTTTTCTTGTCAAAATAGTACCAGAAACTAAGTTTCATCAAAATCGGCTTACAAAAAAAAAGTTGGCCGCCATCTTGGTTTATTTTTATTTTTGACATTGCTTTGTTATTTTCTTGTCAAAATTGTACTAGAAACCAAGTTTCATCAAAATCGGCTCACAAACAAAAAAGTTGGCCGCCATCTTGGATTTTTAATATTTTTAACATTGCGTTGCTGTTTTCTTGTCAAAATAGTACCAGAAACTGAGTTTCATCGAAATCGGCCTGCTAACAAAAAAGTTGGCCGCCATTTTGGATTTTTAATATTTTTAACATTGCGTTGTTGTTTTCGTTTCAAAATAGTACTAGAAACTAAATTTCATCAAAATCGGCCTACCATAAAAAAGTTTGCCGCCATCTTGTTTTTTTTTTATTTTTGACATTGTGTTGTTGTTTTCTTGTCAAAATTGTACTAAAAACCAAGTTTCATCAAAGTCCGCAAACAAAAATGTTGGCCGCCATCTTGGATTTTGGAAATTGCCTTTTTTTAATAAGCGAGATGAAGATTTGCACGCACTCACACTACATGTCGTATGCACCATAATATTAATTTAAAAAAAATTATAACGATAAAGACGTGATAGCCCTGGAAGACTTGTCCCGAGTTACTATGAACGGCGTTGTATGTAACTCGGGACAACCACTCCCCCGTCTCACCCCGCAAGCCCCGCACGATTGACCTGTCTAGACGTCTCCGTCGGCCTACTGTATGAAAAGTTAACTGTGGTAATATTAACGTAATAAAGACCGTACGAGCCAAAAAAAACGTTGGCCATTTGTTTCCACATGCCATAGAGAAAGGTTAACCTATGGAGTGTAGGATAGAAGCATGATAGAAGTGGGTAAACCACATCATCCATCATAGCCTGATTACACCTACCGAGTAGAGTGGGGAGACAAGTACTCTCGGCTCGGCCGAATACTAGGTACATGTAAACACAGTACTCGGCCGAGCTCGGTACAACATTAACTCGGTCCCGTCAGATACTTTTGATTGGGTAATCGATACTTAGATTATTTGAGCCCCAAAAATAATCTACAATACAATGGGTGATTTTCTGGCCGCTCGCTCGCTCGCTAGATGGCGCTGTCCCACCTATGCAGTTAGAAGGAACGGAACGTTATAAATTTTACTTTGACGCGACTTTTGTTGCGTAAAACGGAACGTCAGACAGATGTTATTTATTTACCTGAATCTTTAAATTTACCTATTTTGTTTCTGTTCCTCACAGTAGTACCTATCAGTACTTATTTAATTTATTTTAAGTTTCCTTTGGGTTTTTTAAAGTAAATAAATTAAATATGATTCATACCAAAGTATACCATGTACATACTTCGTTCAACGCCATCTAGTGAAGCATTTAGAAGCTTTTTTTTAAATAGCCTCAGAAAATTGCTCATTAATCGATTCGGAATCGATTATCCGGCAACAATCACTATATACCTACGTCGAATAATAAGAGCGATAATAATTTAATTAACGGATTTATTTGAAAATGAAATTGTCTTAATTTTATGAGAACACAGAATCCTAAACTTATACTAGGCTCCTCAGAGTTATCTGATATGCAGTGTAGTCTCTTTAAATGATCTCGAAGATTTGTTAGGTACCTATGTTTCCACAAAGCTTTATTTTCTTTTTACAAGTTTTATTTTTCTTTTACAAGTTTTGCACGTGGCCCCCAGTTCCCCCTCTCTTCTCAAAATGCGTCCAAATACGAAATTTACTTTTTAACAACGACAGATAAATAAATAAACGGCCCTAAATTACCGCCCAAATAACTCTACAATTCAAAGGTAACTGTACTGTCATTGTCATGTCACTATATGACACTACAGTCTGTAAAATTTGGCATGGTTGGAATAGCAGCTCATTTGTGCAAAGCAAAAAGATGTTTATGCTATTGGAATAAAGCTCAAGAAAAACCGCATCAGATATTTTTTATGACAATGTAGCTTACGCTAGAAAATTAGACTCTATTCCTTGTCAGGCTATGATGGATGATGTGGTTTACCCACTTCTATCATGCTTCTATCCTACACTCCATAGGTTAACCTTTCTCTATGGCATGTGGAAACAAATGGCCAACGTTTTTTTTGGCTCGTACGTTCTATATTACGTTAATATTACTTTGCTTGCATTGCATTATTTGCACCATAATAATGCTGAGCTGCGATCCGCATAGCGATACCGATATTGTGCCCCAATGATGCAATGCAATGCTTGACAAGCCCGGTAAACATGAAGTATGAAGCCCCCAGTACAGGATGGCTGATCATGTTGGCCGACCATGATGGGCCATCGTGTACAGGGGTGGTTTGCGTTGCTCGCAGACGGCAATCACACGCAAACCGCCCCTGTACACGATGGCCCATCATGGTCGGCCAACATGATCGGACAGCCTGTACTGGGGGCTTAAAGCCCCCAAGTTTATGGCACTAAAACTTTTCTACTCGAATGTACCAATTGTATGGCATATTGAATCAAAGGCTTATTTCTCGGAAATTCGCTGTGTTATACTCGTTATCAGATTTTTTCCCGTGTTCGCTATGGTAGTAGTAAATATTGGCATGCTCAGTTTGGTGACAGGTGCCCTGGATCATGCTGTACTGGGTGTGGCGCTGCTGGAACGATGCCTAAATGTAGGAACACAATCTAAACCTAGGATTTCTCTGGAATAGTTAATGCCGCGAGAGTGGTTTATTTCCCTTTATAGGAAGATAAAAGAATGCGCAAATGCTATTTAATACATCAATTAAAGGCGTTAGAGCAAAAAAAAATTTTTTTGAGGTTATAATTTTTCGATGCCTATAAAATCATTATTCCATGATGCAATGTAGAAATTCAATTTTTTCCGTACCCTATGATGAAGGAACTAAATATACAGGCACACTGTTTTCAGTAAAAAAATCGAATTGCTGAGATTCGGCCGTGGCGCTGCTGGGACGACGTCGTCCCAGCAGCGCCCCAAGTGACCTACGATTACTCCTGAATCTGTCGACATTTACAGGTGGACATTAGCTTATGTGAAATGGAAAAAAAAGCCAAAAATATGTGTCTTATTAGATTTATTATAGCTTTTGTAATTAATGAGAAATAGCGGGGCGCTGCCAGGACGACGTCGTTCCAGCAGCGCCACAGAAATCCCCGTATATCCTCGGATCCAGTGGGGGGAAAAAATCAATCGTATTTTTTCCCGACTGGTAAAAAATTGGCCTGCATGGTGTATTTTTTTCAAGCAAATCGGAGACCGTGGCGCTGCTGGAACGATGGACACAAGTATCGGCTTTCCGCCCGCTGTCAGAAGCTCTGTTGTGATTCTGTCATCGCCCGCCGCCTTGTTGTTTTTAAGCTGCTTGAGAGCACTAGTTTTGAATATGAGCCGGTATTTGTCGGAACGTGGATTTTATCAGCCGCGATCCTTCAAGCTTAACGTTGACACTCAATGTGCCTCTGACCATGCGTTGACCGCTTCCCGTCTTGGCAGCGCGCGCTGCCCATCTCGTAATGACAATTTTCCCTCTGTTGCCTCTTAAAACACCCACGAGAAGAGAGGGGGTAGTGCTATTCTTTTTATGTGCCGGTACTACACAGCGCACTAGAAATCTTACCTATTGTTCACGTAACAAAATAATTCTCACATACCACACTTTCATACGCTGCGGCAATTTATACAGAATACTAAAGAGTACAACTTGCCACTTTGCTAGACGTTAGAACAGGTCTACTCGAGCAGAGCTCCGATTGCTCGAGTAAGGCGAAATTACTGATCCAGGATTGCCATCTCCCTGGGGAGACACCGTTCGGAACCAAGCTCCCCCTTGGCCACGCATCCCTCGGCGACGGTACGTCTGAAACCTTGGATTGGGTTTCGCTAGATTATCTGTCACCACTGTAAGTAATTACTTACAATCAAGAAAATTACTTACAGTGGAGCCCAGGGTGCACCGTCTCTCCTACTGTTCTCCTACTTCCCAGCGTATTCGAACATAGAGTGGGACGAACAGCAGCTGAGCACGCGTGGAGGATATCTAGCTCGCACCCCGAGAGAGCTGACATAACAAACAAGACAAAATATTAGGAACTAGCATTTTCTCTTTATTTATAGTAATCTGACAGGGGGGCAGTTACCAGATTTCATTGTCCTTCAAGTTTTAAGTCTTCCATTATGTTTTGCAGAAGTAAGTTTACTCAATGCGCTTTTACTTACGCCATTTTCGCATTTCTTCTTCATGGACCAAATGAGTCTTAAAATCTAAACCGGCCATAGAAACAGTCTTAAAATAAGTATATGGTTTGTTCAGAGGGCCTACTAACAGATGTATAAATTTTAGACGGTAACTCAAAAATGTAAATTATGATCAAAATGGTCGGACTACATCTGATTCTGGTCTTAAATTTGTGTTTGGCAACTTTCCATAGTCTTACTATTACGTATGGTAATTGGACAAAACTGTACAACATGACAATAGCGAAACAATGCGGTAACCTAGAAATGTAAATAACTAACATATTTGGAGATTTTAAACTTATCACTATTATGGTTACGGCGAGTTACGATCTTTAAGACTTCGCTTAGAGCATATACAATTGCGAAATCTATAACAGTTTCACGAAGAGGGCGATTTTCTGAAAGCTCAGTCACTAGATGGCGCTGTCCCACCTATGCAGTTAGAAGGAACGGAACGTTATAAATTTTACTTTGACGCGACTTTTTTACGTAAAACGGAACGTCCGACAGATGTTGTTTATTTACCTAAATCTTTAAATTTACCTATTTCGTTTCTGTTCCTCACAGTAGTACTTATTTAATATATTATTAGTTTCCTTTGGGTTGTTAAAAAGTAATTAATTTAAATATGTTTCATACCAAAATATACCATAGACATGTACATACTTATTCAACGCCATCTAGTGAAGCAATTAGAAGCTTTTTTTTTTAATGGCCTCTCAGAAAATCGCTCATTTTAATGTCCACGGGCTACAGGTCTACAAGCTTTGACTCAAAGTGTCCATGGGATGATCTCATGCCGAGTGATAAAAATGTTATAATGTAGTGGTGACTACCTCAGCAAGAACTACCGAGAAGGCTGACTCGACATACTTGACGCCAAATAAAAGCAAATACTCCAAGAAGCATTGGAATGTAACATGTAATACATCTACATTCTTATGACTTGGCAGTATGGCTAAATATCTTCGCCTGTCCTACAAAAGGATGAATTTGATGTTTTCTTGGGATGGATGACATTGACATTGACTGACGTTTGACGTTGACGTTGACATTTCATTCATTGTTGTTGGGCTTCGTTCGCTGATATTTGGGATTTTGTATTTTGCATTTACTTTTCCCTAGTGTTTCCTTAATTTTGTATTCAAAATGAATTGTTGCCAAAACATTTCCATGCCGAGCTGTGTATGGTTTGAAAGCGGAGAAAAGCAAAACATAATTGCGTCTATATTTGCTGGGATACTGGTATGTACTTACCTTTTTTAATTTTGATGATTCACTTTCAAAGGTGAAATAACACTGTAGAAAGTGTTTTTATCTTATACTTTATACTACTGAATACATTCAAACGTATTTTGTGTGAGATGGCCAGCCTGAATGAGGAAAGATAATGCACAAAGATGCACAGTTCTGTCTCAACTGTGCAATTGGTACTTTCTATTGTGTAAGGTTCATTTCATTTAAACATTCAGTTAGTTGAAAAGATAGTAAAATACCTATGTACTCCTCCCGTAATCCTCAATAAGGAGGAACTGGCTATCTTATCTCTAGCTGCCGGAACACAATCATGCTAAAAACAACATTGTTATGGCGTCAGACTTAGTTAAGATAGTGGTACCTAGCTAGCCAGGCGGATTAACTACCACTACCTACCCCGCTGGGAATCGAACCCAGGACCTCTGGGTCTAAAATCGGTGGTGTGAACCACTAGACCACAGACTAGTAGCTACTACCGGTTGAGATGAGTCTTATTTTTATTTATTTTTCTAATTATGGCTCTGACCTCCAATTGGTTCCAGTTCTTCACAGGATGGTGGTTCATCATCGATGCCGAGGTGCGGTACAGCAACATGATCAAAGCAGCTCACGTGTGCGGCGTGATGGCTTCCCTGTCCCTCATCATGATTAACTCAGTGTCCAATGCACAGGTAATCTATTTTGGATTTTGTTTCAAATAGCGTTTTTACTAGAGATGAAACGGATAGTGGTTTGGGCGGATACCGGATACCGGATATTCGCCAAGCTACGAGGCCGGAGCGCCGGTTATCCGGCTACCGGATATTCGGAACTTTATCACGTTACATGACGACGATCAGTTTGATTAGAATATAGGCGCGGTGAACGAGATCGGTAATATTCGGCCGCGTTCGGGTGTTATCGTACTTGAGCGGAGATCGGGACGACTCAGGGGCGTTTGAGTGTTATCGCGCACGTCATTTTTCTTCACTTGTCGTCGTGGTTTTTTAATGTGGGATGGATGATGCAACTGTGTAAAGGAAGATTGATGGTGTGTCTTCCTTCCGGGCTAGGGTGTTGTAAGCCCGGGGATAACTGTCCGATGGTTGTATGTCGGAGGTTCTATATATTGTAAGTTGCTTGTAGAACTTCGTAAGCGCGATGTAGGTTCTCCGTACTATTCGCCGGCGCCGTTAGTGGTTATGTGCGCGTCGTCTAGATGTCGCCACATGTTTAATTGATTAAAAAGAAATGTCATCGTCAAAAAACGATCGCCAATTTGTCAATATTCTGATTTAAACAGTGACGATTTACATATATTATATGACGATGTGTTTACTATCCGGAATGCGGCCGGATACTGTTTTACTTAAACTGTTTTACGGACATTCGGTAACTATCCGGTATCCGGCCGGATAGGCCGGATACCGGATAGTTGATGTTGATGATACCGGAATGTCCGTTTCATCTCTAGTTTTTTACCGTCACCGCACTCGAGCCACACGCGCTAGCCACAAACACCGCCACTTGAACAGATTGAACGAGAGTACGGCAACAGTGCCGTGGCCTTGAATTGACGTATACGAGCCGCACCTACCAGCTAGGGTTGAGCCATGCGTGAGCACGAGGCGTCGAGCCGATGCACTGTGGCACGGAAATCGACCCTCACTTTCGTAGGATTTTTGAAAAATATATATAATACTTAAAAATATTCAACTTCTTTTAAGTTAATTATTTTTAAGTTTTGAGTACCTATGCAGTTTTGTCAGATACATCAAATCATCGAAGAATCTATAACATCAGGTTTTATTGTTTATTGTATGATTTGTTTTCCTCATAGCTTGCCTCGGTTTTGCATGACAAAGCTGAAAATATTAATAAGAGGTATTCATGGAACAATCACAAAGCTATGGCATTAATTACGTGGCCTGGAATTTAACTTCTTTTCTCAAAAATCCTACGGAAGGGTCGATTTCCGTGCCACATAGCGATGCCGCGCCGCCCGCCGCCGCCGCCGCGTTTGCGGAGACAGCCCTCGTCGTCGCGTCCTCCTTTCGCATGCTTTTTTCTGTGTGCTAATGAAGATGTAGATAAACTACTAGCTTGTGTGCGTGCGTGCGTTTCGGACCTCTTCTATGGAGCTACCGCACTCTCGTTCACTCTGACTTGAAGTTAGAAGAAGAGACAAGTGACGAATAGCGGCGTCAATCGTGTGCGGCGAGTTCATATAAACTGTATGAAAACTACAAGAAACAGTTCGGTGGCGGCGTTTTGTGGCTGCGCTCGATGGCCCGTATGCGCCCAGGCTTAAATGCAGCGTTGCCAGACGTCCCGATTTTTAACCCAAAATTGAATGTCCCGCACGGGATAGGCCTAGTCCCGCTTTTTAGGGATTACTCAACAGAGTTCTTGAACTATGTACTTATATTAAAGTAAGAAATGAAACTTTAAAAGAAGTTAAATCTTCGGATATGGCTATCTATCATCAACGTCATTGTAAACTTTTTTTTGAAACTCAGATAAAATCATAAGTAGTAAAAAACTAGTAATTATTTACGATTTTTTTTTATTTCGTCCCGCTTTCCATTAAAGAATCCCGCTTTCGATGAAAGAATCCCGCTTTTTTACTCAAAGGTTTCTGAATCCCGCTTTGCCCGAAAAAAATCTGGCAATGCTGCTTAAATGTAATGTTGATTAGTGCAAGCTTAGATGAGGGAAAATTTGTTGAGAAATAAAACAAAAAGCTTTAATTACATAATTTTAGATAGTAGTAAAGACAAGTGATTTACATTGTCTCTTAAACTTTATTCAGTCATAAACTTTAAATAGCCTACCTTTAAGAAAGACAAAAAAATTACAACAAAAAATTATGATTTTTTCAAAGCTGTCTGCTAATACCAATAGTTTGCTTATAAGAATATACAAACAAACTCTATGTAAGCCTTATATCATAATAAGTTATTACTATAAAAGTTAATATCAGTATAAAATATAGCCCAATTATGTCATTAAGGAATACTGGGGCCCGATTCTCAGGCATTCGAACTTTTTCAGTGTGGTGATTCGTATGTGGAACATTTTGTTTGTGGCTTCTTTTGAAAAGTTAGAACGTTTCAAACAAACTAAACTGTACTGTCCCACATGTCAACAAATTCATTTTGACAGCTAAGTTCGTATACGAACATCGATTGGTCTGTACATGAAGCTCGACTTAATACTGAGGTAACTGGAGAGTGCAGTATGAACAATTTTTTGTCCACCACAAATTACACAGTGGCTGTCTTCCGTCTCACCACTATAAAAAAATAGGTATGGCCATATGAGACAACTGACAGCCACTACATACATAAATGTCAAATTTGCTGGGGACACTTTTTTATTCAGGGTGAGAACTCCAGTTACCTCAGAGTATTAACTCGAGCTTCATGGGTCTGTACCACTCGTAGCGTTCGACTGCTTTTCGATCGAACTTTTTCGATTGTAAAATTCTGACAATACACAAAATGTGTTTATATTCGTAAAATATTTGAATTTCGACCTATAAATGTGAACTTTTCTCGATTGCCTGAGAATCGGCCCCCTGATTATTCTGACGGCTTTCTGATGTTGAAAGAATTTTCAAAATCAGTTCAGTAGTTTCAGAGCTAACGTAAAACATCCAAATAAACACTAACTCTTTATAAAATTTGTGCAGATTATGGTGATTTATGTCTCTTTGACTGCACTGTATGTTGGTTCCAGGTGCGAGGTGAGACATACACCGGGGGCTGCATGGGCCCTCGCGGGGCGCGTCTCTGGCTGTTCCTGGGATTTGTCATCGGTTTCGGCTCCTTGATTGCTGCTTGCTGGATCCTCTTTGCGAACTTTGTCAATGATAGTAAGTACAAAGTATGAAAATGATTTTATTTCAAAGTAGAATTGCAATTTTTTTTGATAATATTTTGGGCCAATCTAAGGGTGTAAGAGCCATATCTCATGATGCGATTGCAGCGACACAGGCATTGTTGCCAATCAAAACATGCCAAATTGTATTACAATAAGTACACGGCTTACATGATGATGAAGTACACCTAACCGTTCCTCACCTAGGGGCCTCACAGACTGTAAGTCCGCCTGCTGGCACGCACGACTCAAAGAAATGAGAAAGTTGAAAAAGAAATCATATAAAAACTCTCTCTTTTGTTATTAACGTAATCAATTAAAAAACTATTGAAACAAATAAATATGCAATGAATTCTATAATGTGCATATCTAACATGAAACATTGTTATTTATTACAGAAAATTCCACATCGACTTGGCCTGGAGTTTGTTTGTTCCTGCAGAACGCTCTCATATTCGCTGGATCATTAACCTTTAAATTTGGCCGTACTGAAGACTTGTGGGGTTAAGACAAACATGATCTGTACAGTACAGCCCCCCTAGACAAGTGGTTTTCTATTATCGACATCGCCAGTAGAGTAGAAAGAAAATGTATGGGATTGACATTAGCACAGCCTTCGATAGAGAAGCCTGTGACATTAGTGATTGAAATGTCACGTGACCGGCTAATGTCAATCCCATACATTTTAACCCCCGACGCAAAATGAGGGGTGTTATAAGTGTGTCCGTCTGAGGCACCGTAGCTCCTAAACGACTGGGCCGATTTTGATGCGTTTTTTTATTGAAAGCTAAATTAATCGAGGTGGTTCTTAGCTACGTTTGATGAAAATCCATCCGGCCATTTATGGAGATGGTTAACTGCCTGCCGAAACGGTAAAAGATACAGAGGTGGTGCTTTGAATAAAATAATGTCACCCTAAAATAATGTAACCCTAGGCTTTAGGTGCAATAAAAATAAAAAACAAAATGGCGGCAAAAATGACTTTCTGTCTGTACTTATATTCGTAGTGCCTAAACTGATCAAGCGATTTCAATACGGTTTTTTTAATTTTGAGTGTAATTTAAAAAGGATGAAATAAAAATAAAATTTAAAACCTCCGAGAAAAAAAGTCATATTATAATAAAATTTCTCTCGGTCGGGGGACCCCCAACGAGAGAGAAATTTAATTATTTGACTTTTTTTCTCGGGGGTTTTTAAATTTTTTTTTTTTATTTTTGCTTTCTATTCGACTGGCGATATCGATAGTAGGAAGCCACTTGCCTAGGGGGGCAGGTCTTGTGCTGTTCTTAGGATTGTATTTTAATTAGTTGATACAGCTTCTTTAATTAGCATTAAAGTTCACAATCTCTGTTTGCATTCATACAATTTACTACCTAATGATAATATTTTTTTTTGAAAAAATTTGCCATTTCGAGCTATCTTTTTCTAATATACAAAGATAAACAGGGAACTACAGCTTCAAGCAAAAAAGATGTCTGATATAAATGAGTGATTTCTTATTTTTGCTTGCAAGTGTACTGAATGCTATACAACTGGTCACAATAACAATTTAATTATTTTATTAATATAATAAGTATTAAACATAAATGTGGTTAAATTAAATCTATTTCCAATGTTGTACATAAGGAACAATCTGTTTATTTTTAGTTATGTTATAATATGCTATGTAGATCTAATTATAAAAAAATATAACGTATAACTCATTGTACTTTATGTAGGTTATTCCTTCTACTCAATGTTTTGAGTTATTCCAAGAAAAAGTAAAAGATTGAATTATGTAAGTTTTATTATTTTGATATCAATAAATGATAACATTGAGCCGACAGTGTGCAGTCCTTTATAATCATACTCCCTCAAACATTTTTGGTACCATAATTAGATTTTTTTTATGTCCGCATTGTTGTGTGGCACCTAAAGTCCTGCGCACACTAGGGACTTTTGTCCGCCGACATAACCTAAAAGTTGCTTTCGCTGCGATTCAACCTATATCGAGGGTTAATCCATTCGTGAGAACTAGCGAGGAACAGGAGTCGCTTAGATAGCTTTATTGGGGCAGAACAACCTTAGTTTTCGTTGATTTCACAGTGACTTTTAGGTTATGTCGGCGGACAAAAGTCCCTCGTCTGCGCAGGCCTTAAGTATGCGTCCTGTCCTGAGTGACGGCGCACCACGTATGGCGGATTGCGGAGCGGACTTAGTCGTGGGCCACACTGGAGCGGCGCGTCTTGCGTCCGCGTTGAGCGGGAAAAACAAATATATTGAGACGGACGGAAGAGGCCACACTGGCGCGTCCGGCGGTCGCCGCGACCGGCGGAGGGAATAGTTAGTGTTCCCGCGTCCTGCGGATCCGCAGGTCGCCTCCGCGCCCCGCGGTCGCTCCAGTGTGGCCCACGACTTAGGCGATTATCCAGGCGTCCGTCACTCGCTCAAGAACCCGATATAAGTGTCTACCTAGTGAAAGAGATGCAACGTCTAGCGTGCATTGTGCATTTGTGCTTGTCTAGCCGTTCGTAGTTAGAGCCGTACAAGCTGAATTCTACTTTATCGTGTTGAAGTTAGAGTTGCTATTTGTTTAAAATGGTCTCGCAGAGTGCAGGTTCGGTTACTAGTAACTATTATTTATTCTGTGGATTATCATACTGCCGCGGTTTCCGCTCCGATGGACGGAGATGCGGCGTGAGTTTGTTATACACTGCGGGTTTTGTATGCACATCAAGATTCTACAGCCATAGTTAAGAAGCGCACTACCACAAACCGGAGCGGTGTGCGATTCAGTGTGTGAACAGCCTTATAATACATTTCCTAAGTGCACCCGGGAAGGTGCGATCCCGTTCGCACTCCGGACAAGTTCAAACGTGTGGAACATTTGTTCTGCGCCGTTCAACTGCGCCATGCGCCATACTTTAGGCAGGATGCACACTTATAGATTTTTGGCGAGATTCGGCAATAACTCACTTCGCGGGCTCATGTTGTGGATGTAGTGTGGAAGATGTTAACACTGGCAATCATCTGGATCAAAGTGTCTCCAGAAGTGGGTACTTACACATCATATAACATGCGCTATCAAGCTCCTCAATTCTATCCTTTAGTAATGATCATCATCAGCAGTGGTATGACGCACACTGCTGAAGAATCTCCGAAGGATCATTCAGCGGCGCACCGCGACCTTGATTAGCCCCGTTTAGGTCGTACGTAGCCCACTAACACGACACCGCTCCAACACAGCTCCCGCTCAACACTTTATCAAATCAAACAGGATCCGCTCTCTGTCGACGAGCCTACAGCTCGCAGACAACTCGCTATCCCCGTGCTTACAGCTAGCAGACAACTCGCTGTCCCCGCGCTTACATCTAGCAGACAACTCGCTGTCCCCGCGCTTACAGCTAGCAGACACTCGCTGTCCCCGCCCTTAAGCCTAGTTTACATTAGTCGAGCAGCTCGGCCTAGCAACCAGCCCCCCTAGCATGCATGACCAACAAAATTCGATATGATATGATAGGTTATCCGGTTTAACTGTCAAAAGACTATGGGTCCGTTTGAATGTCGATAAGTCGCTCTATCATGCGATACCTTTACGTTTTGGGTGGTCATGCTAGGCTTACTGGGCCCAGTAACTAAGGTACTACTCGACTCGCCTTCTACCATTTACATTGGTAAAGTAATTGGGCCCAGAACTTTTAGTAAAAGTAGTGGGCCCAGCTGGCTTTCTGACTGGGTCAATGTTTACACAGGGCGAGTAGACAGACCGAGTCGAGTGTCGAGTTAAATAGGTGGCGGGGGAATAACTTGGCCGAGAAACTATGCTCCGCGCGAGACCACTCGATTCGCTCAGTACTAGAACCAGTTTACCTGCCCTTTCGTTTACATTGGTCGAGTTAGCCTGCTTTTTATCGCTCGCTACTCGACTCGGTCGTCTACTCGACTAATGTAAACTAGGCTTTACAGCTAGCAGACAACTCGTTGTCCCCGCGCTTATTAGTACACAATCTTTTCTGTTTTGTTGACAGCAGCGCTCATGAAGCTCGACTTAATACTGAGGTATTAAGTCAAACTTCATGATGGCAGCGCTAGAACGTTTTTCTTTTTTTATAGCAATATAACCGGCCCCTGACTTCTAGAGTGTTTGTCAGATAACTCTGCGCGTGACTGGCGCGTTTTTGGCGCTAGTTACAGTGCATTTTTTGTTCTTATGTTATAGAAAAGATTAGTATTAGATTTTTACCGCGCGCAGACTTATCTGACGAGCACTCTAAGCATGGTTGGACCATAAACTTATTTATCTCAAAGTTTATACTAGAATAGGATGGGTTGGACATAAACTTGACAGCAAAATGACATTAAAAAAACACGCTAGTTTCACATTTTGGCCACCGGAACAGAAAAGTTTGTGGCACTGTACATCTAGCAGACAACTCGCTGTCCCCGCGCTTACAACTAGCAGACAACTCGCTGTCCCTGCGCTTACAGTTAGCAGACAACTCGCTATCCCCGCGATTACAGCTTGCAGATAACTCGTTGTCCCCGCGCTTACACCTAGCAGACAACTCGCTATCACTGCGTTTACACCTAGCAGACTACTCGCTGTTCCCGCTCTTACACCTAGCAGACAACTCGCTATCCCCGCGCTTACAGCTAGCAGACAACTCGCTATCCCCGCGCTTGCAGCTAGCAGACAACTCGCTGTCCGCGCGCTTACATCTAGCAGACAACTCGCTGTCCCCGCGCTTACACCTAGCAGACAACTCGCTGTCCCCGCGCTTACACCTTGCAGACAACTCGCTATCACTGCGCTTACACCTAGCAGACAACTCGCTATCCCTGCTTTTACACTTAGCAGACTACTCGCTGTTCCCGCGCTTACACCTAGCAGACAACTTGCTGTCCCCGCGCTTACAGCTAGCAGACAACTCGCTGTCCCCGCGCTTACAGCTAGCAGACAACTCGCTGCCCTCGCGCTTACAGCTAGCAGACAACTCGCTATCCCCGCGGTTACAGCTAGCAGTCAACTCGCTGTCCCCGCCCTTACAGCTAGCAGACAACTCGCTGTCCCCGCCCTTATAGCTAGCAGAGAAGTCGCTGTCCCCGCGCTTACAGCTAGCAGACAACTCGCTGTCCCCGCGCTTACAGCTAGCAGACAATTCGCTGTCCCTGCGCTTACAGCTAGCAGACAACTCGCTGTCCCCGCGCTTACAGCTAGCAGGTAATTCGCTTTCCAACCGCCGACAGCCCACCCAGTTGTGATCAGTCTCGGTTGAAACGCGCATCTAATCTACGTCGTCCGTAAGCACACTTCAAACGAGCAGACTTAATGTTTATCTTATTTTTTGGTTAAGTACTTATAGGAATTTGTTTCAAGAGAAAGGGGCTGCCCCTTTACTCTTGCAACTCGTCGTCGATCCACCTTGTAGGGTCTCTTTAATTTAAATGGGGCCTGCCCACTTGTCGGCGTGTCGTCGTCCAGTGCGCTGCGCACAAATGGATAAACGACCGATTCTATCCTTGGTAGGTACCTAGGTATAATTTTCAGTCTAATATTTATATTATAACCATTTTCTAAAACTACCAAGAAAAGGCTGGCAACAAACAGAAGAAGACAATGTCATAGATGACAACATCTACAAGTAAACATGCTATCAATAACAGTAACTTTTTAGAAAACCCTATTTTGAATGTTATTGAACGATTTTGAAATAGTGGTAGAAGTAAATTATAAATAGAGTTTAGTTTTGATATCTTATGTGTTTTTGAAACAGGAGAAGGTTGTAATAGAGTTTAATTAAATACGGTTTGCTTTTGCGGTTTACAAAATGGGTTGTTGCCCCCACGTGTCTCTGGCGTCATGTGCTTGGTTCGCCAATGTCGCGAAGAGGAACATAATTATTGACGTGATTGCTAGCTTGATGGTAATGTTATGTTTACAGCTTCATAAATAATATCTGCATTGTATTAGAATACTTAATGGATAAACTAGGGGTCTAAAGTTATTTCTTCACTTAACTTCCTCCCTTTTTAATACAAACCCCTGAAACATCTATACCTACATACCCCAATTCATTACCTTTAAGTGTCTTTAAGGCCTTTTAAAGAGAAGTGAATAAATGATTTTGAGATTCTTTGGTTTCTGCGCGCATCGAAATAAAACAACTTCTATATGTAGTACGTTTACATCTTAAATTTCTGCGCGAACTGTTCATTTAAATAAAACACTTTCACGGATTTTGCCACGCATTTATTAAACAACAACATCGGATAAAAACATAAAATGCTTTTAAAAAAAACGATTTTTTTTACCAAGTTGTTCAATTAATGCGTGGCAAAATTTGTGAAAGTGTTTTATTTAAAACAACTTCTAGTTAGGCAGTAACGTAAATGTCAAACTTGTATCTTGATCCGCAACAAATAATCAACTATCAGAGGGTAAGCTCACAAGTGGCCCGCACGGCAGTCACCAGCAGTGCAAGGCCTCGTGAAAACCATCCTATAAAAGACACAAAAATACGTATACAAAAGTGACAGTACAACGCTCGCTAATTAACCGTAAATATCGTTTGTTTGAAATGGTTTTGAACTATTGTGTGAGCTCTGCTGATAAAGGATATAGTTCTTCACAGGGTGGTGGTTCGCCATCGACGCGGAGGCGCAGTACAGCAACAGCGTGCGAGCCGCGCACCTGTGCGGGGTGATGGCCACCGTCTCTCTGCTCATGGTCAACTCAATCTCTGATGAACAGGTAAGACCTGCTGGCAAGGAGGGTAGTTCTTCACAGACTGGTGGTCCGGATGCGCAGTACAGCAACAGCGTGCGAGCCGCGCACCTGTGCGGGGTGATGGCCACCGTCTGTCTGCTCATGGTCAACTCAATCTCGGATGAACAGGTGAGACCTGCTGGCATGGAGGGTAGTTCTTCAGAGGCTGGTGGTGCGGAGGCGCAGTACAGCAACAGCGTGCGAGCCGCGCACCTGTGCGGGGTGATGACTACCGTCTCTCTGCTCATGGTCAACTCAATCTCGGATGAACAGGTGAGACAGCTACGCATCACTTTGGATGCGAAATAAAATATATCTTAGCTCATGGTGTGGCCTACTCCAGGTGCGCGGGGGCACATACGAAGACTGCATGACTGCGCGACAGGCGCGCGTCTGGCTGTTCCTCGGGTTCAACATTGTGTTCGCGTCATTGCTTGCGGCTTGTAGAAATGTCTTCATTAGCTCATGGTGTGGCCTACTCCAGTTGCGCGGCGGAACATACGGAGGCTGCATGTCTGCGCGGCAGGCGCGCGTCTGGCTGTTCCTCGCGTTCGTCATCGCGTTCGCGTCATTGCTTGCGGCTTGTGGAAATGTCTTCATTAGCTCATGGTGTGGCCTACTCCAGTTGCGCGGCGGAACTTACGGAGGCTGCATGTCTGCGCGGCAGGCGCGCGTCTGGCTGTTCCTCTGGCTCGTCATCGTGTTCGCGTCATTGCTTGCGGCTTGTGCAAATGTCTTCATGAGCTCATGGTGTGGCCTATTCCAGGTGCGTGGGGCACAAACGGAGGCTGCATGACTGAGCGACAGGCGCGCGTCTGGCTGTTCCTCTTGTTTGCCATCGCGTTCGCGTCATTGCTTGCGGCTTGTGGAAATGTCTTCATTAGCTCATGTGGTGTGGCCTACTCCAGGTGCGCGGGGGCACATACGGAGGCTGCATGACTGCGCGGCAGGCGCGCGTCTGGCTGTTTCTCGGGTTCGTCATCGCGTTCGCGTCATTGCTTGCTGCTTGTGGAAATCTCTTCATACCCAGTAAGTTTTTTAAATTTTACAACATCTCCGGATGTTATCTGACGATGGACGGATCTTATCTCTAACACAACAATGCTGAAAACATCGTTGTTATGGCGTCAGACTTAGATAAGATGGTGTTAGCTTAGCCAGGCGGACTAAGAACAAGTCCTACCACCAACCAAACCGAATACAATATATACCCCCACTGGGAATCGAACCCGGGGACCTCTTGGTCTGATACTGGTGGTGTGTACTGAAACGCTCCTGGCTGGAGGAGCCGGAGAGCAAGAGTTCAGAAATAAAAGATGTATATAAAATTAAATGTATAATTCGGTTAGACCGTTTTAAAATGAAATTACAGGGGGGGTAACTGGCTCGGTGATCGGCGTTGGAAGTCTAAGGTCAACTTAGCTTTATAACTTCCTAAGAAGAGGTGAAGCCGCTAGGGTTTAGGGGCAGCGGGTTCTGCCCCTAAACCCTAGCGGCGCTACCACTAGACCACAGAGGGGCGGTTAAAATATCTTCCTATTCATACGAAGTAAGACAAGAAGCATTCTCAGTTATATGAGAGAACCTGATCATTCAATTAACTAAGATATTTTTTAACAGGCGAGACCAATTACCTCTGGCCAAGCCTGTGCGTGGTCTGCCAGAATATTTTGATATTCGCCAGCTCGCTTACTCTGAAATTTGGACGCATTGAAGAAAGCTGGGGATTATAGTTCCTAGGACCAAGTTTAGGACCAACTTACAAGTAACATCCTAAATGCCACTCCTCTTTTGTACCTACAGAGAAACAATGATCAATGATAGATGTAAAGACATATTTTTATATATTTCTATTAATGATTAAAAGGTCAAAAATAACAAGAAATTGTCTTAGAAATAAATAACTTTATTTTTGTATCAATAAATTATATTGATTGTAGAATTTCTTCTGTTTTCTTCTGGCGGATGTAACCAATAAACCATAAATACCGTAAGAGTACCTACTTAGTTTAATTCATAAAAATATAGTGTTCTAGGCATTATACATAATAAAGTAACTTTTAAAAACATTTATTAACGTTTCTTTTTCTCTAGCATTCTGGATTCTTAACTCTTATAAAATAACTGTGTTTATCTTTGGAAATTTGCGTAAAATACTTTGATTGGTAACTAGCGTGTTAGAAACTATAAGTAAGTACCTAGCTATTATTAAATTTGAATGAAGCTTTGGAAGAAGTAATGTTATTATCAACCAAAGAGCATCATAAATCATAATCCAACACCGCTGAATACGCGGTTATAGCATCATTATGAGATACTATAGTGTTGGTGATTTAAATATGATTAAAGATGTTCAAAAGTTAAAACAAGGTGCTGTGGCTAGTATCTAATGAATAATCAAAGTTGGGTTAAAAGTTTATCAAACGCTCGCCATTGCGGTGCGTGCTTATCCAACGCCATAGCTTTAATATTGTACCAGTCCTATCTAAACCTAACCTAAACGCGCTCAGTAGCCGCTCTCGCCATCGACGCAAGTCCGACTGCCCCTCCCATCGGGCAAGCACAGTTGCGACGAGTCGCAGTTGCCGTTGCGGTACTGGCACACGTTGCTGAGCAGCGGGCAGCCGTCGGGGGCCACAGCTACCCCGAACAGCCGCCGAGAGGCTGTCGATATCGGCACTTGGCCCTTTTGCCGCGATACGCTGTCCACGGACTCGATCATCAAACTGTAACAAGGACATGGGATTATTTCAGCCCCTGAAAACCCTAGAAGCTTTCTTTGCATGTGACGCTCCAGCTTAAGACAATTTTTTTTAAACCGTTCAAAACTCTTATCGTTAGTTTTTTGTTCTGCGCTTTTTTGATGCAGGTGAAATTATCTTCGAGCAACAATACCACTAGAGTGCGCGCCAGATAAGTCTGCGCGCGGTCAAAATCGAATAAGTACTAATTCTTTCCATAAGCTTAGAACAAAAAAATGTACTGTAACTAGCGCCAAAAACGCCCCAGCTGCGTGGAGAGTTATCTGCACGCACTCTACACGTATGTATAACGCATCACGAACAAAAACAAAAATCAAATATGGCTTTAAGTAGAGAAAACGGTTAGGATCTTACGTCGAAACGTTGAAGCAGTTGACGCAGTCAAAAGTGAACTAATTCGATATATGAGCGCACCTTTGAAGTGCGCTCTTATTCGCTCGGCCGTTTTTGACCAACAACCGGTTATCTAGCGGTATTGTTGATCGTAGAATTGCGATTTACCAAATCGGAATCAACTGCTTATTTTTTAGTGCCTAATCAGCATTACCACTAATGGGTGTAGAGAGTGAGATTGTAAGCCGCTCCAAATGTGTCTTCGGTAACACGAAAAGACGCTGTATAGTTTATAAACGTCGATGATTGCTTTTGGAAAAGTATTTAAATAGGATCTTTTCTAGATCAAAGGTGTATTGACAATGTGAACATGAAGATCTACTACACTTACGTCTTCCAATCACTCCAGTAGAACGTATTCCCGTTGATCGCCAAACCGAACGGGTAGCTGCAGTTGGATGCGATGGTCTCCCGTTCTCTCGTGTCGATGTCGACGCATTTGATGCTGTGTAGTCCAGCGTCGGCGTAGCAGAGCCGGTCGCGCTCCCAGTCGATGGCCAGAGAGTTGGGCAGCTGGACATCAGCCGCGTCCAGGAAGATCCCGCGCTCGCTGCCGTCCATGTTGGCCCATTCGATCTTGGGCGCTGAGCGGTTCCAGTCAGACCAGAAGATTTTCCTGAAAATAATAATACAGTGGTGTTTTTCTATCAGCGCAAAACCTCTTAGGTGGTGATTGTGCTCATGAATATAAACAATCTTGGGGCCAACTCTGCAACTCAACAAAAAAAATCTGCTGTTTTATGGCTGTTTTGTACAAATTGTCAACACCTACTCGAACAAAATGTATGGAACAGCTGTTTTTTACTCTCGTATCAACCCCATAGTATCAAATTCATATACCTAATCAAGCGACCAAGGTTCACATTGTGTTAGTTAGTATCCTTATCCTATGTTAGTAAAAAGTAGTAGGGAACCAAGTAACAAATTAAAAATTCAAAATTGTCTTTGGATATGAGGCACTGGTCCATGTAAGGATAGCCAGTGCCCCATTAGTGACCGTCCATTGAAAAGTGGTCATGTTAATCTTAACTATTGAAGTTCTTTTAGGATGTCTAATAAAGGTCGTGCTATCCGTAAGGTATTTTGACGCTCCTACCGATTAAATCGATGCTAGGGCTACCTTGAAATAGCCTCGTTCTACATATTTATGTAGCAGTACCTAGCAAACAGCCTATGTGCCAGACTGCCAGTGGACTTTGGCTGATCATGATTTAGCAAACAGAAAACATTGATTGAGAAAGACAACCTCAGTGTGTGCAAGAAGTAATGGCGGAAATACACGGTTCCTTTTTGCCTTTCAATTTGGATGAAGCAACCAAATTGAACAATGTAAACGTAAAAGTGATTCATTCAATGTCAATGTGCGCCTGTATTTCTGCGCCTTTCAACCAAAGTGATTCAATTTGGTTGAACCGTGTAATATAGCATAACGTTTAACCGCCTCTGTGGTCTAGTGGTTCATACCACCGATTTCAGACCCAGAGGTCCCGGGTTCGATTCCCAGTGGGGTCCATATTGTATTCGATTTGGTTGGTGGTAGGACTTTTTCTTAGTCCACCTGGCTAGCTATCACCATCTTATATAAGTCTGACGCCACAACAATGATGTTTCAGCATTATTGTGTTCCGGCAGTTACAGATAAGATAGCCAGTTCCTCAGTGATTGAGGATTCCGGGAGTACTGCGCTTCCACCTTCAGCCTTATCACCACTTATCATCAGGTGTGATGAAGGCTAAGTGCTACCCCGTTGTCTATAAAAAAAAAGAAGTAACTAGAACGATCTTGACCTCGATGAAAGTGAGCACATCGAAAATAAAAAAGAATCATAGAAATTGGTCAATAAAGTAGTTCGCGATGATGTTGATGCGTAAAGCAGGGACTACAAGTCTACAACAATGACAACAATGTGTTCTTTTCAGGAGTCAGAAAAACTTATGAACCGTCTATTGTAAATTTTTCATTGGACCAAATTGAAACTTCGATCTATCAGATAAAATAAAAAAATAGTATTATCAAAATCGGCTCACAATTGGCGGAGCTATCGTGGAACATACCATACATAAAAAACAGACGACTTGAGACCTCGTCCTTTTTTTGAAGTCTGTAAAAACGGAATTTGATTCTGCACTCACCCTCTTTGTGGATGTACTACAATGCCTCTCGGGTTGCCTATTCCGTCTTTGGAGAACAAAACTTTTCTGATCTTCGTATCAATATTAGCTACTTCAATAGTATACTTTTTAGAATCTGTCCAGAATACATTTCTGCCAGACCAGTCCACGGAAAGCCCCTCTGGTGATTTCACATCTGTAAAAAATTGATTTTATTATTTCGGACAATCCGTAGTTATTCTAGAAGACTACTAACTACTAGTATAAACTACAAGTTCTTACTACATAGTTATTGGTAATATTTTAAAATTATCTAAGTGATTAATATTGTAAAACTATATTTTTTTTATACTTAATGTAAATATATTTAAGATGGTATAGGTATTTGGAATATTGAGTTTTTTTTACATAATGTATGAGGATTTCGTTACTTACCAAGAGATAAAAATGTTTCAAATGCTGAACCATCATAGGCGGTGCGTTTAATTGCATTTCCTACAACATCTCCCCAGTAGATTCTCCCAGTTAAGCAATCGACGTCCACTGAGACAGCTATTTGATAAATAGCGCTGTTCAATGGAGTCGCAAATTCCCTCGGAGTAGCCCGGAAAGGCACTCTGTATACTGAGGCTCCGTCACTGGCGACTAAGAAGTTGCCTGCCTTTCTTGGGTTTAACTCGCAATAGCTACCATTGCCATTATAACCAGTGTTACACTCGCAAACGTATCCATCACTACGTTTCAAACATGATGCGCGAGCGTCGCACAAATACGGATTACTTCTGCAGTTGAATTCTTGCGTGCAAATGTAACCATCTCCTGTGAATCCTTCTCTGCAAACGCACTGGTACGTGTTGTCGTAAGGAGTGCAGACAGCATCGGGACTGCAGTCGTTGTTAATGTCGCACGTACGTCCCTGAGGAAGACATTGCAAGATTCCATCACCCTCGTAGCCCGGGTCGCAATGACAGTAGCTAACTTGCTCAATTGGATCGTAAAGGCATGACGCGTGTTCGGGGCATTCTGCTCCGTTGCAGAGCTGACCATCGCGTATGCATGCATCGTTTTCATCTTTAATAAACCCATCTATACATTGGCAGACGTACTCGCCGTTTGTAAGATCAGGTTTGCACTCTGCGTTATATTCACAATCCGTATCTTTCGTGCAACTAAAGTTCGGCCGACATGTATAACCATCGCCGTGGTAACCTGAATCGCATACACAGATAATTTCTCTGCTAGCTATGGTGACGCAATGTGCGTGTTGTCCACATAAACATGATCCTGTTCGTTCAGTGCACTCATAGCCATCTCCTACGTAACCTTCGGGACATGCACAGTGGCCAATTTGAGAAGCGTCGGCTTCTTGACCAATACAGACGGCGTTGGGTGGACAATCAGCATCGTTGTAACACGAGACTGCAAAAGAAAAAAATGTTAACTACATAATGAAAGAGTCATTGTAATAGGCACCTTATTATGAAGTGGATCGGTATAAAATTTCTTACTTGTCTCGTTGTTCTCTGGTTCCGGGCCAGGCGCTGGTTCTGGTTCTGGACTGGAAACGGAATAACTGTCTAGGCGGCATAAGTCATTATTTCTTTCATCTCTGTAGTTTGTATAGCCAGATGGGCAAATGCACTGGTATGCGTCGCATTGCGGCAAAACAATTGTGTAGTTATATTCGGCTTCGTAAGTGCTTGAATCGTAGCCAGGTGTCGTACTCGATAAGAGATCTGCCGCATATTCTGTTGTTCTGTAGTCAGGAGTAGTATGTGGTGGAGGAGGTGGTTCTGGAGCTCCAGTGCTTTCAATGCATTGATATCCATTACCTTCGTAACCAGGTCTACATTGACAATAGTACATGTTTGTAACTTCAGAAAAAATACAAGTGGCTTGAGGATGGCAATATTCACAAGCGTAATTGTTAACCCTGACACAGTCGCGACCGTTGTTTACGAATCCGGAACTGCATACACATTTTGGGAAAGACCCTTGATTTTCAACACATTGTGCGTTTACCCCGCACGTGTCACTAGTGCATCGTTGAGCCGGTTTGCAGGCCACACCATTTCCTATAAAACCTTCCCGACATTCGCATTGAAACCCTCCATCGTGGTTGTAGCAATCAGCGTTAGTATCGCAGTTGTGTGTGCCAGCTTCGCATTCGTCTATGTCTACGCACACTAAGTTATTTTGGAGATATATACTTGTGAAACCTGTCTGACACACACATGAGTATGAGCTGCCTTCTACGACACAGGAACTGTGTGGCCCACAATGACTACGACCTTCTTTGCAGGGATCCTCTTGCCCTAGAGGTGAAATTTTGTTACTCGACCCATATCTTACAATGTTATCTTTAGTTTCGTGTCCAAGATAATTTTTGGATACTGATAAGGTTATTGGAAAATTGTCTTCTTCAGAGATCGGCGCGTAGCGACAAGATGGATTAAAAGTGAAGGTTTGTGTTACGATTTCATCATATATTTGTCCAGTAGCTTTATTTTTAAAAGTGCGCGTAGATTCAGATCGAATAACACCGGGCTCTACTAATGTGAGTTGTTCTTGGAATTCTTTTATCTCAATTTTTGTTCCAATTGGCAACATGGGTATTGTGCCGCGAATGTCGGTTTCCAATAATATTTGATCAAATACGTCATGTCCTAAATATTCTTGGTTTATTACGACTCTGTCCTGTGTAGCAGGGAAGTAAACATCAGCCGTGTGGTTAAATAATGCACCGGTGAGTTGGTAACCATTTTTAGCGGGATCCGATGGCTTAGCAAATAGCCAACCAATAACACCACCAAGTACATTAAGAAACTGTAGACTACTACCCAAGTTTGATGGGGCTAAAGATAAGGCAGTGTATGATCTCCCATCAGCTACGACAACATATGCTTGGATATCGACATCATTTAAATTGATGCTGTTGAGCACACCGTTGACTTTCCCGTGGACTCTAAGAGGTTCATCGTTTTTGATGCAGGACTTGCCATTGCCGTAATAGTCGTCGTTACATTTACAGCAGATGCCGGCTTGGTAGTCGACGCAACGAGCTTGCATGTGGCAGACGCTGAAGCCACTCTGGGCACAAGTTTTAGATTCCTCTTCAACTTCCACTTCGTTCTGGTTGTACTGGTCGGGAGTGGCGATATTGCTGTCGTATGATATGTTGCCTACACGGAAAACATATTTGCCTGGCTCGTGTGTGTTCGACCATCTGAAAAGAGTTTTATTTTATTTATCACGTTGAATTAAGACTGAATTAATAGACATCATAATATTGTATACTTACGTCACAATGTTACGGATTTGCTGGCTTCCTGAGCCTCTTAGTGTAAAGACACGTCCATCCTCGGCTATAAAACCAGCTTGGGCTTTAGCTTCAGGGAGGCTGGGGGGAGTAGTTTCTTTCTGAATCCATTGGATTTCTCGTTCAGGATACAGGAATTCAACAAAGCTTTCTGTGCCGTTGCTGATGATAGCGATTTGGAAACTGTTTTTACGGTAGTTTGGTTGAGGACTGCTGTAAGTGACATCAAGCCAAGTGGTGATGAACACGGTTGTGGGTTTGAAGTCGTAGTAGTCGTGGAAATTGTTTTGGACGGTTTCTTCTGCCTTGAGGAGGACGTAAGTGTCGTTCGTTTCCCTGTAGTAGACTGCGCCGGAGTCCGTCGTGTCGATGTTGGTGTAGAACGCCGCAATGGATGGGTAGGGCAGCGGGAATTCAGTGTTGAGGAATGATGGGATATCCGATCTGAATGACAGGACACCGTAATTGTTCACCTGTGAAAAAAAGGAAAGTGGAATTGTTGACAACGAAATTGTAGATGATGTTGATGTTTAAATGTTGAAATCTTATGTTTAAATTATAACACATCTAACAGGGAAAAAGTATTACCTAATAGAAGTCTGATGCTATCATAACCAGTTATATAACTTAACATTGCGTTCCATTGAAGATACGGAAATCGTCCAGAGAATGACTTTCCACTGTCATTCAAACTTTTAAGCCCCTGTTACCTCAGTAAATAATTATCTTGTAATAATTATGTAAATCTCACAAGGTTTTGTTATTTTTTTAATGCAGAATTAGTAATTAATAACATTAAAGTAGCAGTAAACAATGAGAGAGGAAGTTGAGATTGTCACTTGTCAATTTATTAATACTAATAATGTCATTCGCGAGATTTTGTGGCATTTCCATGTTCATCTGAGTTCGGGAAAACCCCTATCATCATTGTCTATAGGTAATACTGTAATGATTGATTTAATTATGTACAGACAGGAACCTATTTAATAGTAAATGGTATCCATACTAATATTATAAATGTGAAAGTGGGTTTGTTTGTCCTACTTCCAGGTTAAGACGGAGCAACAGATAGACGTGATTTTCGGTATGGGGATAGTTTAGGAGCTGGAGAGTGACATAGGCTACTTTTCATCCCCGGTAAATGTCATATTCCCAAGGGATAACGTCGTATAGTCCACGCGGGCGAAAGGCTAGTACCACAGTTTAGCATACACAACGTGTTAATACTTTTAGCGAAACTGAAAAAATTGTTTGTTCCGAATCGATAATAGAATCGATTCCCCACATTTTTAATATGGGGTTAAAATTTTCAAAAAAACGCGCGCGACCGGTCATGTGCTCTCTTACGTCATAGTAGAGCTTAAGGCGCTACTCGGAAAAAGTATGGACTCTTTGATATAAAACTATAGGACGGTTAGAGTTGTTATAAATCTGGTAATAAGATATATATTTCTTCATACCTTTATCTAGAATCGTATAGTTTCAGAAACACGATTTTATGATTTTGGCTAGACACTTTTTATTTTCGAAAATACCTCTAAAAAATAAGAAATATCAAATTTATTCTTAAATGGGGATACATATACTATTGAAAATTGGTTTAATTAGTGGACACCAATAATATTTAGGATCGTATAAAAGCATTTTTTTAAAATCGCTATAGTTTTTGAATACGAAAGTGATTTTGTGTTTTTTTGCGTAATCGGCAAAATCGGTCTCGCTCCCGCGCGCGTCGTTTTCTCATTGCTATCTCGCTTTAGCATAATTTTTCCGAGTATTGCCTTAAAATCCAATCTGTCAGAATGTCATGGAGACCTGTGAGCACGAATAACTTGAAAGTGTCTTTATTTTTTTTTTTCAATGGAGTTCAATTTAGGTTGTCCTGTAAAAGTTTAGATGTTTGAATGTTTGTTACTCAATCACGCCAACACGGCTGAACGGATTTGGCTGAAATTTGGAACACATATACTTTGTAGCCTGGAGAGGAAACTTTTATCCCGGAAAAATATCTCATTCCCGTGGGATAACGTCGTGTAGTCCACGCGGGCGAAGCCGCGGGCGGAAAGCTAGTAGTACTAGTATAGTATTATATTATCTGTGCTAGTAGGTATTTTAATATAGGCACAGATAATATAATACTATACTAGATATAGGTAAGTATCTCTACATAAAAAACTTGTCTGTTATCAGTTTTTGGCTATATGAATTACTTACATCAGAAATGGAAATAGAACGAATTTTAAATTAATTAATATTGAATATGAGTTACATAGTAACATTAGGTCAAGCAAGATAACAACTCGTAGTTACAACTAGCTCTTTCAACCGATGCTTTACATAATAGTCTAAGTTATCGTATTATGTAAACTTGCGTGTGACCCAATGATAAGTATCTTATTTCTACGAAAAGGTCCTGACCTTTGTTTAAACGAAACTGATAGTGTTCCAAAATTTCTAACCATCCGACGTCGATAGCCGGCAAGCAACGTTCATTAATGAATTGTTTAATGGCTGTTAATGGTCACATTGTAATAGTTTCATTCGTTTTAGGATAATCGTCCTTATTATGGTTATTCGAATCCAGCTCGGATGGGTAGCGTTTGGGAAGCTCCGGCATATATTCGCGTCCAAAATTTCTCAATGTCTCAAGACTAAGGTCTTTGACCGGTGTGTGTTGCCAGTTATGACTTATGGAAGCGAGACGTGGTCTTTTACTATTGGTCTCATAAGAATACTCAAGGTCACCCAGCGATCAATGGAGAGAGCGATGCTTGGTATTTCCCTGCTCGATCGAATCAGAAATGATGAGATCCGCAGGAGAACTAAAACGACCGACATCGCTCGAAGGATTGCATCATTGAAGTGGCAGTGGGTGGGACACATAGCGCGGAGAACCGATGGCCGTTGGGGCGGAAGGGTTCTTGAATGGCGACCGCGAACCGGACGACGTTCCGTGGGCAGGCCCCCTACAAGGTGGACCGACGATCTGTTCAAGGTCGCGGGAAGCCGCTGGATGCGGGCAGCGCAAGACCGATCATTGTGGAGATCCTTGGGGGAGGCCTATGCCCAGCAGTGGGCGTCGTACGGCTGAAATAATGATGATGATGATGGTTATTCACCTTTGGTGACTTTATTTTTCGGCAAGCGGCTTTTTATCTTTACCTATAAATAAAAATGAATATTGCTTAGCGCAAAATTCGAGAACGGCTGCACCAATTCGGCTAATTATTTTTTCATATGTTCCTCGAGGCGCACGGAAGGTTTTTATGGAGAAAAAAACAAAAATTGCGTGAAAAATAGTAAAAACTACACTTTTCTTTTCCCACACAAACCAGCTGACGTAATTATATAAAATCAATTGTCTTTCACGTCAAAACGGAGCAACTGATCGACGTGATTTTTGGTATGGGGATAGTTTGTTAGATGGAGAGTGACATAGGCTACCTACTTTTTTTTATCTAAAAAAACACATTTCCGCGGGATAACGTCGTGTTGAAGCACGTGGGCGAAGCCGCGGGCGGAAGGCTAGTTTAGAATAATAATAATAATTACAGTTCTTTCAAAACTTTCAGAACTTCGTACTTACCCATGTCCATATTAATATTAATATATTTAAGATTTTAAATTATTTTCATGCATTCACAATGCAATTCTGTAAGTATAGGAAAAATGTGATAGTAAAAAACCACGAGCCCTATAAGTAGCTTTCAGGCGGGATTCGAACCCGCGCCTCCGGGTATCCGGCCCGATGCTCTGACCAAATAAGCTACCGAAAGGGCGTTTGTGCACTACCACTGAATTTTACCGATCCGGAAAAAAACGGATGCTTGTATTTAATTAATTACTAATATAAATGATTAATTATTAAAATACAAGCATCCGTTTTTTTCCGGATCGGTAAAATTCAGTGGTAGTGCACAAACGCCCAAAGGCCTACACGACTCGTCGAATTTTGCTATCACTTGTTTTTTTTTTTCCTTTATTACCATTTTAAAAATATACATTATTTACTTAGTTTAAATCGCATTTTTTAAACCACTAAGGTTTGTCATTATGCGACTGCATTCACATTGTCTAACTAGAAAATAATTTAACTATACTTACTTAACAATTTTTTTTAACATCACGTTTTAAATATAATTTTTTACAATGTTTACAACATAATACATGAGGAAATGGGTAACAACATTTGACTACGCGTTATCAATTAAGTTAGTCAAAAAGTATCTTTTAAGCTTATTTTTAATATTAGTTATGGTTAAACTGTCGCGCAATTCACGCGGCAAGTTGTTTATTAGTCGGGGGACAAGATAGTTGGCGGTTCTTTCGCCGTACACATTATTCGCACCACAATATTGGAAAAATGTGATAGTAAAAAATAACTTGACCAACTAAGCTACCGAAAGGCCTACACGACTCGTCGAATTTTGCTATCACTTGTTACGCTGTAGGCCAGCGTTGCTTCTACCGTTGTTGCGTTGTTGCCTACAGAATTGCATTGTGAATGCATAAAAATAATTTAAAATCTTAATTTAATGGCTGTTTCATCTTAATCGATTGTTAAACATTTGTAAAAATGTTTCTTTCGGATGCGAGGGTTTCCTCGCATTGATGAAGCAACGCTGGCCTACAGCGTAACAAGTGATAGCAAAATTCGACGAGTCGTGTAGGCCTTTCGGTAGCTTAGTTGGTCAAGTTATTTTTTACTATCACATTTTTCCAATATTTTTGTTGGTAACGAATAAACTCAAAAACTACTAGACCGATTTTGAAAATTCTTTCACCAGTACTATAATTCTTTCCGAGTGACATAGGCCATATTTTATACCGATATTCCCATGGGAACGGGTATCACGCGGGTAAAACCGCGAGGAGCCACTAGTTAATATTAAAGAAGGACAAGTACCTACCTATTATCTAAGTATTTGTACTTAGTTTGGTATGTACGTTGGTAACAGAAATGCTTTACTGAAAACATAAAGTATTCAAGACGTAAAGAATAAAAATAAATGTTAAAAGTCTTTAATTAGGAAGTTTTGCCAATATTTTCATATTATAAATGATAGATATATTTTTACTCGTATGATTCAGAACGATAAAAGTTATAAGGATAAAAACATAAACCAAACATTAATTGAACTTAATTGTTTCAAGCATTCAAAAACGGCTGTTTTCATGACTTTCATGAAGTTGTAAGTTTATGAAACGACGCAACCCAAGTGCAGTCAGCAGTCAGTGACCGCTGCACCGCACCCACTGCGCTTCCGCTGTTGTGATGCACCGAGCTTTATCAATCGCAATTCGTAACTTGCAAATTTTATGCACCGGCCGGATACTTATCTTATCTTACTTGAGGCACTAAGTACTTAGTTAACTGTAAGATAAGTTAAGTATTTAGGTACTAACTAAATATATTTTTATGAGCCTATGGGCTGAGTTCACCAACAGTGATTAATTAAATTAATAAATAAATAATTAAAATTATTATTTTCTGTGAAAATCTATTCTGCATGCGTTGAACCAAAAATATTTAGTATAACTTTTCGTTTACGATTAGGTTTAGAGAAATATAGAATTAAAATAAAAAATATCTTTGGAGCTTGAAATGAGTACCTATGTCAATCTAGACAAATTTTATAGAAAATACTTATAGGGAAAACTGAAGTTTATCTCAAAAGTTATTCAGGTTATTTATTGATACAATCAAGCCCTGTCGTACGTATTTAAAATATGATGATTATTGATGAGGGCACAATAATCACATGCTGTAGTTGGGATTTCACCAGAGTCTATGGAAAGCATTAGCTATACTAAGTACCTACATCTTTCATTTTATTTTTTACAAGCACACCAATTATCTAGCTCTTGATACGATTATTGTGACAATAATTAGACGATTAAACGGTGCCTCTCTACTACAATAACAAACAAATAATCGTTTCTATCTGAATCCATACTAATATTATAAATTTAAAAGTGTGTTTGTTTGGTTGTCCGTCTTTCTTGTTTGTTTGTCCGTTTTTCTTGTTTGTTTGTCCGTCTTTCACATCAAAAGGGAACAGGTTCGGGTTATTTATTGATCCGGCCGGTGCACGGATCGAGACGTGTTATTGGTATGGGGATAGTTTGGGGGTCGTTTTATAGTTAGTCCACGCGGGCGATGCCGCGAAGAAGCTAGTATTAAATATAGTTTTTCCTGTTCAATTTCCCTTGTATTGTGAGTATTGTGACAGTTTCTAGAAAAGACATATGCTACGGAATATTATTTATCAGAATAATCATTGATACATTACAAACGGCTTATTCATTTTAGTTAATACTAGCCTTGGGCCCGTGGCTTTGCCCGCAGGGCCTACACGACGTTATCCCGCGGGAATGTGATGTTTTTCCGGGATAAAAAGTAGCCTATTTCACTCTCTATTGCTTTACCAAAAATCTCGTCGATCCGTTGTAAACAAACACACTTTCACATTTATAATATTAAAATGGATTATGTTTTTTAATAACGTATTGCAACAAAAAATTGTACCAATTTATGTAAGTACCTATACTTACTTAATTATAATAAATATTAGATCCACCAATCACAAAGTACTTGTTCGCAATATTATTTTTTAATACAGTTGCTCAAAAAGTGGCGTATTGCAGGGACGTATAGCGTTCGGGATGTGGGTTATTACACACTCGAACTTTTTCTTTACCTTTCCCGAACTCGTGCGTTTTCTTTCCCAACTGTCAAAATATTGTCTATTAAAAAGAAAAAACCAACCACTAAGTTTTTACTAAAAAAAAAACATAGAAGTTTTTATGATTCATGCAAATATTTCTAAAAAGAAGCTACTAATTTGTTTCAATATCAGATTTAAAAGTAATTTTAATTATACATTAAATTAACATTAGTATCGGCCAAATTAAATTTATGAATATAAAAAATACATAAAATTGGCTGTATGACCACAGATTACTAAATATGGTATGACGTGCACTATTTACCATAGTATCTGCTTAAAGGAGTTTGCGCAAGTAAGTGAAAAGAATATGAGGGACCTTATTTCTTAATTTTCTAAATTAGTTTTTTCTGGTTTTTATTGTGGTAGGTACTTAGTATGGTGGAATTAGTGCTTTAATGGAAAACGATGTGGTAAAAGAGAGAAATAAGGAAAGGCGCTCCTGTAGGATTCGGATTGCTTTTGTTAGGTTTCATTTCATTTCATCTCATTTAATTTAATTTTCATTTCATATCAATAAAAAAATTCTACTGAAGCCTTGGCTGTATGATCATAGTTTCCTTTGCCAACCCAGAATGGGTGAAGAAAATAACAAAAAAGTCTCTGCTTATATTCTTTTACGATTAGTTAGTTGAGTTTCTTGTGTTTTATAATTTTATTAAATTGCTTAATTTTTTCGCAACTGTATTAAAAATAGTTGTTCAGTACACGTGCGGAACCGTCATTGCAACTTGTTCCGACTGTCAACCCTCACCTTCGGCTGCGCCTCGGCTCGGGTAGACATTTGTCGGAACTCTTTGCAATGACAGGCTTTCCGCACTTGTAATGAAATCTACTATTACCTCATTCGCATAGTTGCACTCACAGAACACAGATTGCACTGAATATATGTATTTTTAGTTCGTGTAATTTCACCGCAGATTCACCTTTTGTCGAAAACACATCTGCAGAGAAATGCAGCGAAACACTTTACGACTATTTCTAATATTACCACTGGATGTCAGTAAACAACTAAAATTAGAAAGGTTTCCGTTGACAATAATTTGTAACAAAATGAGTACTAGTAACTGTTTATTGTGTGTATAACTAACAATAATTATGTGGTTTGTTTAATTTATCGTAATTATTAATCATCAATTTACTTACACTACTTAATAAGTAAGACTTATGTATATGTTACTGACTAACAGCTGACAACGCATATACAGGATAATTTTTTTATCAGTGCACAAATTTTTAGGATCGACTCAGAATCGTCAAGTGAACAACTTTCTCCTAGAAACATGGGTCGAAATACGACAAAAATTTTTGGACTTCCCATACTACCTAAATCAATCACGTGATCAGTCCGATTTGTATGAAGAGTCAAAAAATTTTTGTCATTTTTCGACCTATGTTTCTAGGTGAAAGTTGTTCACTTACCGATTCTGAGTCAATCCTAAAAATTTGTGCACTGATAAAAAAATTATCCTGTATAACCAAAACTACTAGGCGCAAGAATCTGAAATTTGGCATGTATGTTCTTTCGAGAATAAAGGGAAGCACTAAGCGAGGATTTTTGGAAATTCCCCCCCTAAGGGGGTAAAAAGAGTAAATATCTAATTCTCACGGAAAAACATCGTCTAGCTCACGCGGGGGACACGCCGCGAACGGAAAGCTAATAATAAGTATTATAAAGATGAAAAGTTTGTTTCGTGTATATTTGAAGCTACTAAACCGAATTATTTAAAATTTTACTTTTTTGCATTCACAAAAGTTATCGCTAGTTGTGAGACGGGTCGATTTTTTCTAAAATACTTACTTCATGATTTTATATTATTTTTATGCATTCACAATGCAATTTTGTAAGTATAGGAAATTCGACGAGTCGTGTAAGCCTTTCGGTAGCTTAGTTGGTCAGAGCATCGGGCCGGATTCCCGGAGGCGCGGGTTCGAATCCCGCCTGAAAGCTACTTATAGGGCTCGTGGTTTTTTTACTTTTTCACTACTAAACCGATTTTGATAATTCTTTTATCAGGTGACAGCTACATTTTTCCTCAGTGACATAAATGCCATATTTATCTCGATATTCCCACTGGAACGGGCATGGCTAAAACCGCGCGGAGCAGCAAGTATTTTAGGAATTGGTAGCGACATTAATTGCTCCAAATACTGCAATTTTGATAAGATTCCGGCTAAATGTAATCTTTCTTAGGATTTTGGTTACTAGATGAGGATCTAGTAAAAATAAAACTACATAAGTACTTAATTTATTTTAAATGTAAGGTAGGTAAGGAATTAATAACTAATAGTAGATTGTTTAGCAAGGGATGTATGGCACCCATAACAGTCGAGTGTTTTGGCGCACGAACGAAGTGAGGGCGCCGATAGTTCGAGACTGTTATGGGTCCATACGCCCGAAGTAAACACTCTACTTTTCATTTTGAATATGAGGAAAGTAAAAATAAACAGAAATAATCTAAAAAATATTTTTCCTATGGCCGCGGAATTTTCGAAAGACTATAACTTTTTTGTTCATTTTCTCTGTTTTAAGGAAGGCAAGGGAAACTAAGTCCATATAGTCTTGTTTGGTGTTTGACCCGTACTCTATGCAATTCCATGAAATTAATAGCCTGATTTTTTATGTTACAAATAACTTATTTGGTTTAATCTGTTTCTAAAAACGCATTCTTTAAGAAAAACAATGTTTTAGATATTAAAATAATAATTCTACGATATTAGTTATTTTATATAATAGCAAAACATGGCTGTATAGGCTTCTGTGCATTTGCCTGTATACCTTTGGTAAATAAATGTCCAAAGAGATAAGACACTACACACGTTCCTATTCGACCTCCGATCCGATTCGGTCTGCTCCGAGACCAAATCGGAACGTGTGTAGCGCAGATTTGCTCTGGGAGCACACCAAATCGGCTGTCGGATCGGAACGTGTGTAGATGCTATTACAGATTTTGACATGACCCCTCCTATTCCTATTTTAAATTTCATAACGGCCCTAGGGCCGCCACATACCACTTTCAACCCGCATTTTAGGCAAGTTAGGAGTTACTTTCAGAATATGAGACATGAAAAAGTATTAATAACTTAATTTCACCAAGAATGCTTATACTTTTTACCACGTGTGAACTTACAATCAATCATCATGACTTTACTAGTGTAAAAATCTGAAGTTTTGAAAACATTTTTTAAACACAATTAGGTAGCACTTAGCATCACACTGATCTTAAGTGGTGAAAAGGCTCCTCCTCACTCCTCTATCCTCACTTAGAAACACAGAACACTGTGTTCTGTGATTAGAAAGCATCAAGTTAATGTTAGAAAGGCTATCTTATCTCTAAGTGCCGCAACACAATAATGCTGAAAACATCATTGTTATGGTGGTAGCTCTACCACCAACAGCTAAACCGAATACCTACAATATGTATTTCCACTGGGAATCGAACTTGGAAATCTCTGGATTTGATATAGTGGTGTGTACCTACCACTAGACTACAGAGGCGGTCAACACTTAATATTCACTTAATATTATTTTTTTGGGGATTTTCCTTTTAGGTAGGGTATCCCACCCAATCTGCCCTTTATGCTTAGAACAATGCTCATTTTGTTTAGCTTATTTCGTAAAGCTTTTTCATTATTGTAGCATAGTTTGCAGTCAGTCAGGAAATACCGCGTCAGCTATACGAGCTCAGCTAAACTAACTTGCTTAAAGCTTAGCTCTTGGTCTGAAACTAGCATTATGCAGTAAGTAGTATTTCAATCTTAAACGACTCAATAAATTAATGACAAAACTCGTAAAGCTTTAAGCTTCTGCGATTTGAAAATACTTTGATAATCCCTACATAATAAAAAAATAAGCTATCAAAAGTTACTTACGAAGATGCTCTCATATGTCTCCCCGTAGAACACAACAGGGGTCTGAAGCACCACCTCAGGTGAGACCACCTGACTGCCCCTGGGTAACCTCTGGTCCAGCCCATGCCCGTACGGGTAAAACTGGTCCCGGGTCACTGCGCCCGCGCGTGCGACCAGCGCGACAAACACAAGCGTCAGCATCGCGCGACGATCCTTACACCACTGGAAACTCCGAACATTTGACCCGAAAATAAACTGCCACTTATATTAACAATTTGTTTACGTTTTACGAAACTAGATTGAGTGACACTTTAGGAAAATATGCAGATTTGTTTTTAGTGTTTTTTTCTGAAGTGATGCAGCGGTTTTTCTTCTGAATAAGTTAAGTTAAAAATGTTTTATTGTTTTGTTCACTCCGTAATGTAAATTTATATTGGCTAACCTTTAGCATTAATAACTAATGTTAAGTATATTGTTTTGTTTTAAACCCGATCTAGCATAGCATCGTTAGATAAGCAACTGATTTAGTTTCGTATTTAAAGTTAAATAAGTGTTTTTTTAAACAAAAACAGTCACCTAGGTATCCAAGTTAACGACGTGCCAAACAAAGTATTAACTAATAGTGAATTAAGTAATAGTTATTGCGGAACAATGGGCGGGATGCGCGTGCTCATGCGTTATCAGTGTATCGCCGCTGGTCAAACAGCTGCATTGTTGGCCTGTCCTGTTTCTTCGCCCTTAGATAAGCTTGGAATACTAGCGGCCGCACTCGACTTCGCCCACGTTCAACGCAGAAGTTTACCAGTTCCCCGTTTCAAAAAATGACCCGAATTACAGCGAATTCAAGTTTTTTTTCGTGAAAAAAGGCTCTATACCTGTACCTACAAAATCAATAAAAAAAGTAAAAGTGAGGACAGATAGACAAACAAAGTTTTTATGTATTTGTAATTAATAAAATTATTGAATACTGTATTCCAATATTGTAAAATTCAGTTTCCTTACCGTAGTAGGTATAAGGTTAATTTGAGCAGATATTTTATGCCTACCTTATCATTGACTTAACATACAAAACATAGGTATGTTTTGTATTATCTTGGTTATAAGTTCTCATTGTAGAGTCATTATTAAGTATATCATTCAGAATGCAACTAAAATTATTTTTATGACTAAAACCATCTTCAAGAAGCAGGGGTGGAATGTGAAAATGGGCCACAATTAAATAATTGCCATATTTGCCATGTTGTGAAAAGCCCACAATTAACTAATTGCCTTGTTGTTGAAAACTGTTTAAGATAATTTTTGAAAAAAATATGTTACAATGATAACGAAAATAGATATCTAATAATAAAACATTTTATTAATTTAACTAATTAACTTTAGAGTTACACACAATCAACAGGTTGGCTTAGTTAGGAAAATGGATAATAGGATTTTTTTTTATTACATTAATTTACATTCCCGTTATCGAGGCTGGGGCTAGGCACAAAATAAAGAGTTTACAGAAGGACCGCTCCCACCATTTTTGAAAATCTATACCTATCCTTGTCTGACTCACTAGGGTTGCTTCTGTATTGATTCTGAATTTAAAAAGGAGTAAGTAGTAAAAGTTAACAATCATACATAAATAAATTCGTTTATACATACATCGTAACAAGTTTACATGCCTTAGATGCTGCTTAGATGGTAAACAGAGCATCTAATATCCATTTAAAGTCCCGACGCCACACACGACGAAGACAAGATCCTATTGTACCTATACCGTACCTATTATGTTGTAATGTATTCCATTCCTATATGTTATAATGTACTCTATGAACAAGATATAAATATGGTGTGATAGTTATCCCACTAAAAACATAAACGTGAAAAAGGCACTAAGTAAGTACGACGAAAACATAAAGGTAAAAAAGGTGCCAAGTTCAGCGAAAAATAGTTGAAATATAAATGGGTTACAAGTTCCATAAATTTTTTCGTTCAAGCACTTCAAATAATTAATATTTTCTTAAATGTTGAATTTATAACTTGTCATCTTCAAAAATTGAAAAACCTTTATAACGCAAGAACTGTATCAAGCAATAGTGGTAACTATTTTGAAAACAAGAAAGTGTATTTAAATACCTATGTTGTGTATTTATCGTATATAGGTAAATAAAAAAATATAAGTAGTTTAATAGTCAAAGTCAAATTTGTTTATTCAATTTAGATTGGTTTTTACAATACTTGTGAACGTCATAGAAGCTACGCTATCGAGATGTAAACGGGTTCATATTTGTTTCTGGCGCAGCTGTTCTTCATAGTCTTTTCTTGCACTCAAGAATATAGTTTTTCAGCTTTCTTTTTCTGGGAGAATTTGCAGAAACGTGAGTTGCTATTTGTGAATTTGAGTCACATTTAACTTTTTCATATTGTGTACAAGATTCATTAGTCTCCACAGTTGCTTGCGATTTTTCATTTAATTTTTTTTTGACCGGTAGCAAAAGTTTGGGAACCGAACTGTCCTGAAAAAGGCACTAATGCCTTTTTCAGGACAGTTCGGTTCGATGTCTTGATTATAGAATTGGTTTCGAAATGGGCCTCACAAACTCGAAGATATGTTGACCATTTGTTGCGTACTTTTTCTCGATCAATTAAACTTATCCATAAGGTTCGTCTGAAAAAAAAATCATTCGTTTTTAAAATGAACTAGTTAGTTTTGCAACGAAAATAGCCTATGGCACTCCTACGATTAAGACGTTAAAATAAATAGGTATACGCATAATCGTGCGTGGTTCGTTTTCTCCTGAACTTGGCTGGCACACTGCCGTGCGTCAAAAAAAACTTTACTGCAAGTAAAATGTTATTTGGGGTAAGTATAATGACTGGCGTTCTCTCCCAAACTTGGTAGGCGCACGAACTTTACTGCAAGTGAAATGTTATTTGGGATTTATTGATTGGCGTCCTTTCCTGAACTTGGCTGGCACACTGCCGTGCGCTTAGATGAAAAAAAATACTGCAAGTAAAATGTTATTTGGGGTTTAATAACTGAAGTCTCTAAAATGTAAGTAGGATTTCATAACACTGCTAAAATAAAAGAAAATGCAACGACAACTTTTACTTGAAAATTCGTCAACATGACTTGTGGCTGTGTTCGCTGAACCGCCAAGAAGTTTTGAGAATACTATAACATCTAAATAAGGACAATAGAACCCAATTACTGGCGTTTTACCACAACCAGCTAACTATAAGATGAATGTGTATGGTTCATAGTCGTTATCAAAGCGGCCAGTCCCAAAAGTACCTAGGTATACTCACCTACCAACAAGAGAAAACAGTTTGACATAACTTACCTTTCAATATCGTTTGGAAATTTAAAGAACGTGTATGCACAGTTTTTAGTCGTATTTAGACAACCAAATACACTGCAACTGTAATAATATTGGTTATTAATTTTTGTTAATTAATGGTAAAATAGGTATATAAGTGTCACAGTGACACGTAGCGGCGCGGACGTGAAGTGATCAATTAAATGCTCTTTGGAACTTGCGATCACTGACCTCTTTGCGATACTCGCGACTGAGTACTGTCCCAAACTATCCCATTTTGCCTGTATATGTGACGTCTATGTGTGCGTGACGAAAATGGCACTTTGTTCTAAGCGGACTCTCTGCTAGGGCGACCGCCCGCCCGCGTAGTTACTTTGTGGGCTAGGGACCAGTTATATCTGCGAGATCCTTTTTTGTTATATTGAAGGAATGCATTCATGCATACTGTTAGAACACATACCCCTCCAGTTCCCAACGGACATCCAATCCGGAATACAGGCCGGAGTTTTGGCAAGCTGCTCCTTCAAATTAAACCTCCTTCAACTGCCCATCTACCTACGAGGCCCTGAGCTGTAGCCTTAAGATCCGCCCCTGGCGAGAAATTGTCTTCAGCGTAGGTCACTAACTCTGCTTATAATTGCGACAAAACACATGTTCCTCGAGTTACCAATGGGCATTCATTCACTCCGAAATGCCCGCGGGAGTTTTGGCAACTTGATCTCTGTCACCTAGGGTGCTTAAGTATCTACGAGGATCTAGCCAGCAGTCCAAACATCAACCCCTGTCAAGAATGTATATCTGTGCAGCATAGGTCACTAACCATGCTTATAATTGCGATAAAATAAATGTTCCTTCAGTTACCAACTGGCATTCACTCCGGAATGCACAAGCGGGAGTTTTGGCAACTTGATCTCTGTCACCTAGGGTACTTATCTACGGGGATTTAACCAGCAGTCCAAAGATTAACCCCTGTCAAGAATGTGTCTGTGTAGCATAGGTCACTAACCCTGCTTATAATTGCGACAAAACACATGTTCCTCCAGTTCCCGACGGGCATTCACTCCGGAATGCACGCGGGAGTTTTGGCAAGCTGCCCTCCCTAATGACACGATAACAACGCTAATTCCACTCTCTCCGCCCGCTGCATTATTTTGAAACCGATCTCTCATTCCGGGAAAAATTCGGTCAAGTGCGGTTTGACGATGAATAAATATAAAAGAAGCTCCGATTGTGATTGAAACGGTGCAGCTTAATACGTCTCAGTCGTGATAGCTGTATTGATGTAATGTTCAATAAATGGCGGAGCTTAAATACATTTTTATATTTACATCCTTTGAAAGTGTGTTTTTTTGTTTGTTTGTCCCTTTTTCACGTTTGGTATGGGGATAGTTTGGGAGCTGGAAAGTGTCATAGGCTACTTTTTATCCCGGAAAAATATCACATTCCCTCGAGATAACATCGTGTAGTCCACGCGGGCGAAGCCAAGGCTTGTTTAATATAATATTTATTTATTATTGCTCTTAGGCCAAGGTTGCACCAGTATTTGGCGAATGTATTATATACCATTCGTGAAAACAAACTCATAAAACATTATGTCGGTGGAAGCACAGAAGAAACGACAAGAGAAAAATTGTTCCTATAGTCGCTGTCGCTCCACCAGTGCGGGCTCAGCCTTACTACTGATGGTTAACTTTTGGTTACGGCACCAGGCAGTAATTATGGAAAAAATCATGTCGATACAATACAATAATTCAGCCTTTGCACACGAATGTTTCTGTAGTTCGCGATGTGAACCAAAGACTGAAAAGCCGTGAAACAACTCGTATTTCAGTTAACTACATTTCTCACTGTGTGGAACCTGCCATAATATTATGTTTGTGTTTGTTTTCGAACATGCGAACTTTGTCTGACCGGTGTCCAAAACAATATTTATCCTTGATTTATCTACCTATGCTACTATTCTAAAGGGATTTTTTTGTTTTTGTTTGTAACAAAAAAACTCAAAAACTACTGTACCGATTTTGAAAATTCTTTCACCGGTAGAAAGCTACTTTCTTCCCGAGTGACATAGGTTATATTTAATCCCGATATTCCCTCGGGAACGGGTACCATGCGGGTAAAACCGCGAGGAGCCATACTACATTATTTGCTACGTGTAGTGTATAAGTAGGCATTACCCGTCATCGTAGATTGTCCGCCAGTTGATTGATACTAATTTCTTAGTCAACATACAACAACGCTTAATCTATTCCCGGTGCAGTCATTAAATAATTGATTTGGTCTATACTAATATTTTAACATACAGATTTGATTTTTTGTTTGTTTGTTTGTATGCAATGGATAATCCCAAAAACTACTTTACCGATTTAAAACATTCTTTTATCAGTAGAAAGCTACATTATCCCTGAGTGACATAGAATATTTATATTTGATCCCGATATTGCCGCGGGAACATAACCATGCGGGCAAAAAAGTAAGACGATTTAATAAATCTTTAAGAAGATAACTTTCAAATTATTTCAAGTGTTATATTGAGTTTCATAATAAGTAATAATAAGTGGAAATCACCAACAAACCCCTCGTTAGGTACTTACCTATAGGTAATTTAATTTCACTTTATCGTTTTCAACACACTTGCTCATAAAGTGAGCCTTATTACATCGATCTTAGGGCCATAAACCGTACTATAAAACACGCGTGCATAATAATATTACAGTACTAGTTGCGTAATTGAATTATCCCTACAAAGTTAAGTAAGTACCTAACTGCAAATTATATGCGAGTAAACAGAGACTTTTCAATTTAACCGGGTAATACAGTATCCCTACAAAGTTAAGATAGTACCTAACTGCAAGTTATATGCGAGTAAACAGAGCATTTTCAATTTCACCGGGTAATACGTAGTTCTTTTTTTGTAACAACAAAGAGGTTTTATACGGTTGAAAATCCATTTACGTTTTTAGAATAAATAAATATGTCCCTAATTAAGTCAAAAAAACATAATTAAGTATATTATTATCAAATTATTTATAGCTCACAATAATTTGTTATAAAACATTTGCGTTTTATCACTATTATTAGAATTATTTTGAAGTAGGCTGAACCTTACATTTGGCGCGTGCAAAAAAAACTTGCGCGCTTTTTCCCTTAGCTAATTAGGTTAATTAATTTATGAATGAATGCAATAAATGTTTGTTTTTCCTCGCAAGTGTGTTGAAAAAGTGCGTATGAAACTCGTGAGCAACTTACTCACTAGACACTCGGCTGATTTACGCCCTCGCCTGCGGCTCGGGCTGCAACCCACAGCCTCGTGTATAATGAGCAACGTTAGCTTACTTGTATCATAATATACTATTTCGATTCCAATCCAAGACCAAACAAGCACTTTTTCAACTAAGTATTTGCCAAGAGCAATCTTTATTTATGGCATTGACTCGGCAAAATAACGAAGTTCAAGCGAGTGTCTAATAAACTATTAGCAGAAATATATAGTTGGGGCACGGGAAACGAAGTAAACCGCTTACTCCACTATAAATGATGAAAAATGTCCAGCGGTACGAACCAAGCCCCTACGATGGGATGTCGACGAAGACGTTAAATTAAATATAAGGTGTGGTAAAAAAAATTTTAAGGGGTCGATGTACTCATGCATACAAACAACTTGTACTACGGTACCAACATTAAAATCGAGAAAAAATAAATCAGCTGTTCCATACATTTTAATCTATTCGAATTCAAATTTTCTATGGAACAGCTGATTATTTTTTTCGCGATTGATTGACCCCTCAAAACTCCTTCGACCTCTTTTACAACACCTTTTAAAAGAGTTTTAATATTTTTTCACTGTCTTTCTGCATCTTCGTGCCGATAATGCCGTAACTAGTTCTGAATAGAGCTTATATGATTTGTTTTACTTATATAATAGTACTAAGGTCTTAAGCTCTTTTCAGATCTAGGTAACGTCATTAAATATAGCAGCTATCTGTTTAAATGTTAATGTTGTTAAAATAAATTAATTTAAGTCTCTAGTCTACCCCGTTGTGGATTAAAACAAAATATAAAAAGTAGCCTATGTTCCTCTCCAGGCTACAAAGTATCTGTGTCCCAAAATTCAACCAAATCCGTTCAGCCGTCTTGGCGTGATTGAGCAACAACATCCAAACATCTAAACTTCCACATTTATAATATAGTAGGAAGTAGGATTACCGTGTCTCAAAAGTGTTCGAAAACCAATGGTAGCGGTTGTTGCGAAGAAATTAATGCCCCAGTGACGTGAGCCGAGCCGAGTGCGGCGCGGACGGCGCTGAGATCTAAATCTGACGGCGCCGTGGTGGATGCAATCTACCACGCTGAGATGGCTGGGATTTGGTGCGTTTTCACGATGACTATAAACGTTGAGATACTATTCAAAGTTCAAAACCATTTATTCTATTTATAGTACATGGAAATCGTACCAAATAAGTGGTGTTGCCTTGCATTCAATGTGGTAGTTCTGATTTTTTATATGTTAGCAGTGATGAGATGGTAATGACAAATCCAAGTTTTCCACCTCGAAAGCCCTTCGGATCATTGTTAAATACTTAAAAATTCATAAAATTTTCGGATATTTTTCAGTTTTTGGCAATTTTTACCACCAAAGATCTGAGTTACGGCAAATGTTACTATGCACTCTTTAAAGTAGACTAAATTTGCAAAAAAAAAAAAGTATAATTTAGTTTTTGTAGGCCAAATAGTTTTTAAGATGCTGCTATTTTAAAATTTGCAAAATCACAAAAAAGGAAGTATTACAGTTTTTTTTATTTTTCGTCTACTTTGACCCCCTAGTAGTGGGTTTATGACAAAAGTTTTTTATTAGTTACTAGCTGACCCAGCGCGACTTCGTTCCCGTGGCCCTACCCCCTACTCCACCCTACCCTACCCCTACCCTACCCCTACCCTACCCCTACCCTACCCCTACCCTACCCCTATCCTACCCCTACCCTACCCATACCTTACCCTACCCCTACTCTACCCCTACTTACCCCTCCTTCCCCTATTTTCTCACCGCTAAAACCTTCCTTGGACTTCCACGAACAATTCAAGACCAAAATTAGCCAAATCGGTCCAGCCGTTCACGCGTGATGCCGTGACCAAGGGAAATAGGGATTCATTTTTATATATATAGATTAAAGTCCATTAAATATCCAACAAAATGAGATAAATTATGTAGATTTACACCTGATAGTTCCTCACACACAGCTGTTCAAAGTTATAGAGGTAGGTAAGTAAACAATTATGTAATAGAAGGGTTTGCAAAAGGTAGTAAGCCCTAAAGGAAGAAGGATCTGGGAGGCGTTCCCATTCTACCCTGTTAATGACACGCAAACGTTAATCACCTTGAAAGCATACCAAAGATGTAAGGTTGTACCAGCAGATGTGGTTGCAGGAAAGCAGAGCTCAAATGTTCGGCTGTTTGCAGCTACTGTATTGGCCAATCATGCGAGAACATACCAGATCTGATGTGTGATGACATTGATGAACCATTGATTGATAACCCACCATCAAAGGACGATTTTGACCTTCCTGAGCAGTTCGATGAAGAAATTTTACCTCAGCAAGCTGCCCCCAAAAAGTGTGCTGTGGATTCAGAGGACGTGCCTGGTCCATCAAAAATATACATACAATGTACATAATTGATCCCACCACCTCCCAGATCCTCCTTCCTTTAGGGCTTACAACTTCATTTTGCAAACCCTTCTATTACATAATTGTTTACTTACCTCAATAACTTTGAACAGCTGTCTCAGGAGCTATCAAGTGAGCGGTGTTTTGCAGAAAACGACCAACGCCAAAAACACAGTTTCGAGATATAAGCAGTTTAAGGTTTTTTTGTTCATGCTCGAAATTTATTGTAAAAATTGGTAAAAATTGGAGCAAAATTGTTAAAATGCTATCTTAGCTATTAAATAAACTATTTTTTAATACAGTAAAAATTCGATAAACTATAGAAATATCGCATTTATTTATGGTCGTTTTCAACTAATTGACTGTCTCTTGCATTTACATTTTCGCAGAATGAGACCAAATGGGATGGTCTCGTTCTGCATAATAAAATTTCAAAGATCAGAAATAAACTGAATGATACCAATTCAATAATTATATTTTGCAAAATATATTATTAATCTTGAAATGATTAACTTATTCAGTTTCTAATATCAATTAATCTAATATCCAGTTCGGGAATATTGTAGCCCTCAATAAGTTCATTGGAATCAGGGCCTGCATGAAGATTTAAATAGATTTCTTGGCAATTCGTAGGTATCATTATCATCATATCAGCCGATCGACGCCCACTGCTGGGCATAGGCCTCCCCCAAGATCTTCACAACGTTCGGTCCTGCGCTGCCCGCATCCAGCGGCTTTCCGTGACCTTGACTAGATCGCCGGTCCACCATGTAGGGGGCCTGCCCACGGAGCGTCTCGTCTGGAAAGCGGTCGCCATTCGAGAACCTTTCCGACGGCTATCTGTTCTCCACGCTACCTATATGCCCACTGCCACTTCAACGATGCAATCCTTCAATTGTTTTGGTTCTCCAGCGGATCTCATCATTTTTCTCCAGCGGATCTCATCATTTCTGATTCGATCGAACAGTGAAATACCAAGCATCGGTCTCTCCATTTCTCGCTGGGTGACCTTAAGCCTTCTTATGAGATCCATAGTAAAATACCACTTTTACTATCTCTCTTCTAGAGGTCATTACTGGCAACTCACACTGGTCAAAGACTTTGAGGTATTTCAGACGCGAATATTCGCGTCTGAAATGCAGGAGCTTCCCGAACGCTGCCCATTCGAGCTGGATTTGACGAGTGATCTCTTTCTCGAATCTGGGCTTACCTAATTGGACCGTCTGTCCCAGGTAAACATAGTGGTTAACAACTTCGAGTGTATTGTATCTAACATTAACTGGAGCGGTTACAACATGGGCATTGGACATGATTTTCGTCTTATCTATGTTCATCTTAAGACACACTTTTTGAGAAGGTTTACTGAGATCTTCGAGCAATGTGTTCAGGTCTTCTAAAGACTCAGCCATAAGAACTACATAATCGGTAAACCGTAGGTGTGTTAGGTACTCGACATTGATGTTGATGCCGCATCCTTTCCAGTCCAGACGCTTAAAAATATCCTCCAAAGCAGCAGTGAACACTTGAGAAATAACGTCTCCCTGTCTCACACCTAGATGTAGTTGGATAGGATTAGAGCTCTGGTTCTGTAATCGGATAGACGTGGTGGCGTTTTGGTATAAGTACCTCAGCACCTCATTGTACCTGTAGTCTATTTGGCACTTCTAGAGAGACTGCAGCACGACCCGTCTCAATCGAATCAAAGGCTTTCTCCATAGTCAACAAATGCCAAGCAAAGTGGCAATTTGTACTCTTCGGTCTCAGCATATGAGTGTGGTCTATGGTTCTATATCCTTTCCAGAACCCGGCTTGTTAATAGGTTGGAAGTCGTCGAACCTGCGATTTGCAATGACTCTCGAAAACAACTTATAGTTATGGCTCAGAAGTGAGATAGGTTTGTAGATTTTCAAGAGTCTTATCACCTTTCTTGAAAAAAAAATACATTACATCGTTTCTGCCCCATGCCTTTGGCGTTTAGCCCTCGAGGATGACTGAATTGCAAAGCTTCTGGAGAACTTTAAGTATCGGCTTTCCATCCGCACTCAGAAGCTCTGTTGTGACTCCGTCATCGCCCGCAGCCTTGTTGTTTTTAAGCTACCTGAAAGCCATTCTAATCTCGTACAGGCTGATGTCCGGGATATCTTCTGCATAGTGTCGGGTAAGCTTGGCTCAAGTCTTTAGTCTTGCTTTCAACAGGTGTTTGCGTGGAATATAAATGTCCATAGAAACTCTCAATCTCCCTCAGGATTTATTTTAATTTTTAGTTTTTTGCATTCACAATGCAATTTTTATTACTGAAAAATGGAAAATGAAGTATTTAGAAAAAATCGACCCGTCTCACAACTAGCTCCGATGGGACTCGAACCCACGACCTTTCGCTTTCCGGGCGACTGCTCTAACCACTGAGCTACGGAGTCGTTACGAGAAGCGTCGAATTTATCCAATACTTCTTACGCACTGTATAGTCAGTGTTAATTTCATCAATGTGGAGATATTACTTTGTGAATGCATTGTGAATGCAAAAAACTAAAAATTAAAATAAGTTGCAATAGTAATTTAGTCTTTAGCGATTGCCAAATACCTGGAAAGGTATTTCTTTCGCGTGTGAGGGTAGTAATATCTCCACATTGATGAAATTAACACTGACTATACAGTGCGTAAGAAGTATTGGATAAATTCGACGCTTCTCGTAACGACTCCGTAGCTCAGTGGTTAGAGCAGTCGCCCGGAAAGCGAAAGGTCGTGGGTTCGAGTCCCATCGGAGCTAGTTGTGAGACGGGTCGATTTTTTCTAAATACTTCATTTTCCATTTTTTTGTAATAAAAATTGCATTGTGAATGCAAAAATCTAAAAATTAATATAAGTTGCAATAGTAATTTCATCTTTAGCGATTGCCAAATACCTGGAAAGGTATTTCTTTCGCGTGTGAGGGTAGTAATATCTCCACATTGATGAAATTAACACTGACTATACAGTGCGTAAGAAGTATTGGATAAATTCGACGCTTCTCGTAACGACTCCGTAGCTCAGTGGTTAGAGCAGTCGCCCGGAAAGCGAAAGGTCGTGGGTTCGAGTCCCATCGGAGCTAGTTGTGAGACGGGTCGATTTTTTCTAAATACTTCATTTTCCATTTTTCAGTACCAAAAATTGCATTCTGAATGCAAAAAACTAAAAATTAAAATAAGTTGCAATAGTAATTTCATCTTTAGCGATTGCCAAATACCTGGAAAGGTATTTCTTTCGCGTGTGAGGGTAGTAATATCTCCACATTGATGAAATTAACACTGACTATACAGTGCGTAAGAAGTATTGGATAAATTCGACGCTTCTCGTAACGACTCCGTAGCTCAGTGGTTAGAGCAGTCGCCCGGAAAGCGAAAGGTCGTGGGTTCGAGTCCCATCGGAGCTAGTTGTGAGACGGGTCGATTTTTTCTAAATACTTCATTTTCCATTTTTCAGTAATAAAAATTGCATTGTGAATGCAAAAAACTAAAAATTAAAATAAGTTGCAATAGTAATTTCATCTTTAGCGATTGCCAAATACCTGGAATGGTATGTCTTTCGCGTGTGAGGGTAGTAATATCTCCACATTGATGAAATTAACACTGACTATACAGTGCGTAAGAAGTATTGGATAAATTCGACGCTTCTCGTAACGACTCCGTAGCTCAGTGGTTAGAGCAGTCGCCCGGAAAGCGAAAGGTCGTGGGTTCGAGTCCCATCGGAGCTAGTTGTGAGACGGGTCGATTTTTTCTAAATACTTCATTTTCCACTCCCTCAGGATTTTAGGTGTTGACGAAATGATGCTATGATATGTCGCGAGCTTTTGTTCCGCTCAATATCCTTTTAAATACGCTCGGTACAAAATTGGCTAAGGTCGCTTGTCAAAGACTTAATAATAATAAAGCCCTTATTCCGAACTTAAGTATCAGATACTATAGTAGACAACTACAAAAAATCTCTTAGTTCGGTGTACCTCCTAGCATAGGCCTTCTCCAACGACTTCCATTGTTGCCTGTCTTGGGCAACCCTTCTCCAGTTAGGACCTGCTGTCAACTTTAGGTCATCTTCCCACCTTGTATGTTGTCAAAGACTTAGATATCTGTATATTGAGTTGCCAATAACGATGAGCATCCGCTGAGTTCTATAGCTTCATTTCGTGTCTCTGATCCATGAGTTAGAGAGCCTGGCTAGAGAGTTTCTTTAATTTGGGACGGTGGGTTGCAAAGTACTTGGACCCTACCGTACGGACAGTATTCACCACCATATTGTATAGATCGTTCACATCGATGCTGTTCTCAGACCTTTCTAGCTTGACGTTGATATTCAATGTGCCTCTGACCATACGGTGATCGCTTCCTGTGTCTGTCATAACAGTGTTGATCACAACGACATCATTGAATATGTGCTTCTTCGTCGACATGATAAAATCGATCTCATTTTGTACTTTTTTACTTCACCGTCCGGACTGATCCAGGTCAAATTGCCGCTTACGTGCTTCCTGAAGAAGGAGTTCATCATAATATAGATGTTCTCCCTCTCCATAAAGTCTGCTAGCATCTGGCCACTTTCAATCCAAATTGCCCCACTATCAACTCATCACCGCAGCGTTGCCCTTACTTCGCAATGAAATCTCCCATCACAACCGTGTAGTGGGTTTCATAGCTACGCATGGCTTTAGAGATCTCCTCATACATAGCCTCCACTTCTACATCGTCGTGTTTCGAGGTCGGAGCGTAGACCTGATGACATTCAGCGAATACCGTTTCGATATGCTGAGTATCAGGTACGCTACCCTGCTCGACACACTTCCGATGGTAATCACGTTGTTGACAAGGGACTTGTGGACAATGAACCTGACACCAGCAATGGACTGTTGGTCGTCCTCCCAGTGGTATAATAAGTTACCGGATTGCAGGATAATCGAGGCCTCCCCACTCTCTGCGGACTTCAGATAACCAAATGATATCCCAATGTAAGTAAGGTACTAATTGCCTCTTCCAACTTCACGAGCTTCGCGTCAAGCCTCAATGTGCGCGTGTTGTAGGTTGCCAGATCGAGTAGTCTCGGTGTTGATTCAAGATTCAAGATTCAAGATTCAAATTTGTTTATTCAATTTAGATTGTTATTTACAATACTTGTGAACGTCATAGAAGCTACGCCATCGGTTCGCAAACCCTACAGCGGGAGGCCTTGGAGAAGAACCGGCAAGAAACTCCAAGGGTTGTTTTTTTCTCCCTGTTTTATTTCATACAGAGTCGTCAAATTGAAAAATGACCTTAACATGGTATGACTAAGTTCAGTTTCCATCACAATTACACATGGGTTATGATAAATACAGTTAAGTATAGGCGAACTAATGATCATAGCGGTGAACAATTTTCAATTACTTAGGAACTCTACTTAAAGCTTTAATATTAGTTAAAAACAAAAGACAATTCTACTATATACTGCAAGTTGCGCCATACATGTTTCAAATGTAATTCTTAATAAAATGAATAAAAACAAAAGAAAACACATTTTAAGGCAAGCAGATAAGAGCAGACCCATTCCCACTGGCAGCACCCGTTCACGAGCATGACGCATGAACCAGCCATCGCTTCGCTCAACCATATTTTAGGGAACGTAACGTTGGTAGCCGGATCCTACCCGGCGATTCTTAGCACCCCCTGCCCCGCCGTTACCATAGCTTATTAAGCAGTTTTCCTCTGTCGCCTTTTACGACACTCACGGGAAGAGAGGAGGTGCAATTATTTTTATGTGCCGGCACTATACGGCACCATCCGTGGGTATAACTGGTAGTAAAAACTAAAATAAACCACACCGAATCTCGGTCTTAATCTGAAAAAAAAAATAGTAAAAATAATTATGAATTTTGCAGAAAGCGACCACTGCAATGGTCGTTTTCTGCAAATTAGTAAGTGAGCAGTTTTGGATCATATGTTTTTGCTGAAAGCAGCCAAGTTAGTTGGTCGCGTTCTGTTTTTTAAAGAATCTGCTAAAACTTGAATTTTAGTACATCAATGGTCTGGACTTGGTCGCGTTTAACATATAAATGAGCGATACTGGTGTATGGTCTCATTTGACAAATTATTATCTCGAGTTTGACAAGTGCTAGGAGTTCGCATGTTTTTGGACATTGTAGATCAAAATAAATCTTAAGCAATGGGTATCATAACTCATTTTAGCAAAAATGGCCGTTGGTCGCTTTTTGCAAAACACCGCTAAAGTGTAAGTTGATATTACTAATTGGTCTCATTTTGTTGGAAATTTAATGGACTTTAATAACTAGTCATTTAACTTTTGCCATAAACCCACTACTATGGGTCAAAATGTCGAAAACTAAAAAAACTGTAGAACTTCCTTTTTTTGAATATTTGCAAACTTTTAAATAGCCCTATCTTAAAAACTATTTGACTTACAAAAACCAAATTATTCTCTTTTATTGCAAATTTAGTCTAGGTACTTTAAAGCGTGCTTAGTAACTTTTGCCGTAACACAGGTCGTTGGTGGTAAAAATTGACAAAAACTGAAAAAAACTGAAAATTTATTGGATTTTTAAATATTTAACAATGATCCGAAGGGTTTTCGAGGTGGAAAACTTGGATTTGTCATTACTATCTCATCACTACTAACATACAAAAAAATCAGAACTACCTCATTTAACGCAAGGCAAAATGTACGATTTCCATGGACTATTAGGCTGATACAGCACTTGTGAACGTCAATGAGCTACGCCATCGGTTCGCAGAACCTACCAGCGGGAGGCCATGTAGAACTGGCAAGAAACTCGCCAAGGGCTGTTTTTGTCTCCCTGTCTTAATTTCATACAGAGTCGTCAAATTGAAAAGTGACTTGAACGTAGTATAAGTGAGGTCACTTTCTATCACAATTTTATTTTATCATAATATTCCAGTCTATTCGGGGGCAAGACAGACTAAAATATTACTAGTGTTGTTGTTGAAGATAGTAATCAAAGTGATGACTTATGAAAAGAACTGTAAATTTTCCCTTTGTTCGCTTTATACCAGATTCGCAAAATACCAGATTCGCAAAACACCAGATTCTCAGAATACCAGATTCGCAAAACACCAGATTCTCAGAATACCAGATTCGCAAAACACCAGATTCTCAGAATACCAGATTCGCAAAACACCAGATTCTCAGAATACCAGATTCGCAAAACACCAGATTCTCAGAATACAAGATTCGCAAAACACCAGATTCTCAGAATACCAGATTCGTAAAACACCAGATTCTCAGAATACCAGATTCGTAAAACACCAGATTCTCAGAATACCAGATTCGCAAAACATCAGATTCGCAAGCCTAAATAAGACTGAACAAAATATATATATATATTTACATATATATATATATTATATATACCTTCTTATTTATTAATATACGGGTGGGCTTACCGGCTATTACGTTCGAGAACAACAGTAGTGAAGTCAGTTCCCTTTCAATACTATTACTAAAATAGAAATTTTGACCTTGATGCATTACGAATGTCTAAAAACATTTCATCAAAATGGGTAGGGCATTGAATTGCATTGAATTTCTTGACTGAACATATTTTTTTACAAGGCGGCAGACTAACAGTCTATGTATGTAGGGTATCGTGATAAAAAGTTTTTAATATAAGTACCTACCTAGTACTTGGCAAGCTGGAATATTTTTTGTCTTATCTACAATTGACACTAATGTCATAAAAATTTCTTGTCATTAACGTCTGTATTTTATTCATGGAAGTATTACATTTTATTCAAAGAAAATATTATACATAATGGATAACGACATAAAATTTATTACAAGCCAAAAAGGCAAGCCTGTTCTGTTACGTGGAGGCTACAGGTACAATTTCTGTTTAAAAAATAAATCTGGCACAACTAATTGGAGATGTCATAACCAGAAAGAATGCAAAACGTCCATAACATTAAACAGGGATAATTCTGTTTTGAAGGAAGCTCGCCATTCATGTCTTAATGATAATGTGCGGAATTCTATAGATGCTGCAATGGATATATGCAAACAAAAAGTATGTACAAATTTAGATGCGATTCCAAAAATTTTCGAGGAACATTTTTTGAACAGCGAAAACCAAGTTCATCTACCGATACACGAAATTCCTGTATTTAATGCCAAAAAAGACACTTTATATCGTTGTCGTAAGCGGTACCTTAATCTGAAGCAGACGTCCTTCGCTAACCCGAAAGATGTCAAGTTACCGAATCATATCGTTGAAAATTTTTACCTCTTTGATGAAGGTGGTGATGAAAAAATTATCTTGTTCGGAACAAACATTTGTAAAGATGAAACGCTCCTGGCTGGAGGAGCCGGAGAGCAAGAGTTCAGAAATAAAAGATGTATATAAAATTAAATGTATAATTCGGTTAGACCGTTTTAAAATGAAATTACAGGGGGGGTAACTGGCTCGGTGATCGGCGTTGGAAGTCTAAGGTCAACTTAGCTTTATAACTTCCTAAGGAGAGGTGAAGCCGCTAGGGTTTAGGGGCAGCGGGTTCTGTTCCGGGGTAGACCGGAGCAGTGCAGACCTCTAGCGGTTAGGCGCGCAGGAGCAGGTGGAGAGCGGCACGAAGTAAGCAGGTACTCGGCGTGTAGGTAGACCGGAGCAGGTAGGTACCGGAGTGACTCGGGGAAATGTTGCCCGGAGATACGACCCTGAAATGTTACGATAACAGGTATGAACATGTGTTCACTAAATCCGACCGCTGTGTATGAGTGGGTATGACACTGGGCTACAATTGAGATAGGAATATTGTCATTTAAATTAGGTTACTATTAAAGAAAGAGGAGCACATTAACTTTCATGTCAGCGGCTATTGTTATACTAATTAAAAGTTACAGAACAAGAGGGACAATTTAAAGGTGTAAGTTAAAATGTATTTGAATAAAGACAACCCACTCTTCTAGGTACCGGTCACGACAAGGTTACAAGGAAATATTAGGCTGTAAATTGCTTTTGGATCCCGGAATATTTAGTATTCCGTTCACCGTGTGGCAATTGCAGTTTATATTAGTATAAATTCGATGACGAAATAAACATCTCATCGAAAACAATATGTAAAAGAATAGAATTGATGAACGGCTGTTTGAGGTTATAGCACCGAGAATATAATTTATTTATCGCGAAAATAAAACGCGCACAAAACACTCACCCAATTATGTTGGGGCGAGAAACCAGAAAAAGGAGAAATCTTTAGCGAATTCTCCTTTATATATTAAAAATCTTCCAGAACATTCTGGCTGTAAGTAGGGTTATAATTTTTTTGCATAGATAGATTCAACTTGTCATTGGATTTTAATCATACAGCCAAGGCACCGACTAATTACGTCGCGAAGATTTCAGAATTATCTGGAAGATTAATTTAGTAAAATCTATGGCGCGCGTAAGACAAAATTGCTTCCAATAGACTATTTATGTTGTTACGTTAAGAAATGCAATATAAATATGCACGAAACTACAATCAAAGTATTTCGCATACAGATCACAGTCTGCCACGGAACGCGCGGCGGTTTATAGCTATGTTACTTCGGAACATCGCAAACAAACAGACAGCTGAGTGGCATCTGACATTGACAGCTCCTATCACATAAATACAATAGAACTGAATAGACCACATTTGTTTATAGTTGTAATGATTTTTTCATAACATTAATAGTTTGTGCGATTATTATGGATAAAACAATGAAAGAAGTAAGTAAAAATGGCAGCCGTTACAAAGATTTAATCAAAACAAACTGTAGCTATTACGGTGATGGAACATTCAAAACAACGCCTAAGCCATTTTACCAAATGTATTCATTACATATAGATATCGATCAAAATGATGACTCTGTAATGTTTGTTCCCATTATTTTTGCATTGCTATCTAACAAGACTCAAAATACCTACAAGCGGTTTTTTTCGATACTCAAGGAACAGTTTAATATGAATTTATTGACGTACAAGTGTGATTACGAAGTTGCAGCTATGAATGCTGTACAAGAAGTTTTCCCTGACGCAACGATCAAAGGATGCTATTACCATTTTATACAAGCCGTTTGGAGAAAAGTTAAAACCAGTGAGTTTAATTACAGTGATACACCAGAAAATCGTAAAATTATTCGCTATTTAACGTTGTTACCACTATTCCCACCTGTGATGATTCCGGAAGTTTATTTGGCAATTTGCAGTATAGCACCTGTATCTACTTTTTTTTCGAAATTTAATGCTTATTTTAATGAACAATGGCTACGAAAAATTACTCCCGACATTTTCAGCTGTTACGGGGAAAAAAATAGGACCACCAACGCCATAGAAGGCTGGCATAAAAGAATTAATTGCAAAATACCAGCAAATCCAACACTGTTGCAATACGTTGTTTTATTAAAGAAAGAAGCACGTATACAAGAAATTAAAGTCAAAAGGGCTACTTTTTACTGTCCAGAAAAAAGACGGAGGAGACAAGACATACAAAAAGATAAAAAAATATCAATTATAATTTTAGATTTTTGTAATAACAAACTCCTGGTTGTAGACTGTTTAAAACGTTTAGACTCCTTACGCTACTGTAAACAGTAGTAACAAGAAAATGCATGTTAGCATTTTCTTGTTGCGGTTTTGTGAAGTTTTTTTGTTTATTTAAGAATATGTTGATTTTGTTTTAAGGATATAAAATATGTCTGTTTATTTTAAGGGTGAGAATTAATAATATTACATACCTATTGTTATGTTGTAATTTTTTTAAAATATCTTGCCTAGTCCTTGTATTTCTGTTGTGATATAAGTTTACGTTAAATATGCGATTTGCAGACAAGCAGAATGATGTTATGTTTATTATTTGGTTTATATTATTTTTGTCCAAATATATGATTAGATCTGGAGTTTTGCGTTACTAATATTTTGCGAATCTGGTATTCTGAGAATCTGGTGTTTTACGAATCTGGTATTCTGAGAATCTGGTGTTTTGCGAATCTGGTATTCTAAGAATCTGGTGTATTGCGAATCTAGTATTCTGAGAATCTGGTGTTTTGCGAATCTGGTATTCTGAGAATCTGGTGTTTTGCGAATCTGGTATTCTGAGAATCTGGTGTTTTGCGAATCTGGTATTCTGAGAATCTGGTGTTTTGCGAATCTGGTATTCTGAGAATCTAGTGTTCTGCGAATCTGGTATTTTGCGAATCTGGTATAAAGCGAACAAAGGAAATTTTCGGCACTCCTGTCTTTTAAATGAATCAGTACCACATTTTTGCATAGACTGCCGCCGGGTAAAAATCAAGCTTTCACAAATAGGTCTTTGTAACGTTAGTTTTCCTGAAAAGTAGTACGTAAGTAGTTGGTACGTAATAGAAGGGTTAGCTAAATCTTCAGTGGGTATGTACGAAAGTGAAATCAACGCCTCTATATCTCGTAACCATTTTTGTCAGATTTTTCAGTGAAAATCTCTAAAAGAAGTATTTTTATTTAAACCTTTGTTTCTACTAAAATACTTCCTTTTTTATTGACTTTAGTACTTCAGTAACTTTCCTTCAAAATTTTAATGGAAGAAAGAAAAACTAAAGTTTCAAAGGCAGATAAAACTGTAGAAAAATATCCATTTCCGGTACTAACTGCAATTAAGAAGAGGGAGATCATTTAGATCGTTAACGATAGCCGAATGCAATGAAACATTTCATTACCGAAGCGATATTATTCGGCGACTTTTTGTGGAGAAACAATTGTCGGCAGTTTTCGGCGGCTTGCGGCGAGCCGTCTCCGGCGCGTCCGGCCCGTGAATGATTCGCCGGTTCCGGTCGCGCCGGTCGCCGTAACGAAGTCTTGAATGCAAGTCTGCTGCCACCCTTATTTATTGCGTCTAGATATAGTTTTTGCGTTTTGTTTTCGGGCAAGTATTTCGATAACACAAGAATAAGGTAGGTAAGTATATCAGGTTTTCTTTTGGACGTATGGTAAATGTACACTCAGGAACAAATTTGGTAAACCACTTCTTATGCCTTTTTGTGTGGCTGGTGCCTCGCTATTCACGCGTAGACACTTTTACTACTTGGTTATGTAATAAGTCAGGGTAGTATACATTACAAGTAATAGGTAAGAGATAGGGACTGAAAGTGAACGGTGAGTCGCCAATCACACGAAAAGAAGTAAGAAGTGGTTCACCGAATTTGTCTCTGACTGTACTTAAAGTTTGTTTGAAAGCACTGTTTATTGAATGGTTTGTAGCTAGTTTGGCGTGTCGTACCTATCGTACCATTGACGAACGACTTTTTCAGTTAAGTACAGTTTTTCTCGTAACGAGATCTTCCGCCCCGTGGCATGTTGTGAATTGTGATTCCATGACGTTAACTTCGCATTCACAATGCAATTTTTATTATTGAAAATGAAGTATTAGTAAAAATCGACCCGCCTCACAACCAGCTCCGATGTGACTTGAACCCACGACCTTTCACTGTCCGGGCGAATACTTTAACCACTGAGCTACGGAGTCGTTACGACACAGTCGTGAAAGGTCGTGGGTTCGAGTCCCATCGGAGCTCGTTGTGAGACGGGTCGGCTTTTTCTTAACTTCATTTTCAATATTGATATTAATTGGTGCTTGTGTAATGTGTGCTTAAATTTTGCTCATCAGTGTCCAGCTATGGAATTACGTAAAGTCAATCGTATTCATTTGACAGTTCATATTGTATCATAATAAATGTCATTCCATACAAATTGCAGCCGATTGAATACGATATGAACTGTCAGATTAATACGATTACCTTACGCAATTGCCCCCCTGACCTCATTAATACAGTTCATTCGAATATACTTAAAAAAATTATGGTATTTTACGTTAGTTCCCCCATTTGTTCCAATGACTACAGCTCGGTCAGTGGCGTGCCTAGGGTCTGAGATCAAGGCAAGCCCGAAGACCTAAAGCCCAAAAAAAGGCGTCCATTTTTTATAACGACTCCGTAGCTCAGTGGTTAGAGCAGTCGCCCGGAAAGCGAAAGGTCGTGGGTTCGTGTCCCATCGGAGCTGGTTGTGAGACGAGTCGATTTTTTCAAAGTACTTCATTTTCCATTTTTCAATAATAAAAATTGCATTGTGAATGCAAAAAAGTAAATATTTAAATACTTAACTAAAAAGGGCTTCATTAAAAAATAGTTTTTGATTTGGTTGTCGTAAACCAACGTAATTAAATGGTTTCGAAAATCAGAAAAAAAACGATTTGCAAATAAACTATTACATTTACAACCAAACAAACAGCTGTAAAAAATACCTGTGGTAGACACTTATTATGTCAAGAATTTTAGATCTTGTAACTTTACACGATATAAAGATAAAAATAAATTTGATAAATTTTAGACTGGTCGTACTTTAGAGATCGAATACTCAGTTTCCATAACTTTAAGACACACGACATATATTAAATGAATTAAGGTGAAATGACATGCTAATTTCAGCTTTCAATTCCAGCTATCATGAAAGATATATCAAAAACAAGATTGAGACAGCAATTCTTTAATAAGCCGCCCAAATTGTAGAGGTCACGTAAAAGCGACCGCGCCATACATAAGCGTAACCATCTTAAATGAACGGGATGTTATCTACGAGTTTTGTACACATTTCTATTAAATTGTCTTTTGTGAGTCTTACTAGTTTGCAAAATACACAAATCTGGAGGTCTAGGTCTGTCTGAAAATACTAGCTGCTTTTTTCGGCAAAGTGAAATGAATTTACCTTTCCCTCGCCTCGCCGCGTGCCGGCGCCGATCAAAACTTTTAAGTAACACATTTTAATCTTTCACAATCACAAAAAACAACATCACTCGTAGTTCTGAATTCTGACATCTTTTTGTACAACGAAAAACACTAATTAATGCAAAACAGAAAACTTTATCAAAGAAACATATTGTCTCAATCAAACTGCAAAACAACCTGTTGTTATTACTTAATTCACCCAGATGATCGCATTGCTCCTGATTGGCCCGTTTGTATGCGCTACGCAACGCAGCCATTGGCCTGATTGTGTGCTGCTGTGCAGGGATTGGCCCGATCGTGAGCTGTTTCTGCGGGTTCATCGCACCCACTTGCGGCTAACTTCCTTTGCATGCCGGCTTTTGCTCAGTTTTGAAATTTCTCATAGAATCTATAGATAGGTATGTAGTGGGGTACCAGTTTCGTTAATGTTAGAAGAGTGCGGATATATGAAATCGCAAAGCCCGGTTGCAAGCCAACGAGTGCGAGAGAGATGAATTGTATTTTTCGATTAATACGCTATATTATGTATTTAATGACATGTCTATCGAACAGATGTTTGAAAAATTTTAATTTTTTATTGAAAATTTACGTTCGTGAATATTATTTTGTTGCTGTCATTAATTGAGATACATTAGGAGTGTAAATAAGATTTTGTTAGGGCAAGCCCGGCTTTTGGGCTTGTATGGAGGTACCGCCACTGAGCTCGGTTATGTCATAGTTGAAATACCCAATAGTCATTAGTAATTTAAAGTGCCACTGTAGAATTCTTTTGCGAAGAACAATAGCATTTTAAATCAAACTTGACATAGAACTGAAATTAAATATCAAAGTCATACAATACTTAAGAATATTAACATTCCTCAAAATTATTTGACATAATAAGCACTAGATCTATGTCTGTGATAAGCACGATAAAAACAATACATACGTACGATAGGTACGTAAGTTTTTATCACTAATATAAAAGGAAGTACCTACCTCATCATCATCATCATCATGTCAGCCGAACGACGCCCACTGCTGGGCATAGGCCTCCCCCAAGGATCTCCACAACGATCGGTCCTGCGCTGCCCGTATCCAGCGGCTTCCCGCGACCTTGACCAGATCGTCGGTCCACCTTGTAGGGGGCCTGCCCACGGAACGTCGTCCGGCACGCGGTCGCCATTCAAGTACCTACCTACTAAAAGTATTTTTGTAAAAATTTCATTTTCATGACAAGCTTTTTTGCTGACTGTACTTACTTTAATATTGTATTGTCATCTAAACCAAACCTGTACCTATACAAAATTTCAGCTCCATCGGACACTGGTAAGTGGGTCAAATTATAAGCTTGCCAGATTTGTCCCCCACTAACTACCTAACTAGAGGAATGAAAGTGCGAGAGGCATAAATGCGAGAACTAGTATGGAAGAGTAGATAAGAAAATTGTTAAAACAGGCTTTGACTTGGTAGTAGACAAAAAAGAACTAAGTACCTAACTAACTAATAAATTAACATGGCAAGTTAAAATAAGTTTTTTGTAAAAATTTCATTTTTATGACAAGCGTTTTTGCTGACTTTACTTTAATATTGTATTGTCATCCATACCAAACCTGTATGCAAAATTTGAGCTTAATCGGGTCACTGACAAGTGGGTCAAATTTAGGTTGCAAAATTTGACCCGAACAGACATACATGCATACATACATACATACACTGCAAGTTAAATAAAAGCTTGTAATAATAAAAGCATGTAAACGCAAAATTAGGATAACATACCTACTTAACTACCTTCTTATTCCAATGCAGTCACAAAACACTGATATAAAACCACATGAATAAGTACTCTGTGATAAAACTACACTATCTCCGATTGCTTTGGTCGGCTATATTTTACCAACGGAAACAAAAAATACAAACGATGATGACGCAGGCAGAAACTCGTCAAAATTTATCAAATATTTTTTATTGTTAGTTTTATGTTGGTAATGTTTTGGTTTTAGTGGATTTGCGACGTATGTGCAACAGCAATAGTCTGATGCCCGAATTCTCGAACGCAAATCAAATTTGGAAGCGTCTCAAACATCATGGCATCTCTTTCATACGTTTGACATTTAAAGCGACAGGGCCATGCTTGAGACGCTCCCAAAGTTAAGTAGCGTTCGAGTATTCGGGCATGAGGCTATTAAATGACTATTTCTTATAGATTTCAAAACTCAGACTCTTGCCCTTCCCGATTTATTTATCTTTATAGATTTCCAGCATGTTAAAAGTAAAGTTTCGTCGAAACAAGATTGAGAAAAGTTGTTTTATACGCATGAAAATCTTAGGAAAAAGTCTTATGGCTGGTGGCCCTCATTCTCATATTACCAGCCAATTGTAATATCATTATTAAGTGCTGCTCTTTCGCCGCTCTCAGAGCGTCAACAAACAACATACAATGAGCTGCTTCGGTCATAAACGAGTGTCGAGCTCATACTCTTCGTCGGGAGCTGCAATTCCAGAATAATGACGAATAAAATAAATGCATGATTTTAATCTGGACCGCTCGTGGCAAGCCGTAAAACGTTTACGAGCCACCACTTGTTGTGTGGTACAAGTGAGGAACTTAAGAATGTGTTAAAATATACTGTAGAGGAGTAAGATGTATAGAAACTGTAGGTACTATAAGTGTAAGTTACTCGTCTTCTATTGAAAACCTTCATGAAAAACTGTTTTATTCATGAAGGATCCCGACAACGTATGAACTTAAATCGACTTAATAAAATTTAAACAAGTTCAACTCTTTATCGTTAGATAAAATTAGAATTACTCAAATATATCTAAGTTCGATCCTCATAATAGACGAAATAACATAACTGTACATACGTTAAACCAGAATTAATACATCGACTTATAACTTAAAAAAAATATTAACAATTTTATTCAACCACCGACACAAAAAAGAAACTTTAAAAAGTAAAAAATATATCTCTCTCAGTCGGGGGAAACCCCAATTTAAAGTAAACCCATAAAACACCCCTCTTATTGTGGTCCCCCTACCTAGACAGATTTTTTTTACTTGTTAGAGTTTTTTTTGTGTCGAGGGCTGATTAATTTCTTTTATTTCTTTTTCATTATTTTTAAATGACATACATTGTTTGTCAGTAAATACCCACTCAGTGTGTAGATCCCTACTGCAGCTAAGTAAGAGAGATGACCTTGAAACGTCTCAACAAATTGGTTGGTTGGTTTATTGGTCACGTCAGCTTTGAAATAAAACAAACCGCATCAGAATCGCTGCATTCGTAGCTACGATGCCACAGACAGACATATACGCAAACAGACACACAGACACGTCAAACTTATAACACATCTCTTTTAGCAGTCGGGTGTTGAAAAACAAAGAAGCAAGAAACAAGCATAGAAATAAATCGCTATCTCCTATGACTTAACCACAGGAATAGAGTAGCTCGTCTAACGGAGGTTCTGTTGCCCAACCCTTTGCTAATGCGGTTTGTGTTTTATGTCGCACATAATGCTTCGCTTCGGCCGGGACTCGCTCCTTGATTACGAGCGTAAATTACCGCGATCATAATGTGTCCACGCCCTTACTCACTATTCTACAAATGTTTGGAATTATCTTTCACCTGAATTAACTAACTAGACTAACCTGAGTGGTTCATCCTTTCTCTCAAAATTAGATACTGTCTTTAATTAAGACCACTCATTAAGCTAGCTCAAGATTTTAGTCAACAATCGAATCAAGAGGTATAAATAGGATAGTCATTTATTCCACAACGGGGTAGCACTTTGCCTTCATCACACGTGAAATTAAGGCTGAAAGTGGAAGCGCACTACAATGAGGAGCTCGCTATCTTAACCCTTGCTGCCGGCATCCAACAATGTTGAAAACATCGTTGTTATGGCGTCAAACTATATAAGGTGGTGGTAGCTAGCCAGGCGGGCTTAGTCCTATCACCAACCAAGAGTCAGTCAAGTCATTTAATCCGAAAAGAGTTTAGAGAAAAAAGCATTAAAATCAAAGTATTGGCTTTTTCAAAGTTGCCTCAGAAGTCTCATACAATCTTGTGCCTTTAGTTTTAGAAGATAAGGAACATATTTTAGTTTTGGTTTTTAGAGGATTGGTTGTGTGTCACGATAAGATAAAGTAATTAATGTTTTATCAATTATGTGTTTTAAAGCTATTTTAAAGAGACGACGCGATATGTTTAGATTAGTTGACATTTATGGACGCCATTGACGTACAAGCAATTTGATCAAACAGGCTGCTTAAAACAGTTAAATCAAATAAAAATACGAAAATTCATATTTTTTAAGCCATTTGATTACACATACCCAATGACATTTAATAAAATTTTCATGCCCATATGATCAAACTGTTTGAACCATCCTGTTTGATCAAATTACTTGGACGTCTATGGCGGCCATTCACTGACCTCTATAATACAAGTACGCTGGACTTTATACTATCACTTTCAAAATGAAGCCATTTGATTTTCGCCACTTTGGCGCTGATAGCAGCGTGAGCGTCCATGGAACTAATAATAGAGATGAAAACATAGCTCAAATATAATGTATGAATAAAAACGTTTATTATAAGTATATATAAAATAGTATTTATAAGTTTCAGACAAGCTTTGAAACATTTTTAACCATGAAATTCACTTACTTGTGGAAGGTTATCCCGCTGTCTTTTTGATAGCCAATTCTACAAAATACGCATACTCTCATGAAAATATGTTCAGATCACGTAGTATACATAAAATACACAAAGTAAAGTCTTATTCCACGGTTTTCACGTTAATTATCAGAGAATTACTCAAAACAACGATCAGCCATTTGCAATTTTAGAACCCAAGACGCACGAGCGGGGCGCTTTGAATCGGCACAAAAAACAACTGTCATTTCGTATACAACATTTTGTCCAGCGTACTTGTATTATAGAGGTCAGTGCGGCCATTACACTCGCTTGCGCTTATGGCTTGGGAGGTGCGTGTCAGCAGCTCGAAGGCGACTTCGTTGCCCAACCCTTTGGTAATGCGATTTGTGTTTTATGGCCTACAAACCCGGACGCGGGCGCCTCAAAGCGTCGACGCCTTCATTACCGGCGTAAATTAGCCGCTTACAAGCGACGACTATTTTTGACACTATTCAGAGATCCGACTGTTTCAGACATTAAACTGCCAACCTCTTTTGTATCATCGTGTCTTAACGCCCTTTACTAATTGGGTCAGGAGTTAATGTTGTGAGGAATTTCTAGAAAGCTCCACTTTTTGTGTAAATTGCCAGTTATCTAGTATCGTGACGCCAAAATCATAACTAGGGGTTGGTTACATAACGCTAAGGAAAAAAAAATTATCTAAGTAATAAAGTTTTAATTCATTTAAGTATCATTTATTCGATTTCGATTCGATCACGAGGCAAGTTATTGCATACAATTTGTAGTAGGTAGGCATTGCTATCTATCTGAGTTTAAAACATAGCAAAGTTCAAACTCACTTAACAATGTAAGAACAAATTGTACCTATGCAATAACATAAGTATTTCGTGTAATTTAGTTTTTAGAGAGCTGTTTGTTAAAAAAATGGAAAATGAAGTATTTAGAAAAAATCGACCCGTCTCACAACCAGCTCCGATGGGACTCGAACCCACCACCTTTGCTATCCGGGCGACTGCTCTCACCACTGAGCTACGGCGTCGTAACGAGAAGCGTCGAATTTATCGAATACTTCTTACACGCTGCCTGTATAGTATAGCCAGCGTTAATTTCATCAAATCGTATCGTAAAGATATTACTACCCCCACACGCGAAAGAAATACCTTTCCAGATATTTGACAATCGCTAAAGAAGAAATTACTATGGCAAGTTATTTAAATTTTTACTTTCTAGCATTCACAATGCAATTTTTATGGTTGAAAAATGTAATATGAAGTACTTATTTAGAAAAAATCGGAGCTGGTTGTGAGACGGGTCGATTTTTTCTAAATACTTCATTTTCCATTTTTCAACCATAAAAATTGCATTGTGAATGCAAAATAGAAAAAATTTAAATAACGAGCTGTTTGTTAGTTTTATAAATGTGCAAACGTTACTATCGCAGTAAGTAACTATTCTTTTTTCGTGTCGAGTAGTTATCGCAGTAGCAAAAATAGTAAAAACTAACAGAATAATAAAAAAAACTTGCGAAAATAGGTATTAAATAAAAGTAAAATTCTCCAATATAATAAATGGCGGATATGAGAGTCGCGATTGCCGATCGGAGCGATAGCGCAGGTCAGCCGTTGAACTGACAAAACGCCGATACGCCCAAGGTCAAAGACACGCCTGATAATTTACGCACCGACGGTTTAGGTATTTCATTTTTAGTTTTCTTGATAAGTATGTAATTTTTTATTTGTTTAAAACCGTCATACGAGCCCAAAACCGCCGCCACTTGAAACTAGGAGAAGAAACAAATGACGGACGACTACTGGCATCGGCGTTCATAATAATCCGTACTAATATTATGAATGTGAACGTGTGTTTGGTTGTTTGTCCGTCTTTCAGGTCAAAACTGAGCAACGGATCGAAGTGATTTTTGGTATGAGAATAGTTTGGAGGCTGGAGAGTGACATTACCTACGTTTTATCCCGGAAAAATATCACATTTCCGCGGGATTCTATGGAAAATCAAACTTCAGGAAAGAGGTTTGTGATGGGGCGGCGGCCGACCGCCATGACATGACATTTTATTATTAATTTAAATTTTGGTATGTATCTACAATGACATGTTTATATTAATTTGGTACCTATATTCTGCTTGCCTGTAAATCGGTGTAACGTGCAATGGACATGACCTAATATTAAGATCTTTTTTAAATTTTTCCATGTTACTTGCGGAATAAATATTTTTGTATTTGTATTTGTATTTGACGACGGCGGGCGGCGGCAGCGGCGGGCGGCGTCTTTCAGTGGTCCGAGTGTTGACAAAGATACAACTTCTCAAAAATATCTGGCAATGTACCGCATGGATAAAGCATGCAAGATAATGATAACACACGTTTTACATAAATCTACTATACAGGATAAATTTTTGACCAGTGCATAAATTTTTAGGATTAACTCAGAATCGGTAAGTAAACTCTTTCTTTCTCATCAACTTTCCCATACTAAATCGATCACGTGATCAGTCCCATTTGTATGAATGAAGAGTCATATTTTTTTTGTCATATTTCGACCTATGTTTCTAGGAGAATGTTGTTCACTTACCGATTCTGAGTCGATCTTAAAAATTTGTGCACTGATTAAAAATTTACCCTGTACTATGCGATTAATATAAGAATAGGACTGTCAAACGGCATTTTTGATCTTTGTTCCTTTTCTTGCACATCCTACACCCTGAAGTGGAAGCGAAACGCAAACAAATATGGCCGTTTTGACAGTCCTATTCTTATAATAATCGCATAGTATACATAAATATTAAATAAATTTAGACACCATCACATACATTGTACCAATTCCAAAGTATGTAGCTATTAAGCATTAGTATTATGGAAATTGGAAACAACGACGGGTATTACCACATACACCCAGACCCGAGGAAATATTAAAAAGTTCGTTTTCAACATTTACCCGATCGGGGATCGAACCCGGGACCTCTAGAGATGGCGGAACCTTGAAAACCGGTGCGTACACCACTCGGCCACGGAGGACGTCAATATACGATGCAATACAAAAAAAAAAACAAAAAACAATATTCTTTATTTCAGTTACAGGAGATTACATAAACCTAAATAATATTTTTGAGGAGCCCGTGGCGCAGTGGATAGCGCGCTTGGCCTGCGATCGTTGAAGTTAAGCAACGTTCGCAATGGTCGGTCACGGGATGGGTGACCAAAAACTTTTCATCTCGAGCTCCTCCGTGCTTCGGAAGGCACGTTAAGCCGTTGGTCCCGGCTGCACTTGCAGTCGTTAATACCCACCAATCCGCACTGAGCCCGCGTGGTGGGTCATGGCTCATTCTCCTTATCCATCCATAAGGAAGGCCAGTGCCCCAGCAGTGGGGACATTAAATGGCTGATGATGATGATGATGAAATAATATTGGGATTGCCAGTTAAATGCAAAGCACCTGTGTTAGGAAATCCCGCTCTTCCATAACTAATATGGATAAAATACGTACAATACGTCAAGCATTTTAGTACCTAATTGCTACTTTCTCAGCTTTTCGCTTTGCCAGCGCTATTTCATCAACAAGTGTTCAGTCCTCAATATTTTAAAGCAACATTTATATTTTACAATGGATCCGTATGAAATACTTAGCTAAAATTAGCTAGTAGCTACTGAAATATAAATGGTCTCTAGTATTAATTTACTAATCATTATAGCCAAAGCGTATTCGTAATAGTCAACACAATCACTTTACTGCACTACTAATACTATTATAATTAATATTTTAAATATTAAGAAAGGAAGTAATTTTTTAAATAACTCCATACCAAAGTTCGTCCTAATTGGTCCAAGATATTGGTGCCCTATTTATAGCCTTAATACAAATAAATAATGATTTTATAAATACCTCGTAAATGTCCAGCAGTGGACGTTAATAAGCTTAATATGATGATGGTGATTTAAAATCTCAGTAATTAAATAAATACAAAAGAATATACACTAACGCTTTGTTATAAAAAATTACAAAAAGATTTTGTCAGAAGTGGGATTCGAACCCACGCCCTCAGAGAGGACCAGAACACCCGAACCCGCTCTCCGCGGGCAAGTTGCCTTGAGTCTGGCGCCTTAGACCGCTCGGCCATCCTGACGCTGAAAATAATTGTGAAATTATCTATGCCATCGTTATGAGATTTCAGCGTACATCCAATCAGTAATTAGGTTGATAGACGTAAGTGTATACCTATTTTTTTAATCAGTTATTTATGCTGACTCAATAATATTAGGAACTTATTATTGTAGTTGGTTTTATAAATCCTATTAACAGTTGAATTGAAATAGTATTTTGAATAATATCATAATTATCTTACAAAATATCTTGACCACTACACTGCTGGCTGCTGATAAAAGTATTTTATTTTATTTTATTTATTGCTGGACAACAAACAGTTACAATATAAAATCTAAACTTAAAATGTTACACATCTGGTATTACATACCACATCAACATGGACAATATTGTAACCCACGACATGTACTACCCATGACATGCATTTTTAGTATATTATGATACAAGTGAGCTAGGTTGCTCATTATACACGAGGCTGTTGGCATAAATCAGCCGAGTGTCTAGTGAGTAAGTTGCTCACGAGTTTCATACGCACTTTTTCAACACACTTGCGAGGAAAAACAAACATTTATTGCATACAATAACCTAATATTAGCTAAGGGAAAAAGCGCGCAAGTTTTTTTTGCACGCGCCAAATGTAAGGTGATTGATTAAATACTTACAGCCTACTTCAAAATAATTATAATAATAGTGATAAAATGCAAATGTTTTATAACAAATTATTGTGAATTATAAATAGTTTGATAATAATATACTTAATTATGTTTTTTCAGCCGTAAAACCTCTTTGTTGTTACAAAAAAAGAACTGTATCTATTACCCGGATATCGAAAATGCTCTGTTGACTCGCATATAACTTGCAGTTAGGTACTGACTTAACATTGTAGGGATACTGCATAACCCGGTTAAATTGAAAAGTCTTTGTTTACTCGCATATAATTTGCAGTTAGGTACTTACTTAACTTTGTAGGGATAATTCTATTACGCAACTAGTACTATAATATTAATATGCACGCGTGTGTTATAGTTCGGTTTATGGCCCTAAGATCGATGTAATAAGGCTCACTTTATGAGCAAGTGTGTTGACAAGTAAATGATTAAATTGACATGGGTTTCTATTCGCACCCGCACCCAGAATTCTTTAAAGGACCTACTTACCTACTTTCTAAGATGTTTTATATTTTTTTTCTATATAAAAACGCAATAAAGAAAAAGTTATTTATCAAATGTTATTTGTGTCGTTTTACTTACGTTTAGATATATATTTCTTACAAAATGGTATCTAAACATAGAATAATTAGGTAATCAGGTAGGTGTAGGTACGTAAACAAATAGGTAAACAATGCATTTTTCCTTTTTTTTATGATACTTCATGTGTGTAAACCGTGGTATATAGGTAGGGTAATCCGAGAATTTCGATTTTCCAGATTTTTACAAGTTTATTCAGCCATGGCAACATTGCTACCCTGAATCATCAGGCGTTTTAATTTTAACACACATTCCCAATCGGAAAAGTATTTTCCCCCGTTCGTTCCGTTCCCATAAAGATATGTAACTCTCTCAACAAGCTACCTACCTAATATAATTAATAATTTACTGAGCTCTCGTAAATTCTTTAACAGAAATTATGATTAAATAAATTATAAGTAGGTAGGTCTTCATTAATTTCAGAACTATAATAATTGTTTTAAAACTGTCTATAAATTACAAAATAACGACAGTTTGCATTTTAATATTGTGTAAAACTTCATATTATAGGTAAGTATGTCAGCAATTTTTAAAATCACCTCTAATTGCTTCTTTTTTATTTTGCAACTAGCGGCCGCCCGCGGTTTTTCACCCGCGTGGTTCTCGTTCCCGTAGGAATATCGGCCCGTAGGAAGTAGCCTAGGTTATTCTTTATTACATCAGCTACCTGCCAGTGAAAGTCCCGTCAAAATCGGTCCAGCCGTTTCAGAGATGAGCTGGAGGAAAAAACAGACAGACAGACAGACAGACAAAAATTGTAAAAAATGTTATTTTGGTATATGTACCGTATTTTTAATCATATGCATATAGTAAAAAGCGGTTATTTTAATATTACAAACAGACACTCCAATTTTATTTATATGTATAGATTAACCATCTATACATTAAAATCCACGTAAAATCTATTTCTATTCTTTATATTTTTGTTTCCTTGAAATGCAGAAATATTGTCAGACTAATAATTTACGGAGCGTTTTCGTTCAAACCGAGATTCAATTGATTGCCGGTTCTTTTTAAAATAGGACTTTTGACCTCAACTGTCCAAGTATTATTGGACAGAGTTAAATGTTTTATTATAATAATATTATAAAAGAACTATTGTGTTCATCCATGCCTTTATGAGCCATTTTGTTTGTTCATTTTTAATATAGGAGCGCCTGTTTTTTTACTTACGTATAGGTAATTGCCTAGTCATCTGAAAGCAGGCTGAAGCTCGCTAAACAAAGGGAGAGGTATATTTAGTTCTTGTGCCCTCTATACAAGTGCTTAGAGAAAATATTTTGTGTTGAATTTTTGTTTTGAGTGGGCCGATGGCGAAGTGGTTCTGATTTTGTGTAATAAGCATTCATAGGTCGCCAGTTCGACCACATTGCTTGGATTAGTGTACGACCAGAGTGCCCGCTCTGGTTGAGCGTCGGGCGGGGCGGCGCGGGCAGCGTTCATGTTAAACAAATGCTAACGCATAGTGGTGTCCTGAGTAGCGGCCGGAGCGTCGGCAACCAAATGATGAACGCTGCCCGCCCCGCCCCGCCCGACGCTCAACCAGAGCGGGCACCCTGGTCGTACACTTAGGGCCTAAACTGAGTAAAGCGGGCGCCCGCGACGGGCACACGTCACGTGTCTCCGTCCGTGGAAACGCGCGCGGGCTCCGTGGAACCGCATCACATAGCGCTATTGACTGAACAAGCCCGTGCGTGCTACCGCTCTGGCGGGCCCCGTCGCGGGCACCCGCGCGGGCGACCGTCGCGGGGAAACGGAACGGGCCATAAGGCGCGGGCGCGGGCCCGCCTCCCCGCGACGGAGCACTTTTGTATGGAACCGCGCGGGCGTCTCCGCGTGACGCAGTTTAGGCCCTTAGGGTAGAGTGGTACAAATTATTTTTTAAACCTAAAAAAATAAAACCAGCTGCTTACATTACAGCCGGTAGCCGCACGCAGCTGCTTACATTACAACTCCAGTAACTAACTAACTCTCTTACATTATGACAGCTAATTTTGTATTGCGGGTGGCTCCTCTACCATAGTTTCTACTATGCCTCTACCACCGGGCTGTCACCCTGCCCCACTCTTGGACGAAGTTGCATTGGCATAAAGGGCCCCCACAGACTATCAGTCCGCCAGGAGGCAACAGTCTGTCAGTTTGCCGAAATCCAAGATATTCGGCCATGATATTCGGTTTTTGTATGCCCGGTGGTAGAATACAAAATTAGCTGTCATAATGGGTTGTAATGTAAGCAGCTGTGTGCGGATAGCGGCTGTTATGTAAGCAGCATGGTGTTTTTTTTTGTGTTTTAAAAATTTGTTTGTAGCACTCTACTCCAAGCAATATGTTTGAACTTGCGACCTATGAATGGCAGGCCGGCAGTTAGAGATAAAGTGCTTATTACATTTGGCTAAATTCAGCATCTAATTCAGTATACATTGCTTGTTTTGATTGCATCACTTGCTACAAATGAGCTCAAAGAAAGCAATGTATATAGAAAAAATCGACCCGTCTCACAACTATTTAATGTATTTTTTCTAAATACTTCATTTTCCATTTTTCAGTAGTAAAAATTGCATTGTGAATGCAAAAAACTAAAAATTAAAATAAGAAGCAATGTATGCTGAATTTAGCCAAGGTGTAATAAGCCCTTAAGTTAACCAGTTCCTCAGTGATTAAGGATTCCGGGAGTAGTGCGCTTCCACCTTCAGCCTAATCATAGTTTAGCTAACCATATCACTTAGCATCAGTAGTGATGAAGGCTAAGTGCTACGTTAGTACTATTATATATTCTGTGGTGTGGTGCTACCCCGTTGTGTATAAAAAAGTACCTATAAGTATGATGTTTTTTATCGATATTATGCGCTTAGCGTTTGGTCAACAAAGAAATATATTTACCGTACATTTTTTGTCCGTGTGATATGAAATGAACTCTTTATCTGTTTGTTTAGGTACATTCGCTGGAAAATATGTTTGCTTCCATCCAAATTGGCCTTTGATCGTGTTGATTGAGCGTGTGGGATTGATTTCCGTTTTCATTTCGAGATTTATGCAAAACATGTTAATTGTTTATTTTTTTACCGAAATTATGCATAACGATTTCAAAGCTTTTTAAACATCTATCTATATTAATAGTATACAGAGGAAAAATTAGATTTTTCTATGTTTGTTATAGTTGTATATTATACTCAAAAAAAACGAAGTCGATTTAAAAAATCTTTCACCAGTAGAGAGCTTAATAATTATTCCTGCCCATAGGGGCAGGAATAATTAGTTTTGAATATAGCTAAAAGAATATTAGAGTATAAGTATAGTAGTTTAGAATATAGCTAAAACAACAATTTAGATATAATATATTGTATGACTTAGTCATATTAAACTACTACTACATTTGAACTACTTTTATTAGTAAAAACCATGAATATTGTATTTGTAACTACTAACAGTAGGTATGCACCTTTATATCTGTGTAGAAGAATCGTTGATGATTTTCCAAAATACTTTGAAAATAAAGCTTCAGTATGATATGGAAAGTTTGACGCTATTCCAAAACGTGGGCTAAAGTTAGACCTGGTTTAAAGCTAATGCTTTCATGATGTCTTTCATTTGGAAAATGAAAGTGACAGCACCGGTTTAGTACAAGTTTTAAACCAGAACTATTTTTTTAGTCCACATTTCGGGAGAAACCTAATAGACTTGTACTATTATGTATTATTTTATTCCATGCCTATACATAGGTATTAGAAAAAGTATATGAAGTAGGATTTCGAAGGAGTTTTTAATCACTTTTTATTTTTTCTTCGATTTCACTACCGTCAAGGGGCAGGTCATTCAACCCTTCCCTTAGGGAGGATTACCACTAAGACGTATTTAATTGAAAAGACCCCCAGTGACGTTAACTTTCATGGGCGGTCAGCTTCTTTGCATCTTGCCCTCAGTAGCCCTAATGATAATGTGTACGGCCCTTGAGGACCAGTAGAACGTTAACCTCTTTTCAGGATCATTTTGGCGGGAAATTGGTTTAGTGTTGCCATTTTGAAATTAGAATTAATAGCCCACAGAGCAAATATCCCGGTAATTTGTTATTCGTGTAGGTATTTTGACTTACGGAAAATTTTATCAGAATTATACTACTGTACTGTCCACATACTCTCATACTACTGAGTGACAGGACAGAAAACGGACGAAATCAAATAAGTACCTACCTAACTAAACTTTTCCCTATGCTTTATACTGTGTTGTCAAAACAAGATTCCCTCATCGATTTTGCATAGCAATATTTTTAATACCAATCTAGTAGGTAACTTCGCCGGGACGGAAGACCCGCGTTGCTCGAAGTCTAGTTACATCAGAATAGAATAGAATATAGAATAGAATAGAATAGAATATAGTCATCATTCACTATTTACTTATAATTCCAAACTTTTATTGATTGTTCTTATAATAGTATAAGTATTTTTTTAAATGTAATTCATAACTTTATTGAACTCAATTCTGATTATAACGGTTGTAATATACTTATAAGCTTTTATGTTTGTTTGTTGTAATGATCTAAAAATTTCAGTATCTGAGACTGTTAACACGTGCTTTAACAATAAAAACAAATATTTAAACTAAAGTGCATTAAATTGTAATAATTTATTTATTGTCATGTCGTTGTTTGTTTCCTATACAAGTTGACAACAACAATTCATCCTTTCTCCAGTTACTCCAAACAAGAGTTAGGTAGGTCCTCAATAGCGACCGCCGCCGGTACTTACTTTGTGTCAATAAGTAGTTACAAAAGCTTGCTACATACAGGTGATCTGTGGTTACAAACCAGCTTTTTAACCGCCTCTGTGGTCTAGTGGTTCACACCACCGATTTCAGACCCAGAGGTCCCGGGTTCGATTCCCAGTGGGGATACATTATTGTATTCGATTTGGTTTGTGGTAGGACTTGTTCTTAGTCCGCTTGGCTAGCTACCACCACTATATTTGCTAAGTCTGACGCCATAATAGTGATGTTTTAAGCATTATTGTGTTCCTGCAGTTAGAGATAAGATAGCTAGTTCCTCAGTGACTGAGGATTCCGGGAGTAGTGCGCTTCCACCATCAGCCTTATCACCACTTAACATCAGGTGTGATGAAGGCTAAGTGCTACCCCGTTATGGATAAAAAAATAAAAAACGCTTCTAAGGACCTACTATATAATTATGTACGAATGTTATATGTAAGTACTAGCTTTCCCACCACTATATTTGCTAAGTCTGACGCCATAACAGTGATGTTTTAAGCATTATTGTGTTCCTGCAGTTAGAGATAAGATAGCTAGTTCCTCAGTGACTGAGGATTCCGGCAATAGTGCGCTTCCAGCTTCAGCCTTATGAGCTTATCACAACTTAACATCAGGTGTGATGTAGGCAAAGTACCTACTACCCCGTTGTGGATAAAAAAACTGCGAGTGTGTACCTCAAGCAAGACGTTTGTCGTCAACCGACGACATGGTGGGCCCGAGAGCGAAGGGCCCTCCGACTAATACATCCTACGGCCAGCCCCCTGATTAGCAATCGCGCCCGCTCAGCGGAATTTATGCATTGTCTCTGTCATTCACTATAAAATAGACAAGGACAAATCACAAAATTCAAATCCGATTCCGTTTCCGACGGTTTGTGAATCAGGGGGTTGCAAAGCAGTTGGGATCAGATTCAGAGATACTTGAAAGTAAAGAATTGTAAAAGTTCGTATAGATATTTTTTACTCTTTCACGCAAAAACTGCTAAACAGATTGGGTTAAAATTTGGCACACAGATAGTAGATAGCCTGGATTAAAGCCTGCCTTTTGTGTTTGTGCCTGTGTGCGTACGAAGCTAATCTGATAACCATTCAACCATTAGTAGTTTGTTTTGTTTATTTATAATATAATGCAGTTGCGCTGCGCCTAATTTTAATTAATGTTATGTTTTGTTTTGTATTCTCATTTTAAGTGAACATTCTATGTTTTTATGAGAATATTTTAATATTTATTCTTTAAACCCAAAGCATAGGATACTTTTTATCACAATATTCCCACGGGAACGGGAACCTCGCCGGTGAAACCGCGGGCGGCCGCTAGTAAATAATATTATGGCTAGGAAAATATGGCATGGTGAACATTAACACTATTGGAATAGGATTAAATGGCTTCTAATATAGGTAATACATAAAATAAATAAATTTACAATCACACCAATTTTATCTAAGCCCATTTTAATTTCATTATGAAACTGTATCATGGAAAACTTGATAACGGATAGATATATACATACTTTAATACTTTTTGTTTGTAAATACATACTTAATATACATAGTAAACACCCAAACCAAGACAAATAGACATGTTCATGCACACAAATATTTGCCTTGTTCGGGAATCGAACCCGAGACCTCTGGCGCAGAAGGTGGGTAGCCTACCCCTGCGCCAAATCGGTCGTCAAACAAGAGGTCCTTAATAGTTACAAACTCTGCGAGTGTGAACCTCTTTAGCAAGACGTTTGTTGGCGACGTGGAGGGCCCGGGAGTGAGGGCCCTCTGACTAATACAGGCGATGGCCTGGAATGCACTTGGGACCCAGATGGTTGAAAGGAGGGAAATTTAGTTTACATCAGAAATATGAGATTTGTATTATAACATTACAGCTCCTGTGGTTGGATGGGCTGGTTTTTATAACTCTTAACAAACAAATTGATGCACAATAATTAACGACACAATATAATTTTGAAACGTGTTGAATATTACGTCTTCAGTATCGTTCTAGTATAAAAACCCGATAATCTGTCAGTACAAAATTAGGAAATATATACAAGTCATATTCAGCAAATTAACCACATCATAATTTGTGGCGCCCGCCTGATTCTACTATAATATCATATCGAACTAATCTGATCTCATACTGGCTAATTATCGGAGCCCTACGCTCCGTCGGACGCGACGAGGGTCCTGCCGCAGGCCGCTCTGGGGCGATTTCTATCGCTGACATGTTACGCACATTATTAAGTTTTGAATATGTTTAACTTATCATATACATTATCCATAGTCAACGACGTGATGCATTGGGACCGGGTCGAGACCGCCCTCTGTGGTCTAGTGGATCACACCACCGATTTCAGACCATGTCCCGGGTTCGATTTCCGTGGGGGTACATATTGTATTCGGTTTGGTTGGTGGTAGGACTTGTTCTTAGTCCGCCTGGCTAGCTACCACCATCTTATCTAAGTCCGACGGCATATGTTTTCAGCATTATTGTGTTCCGTCAGTTAGAGATAAGATAGCCAGCCGGCCTAGCATGAGCGGCTTTATAACGCACGATATGATATGGTACGGCATGCCGTCTTGCTTACACCTTAGTGGGGTAAGCAAGACAACTTGCCGTACCATATCATATCGCGCGTTATAAGCCGCTCATGCTAGGCCGGCAGTTTCTGTTTTCAGCATTATTGTGTTCCGGCAGTTAGAGATAAGATAGCCAGTTTCTCAGTGATTGAGTATTGCGCTTCCACCTTCAGCTTTATCACCACTTAACATCAGGTGTGATGAAGGTTAAGTGCTACCCCGTTGTGGATAAAAAAAGACAGATATTTCCGCGTAAGCTGCGGATAATCCAACGATGACCACGATCTAGTATTTATAAAATTTTGTATTAGAAAAAAGATGGAACTTTAATTAATAAGGAGGGCCGAGGTGTCAGAAGTGAAGAAACCTTATTTTTAACCGACTTCTAAATAAAAATAGAGGAGGTTCTCTATTCGTCTGTATGTATGTTTTTTTTAACCGACTTCTAAATCAAAAAGGAGGAGGTTCTCTATTTGTCTTTATGTATGTTTTTTCTTTTTTTTTGTGTATGTCCACCGATTACTCGAAGACGGATGGACCGATAGAAATGATTCAAACGTTATTACATCAAGTTAGTTTCCAGGTTGCTCCCATTTTTTGAAATTTTGAAATCGGTTCAGTAGTTTTTAGGAAATCTTGAAAATACTGTCGTTTTCGTTACCACTTTATGTAAATTTAATACGTGTCTTTAGGCATAACTCCTTTGTTCGGTCGGTTTATACCGATTTAGATGATTCTTGTTTTGTTAAAAAGGGGATACCTCAAGGTATTTTAACCGACTTCAAAAAAGGAGGTTTTCAGTTTGATCACATAGCTATTTACCAGAATACACATAAATTGCCTGCACGATGCACTAAAAAGAGTGAAATAAAAATTATTTTTATTCAAAAACAAAACCGCCTTCAAAAAAATCACATCAAAAAGTAAGAAATAATCTCTCACCAAATAAATAACGTAAGTACTTTGAAGTCGGGCGTGAAACATGTACAATTTTTTTGTTGTTTTTGTTAAAACCCGCCCGACTTCAAAGTACTTACGTTATTTATTTGGTGAGAGATTATTTCTTACTTTTTGATGTGATTTTTTTGAAGGCGGTTTTATTTTTTTATAAAAATATTTTTTTAAAGTTCTACTACATTCTCTCGTTCTTCATAAGTTTTCAATTTATTTGGTAGATGCTATTTTGAAAACGGTCTATATAAAAATAATTGAGTTTTTCTTTTCCGTTTAGTCGCTGTTTGATTTATTCCGTCCGCGATAAATGTTATCCTGCATTTATTTTTAGATTTATAGCTGTAATCGTTTACGAAAGTTGCATAACTTTTAAATACGCACCATGGATTTATCCCCCACTTCTATTGTCAATGAACATCAAGTTCTTTGAAATCCCCTCGCCCTATATTGTCACTATTATACTATCACTTATTAATTGCAATACTAAAGTAATTTTGGTTGAAAGATAAAAGAAACTATACATCTACATTCGTACATAATATAAAGAACTTAGAATAATATAATATGCGTAAAGCGCCATTCCTTTGCCTTCCTCAATCTAATAGCTCAAAGTAGTCTCCTGTAGCGTTCGGCATTCAAAGGTTTAGTTCCCACCTCGGCAAAAAGAGACGAGAAACTCCTCATCATCTTCAACAATCGACAGTAAAAATATTATTCTATAAAAAGTTATGAACTCATTATATCTGCTCCTTTGGATTGCATTTGTGGATTCTCCCACAAATTTCATTTAGCGGCGAGGCACTGCAGCCTGCAAATAGTTGGACTAACCTTTTCAATTTGCGTATGAAAGGTAGGCGACACTGCTCCAGGCGCAAGGAAATTAACCGACCTCATGAGATGGCTCAAATCCTTGCGCCCATCCTCCTCCCACATCCAAATTTAAACACCCAAAGAGCGAGAGGGCCATATTAAAATTCCCCGCAATAGGAAAATGGAAGGATTTGTGAGTAATTGAAAATACCTCTGTATTGAGTGCCGCGACCGAGGTTGGTTAAATAGAGCTGCTGGTGTATTTACTAGCCCATTGTATGAATTTAATCAGATCCGACTCCATTTTGCTTGGTTAATTGAAAGTATCGGCCGATGTTTTCGTATCGAATGGTCTGGTTTAATTTAATTGTACGATTATTCGACGATTGATTTTGTGATGGGAATATTTTGGTAACGATAATTAGCCAGGCTACATTATTAATAAGTACGTTAAACCAGTGAAAAGGTATCCGATAAAATACCTGAGCTGACTGTCTCATCAAATTCTGAAATTACTGATGGAACGCCGGTTTTGAAGCACTCAAAAGCACTATAATTTACATTTCAACTACGCTAAATATCACAATAAAATTATGAACTCTAAACGCAATCAGAAAACTATTCTAATGTCTCTAAATTCTTCTAGCGATACTTACACGTGGTGTCCATCAGACACATGTTCCTGGATGCCGCTCGTCATTAATACCGCCGCGGACTCTCTAGCCACATTCACTTCACACATGGTAATGCCCGTTTCGCAGCTTTTCCGACGAATTAAATCGCAAACTTCGTAGGTCCGGTGTTATAAAATGCAAATAGAAAAGGTACGGACGTTCGGACGTGCGATGGTTGGTTAGGGTTGCCACAGAAAGATTTGCAATACTTACAATAAGTAGGTACCTACAAATACAGATCTTAATCAAATATAAATAGACGCCCTTATTAACCATTATTTAAAGCAAATATTAATGTAATAACGATACTCGTAAATTTCCCCTACTTTTTAAGTCTTATATGTCTTGACATTGTAAAATGCTTTCATTTGTATAAAATTTTATGCTAATGCTTATAGTTTCAATTTTTCTTAGGAAGTAGCTTTTTGAGTTAGGTACATACGATATAAAATGCCATCTAGTTATGAATATAGCATAATATAAAAAACGATATGTTATGGCTTTTACCTATGCATAAAATAAAGAAGTATCAATTTAATTTCAATGACTTTGCTATGTTAATTTTTTTCAGATTTACAATAATAATAAATTTATTTATTCAGATAACATTGATCCATCCGTATTGTTAGTAACAATTTGGATAACAATAACTTATAATAAATTATTTAAGTATTCCAATCACATAAAAACTACATTAAAATCTAATACCATTTCATTTTATTGACCGAATTATTTTTACCTGACATCGCTGAAACAACTTTTTGTGTTTGCAACTTCACACAACAAACTTCTACCAGTTTGAGATTTTATATTATTTTCATTCACAATGCAATTTTTGTAAGTATAAAAAAAATGTGATGTGGTTTTTTACTAACACATTTTTCCTTCTACCAGCTTCTTATATTTTATTTATACCTCTTATAAAAATAAAAAAAAATAAAAAATTAATCCAGTTAGTTAGAAGCATGTTTAGAATTATCGACGACGTTCCGTGGGCAGGCCCCCCTACAAGGTGGACGATCTGGTCAAGGTCGCGGGAAGCCGCTGGATGCGGGCAGCGCAGGACCGATCGTTGTGGAGATCCTTGGGGGAGGCCTATGCCCAGCAGTGGGCGTCGTTCGGCTGACATGATGATGATGATGATGTTTAGAATAATATACCTATAATGTAAATACATTATAGATACCAAAACATCAACATACAGTTGATGTTTTGGGCATCCTTGTTTACGTACAGTCCCTTCACCCCTGAGGGCACATTGATAATTATTATACGGTAGCGGGTTCGAGGCCCGTCTTGAGCTAAGGGCTCCGGCGGGACGGCCTGGATTATGCTCGTATTAATTAATGCCACGAGTGGCCGACGTGACTCTGATACTTATTTGTTTTGATGCCGTGATGCTTGGGGTTTGCTCCTTGGCTAGTTGCCATGACAATCGAAAGTAATTCAAAATACTCAAAGCATAAAAGTTTGGACGGTTTGCTGGTTAGAGCAAAGGGCTTTCTATGTATATGTACAACAAGATACCAAATAAAATATATGAAATCTTACAGTGTCTTCCTTGTGTTCTGTGTGATCATGTTGGACATCTATGGGCACGGTCTGAACGAGGAATGTAGGAGAATGAAAGAGTAAGAAACTTTTAAAACGATTTATGATAGTATGACATCTGAGAGTAGTATCAAATTATACGGTAGCGGGTTCGAGGCCCGTCTCGAGCTAAGGGCTCCGGCGGGACGGCCTGGATTATGCTCGTATTAATTAATGCCACGAGTGGATGACGTGACTCTGTATTTGTTTTGATGCCGTGATGCTTTGGTTTGCTCCTAGCCAAGGAGCCAAGGACTCCTTGGCTAGTTGCCATGACAATCTGAAGAAATTCGAAATCGTAAAACCATGAAAGTATGGAGGGTTTGCTGTGGTTACAGCAAAGGGCTTTCCATCCCGCCTTTACCGCCATCTTACGTAAAGCGTCTTTCTTGTGTTCTGTGTGGTTTTGTTGGACATCTAAGGGTACGGTGTGAACGTAGGAACGTGTGAATGTAGGAAAATGAAATAGTAAGAATCATTTAAAACAATATATGGTATTTTAGAATAGTATGACATCTAAGATCTAAGAGTAGGTAGTATCAAATTATACGGTAGAAGGTTTGAGGCCTGTCTTGAGCTAAGTGCCACGAGTGGCCGACGTGACTCTGATACTTATTTGTTTTGATGCTGTGATGCTCGAGTTTTGTTCCTTGGTCTTGTTGGATATCTTTGGATACCCTTAACAAAAGATATCCCCTTCCAGATGTAGTTCCTTATGCCCGAATACTCATACGCTACTTATCTTTGGGAGCGTCTCACATATCGCCCTGTCACTTTAAATGTCAAACGTATGAAAGAGATGCCATGATGTTTGAGACGCTCCCAAAGATGATTTGCGTACGAGAATTCGGGCGTTAGTCATACAATTATGAGTGGCTTTAAACAATAAGTGACTTTTAAGTTATTACTTTCATACAATACGTATACACCTTCTATCTTAAGTATTGTTTTTTGCTGATAAGTAGGTACTGTTTCCTAATAATAATTATCCCATAAAGATACAGAGACGGCAATTCGGAACGCAATAATTCTAAATTTCATTGAAAGTTGAATGTAGAGTCCATGCCAGATAACTCTGCCGCGACTTGGACGTTTTTGACGCTATTTACAGTATACTTGTTTGTTCTAAGAAAGGTTATGGTAAAAGAATAGTATTCGATTTAAAACGCGTGCAGACTTAACTGATCGTATCTAAAGTGTAAACAGCGACAACCTCCACATTACATCACGCTATAAACTCGACTCTAGTTCAAAAGTTAAATTAAGTGCGGTACAGTTCAAATAGTTTTCGCCACCCATCAGCGTGTGACGATAACGTCATCTTACAAGTTGTGTTTCATGTCACCCCATAAACCTTGGAGTGCGGGCTTAATGCGACGGTCATCTTTCATAATTAAACCTTGACCGTTGGTGAATTTAGACCTTTGACGTAGAAAGCAATATCACCTTTAATACCTAGGGAGTTAGGGCGAAGAACGCCTGGAATTGCTGCATACGTTTGAAATGTGGAATCGTCTTTCATTAGACAAGTTGTAACTTTTCTTATAGATTGGGATAAGTCACTAGAGCCATACGGTCTAATTTTATTAATATATCTGAAACGCTTTCTAAACCTATTTAAGTTATAGAATGTTTTGTCTTCTTCGTATTAACTGAATCCCTATTATGAAAAAAGAGACACTACACTTAAAGCTAGCTCTTAGCTATGCGGCAGGGGCAGGTATTTAAATGACAGCCAGACGTATGAATCAGCGTCACTTTTTTTTGATATTATAGACACTCAAACTAAGCGATTTGCCTTTTGAATTTTGAAATTTTGATCATCCGCACCGCTAGAGTTGGTGAAATTTCCACCCTTGAAGTAGAAAGCAATGTCTCTTTTAATACCTAGGGAGTTAGGGCGAAGAACGCCTGGTATTGCTTACATACGTGTGACATGTGGAATCGTCTTACATTAGAAAAGTTGTAACTTTTCTAGATTGGGATAAGTCACTAGAGTTAAACGGTCTAATTGTATTAATAAATCTGAAACGCTTTCTAAAGCTATTTTAGTTATAGGAAGAATGATTTGTTTCTTCGTACTAACTGAATCCCTAATTTGAAAAAAAGATGGAGACACTCTACTCTACACTAAAAGCCAATAGCTCGCACTCTGGCTCAAACAGCTTATGTGATCTGACGCCACGTGTTAACACGCCGTAATTATATGGACGTGTTTAGACATGTTATAAGATAAGTGTGCTTCTAGTTTACTATGAAAACCGATGTCGTGACGGACGTGACATCACATACGTGACATCACATAAGCCCAGTTTGTTTGAGCCTTTAATATGATATAAATGCGACAGGTAACTATATAAATTACAACCAGACGTATGAAGAAGAATATTTGGTGGATATTAAAAAAATCTCAAAAATTAAGCGGTTTGCCTCAAATTTTATCATCCGCAATCTGCACCGCTAGAGAATGGAACTCCTGGCCTGACTCTGTGTTTCCCGATCGGTACAATCTGGGGGTCTTCAAGTCGCGAGCAAACAGGTATCTTCTAGGCAAGCTCGATTCATCCTAGATCTCATCATCGCTTACCATCAGGCGTGATAGCGGGTAAGCGCTTGCCTATCAGTAATATAAAAAAAGATATAAATTGTAAAGTTTTAAAAATACAAAATCACTTATGGACAACCACAAAATGTTGATGTTTTTCTTTATTCTTATTGACATTTAGAATTCTGGCTTGATCGCGGATAAATAGTTTCTATAGGTATTTCAGAATTAGCCACATTGGGAATTTTCGTAACCTTGTTTCAATAGAAATATTAAAATTATCTTTGAATTCTATTATAGTTTTCTTAAAATATATGTTCTGCTTTGCAGTTCTAACATTTGTTGGAAGACTCCATAGCATTTTCTCAAACCATACCAATAATTTCTCCAAATGCTTGTACCAAGCCCCAGGTCCAGAGTGCGACCATTAAGGCGGTCACCCGACTCCGCTCGGTATCAAACTGTTTTATTGCGCTGAGGCATGATTTAATGAAATCTTTAATATTGGAGATAAGGCGCCCCGCAAGGTCCCTCGTAAATTGCCCCGGGCAATATTCCCGAGTCTAATGCCGCTGAAATAATAAGCTGCCCCAGTCTCCAGTCTTTCTTTATGTGAATTTCTCTGTGTTATTGTTTGATATTTCGTTTTAATTAATAGGTATTTCGTATTCGTATTGGTTGAGATGGAGTTGGGCTTACGTTTGATGTTTGAGTGGGTTTTGGTTTGTTCGTTTGCAGTTTTTCAGTTCTTTGCAGCCTTTTTGGTAAAACAGAACTGGTACTTAATTAAATTTTCCGGATTTAATGTTTAATTTTTCGCGTACCGAGGTCGGGGTAGATACTCGTGGGAAAGCTTCCAATAGGTAGTAAAAATTAGATTCTCAAAAATACCATAACAGTTGTTTTTTGTATATTTCTATCGGAATCAAAATAACCTCATTTATAAGCACTGTCACTGAGTGATTTATTTTTTGCGTGATTAGATTTATTAAAATAATTTCGAATGTAGAATCTTAGCTGCCCAATGGGACAATATGTAGTTAATTGTAAAGTGCGGGTAGAATTGCGTGTATGAGTGATGGCCGCAATCGCGGGCCGTCTGCGGTCGTAAAGACCGGTAGCGGATTCTGCCGCTGGGAATCTAGGGTTAAGTGGTCTTTGCCAAGAGAGGTGAGCGATTTATTTGATGTATGAATTATATAAATGACTTTCAAACGAATTCTAGGCCAGTAGTAAAGCCTGCCGCTGGGAAGTGGTCTTTGTCAAGAGAGGAGAGCGATTTATTTGTGATGTATGAATTATATAAATTACTTTAAAACGAGTTCTAGGCGTGCCGCTAGGAATGTTGGGTTAAGTGGTCTTTTGTCAAGAGAGGTAAGCGATTTATTTGATGTATGAATTAAATAAATTACTTTCAAACGAGTTCTAGGCCGGTAGTAAAGCCTGCCGATGGGAATCTAGGGTTAAGTGGTCTTTGTCAAGAGAGGAGAGCGATTTATTTGTGATTACTTTAAAACGAGTTCTAGGCCTGCCGCTAGGAATGTTGGGTTAAGTGGTCTTTGTCAAGAGAGGTGAGCGATTTATTTGATGTATGAATTATATAAATTACTTTCAAACGAATTCTAGGCCGGTAGTAAAGCCTGCCGCTGGGAATCTAGGGTTAAGTGGTCTTTGCCAAAAGAGGTGAGTGATTACTTTGTAATGTTTTTATATAAATTACTTTCAAACGAATTCTAGGCCGGTAGTATAGCCTGCCGCTGGGAATTTGTAACGTAGATAAATAAATAATAAATAAATAAATAAACATTTTCTTACAATCACACCAATTATCTAAGCCCGTAGTTAATTTCTTAAGAAACTGTGTCTACGTAAACTTGATAACAGATAAATATATACTTAAATACTTTTTGTTTGTAAATACATACTTAATATACCTACATAGAAAACACCCAGACCAAGACAAATAGACATGTTCATGCACACAAATATTTGTCTTGTTCGGGAATCGAACCCGAGACCTCTGGCGCAGAAGGCAGGTAGTTTACCCCTGCGCCAAATCGGTCGTCAAAATATATAATATATTGAATTATATAAATTACTTTCAAACGAATTCTAGGCTGATACCCTGCCGCTAGGAATATAGGGTTAAGTGGTCTTCACCAACAGAGGTGAGCGATTTATTTGATGTATGAATTATATACATTACAGCGACTTTCAAACGAATTCTAGGCCGATAGCCTAGCTCTAAAAACGGAATAACTGAATGTAACAGATTTCTGTAAGTGTACACATTCTAACTTTGAGGGTAGTGTAGCATGCTAGTAAATAGTACTCTGTCTAGTTCAAATCTTCTAAGTTTACTCAAAAATGATTAATGACTGAGTTTAAATTTTTTGTACTTTGTTGCTGTAGTTGTTTGTACTTTATCCTATTCCACCCACACCTGTGCTTTTTTTTGGTTATGCTGTCTGTTATTCGTTCTTTTGCAGGGGAGTTTATGTGTTTATTACTAATCTCGTAAATCTTAATATATTTTTTTTTACTCTGCTGAATCCTACTTTCTACTAAGTAATATTATAAAAGTGAAAGTTTAGATTTTTGGATTTGTGGATTTTTGTTACTCAATCACGCCAAAACGGCTAACCGGATTTGCCTGAAATTTGAGACACACATACTTTGTAGCCTGGAGAGGAACATAGGCTACTTTATCCCGGAAAAGTATCATATTCCCGCGGGATAACGTCGAGTAGCTAGTAGTTTATAACTTGCACCAATCATATATTTGCATGCCGTACCTACGGCGTCCCTCACCCGGGTTGAACCTCGGCCAAATGTCGCCGTACCTGGGATCGCCCGCACCACTCTACCAAGGCCCCCCTAATCGCGCTACTGAGACAGCCATTGTTTAAGGAACCCCAGCTCCAAAGGTCAGAACACGGTGGTTAGTGACGCGTAAATCATAATCTAGAGGGTAAAGTGCTGATGCGAACACCGATTTATATTGGGTCAGGGATAAGATTGTGTTTTGTTTAATGTTGCGATGAATCATTTATAGGACCTATAGAATTATTGTGGAGTAGGAAATTTAATAAGGCAATGCTTACTCATAACTAAGGAGTTGGGCGGTGCAGTGCGCGGCGCTTTTGTACCTACTGTGGTTGCGTCAATGGTAGTACCTACCTATATGTTCTCGAATAAAGTCCATTCGCTTAGATAGTGTCGCCCTTTGATCGCGCCGCCTTGGCACGTGCCGCTGCTTTTTAAAGGATGCCGCCGCATAAACAAAAGAAGCCGCGTGCGGCGTACACCCGAAAATGGAATTGGATTTTGGGACTCGGCATTTATTAAATTATATTTTCTTAAATAATCTATGTTTATTATAAATACAGGTGGTAACGACGGTTATGACTCGTGACAATTCGAGCGATGATAAGTAATCATAATAATCATATAAAAAATTTATAAAAAATATTATTATTTGTAAATCACTTATTTTACTTCCTTTTATATAAAAATATCCAAATTTTCATTAAAATTGACTTTGGTACTCAACTTGAGTGTATTATTTTATATCTGCATTTTATAGCAAGAGCCACAATGCCGTGCGGGTGTACCGACACTATCTAACCGAACGGACTTTATATTATGTGTGCTAAAACGAAAGATATATTATACAACGTGTTAATGAATAAGCGCAAAACCTCTTAGGCGGTGATTGTGCTCATGAATATGAACAACTTTTACTATGGGCCAACTTTGCAATTCAACAAAAAAAAAAAACAGCTGTTTCATACAAATTGCCAATTTAACCGACTCTGTGGTCTAGTGGTTCACACCATCGATTTAAGACCAAGAGGTCCCGGGTTCGATTCCCAGTGGGGGTACATATTGTATTCGGTTTGGTTGGTGGTAGGACTTGTTCTTAGTCCGCCTGGCTAGCTACCACCATCTTGTCTAAGTCTGTTGCCATAACAATGATGTTTTCAGCATTATTGTGTTCCGGCAGTTAAAGATAAGATAGCCAGTTCCTCAGTGATTGAGGATTCCGGGTGTAGTGCGCTACACCACTTAACATCAGGTGTGATGAAGGCAAAGTGCTAACACGTTGTGAATAAAAAATACCACCACCAGCACGATCACCACCTAAGAGGTTTTAGGGGTGACCCGGTGGAGGGTGGACTATGGATCTTTGTCAGTTCCCGTGGTCCATCCAGGTGGACCACGGGTCCACGTCGGTATCCGTAGCACAGAATATATATTAGTACCTTACGGTACAGAAATTTCACTCCCGAGTTTAGGTATGATAAACGCAAGCGTCCGGTCACCGGACTAGTCTCAATAGGCTGGCACTCGCTCGACTTGTCGCACACGCATCCGCATGCATCGCTATCTGTCTCGCTTCGCGGTATTACTTTCACAGATAAAGTAGTACCTCTGACAGCCCTAGCAGATTGAAGCGAGACGGCAGACAGTCATTGTACTATGAACGCTAAACGCAATGCAAAAGGTTGAAATTAGGTTGTTTTCCAAAATAGTAGGTAAATATCTCGTGGATTTTGCGCCGCTTGTATGGAAGTGAGACAGACCTGTCCGTAGCTCACCCAGGTAGACCACGGGTCTGCGTCAGTGTCCGTAATCCACCCAGGTGAACCAAGGGTCAGAACAAGTGCCCGTATTCCACCCAGGTGAACTTGTCAGGTGGACCACGGGTCGGGAAGGGCTTATTCATTAACACGTTGTAGAAAGATATATTTTTATAGTAAGCTTTTTATAGTAAACTTGTGGAACTCCTCTTTACTTGTCTCAACCAAAACTGTATAAATATGCGGTGTTTAGTTATTTTTCCTTATAGGTTCCGATACCGCCTGCAAGCTGCAACTGCAGGCAATTTGTATGAAATACACTCCGAACGCGGCTGCACGTGCTGTATTTCATACAAATTACCTACAAATGCATCATGCAGCCGGGATCGGAATAGCACCGTAAAACCGAATAAGCGGTAATAGGCGTATTTCACACACAATACAATACAATTTGATAACCAGTTTGAGCGTCAAAAACGTCCGAGCGAATTATTAAATACTATCGGATCCTCGCGGTTTTACCCGCGTGGTACCCGTTCCCGTGGGAGTATCGGGATAAAATTTAGCCTATGTCACTCGGGAAGACTGTAGCTTTCTAACGGTGAAAGAATTTTCAAAATCGGTCCAGTACTTTTTGAGTTTATTCGTTACATACAAAAATACAAATCTTTCCTCTTTATAATATTAGTATAGAAGTATAGATATAATCCATACTAATTCCATACTAATATACTAATATACTAATATACTAATATACTAATATACTAATATACTAATATACTAATATACTAATATATACTAATATAATAAATGTGAAAGTGAGTTTGTTTGTTTGTTTGTTTGAAAGAAAGAAAGAAAAGAAAGAAAGAAAATGTATTTAGAAAGAAAGAAAATGTATTTATTGACACAAACATGAGATAATATAATTTTTGAGAACTTAACTTAAAAAAATATAAGTGACAGATCTCACGGCTGCGTCAAATTAGGAAGCCAATTCAGCATGATGTCAGGTTTGTGAGACCTGACGCTGATTTTCAATTGGCACCTTATGATTATTTATTTTTTTGACAGCTGAGCGTCAGGAGTTGAATTAGGGCACACACTCAATTAATCATAGATAAATAAGTATAATTTCCAAATATTATTTATATAAAAATAAAAAATAAAATAAACTAAGTAAGTATAAATAAAATAAAATAAAATACTTGAATAAAATAAGAAAAATAAAAAAAATATTATTTCTTTGCAAACACAGTTTTCAAAAACAGTCCTCTCTTATAGTAATCTTATTATGAAACTTTGTTTGTTTGTTTGTTTGTCCGTCTTTCACGTCAAAACGGAGCAACGGATCGACTCGATTTTTGGTATGGGGATAGTTTGGGAGCTGGAGAGTAATATAGGCTACTTTTTATTCCGGAAAATTATAAAATAAAAATGATTATTTTGTATAGAAAATCGATAAACTGTCGTACCTACTATACAAAACTGTCATTTCTTCCATAGCCGCTTCCAAAGAGGTATGTCAAAGAGTATTGTAATCACTGACGTTTTAGCCGCTTTGGATTACCTACTTTTTAATAAGTGACATTTGTTGCAGGCAGTGTATAAAACTTCTTCGCGATCATTTATTTTCATCTGTCTATCTAAATTAGATGTTGGTGATACGAAGTTTACCGGGGGGGTAATTGTCTAACTCAACATCAATCGCAATCGCTTTCAGTTTGACATCCATCATGCATCCATCACTTGTTGTTGAAGAAAGTTGTCAAAGTTTTAGCTGACAGAAGCAGCAATGGCCGTGCAATATCTTTCAAACTGAATGCGATTGCGATTGATGTTGAGTTAGACAATTACCCCCCGGGTCCACTATAATTAATATGGCAAAACAACGTTTGCCGGGTCAGCTAGTATAATATAAATATTGGACACCATCACATAGGTACATTGTTCCAATACCAAAGTATAGTAGCTTAAGCACTAGTATGTGCGAGTATTATGGAAAATGGAAACAACCCAGACCCGAGGAAATACTGAAAAGTTCGTATCCAATATTTATTTATATTTATATTTTTATACTAGCGGCCGCCCGCGGTTTCACCCGCGTGGTTCTCGTTCCCGTGGGAATGTCGGGATAAAAAGTAGCCTAAGTTACTCTTCATTACATCAGCTACCAGTGAAAGTCCCGTCAAAATCGGTCCAGCCGTTTCAGAGATTAGCCGGAACAAACAGACAGACAGACAGACCGATAGACAGACAGACAGACAAAAATTGTAAAAAATGTTATTTTGGTATATGTACCGTATATATAATCATATTATTATGCATGTAGTAAAAAGCGGTTATTTTAATATTACAAACAGACACTACAATTTTATTTATTTGTATAGATTTCGGATCGAACCCGGAACCTCTAGAGATAGCGGCACCTGTAAAACCGGTGCGCACACCACTCGGCCACCGGAGGTCGTCAGATGGACGCCCCGTCTTTAGGTGCACTCAAGAGTATTAGTATTATGTTGTTGGGTGCACTCGTGGTGCACTCTAATTTCAAATCGATTCCTGTCATTTTTGATGTAAAATTGGAATATTCGTCATTAAAGTCCTATTGTTGATCCCAGCACGGGGAGCATCTATATCGAAACGTCAAAAATGTCATTTTATCGTAGATAATATAGACTTTCGAGGTAGACAACAAACTCTTTTCGGGTTTTTCTTGCTACGCGTGCAAACTATTAACAGCTGTCCATCCGAACCGTTCAAGATATTAAAGGTAAAATATCGGCAGTCATTTGTTGCGTTCCGCGTGGCAGTGACAAATAGGTGTTGTTGCGTTGTGCTCGAGATTTTTTTGACTTTTCCCTCCAAAGCGGGACAGTCCATTAAGTGTTCGCTACAAATATCCTGGAATGACCCTCCCTATTTTAAGCCAGACCGAAATGTTAAATATAGAAATGGGATCGATGAGACTCGGCGGCCGTATACTGATGGGCGTATTCTGTCTGTTTACTTATGCAGAATCTATTTTACTAATCAATATTAACCGCCTATGTGGTCTAGTAGTACACATTACCGGTCTCAGTCCTAGAGGTCCTGGGTTCGATTTCCAGTGGGGGTATATATTGTATTCGGTTTGGTTGGTCGTAGGACTTATTCTAAGTCCGCTTGGCTAGCCACCACCATTACGTCTGACGCCATAACAACGATGTTTTCAGCATTATTGTGTGCAGGCAGTTAGAGATGAGATAGCCAGTTCTTCAGCGACTGAAGGTTCAGGGTGTAGTGCGTTTCCACCTACAGCCTTATGACCACTTAACATCAGACCGTGTGATGATTTGATGAAAGCTAAGAGCTACCCCATTGTGGATTTAAAAAAGCGGATTTATAGAAAATGAAGAATTTAGAAAAAATCGGGTCGATTTTTTCTAAATACTTCATTTTCCATTTTTCAGTAATAAAAATTGCATTGTGAATGCAAAAAACTAAAAGTTAAAATAAGCGGATATATTATTATTTAACGCATTGAAGAATCACTGTAATGGAAGCTATATGTTTGGTGTGATAAGTGAATAAATTATATTAGTTGAGCTCTGAGTTTGTATCGAAGCGCTTACTCTTGAAACTACAAATAGGATTGTGTTGAGTTTTAAACCTAAAAGGGGGTGAAAATATACAATGAAAGTCAGTGTAGTATGGAAAAAAATCAAGGGGATGTCGTGGACCGTCGCTATATCGCTAGTAATATGATCATTTTAGGTATATTAAAGCTACAGCGATGGTTTTTCGTTTAAACGCACCAATCTTTGGAAGTACGAGTAGGTATCTTGTAAAAAAAAATTATTTCAAACTTGGTAAATTTATTTCTGTACCGTCGTCAGAGAGAACTGTTCAGAACATAACTTTGAAGCACAAAAACTTATTGGTCTTTACTTTGATAATTTACACTGAACATTGAATAGGTAATTATAGAACTAGTTCCATCCGACGCGACCACACTTACTGATTTCAGGATCAGAATAGCACTGGCGCCCCGGCGCGACACCCGTCCAGATGTCAATTAACACCGCCCGTCGGCTCAGTGTGCATGCACCTTTATTTATAACTCGATTATTATTACTTACTACTGCTACTAAGTTTACATTACTTGTAAGTAATTTTTATTTCTCATTTTTATTGAACATAAATAGGTACCTATAGGTAAGTCAATAGCCCATTTTTCTCTGCGTTTACAGTTATTAATACAAAATGTTTCAATGTTTACTATACTTGAAGATTTGGACGAGCTAATGTCAGTCAATTTTAATGTTTCTTAGTTCATTAACTTAAACAAAAGAAAAACGTTTAAAAATAATGCTACTCCAATCGTAACATGTGATTTAAGAGTTAGGTTTTAATATCTGTCACTATTATGACAAAAGGTTTTGTGAACTTGGTCGAAATAAACATTCGTCACTTTGCTTTTTCAATTTAGATCAACCATGCCTAGGTATAATGATTTTAGAGGTTCTGAGCATCGACGCCATTTAATACGTATCCACCATAACGAGAGTTTTTAATATTAACTCAACTAACTTGTCTCATCTTCTCCTTCTTCTTCTTGTTAACATTACGGGCGGTTTCCGCAACTCGACGTCTATTGCGCCTATTTTGCGTCCGGAGGGTGCGCGGCCAGATCACTCCAGCCAGCCCAGCTCAGCCAGGAACGCTCCAAGAGCTTTCACATTAGTGATCGCTTCCTGGGTGCTTACCATCAACTCTTATTGCGGTTTTGTTTAGGCCCTAAACTGATCTGCTTCGCTTATTCGTACCACGACAGCTTAATATCAATGACAGCGATTCAGTTGTCCATGACCAGTAATGGCACCTGTTACCAGGCGAAGTTGCGGTTTGCACAGTTTTATCAGGGCTCTGGATAGACGCGCACCCACGCGCGGCAGTGCGAGCTTCGCCTGTCTGCACGAATCCAGCGAGCTCCAGTTCTGTTGGTGTGATTCTGTAACTTGTCTCATAAATTCGCTTAGATCAAACTAGGCCGAAATTTAGGTTTTATGACACTCTATTTTAGAGTTGATAGGGCTATTATTAAATACTTTTGTGCAGTCCCCGTTTAGCCGTTCAGCGATGTGCAAGAATGCGTCTAGACCGGTGCCAATTGTACTTTCACGTCATCGACTCGTTAGCTATACGTGAGTCTGCGGATTCTTAATGGAATTTATCTGTAGGTATACACCTCTAAATTTTAATTAGTACCAAGATTTTAGGGGATGATAGTGTCCATCAATACGAACAATTTTTACTATGGGGCCAACCACGGTATCGCGAAAAACAAATCAGCTGTTCCATACAAAAGTACAACATCGACACATCAACTCAACCGAAATGAAAGGTGACCTACTGATCTATCAACGCACAGCTCAAACTACTGGACGGATCGAGCCGAAATTTGTCATGTAGATAGGTATTATGACGTAGGAAGCTAAGAATCGGTGTTGTAAAATTCAACCTCTAAGGGGATGAAACGAAGGTGTGCAATTGTGCATTCCCCGAAACGTACGCGGGCCAAGCCGCGGGCAAAAGCCAGGTAAAAGGTAGTAATTAACCGATCGACTAAAATACTTTTTTACCGACAAAAATACAAGGTGAGCGACTTAGTCGCCAATCTAACCTAATCTAAAGCCAGATTTACATTGATCCAGTAACTCGATCCAGTGTCACTGGATCGAGCTACTGGATAAATGTAAATCTGGCTTGAACCTATTTTCCCGCAACCAAACCTAATACCTATTTTAGTCGGTAACTTTAGTAATTTTTAGTCGGTTGGTTTTCATTAAATAGGACTGCTTATAACTATTTAAGAGTTCACATATAAAACGCTTTTCAGAAATGAAAGAGTAATAATGCCAGGATTCTCGAAAGCTACTCAAGCTTCGTAAATATCAGAGCGGCTGTTACTTTAAATGTCAAAAATGTGAAAGAGACGCCTTGACGTTTAAGTAGCTCTTAAGGCTGAGTAGCATTCAAGTATTCGGGCGGAAGTAGCTCAAAATACTTACCGTGTTCTCTGTTTGTACTTTTAGTAAAATATTTTAAGTACCTTTGCAATATTTATCTTACAAAGGGTCGTTGAAAAACTAAATTCTCATTAAATATGATCGAAGCATTAAATCATAAAATTAGTTACTGTAATTAGGATAAGATTTGGAAGGATTTTGGTAATAATTTATAGTAAATAAATAAGATAATGATTCATCATCATCATGTCAGCCGAACGACGCCCACTGCTGGGCATAGGCCTCCCCCAAGGGTCGCCACAACGATCGGTCCTGCGCTGCCCGCATCCAGCGGCTTCCCGCGACCTTGACCAGATCGTCGGTCCACCTTGTAGGGGGCCTGCCCACGGAACGTCGTCCGGTACGCGTAAGATAATGATTAAATATTGAGAATACAGTTGATTAGACGTTTTTCTCGGAGGATGGTTTAACTTACCTAGTTACTATGTAGTAATCTGTGGTTTGATTTCAAAATTTGTCGTTAGCTTGAAGTCGAAAATCATAATTATTTCAACGAGATTCTGAATATTTTAAGAGCTTGTTTATTTAGACTCTCAAGTATTCGTGGGTTCTGAACATGGACTAACAAGTTATTATGACATTTAGAATATTCAAAACCGAATAAAAGATTAACTAGCCTACACGCTCCATTAAACATTAGCTAGCTCATCAATAAATCAGTCTGTTTGTTTGATATTGTCCCAGTGCCTATTTAATAATTCCGACAGCTAATGAGGCGACGGATTTGGGTCATTCGTTAATTATGAACGCTGACATCCGTAAGGAGGAACGAGGATCTTATTCCCGATCTACCATTTTCGAAAATTTCCTCGCACGGTTCTTTAGGGTGTTTACAAATTAGGTACCTAGTTATTACTTTAAGATGGTGTTTTTATATTACCTACATCAAATAAATTAACTTAAAATACACATTAACACGTTCGCTGCGGAGCCATTTTTCATGGACTTTCAGCCAGTGCGTATGAGGTCTTTTCGAGGCAAGGTTGAACTTCTTTGCAGTGCGTATGAGACCTTTACGACCACACAAAATGGTGTTTTTAAAAAACACTTTAAATATAGTCCAAATATGACAATAATTGCTTGAAACTCTACCATATTAAACTTAAATAGTTGTTAAAGTTGAATCCAGCTTCGCCGACAGTTATGACATTTCAGTATTGAATAAAATAAAAAGAAATATTTGACATCTGTTCTGCATCACACCGCACTGAAAGAAAGTTCGATTTTTGTCTTGACTAGGGATGTGAATAAAAGAGAGTTGCAGTTACGATAAGTTTATAATATTTATTCAATGCAATCAATCAAAATTTGTTCAAATAAAAAAAGAGCGAGCAGAAGGATTAATCACACTGGACACCAAAAGTATTTTTTTTTGTTTTTTTGCTGCATGAGTGCTATTTAACGTAAGTCTTAATTTGACGTAGCAACCTAGGCAACGCTTTTGTTGACCACCTTCTTGAAGCAAATGATCAGCACATATGCCAGTAGGAAATCCTTAAATAAACAGGTGTAAGTATTAGCGCCATTTTTAGTTTTGAAGTGTTAAATTTGTATGTGTATGAATGTGTACGTGTGTGCGTATTTGTGTGGGTGGATGAGTGTTTGTTTGTGTGAGTGGATAGATGTGTGAGAGAAAATGTGTATGTACTTTTACTCATTGACTATAACAGCTCTGACTATTTCATAATTGAAAGCGATTTCGCTAAAAGCGAAGACAGACTTCATAACTAAAGGAATCTGGAATTATAAACAAAAAGTAAAAAATACGAGTGTAGGTATATAAAGCATAAAATCACATCCATGCTTTATTAAAATGCATTTGAAACAACCCAATAGAGCAGGAAAAAATCGCTGAAGTATAAAGCAAAGAGATTGCCACTTTCTCTGTAGAAAATCACTTCAGCATACTATATTGCCAAATCGCTTTTACATATAAAAACATCGCATTTTGATATATGTTTACGGCTTGATCGATCCATCTCCAAGGTCTCCCGCAGTAGGGTTTGCGAACCGATAGCGTAGCTTCTATGGCGTTCACAAGTCTTGTAAATAACAATCTAAATTGAATAAACAAATTTGACTTTCACTTTGACTTTGACGTTAATACGAAAACCAACTACTTTTTCAACTACACTTGATTGAATAATTGATTGATTGAATAATTTATTTGCTAAAAAATAAAGGTACAGTGTTTGTTAGTAAGTATCTTAAAGCCTATGTTAGGTTTGTCTAGATACTTAGCAAGTTCTCAATACATGAAAAAGTTAATAAATAAATCAATGATTCATCATCTTAAAAACTAAAGTTGTTTACTGAACTGAGCGATACGCATTGCACGTTATCAATTCAATCTACGCAGCACCGGACAGGGAGCAGAGTGCATCGCTGTGTGCGCACGCGCACACCAACATCACGAGTGAGTCCGCGCACAGTGTAACGGTACAGAATTGCACTTGTTATTATATTTCAAATATTTATTGGCTTTTGTATAAAATAGAATGATAATGCTAACCTTGGGTTCTTGGGAAGTATTGGTTGATGTTTTGGAGGTGAAAGCTCGATACAAATTGGTTTAGAAAACAAAAATTAGCTTTATTTGCGAAATGCATTATATCTTCAGTGGGTATACATTCATTCTTGAAGCCTTGAGTCTTAAATAATTGTTCTCAAATGTGCACGGATTGATTTCTGAAAAAAAAAGAGGTTTAAAAGTAAATAAAAACAATAGTGTTTATTTATATCTGACCTTGGAGGTAGCAATTTAGAGATTATAGTGGATCTCACCTTGAAACAATAGCTGTGCAGATTGTATAAACCTTGGAGCATGTTATTTTAGACATATTTGTAAACTGACAGGTTTGTAGGCAACAGAGTTTGTAGGCATGTTTGTATACAGGCTGCGTGTTAGTGGCACAATATGTGTTCGGCATATTTATTGGTTACACATGTGAACTCTGGTTTAATTACATCACATCAGTCTAATTATAATGTTTGGAGCTAAATATTTATTTTATACAATGTTAGCAAAATACTGAAATAGGTTATGACAAGTAAACAAAGATGCTCCTAGCGGCAGAGTTGAGAACTAAGACAAGTCAAATGACATCACATAAATATAACGAGAAGTTTTTACTCACAGAATGTTAAATTAACATTATGTATAACTTAAATAAAAATATGGGTTAAATAATCAAAAGTACAGAATATTGGTTTCTATCTTAGATAAGGTTCAAAGTTTCAAATATGGGGAATGTATATTGGCTAGAGGTGATACGTTCGGAAATTATGTTCGAACAATTACCATTTTGATAATAGTTTTCATTCATAAATAATAAAAAAAAAGGGATCATACAAAATAATGTGTTTATATTATGTGAGAAGGTAACATTTTGAATAGTTTAGTAAATTCTATAACTTAACTATCAAAGGTTTCTGAACGAAAGCCAAGCTGGGCGTTCAGGATGTTTGAAATGGTTTGGCGTTAGACGCTAGATGGCCTATCAGTTTTGTGGGGGGGGGAATAGGGATTTTCAATGAAATGTCTCCTATTGGGTAGGCAGGAATAGTTGGGTTGCCATGTTGTGAGAAATAAATACCTTATTTATAAAACAGGGAGAGGGGGTAATTATTGATGTATGGTATTCACACAAGATTAAAAGTAAAATACTTTAATTGTTGTAAAGGGGAAAAAGAAATATTTATAGGAAATAAAATTTGGAAAAATGAATAATAATTATTCTAGAATGTACAATTAAGACATTAAAACTAATAAACCTTAGTCAAATTAGTATTTCAAAGTTAAATAATTAGACATGAGACATTTAAGAGACGGATTAGAAATATACTGAAAAGTTTCCATTAAACATAGGGGTAAAATTTCCCTGAGAGTGGGGAGAATTTCTAGGATGTAAAAGAAAAAAAAAAAGAAAAAAGGACGCTAACTTTTGGCGCGGTTTGAGTAGGTCTATATAAGCAAAAACGACGCGACGCCCGCTCTTATTTCTCCGGGATAGACTTCGAGGCAACACGTATGGAAGACGAAGCACTTTTTGAAGAAGTTTTCATTTTAAATCAAGCGAGAAGTAGTCTTCAAGCAAGTGTACAGTGAGTCCTTGCACCATAGGGCGTTTATTGGGTTCGCGATCTTTTAAACGTTTTAATTTTGGAATTCTGACTGGTAAATTGGATCCGAAATTAAAAGGTCTAGTTTGTTTAGAGAAAGCATTTCAATTAAAGTAAATTATTCCCAAGTAAAATCCTAGAAAATGGGCTTAATTTGAGTCAGAGAGGGTTGGAAGCATAGAGTTTGTTTCTTCAGGAGTACATGTTTATGTCTCCGGGCTCCAGGCAAGGCTCACGGGAGGTCGCTAGGTAAAGAAAGTCTGGCATTGTGGAGTGTCAGATGAGCGTTCAATGGATAACGCTTAGTAATTTCCACATGGTTTGATCAGGCGGGCTGTTTTCATTGACAGTTTTTCAGTTAACACGTCTGATGGCGCGGGGCGTATGCCCCAGATTTGGAGGCAGTTGCGGCCTGATTGAACCATACCTACCTGTAGGGTGTCTATCTGTTCCCTTCCCAAGCAGATGGACCACGGCATGAGCGATAGGATTCTAGGGGGCCCTCTCACCCAAACTTGACAGAATTGGGGCGTCAGAACTGGCGATACAGGCGCCAGGTTTGTGTTTGTTAGGAAAGTCGCATTTAGTCGGAAATTAGGCAGGTAAGTACCTACTTAGAATCACGAGCTAGGTAACTCGAAGACCTTTGTTCTGGCAGAAAGGGGGAGGTCTGCTGGGGCAAGGCTACGAGGGGAGTCTGGTATACAGAGTAGGTATTTTGAGTAGAGTCGCTGTAGGTCTATAAGTAGCATTATGTGTTATTACAAATATATCTACGATCAAATCCGAATGTTGTTGACATCCCTAGCCATAGATTCTTGTGACAGACGAACAAACCCGGGCAATTTGACAGAATGATTATAGATAGTGGGGAAAAGTCCGATTGACAGTTTCCAGCAAAATGGCTGTCTTTTATCAAACAAAATAATGTTACATCTTAAGAAGAGAGATTAGGTAAACTAGTGCTTTCAGTATTTGGGAAATGATTTGTGAAGTAACAGTGCTAGTGGAACAGTCCAAAGAGCTTGATTAGAGTAATCTTTATAGGTTCACGCATTGCAAAGATATGAAGGTTGAAATAATCTATCAAACATAAGTGGAGAATCTAAATTTACCTATATATTTGGCTTGACAAAAGGTAATATATTCCTATGATGCAAAAGGCACCTATAATAATCTATAAATTGAGCTGGTTGCGGAAGAGTTCTCTGGATCAGACTACTGCTATATTAATGTATGAAAAGGATTTTGTTCGGTGGCGGGAGAAGATGTTTAAACTCGAAGGAATTCGGTGTAATGTTGACCAGTGTCTTATGGAAGCTGATGTCGTTTCAAGGTTTTTCCAGATACTAACCTATTGAGTTGGAACATGGTTCTATTTTAGCCATAAATTATGTAAAGCTATCGGGGTGAGGCGAAAGCTTCTGTCCAATTTGGTTGGATTCTTAAGTTATTTCCAAGACCAGTCCAATGGTGAGATTAAGGATATATTACCATGAGTGAGATTCTTTAGAGACAAATTTTAACCAACAAGTTGCAAGAGTTCAATAAGATCCGAGTCAGACACGTAGACATAACTAGGGAATTTAGTTCTACGGGGAAACTTGGTCATAGAAAAGGTTAGGAGAGTCTATATTTATATGTACTTACTATGAATTAGATTTGAGTTCTCTCCCCTCAGGAGTCAGACTTGCTAGTTCTCCTAATTTAAGCACTCAACCTGTTGGATTTATCCCAATAAGGATTATTCAACAAAAGAAAAAGAATATGTCAATTAACATTAACTTTTAACTGCTGCTGCCATGAAGGAGAAAGATCTCTTCATGTAGATTAGCAAGTCGCTTTGAAGCATTTAGCTTGGTCCTCTTTTATTTATATATACAGAAAGAATTGACGAACATGACAGCTTGACTTTATATGTTGAAGTTTGTTTCTTATATAAAAATTAAATAAAGCAGCGCCGGGAGAGGAATGTCCCAGTCAGGCGACGAGTTCCATCGTTATGGGCGGGGCGGTGCCCATGACTTTACCGGTTAAATAATATTGCTGGAGCATTTGTATTAGGCCAAGATGGTGATTAAGATCAATAGACTCTCTTCACCCTAATTATTATACCAATTTCCATCTCTGACTTTGCCAGCAAAGCCAAATGCTGTAGCTAGTAGGTACTATTATAGATATAGTGTTTCCATCTTCCAATAGATATAACAAATTTTCATTTCTAATTTGCAAGCAAAGCCATATGTTAAAGCTAATAGGTACTATTATAGCAATGGTGTCTCCATCTTCATATAGGTATATCAAATTTCATTTCAAACCACACATGCCAATTTCACCTTAGTCCTTGCAAGCAAATCCGGATACTGTGACTAGTTTCAGTTCCATTGTAACCTAAATTATTAAATTCCACCAGTTTTAATGGACAGTTAACCTTGGGTCAGTAACCAGAGAATTAGCATGGTGGACTCAGCAAAATAACTCACCAGGTTTTCAAAGTATATTGGACCTAGGAATCGGTTAGGACCTAACTGTTAAATGTCCAAGCAATGTAGGGGTAAACTAATGTTAGGTTTATACAAGAGTATTAACTTATTTTGAGTGTCTTGGTCGCTATAAATGAGGCTAGAAAACTAGAAGCAACGACCATGTAGTATGAACAGCTGTTAAGTTGATGTAGGCATATAGGCAGTTCAAAGTATGAGTTAGTTAGTAGTAAGGTTAGTCTCTGTCGCTTCATTTAAAAGATCATGGGTCTACGCTTTACAACCAGGGTTCTCCATTACGACATCACAGGCCACTTCAGAGTTGATTCAGAGCATCCATAGTAGTTATCTATATATTAATCGGACAACAGTTAGGTATTACAGCGTTCAAGCTAGCTAGGTATTTTAGTAACTAATAGAATCCTTGACAGAGGTTCAGTATTAGCTTAGAGTAAATACTAGAATGGTTTGTTATTATATTTAGTTCATCTATTATTTAGGTTAAGCGATTAGAAGTATGCTAGGTAGGTGTTACAACAGGATGCTCCATTCCGAACTGGCATTAGATTAAAATTGTATTACTGCGTTGAAATAAAGTAGTTCTTAATTATCCTTTTAATATTTTTTTCATTTATTTTATTTTTAATATCAATTGGCAAGTTATTAATAAGGTGTGGAATTAAATACCGCGAATTTCTTTTACCGTATTCGTTGTTGAAATTTGGAACAAACAGTTTTTTATTACTGATACTTCTGGTAGTTTTCAGATGAATATGTTTAACGGGGATTTTAATGGCTTCGTTAAAGTATTGTTCAATAAGTAGAACATATTTCACTTTATTGTGAATTGGTATAACACCACAATACTCAAAAAGCCCCTTCGGGTCTTCCGAGTATTTATCTTTTATTTTAGAGGGAACTATTAGTTTCAGTAGCCGATACTGAATGTTGCAAATCTGGTCTAAATAGGTTTTATAGGTACGGCCATAGCTACTTAATCCGTACAATATAATACTATCTGCTAGGGCACGGTACATTTTTAGCAAAATGTCGAAGGGTACTTTAGATTTAATTAAATAAAATTTTGCCATGATAGCTCTAAGTTTGCCACACACTTTATCTATATGTTTAGCCCAATTGAGTCTATTATCAATTACCAGCCCAAGATAAGTATGCTCGGTTACTTCCTCGATTTCTAGGTATCTGTTAGAACAACGCACAGAGGAGTGAAGGCAGTCATGACTGTGGGCTACGACTTTGACACTATTGTTTCCATGATAACGATTTTGCGCGGATCGGACGTGAACAAATTTGGTTTTATTGGCGTTAAGTACCAATCCAGAATCGTGTGACCATTTGCATATAGCCGTGAAATCGGATTGAATCTGATTCTGTGCGACTATCGGATCTTTATCAGCTACTAATAAACATGTGTCATCGGCAAACTGATAGATACTGCAAAATTTTATAACGTTTCGAAGGTCATTCACGTAAGTAAGATAGTGTAACGGTCCCACCACAGATCCCTGGGCTGTACCTTCAGTGACAGTGACCTTATCACTAAACGTATCACCAATTTTAACCTGGTAACTACGGTCGCTTAGATAATTCTTAAACCATTCCAACAAATTGCCTCTAACTCCACTAATATCTAACCTTTCTATGAGCAAGTCATGACGTAATGTGTCAAATGCCTTTCCGTAGTCAATAAATACTAAAATAACATGTTTTTTATTATTTAAATGATTGTTGATCTCATCCGTAAAGTGAGACAACAGCATTGTGGTGCTTTTGTTTGGTTGAAATCCATATTGTTGGGAAGACAAAATATTGTTACTTGAATAGAAGTTTTGTATTTTGCCACAAATAAATTTTTCCGTAATCTTATCTAAAACTGGTAGAATAGTGATTGGGCGGTAATTGCCATAATCTTGTGTGGTTCCATTCTTGTGAATTGGCCGAACAATACCTGTTTTAAGCTCTTTAGGGTATCGCCCCGTGGCTATACTAGTATTTATAAGGTGCGTTATCGCGCCTACAATTCTATCAGCTAACTTTATTATGTCAACTGCTCGAATACCATCCACACCAGGAGCTTTGTTCGGATTTGAGTGTTTTATAATTTTTAAAATTTCCGAGTTTTTAGCTTTCGGCAGGAACATTGTTCTGTCTATTGTTTTTATGTACTCATTCTTACTCAACAGGCTATTTTGGCAATTAGGAACAATAGACTTGATATTACATTGGAACTTGTTTGCAAAATTATCAGCTATAATTTTTTTACTTTTTATTTCACTGAAAGCTTTTGTGATTGTTTTGTCAATTGAGCTTGCTATTTTGCCTGATATATTATTTATTAGTTGCCACAGCTTTCTCGTGTCATGTCTATATTTATTAATTTCCGCCCTATAATGCATATTTTTACTCTTATATATAGCTTCATTTGTTTTATTCCTTATTTTATTGTATTTAACCCGAAGCTCTTTATTATTAGTGTCTTTTATCCACTCTGAGTATAACTGGTCTCTTTTTTTAGTTAGGTAAACAATATTTTTATTAATCCATTTATGTTTATTACGTTTCGATATATTTACTTTTTGGTCATATTTAGATTCGCTATAACAGTAATTCATTTGTTCGCTAATAAACTCGTATATTTTATCTGGGCAAGACATATTCAAAGTGTCGTTCCAATCAACCGCATCTAATAAACTCTTTAATTTCTCATCACTAAGCCGAGTCACATAAATCGGAGCATTCTGTATATTCGCGTCACAAACGATCGTTGCAGCAGTCATTCTGTGGTCCGCCAGTACAGTGCAGAGCGCTCCCGCGTACACGTCTCTCATGCGGGATCGGACAAATATGTGGTCAATACAACTTTTAGTCACTAAACCGTTTAACATTTCTATTCTGGTATAGTCGGTGATGCCGCATGAAAGACCGTGCCCGCTCATAATATTCATGTATGATTTTTTAACAGGATTATCGATCTTGGTGTTGATGTTCATGTCTCCCAAAACTATCAAATCAGTGTTTGTAAACCGTTCAAGTAATTTGTCCAATTCGGCTATAAACATATATTTGTTATTATGAGGTCGGTATATTGCGCAAAGTGTGACAGAATACGTAGTCGAGGTGATTGTACCGGCAAGACATTCAAAGTGCAATGTTGTGGATTTAATTTGCTTAAACGTATACTTGTTTTTTACGTAAATAATTATTCCACCGCCTTTTTTACTTTTTCGCAACGAGGTATGCATAGAATATCCTTCTAAATTAAACAAAGATTTGACAGTTTCGGTGATATTCACTTCGGTGAGAATTATAACATCTAAGGATGCGTCGTTTAATAACTGTTCAATTTTAGAGAAGTTTTTAATTATCGATCTTAAATTGACATGCAGTAAGGTTAAATTAAGGTTACTATGTGGAACTAAGCGCTTAAAACTTAAATAATCTACACAGTCAAATAGTTCAATGAGATTATTATCAGTTAAAGAATCCATAAATAGAATATCAGAAAACAATGAAATAAGTTAGGTTACTAAGGAGCTTGAAGTTATTAATTATTAGACATTACCTTTTGGATGTCAGACTTAGATCTAAGTTTAAATACCTTGGCATTATCGTTTTTACGTACTAACACTCTTCCATCACGGATCCAGATATACTTAAAAATACCCTTCAGCTCCTGCTTATACTTATACTTATAAATCGTAAAAATGCGAACGCGCCGGTAACCTGCTTCCGTATCGAAACTTGTCACTACACTACAGCTAGGATGCGTGGCGCTCGCACCACCCGCGTCATACTCCGTGCGGCTATGAGGCTTACAACTCTTGAGGCAGATTAGACCTCCCTCCGCACTGTACGGAAATAATTTCTATTCAGTGCGTATGATAGTCCATTCCACAGGGAAGCATAATCGGTTGCCTGCTATTTCTCGTTTACATAAACGATTTACCTAAAGTACTAGAAGAAGACAGTATACTGTTTGCTGATGACATGTCTATAGTTTTTCCGGCTTCTAATGACCTAAACTTAAATGCTAAGCTACATACAATCATTACTAACATAATATCTTGGTTAAACGATCATAATTTAAATATTAACTTCAATAAAACTAAATTAATGGTATTTCAACCATATCAAAAGCAAAAATTAGAATTTAACTTTACCATCAACGGCAATAGGATCGATAAAGTGGACGGTGCTACACTACTCGGTGTTAAAATAGATAGCAACTTACATTGGAAGTATCACATTGAGTACATTGGTAACAAACTATGCAGTTTCATCTACGCATTGAATGAGCTAAAGAGGACCACAGATACGAATACTGCAAGAATAGCGTATCTGGCATATGCTCAATCGTGGTTACGCTACGGCATACCATTGTGGGGCAATAGCACAGATGTCCATAAGTTACTGACCTTACAAAAAAAATGCATCAGAATACTGACCAATATAGATCAGATAACAAGCTGTAAACATTTTTTTTTAAAGTTTAAAATTCTTACTGTAACATCCTTGTACATACTTGAAACATGTAAGCTAGTGAGAAATAACTTAAACCTATTTGTCAAAAGCGACGATAACTACACTGGAGCAATGACTTTAAGGAAGAGAAATAAATTTGTTCTCCCTAAGACTAGCATGACATTATTTGGTTCAGGACCTTACTCAATGGCGATAAAACTCTACAATAGTCTACCAAATTATATTAGAGATCTTGAAAAATACAATAAATTTGTAAAATGTCTAAATAGTTACTTGATTGATAAATGTTATTATAAACTTAACGAATTTTATATACCTATGCAATAATGTTATAATATGATAATTGATAATAATAATGATAATACATAATTTAATATAAGTAAGTACTTATAATAGGAACGTCATAATATAATTTTAATTTCTAATGTTATGTTACTATTTTTGTTTTGTATATTTATATTTTAGAGACAATATTTTATTTTTAGTTTGAATATAATTTTAATTTCTTTACAATTACTAGCATGCAGTATTAAATAATATAATTATTGTTATGTCCTTACAGGTCCTTACATGTGTATGAACCAAAACTTAGTGTAAGATCTCAAATGTACCACATGAAATGCAATTAATAAATATTCTATTCTATTCTATGTATTCGACCTCATATAGTATTAACTGCACCGTTAGGCTAGGCTTCGTAAAAGAAACAATTTTATATATTTGTCTCTGTTATACTTATAGAAATGTTAACAAAGAACGCGATTTTAGCTGCCGCACCTACGAGAGTCACGCATGTGGTCTATTCGGCCTCATAACGCAGTGAACGTGTTAAGAAATCTTTTAATATGCTGTGTTTAAATTTTCTGATCAAAATAAATACATTATAATTCTGCCCAAACATTAATCCTGTGCATTTAACTTACCTACAAGATGGTTTTTTTAACATTTTTTGACAAAAGAACATCGTTGTTTTTCATAAAAATGTCATAATTAACTTCAGAGAAAGCCAAATAGCAATGTTGTTAAATTTTCATCAAACACTAACATACTTTCAAGTTGTGTGGGTTTGTAAGTGCGTATACGTGCGATCGGACTAGGCGCAAGCAAGAATCGCACCGTAAAGTGCTCAGCTGGGGATTTCCCTGATTGTACCCTGGTTTAAACCTGTCACTCCACCTGACAGGTCGGACAGATGCGATGGGACCAAAGAATTAGGCAAATATTATTATTATAATAATTCATGCGAGATTAAACGTAAGCCTCTGTAAAGCCTCGGTCACGCACAGCGACTATATAATAGCTGCGAATGCCTACTCGCCGAGAGTATTCTCTGTATGTGACAGGCTATTCGCTGCGAACAGATTCAATCGCCGCGAATTGAATTCACCGCGATTTGAATTGAGCATGTTCAATTTTTTTTTTTTTTTTTTTATCCACAACGGGGTAGCACTTAGCCTTCATCACACCTGATGTTAAGTGGTGATAAGGCTGAAGATGGAAGCGCACTACTCCCGGAATCCTCAATCACTGAGGAACTGGCTATCTTATCTCTAACTGCCGGAACACAATAATGCTGAAAACATCATTGTTATAGCGTTAGACTTAGATAAGATGGTGGTAGCTAGCCAGGCGGACTAAGAACAAGTCCTACCACCAACCAAACCGAATACAATATGTACCCCCACTGGGAATCGAACCCGGGACCTCTTGGTCTGAAATCGGTGGTGTGAACCACTAGACCACAGAGGCGGTTAATTTTACTCTCTGCGAATGCGCACTCGCCGCGAGAATCGCTGCGTGTGACAGGGTACTCGCTGCGAATAGCCATTCCGCTCAGCGCGTAATTTGTGTCAGCGCGTAGCTCTAGATTACACGTCTGTACTACGTGGTTTCGTCGCTGCATAGATACAAGTAGGTATATATGATGTGTCAACCAAAAGAAGAAGCTCAGTAAAATAAAAAATGTATGTGCGCACCAACACTGTGGAAAATATCGTGAAGACCTCGCTGTGTGAGACAGGCAGGCAGCGAACCGTCCGTCCGTCGCTGTGGCTATTATTCGCAGCGAATGCACTCGCAGCGAGTATTCGCTGTGTGTGACCGAGGCTTAAGCCTCATTTATACATTAGGATTTTCTTTAGCAAGGACCTGTGTTTTGCGCACTGAATGATTAGTTAATTTGTTTCTTTCATCAAGTTGAAAATAAGCTTGTTTAATTAAAGCGAAGCTACAAGGAAATAGTCTTGCATTGCACTTTATGTTACACCAAAAATACAATCGAGCTGTGTAGTCCAGAGTAGTCCTAAACATTGTTTAAGTGATACAAGAACCGTACATTCCTAAAATACTAAAAACGTAAAAAAAGTTTAACACAGCAGTACCTACGGCGCAATTGTTTCATTGTTACGGTTGGGAGCATTTAAATATTAGTAGTAAAGACAAACCAATTTTGAATGCGAAATGATGTTTCAATGACCGCGCCACCTAAGGCGAACCGTTATCAACATAATGGTTATAGGAAATACAGGATTTTACCCATAGGTCTAACTGTTACCCAAGGCTTGCAATATCGAAGCCAAATTTTGTTTGACTCATCAAGTCAAACAGAATTGGGTACTTGACTGTTGTTGAAATGTAGATATTTATAGTTATGACATTCAGAAAAAAAACATTATTGGATAACAAATGTGAAAAAAGAAATTCAATCTGTATTATAACAAGCGAATTATGAGCTACTTAATAGTGACTAGTGGCTCTAGCTATCTCTATCTAAAACAAAATTTTCTATAGCGAGAGTATGGCGCTATAGAAATGTGACGTCACGTTTCTATAGCGCTCTCCTTGTCTAATTAGAAAGTTTGATGCTCTATATCGCTGAAAATATGCAAGATATTTGAAAATAAATACCTATGTTGTGTTACTACTAATTCAATGAACATTTTAAGTCAATAAAAAAAAACAGTCGAATACCCTATTTGGCGGCACGCGGATTGGTGGATGTTAACTACTGGAAATTCAGCTGAGGCCAATGTCTTTGTGTGCTTTCCAAAGCACGGAAGAGGTCAAGATAAAAAATGTTGATCACTCATCATAAAAAAAAAAGTTTGGTCACCCATCCCGTGACTGACCATAGTGAAAGTTGCTTAACCACTACGATCGCTCATTCATTGAACACTCCCAAATAGAGGGGATGGAGAGGCGTTGTTGCGAGCGCCGATGGTGCTTCAGCAGCCGTCAAAAAGCGGCGCGTGCCGACAGACTCACAAATTAGATTTGTTAGGGGCCACTCGTTGATCTGCTCGCCCAAGGTGCTGCTTTTTCTAGCGTTTGCTGACCTTTTGTGAATGATGCATGGATCAATAAGATATTGTTGGTAATTTATTGATGGAACGATAAAAGAGAAAAAAAGGTAATAGCCAGGTGTTGGTACAGTTAGATAATTTTAATGGGGCTTTTATCCCTTTAAAAATGTAAGTAGCGAGCATATAATTTTTTTGTGAGTGATATGTGTGTCTTTTGAGTTCAAAATCACCCAGCGAGCAATGGAGAGAGCGATGCTGGTATTTCCCTGCTCGATCAAATCAGAAATGTTGAGATCCGCAGGAGAACTAAAACAACCGACATAGCTCAAAGGATTGCATCATTGAAGTGGCAGTGGGCGGGACACATAGCGCGAAGAACCGATGGCCGTTGGGGCGGAAAGGTTCTCGAATGGCGACCGCGTACCGTCGACGTTCCGTCGGCAGGCCCCCTACAAGGTAGACCGACGCTCTGGTCAAGGTCGCGGGAAGCCGCTGCCTGGATGCGGGCAGCGCAGGACCGATCGTTGTGGAGATCCTTGGGGGAGGCTTACTTATGCCCAGCAGGGGCGTCGTTCGGCTGACATAATGAAGTGTGTCTACTTTTAATCCTACTAATATTATAAATGTGAAAGTTTGGATGTTTGGATGTTTGGATGTTTGGATGTTTGGATGTTTGTTACTCAATCACGCCAAAACGGCTGAACGGATTTGGCTGAAATTTGGAACACAGATACTTTGTAGCCTGGAGAGGAACATAGGCTACTTTTTATCCCGGAAAAATGTCACATTCCTGCGGGATAACGTCGTGTAGTCCACGCGGGCGAAGCCGCGGGCGGAAAACTAGTAAATAAATAAAAATAATATTTGATTCTTAAATAAAATACATTTGTGGTGACTAAATATGTCCAATGTTCTATGGCGACGACATTCATTAAGGCGATACTCGGAAAAAATGTGCCGAAGCGAGATAGCAATGAGAAAACGACGCGCGCGGGAGCGAGACCGATTTTGCAGATTAGGCAAAAAAAACACAAAATCACTTCGTATTAAAAAACTACAGCGATTTTAAAAAAATGCTTCTATACGATCCTCAATATTATTGGTGTCCACTAATGAAACCAATTTCCAATAGTGTAAGTAACCCCATTTAAGAATAATCTTCACTTTTCGTATTTTATAGAGGTCTTTTCGAAAATAAAAAGTGTCGAGGCAAAATTATAAAATCGTGTTTTTGAAACTATACGATTCTAGATAAATGTATGAAGAAATATATATCTTATTACCAGATTTTTAACAACTGTAACCGTCCTATAGTTTTAAATCAAAAAGTCCATATTTTTCCGAGTAGCGCCTTAACCTAACTTTTTGTTAGTGTTTTAGACGTCCTCTGAGAGACTTAGTTCATACTTAAATACATTTCTTTTGTCGCTTGTACAACAATAAGCCTGCATGATGCAGGGCACTGCAGCACACTCCCGAGGATCTATCACAGCAGCCGTCACGATATTAATCTTGGCGGGACAATAGATTTATCGCTTGCAATAATATGAAGAATAACCTTCTATTGTTTCTTTAGAAATGGCGGAGAATATATTGCGAGATGTAAAAGAAGTAGAATACTTAAGAGTCAAGGAACTTTAATGTGGAAGGCAATAGGGTATTTTACTGTTGTTGAAATGTAGATATTTAATGATGACTTTAAAAAATATTGCAATTAAGATTACCAAATGTGAAAAAATTATTTAATTCTGTTTTATAATAAAACAATTATAGTCTGTTTGATTTTGACTATAGCTGTCTCTTTCTAAAACGAAATCTTCTATGGCATGACTATGACGCTACTAACCCACTGACGTCACTAAGATAGCGTCCTGTCCTTGTCTAATTATAAAGTTTGAAGTCCTATATCTTTGAAAATATTCAAGGTAATTCAAAATGAAAACTTGTTTTGTGTAGCTAATATTTCGAAAAACATTTTAAAGAAATAAAAAAAAATCAGTAAAATACCGTATTAGTAAAATATTAGAGTTTTATTTAACTAGTCTACAAACTTATCCGTATTCTTGTTACTTCAGGCAGACAGATCCCATGGAAACTTAGATATACTCTAAAATACCAAATCTGTTTTAGTAAATATATTTCTTTTGTCGCTCGTACAACAATAAGCCTGCATGATGCAGGGCACTGCAGCACACTCCCGAGGATCTATCACGGCAGCCGTCACGACATTAATCTTGGCGGGACAATAGATTTATCGCTTGCAATAATATGAAGAATAGCCTTGTATTGTTTCTTCTATGTTACGGGTTGGACGAGAAAAGAAACGAGAAAAGTTTAAAGTCAAGGAACTTTAATGTGGAAAGCAATTAGCGTTATTATAAAAGAGTTGTATTAACTTGCCAGGAAATTACCGTAACCTAATCTATAGGAATACCAAAGTGACTTCCAAAAATACCAAATGCATATGTCTCCGTAAGATTCTGAACCCGTTAGTTTATAATCAACCTCACGAGATAATAAACTTTCGATAAATTATGAACAGTACGTATGAGGACAGTATGCACACGGCTACGAGCCTCGGAAGTCCTGTAGAACACGTGATAGGCGAAGCGCAGCGAAGTTATCGCCTTGAATTTCGTGGTTACTTTTTGTATCAATTCAACTTTATGGATTGTTTTTTGCTGTTTGTTGCTCGATAATAACGGCAACAGGTAGACACTTGACATATTTACAGAATATTTAGATGTATACTTATTCACTTCTAAAATACATAATTAAATAAAAATTAAATAAATTAAGGGGGGCTCGACTCGCACTTGGCCTGATGTTAAGTGCTCAAGGTGGAAGCGCACTACACCCGGAATCCTCAATTACTGATAAACTGGCTACAATGCTGAAAATATCGTTGTTATGGCTTCAGACATAGTTAAGATGGTGGTAGCTAGACAGACAGACCCCTACCACCAACCAAACCTAATACAATATGCACATATGAATCCAGGACCTCTAGGTCTGATATCAGTGTACCTACCACTGGACCATATAGAGGCGGTTAAAAATATAAAAGTTCAAATTAAGAAACATAATAGGCAAAATCTTTTTACACTATTTATAAATTAAAATAGATACCTACATAAATCTACCTCGTATAGTTCTATTGTGTGACGGAAATAAAAAAAAACTAGATATTCATCCGTAACTTGACCCGCTTTAGCTGGTGTTACTGCACGCCCTATGAACAAAATATCAAACTAAATCTAACAAATAAGTTTTAGTACTCTACCGATCGATTAAATATGTGGGAAGTGAACTGAATATATATCAAAAGAAAGCTTTTATTTCACAGGCCATTTAATATGGGGGCAGTTAGCGTCGAAACTTCGGCCAAACCGTAATAAACGTCGTTATTTATTATGTTCGTTTATATGATAGAGTTAATATATTTTTCTGGCCTTGAGAGAAAGTGATTTTGATTTCTATTCTAACTTCTAGAGTTTTGAAAAATTGAAAATGAAGTATTTAGAAAAAATCGACTCGTCTCACAACCAGCTCCGATGGGACTCGAACCCACGACCTTTCGCTATCCAGGCGACTTCTCTTACCACTGAGCTACGGAGTCGTTACGAGAAGCGTCGAATTTATCCAATAGGTACCTACTTCTTACGCGCTGTATAGCCAGCAGCGTTCATTTCATCAATGTGTGAATATTACTACCTCACACACGATGATTCCTTTTGAGACCTCCTGAGACCTTTCCAGATATTTGAGAATCGCTAAAGATGAAATAATATTGCTATTGCAAGTAATTAAATTTTTTACTTTTTTACATTCACAATACAATTTTTATTATTGAAAAATTTAAAATATAGTCGTTTTATTTAGTTAGAATATAAATTAATACCTAGTGTGAGTTTGAGGACATGGCTTGTTAATTGATTAAATATAAAATAACAAGCCACGTTTTTATCTAAACGAGCGTTAGGTAATATTAAAAATAACGAAAAAAACTGTCTGAGATTTATTTGAGATAACGTAACAGAAGATCAGGCAAATTATTAAACTTTAGGCAAAGAATATATACACTTACGCGCTTTAGGTTGACTTACTACCTACCTGCCACTGACTTACTACTAGGTTAAACCTACTGTCAGTGACGTTAAAATTTATAAATATTATGATAATGTTTATTCTTTATTAGCAACACTAAGGTAAATGCTCCTATTACGGAGTTAAATGGCAACATTTGAAAGTAAGTATCAAAAATAAGCATTTGTAAGCATTAAGTTAGGCATAAAAATATTCTTCTGTATAAAATGGAGATTAAATTTTATATTTCTAATGACACTTTGTTTGTTATTAAGGAATTTAAAATAAAAAAATAACATTTTAGTGCCTAAGTCGATTTTCCCTATTACGGAGCTATGATTAAGGTTAGAGCCAATTACGGCGCTAGTAGGCTCCTAATACGGAGCCATCAACAACTTGACACCCGTCAGTCTCGAACTTGTGGTGGCGGAAATCGAAATTTAAACTTAATTAATTACATTGTAATGTCATTTTTTAAGTGGTTGGCTGAGGAGGCACATGTATCCGAGTAATATGTAGTAGTATGTAGTAGAGGCACATGTATCTGAGTAGTAGCGATCTTTAATAGTCTAATAACACAACTGTACGACAAACATGCACCTTTTCGTTCTATGAAGTTGAAACATCTTCCTGCACCATGGCTCACCGACGATATCAGAAAGTTGATGCACTGTAAAGCAGCTGCTAAATCTAAATACAAACATCAAGCAAATGATTTAAATAAAGAAAAATACATCAAAGCACGAAATCGCTGTAATACGGTGTGTAGGGATGCCATACGTCGCCATATCCACTCTTCGGTTGAAAATGAAGATCCTGCTCGAGTTTGGAAGTTCCTCAGATCCCTTGGAATTGGTAAGGCACGACAGGATGCCATATCCAAAGACTTCGATATTGAACTTCTCAATCTTCATTTTTCTTCTTCGTCCGGAATTTGTGATTCAGATAAAGCCAACACCTTAAATCGGCTTTCCGCTTTACCAGTTCCTGACTTTGCTCCATTTTCTTTCACTCAATTATCGGATTGTGATGTTAAAAAGAGTGTTATGGCCATCTCCTCCAATGCTGTTGGTAGCGATGGTATTAGTCGCAACATGTTAGTACCAATCCTTGACACTATCCTTCCAGCGCTTTCCTTTATTCTTAATCATTCTCTTAGCAAGGGAGTCTTCCCTTCTGCTTGGAAAGATGCTCAAATTATCCCGTTACCCAAAATATCCAACCCTAAATCCGTCTCCGATTTCCGTCCCATCTCCATCCTCCCATTCCTATCCAAGGTACTGGAACGACTCATAAATTACCAACTCAGTAAGTTTCTCACCTGTCACAATCTGTTCAATCCTTTCCAATCCGGTTTCCGCCCTGGCCACAGCACTGCCACCTCGCTTGTAAAAATTACAGACGACATTCGTCTGGGTATGGAAAAGGGCCTCCTAACGGTACTAACATTGGTTGACTTCAAAAATGCCTTCAACACGGTAAACTTTGACATCCTCCTGGCTCTACTACGCTCTCTTAACATATCTCCAACGGTAATTGAGTGGTTCCACAGTTATCTGTACGGGCGCAGGCAAAGGGTTCGTCTTGATGAAGAATTCTCTTAATGGCGCAAGACTACTGCCGGCGTCCCGCAAGGTGGCGTTCTTTCTCCTCTCTTATTTTCTATCTTTATAAATACCATTTCTCAGAACCTTACTTCATCCTACCATCTGTATGCAGACGACCTTCAGCTGTATTGCCAAGCCAATGCTTCTAAGCTGCATGAAGCTGTACTTAACATTTCAACGGATTTAAGTCGCATTGACGACTGGACCAAAGCCTTCGGCCTTCTTGTTAATCACACAAAAACACAGGCTATTGTTGTTGGTAGTTCTAGAACTTTAACGAAAATCGACCTTTCTTCGATTCCTCAGGTTAATTTTGGAGGAATCGACATTCCTTATAGTCGCTCTGTTAAGAATCTGGGATTAATTTTGGACAGTACTTTAAGTTGGGTGCCGCAGCTCCAAACAGTTAGCCGTAAGTTGTACGCGTCAGCGGCCTCTCTGAGAAGACTGCGCAATTTCCTCCCTACTGCCACTAAAATTGCGCTAGCGCAATCTCTCTTACTTCCCATACTTGATTATGCCGACGTCTGTTATCCTGATCTCACGGAGGACCAGCTAAATAAACTTGAGCGACTCCAAAACTTCTGTATTAGATTTATATTTGGCTTACGCAAATATGATCATGTTTCCTTCTTTCGTTTAAAGCTCAAGTGGCTGCCCATTAGACTTCGCCGGAATACCCACATACTATCTCTTCTTTACAACATATTATTATTATTATTATTATTTATAGGGGGGACGCCAGCGAAGCCGGACGGGTGATCAGTCACCTAGGTCGGGACCATTTCACCCAGTTCCCCAAGTCCCCTAAAAGCTGAAAAATCAGGGGGGAGGCGGGTTATCATTTACCCCACCGGCGTCGGACCCTCGAACCTACCTGTGCGCTTACAGTACCTGTTGAGTTGACTTATCGTTAACTTCTTTAGATCCTCTTCCTTAAGCTTGTCCGTTCCAAAGAGCTCCCAGCGCAGTGATGCGTACATCGGGCACTCTGCCATGAAATGGTAGCTTGTTTCTTCTCTTTCTTTGCATTGCGGACAGATCGGGTCCTCTGTCCGTTTAATCACTGATAGGTGTCTGTTTAGTGGGCAGTGCCCAGTAAGTACACCTACAATCGTTCTTATATTTCTCCTACTCTGTTTCAGAAGTTCTCTAGTTTTCTTCTTGTCAACCGATTTGATGAAAATCTTAGACTGTCTGCAGTCCTTTCTTCTCATCCATCTTTGGTTGGTTTCTTTGATTGTTCTGATCCCGATTTAATTTACAACATATTGTTTAACCCATGTTATCCGCACTATCTCAAAGAACGATTTAATTTCCGTTATTGTCCCTCCCTGTCACCTCCCTTGCTCTTAGGTCATCGGAAAATCTGAGTCTCATTACACCTATGCATGAGACTTCCTTCTATGGCTGTTCCTTCACCGTTCAGGCCATTCGTCTTTGGAACTCACTTCCAGTTCCCATTAGACGGGCTCAGTCTTTGAACGTGTTTAAGAAGGAACTAAAAAAACATTACCTATCTATTTAAATTCCTTCTTCTCCTTAAAACTCTGTGCTTGCTCTTCACCGGTTTGCAGACATTGATATATTTATATATTGTTTATTGGTATATATATACATATAATTTATATGTAATTTGTGTATGTTTATCATTATAGGTATTTATGTATGTTTATAACTTCACATTTATAATTTCTTCAACTGTGCCACTACACCCCGCTTCTTGTCCTGTCAATATCTCCATACCATCGGGTTGTCTGGAAGAGATCGCTTTGAGCGATAAGACCGCCCTTTTAATGCTGTTAAAGTTAATTAAAATTGTTTTCTTTTTCTTTTTTTATGTACTGTGGTGTTAAAATAAAGTGTTAAATAAATAAATAAATAAATAAATAAATAATATGTCGATATTTTGTTTAGGACGTCTGTGTTCCTTATCAGATGTATGTATTGGGGATCCGTACGATAAATTATATTCCTTCTTACAAATTAGAAATGCAAAAGTATCAACGATACAACACAGTAACGCAATGTTAAAAATATAAAAAATCCAAGATGGCGACCAAGTTTTTTGTTTGTGGGCCGATTTTGATGAAACTTGGTTTTTGGTACTATTTTGACAAGACAACAGGAACGCAATGTTAAAAATATAAAAAATCCAAGATGACGACCAAGTTTTTTGTTTGTGGGCCGATTTTGATAAAACTCGGTTTTTGGTACTATTTTGACAAGACAACAGCAACGCAATGTAAAAAATATAAAAAAATCCAAGATGGCGACCAAGTTTTTTGTTTGTGGGCCGATTTTGATGAAACTTGGTTTTTACTACTATTTTGACAAGAAATCAGTAACGCAATGTTATAATTGACAAATTGAAACTAAATAAAAGCATGTAAAATAATATATTTTAATATTTTGAGGCTTGCTGGCGATCGCCAAAATAGGAAGAGAACCAAGTAGTTGCCATAGAAGAAATACCTAACCGTACGAGCATGGCTTAGAGAATTACGTGGTTAACGGCATTAAAATGCGCTGGAAAAATCTATTAAAACTAGGACAGTTAATCTCTTAGCACACCCAAAAACCCATTACATGACACCAATAACGCAAAATAAAAAAGCAATCGGCTGTCATCGAATCTCAAAAATCAAACAAAATTCAATCAATCAGGTGTTTTCCATTCAGTCCACGCTCATTAGTTATCATTACTTACATGTGTCTTATAAAAATAAAAAAACACAATGATCGCCATGTCCTACCCTCACGGCTTATTATCCCTAAAAACCCATTACATGACACCAATATCGCAAAATAAAAAAAGCAATCGGCTGTCATTTTGAATCACAAAAATCACATCAAAATCGAGCTTAGCACCCCTAAAAACCCCTGACATGACACCAATATCACAAAATTGAAAAAAAAGCCCGGCCGCCATCTTGGATTCCAAAACTCACATCAAAATCGAGCTAAGCATCCCTAAAAACCCCTGACATGACACCAATATCACAAAATTGAAAAAAAAGCGCGGCCGCCATCTTGGATTCCAAAACTCACATCAAAATCGAGCTTAGCATCCCTATAAACCCCTTACATGACACCAATATCACAAAACTGAAAAAAAGCGCGGCCGCCATCTTGGATTCTAAAACTCACATCAAAATCGAGCTTAGCACCCCTAAAAACCCCTTACATGACACCCATATCACAAAATTGAAAAAAAAGCGCGGCCGCCATCTTGGATTCTAAAACTCACATCAAAATCGAGCTTAGCACCCCTAAAAACCCCTTACATGACACCAATATCACAAAATTGAAAAAAAAGCCCGGCCGCCATCTTGGATTCCAAAAATCGTACACACTTAAAAGCCCCCTACATAAAACCAATATAAAAAAAACAATTTTTTTTTTTCAATTCAATATATGAAATCAAATGCGAAAGCCCTGTCACAAAGCTCCAATCCAATCTAGCTAACAAAATTTTGTATGCTAGATGAGAACGTCTGCTCTGTCTAGACGCCTCCGATGAACGACTGTATGTAGTAAGTAGACTGTGGTAATAGGCACTATGAAGTTCCTGTAACGGAGCCATGGCCACCGCCATAGAAGCTCATAGAGCCTGTTACGGAGCTACCTTGAAATCCTAACTCCGTAATAGGAGAACTGTCCGTGTTTTAATAATCCTTTTTCTGACCCATCAAAATTTAGATACATAAATAGTGAAGGTAACTCAATCGAATGACAACTGTATTTTGGTTAAGATTATGTAAGACTCAAGTCAAAAGCTATACTATATGACTGCCTTTTTATTAACTAAAACATATCTTCTATTTTTTACCTTTATAAGAAACCGTCATTTTGCACTCAATGGTTTTCATATTTAAATAAGATTTCTAGAGGATAAAGTATAGCACAGAAATAGGTTTTTAGTTTGTGATATTAATCATTATTTGAAGTAAACTAATAACTAATTAATTATGTTATCATATTTTCAGTTATAAGCCAACAAATAAGAGGCAATATTTCTCCTATTACAGACCATAGGGCCGTATTAGGGTTAACCTTTAAATTTTTTATGCTATTACGGCGCTGTTTTGTTTTTAGATTTTTAGGTTTAAAATCAATTAATTACAAATAGGATAAAACCTACATATGTAGTGAGTAGAATTATAGTCAAAAGCTATAAATCGCGTATTCACAAATTTGAGCAATATACTATTATAAAAAACATAGATATAAAATATGAGTGCACTTACCTTAGTCGCTCCGCGTTTGTATGACAAACCTGCCCTATCTCCGCCCCGTGGCACTGACTGATTAATTATTGTAACTTGCCTCTGTGTTTTAATTGTATACGTCCGTTATGTGATGAAGTGAAAGACTATTAATGAGTAAATTCCATTTTAGTGTACCTAAATTTACCAAAACAGAATGAAACACGAAAATAAAAAATAGCGCCGTAATAGGAGTCGATTTTGACTATGTCCGTAATAGGAGCATTTACCTTAGTTTAGTAAATTTCAAACTCTGGTTTAAAAAATTGTACACACAACAATAAGTATTTGGAGTATATTATGTGGACAAAATAATCACGTCCGATAAAAAAATCTTTTATGACTTAAAGGCTTCCACATACCGGATGCGTGAGCAGCACGATGCGTTGCATCTGCAGCACGCTGCGACATAAAGCAATTCACACCGGCATCGGCATCGCACACGTATCGCAGTGCATCTGCGTCGCCGTGCGTCAGTGACGCCGTGTGTTGCTTTCGGATCGCGATTAACATTTTCTTTCAATTCGTAATTCCCTTCCTATTTTATCCCACAAAAGAGAGTTTTTATCTTGTGTATCTTATATACATTTGTATCTGCGTACTATATTAATTAATTTTTCGCGTATTTCAAAATCCATGATGACAATTTGTAAATATTGACAACTGACGTGCCGCAGTCAGCGTCGCATCTGCACGCAGACGCATACGTCACCGCGGTATGTCCTCAATTGAGAAATCCTTTAGAATACAACGTCACAATGCCGGACCTCGTGTGCGGCGTTGACGGCCGCTGTTGCGCGACCGCGCCGCGGCCGTTTCGGTTTGTATCTCGCGGACGGCCGTGCGGCTCTCGCACGCAAACGCAACGCAATGCAGCTGCGATACTGTTGGTGTGAACCTACGCGTACAAATTCATATATTACAACTCATGACGCACGCACACGCAATGCAGCACGTCTGCGTGCGTTTTTGGTGTGTGGCAGCCTTAAATGTTGACGCCATATTTTGTCCTGCATGTACTGACATGCACTGTACTGTACAGGTACTTTGTTACAGGGATACTTGGCAAAGTACAAGTACAGGAGCGAATGACTTGCGACTCGCAATAAGGTGATCAGTTTACACCCCCTGTACTTATTTACTTCGCTAAACAATATTATTGTTATACAATATTATTATATAAACAATATTATTACCTAAAAATGTAAATCGATCATTAAGTGGCACTTCTAACATTTCTACCAATATAATGCGTTGCGTCTGTCTGTGTGTGTATGACGTAATCCTTTCGGCCACCATGGCAACTGAGTTTTGCAACCAGTTGCGAAATAGGATTTTTTATTCTTTCCTGGCAAGTAGTTGCGATATAATTATTAAATTCGAGGCCATGGGTGGAATGGTTCTCGAATGGCGACCGTGTACCGGAAGATGTTCCGAGGGCAGGCCCTCTACGCCCACAAGGTGGACCGAGAATCTAGTCTAGGTCGCGGGAAGTCGCTGGATGTGGGCAGCGCAGGACCGATCATTGTGGAGATCCTTAGGGGAGGCCTATGCCCAGCAGTGGGCGTCGTTCGGCTGACATGATGATAATGATGATGACTGATTAATTAAAATTCAATTATCATAAAACCTTAAACTTTCGATACTACATTGGCCTCCCGACAAAACGAGGGCGCTACTATACCGTAAATTTGTTAAGTTCGCGCACGGAATTAACAGAAACAAACAATGTCACCCATGTTGCAACATGGGTGACAATGCCTGCTTTGCCCGCGTCCCTCTCACCACCTCTTTTTTACCTACATACTACCTACATTACTACCTAACTACCTACATTTAAGGGCCAAATGGATGTCAATGACTTCAAAATCACCCTGTATATGTAAAACTCTTGCGTTACTTACTGACAGACAACGCACAGCCGAAACTATTTATTTATACAAATTCATTTTCTTGTTCAAAGTCCCGTGAATATCTAAATTCCATGCAGACAAAGTCGCGGGCGGAGCGCTAGTCTAATAAAATATAATTATTTGTCGTGCAAACACTGATCAACAAGTTTATTTCAATTTAATGGACCGATACGTCACACCGCACCGCACCCATTTAGATCTATTCCTCGCAACTACCAAAATTTGTGATTTAAGATCCCTTCCAGGTAGATGTAATGTAACTCAGGACAACTTTGCAATTACCTAGTTCATGTTAGTCGGGTCGATTTTTAGTTATGCAGTCTACTACTATCATCTAGGATTATTTGTCGTGCTATAAAAGTTGCCATGCAAGAATAAAAATTACTTATCCGCAACTGGTTGCGAAACTCAGTTGCCATGGCGGCAAAAGTATTCTTTGTTGGCAACTGGTTGCGTATAAACAAAAATGATTCTTATATCGCAACAAGTTGCCAAGAAAGAATTAAAATTGCTTTTACGCAACTGGTTGCGAAACTCAGTTGCCATGGCAGCCGAAAGGGACGTAATAATGCCTATTGAAACAATGGTAGGCCTTGTTCACTGCAGGCCTTCAATCCAGAGGCCTCTTGAGAGTCCTTCATGCGATCCGTAACAGCCATTTAGATGGCAATGGCTTGGCCATTGATCTGCTATCGTGTACTGGCAGTCAAACAAGATACATCACACAGGGAAACACTGAGTTCAGATTAATTTCAACAATACTGTTTTATAACTTTATGAAGAATAGAAGTAAAAAAATGCCTAAAATTCCTACATAATTTTTAATAACAAATGCTATGGTATCATTAAAAATGAGACTTAATTAAAATATTTTGTTTTGCGAGTCTTCGTATTTATAAGGGAACGATAGGTACTAAGTACAATTTATGCCACATTTTGAAGACTTATCTATTCTAATTTATCTCTTTGCAGAAATTCTTTGGATTGGTTTAGTTGTTTCGACATAAAAGGTAACATACAGAGTTACTTACGTGTCTACAATGCGACAACGCCGCCTGTGACCAAAAACTGGAATAAACATGTTTTTTAAATGTCATTTTGCTGTCAAATTGTTGTCCTACCATAGCGCTGTTGCCGGCTGAAGGTCTTAGAAGTCAGGGCCGGTTAAATTGCTACAAAAAGAAGAAAAAATTACATAGCGCCGCCTGCACTGACCTCTATTATTACACACTGGACAGGCTGTCTCCATACAAATGACAGCTAATTTTGTGTGGCAATTTGAAGCGCCACTACGAGTGTCCCGAGAACTAATTTTGACATAATCATTACCACAGTCGACATAAGAATATTACAAAATTTAGTACTCGTATCTCGTATCTGCCTACAGCTTGGCCTGCAGCGCCAAAATGGCGATGCTCAAATAGGCACAAAATATTTTATGACAGCTAGTCCAGTGTATAAATAATAGAGGTCAGTGGCCGCCTGTCACCGAAATAGAAAAGATTGTCGATTTGTACATACTAGAATTAGCATGAATAGACAAAAAACACCGTTCGATTTATCTCGATCGCGAAAAATGTGCGTTGGCATCCGGCCTAATTAGTCAGGCTTTAGATAATGACCGCGGCGCGACCAATGGCCGCTCACTAATATCAGACCCAATACCAACGCATCACCTGCATTCGATTGCTGAATGTGTATTTTAACCTACTTCAAAAAAAGGAGGTTATTATTTTGACCTGTGTGTATCTGATATAGTTGGAGTTGGATAATATTTGAGTAAAGCGTTCTATTTAGGCTTACAAGCACATCTGCAAAATTTCGGAAGTGAATGAATGTTTGTATGTTTGTCCACGAATTTCTCGAATTCAAAAAACCATAGTGAGATTATTTTTTTTGGTTAACAGCTAAAGTTTCATCAAAATCGGTTCAGTAGTTTTTGAGATATAGGTATATTATGGTACAATCTTTACTAAAAATTAAGAATTACTGAAAATAAGCGCGCCACAGCTAACAATGCCATCTCTCGGCTGCGCACAGTATAAACACTCTACAGTACCTACTTTAAAGATATTATTTTTCCCTTTTCAGTTGACAGAAACTGTTTGAAATCTGTTATTTTTTAAATTACTTTTTTATGTTCAGAACAGGGCAGCAGTAAGGTTGAAGGTGGAAGCGCACTACTCCCAAACTCCTCAACTACTGGGAAACCGGCTGTCTTATCTCTAACTGCCGGAACACAATGAAAAAATTATTACTAGGACAGATAGTTACGGAGATATGCACTTTAAAAATATGGTTTTCCAGAAATAAATTTTAATAAATGCTTTATTTTTGTTTACATTAAGTATAGTTTTTAATTTTATAATAATTTAAATATAAAAACATGTTCATTTTGATTTCTTTTAATTATTGTTTACGAATCGATATTCTGTCTTTTATTTAATGTCCATAATATTTTCTTGCTGACTATACTATCTCATTGTTGTATAAGAATTAATTCAATGGGACGAATCGCAGAACAAACAATAACCTTTTTTTTGAAATCAGTGATTGGGACGAATTTGTGGTGGGACGAATCACTGAACGACTCGACGGCCGAAAGTTGCAAATTACACCTACCCTAGTTAGGGCTCTAATTCAGAATACATTGCTTTCTTTAAGCTCTTTTCTAGCAAGTGATGAAATCAAAATAAGCAATGTATTCTGAATTAGGGCCCTAACTAGGATAAGTGTAATCGCCGCTTTAACTGCGGGTAGCAGATAGTTATATCACAGATAATATAATACATACATATATATATACATAAAGCGTACGCGTGGGAATAAAAAACTGTTTATAATAAGCAAAACGAAAAAATAAAACCGCCTCCGAAAAAATCACATAAAAAAAGTACGAAATAATCCCTCACCAAATATATAACGTAAGTACTTTGAAGTTGGGCGGGTTTTAACAAGAACAACAAAAAATGGTACGCTACATGTTTCACGCGAGACTTCAAAGTACTTACGTTATTTATTTCGTGAGGGATTATTTCTTACTTTTTTGATGTGATTTTTTTTAAAGGCGGTTTTATTTTTTTATAAAAATTATTTTTATTTCACTCTTTTTAGTGCATCATGCAGGTAATTTACGTGTATTCTGGTAAATAGGTATGTGATCAAACTGAAAACCTCCTTTTTTGAAATCGGTTAAAATACCTTGAGGTATCCCCTTTTTATCAAAACAAGAATCATCTAAATCGGTTTATAAACAAAGGAGTTATGCCTAAAGATACGTATTAAATTCACAGTGGTGCCGAAAACGACAGTATTTTCAAGATTTCCTAAAAACTACTGAACCGATTGCAAAATTTCAAAAAAATGGGACCAACTTGGAAACTAACCTGATGTAATGACGTTTTAATCATTTCAATCGGTCCATCCGTCTTCGAGTAATCGGCAGACATACACAAAAAAAAACATACATACCTACAGACGAATAGAGAACCTCCTCCTTTTTGATTTAGAAGTCGGTTAAAAATAGGTTTGGGCTGGCCTGATTTTGCAATTTAAACTTCATAGAATCGTGCCAATGGTTTTGCATCTGAGAAGTTTGCTTCAATAATGGTTTGTTATTCATTAAAAGACAATAAAATCTTTTTTACAAAAAAGAGTATATTATTATATTCCCTGTAGTAATTTGTACAACCCTACCTCGGTATAAGCGGGATTATAACCAATTACCGCGTATTGTTCATTAACTGCCGTTCGGGTTACCTATAATTATGCGTAATTACTAATATACAATAACTGTACACATACACATGTTTGTTGAAATTCAGTGAAATATGGTGGAAGACATTTTAAGCGATAAGGCTCTTATTTTACAATGTAGGGCAGGCGTACCGGTTTTGGCCACTGTACCGGTTTTGGTCACTTTTCACTTTAAAGTTATATAAATAGGAATTAAATAATTATTGCTTATATTTATTAATGGCGAATAAAAGATTGGACTTTTAGTTAAGAATTACAGCAATTAGCTTTTTTTATGTAGTACGATATTTTAGAAATAAACACGTGTTATGTTTCAAAGTTAACATTTTGTAAAATTCTTAAGCAAAATGTTAAGGGTAAAGGTTTTGTAAAATAATTTTTTTTCTACAATAAAATTATTTTATGGTTATTTAATATTTTATATCATATTGGAATATGTTTCTTCTAGATGGATTAAGTGTTGTTTTTTCACTGTTCTTACAAAAAGTTGGGAAACAATAAGTGGCCAAAAGTGGGGCTAGAAATTTTAGCATTGTGCCACCTTTGGCCACTTTGGCATTAGTAGAAAATTTCCAACCTATCATAAAGTTCATTTATTTTAAAAGACTCACAACTCACTTTTGTTAGCTAACGTACTAGAAAATTAGCGGATTGAGGCTAGTGTAGGCACTAGCCTACACTAGACTCAATCCGCTAATTTTCTTTTAATCAAGTGATAAAGGTATACTTATAAAATTGTAGTAAGGAGCTAGCTGTGATTGAAATACTATTTCATGTAGTGTTTTAGTCCAGAACTCTAATAAGACATCAATTAAGCATAAACTCAACTTATAAATATAGTAATTTTATGAAAGTGGCCAAAACTAATGCAAACGGTGTATTTGGCCCCCTCCGCAGAATTTGTTCTAAATAAAAAAACTATTGTTTTTTTTACTTTGTAGATTGTACCCTTAAAGGTCGATAAATTATCTATAACTCTACATTATAAATTTTCTCTAAAATACTTAAGATCATTAAGCACTAAGCGGTTAAAAGTGAAAAAAATCCTTAAAGTGGCCAAAACCGGTACGCCTGCCCTATTTAACCCTTTGCTGACTAAATACTTACATAACTAACAAACGGGTATCTAAACTGACCAACTAATACATATGTTCAATCATCAAATTTTACCTGTCGCGTCGTAAAAACTTACCAAAGGATATTATCTTGACAAAATTAAATGTTCATACCTATTGCCTTTGCCAACACCTTTTCTATATCTAACTGAAACTTTGAAAGCTACATGAACTCAGTGTCAATAATGTTTCGACCCTTTTACCAAATACCAACAATATGTTTGATGACGTCAACACAGTCTTGCAGTTGGAATACCGCCGACTGACGACTTTGAGCATAATAATATGTCCGTACCCTACTCAACTAAAGGTTTATCGTTATCAGCTTATTTGAAACGAGCATTTACAGAAGTCGCAATATTTGGTAGGTGCGTTATCCTTTTTTTAACCAACTTCGAACAAGAAGGCTATCGCTTAGACCCATAATATTATTTATAGAATGATGTAACAGTTGCTCAAAGTTCGTGAATATTATCTCAAATTAAGTATAGGCTTATGAAATAATATTCATATTATTTCTTGTGACCTTTTATGCAATTCGGAGGGGGTGGTCCGCAGAGCAAAATGTTCTCGTTGATAAAACGACCGTAACGTAGTAAGTCATGGGAGCAAAACGTCCGCAATTTAAAAGGGACTCTTTGTAGGGAGCAACATGTCCTAATTATCAAATGACCGCAATTGAAATGGTCACGGAAGCAAAACGTCCGCAATTAAAAAGGTACGTAATCAATCAATATCTATATTATATAAAAATAAATGGCACTTTTCGTTGTAACTGAACTCCTCCTAAATGGTCTGTATCATGTAGTTTATTCATGGTTACCTAACAAAAGACACCTGTAAAAGTTAGTTATGTCAAATGATTTTAAAAAGAGAATTATTATGCATTTTAATTAAAGAGTATTTTCTTGTTTCTTGAGAAAAAAGTATGATTGAAAAAAATAATAATTTTGAAGTCGTTGTTAGCCATGAAGCTCGACTTAATACTGAGGTAACTGGAGTTCTCACCCTGAATAAAAAAGTGAACACCAGCAAATTTGACATTTAGTATGTAGTGGCTGTCAGTTGTCTCATATGACCATACGTATTTTTTTAAAGTGTAGGTGAGACGGAAGACAACCACTGTGTAATTTCTGGTCACAAAAAATTTTTCGTACTGCACTCTCCAGTTACCTCAGTATTAAGTCGAGCTTCATTTTGTTAGCACCTTTTTTAATAATGTTCTTGCTTTGACATTCGAGTCTTTAATTGAAGTGCATTTAATCCTCTTTTTAAAATCATTTGAAATAACTAACTTTACAGCTGCCTTTTGTAAGGCAACCATGAGTAAACGGGTCGTGTTATAATCGTCAGTTTCCCTAATTAGCCAGTTTCTCTAACTGGTCAGTTTACCTAACTCGTCAATGTCGCGACATTCGTTATTAGGTCAGTTACCTTTTTGGTCAGTTTCTATAACTCGTCATTTTACTTAACTTGTCAATTTATGCAATTCGTCTGTCCGGTACAGTCATGTTGATATTGTTATAGTCCAAACACACACAAGATATAGGTAGTTACATACTACAGACCAAAAAAGGTCACAAGAAATTCCGTTTTCCTTTCAAACTATTTTATCGTTAACCCTCCAAAGAGGCTATACGCCAAAATTCGGTGTTATTTGACGTTTCCCTTATCCTTCTCCGGGCAGCCACTGAATAATTCTTGCGAGTCCATTAAACTGTCAGTCAGGCAGGCCGGCCGCAGACGGAGATAATGTCTTTGTCTGCAGTTCCCGCATCCCTTTTTATTTCGTGAAACTTTAAGTGTGTGACGGACACTTTGTAATGCAACATGCATAAGTATGCGGGCTAGAATTTATTTACGGTCTGCCTATTTAGAAGATGTAGAGTAGATATAGGAACGTTAGTAAAAGGGATTTTTGAATTTAAATATTATTTTTGTACAAACCAAATATCCAAACTTAACATTAATATACTTTTTTGAAAAGTTATATATTTAAAAATCTAATATCCAAACTTAACAATAATATTTTTTTTTGAAACGATCGATATTTAAAAAGTACATTTTAAATCTAGCCAACCATGGATTGAAAACACTTTTTAATAAGGCAACCTATTATGGTTGGATCGGGTATAAATTAAGCTTTAATTTGATATGTGGTTTATTTAAATAACTTATGCAGGATATTAACAAAGCCTACTTACCAGTTTATACCTTAACTTGAGCTTAACTCCAAACTTAGCTATCGATTTCGATGATTCTCTCTATGCAGTGTTTAATTATTTATGTTTACCTATAATTAAGGGAACATTTCGTTTGCGCCGGGCCTGGGTTTTTTGAGCAATCTCTTTTCAAAACAACATTTTATTTTTTAACATCATAGGCACAGCCCGGCACGTAGTAAGTAGTATTTTTTTCCTCAGTGGCCCGGCACAGGATTAAATTAGACAACCCATGTGCGATTAATCAATCTAGGCAGTATCTAGCAATTATTATTCTTTATTGAGGGTAGAATATTTACCTATACCGGATCTCGTACAATTTGTTAGTAACTGCTGAGAAGGTAATTATACTCAAGCCAAATTAACACTACCTCCTTCACTTGCGAGAAAATGCGCTTCAGAACCCACGATGTAGGAAAAGAGAGATGTAGCGATTCCACAGAGACGCCGTGATATTATCAAAGTTCAGGTAGCTTTAATTACTGATGGCCGATAAACAAGTGCCAACTTCGGCCGTAAAATTGCATCGTCTATTTAAAGATGGAGCCACTACTCAGATTTTAAGGGGAATGTAGTCCGTAACGTACCTAATTGACCTTTTTGGGTTGGGTTTTATTTAATAATTAATTGGGTTTTTTCTAATACTATTCAAGATCAAGTCATCGAGTGACAAAAACGGCCGAGTGAATAAGAGCGCACTTCTGAGGTGCACTCTTCATCACACCATCATCATCTTCATGTCAGCCGAACGACGACGCCCACTGCTGGGCATAGGCCTTCCCCATGGATCTCCACAACGATCGGTCCTGCGCTGCCCGCACCCAGCGGTTTCCCGCGACCTTGACTAAATCCCCGGCGCCGGTCCACCTTGTAGGGGGCCTGCCCAGGGAACACGCGTGACAGAGAGAACCTTTCCGTCCCAACGGCATCACGCCAACGGCCTCGGTGCACTCTTGTTTCATAGGTATCGATTCCTTTCATTTTTATGTAAGGTTCGTTACCTATTTCTCCTTTTTAGATAAAAAAGTCATCCGTTGTGTTTTAGTTCGTGATGCGTCATCTAGTGCTATTGTTGTGCTACGGTAGTTAAAAAAATATATTTCAAACTACAACATTTAACATTTATTTTGGTTAAAGAATGGAAAATGAAGTAAGTATTTTTAGAAAAATCGGCCCGTCTCACAACTAACTCCGATGGGACTCGAACCCACGACCTTTCGCTTTAGCGAAAGTATTTTAATATTAGTAGTATTTTTCTAAAATACTTCATTTTCCATTTTTCTATAATAAAAATTGCATTGTGAATGCAAAAAAGTAGTTTTAATTTTAATTTTTTGATGGTGTATTAATAAAAAATCTTAAATCATTATCATCAATCAAATAAAACTTCTGAGAGCGCCACATTCGGTCAGGGTACCGCCTTAAATTGCATCGTCTATTTAAAGAAGGAGCCCCTACTCAGATTTTAATATAAACTTTGTGCCGTGGGAGTGTCGCGAAACATCGAAGAGTTCATAATAACGCAACGTGAAGTTTGAGACCGTTGATTAAATATTTATCAGCGGTCTTTTTAAAGGACATACTTTTGAAAGCTTTTGCGCTGTACTATTTTATGGAGTAGTAAAACGAAATGACTTTTTACCTGCTAAAGCCTACGGTCTGATCATTACAACGTTGTATGGTATTAATAAATCATAAACTGTAGTACAGTGTTGTTTTATGGCAATATTGTCAACTTAATTACTCAAAGCCAACCCAAGGATAAATTAAGTTTTTCGAAAAAAAAACAGCAATTTTTTAATGATAAGATTTTTTGCTGACTGTACTTAAATATGTATTGTATTGTCATCTAAAAACCAAACCTGTATGCAAAATTTTAGCTCAATCAGACACTAGGAAGCGGGTCAAATTTAGCTTGCAAGGTTTAACCCACACTAACGTAGAATAAAAGCATGTAAGTAATAATAATATTAGTAAACAAAACATTGACCGACGATTAAAACTGCTTTTATGTATGTAAGTACATACAAAAGTAGAGTATTTCTATTTCTATTTCATATACATTTCGTAGCTTTTCGTAGCACGAAAAGCCTGCTACGATGCTACGTTTGTTTGCTCGAAAGCTACGAGCTACTACGAGCGGGATATTTTATTCAAATGAAAGTTTTCTTAGGAACGTAAGCACTTGCAGTGGAGTCAGCATTCCGCGGCTGTGTGTGATCGCTTATTGAGGGTATTTTAAATTCACTTGCGAATCGAATGTATAATCTTCGGGGAATGTCAAGACTGAGACTGGCTAAAAGAATATTAGTTTTTGGAACTTGTCTTCTAGTAAAGTGACTTTTATTAAATTCTGTTTTAAAACTGTTCGGAGAAGAGCTAGTGGCAATTGTGGCTATTTCCGTGTGAACATAATATAACATAAGTTTCTATGCACACCGCGTTTTTTGAACACATCATGACGAGGCGACCTGGGCCCCAAGTCTGCTAATTTACAAATGGTTCAATTGAATCTTAATTGGATCTCAATAGCGGTTTTTGACATTTTTGGTATTCTGCTACTAACTTAAGACCAATGGTATACGACTGAACTGCCATTGAACTGCCATCGAAATATTTGCTAGTCTGCTCTTCAATCGTATTACAATCGTAGCTCGATTGTGGAGTTAATCGGTATTCTACTCTCATTTGACATTTGTTTGACAGGACTCTCATTACAGCCACCGTATTTGAATAAAAGTGTTTTATTATCATTGTGTCATGTTTTACTAACAATCCCCTTTATCGCGGACAATTTTAATTCTATTTGATTATCTTAAATGATACAAAAACGTTTATTTTTATCAAAACTATCGGTCATTCATTAATTTTGTCTCTTAGTAGATTTTAGAAGGCAAGCCCATTAACTATCCAACTGAGACTCCATTACGATTCAATTGCGATTCTATTGAGCTGACGTACAAGTTTTTACAGAATACCCAATTTGTTTTGAATCGTAATTGAGTCTCAATTGAATATCAATAGAATCTTATTTAATTAAAATTAGCAGACTTGGGGCCCTGTTCAGTTGTGCCGAATTTCAGCTTAGTAAAGCTAAAACTAGGCACAATCTAGTGAGTACCTAAGCTGTGCGGAGATGAGTAAGGTAGACAACGTGTACTAATTACGAGTATTCTCTATGGTATTACCACCTTATCAAATGCAGGTAAAGAAATAAATAATTACTTTGCTATTTATCAGTTTGAATTTATCCCTTACCGGTAGCCCTACCAAGTGTGGCTACTACCGATCTCGAAGCGTCTGCGAGCGGTCTGAGAGGGGCCTTATCTAAATCAGCTCTTCACCAACCGCCTACTCAGCTGCTGTGCACACATGCATTAACCATCAATTTGGGTTTAAAAGTATCACCAGAAACCTATCACATTACAAGTAAGGCTGTAACTTAAAGTAAAAAATAATTCATTGAAAATAATGAGCAAATGAACGTTTGATAATAAATGATTTAACAGATCGTGACAAAATAAATAAATAAATTACTTACAATCACACCAATTATCTAGCTGATAAGTAGTTAATAAAATCAAAATCAAAATCAAAAATCATTTATTCATTTTAGGCTGATACAGCACTTGTGAACGTCAATGAAGCTACGCTATCGGTTCGCAAATCCTACGGCGGGAGGCCTTGTAACGAGAAGAACCGGCAAGAAACTCGCCAAGGGCTATTTTTTTCTCCCTGTCATATTTCATACAGAGTCGTCAAATTGAAAAGTGACTTTAACATAATATAATATGTAAAGTCACTTTCCATCACAAATTAATCTCAAGTTTAAAAACAAAATAAAAAACCCGGTAATCATAGCAGTAAATAATTTTCAATAACTAAGAAATAGACATCCAAAAGGTAGTTTCTTTAAAATACACACCAACCAAAAACGTAGCAAATAAAATAATAAACATAAATGCCAAACAAGGGTAATAAAACTATGAATAGTTTAAGAACATAAGAGTCAATAATAAACAGTGCCATACAAGCCACGATAAAATAAAACTAATAACAATAAAACATTAAAAATCTGCATATTTTGAGACAAGAAGCCAGGAGCAGACCCATCCCACTGGTGGCACCCGTTCACGAGCATGACGCATGAACCAGCCATCGCTTCGCTCAACCATATTTTAGGGAACGTAACGACCCGCCTCACACGACAATAGATTATATGTTACGGAAACTAGACAACGGATAAATATATACTCATATACTTTTATTTTTTTGTAAATACATACTTAATATACATACATTTATTACACCCTGTTGTTGACTGCTGGCTACTAGGACATGTTGAGTGAAGTGAAGGTGTAAGTGTAAGCTATTACAGAAGCAAACCGGGATCAACCACGTGCCTTCCAGGCCCGGAGGCGCTCAATATGACATAGGTACAAAGAGTTTTACTATCAGGAGGTAAGTACTCCGTCATAGTTTCAAGCAAAATCGTTGCAATAGCAGTTGATGCGCTTCTAAGCAACTTAATATTCGAAAATGTCGTCCTACAAAAAAAAACGGCTTGCACACCGGCAGAAGTGAAAAGGGCTCCCTAGACTTTTCACAAAAAAAATGAATTTGACAGAAGAAAAAAAAATACGGACTAGATTTGAACCGATGTCTATTTTGAGCTATCACAACTTTCAAAACGGTGGCGAAATTTGCCTTCGTATTCTATTGACATTGTAACGTTTTTCGATCAGTGCCTGTAGTGTAAGTTTTTATGTCAAAAAACGCGCAATAGGGTATTTTACTGTTGTTGAAATGTAGATATTTAATGATGACGTTAAAAAATATTGCAATTAAGAAAAAAATATTTGGATCTGTTTTATAATAAAAGAATTATAGTCTGTTTGATTTTGACTATAGCTGTCTCTTTCTAAAACGAAATCTTCTATGGCGTGACTATGACGCTACTAACCCACTGACGTCACTAAGATAGCGTCCTGTCCTAGTCTAATTATAAAGTTTGAAGTCCTATATCTTTGAAAATATTCAAGATAATTCAAAATGAAAACTTGTTTTGTGTAGCTAATATTTCGAGAAACATTTTAAAGAAATAAAAAAAAAATCACTAAAATACCGTATTATATAAGCGCGCTATTCGCCGCTAGAGGCGCTATTACAGTTTTCATACAAATTGACATAAATACGGAATCGAAATAGCTTGCGTTTGCTTGATATAAAAACTTACACTAAGGTACTGGTCACGTGTCCGTCTCACGAATTTTCGATCTGACGGTCACGTGATCCTGACGCGAGTTTAACATTTTTTACCCATCACAAAATGTGCACAACGCCGCTACAGAAGTTCTCACTTCAAAAAACCAAACATTAAAACTAATGCCACCGTTGTCTTTCTACGCAACCTCTTTCTCACCCCGTATTTACCTCCCCCCAAAATCAACCCCTAACCTTTTAGTTAGCATTCTTTAGTATCTGCGGCGCCGTCTCTTCGTAACTTTTGTCACGTGTCACTCCTCCGTATCGAGTTTCTGCCATTACGTGAGCCAAGTGGCTATTTTTGAGATAGTTTACGAGGCTGGCTAACTTTATGTGCCCTTAAGAACCCTCCGGATTCTGTTACGCGATATCGACTTGATGTGTGTTTAAATATAGATTTGTGAAGGATGTGACGCAAAAGAAATAATGAAGAAATTAAAGAATTAATCCTTTTGACGACCGCTGTGGCGCAGGGGTAGGCTGCCCACCTTCTGCGCCAGAGATCTCGGTTCGATTCCCGAACAAGACAAATATTTGTGTGCATGAACATGTCTATTTGTCTTGGTCTGGGTGTTTACTATGTATATTGAGTATGTATTTACAAACAAAAAGTATTTAAGTATATATTTATCCGTTATCAAGTTTTCCATGATACAGTTTCATAATGAAATTAACATGGGCTTAGATAATTGGTGTGATTGTAAGAAGTTATTTATTTATTTTATTATTCGTGGAGCGAAAATATATCTTTTTGTTAGTTTTAGTTTATTATGTACATCAGTGGTGTATGTTTGTTATTAATTAATTAATTTATCTAAGTACTTTGGAAAAGATTATGAATTTTAAGTAATATAAACACTTGCGACGGGAGATAGCCAGAAAAAAAGTCCAAAAATCTAATTTAAATGTAGAAAAAAGTGATAAATAACTTGCGACCCTGGTGTATTGTATTCGAACATTATACCTTATTATTATATTATTGTTTTTTACAGTTGCACTAATAATGCCCCTTATATTAATAAACGAGGGAAGGCTATTTTATTCAAGTTGCAAGTCAAGCAACGTCTAAATAAATATAAGTCATACTCGAAAAATGAAGTATTTAGAAAAAATCAACCCGTCTCACCCCAGCCAGCCAGCTCCGATGGGTCTCGAACCAACGACCTTTCGCTGTCCGGGCGACTGCTCTACCACTGAGCTACGTAGTCGCTGATTGTGTGACAGGTCGATTTTTTTCCAAATACTTCATTTTAAATTTTCCTATAATAAAAATTGCATTGTGAATGCATAAAAGTAAAAATTTAAATAATTCATACTCAATTATATCCATATTATAAAATGCTAATATACAATACATAGTATGTAGGTATATAGTCACTCTGTACATATTTTTATGTTAAAACGATCGCAGACGCGTGTTAAAATGCCGGTACAGAGCGTAGTTGGAGGACGGTCCGCAGCCATGACGCGGAGATAAGGGAGATCGCGGATAGGACGCCGGGACCCCTGCGTAGGGGGGCCATGGCCAAGGAATTAATTAGGATAGAACACTGCTTAGTCATTGTGGCAACTATTAGACTAGCCCGAGAGCCAAACTCATTCGCTCTATGGAGACTCAACAATAATTCTATATCAGTATTTTTTTAACATAGAAAATTAGATTATCTAGTTTAATAAATAATGTATTAGTAATCCACCCATATATATGACAGCGAAATTAAAAAAAAAAAATACAAAGCTATAAAAAATCTATAAAAATGGGCAAAAATGGTATAAGTAAATTCACTTTACATTTGAATACATGTATTAATTATCTTTCGTAAAAGTATAAAATCCCCCTATATATGTAAATGAAAAACAAATAAACTTTAAAAAAACTCTCTACGTAAACTCAAATTGGCATTACACCTATATGTTAAAAATGCTATCAGAAACAACCGACTTCTTCCTAAAGTATTAGTTTCCCGTTTTATATCTTTATGGATTTCGACTTTGGTGCTTAGATATGGTGAACATAAACACATGTTCATGATAAAATTGGTGATAGCATATTTGCTGTAAAATTGCACCATTTTCGGGGTAGGTATAACTTTTTTTTTGATAACTTCCAATGCGAGATTATTGTGGATTCCAAAATATAGTCTCTTAAAGTTATATTTAATGGCCGTTTACAAAAATTTGGCCTGTTATTGAATTTTTTACAAAAATATCGGATAGTTCTTGGGCTATACAGAGAGGTGTGGTACGGATATTGAACAGACGGTAGTTAATTTCTAACAAATTACAGGGGACTTATAATTTTGCCACATTTTCATGTCAATTATGAGTAAAATATGAGTAGGTACTAAGCGAGTGGCGGAATTCAAAAATAGACCCCCTGGTCGAATGCAACGATTCTATTTGCCTGCTGGAACACTTTTAGGGAGGTTCGTGTATAAGCATTCATGTGATTCTTAGATACTTAGTCTAAGCTATTACGTCATAGGGAAAGTGTATAAAATTGTACCAATGAAGATACCACAGATGTATGAATGAAGATTGTATGAATGAAGATACCACAGATGTTATACATATCAGCAGATAATATTTAGACACGATAAATAGAAATGTACTTCTCATGTTTTTGGGTTCTGGTTGGGGATCAAAACTGTTTACGAGTTGTTGTCGTGTAAGAGATAGGATCACTTTCGAAATATTATTATACCATTGGGCCAAAATGGTCAACTTTCCAAAGTCTATGGAACACTTGGCTACACAGGGGTTTTGGTTGATGTACTTACTTACATCTACTTTGACTTCATGGAATTCTGGGGGCTAACTCCTGACGGAATCAAGTTGAGATCAAAACCGAATCAAGATTGAAAATCACCATTTTAGTACTCTGGAAAACGATTGTAGCGCCAATCGAGTGGTGGTCGAATACCAAACTAAATGAAATCGAAACCCACCCTTACAGATGAACCACTGACGCCATCGAGTCGAAGTTATTGACACAATAGAAGCGAAAACATATGTCAAAACTCTCGATCTGCAACTAGCTACTTTTTTGTGATCGAAGTTGTGATTTTTGACCTTAAATCTATAAAACAGTACCTTACAACAGCGGGTTTCGATTTCATATAGTTGGGAATTCAGCCACTACGATTGACGCTACAATTGTTACAATAATGGTGACTTTCGATTTTGATTCGATTTTTATCTGCAACTCGATTCCGTTAGCTGGAGTTAGGGGGACGTTATTGATTTGTCACTTTTGTAACTGTCCCTTTTTTATGCCAAACTGTAAATAGTCGAATGAATCTAGTCTCTTCCTATGCATAACCCATGGCCGCCTTAGCGGGCGTCGCTTTTCTTTCCCATTTGACGCGGGCACCTCGGACCTATTTTAAAAAGATATAAACCCGCTCGGGCCCTCTCCAACGACACAGTTTCTCTCTCTCCAGCTGCTCACCAACTCTCAGTATTTATTATAACGGCGTTCCGTTTTACTCTCGTTTTATTCTTTGTCTTGGTTTTTAGGGTTACGATTGCGGCGTTTGATTGTTTGTTTCTTACCAGCAGATGGTCCGAAAGTAATGATACTGAGTTTAGTTTTTAAATGGTGTTGTGAAGTTTTATTTGTTTTATTAAGTTTGTGACTTGAGTAAACTCTCCTTTCACTCAAAATTGAATAAATTTAAATAAATAATTTAAATAAATTTATTCGGATCAAAATTACAATTTTACATTTATTGGTACAATATTTGTTCAAAAAATAAAAATGAAAATTATGATTAGACTCTTGAATAAACGCCTAAATGGAACTGGCGATTTTTGTAATATGGTTCCGGATTATTTTATCTCTGAATAGGGAAAAGTGTAACAGATTACAAATACGTAGTTAGTATAAAACTCGAGATAAAAAGAAAACTTACAGAGAAAGCTTTGTATTCAAACATTTACGAGTACAGAGAACTTTTGAACTTCTGAAACTTACAATCTTATCCAAGTGCGAAAATGGTTAAGTCCGTATGAACGTTGCAAATAAAAACTTAATCGAAACCTCCCCTTTTGTATCAAAAGAAATAATCCAGAGGAAAATCGATAGGCAAATCAGCGATAACGGGGGTAAAGTTTCCCGTTTACCCTCCTGCTTATCGGGACGATCGACAAATCCAATCTTCGAAAATAGGGATCGATCGACAAATCATCTGGGCAACTCTATTACGATGGCGTCGCGACGCCGGCCGTCGGACGGGGATAAGCGCTGTAAGTAGGTGCTTTGGTCGCAACCTGCGCTGTAAGTCAGTTGACCCTTTTGTAACAGGAGCTACTCAGGTCAGGTGGAGCTTTTTTTTCTGTATTTCTTTTTGCAATCTGTTTCTTATGAACATTCTGCAAAGGATTATGAGTTTAATTTGACTTGAAAAGCAGCCAGTCCAGTGACCAACTCACATAATGTACTCATTACTACCCTATAAATCTCTAGGGCACTTTCTTTTTAGCCTTTTAAAAGTAGAGCTGTTACTCATTAATTGCGTAGCTAGTGTGTTTGGGTGCTTATCTAGTCTCTTCTTGTATGATTGCATCGAGTGTTTAATCTTTTCTTGGACTGTTCTGATTTTAAGTTTGTAATGTGATTGTTGGTTTGTTATGAACCAGGGAGCATCTGTGATTAACCTGAGTATATTGGACTGAAACCTTTGAAGAATTTCTACACTTGATTTGGAAGCTATTCCACAGAGCTGTACTCCTTAGTTCCGGATACTCGTAGGTTTCAGGATACATTTATACAACAGTCATTTGTTTTCCAGCGACAACTGTGATTCTTTGCCCAGTAACCAGTACAAAGTAGTGTCGCGTAAGTGTATATATTCTTTGGTAGTGTGCAAAACAGTGCGGTAAGAAGGTGCTTGGTCGCAACCTGCACTGTAAGTCAGTTGACCCTTTTGTAACAGGAGCTACTCAGGTCAGGTGGAGCGGCTGCCCGATTTATTTGTAGCGACTTCTGTAGTTCACTGTTCGATGTTTCAAGGGTTGAATTTTTTACATTTGAAAAGCTAACATGCTTTCTTAAACCAGCGAGCGTGTCGACTTTATTGTTAATACTTACACAGTTGTTTACTTTTGCCTTTTAGGTGGTTACCAAGCATGCAAATTATTTAAAAATCAACTATGCATTAATAATAAAGCCCCCTTTTCCGTAAATACTATCTGTCGGTCGGTACATATTTCTACAGGTTATTTTGTTATAATATGTCTCGCAATTTGGCGTGCCTCTTTGCATAAGCCTCCTCCAGCTCTCTCCACTGAGCTCTATCCTGCGACTCTGGTCCAGTATGGCCCAAGGTTAGGCGGATATCGTCATTCCATCTTGTTTTTGGACGCCCCCCTGTCTTCTAGTGGTCTCTCTTGGATCCCATAAGGTTACTTGTTTGCTCCATTTATTTATTTTGCAGCGTAGTATAGTTCTGGCCCAACCCCATTTTAAATGCTCTATACGAGTTATTATGTCCGCTACTTTAGTTTTCCTTCTTATTTCCGAGTTCCTGTTTTTATCGTTGAGCAGACTCAACGATAAAAACAGGAAGTCAGAACTTCCAGCATACTTCTTTCCATTGCTTTTTGTGTTTTAGCTAGTCTCTCTCTATGTTTGTCCGTCATTGCCCATGTCTCGCAGATGTACGTCATGCACGGGAGAATTAAATTGCTTGCATTTACCATAAAGAGCGCGCATTAAATACTTTTTAGCATCTACTTTCGATAAATCTTGGCTAGATACTGTTTAACAAGTTTACCCAAACTTGATCAAATTCCAATTTATTTTCTTGCTACTTATATTTTTCATTGTGTGGGTACGTAAGAGTTCTCAAAATTTCCAGTTAAATGGTATACCCAGTAAAAGCAACATAATATGAACTGTGGAACAACGTGCATATTACTCATGTCCCATGTACTACCCGTTATCTAAACTGCGTAGGGCCCATATCGCGTAGCCCCTGGCCATGGGCGAAAATTAGATGGTGTTCAGAGGTCCCCTAATCGAGTTGTTTAGTATTGTTTATTTTTTGGTCTCCTACAAAACATACACTAAGTGGAGTGTCTGGATTCATCCAAATTTTAAATGACGAGTTAGCTAAGAAAAGTCTATTCGCTCGGAGAACTAAATCGATCAGTACAGTGACATTGAATCAAACCGCTAAGTTAACTTCACACTTAATAATAAATAATAATAAATTCATTTATTCATCAAGTAATACAACTACTACAACTCATTTTGTTAGTAACAATATTGCTTAAAACTTTGTTAGTATTAAACCTCTTAAATCTAGACACAATATTTTATGTTTTTGCCATGCCACTTGAAATGGCACAGCAACGATTAACAAATGGGCAGTCAAGTCTGCTCGCAATCATGTCCAGGATGCTGTTGGAGCTCCCCCGCACCCTGCGCACCAGGGAAGCACATCTTTTGCGCATAGTTGCGTAAAAGCAACTAACGCTAGCCTCAGCGAACATCCCGGATGCGCTACAGGAGCGACGCAGCCCCAAAAGCATCCTGAACGCATTATTATACTGCACTCGAAGGGCGTGGTAAGCCTTTTGAGTGTAATTACACCACAGGCTGCATGTGTAGAAGGACGTGCAAAAAGCACGAAACAGGGTGATTTTAACTTCACGAGAGCAGCATGCAAACCTGCGGAGCAACATGTTTGCTCTGACTGACAACGCCCTTCGCTCTCTTTCTATATCGTCGTCATCTTTGAGGTCAGGTGTCAACAAATGTCCCAGGTATTTAAAGCTGTACGTTCTCTTAAGTTCGCATTTATTTAGGTAAACCGGTGGTATTTTGTCGACATATTTACATTATAGGCCAGACCATGCGACGCCGCGTAAGCCTCACAAATAGTGAGTAGCTTCCTTAGGTCACAGATAGACGCGCTCAGCAACACCGTGTCTTCGGCGTAGCTGATGTTGTTTAAGCTTACCCCGTCTATGTAACAGCCAACCCACCAGGTTTGGCTGAGCATGAGCCATGAGCTGGTAGGTGAGCTCAGCAGTACCAACTGCTGAGCTCACCTACCAGCTCATCCATATATAGATTGAAAAGGGTGGGCGAGCTCAATCCCACTTAAAACCGTGGAACGCTTCTTGATGAAACGAAAGATCAAATAATTTTCGTACCCCGGGCGCTGAGTGATCTTACTGTAAAACACATTTACGTTCCCATAAAGTTGTCGGGTTTCGTTCGGTCCCGCAATGAATTTTGTCGATGAATCAATTTGTATTGAACAAAAGACAAAAAAAAATGTGTTCTACCGTTAGATCAATAAGCGTTCCAGAGGAAGTAAATTTATGTTTATAGTATTTGTGTCACACTTGTCACGGTTGACAATCATCAAGAATTCAGAAGAAACTGCTGCCCGTCTTCTGATGTCTGTGCATTGTGCATGCAAATAACACACAATACTGTCATTCTATACTCGCACCAACACGGCATACCACTAGTATCTTCTTATATAATATTGCGAGCATAAAAACGATGTTATACTAAAGCACCATTTCAACATAGTGTACTGTTTTGAAATACAGGTAAAAATCTACCATATAGATATAAAAAATAAATACGCTCTTGTTCCATAGTTTCCATGCTTGACGAACATTATGAAGTCAAAACACACTACTGTGCATCTTACGACTGTAAAGACCACACAATAGTATACTGCCATTCTGTCCTCGCACCGACACTATATAGCTTGTATGTTCCACATTAGATTGCGAACATAAAAACGTTATTATACTGAAATACCGTTTTAGCGGCGCACAGCCGAAGGCAAAAGCTACCATATTAGTAGAGCTGCTCATATCACCTTAGATATTCCCACTTATGTTATTATACAAATGGTTTAGAATAATATTACCATAACCGGACTGCTATGTTATCTGAAGTATCCTTCGAGGTTCTCCATTTACTAGTAGTAGTAGCTGCAGGCGATATGATGTTCGTGCGACAAAGTGGCCACCAGCCGCTTGCAATGGAATATATTTGGAATTTTAATATCTTAAAGTTGATTTTTAATTCATTATTACTTTTGCTAGATTATAAAGGGTAGTATTTAATAGCTCACCAATATCACCTAACCTAATTTAAAACACAAATACTGGCAGCAAATGTTTTGATGTAAGTACATTTCAGTATTTTAAGATCTACAACTCAGTAATTTTTGTGGTGCGATTATAAATAGTTTGTGAATTTTATTCGGTTTAGTTTTTAACCGTCTGTTTTCCCTCTCACATCAATTTAGGTGATAAAAATAATGGTTTTTAATCAAAATACAAATTACAAGTAGGTACATAAAATAGCAGGTAGTAACTGTAACCTTACAAACAACAACAACAGTTTTAGGTATATTATTTCCCAGGGTCTTCAGAAATGCAACATATGAAATGAAAGGTACCAGTCATCTCCCAAAATATCTGGCTATATTAATTATTACCCATAGCGATCTCGCTTCGCCCAGGATTTTGAGGAATGCTTTATGCTGCAAGTGGCTGTATCAAATATGAGATTTCTGACCTGCTACATAAACAAATAAAGGTACCGTAGAGACCCCTAACTTCGACTGCAAACCCTACGCCTGCTTTCAAAAAAGGTTAGACTCACGTAATATTTTTTATATCTACATACTTAAAACACGCGAGAAACCAAAAGAGAAATATTGATAGTTTATGTAGATTTAAAAATATTTCGTGAATTTAACCTTTTTTAAGGCAGGTGAAGTCAGGGGTCTCTACGATACTTACTTTAAGAGCCTGTATCACAAAACATAAACAATGAAGGTACATACCAGGAAGATTTTTCCAAGCACTACTTATGTCCTTAAGTTGACTCAGCACACGTAAAAAGATACCGCATTATTCTCCCAAAACCATTAGAAAACGTGAAATCTCCGCTGTCTTATTTATTTCTCCATTTCAGTGGGTGAAACAAGAAACTATTAAAATAATAGGGGGCAGTTTGAGTTCGAGTCACGTGCAAAAGTAATTTTAAAGGGAAGCGGGGTCCTTGAGGGAGCCGCCTTAGGACGACGCGATAGATTTCGTTCGTAACAGCTGTGCTATTGTTTTGTGCGTTTGTTGTACTGATTTGATTGAGTAGGATTATACGGTTGATACAATTTTGTGGCGTTTAGTTTAGTCGCATAATGCCCAATTCGCGAAATGACTAACTTTTTTATTGTATAAAACAGTTTTTTTGTTATGAAGTTTAGGAATATGGCAAATTAAATGCAATTTAATGATTAACGAATCATTTATTTCAATCATTTTTTAAATTTCATAACAAAAATACTGTTTTCATACAATAAAACATTTGTCATTTCGCGAATTATTGGTCATTATGAGAATTGGTCATTTCCGCGAATTGGTCGTTTAGAGAATTGGAAATTTCGAGAATTGGTCAATTTGTGACTATGTAGTCATTTCGCGAATTGGGCATTATGCGACTAAACCTTTTGTGGGTCGCTTTGATGGCTTTTACTAACGAACACAAGAGAGACGTTAAAAGTGGTTGATGGGCTGTGTAAGCGTAGAAAACCATTTGATCAAAACAATCGCCTCTGTGCCTTACTGATACACACCACCAGTATTAGACCCAGAGGTCCCGGGTTCGATTCTCAGTGGGGGTACAAATTGTATTCTGTTTGGTTAGGTATGTATCATAATAACTACGGTCGTGTCGACTATGGTCGAAATAACTACGGTCAAAAGACCTACTGTTCAAAATAACTACTGGTCGTTACACCTATGTTTGAAATAACTAATGGACGAAATCACTAGTCATCTCACCTACGGTTATCTTGCCTACGGTTTATTCACCTATGGTTGATTGAACTACTGGTCATTTCACCTGCGGTCAACTCATCTACGGATTATTAAGTTTAAAATAGTGATTCAGGTACCCCTGATAGCATGTTAGGTTCACATGAACCATCAGCGCGAACCGAGCGAGCAAAGCGAGCGTGCCGCGGCAACGGCCGGCGAAGCACCAGAAACGACTTTACTCATTTGCCCATTTCCTATTAAACTGGTGTGGCGTATAAAGTCGATTACACCGTTGTAAATAAAAAAAATGTGACTTAATTACTTACTCCGTTGGCTCAGCGACCCAAACAGTGTTTTGGCCTCTGAAACCAGAGCTTTCCATCTATTTCCCATAAACAAATTAAAAAAGAGGGTTTCAATGCCACGCGTATTTTGAATAAAAAATAATCATTTTTAATGACGAACTCAATGTGTACTTCTGTCAGCGCATGAATACCTTTTCCATTATCTTGATTCCTCATCGTTCCCTCGAATAAAAAATAATTAAACATTTAACCGCTATAGTCATAACTTTGAAAGCCAAAAAAGGGAAAACGCATAGTCAACTCCTTGGGGTAGCATAAACTTGACTTTTGCTTCTGTTTAATTACGCCCAAGCGGCGCTAGAGGGGTTTTGAAGTTAAAAAGTTAATTAGGTTTAATTTTAATTGTGGGGGGCGGCCGGATCGCGTTTTGTTCGAAAGCTGTTGTAAGCGTTTTGTAGTTAGTCAATTAGCAGTCATTTTTTAAATTTAACTTGATTGCTAGTTTCAATTTCTTAGGTCTTTCAAGCGTCTTCAAGAGTCTGTCTTTTGTTTCATTTATGAAGAAATAAATGGATATTTTTCTATTTGTAAGGTGCGAGGTGAAGCTTAAAGCTGAATTTACAAATATTCATTAGTTTTCAAGGAATTGGAAACATGATATTGAATTCATTTGCCAAAATTTTGCTGCCATAATAAAAATAAATAAAAAATAAATAAAATAAAATAAAAATTCGTATTAGTCGTATATTTAAATAAAGTAAAAATCAGTCGCATTCAATTATGTAGTTAAAAAGTTGAGAGGATTAACGTCTATTTCCTAAATTCAAATAATTATATTATCACAGATACGGAATCTTTTTCAAATCCAACTGGTGGACAGAGATAAGCATATTCAAAGAAATAAGAATAAGCAAACAAAAATCTAAATAACTACTTATTTAACTTCATCACTAGTATCATAGTTAATGGTGTAAGGTAAGGTAAAAAACACCTTATTATATTAAAAGACAGTAATTATACTTGCTTGAGTCGATATTTAATTATAATTATCATCATTTAATGTAAGGTAAACATTAATATTTTAAGTCTGTAAGTACGTGTAGGTACTTTGAGTAGGCTTTCATGAACGTTTCTACGAGTACGGAAGCTTTTCCTGGTATTGTGTGTTTTTTCTTCCCCCTCATTTCCTTATGTTAACATTTAATTAATATGCAAAACCTCACTGAAGTAAATTAAAATATTTTTTATCTCGGCAAACTCGGCGGATATCTTCAATGTTTGTTTGTATTTCTGAAGTGGAAATAGTATTTAAAATAAGGAAATTCATTCACACAAGTAGGTATTAATCTGAGTACCTACCTACTTACTTAGTATATAACCCATATTGAATGTAAAGCGCCAGATCAAAATCGGTAGCTACCATACAAATGGTCTTCTACGTAGGTAATATTTCGTAGGTAGTTGGCATCACAACCACCAGATTTATAAATGATGTATGCCGGAGTATGTAAACCTATACGTAATACGTAGTCTTGCGTAGCCGGCCTCTGGATTCTGGTGCCTCTGGTATGGTTATCAACTACGTAAAATTGCGTAGTTGCCATTCAATGTGTTAACTTAAATTAACTGTGTGTTTTTTACGAATATACACGTTCATTTTAGACGTATAGGTAAATTGATAATAAATCCATTGTAGTCGAGTCGATGTTGTAATTTTCTATGGAACAGCATGGGAACAGCTGATTTTTTGCGCGACTTCGACGTTGGCCCCAAAACTTGTTCATATTGATGGACAATGGGTATTACTCGTATTCCTTTAAATCTTTTTTTTAATTCACAACGGTGTAGCACTTTGCCTTCATCATACCTGATGTTAAGTGGTGATAAGGCTGAAGGTGGAAGCGCACTACTCCCGGAATCCTCAATCACTGAGGAACTGGCTATCTTATCTCTAACTGCCGGAACACAATAACGCTGAAAACATCATTGTTATGGCGTCAGACTTAGATAAGACGGTGGTAGCTAGCCAGGCGGACTAAGAACAAGTCCTACCACCAACCAAACCGAATACTATAAGTGCCCCCACTGGGAATCGAACCCGGGACCTCTGGGTCTGAAATCGGTGGTGTGAACCACTAGACCACAGAGGTGGTGGTTTATAGTTTATAACATTTGTGGTGTTAAATTTTTATTGTGTTTCTTACTACCGTAGGGACTGTAATAAGATTCCCTCATTAATATAAGATAAATAATAGTAGATTGTTTAGCAAGGGATGTATGGCACCCATAACAATCGAGTGTTTTGGCGCACGAACGAAGTGAGGGCGCCGATAGTTCGAGACTGTTATGGGTCCATACGCCCGAAGTAAACACTCTACTTTTCATTTTGAATATGAGGAAAGTAAAAATAAACAGAAATAATCTAAAAAATATTTTTCCTATGGCCGCGGAATTTTCGAAAGACTAACTTTTTTGTTCATTTTCCCTGTTTTAGGGAAGGCAAGGGAAACTAAGTCTATACAGTCTTGTTTGGTGTTTGACCCGTACTCTATGCAATTCCATGAAATTAATAGCCTGATTTTTTATGTTACAAATAACTTATTAGGTTAAATCTGTTTCTAAAAACGCATTCTTAAAAAAAAACAATGTTTTAGATATTAAAATAATAATTCTACGATATTAATTATTTTATATAATAGCAAAACATGGCTGTGTAGGCTTCTGTGCCTTTGCCTGCATAACTTTGGTAAATAAATGTCCAAAGAGACTCTACACACGTTCCTATCCGACCTCCGATTCGGTCTGCTCCCAGACCAAATCGGAACGTGTGTAGCGCAGATTTGGTCTGGGAGCAGGCAAAATCGGCTGTCGGATCGGAACGTGTGTAGATGCATTACAGATTTTGACATGAGCTCTCCTATTCCTTTTTTAAATTTCATACCGGCCCTAGGGCCGCCACATACCACTTTCAACCCGCATTTTAGGCAAGTTAAGAGTTACTTTCAGAATATGAGACATGAAAATAAATAAATAAATATTCTCTTACAATCACACCAATTATCTAAGCCCGTAGTTAATTTCTTAAGAAACTGTGTCTACGTGAACTTGATAACGGATAAATATATACTTAAATACTTTTTGTTTGTAAATACATACTTAATATACATAGAAAACACCCAGACCAAGACAAATAGACATGTTCATGCACACAAATATTTGTCTTGTTCGGGAATCGAACCCGAGACCTCTGGCGCAGAAGGCAGGTAGTTTACCCCTGCGCCAAATCGGTCGTCTATACAATACAGATAGATTATACAATTCTTAAATTAAGATACTAACAAAAATGTAAGTAATCAAAACAATTTTTTTAACGTGTAACACGTTAAAAAAAACGCAATTATCACAAAAATACGAGTAAGTATACTTATGTATTTTCTTTGTGTTTTATAAAATATTGTAAAAACAATGTCGTTTTTCGATGTTACTCCCTAAATCTCGCGAGGTAATAAAAGCAATTTGAATCTGAATGCGGCGCAGCCACCGCGCACTGCGGCCGTATATTATGGCGCGCGTTTTTTAGAAAAGTGAAGTTACATCTACACAATGTGATTGTGAAGGTTTTATTCTTCTGAATATTGAGTAGGTACGGAAACAGTTTGCGTCCGTCTTCCTCTAACGCGGTGTAAGGCATGAGAGATGGCGATTGATTTTTTTTACCCATGTGATAGTTTGTCTCGCGTTGTGGCGTTGTTGGCTTTCAGATGCAGCCTCGGTGAATGCTTAGGACATGAAAGGTAAAGTCCTTGCGGAATCTCATAGGTGACTACTTAGGTAACTATGAAATATGAAATGACTTTTGAACTTTGGGCTAACTTATTGTTGAATTTCCCAATTCCTGTGTCACTCATACTAATTTACATATTTTGTTCCAACTTTCCAAAATGAAATCAAGTTTCCTGGCTCAGATAATTTATCAAAGTGACATTCTAGTTCCGGTTGTCAAGATTAGTTCGTTGCGATGAAAGTTATGTGCTACCCCGTTGTGGATTGTATAAAATAAAAAATTGACAACTCAATAATTCTTGACAGAAAGTAAAACCTTTCATTTTGATTTTATAAGTACCTACCTAATCGTAATTTAGGCTGGGGTCGTCGGGAAGAATAATTATCGTCTGCTTACTACTCAAATGTGTCGCTCTTGTCAATGCCAAATAACGCCAACAGTTCGCAAGTCAGCCTGCAGCGAGAGACCTGGGTGCCTACCATCAACTCTTATTGCGGTTTTGTTTAGGACCTAAACTGATCTGCTTCGCTTATTCGTACCACGATAGCTTAATATCAATGACAGCGATTCAGTGATCATTCAATGACATTTCACAGCCGCTAAGCTGTCAAGACTTATCTGACTTATATCTCGGCCAAGCTACCATGACACCTGCAGGTTATCATTCTGTCATGCCCGTCCCTCTCACTCTCCGGGCATGACAGAATCGAGTGAAAGAGACGGGTAGAAGAAATAAGGATACAAATCGTTCGGTCAATTACATTTAGCAATTCATTTGCGATCCAGTTTTTAGAAGGTCATAGTACGAAAGAAAGCAATTCATTTTAGGAACCTATTCTGCATCGCGCTATTTTTGAATCGCTGTCTTAAAGTTGATGGTAGGCACCCTGTTTTGAAACCATAATCGCTTTCGCCTCATCCTCGCACCAGCCCCTCCAGAAGGGTGGCACCAGATGCCACATGGGTGACAATAAATTTTATCGCCTCGCTCCGCATTATATCGCGCACGCCGCACTACAGGCTATAAGCAAGGATTTGATACATAAACGGAATGCTGCGTGCTGACTTATCTGAGCAATGCTTTAGGCGTTCTTGGCTTATGTAAAAATGTACTATACAAGTAAACTATGTATTTTTTATAATTTCATTATTGTTATGCTCAGCCTTTTTAATGTTCCCACTGCTAGGCCGTTCTTATGAACGATAGCGGATCCTCGCGGTTTCACCCGTGTGGTACCCGTTCCCGTGGAAAATCGTGGGATCTCGATAAAATAAAGCCTATATCACGCGGGAAGAATGTAGCTTTCTAATGGTCAAAGAATTTTCCAAATCGGTCTAGTAGTTTCGTTCGGAGCCTATTTGACGCAAACAAACAAACAAACAGTCAAATCTGTCCTCTTTATAATATTAGTATAGATATGGAAAATTAAATATGATGAACAGTAATATTATGCACTCGTACATAAATGGAATGCTGTGTGTGTTCGCCTGTAACTTTACCGATTTATTATAACAATGCAATGGTTGTTATGCATCGGTTTTATCCAAATGTCTTTTTTACTCTCCGTAAGCTGATAATTTAGTTCAATTCTCATTTCAAGCATTTTTTCTGTAAGAAATATTTAAAGAACATAATTATATTGTAGTCAAAACTTTGAAAATTTCAAGGCTAACATTAAAAAATAACACAGCAAAATTAGCAATCGCATTTTACTTTATTGTATTTTTTAAAGAATTTACTTTGCGACTCAATTTTGTTTATTTAACATCAACTGCTGCTGCTGACATGTATTCATTGCAAGTTATTAACTTTTTTACGACATATAAAGTAGGTAAGTACCTACAATTTAGATTTTTTAAGTCTTCGTGTTAATATTTTTCCTTTACAACTCATCAAACGGTAAATAATAAAAAAAGCCATATTTCACCAGCAAACTCACATTTTATCGCACAAGCGATAAGCGCTTCCATCTTATAAAATACGAGTACAGTTTCGCTTTTAGCGCTCATAACTTGAACATCGCTCTAATCTCATACGCTGCGAAAACGCGTCATTATTCGCTCATAAATTTTAACAAACGCATCCTGGAGCGGAATCTGCCAGATTTACTACATTATCTACAAAGTTAATGTATGAGAGCCTACGTAACTGCCTTCGTAAATTTTATGGGCGATCTTCTAAAATTTTTATTGTGGACAATAGGGTTGACGTCATAAAAGAAGATGATGAGTTTCGCCGGAATAACGAACTCGGGAATACGACCGTAAAATTTGTGTCATAAAGGTTGTACGGATTTGAGCGAGATGCGGTTATATCATTCCTGCGGGGTATAGTATGATATGATAACTTGTATTCTCAGGTGTTTTGAATCGAATGTATTATTATGACTGGAAATATTATTATGTTTATACCTAAATTGTACTGTATGTCTGGCTCGATATAAAAGACGCGCCTAGACGCGAAAAATATTGTGTATTAGTGTAGGTATATGTTGTGGTCAGATCGTTGAATTGATTATTTCATGAAATGGTCAATCGCTAGTGATCATATAGTAAAATAGTTACTTTGTGCCTCGCTAGAGGCGCTGATGTCATTTTGATATTGTTTTTTGACATATTTTTTTTTACAAAAGTTAGTAATAATCCGACAATTTGAGTGCAGTCAAATGCACGTTAGAGTGTAGCAAAGGGGCATAGTGCTTATAAACGCAAATACCAATAAGATAAATACGTAATTTTCGGTTAGGTTAGGTTAGAACTGTGACGAAAAACAGCGTGAGCCGAGCGAGCGAAGCGAGCGTACCGCGGTAGCGGCCGGCGAAGCGCCAGAATAAAAATTAAAAAAGACAAACATAAATCCCTAATTAATTTCCTAAAATTAAATTTGATAATTTCATTATAATTATGGTTGATCAATGGTCAATTTTTCATGATTATGGCCAAACGTTGTTGAAAATATCATTAAACGTGGAATTTTTAAGCAATTTAAATTGGTCATTTTATGAAAAACTACTATATCATGAAATGACCGAAAATATCAAGAAATAACCAATTTCATGATCTGACCACGACATTATACTCTGAGTCTGGGTGCAATTGTCAATACTTATATTTTGCTTGGTTCTGATATCTAGAAGTTGGTATAGTACAAAAACTTGAGCTACCATTCACTCGTGACTTTCCAGTCAGCCACAATTTAGGTCACATTCTAGCACTGTTAGTAACAGTCCATAAAGGGCTGGACTGCCAGATTCAAGTGGACGTTTTCGGTCCATTACGCGGCCCGGCCGGCCGGCGGCATCGATCGCGACTGAGTAATGTAACGCCGCCGCCGGCGTAAATAACCGCGGACAATGGACTTATTACCAACTTGTTACCGGACGCCATTAAACCTGGAACTGGCCGGTGGCCCGCAATCGTGGGGAAGCATCTCTATTATACGTGTGGGAAAGTCTTACTATCAAGTGTTGTACTGTGGTAATGTTGATGGAGAGACGAAGCAAGTCTCTGCGTAGGTAGAGCAATAAATATGCACTGCACACCACAAACACACATCGAACAAAATAAATTGAACATTATTCCGAGATAAGTTAGATTCAGCATTTAGAGCATTCAGATAAGCATCAGATTCAGCACTCGGATTTCAGAATCAACTACAAATATTGTAATTCTCGCTGTTTTACCCGCGTGGTACCCGTTCCCATGGGAATATCGGGATATAATATAGCTTATGTCACTCGGGATGAATGTAGCTTTCTAATGGTCCCATAATTTTCTAAATCGGTCCAGTAGTTCCTGAGTAAGCGCGTTCAACCAAACAAACTCTTCAGCTTTATTATATTAGTATAGATTCAACTCACGAACTTTAAGAGCGAACGCGCACTTGTTTTTTTAAATCGGGCGATAGTTAGATCGTTCTCGGATTCAGTATAGAGTTATATGGCAGTGCGCGCACTGACGATTAAACTATCAACCGATCAAACTATCGAAAATGACTGGCCGATAGTTGTACGATCAAACTATCGCACAACTATCGGCCGGGTGGTAATGTGCATGAAGGACTATGTGAGCGCGCGCACTGCATTCAACCAAACTATCGCCCAACTATCGGTAGACAGCGCAGCGCATTCAGTATCGAACTATCGAAAATGACAGGCCATTAGTTGTACAACTATCGCACAACTATCGGACAATTATCGCACAACTATCGGCCTGTGCATGAAGGACTATGTGAGCGCGCGCCCGGATTCAACTAAACTATCGACCAACTATAGGTCGACTAAAAATCACTAGTGCGCGCAGGCTCTCAAAACCAAACTATCGGCCGACAGTTTGATCACGATCGTCTTACGCGCACTTGTGATTTTTAATCGGGCGATAGTTTAGTACTATCGCCCGATAAAAATCACAAGTGCGCGTTGGCTTTAAGTGTCTTATGAATTTCAGAAACGCAACTTTGGTCGCAAGAATCTCGATTTTAACTCGCCCTGTGAACTCGCAGGTGAGTCACCACGTACCGATAATTCCAGCTGAGCCTTTGATCCGAATAAATTGCCGACAGGTAAGCGACGCCCGTCACGCGCCGTGACTGAAGAATATCCGAAGAATTACTGTAGAAGCTTATTGAATCAGCAGCGAGCGATCGGCGACAAAAGAACGCGTTGTATAGTTGTGTAGCAAGGCGGAGGTTTCAGGATTCATTGCTATGATAACTCTGCAGGCATTTGGGAATTAGTTTTGAAAGTCGTTAAAATTGCATGTAGGTACAGTTTGTAGACCATAAGATACAAATAGCGAAAGCTACAATAATTAGATTGAGGTAGACAAAAAGGTCAAAAATAATTATGGATTTCTTGTAAAAAAAAAGTAATCCGCGCGGCTCTTAGCGGCTCTACCAGCGTGGTAGGTACTCGTTCCCGGGGGAATATCAGTCTAGAAAATAATAGTTTGTTAGTATGGATATATGGAGTTATGTTTGTTACTCTTTCACGCAAAAACTACTGAACGGATCTGGATGAAATTTGCAACAGAGATACCTAGATTATAGGCTGGAATAACACAAAGGATACTTTTTATCCCGATATTCCCACGGGAACGGGAACCCACGTGGGTGAAATCTAAGCTAGTATGTATTATTATTAATAGTTATAGTAATAAAATTGCCAAATCGTCACAATCTCGTTTTACGTTCCTACTATATTTTTCAATCATACTAATATTATAAATGTGAAAATTTAGATGTTTGGATGTTTGTAAGTATGTTTGTTACTCAATCACGCCAAAACGGCTGAACGGATTTAGCTGAAATTCGGGACATAGATACTTTGTAGCCTGGAGAGGAACATAAGGCTACTTTTTATCCCGGAAAAGTATCACATGCCCGCGGGATAACGTCGTGTAGTCCACGCGGGCAAAGCCGCAGGCGCAAAGCTAGTATTTTTATAAATTTGTTTAGTAAGTCAGTTTATTACCAAAAACAGTTACCCCTCTAATAGAATTAAAACATTATATTAGGCATGGAAAGGAAATTAGTTTACTCAACAACGGCTTGCACAACTTGTTTCTAAAACTAAAAACTTTTCGTAAAATGCTCCTTAAAGTTTTTGGTAAGTACCTACAACAATTTAAAATGGCAAATTCTGAACTGAAATCCTAACGTAACAGGGGAATGTAAGGTAAACATTGAGTGCAAACTTTAAAAGTGGCGCGCACCAACCGCTCTCAAATCCTGAGAAATCTTGGGGCTTCGAAGAGTTTCGTCACTTCGGTTATTCCGGGTAGTGCAAATTATCAACTTATAGCGGGCCGTAACCAAAAGAAAACGGAAAGAAAAAAATATTGAATAGGTACCTACTCTTGAATCATTAGCAATGCGAAATAGTCAACAGAAATATTTAAGTTGAACTTTAACCCAGAAAAAAGCTAGTCAAATGGTCAAACTTCCGGTGACGACGTATGTAAACAAAGACTGTAATAAGCTATCTTCTTAAAATAAAATCATTCTTACCGTTAAAAGTGCAAAACATACAGTGAAACCGGCAAATAACCGCAAAACCTAAGCCGCTGCATCCAGGTACGCACTTTATTACCCGACTACGGCAAAGCAAAAAAGGAGGGTTATGAGTTTGACCGGTATGTATGTATGTATGTATGTTTGTATGTATGTTCATCTGTTCCCGCATAACTTCTAAACTGCTGATCATATATTCACAATTGAGGTATCGTTGGAAGCGTCTTGATTGTCTGCTGGTTATAGGCTATGTCACGTCTCATGAAATTGAATATGGCGCCCTCTAGAAGACATAAAGTTGTGAACTAAAAAACTTTTTTTTGAGAAGAATATCGTGTGTGGTATCAAATGAAAGCTCTTGGTGAGCTCGTTTCAAAAATATATATTTTACTAGCTTCCGCCCGCGACTTCGTCCGCGTGGACATTCGAGAAAATACTTAGGGGACCAATAACCAGGATAAAAAGTATTCTATGTTTTAATTGCATAAAAATCCGATCAGCCGTTTTTACGTGATTAGGCGGGTCCTCCGTCCGTCACCAAGCGAGCAGCCTCGCGCGAGGCAGACCCTTGCCACGTGCGGCTGGCCTCGCACGAGGCTGCTCACTTGGTGAGGGAGGACCCGCCTAATCACGTAAAAACGGCTGATAGGATTTTTATGCAATTAAAACATAGAAATAGAAATAGAAATAGAAATAGTCTTTATTTGCTAATACTGGGTTTACAAGTTATTTATGAATTGTTTCTAGTGTACCATACAGTATTTGCCTTTAATATGTAGGCATGCAAAATATTTATTAATAAAAATTAAAAATGTCATATAATGTTCTTTTATGCAATTTAAAAAATAGACACATTGAATAAGAAAATCGAGTTACACATGTCACAGTACAATGTCAATTCTTGTGGACGCATTAATCAAATGTCAAAAAATATATTAAATAATATTATCAAGAATGTCATTTTTCATATGGTAAAAAAATATATAGTAGAATAAAAATAAAGAATCAGATTCACACCAGTTAGACAAAACATAAAGTTATTTGGTATTACATTTTTAACAAGTTTTATACTCTAAATACTCATTAATCGAGTAGAAACACTGTTCTGTAAGCCAAGAGAGCAAATATTTCTTAAAAATATTTTTCTCTGTGGGTAGGTCTCTCAAATTTTGCGGTAACTTATTATAAATTTTTATCGCCATGCAGTAAACATTTTGTTTGAAGAAGGTTAAGTTGCATTTTGGTACACATAACTTATTTTGTCTACATTTACGTGCATTTGCATTTCTCTGATGATGAGTGATAAAAAGTTCGGGATATCGCTTTACAAAAAGACATAACTCAGCGATATACATACACGGCAGTGTTAATATATTATATTGTTTGAACCATGGTTGACAGGATTCCCAGCTTTGTATACCGGCGAGTGCTCTTATACAACGTTTTTGGGCTTTGAATGCCCTTTCAGAATCGACACTATTACCCCAAATTATCAGGCCATAGCGGAGCACAGAGGAGACATAACCATGGTATGCTTGCAATGCACTTTGAAGTGATGCAACTCTTTTGATTCTATTCAAGGCAAAGACAAATTTATTAATTTTTTTTGCATACATTTTCAATTTGATTTTTCCAACTTAAGTTTTCGTCAATGATAATACCTAAAAATGGTGTAGAGTTTACTATGTCAACGTTTTCATTTTGATGCTTGATGTCAAGATTTAATTTTTTAGCTTTATATGTACGAAATTGTATGGCCTTACTTTTATTAATGTTTATTTGCAAATTATTTCTATTCATCCAATCGTGAATGTCATTTATAGTATTATTTATGTCAGTTTCTAGCATGTCAATATTTTTGTTTTTGAATAATAAAGTACAATCGTCAGCAAATAAAAAGCAATCATTTTTTGTTACCTCGGGCAAGTCATTAATGTAAATAATGAACAATAGCGGACCTAATATGCTCCCTTGTGGAACGCCATTTTTTATATGTCGAAAGTTAGATCTAGCCCTGATTTTTGTATTATTTTCTACTCTTTCTGTCTCTGTACATTGTTGACGATTTTCCAGATAACTTGAAAGCCAACTATTTGCTTTTCCTCTCAGACCATAATCAAAAGCTTTATTTAAAAGAATACTGTGTTTCACATTGTCAAACGCTTTTGACATATCAAGAAAAAGAGCTACGTTAGGCACTCCATCATTTACAGTTTCAGATATTTTTTTAATAAGAGTAAAACATGCTAGTGTCGTTGATTTACCTTCTTGAAAACCAAATTGTTCGTGTTTTATTATATTATGTTGTTGTATAAATGACAACATAATTTTAGCAAAGACCTTTTCAAATATCTTTGAAAATACAGAGTTGAGTGTAATTGGTCTATAATTGTTTATATCACACTCATCCCCTTTTTTTAGTAGCGGCTTTACTACAGACAGTTTTAACCTGTCCGGAAAAATGCCATTTTCAAGGGATAAATTAATGATATGTGCCAATGGTATTGCAGTTTTTTTAGAGCAAGATTTTAATGCATCAGTGCATATATCGTCATATCCTACTGATCTCGTGTTTTTTAGTGCTGATATTATACGATGGACATCATCAGGAGACGTTGGAAACAAATAAATACTATCTTTGTTTACTACTGAACTTGATGTTTTAGTATTTTTAGTTAAATCATTGTTACTGGTATCAACGAAAAAGTCATTAAAAGCAGTCGCAATATCTTTCAAATTATAAAAAGTTTCATTGGTTTTCGTTATTTTCGTGATTTCATTTTGTGCCATATTGTTATTGACGTTACCAGTTATAATTTTCCATGATGCCCTGCACTTGTTCTTTGACTGAGATATTATTTTATAGTTACTTATTTTTTGTGAATTATGAATACAATTTTGTAATATTTTTGTATATTTTAAATATTTTTTCTTATTGTTTAATTTGTTATGACCTTTTGATTTTAAGTATGTGTAATATAATATTCTTTTCTGTTTACAACATTTTTTTAGTCCTTTAGTAACCCAATTTAGTTTTTTCATATTATTATTACATTTCACTTTTATAACAGGAAAGCATTGGTCATACAATAATTTGAAGATGTCATGGAATAAATTAAAAGATTTGTTTGTGTCCGTTTCTTGTAATACGTCATTAAATGTCAAAGAGTTTATGTAATTGTAAAATTTTAATTTATTTTCATTGCTAAAGTCTCTTTTTGATTCAGTCCAATACTTAATACTATGATAATTATAAGCATAAAAAGATAATATCTGACAAGTATTGTGGTCAGAAAGGTTTATCGGGTCAGTATAACCCGTACACTTTTGTATGTTGCTTACAAACACATCAATACACGCATTTTTTCTCGTTGGTGTGTTTATATGTATTGAAATGTTGTGGTTTTGTAAAATATCAATTAAATTTTTGGTGTTTTTATCGGTTGTTTTTAATAAGTCTATGTTCCAGTCGCCACAAAGAATAATTTTTGTATTAGGTTTTTTTAGTAGTGAAGACAATAAACTGTCTAGTTTTTCAAAGAACACAGATATGTCGGATGTTGGAGTTCTATATATACATATGACCAACAACTTTGGATTTTTAATTTGAACTCCACAACATTCAAAACTATGTTTTTCGGATAATTTGTCGGCTAATTGGATTTTTGTAACACATAAATCTTTTTTTACAAGGATACAGGAGCCTCCTCGCTTTTCATGCTTGCGCGACCAAAAGGAGGCCATTTTATAATTTTTTAAAGTAAGATTTGTTTCTGTGCCTCTCATCAAAAATGTTTCAGTTAAGCATACTATGTCAATTTGTTTCTTTTTATTTTTGTAGTCGTCAAGTATTATTTCTAGCTCGTCTTTTCTTTTTAAGGCACTACACATATTTTGGTGAAATAAGAAAAAATTGTGACTTTTATTTTTGGTTTCGAAAGCAATTGTTTTTACCCGTAGTTTGCTTTTGAAAATAGTAGGGTATTGTTCCTTTCTTTATGGCAACACTTTTGTTTTGATTAGTGTCATTCTGTGGTAATGAAATGTTAAGGTTTGTGCAGTCGGATAATGTTTTTTTATTAGTTTTCGCGAAAAAATAGGGAATAGTGCCTTTTTTGAATGCGGTTTTAGGTTGTTTATTGTGATGGTTCTTCATAAGCAAAATATTTTCTTTAATTTTTTGTTTAGAAATGTCAAGGTATTCTAAAGCGTCAATTTCTGTCAATAAACTATGATATAAATTTGATTTATTTCCTGCTAGTTTTATATATTTACAATTTTTATAGTTTCTACAAATTGAATTAAGTTGGTTGTTTAGCATTCTAAGATTCAGATATTTATTAAATGCTGTTTGTATGACAAAAACTTGTGTACTTTGATATTTGGATAAAATAGTTACTAACTCACAATAAATCTTAGAGGGTATTCTGTCATTCGCACCAATGAATAATATCAAAAGGTCGTTCTGTCCAAGACTCTCATTATTAATTGCACTTAACACATTAAAGCAATCAGCGCCTGGCTTGACAAATGAGGTTATTTGGCGATCCGTCTTACAGGATAAATTGTATCTATGTTTTAAAAGCAATTCAGTGAAACCTGTGGCTTGTTGATCACCTAAAATTACAATCTTATTCTTAATTAATTTTTGATTTACATGCATATCTATATTTTCAAGGCAGCTTTGTTTATCTTCACTAATGTTTTTAGCTAGATTGTCTACTGATGATTGTAAGGCGAGTCGCTCGTTGCTGTTTACATCAAGTTTACCAATAGTTTCGATTGATGGCGTTGTTGTAGTGCTTTTGTCTGTTGCAATTTGTTTTGTCTTCACTGGTGTATTTTTACTAATAGTGTTTTTTCTTTTACTTGGAGTGTAGATGCTGGAAATGTTTTCTGGTGCCATAAGATTTTTATACGAAGCTAATAATTTCTGGCATTGTTTCAATTCTGTATTTAAGCTGCTATTTTCAATGTTTAGGTTATCAATTTCTTGGTTAGCAGATTTTAGTTTTATTTGTAATTCCTCAATTTGTGACTTTAGGTCTGTGACAGTACTGTCATCGAGTGAGGACGCATTAGGGAGACTTCTCATTGTCGTGTCGAATAACGTAGTGTCATCTAGGTGTTCAGTGCTTGTGTTATTAAATCTTGATCTGTCTATCGAACTTGATCGTAATAAACGTCTTCTCTGTGTTACATTATCCATGTTCAATATGAGAAAAAGCGAAAAAAAAACGAAAAGTTAGAGCTCTTCAATGTAGGTTTGAACTCCTACTTCTCAAGAAGCTTACTATGTGGTACTCTCTACTGTTACCACTGTGCTACTGTTGTTGTATTCATAGTGTCGAAAATTAGCATAAGTACTGTGATAGTCAAGCAATAGAAACACTGGCCAATAGGCGTAGTTGTTAAGGCCAAGGATTGAAATTCCACCAATCACAGCTTAAGCACCGTCACTGTTTAATCACCGTTGTGATGTTTAGTAATTTTAAAATATAAGCCACTTTTGTAATTTATTTGTTAAAAACTTTTGTCACCACTTTAAAATATAATTATTTATCACCATTTGAACATTTTAAATTTCCATATTTCTTCCTTGTTATTGTTTATTTTTAGTGTATACTGTGTTCACATTTGTAGTCACTTTTCTTCTTTAATTCTTCACGGATATGTTAGATAACAATTATTGAGACTATTTATTTATTGAACTATTGCTTGTATAAACAATAACACACTTTAGGCTATTTAAACTATTTTTATTAAATTTCAACACGGAAGCAGATTCTATACACAAACAGCGCCCTCTGGCGAGTCCCATAGAATACTTTTTATCCTGGTTATTGGTCCCCTAAGTATTTTCTCGAATGTCCACGCGGACGAAGTCGCGGGCGGAAGCTAGTAAATAATAAGTGTCTGTTTCACAATTAAAAAGTTAGTTCTGAGTAGCTTAGGTACCAAGAACTTTTAGGGTACTTAAGATGATTTAGGTTTCTATACCCTATTTACCCCCTGGGTTTGATTTTCGGAAAACTACGAAATGGGTTGCCTATTTGTTTTAAGAAGTAAGCCTACAAAGTTTCAAGTTGAAGTGTCTATTTTACCCCCTGATTTTTCATTCAAAATTTCACCCCTATTTCAACCTATTAAGGGTTGAATCATGTTCAGCGTGTTAAACATCAAAATAAATGCCATTTTTGCAATCGTCATCCCATAAAACCTCAATAACGACATCCATATCGATTTTTAGGTTTATTTATCCCATTTGACCTCTAAGGGGTTGATTTTCGAAAAATACCAAATATGTGTTTGCTTATTTGTTTTACTTTCCGACCATAAGCCTAAATAATAAATTAAATGAAGGACTTTCTAGATACAACATTTCATCTTCCTTTTCACCCCTTCGGGGGTGGAGTTGTCAAGAACACTGACACAGGAAAATATAAATTTTCAATTGCCAGCCTAAATGCAAAATTTGAAGATCCTAACTTCAAAACTGACGGACTCTCATACACATATTCATCCCCTATTTTACCCCCTGGGTTTGATTTTGGGAAAATTACGAAATGGGTTGCCTATTTGTTTTAAGAAGTAAGCCTAAAAAGTTTCAAGTTCAAATTTCTATTTTATCCCGATTTTTCATTCAAAATTTCACCCCTATTTCAACCTTTTAGGGGTTGAATCATGTTCAGCGTGTTAAACATCAAAATAAATGCCATTTTTGCAATCGTCATCCCATAAAACCTCAATAACGACATCCATATCGATTTTTAGGTTTATTTATCCCATTTGACCTCTAAGGGGTTGATTTTCGAAAAATACCAAATATGTGTTTGCTGATTTGTTTTACTTTCCGACCATAAGCCTAAATAATAAATTTATTGAAGGACTTACCAGATTTAACATTTCACCCCTCTTTTCACCCCTTCGGGGGTGGAATTGTCAAAAACGCTGACACAGGTAAATATTAATTTTTAATTGCCAGCCTAAATACAAAATTTGAAGATCCTAACTTCAAAACTGACGGACTTTCATACAAACATTCATCTTCTATTTCACCCCCTTAGGGGTGGAATTTCCAAAAATCCTTTCTTAGTGGATGCCTACACTGTATAACGTATCTATGTGCAAAATTTGAAGTCTCTAGGTTCAGCGGTTTGGGCTGTGCGTTGATATCTCAGTCAGTCAGTCAGTCAGTCAGTCAGTCAGTCAGTCAGTCAGTCAGTCAGTCAGGACTTTGAATTTTATATATATAGATTAGTTATTGCTTGCGGCTTTGCTTGCATAAATCGAATTTTGACTTTATCATGAAATTCATCATCATCATATCGCTGAACGACGCCCACTGCTGGGCATAGGCCTCCCCCAAGGAACTCCACAACAATCGATCCTGCACTGCCTGCATCCAGCGGCTTCTTGCGACTTTGACCAGATCGTCGGTCCACCTTGTAGGGGGCCTGCCCACGGAACCGGTACGCGATCGCTATTCGAGAACCTTTCTGTCCCAACGGCCGTTGGGGCGGAAAGGTTCTCTGCGCTATCTGTTCCGCCCACTGCCACTTCAACGGTACAATCCTTCGAGCGATGTCGGTTGTTTTAGTTCTCCTGTGAATCTCATCGTTTCTGATTCGATCGAGCAGGGAAATACCGGCTTTCCGCCCGCTCTCAGAAGCTCTGTTGTGCCCGCCTGCCGCCTTGTTGTTTTGAAGCTGCTTAAGAGCCATTGTTTTAAATTTGAGCCGGTATTGGTCGGAGCGTGGATTTTATCAGCCGCTATCTTTCAAGCTTAACATTGATATTCAATGTGCCTCTGACTATATCGGTGATCGCTTACTGTCTTAACAGCGGTGATCACACTGACATCATAGAGGATGTGCTTCTTGGTCGACATGTTAAAATCGATCTCGTTTTTGACATTACCGTCCGGTCTGATCCAGGTCCATTTGCCGGTTTTCTACCATCTTTTGTCCAAATAACACGAATGACCAAGAAACGGATAATCAAGTTGATACTATCTTGAATCAGGACTTCCAAATGTGTTTACCGCCAAAACCCGTCACAGTGAAAGAAGTATGGAAAGTGGTGTCAGAACTAAAAGACAAAAAAGCACCTGGTTTCGACTTGATTACAAAAGAAGTCATCAAGCAACTGCCGAAGAAAGCCATAGTCTTTTTAACAACACTCTATAACGGTATCCTGAGAGTACAATACTACCCGAACTTATGGAAGGTGTCTCAGATCATAATGATACACAAAGATGGCAAATCACCACACGAGGTTAGCTCATATCGACCCATTAGCTTATTGCCAATCCTCTCAAAGATCTTTGAGAAACTCCTACTGCGTAGAATCCTTCCTATCTTAGAAGAAAACAATGTCATTCCTAGCCACCAATTCGGATTCAGACAAGCGCATTCTACTGTAGAACAAGTCCACAGAGTACACGATCGAATAAGGAAGACTCTGGAAGAAAAGGAATACTGCTCTGCGGTGTTCTTGGATATTCAGCAAGCATTTGACAAGGTCTGGCATAAAGGACTCCTCTGCAAGATAAAGAGTAGCCTCCCGCACAGCTTCTACCAAATCTTCGAATCATACATTAATGGTAGAATATTTCAAGTGAAAGAGTCAGGGGAAACATCAAAATTCTTCGAGATACATGCAGGAGTTCCACAAGTCTTGGGGCCGATACTCTATACCATTTTTACAGCTGACTTACCTGTAATGGACAAAATCACAACTGCCACATTTGCTGATGACACTGCTGTTCTTGCAAGCAATAAAAACCCAGACATAGCAACCCAAACATTGCAAATGGGGCTGGATGAAATTACAAAATGGCTTCAAAAATGGCGAATACAAGTCAGTGCCTCTAAATCGGTGCAGGTCACATATACCCTCAACAAAGGCAATTGCCCTCCAGTACAATTGGATAATGCTACACTCCCCCACCAGGATTGTATTAGATATCTGGGGCTACACCTGGATAGGCGTCTTACCTGGAGAGAACATATAAGAAAAAAAAGAGAGGAACTAAACATCCGCTATAAGCGTCTCCTGTGGCTACTGGGCCGAAACAGCAAGTTGGCACTGGACAACAAACTTTTAATATATAAAACAGTCCTTAAACCACAATGGACCTATGGTATCCAACTCTGGGGAAGTGCCAGCAATTCGAACATCGCATGCCTCCAAAGAGCTCAAAATATGATACTCCGAACCATCAGTGAAGTGCCATGGTATATCACTAACTCTGAAATACATGAACACCTGGAAATGAGTACAGTTATGGAAGAGATTGCCAATGCAACCCAGAGATACCGGGGTAGACTGGATAGACACCCAAATGTACTAGCATCACAGCTCTTGAGTCGAAGCTATACAAAGCGCCTCAAAAGGAAAGATATCCTATAAGGAGTAATTAAGGAGGAGATGTCCCTGCTGAGGGCCACACTCTACACCGATCAAAGACTGGAACTCATTTGCTCATAGTGAAAAGCACTGATTGCAAATTTCAAAACAGAAAAAAAAAAAAAAATTTGCCGGTTACGGGCTTCCTGAAGAAGGAGTTCATCATAAAGAGGTTCTCCGTCTCCATGAAGTCTGCCAACATCTGGCCGCTATCGTTCCGTTGCCCAAATCCAAATTGTCCCACTCTCAACTCATCACTGCAACGTTGCCCCAACTTAGCATTGAAATCTCCCACCACAACCGTGTAGTCGGTTTTATAGCTATGCATGGGTTTCGAAACCTCCTCATACATAGACTCCACTTCGTCATCGTCATGGGTCGAGGTCGGAGCGTATACTTGTATGACATTTAGCGAATACCGTTTCGTTATTCTGAGTATCGGGTATGCTACCCGGCTCGACACGCTTCCGATGGTGATCACGTTGTTGACTAGGGACTTGTGGAATGTGGACAACACCTAGGGATTGTTGTTCGCCCTCTCGGTGGTAAGTAAGTTAACGGATTGCAGGATAATCGAGTTCTCTTCGGACTTCAGATAATCCAATGATGTCCCAGTGTAACTTATCTACTAACAACCTCTTCCAACTCTATGAGCTTCGAGTCAGTCCGCAATATGCTTGTGTTGTAGGTTGCCAGGTCAAGTCGTCTGTGTTGGTAGCCTGGTCTTAGCCGGGGATTCTCAGCACCCCCTGCCCGCCGTTACCATAGCCGCTAGTAGCTAGGAATAGCGGGGCCGCCGTGGACTGGGGCCCGATTTTTTTGGTGTGAAACCATTGGGGGGGGGGGGGAAGGGGGGTTGCCATAATCGCCACGCTTGGCCTGCCAAGTATTGGCGATCGCAGTATGTCCTGCTGTTACATGGAGACGCTGCTGCCCCTCTCTTGATGGCAGTTTTCCCTCTGTCGCTTCTTACGACACCCCCTCGAGAAGAGAGGGGGTAGTGCTATTATTTAGATGTGCCGGCACTACACAGCGCAAAATTATGACCCCAAAATAATATAAATAAAAATTAAGTTCAAAAACTAAAACCCGACTACTGAAAAATCACGTATGAAAAGTATGAAACAAGAAAATATTCTCATCTGAAATTGCCGTGGTCGTATGCCTAGTCGTAGGTACTATAACAAAACAATATTTCCATTCTAGGGAAAAGTGGCATACGACCACGGCAATTTCAGATGAGAATATTTTCTTGTTTCATACTTTTCATACGTGATTTTTCAGTAGTCGGGTTTTAGTTTTTGAACTTAATTTTTTTGATATCATACCTTACTGAACGCACAGAAATCTACAAAAACTATTAGACGATTTATAGAATCAAAGTATTGTTTTACTATAACGACAAATTTGGATTTTAAACTGCCCAATTATAATACAACAACAGATATTTCATATTACGCATTTCCGTGATCAGCTGATTGACTTATTGACTTTGACGGACGTCAAAGTGACATGACAGCTTTGGGTGTGTTCAAAATGGTTCTAAATCGATAAGTGTTGTAACGTTCCGTCACACGCAGATGATATAAGAAAATATATATCTTTATAAAACTGACTTAGTTATTGTAAATTTGTAATTAATAATAGGTCTTTACATATGAAATTGCCTTTTTTTTCTTTTGTACATAAAACTTAACAACTTTTATAATATTAGAAATATATAATTTCTTTAATATTGCGTTACATTAAGACCGTATCGAGCAACTTTTGATAATTTAATAACCACGATATTTGATTATTTACATAGAAAAAACTTATTCCGAAAGTTACGACTATTTTTGTTTCCAGAATTTCGTACTTTATTAGTAGTAACTTAGTGAAAAAAAAAATTTTTCCCTTAACGAATGTGTCATTTAGTAGTTAAAATGTCCATAAATACGTGTGTAAAATTTTGTAAATTTACTTAATATTAGTCGTTAAATAATAACAAAAACGTTAGTATGGAAAAAAAATTATTACAGAAATCTCCATACAAAACGGCAATTTCATAGGTAAAGACCTATTATAATTAATAAAATTGGATTTGCTACAAAATATGGCAACAGCAACCGCTAAAAGAACTAGGAAACAAGTTATTACATGTAAAATATGCAAATCTGTGAGAAATGAAAATGAAACAATACTTTGTACTTTTTGCAATGAACGCTATGATTTCGATTGTATTGGAATGTCTGAAAAATTACATAGACTAATGTTGCCGGACAAAAAAAAGACCTGGAAATGTAAAACTTGTTTAATGAAACCAAAACAAATCGTTGCAACTACTACATTCCCAATTATTAACGAAGGCGTGACCAATGTAATTGATAGAGAAAAAACACCCTTGAATAGCCCTTCAGACTCTCAATCAATTGACTCCTTCATTTATGACTCACTCAGGGATGATCTATCAACGGAACTCTCAAAAAGTGTAGATTTTGCAATCAACGATACTTTACTGCTGGAAGATCTAAAAAAACAAGTTCACGACATTTCATCAAATTTAAAGAGTACTCAAGCGGAATTAGAAAATACAATATTAAAAAACAATGAGCTCAAAAGACTAATAGAGAAACTTAACAAGGAAATACAACTACTTATGAAGCTCTGCGTTGATTCGCCCATAAAGATGACAGCTAAGGAAAAAAGCAACAAAAGCGGAGAAAAACAGAGTTTAAATTTACTCACCTCTTCTACTTCTCAAAGAACTGACAAAACCAAAAGTTCAGTACATGATTCTGAATGTAACACCATCGAAATAATTAGCAAATTACAGATAGAAATAGTTTCCTTAAATCAAGAATTAAAAACAGCAAGAATCGAAATAATGTCGCTAGAAAAACAAATCAAGAGCCTTGAAGCAGTCAATACAGTTAAATATAGTAATACTTCTATGATACCAGAAAAGATCAAAAACTTAAAAAATGGCTTAAATGACGAAAAGGAAAAAAGGCGTTTAGTGATAGTAAGCAGCAATAACAAAAATAAAGTTTTACAGATTGCGGAAAATACCGATTTCTTTAGCAGTTATCAGATTTTTCACCATATAACTACAGGCTGTGGTGTGCGGAAACTAGTAGACAATGTCAAAAATTCAGCCAAAGAACTTACCCATCACGATTTTTGCATTATGATCGTCGGAGAAAAGGACTTTGAGAAATCTGAAGATTATGTTGAAATTACTAAATATATTAGAGACTCTATGCTAGATATACAAAATACGAACATTATAATTTGTGCGCCTACCTACATTTGTGGGCTTGATTTATATAATTGTAGAGTAGAATTGTTTAATTCATTGTTGTATCTCGACACGCAAACACATGGCTATGCTTTCCTTGTAGACAGCAATCAAACACTAACATTAGATATGTTTTCTACTCGTAGTGGTAAACTAAATAATTACGGCATGCAAGACATATTTAAAAACATCAAGGAGTTGGTAATTTGGATAAAACAGTTAAGTCCTGAATCTTTTAAAGATAAACTAAGTACTCCTGAATCAATTTGTACAGACCCCGATAAAGAATGCTTTTTTCGTAGATAATGATAAGACAGAAAACTTGATAATGCTTCATCAAAATATTGCCGGTTTTTTAAGTAAGCGAGACAGTATTGAGACAGCCTTACATGAACTTTTAAGCAAGGGTAAACCAGTTGACGTGCTATGTCTTAGTGAGACATTCGTAAAATCTGGAAATGAAAAAAATATTAGACTCACAAACTTTGTACTAGCTGATTGGTACTTAAGACCAAACCAAAAACGTGGTGGCGTCTGCATATTATGCAAGAATAATTTGGACTTTAAGAAGCTACCTTTTTTGAAAGAGTACAGTTCTGATTTCGTCTTTGAGGTATGTGGTATAGAGATCGAATCACTGCAATGTATTATTATTTGTATTTATAGAATACCTACAAGCAATCCAAATATATTTCTTACTAAACTAGAACTACTAATGACTAAGCTTCGAAAAAAACACAAAAATAAAATAATTATAACCGGTGATTTCAATATTGACTATCTCAAGCCTTCAAATGACCTTATCGAATTAAAAAGATTAGCGCATAACTACAATTTCATTATCCATATCAAAGAACCAACCCGGCTCAAAGCTTGCTTGGATCAAGTACTAAGTAACTGCTCGGATGCTACAAGTGAAGTAATAAACCTGTGCTTATCGGATCATAATACAGGTCAATTACTAAGTGTACCTGTAAAAAACAAGAATATTTCACCAAGGAACTGGTATGTAAAATGTAGAGATTTTAACAGAGATAACATCAATAAATTTATTAACTATCTCCAGAGTCTTTCCTGGAATGAAGTCTATACTGAGCAAAACACAAATAAAGCTTTTGATTCATTCCACGATCTGCTTACCCTCTTGTTTGAACAATGTTTCCCGTTGGTACGTAAAAAACGTAGTAATGGGCATCAGGCTCCATCTTGGATTACTAGGGGTGTAAGAAAATCGTCTTCTAGTAAACTAAAATTCTGAAAGTAAAAATCGTTACAAACGTTTTCAATTTATATATAAAAAATGTTTATCAGCATCACAGAAACTTAATAATGACCGATTTATAAAAAAATCTAAAAATGTTTGCCTAGCTGCTTGGAAAATAATTAAAAATGAAACTTCAAATAACACTATTAGTGGAAAAAAATAGACATAAACGAAATATCTCATAATGGACATTCTTTTACCAATCCTTTGGAAATAGCTGACATATTTAATAATTTTTACACGGGTATAACTGACGACGTTGAAGAAACTAAATATAAATACAATATTCATAAAAATAATCATAATATGTTCTTGACACCTACTGACAGTGATGAAATATTTAAAATCATTCGGACACTTAACAATACACATTCTGTTGGTCATGACAATATCAACACAAAGATGATTAAAGTTTGTGCAGAGATCTTAGCTCCCATACTTAGTCATTTAATAAATTTGTCTTTTAGCGAAGGTGTTTTCCCAAATCGTCTAAAGGTAGCTGTCATAAAGCCAATGTACAAGAAAGGGGATAAAAAATATATTGAGAATTATAGACCTATAGCACTTTTATCTGTTCTATCAAAAATATTAGAAAAGTTAATGTACAAGCGTCTTTACAATTTTCTCTCCAAATATAAAATTCTATGTTCTCAACAAAATGGGTTCCAAAAGGGGAAATCTACAGCCTTAGCAGCTTTTAATATGATTACAAAGGTAATAGAAGAGGTCAATAAAAATAATCCAATCACAGTCATTCTTTTCGACATGTCCAAGGCTTTCGATAGAGTATCACATTCATCACACATCACAGGAACTACATTTGACATTTAATAATAAAACTATTGACGAAACAAGTGATGCTACATTCCTGGGCATAACCTTAGACAACTCTTGTACATGGAAGCCGCATATTGACAAATTATGTTTAAAATTAAACCGTTTTGTGTATGTCTTGTGGCGTCTTAGTAAAATAAGTAATTTAAAAACAGTATTAAATGCGTATCATGGCTATGTAGTATCGAATATGAGATATGGAATCCTACTGTGGGGAAACTCAGTAATGTTAAATAGACTCTTTATTGCACTTAAACAGTGTATTAGGGCGATTTCTAACGTACCGCCTTTAACTAGTTGCAAACCGCTCTTTAAAAATCTGCGATTATTAACTCTTCCTTGTTTGTACATTTACGAAACCTCAATTTTTGTGAAAACCAATATCCATTTGTTTGTGCGGCGACGAGAAAACTGCTTATTCAATGCCAGGTACCCAAACAAGCTGGTGATGCCAAACTGTAAAACAGCTATCCATTCAAAAAATTCATATACCATGGGTGTAAAAATCTATAATCATCTGCCTGAAACTATAAAAGAATTGCCTATTAATTTATTTAAGCGTGCTTTACATACCTGGTTAATTGAAAAAATGTTTTTATAATTTGACCGATTTTTTTGAATGTAAATAACAATACCTATTTGACATTAATTAGAAAGTTTCTAGATAATATTTGACATGCCAACACTTAACTTGTTACCGTGTAATAGACTTTAACACTTTTGACATCTAGCTTATTCAACCTTTCAAATACCTATTTATTAATTTTATTTGTACTTTTGACATGAAGCGCCAATCTATTTGTAATGATATTTAGTTTTTGTATTTTATTTTTAATATTGTTTAATTAATGTTTCAGTATAATGGCACCTAACTGTATATTATAATGTAAAATTTTGCATGCTGAAAACGGCTAATTGTGAGGTCTAGAACTCAAATTTAATATCTCTGTAAACCACAGTTAACGCAAATAAATTTATTTCATTTCATTTCATTTTTTCATTTCAAGTAGATATATGATATGAGTACTTAGACAAGTGATTTTTGCTTAAGTTTAATTTTCATTTTGACAGTATTTTATGCGAATCTTATGGCGCGCTTACAGGAGCAACTGAAATTGTGCAATGGGCGATTTTCTGAAAGCTCGTTGTGATTAGCTCACTAGATGGCGCTGTCCCACCTATGCAGTTAGAAGGAACGGAACGTTATAAATTTTACTTTGACGCGACTTTTGTTTCATAAAACGGAACGTCAGACAGATGTTTTTTATTTACCATAATCTTTAAATTTAAGTACCTTTTTCGTTTTTTATTATTAGTTTCCTTTGGGTTTTTAAAAAGTAATTAATTTAAATATGATTCATACCAAAATATACCATAGACATTGTACATACTTCGTTCAACGCCATCTAGTGAAGTTTTTGGAAGCTTTTTTTTAAATGGCCTGTCAGAAAATCGCTCATTCCTGTCAATACTTACCGAAAATGACTTCACGACCACATCATTCAATAATTAATAAGGAAGATGGTAAAATGTCAAAATGTAGCAACCAACCACGAACTGTGGAGCAACATCGCTCCACTTAATTGCTCCAGATTGATCTATTACAGCTGCCAGGCAAATATTGCCAAAAAATTTGCTTCTGTAAGCACGCCATTAGGTATGTTCACGAGCGTACTGTTCATTGAAATAAATAAATACAGGTTTCGGTTTTTCCGAAATTTTTCCCGATGTTTTGGCACCTTTTTAAAGGCTGTGGTCGCGTGTACAAAATAGGTACATAATAATATGGGTTATTTTTAAGTGTTGAATATTTTATTTCAATAGACAACATTTTGTTTTTTTACTGAAAAGTGAAAAGTCCAAGTCTTCCTTCACTTACACCACACAAGTCCCGGATAATGCAGATTGATTCCGCTCGATTCAAAAGAGGTGAATTCGATTTTGCCACCGAGGTGACACCGGCTTAACGCGGAAATATGAGCAACTAAATTTCTTTTATTCTGGATTTTTGTTGCTAACTGTACACACTTTAGTTAGCATGCGTTTGACACAGATAATATACGTTTAACACATTTAAAAGAGTGCATGCCAGATAAGTCTGCGCACGGTTGAAATCGAAAACTATCTTTTACTACCTTAGACCAAGAAATTGTCCTGTAACTAGCGCCAAAAACGCCAAAGACGCGCGCATAATTATCGGACACCGTCTCTAAAATATGCCGCGCGCGGAAACCTAGTATTTTTACAAGCTTTTATTTAATTTGCAGTGTATGTAACAGTATGTATGTATGTCCGTTCGCAAATCTTGCAAGCTAAATTTGACCCACTTTCCAGTGTCCGATTGAGCTGAAACTTTGCATACAGGTTTGATTTGGATGACAATACAATATAGGAAAAACTTGTTACGCTGGCCTACAGCGTAACAAGTGATAGCAAAATTCGAAATTCGAAAATTCCCGGAGGCGCGGGTTCGAATCCCGCCTGAAAGCCACTTATAGGGCTCGTGGTTTTTTACTATCACACATTTTTCCTATACTTACAAAATTGCATTGTGAATGCATAAAAATAATATAAAATCTCAATATGGCTGTTTCATCTTAATCGATTGTTAAACATTTGTAAAAATGTTTCTTTCGGATGCGAGGGTTTCCTCACATTGATGAAGCAACGCTGGCCTACAGCGTAACAAGTGATAGCAAAATTCGACGAGTCGTGTAAGCCTTTCGGTAGCTTAGTTGGTCAGAGCATCGGGCCGGATTCCCGGAAGCGCGGGTTCGAATCCCGCCTGAAAGCCACTTATAGGGCTCGTGGTTTTTTACTATCACATATTTTTCCTATACTTACAAAATTGCATTGTAAATGCATAAAAATAATATAAAATGACAATACAATATTAAAATACAGTTAACAAAAAAGCTTGACATAAAACGATGTTTTTACTAAAAACTTATTTATATTGAAAAAGGAATGAGAACGACACTCACATTATCAAAAGATTTTCAAAACGCTCTATAAGTTGCAGTAGATTTGTTTATTGATTATTTTTTGGAAATGTTACTCATCAATTATCATTCTCCTCAAACAACTACCTACCTTTCTCCATTTCAAATGTATCACTTTTGTCAGAGTGGTATTGGTCAACAAGTAGGGGTATGGGTAGCGGATATGTAGCTTGGTTTACGATATTTTGCAATATCTTTCTATTGACGTCAAACTGGTGAATTCATTGCCAACAATGCCTATGCAATGGCATCGGCGATCGTCTGTTAGGACTAGTACCTACCACAGTGGTAGGTCGTAGGACCTAGCATGAGCGGCTTTTATCGCGCGATATGATATGGTACAGCAAGTTGTCTGGCTTACCATACTAAGGTGAAAGCAAGACAACTTGCCGTACCATATAATATCGCGCGATAAAAGCCGCTCATGCTAGGCCGGCTGGACGACTAAACGTTCTTTGAAGTATTGTCCCGCCTTGAGATGTGACTGAAAAGGTTTAGAATGCGAGTTCGGATTAGAATATAATAAGTTTATCCCCTTACTAATAAACAAAGAGTAATTTTACATCTAGTTTAACCATGAAGTTTGACTTCATACTCTGAGGTAACTGGAGAGTGCAGTACGAACAATTTTTTGAATACCACAAATAACACAGTGGCTGTCTTCCGTCTCACCTACACTTTAAAAAAATACGTATGGTCATATGAGACAACTGACAGCCACTACCTGCCACTACATACATAAGTGTCAAATTTGCTGGCGACACTTTTTTATTCAGGGTGAGAGCTCCAGTTACCTCAGAGTATTAAGTCAAACTTCATCCACCTTATTACAAAACGTGGACTAAAATAGTCCTGGTTTAAAACTGGTACTAAACTGGTGCTGTCACTTTCATTTTCCAAATGAAAGACAGAATTAGCATAAATTTTAAACCAGGTCTAACTTTAGTCTACGTTTTGTAATAAGGGGGCATGAGTTTAACCAAAAAGTTTGCTTAGGAATATGACGCTTTGAAACGTCAAACGTAAGGAGTAATATCATCATCATGTCAGCCGAACGACGCCCACTCATGCCCACTGCTGGGCATAGGCCTCCCCCAAGGATCTCTAATAAGGAGTAATATTGCTAAGCAATATTTTTGGTTAAACCAGGGGGGTAATTGTCTAACTCAACATCAATCGCAATCGCTTTCAGTTTGAGATCCATCACTTGTTATTGAAAGAAGTTGTCAAAATTATTTATATTACTGCAGCAATGGGCGTGCAATATTTTTTAAACTGAATGCGATTGCGATTGATGTTGAGTAAGACAATTACCCCCCAGGTGTAAACTTATTCTTTGTTAATTAATAAGGCCGTAGGAGTCTATATTTTAAAAATAAAACAATTTTGAGGAAAAAATGCTGTGATATCTTAAAAAAAAATGTCGCCGTCGTTCTTAATACATTTTAGATATAATGTTTTCCTTGTACAATCTGCTATTTAACATATTAACTCAACAAGGTTCTGCTGTACAGACTCCGCTACCAGGGTGCCTACCATCAACTTTAACACAGCGATTCAAAAATAGCGCGATGCAGAATAGGTTCCTAAAATGAATTGCTTTCTTTCGTACTATGACCTTCTAAAAACTGGATCGCAAATGAATTGCTAAATGTGAATGACCGAACGATTTGTGCCCTTTTTCTTCTACCCGTCTCTTTCACTCGATTCTGTCATGCCCGGAGAGTAAAAGGGACGGGTATAACCTGCAGATGACATGTTAGCTTGGCCGAGTTATAAGTCAAATAAGAGTTGATGACAGCTCAGCGGCTGTGAAATGTCATTGAATGATCACTGAATCGCTGTCATTGATATTAAGCTGTCGTAGTACGAATAAGCGAAGCAGATCAGTTTAGGTCCTAAACAAAACCGCAATAAGAGTTGATGGTAGGCACCCAGTTCATTCCGCTCACGTGCCGCCCGCCCTAATGTTACCCGATGGTGTTTTAAAAACAAAACCCTGTAGTCCCCATAAAAACCTGAAAAAGCTATAAAACCCTCGTAAAACAACGGTTACTTTACGTGACTAATTACTCTAAAACAATTAGCTGGTTAATTAAACAGATAATATTCACTTATGGGTACTATTAAGTTCCGTAATTCGTCACAAGCTAAGCTATATTAACCTTTAGATTTTACTGACTGAGACATCAGCATCAGCACCAACTTCGGACACATCAGTTAGTAACAAGATTAGAGAGAAAGAGTCGCGTATTTTTTATCCTACTAATATTATAAATGTGAAAGTTTAGATGTTTGGATGTTTGGATGTTTGTTACTCAATCACGCCAAAACGGCTGAACGGATTTGGCTGAAATTTGGGACACAGATACTTTGTAGCCTGGAGAGGAACATAGGCTACTTTTTATCCCGAAAAAATGTCACATTCCCGCGGGATAATGTCGTGAAGTCCACGCGGGCGAAGCCGCGGGCGGAAAGCTAGTTTTTTATAAATTTTCGTGTTTTTCTATGAAAGGTACTTACATTTTATATTGGCAAACGAACAGTCAAATGTCGACATATTAGTTGTCACAAGTTATTTAAATTTTTACTTTTTTGCATTCACAATGCAATGTTTATCATAGAAAAATTGAAAATAAAGTATTTAGAAAAAATCGACCCGACTCACAACCAGCTCCGATGGGACTCGAACCCACGACCTTTCGCTATCCGGGCGACTGCTCTAACCACTGAGCTACGGAGTCGTTACGAGAAGTGTCGAATTTATCAAATACTTCTTACACGCTGTATAGCCAGCGTTAATTTCATCAATGTGAGGATATTACTACCCCCACACGCGAAAGAAATACCTTTCCAGATATTTGACAATCGCTAAAGAGGAAATTACTATGGCAAGTTATTTAAATTTTTACTTTTTTGCATTCACAATGCAATGTTTATCATAGAAAAATTGAAAATAAAGTATTTAGAAAAAATCGACCCGACTCACAACCAGCTCCGATGGGACTCGAACCCACGACCTTTCGCTATCCGGGCGACTGCTCTAACCACTGAGCTACGGAGTCGTTACGAGAAGTGTCGAATTTATCAAATACTTCTTACACGCTGTATAGCCAGCGTTAATTTCATCAATGTGAGGATATTACTACCCCCACACGCGAAAGAAATACCTTTCCAGATATTTGACAATCGCTAAAGAGGAAATTACTATGGCAAGTTATTTAAATTTTTACTTTTTTGCATTCACAATGCAATGTTTATCATAGAAAAATTGAAAATAAAGTATTTAGAAAAAATCGACCCGACTCACAACCAGCTCCGATGGGACTCGAACCCACGACCTTTCGCTATCCGGGCGACTGCTCTAACCACTGAGCTACGGAGTCGTTACGAGAAGTGTCGAATTTATCAAATACTTCTTACACGCTGTATAGCCAGCGTTAATTTCATCAATGTGAGGATATTACTACCCCCACACGCGAAAGAAATACTTTTCCAGATATTTGACAATCGCTAAAGAGGAAATTACTATAAAATCGACCCGACTCACAACTTTTTTCTAAATACTTTATTTTCAATTTTTCTATGATAAACATTGCATTGTGAATGCAAAAAAGTAAAAATTTAAATAACTTGCCATAGTAATTTCCTCTTTAGCGATTGTCAAATATCTGGAAAGGTATTTCTTTCGCGTGTGGGGGTAGTAATATCCTCACATTGATGAAATTAACGCTGGCTATACAGCGTGTAAGAAGTATTTGATAAATTCGACACTTCTCGTAACGACTCCGTAGCTCAGTGGTTAGAGCAGTCGCCCGGATAGCGAAAGGTCGTGGGTTCGAGTCCCATCGGAGCTGGTTGTGAGTCGGGTCGATTTTTTCTAAATACTTTATTTTCAATTTTTCTATGATAAACATTGCATTGTGAATGCAAAAAAGTAAAAATTTAAATAACTTGCCATAGTAATTTCCTCTTTAGCGATTGTCAAATATCTGGAAAGGTATTTCTTTCGCGTGTGGGGGTAGTAATATCCTCACATTGATGAAATTAACGCTGGCTATACAGCGTGTAAGAAGTATTTGATAAATTCGACACTTCTCGTAACGACTCCGTAGCTCAGTGGTTAGAGCAGTCGCCCGGATAGCGAAAGGTCGTGGGTTCGAGTCCCATCGGAGCTGGTTGTGAGTCGGGTCGATTTTTTCTAAATACTTTATTTTCAATTTGTCACAAGTTGTTTTTCAGGATAGGTATAAATAGTAAGAGTAGCGACTTAGGTACATTCCGATCAAAAGTATGCGGCCTTTATTTGTTTCTTACGCTACTTCAGGATAAAAAAAAATATGACAAATGAACGGATAATTTAAGAAGAGACTGGATAATTTTCATAAGAAACTCGGTAAATCTCAGTTGACACTGCCACCGACTAAAGAAAAATTATGAAAAGTAATAATTGTGTAAAGTTATGAATAAAATGTTAAGTGCCTATTTCACAATGTCCGATTATACTTTCCAGTTTACTTGACAGTTTTGTATGGCCTATCTGTCAAGTAACAGTTGATCAGAACTTACTTAGACATTTTAAAACAGACCCTAAATCTACCTAGGTACCTATTGACTACATAATTATTTTGTAAATGCTTTGCTTCTGTTAAAGCTGATGAGTATTTTTCGCCCGTTTTTCTTGTCAGTTAAAAGACGTAACGTAGGAAAAAAAAATGTTTTACTATTCATAGGGTGTTATTGTTGACCGAAGATTCATAAGCATTATTTTTGTTTAATCAATGTGAATAAAAATTTTGAAATGCATAAAATTTTTTTTTTTTATTTCAGTATCTTTAGGTTTGTGCATTTCAGTATTTTTGTAGGTTAAATGTATACATACGATCTAACATCTTTCACGGATAAGTTGCGGGAAAAAGTTAGTTATAAATTTTTATACATTTATATTCTATTCAACCCCACCTACCCTCCTCCTAATAAGGTAACATAAGTGACCAATACCCTTAGTATGCAAAACTGTCGTAATGGTAATCGAATAGTAAACTATACCGTCATTCAAAAGTTGTAAAAGTATTGCTATAGGAAAAATGTGATAGTAAAAAACCACGAGCCCTATAAGTAGCTTTCAGGCGGGATTCGAACCCGCGCCTCCAGGAATCCGGCCCGATGCTCTGACCAACTAAGCTACCGAAAGGCTTACACGACTCGTCGAATTTTGCTATCACTTGTTACGCTGTAGGCCAGCGTTGCTTCATCAATGCGAGGAAACCCTCGCATCCGATAGAAACATTTTTACAAATGTTTAACAGTCGATTAAGATGAAACAGCCATTAAATCGAGATTTTAAATTATTTTTATGCATTCACAATGCAATTTTTTAAGTATAGCAAAAATGTGATAGTAAAAAAGCTACTTATAGGGCTCGTGGTTTTTTACTATCACATTTTTCCTATACTTAAAAAATTGCATTGTGAATGCATAAAAATAATTTAAAATCTCAAAAAGTATTGCTGTCAAAAATATGTATAGAATTTTAGATCTATCTAGACGACCGGAAGAGGTGCTACTCTGGTTTTCATACAAAATAATACGTTCACGATAACGGTTACCTTAACGACAGTATTTCGTTCTAGGGCTAGGAATATCTAACACGGTACATAGATTAATAACTCTTCGCTTCGCTTACGCACACGGTAGAAGTTACGGGAAAAGTTGAATTATAATTTTTATATCTTTTTATCTTACTAACGGATCCTTGCGGTTTTACCCGCGTGGTACCCGTTCCCGTGGGAATATCGGAACAAAATTTAGCCTATGTCACTCGAGAAGAATGTAGCTTTCTAATGGTCAAAGGGTTTTCTAAATCGGTCCTGTTTCGGATCCTATTCGATGCAAACAAACAATTAAATCTTTCCTCTTTATAATATTAGTAAAGATATAACCCCGCCTACCCACCTTTTTCTCCCTAATAAGCCTAATAAGGTAACAGAAGTGACCAGACGTGACTCAGCTAACTACGATACAACAATGTCAAAACAAATGGATTTTCGTTTCGTCCACCGATATTATTTCCGCAGTTTTCTGTGCGTATCACGTATCAGGCTCATACATAACACCGTAAAGACAAAGCGGCAATCCCACCTTAATTAACGACCTTACCGTCTTGTCAATAAGGTTGATGTTCCCTTGTTTTGTGAAGGTATCAGTTCGATCCGGCATTTCGTCTTCCCATCACGTCCCGGGTTCGACTCCCGGTTCTGTATTATTTTTATCCGCCTTTTGTACTTATTGCGGCGTGTTGTGTGACAGTGTCGGCATTATTAAACGTCTTCTTTGCTCATTTAGGGAGGTAACGTTATTTATTAACTTTATTAAGTTAACTTGTGTATGAAACTACGGGTTATTATAGGTACTGTGAATTGAATAAATACATTATTTCTTACAATCACACCAACTATTATCTAAAACCATGTAAATTTCATTAAGAAACTGTAAGTATCATTGAAAATACCCAGACAAATAGACATGTTCATGCACACAAATATTTGTCTTGACCGGGAATCGAACCTGAGACCTCTAACGCAATACTCGCAGAAGGCGAAGCAAAGGTATCTGTACCTCTATGCCAAATTGGTCGTCGAATTATACTACGGAAAGTGAATAATTAAGAATATCAAATTATTGAACAGATACAGTGTGAGTTCCAGAAAATACGAGTAAATAAAGCAAAGTTCTACGTGTGAGTTCTTAGAAAGATATAACATCCACGTAAAGAAAAAACAAATTAAAAAGACTAAATTTGTAAATTGAAAATGTATTTTAAGAAACAAAGCATAAAGTCAATTTGGTTTACGTAAACAAACCTTCAATTGGTTTTTCAAGCCTGTGCTGGGAGCGAACTTATCGAGAAAATTGCAAAACAGCAATAGATTTCTTTGGAAGTACCCAAAAAGACATCAAAGAAAACTAAATTGGAAATTTCTTAAACGCGAAACTTTAAATTATTCCCCATTAATCTGCTGCCACGTTATCGGCGAACAGTCATAAATTCTACTAATCCAATAGCACCTGAAACCCCATCGTTTCCCCTTCCAACTTCCTAACGATGTAAAAACATAAAAAAAGGAATCTTTTTTAGCACTCGATAAGCGTTATGGGCTAAGCAGCTGCCACTTTAACAAATTATTGGGAGATTTTCGCGAAAAAAGTTGTCACCCCAAAAAAGAGGGTAAACGTCGTATTTGATAGCTTGATTTTCGTGGGGCGTACGGAGAATGTTAAATTACTAGAGAAATGAAAGATAATAGGCACCCCCCTCTTAACGGCCCGAAGTTCCCACTTTACATGAAGGGAAAAAAGTTTATATCCCAAAAGATTCTGAGATTCAACCCCAAAGGCGATGCAAAGTTCCGAGACTCTTTATTTATTCATGGTTTTTGCTATAAACGATTTAGTTATGTTCAGCTTTTCTCGCTGTGGAAATTCCATCTTTAATTTCTTATGGAAATTTTAACTTTTGCATTGTTTTAAACTTGTAAGCAGTATAGCATGAGCTTCACGGTTCACTGCAAGTTCTAAATTCAATTAATTTTAATCTATCTCATAGTCACAAGGAAAGGATATCATAGAATATGTAAAAGAAAACAAATTCAATTGAAATTGAACAATTTATTGTGAACTAATACGAACGCATAGTAAAATTTTGGATATATATATTTATAATATTAATCGTATAATAACAGAACATCGACAATATAAAGCGATAACCGAGTCACCAACATTTCATAAAGCCATAATGATTGCAATCGAGTGTTAGTTGTATGTACAAACGGACAGGCCTATCGAAATAGTGAACGTTTTATAGTCACAATATCAAAATATTAAAGCTATGTAACACATGGCCAATGAGACAACAGTCTTAGTACTAAAACGAGTTTTAGTCAATAATAAATTACATAAACTATCATCACAATCCTTTTCTGAAATTAAAGTTGGTAGTCTTAACGAAAAACTAATTATACAAGTTACCTATGCTATTTGTTTTTCCAAAAAAATACTGTGATGATACTGAATAACTCCAGTCAATGAGGTTAGTGAAATTTAGATAGTTCATAGAAAATATAGAGCTATTCATCGATATGGCGCAGACAGAGCAGGGAAGACGGAGGAAGACTCTTCTTCTTTATTTTGGGGTTTCTCTTAAAAAGCTACAACAACATCTTCGCTGATGATACACTCTTACAAAATAAAAGAAAGAGCTCTTCTTTCCTGATAGTATAAAAGTACAAAATGAGCAAGAGTTATAGAATAACACAATTGCTTCGAGGTTCGTTGCATAACACTTTCGGTATTTACATAACTGGTACGTTTATCTAATATGACTAAGTTACACTAAAATATTTAGAGCACAGAAACTAGAAGCCTTTCTTTAGGTTTAGAAAAATACAGTGGTAACCCCATTGGATAAGTGCCAAAGCTATAAATACGAGTATATCTAGAGTACAAAAACAGTCTCCAGATTAAATTCGGTAACGTAGCTTAATGATACGTAAACATTACTTAAAACTTTACATAGAGCAAAAACTTCTTTCTGATATAACATGTTGTGTTAAAAGTCGCTAATTTCAGGATCTGTATCTGCGTATTTACACGTGAAAGGGTTTCTTAACCAAGAACAGAAAGAACGGTCACTGTGTTGTTTGTATTTGGCGGTCGTGTGTTTCTTTGCGTGGGCTCTCGCCACTGCTGCTCTTCTAGTCGGATATGAGTCTAAAGACGATGCATCAGAATCTCTAGGAACAGAGTCGTATCCTGATTCAGCACGACGAGAAGTCGCCGCTGGGCTGTGTTTCCCAGTCCGAGGGGTAGACTCATGACCGCTATCATAACCATCAGGCTTGGAACTCGCTACGACTCTTGCTATACCCCTGTCTCCTTTTTCATTTTTTTCCATTCGCGGTTCAATGGTTACCACAGGTGGTTTAACTTCTAGATGTAAATTGGATTTAAGTTCCCGAAAAGTAGTGGCAGATGGCGCTCCACTACCGGGCATTCTTCTTTCTTCCCGTAAATTTGGGTCAGATGCACCATCAGGATGTCTTAATGATGCTATTCTTGCATCTGTGATGTCGTTTCCCCTGTACCTCTCAAATGGACCATAGCAATCGTTATGAGTTACTTCTAAATCTTGATATGTACAATCCCCTACTGCACTTCCTGGCCTAGACATAGACCTCCTACAGCTATCACATATTTTGTCGCTAGGCCTGTAAGCAGGCTCACTGTAAACGGAGCCATCTCCATGGTATTCTTCAGTATCACGAACATTAGATAATGACAATGACTGAAATTGTGGAGCAATCGTTCTAGATATTGGTGAGTCATTGTTGTCCAACATTCGACGCGAACCATACAATTCCGCTAAACCTATAATTTCATCAATTCGCGATCTAGATGATTGCAAGCTTTGATGAGGATTCATATCGCCAATCGGCTCGCAGCTAAAGTTTTCAACATAAAAGCCCATTGTTTGTCTAAGATATGCTTCATTTCTGATTTGTCTTTCAACTTCACTATACAATGATAATGTATCTGTAAACGTTGATGCGACTGTCAAATTTTCTTGACTAAGAATTCTAAGTGGGTGATCATCATCCTCTTGGTCAACCTCTGGTAAAGGATTTTCTGAAAAACCCATACAAAATGCTATATCTTCCTCTGTAACTTGAAGACAAGAGTCTTGCATAGGAACTGGTTCTAACAGCTCTTCTACTTCAATAATTTCTAAAATTTCATCATCGTCATCCACTGGCCCTTTACTCATTCCATGTGGGTCTATATCTCTGCTATGATTTGAAACTATTTCATCATCCATTCTTAACCTCTCTTTGTATTTACTATCTAAGCTCTCCATTGACACTTCTCTACTATTTAGACTACTGGGTTGCATTATTGGCAATGCTGGGGGAATTTCAGCGGATTCTTCGCTGTCATCGTCCTCCTCAGGCTCAGTTTTTGCTGCAGGTTTAGAAATACTTGCTCTCCTAGATGCACTTTGGTCATGAGAAGGTGGACCAATGGTCTCTTCTTCAATGGACATTCCTTTGGAGCCGGCTTTAAGGCCAGTTCTTATAGTGGATTCTTCTACATGTATTCGTCTTACTGAGTCACGCATAATAGGTTCTAATCTCAATGCTGCGATTTCTTCCTCTGTCATTCGTAAAACAGGTTCTTTATGAGAGGTTGCTGCCTTATGGCTGGGTGAATTGTGTCTCGATCTGTGGATTTGGGATGTTTGGTTTTCAACCCATTTTCGAATCATATTTTTCTTATGACTATCCATGTAACCATAGCCAATACTCTCATTTCCTTGACCACCAAGTACACCGATTTGAAGAGGCATAGGATTTAGCTGAACAGTAGAGGGGTCAAACTGTAACGAATGTTTAGGTTCTTGCATTGGACCATCAATCCAAGTCTCCCGTTTTTTGCACTGCGGTTCCTTTATTATGTGTCGAGCTTCAACTAATTTGGATTTGGATATCCTTGGCCCATCAATCCATTGTTCGTCGCTTTTGCCCTCTTCAGAATATTGTTTCTGACATGCTTTTTTAACAGGCGTTGATTTAGAAGTAATAGAATGTACTGGCGATGCTTTTGGTGTGTTTGCGCTTGGCACTGCCGTTTTTAAAGGTGATCCTTTCGGAGAAGCATGTGGCTTATGTACAGGACTTTTTTCTTCAACTACTTTTGACAGTGATGATTTATGTCTTTGTTCAGCCGCAGAACCTCTTAATGCTTTGCTCAATACGCATCTGTTATCACCCGAGTTGATGTGTGGTATGTAAACTGGAGGATGTTCGCCGTCGGTAGCATCATCTAACGGTCCGACATATATAACAGTATCAGCAGATAAGTCACTACTGGATGGATCTGGCTCGCTGCTGCTTGGTTTAGATGCATCTTCACCTGAACTTCCCCCTGATCCCGCATTATTATTAGAAGAATATTTTACTTTCCTTCGTCTAAGTCTGTGTATCCTTGATGCCAATTGTAAGGTAGTTAATGTGTCTGAATAATTCTGTACATTTGGCGACACATGCACGATCATTGCTGTATGGCATGTAAGCGATCCAAGACATTCTTTCAGGACATGTGTAAGATTGTGATCCCGGTACGGTAAGTGCCTCTGACCGTTAAATATAGCTAGCAGAATGTTTCCTAATCCGGATAATGGAATCCCACCGTTAGTTTTTCCTCGTTCGGAGTTTCCCAGGTCTATAAGGTGTAAGCGGCTACGCCCTCCGGCAACTGTGGAGAAAACAGATACCGGTTAATCGGTTTATCGGTGTTGGCATGTTCAGCTTAAAAGTCTAAATAATATACCTCCCGTATAAAATATTTTAGCTCGACTTCAAAGTCTTTGGTACGTAAAAGTAATCCTTATTTTTCTTTAAAACTTATCGAAAGCGCAATAAACCGCTGTAACTATTTTAAACTACGTCCTAGTATCATGCAGTTCACAAACTTCGTCGACGTAGGGTTCGTACACCTTTTTTATCTTTTTAGTTCATTTCCTTGGTAAACTTTGCACTTATTAAAACTAAGTAGAGAGCGGAATAGGGATGTAAAAAAAATGATTTATGATTCAAAATGTAAAAGGAAATCTTAAAGACTTAAAGCTTTATCGGTAGAGTTAGTACAAAATAAAAGTACTGTAGATACTTTAATTCAAACAAAAACGCAGATTAAGTTGTGAATGATTTTTCTTAAAAAAGAGCTTTACTTAGGCTGGTTTCATAGCTCGTCGGCTCATACAGGCCGTCACACGTAAGGCGCTAGAACATCGTGACGCGTACGGGACTCCTGCATAGCTGTCAAATCAGCCTTAGTTGGTCAAAGTTGCAATGATTGCAAATCTAGTAATTTTTACAAAGTTACAATCCTATTCGAATTCACAAATAATAGGCCAAGGTGGACCGACGATCTGGTCAAGGTCGCGGGAAGCCGCTGGATGCGGGCCGCACAGGACCGATCGTTGTGGAGATCCTTGGTAGAGGAATATGCCCAGCAGTGGGCGTCGTACGGCTGAAATGATGATGATGATGAAGCCAAGTTTCTCCAACTTACCGGCACCCTTCCCTCCAACGCTGTACTGGTAGACGTGTAGCGTGTACAGCAGGTGGCTGTCCTTCCCCTCCTCCCTTCCCCCGCGCGTCGCCAGCGCCGCATCCAGATAAAACGCAGCCTTCTCCGGGCTGTGCACGCGCAACTCCGCTTGGTTTTGCAAGTGCGTTCCGAATAGTGGGTCGTCGCGCAAGTAGACCCCGGGGGATTGCTCTGAGTCTGGTGGACAAAAAGTTACTATTTAGTTCTGGTTTTTGTAAAGGCTTTTCGTGGATATAAATACTTAAGGTTTTTATTTCATGACTTTATATTTGAATTTCTACGTAAATCTTCTTTTCATTCATCTTTATCTACTTGAATAATGTGATATTGTCCCTGATTCACAATCGTTCGGAAAGGCTATCGGATTCGAAATCTGTTTTTTGTCTTCGGCTATTTTTGAGGTGACGACATTCCGCTATTGATAACGTTTCCGACGGTCTGTGAAAAAAGGAGCTGGTTGGTGACGATCCACAGATGCAGCCGCTGCTCGCGATGTCTCGGAGTACCTTGTCACGATAAGGCGCATTATCATCGAGTGGCATATTTGATAGGCTCTTCTCACCATTCTGATACGGCGCCAACAAGTCCCTGATTTGATTTGTGTTAGTACACAGCTTAACAGCCAAATCCCTGACAGAGAAGCGCGTGCCGCACTTGTGTCGCTGCTCCGCGATGTCTCGGAACCACCAAGATATGGCGCATTATCACCAAACGTCATACAACATATAAGGTCCTTCTTAAATAGTACACATAATTTTAAGGGGGCAATGTACTCATGCATACAAACAACTTTTACTAAGGAACCAACATTGTAATCGCGAAAAAAAAATCAGCTGTTCCATACATTTTGATCTATTCGATTTAAAAATTTCTATGGAACAGCTGTTTTTTTTTTCGGGTTTCAATGTTGGTGCCATAGTAAAAGTTGTTTATATGCGTGAGTACATTGACCCCTTAAAATTATATGCACTATTTAAGAAGGACCTTATATGGTTTCGTCGCGGAATAGCCACGATATGGCGGTACGTATTACGACCTAGTGTTTTGTGAGATATAGTTCTCCCCTTACCGATTTGATAAGGCGCCAGCAGGTCTCTGATCTGGTTGGTGTTGGTGCACAGCTCGACAGCCGACACCCTGACAGGGAACCGCGTGCCGCATTTGTGTCGCTGCTCCGCGATGCCTCGGAACAGCCACTATATGGCGTATTATCACCGAACGTCATACAACATGTAGTTCCGCCGTGGAATAGCCGCAATATAGCGTATGCATTATGACCTAGTGTGTTCTCCCCTCACCGTTTTGATAAGGCGCCAGCAGGTCTCTGATCTGGTTGGTGTTGGTGCACAGCTCGACAGCCCACACCCTGACAGGAAACCTCGTGCCGCACTTGTGTCGCTGCTCCGCGATGTCTCGGAACCACCAAGATATGGCGCATTATCACCGAACGGCATACAACATGTAGTTCCGCCGTGGAATAGCCACAATATGGCGTACGCATTATGAATGACCCAGTGTGTTTAGTTTTGGCCTCATCGTTTTGATAAGGCGCCAACAGGTCCCTGATCTGGTTGGTGTTGGTGCACAGCTCGACAGCCGACACCCTGACAGAGAAGCGCGTGCCGCACTTGTGTCGCTGCTCCGCGATGTCTCGGAACCACCAAGATATGGCGCATTATCACCAAACGTCATATAGCATGTAGTTCTGCCGTGGAATAGCCACAATATGGCGTACGCATTATGACCTAGTGTGTTTAGTTCTCCCCTCACCGTTTTGATAAGGCGCCAACAGGTCCCTGATTTGATTTGTGTTGGTGCACAGCTCGACGGCCGATACCCTGACAGAGAACCGCGTGCCGCACTTGTGTCGCTGCTCCGCGATGCCTCGGAACAGCCACGATATAGCGCAAGGGATGGCGCCCAAAGTCGCCGTGGAGTCCGGTCGCCCCAGCATTGTATAGGATTTACCTGAAAAGAAAGAAATTATTATGAAGGAAGGTCATTCGAGTAAAATTAGTTTTAGTATAACGGAGAGGATTTTAGAGCGGTTTTCATTAAAAAAAAAATTGGACACCAACTATGGAATATCTATCATACATACCTAACTCCAATACCAAACTTTAGTAGGTAGCTTGAGCACTAGTGTTATGGAAATTGGAAACAACGACGGGTATTAGTTCGATACACCATACCAATTGTATATAGTGTACCGAACTATTTGACCACTTTGGATGGCACCGTATATATGACGCTGACTGTACCACATGCTCACAGACCAGAGGAAATATTGAAAAGTTCGGTTTCAATATTTACCCGATCTGGAATGAACCCGGTACCTCCAGAGATAGCGGCACCTTGAAAACCGGTGCGTACACCACTCGGCCACGGAGGCCGTCAAACAGAGTGATGCCAGAGAAAGGTTTATAATGTACAGTCAAACCAACCGAATCGTGACCCACCATAGGTTCATTTTCTAATAGATATTAAAATATAACGAGGTCGAAGCTTGTTAACGTTGACACTGACCTTATAGTTTGACGCTTACAAACAAATCATTAGCAAAATGGTTGATTCAATTCGTTCGACTGTACCTATACTACATCTACATTGAACCCACGCGATGCCAGTGTAGGTTGCTGGTTAACAATATTCTCGGGATTTTGAGTTTCTTTGGTTTGGCTTTCAATTATATTTTTCATCTAAGAAATGGGCGACACTATTATAGTACAAATAGAAAGTATTTTTCCCAAAGGATAAATTATTTTTCACTTCTCATGCTCGTAAAGTTCGTCTTTATGTTGGGTATAGGCTGCATAAAATCGCTTTTTAAACTCTAGTGCATAAAGTAAAATCTTCGTCTAAGTCTCAGACTCTAAGACAAAGGTCGTCAGCTTAACAGTCACACACGCAATTAAACTTCGTTAAATAAACTTGTAATTTCATTCTGTTTCTTCAATTTTGTACATAATCCATGTTAAATTACTTAATTAATAAAACTAGGCAAAATTAATGAGTTTTCCAAGAAATATGTATTTCAAGAGAATTATGGACTACGACATAACGCTTAAGTCACTGTGCTGCCAATGCCACGCATAAAAAAAGATAAAGAAATTCTTCCCGCCAATATGGCGAAGTCTTTATTTTTTCTTTTTTGCAATATTGTTATTTATTTCCCTCACACTCTAAGTGAAAAGCAGAGTGTATAACTTGTACATAAAACCCATTTTACCCTGGAATTGAATATCAACCCTCGCCTACGGCTCGGGTGGATATATACGTCTCGGGTAAAAGGTACGTTTTATGCACTTGTTGTACAATCTACTATTATTTTAGTTTATTTAGTACGTCAAAATATTGATCTACTTTTAACTATCCACTAATACGACATAAGTGTCGAAACCCACTAGGTGAAATTATGACTTGGATGGAAAACCAGCATTGTGCTATAAAACCAGCTCATAAACTGTTTTAAGGCTAATACCTATATATTTTGCTCAACTCCAGGCTATATTAATGCCAAAGCTAGATTAAATGTAAATCCACACTGGTTATTACACCTCGCGATAGTTTCCGAGGTAAGAATCCGGTTATAATTAAAACTTGGTTTAAATTATTCAGCCGGTTAGCTCAGCGACGTGTGAAGTAAGGCTGACGTCCACTGAAAGCCGAGGCGAACGCGAACTGATGCTATAGATATTTGTTGAAATTTATAAAAAAAATATATCGATTGTAATACAAAAGTGTGTATTTCATATAATCGTCTTCATCTTCATTTAAGAGTCACGCTCTTGTTTGTGTAGCTTCCTCCATTCATATTTGTTCAAATTCAGTTACTTGGCTTCTTTATGGGACACGAATTTCACCTTCTCTTTGATCTGTTCCATGTAGGCTAGTCTTGGGTTTTCTCTTCGTCCATTTCGTACATATTAAAATAATGATTGCGTTCTGATTCAAATTAAATTGAAATACTTAGTTCATACTTCCAAAGTTCCAAGTAAATAATTAGCAAGGACCACAACATTACGTTGCTAGAGGCAAAGAATACTGTAATATTACTACGTACTAAAGGTTAGCCTTTTAGCCTTGTTGACTTTCATTTTATTCTTATCGAAAACTTTTTTTTATCCACGACGGGGTAGCTCTTAGCCTTCATCACATCTGATGTTAAGTGGTGATAAGGCTGAAGGTGGAAGCGAACAACTCCCGGAATCCTCAATCACTGAGAAACATCAGTGTTAAGGCGTCAGACTTAGATAAGATGGTGGTAGCTAGCCAGGCGGACTAAGAACAAGTCCTACCATCAACCAAATCGAATACAATATGTACCCCCACTGGGAATCGAACCCGGGACCTCTGGGTCTGAAATCGGTGGTGTGAACCACTAGACCACAGACTTAGGTGGTTAAAACTAATTTCACTGTCGATATTGTAAATGTATTATTTCTAGTTAAACCACAATTACTAACGCAAACGTTTACTTTACAAGGACCTATCCTGCCGAGTGCCCAAGCTACTTAAAAGGTTTACATCGCCTTACAGCTAGTAGTGGCGTACCAGCGCCTACTCTTTGTTCCGCTCAGTTCGGTTTTAGCAGGATTTTGGTCGCTTCCCTCGAAGTTTCAACTGCAAGGCTTTCATTCAATTTGCATTTAAAGTCATAATCCCGGGTAGGGGTAACCGCTACTGTCTGTAGTATATTCCGTCGAGAAGTTATTACGTTGGAAAGAAGCTGGGATTTAAAATAAACATATTTTTTAATAAAAAATTTATGTGCAGATCTTAAGTTTTAAGCGCGCACTATTCATTGAAATAAAACAATCTTTAATGATATCAACGCGCATTATAAATTAAATACTTAAAATATATTAATTATACTTAAATACTGGTATTACTTACTGGATTTTCGCTTGTCTTGAAAATGTACCGAAACGGCGAGAAGATACTGAAAAACAGTGGTCGCGAGTGTACTATTTACTTTCATCGACTAACTTTGCGTTTAACTTTTACTTTATTTATTATCATTAACAAAAAAAATATTACTATGCACTTTATTGACGCAGCTCCATTATTTTGAGAAGGTCGCTTGATGATTATTGTATTTTCTACGCGTTTTTGAATCTATGGTTAATCTTCACAAGAAATAGATAAAGCTTGGTGACTATGATCAAAAGCGCAACTAAGTATAGTGAGCTTAATAAGTGCCGAAAAAACTAGCCTTGAAGTTATTAGAAAACCGTGCAAAAACTAATAAAGCTAACTTCAATCTTGGTTTCAAAAGTCACAACACCACACAAAAACAACGTAAAATGTCAAGACAAGTCTCTCACGTGTTCGTTATTAAAGTTTGGTGGTAATGAAAATGCAAAGCCCCGCTGTTTGCCGCAGCTTCCTATTTATCAAACTTTCAATTAAGTGCTCGACTCTTTCCATTCCTATGCAAATGCGACTCTCAGTGCTGCTCCTTGCTGCTTGCGGAGTTCAGAAGTCGCGACGATTGGTTTTTAAGATATTTTGTTTGTGTAAATAACGAAGATGTATTTACAGGGTTATTTTTAGCCAGTACTCAAACTTTAATATGTTGTTCAGACACTGACGTACCTCTATCACCTCTATTATTTACACACTAACTGGCTGTCATAAAATATTTTTGTGCCTATTTGAGAATCGCCATTTTGGCGCTGTAGGCCAAGCTGTAGGCAGATACGAGTGTCCATGTAACTAAAATTTGTGATGTTCTTATGTCGACTGTGGTAACGATTATGTCAAAATTAGTTCTCGGGACACTCGTAGCGGCGCTTCAAATTGCCACTCAAATTAGCTGTCATTTGTATTAAGCCAGCCTTTCCAGTGTGTAATAATAGAGGTCAGTGTGTTCAGACCATGACACTAAACAACTTTTCCGAAAAATATGGGTTCGGAACTGACAAACAAATTCGATCTCCCATACAAACTGACGCAGCCAACTCAACAACTAGTACGGGAGGTTCAAAAATTTTATTCATTTCCGGTTCCATGTTTCTGGGGAAAGTTGTTCAGTTTCATGGTCTGAACAACATATTAAGGTTTGCGTACTGACTAGAAATAACCCTGTATTTATACTTGAGTGTTTATAGAGTTTTTTTTTACAAATGATGATAGCAAGTGACGTCTCTGTGTTGAGATTACAGTTGATTTTACGCACGACAAAATTTAAATCTAAAATTCCAAATACAGAAGAAATTATGTATACCTACCAGCCGTAGGTAGAGAAGAGAACATATTATTTCATATTTTACATTCCTAAGGAAACAGGAATTTCTTGCATAAGACTAATAAGAACTTCGAAGAAAAATGTTACAGTCAGAAGGTCCTAAAAATAGTTATTCAACGGAGTCGAGCCAGACGAGGGACACTAATTAGTAGCCAGTTTATTTACTGGAAGAATGACAGGTAGATCTCATCTTGTTGGTATTAGGTACTTATGACAGTAAAATAATCTGTTTCATAACTAAATCAATGGCCACATTCAGCAGAACTAATCGCTAAGTCATCGATTACGCATCCGATTACTATTTTCGATGGATCTGCTGAACACACTTTTTAGCGTTTGTTTTGTTTTGACATGACGAATAACCAAAATCACTACATTACAGGCTGCCACACACCAAAAACGCACGCAGACGTGCTGCATTGCGTCTGCGTGCGTCATGAGTTGTAATATATGGATTTGTACGCGTAGGTTCACACCAACAGTATTGCAGATGCATTGCGATGCGTTTGCGTGCGAGAGCCGCACGGCAGTCCGTGAGAGACAAACCGAAATGGCCGCGCAACAGCGGAACGGCAACGCCGCACACGCGCTCCGGCATAGTGACGTTGTATTCTATAGGATTTCTCAATTGAGGACACACCGCGGTGACGTTATTATACGTCTGCGTGCAGCTGCGACGCTGACTGCGGCACGTCAGTTGTCAATATTTACAAATTGTCATCATGGATTTTAAAATACGCGAAAAATTAATTAATATAGTACGCAGATACAAATGTATGTACGATCCACAAGATAAAAACTCTCTTTTGTGGGATAGAATAGAAACGGAATTACGAATTGAAAGAAAATGACAACCGCGATCCGAAAGCAACACACGGCGTCGCTGACGCACGGGCGGCGTCGCAGATGCACTGCGATGCGTGTTGCTTGCTTTAGGTCGTAGCGTGCTGCAGATGCAACGCATCGTGCTGCTCACGCATCTGGTGTGTGGAAGCCTTACAACAACTTGCAACTAATCGGCTAATCGCTGCTTCTCATCGAAAATGAAAAGCGATGGAAAAGATGGCGTCCGATTGTTGTTAATCGCTGTCAGTCATCGCGTTTTTGTGTGCATTCAGCAGATAATTTGTAATCGATGTGTTCTGCTGAATGAGTCCCAATGTCAAAATCAGTTTTTTTTATCCTCTTCTCTAGGTTGGTGAACAATGGCAAAATCATGTGCCTTGCATCTGAACACAAGCTGAGATGAAGCCGTTTCAGTAAAAACTGTAATCTGCCCCGTTATTCACAAACCATCGAAAACGTTCCCAACAAAACGGGAAATATACATTGTTACTGTCACTCACTTTAGAATAGACAAAAACAAATTACAGAAATCTAATCCGATTCCCTTTTGGTGAAAAGGAAAGGTTTGTGAATCAGGGGGCTGGTGATTTTTTTTTTAAATAATATTTACTTATTATTTTAAGTGTTAAAATATAGATATTGGCTAAACTGCCCGTAATTGGATAAATTCGACGCTTCTCATAGCGTCTCCGTAGCTCAGTGGTTGAGTATTCGCCCAGTGAAAGGTCGTGGGTTCGAGTCTCATCGAAGCTAGTTGTGAGACGGGTAGATTTTTTCTAAAACTTCAATTTCAATATGTACTTATGTTCTTTTGCAGGAAATTAGTACTTATTGTGAATGCTGAACTTGTAATTTCCTTCAAGACAAAATCATTCGGATCCTAAACAAACCCATTAGCAACTGCTTAGTGGCTGCGAACGGAGTAAACTTGCTCGAATCGGATCCCGCAGGAAGCCGACTAATCCCGAAGATCGAGATAATACCTTTCCCCCAACAATACTGTAATATTGCTTCATTATTCCTATTAATTCGTACAAATTAAGCTTAATCTCCGCTTTGTGGATTACTGAGTTATTCGCTGTCGTTCATCGATTGTAGAACTCCTTGAATATCGAGAAGGGAAAGACAAGGGAATGGAGTCAACAGAAACATTTGAATAAATAAAAACACAAAAATAAACCGTGAAATTTTAGTGGTTGATTTACCGAAAATTACTTGAACTACTTATCGATACAAACAACTTTTACTATAGGAACAACTCTGATATCGCGAAAAAAAATCAGCTGGTCCTTACTAATTTTCAAATCAACTCGATTGAAATGTATGTAACAGCTGATTTTTTTTTCACGCTTTCAGAGTTGTTCCTATAGTAAAAGTTGTTTGTCTTGACGAGTACTTCAAGTACTTTTCGGGAAATCAACCACTAAAATTTCACGTTGTATTTAGGACAATTTAAACAACACTACTTTATCCAAAGCTAAGCGAAATTTGCCGGGACCAACGGCTTAACGTGTCTTCCGAAGCACGAAGGCGTTCGGGATGAAAATTTTTTGGTCACCCCTTCCGTGACCGACCATTGCGAAAGTTGCTTAACCTCAACGATTGCAGCCAGAGCGCAGTAACCACTTCGCCACGGGCTCCTCTATAGTTTTATAGTGAATGCACAACAGTTTAACTGCCCCATTCTGAAGCACTGGGCAGGTCTGGTAAAAGGGGTCCGGTCCTAGGCAGTGCTTCCGCGTGCTCCTACTAATTACTCCTACTGATAGGAGCACCGGGATAACTATGTCCTGATGCTTCTAAACTGCTAAAAAATAAATAAATTGTGAAATGTCAAGTATGAGCAATGAGCATTTAAGACATTATAAAAGAGGAATTGCTCATTAGTATACTGTGATTCAAGTATACTTAGGTGAATACAGTTATCTACAAAACAATAAGAGTCACGACTTCATAAAGTTTTAAGATATAAAACCCCCTTTTGTTTGTTGATCAGTATTTACTTATTATTTATGGTGAAATCCTCTTCATTTAAAACAAATGAATAATTATAAAAAAAAATGTTTAGTATTTGCTAAAAAAATATTTCTTTTACTTTTTGCTTCAAAAATATTTTTGTTTGACTGTACAATATGTTATGTGATAGGAGCAGGAGGAAATTAAATATAGGATATTACATTATTCCCCTTTGTTTTTATGTTCAGTAGGAGCATTAGGACATGGGTGTCCTGGTGCTCCTATCGTAGGAGTAATTAGTAGGAGCACGCGGAAGCACTGGTCCTGGGGGGGCTACCGGCTAAAAAATATGGATATGGGCTTCACTTGACATTTGAAGCCCATATTATGCCCATATAACAGCAAAATTTGGGCTTCAAATGTCAAATGAATCCCATGTCCATATCCATATGTTTAGCCGGTACTGGACTATTCGGTGTTTTAAGTGCGTCGGTCTCTTTCTTTTTTCATTTTAATTTTACGTGTTTGATTTGTTTCTCTTACTAACATACCTAGTTTATAAGTACATTTGTTACTAACAAAAAAAACAACGGGTTGCACTCCGGGAGTGCCGGCAGAAGTGAAAAAGGCTCCCTAGACTTTTCATAAAAAAAAGGAATTTGACAAAATAAAGAAAACAATACGGACTGGATTTGAACCGAGGTCTTCTGGCTATTGAAGCCAGAAGACGTCTGTTCGTTTTCTAACCTGAGCTATTACAACTTTGGAAACAGTGGCGAAATTTGCCTTTGTATGCTAATGACACTGTAACAGATTTTAGATGTCACGTGACCGTCTTACGAATTTTCGATCTGACGGCCACGTGTCCTGACGCGAGTTTAACATTTTTTACCCATCACAAAAAGTGTTCAACGCCGTTAAAGAATTTTTCACTTAAAAACAAATTTAAATAGCATCATATTTTCCCATTTTTCCTATACTTACAAAATTGCATTGTGAATGCATAAAAATAATTTAAAAATCTTAAATAGCTTCTCACCAAGTCCCGCGTGTCCGAAGCAGAAGAGGCAACCGTCCGTCCCGTTGATAACGGCGTGGATGACGTCAGTCAGTGCGCTTGAGCAGATCTCAGTCTGTAACAAACAAGTAAAAAAATTAATCGTGTTTGTTTAAAGATGGGACATACTTCAAGGCCCCGATTCTCAGGCATTCGAACTTTTTCAGTGTGGTAATTCGTATGTCGAACATTTTGTTTGTGGTTTGTATTGAAAAGTTAGAACCATGAAGTTTGACTTAATACTCTGAGGTAACTGGAGCTCTCACCCTGAATAAAAAAGTGTCGCCAGCAAATTTGACATTTATGTATGTAGTGGCTGTCAGCTGTCTCATATGACCATACGTATTTTTTTAAAGTGTAGGTGAGACGGAAGACAGCCACTGTGTTATTTGTGGTATTCAAAAAACTGTTCGTACTGCACTCTCCAGTTACCTCAGTATTAAGTCGAGCTTCATGGTTAGAACGTTTCAAACAAACTATAGTCCCACATGCCATCCCACAAGCTGTCCCACATGTCAACAAATTCATTTTGACAGCTAAATTCGTATACGAACATCTAATTGGTCTGTACCACTCGTAGCGTTCGACCGGTTTTTGATCGAACTTTTTCGATTGTGAAGTTCTGACAATATAAAAACTGTGTTATATTTGAATTTCGAGCTTATAAAAGTGAACTTTTCTAGATTGCCTGACAATCGGCCCCCAGGGGGTGAAAGTACACATAAATACAAACAACTTTTACTATGGGACCAAGTGCCAAATTGCAAAAAAAAAATATCTGTCGGTATTGCATTTTTGTATGAAACAGCAAATTTTTTTTTCGCGATGGAGCACTTGGTCTCAGAAATTCCTTATGAATACTGAAAAAAAAAACATTGTTGTCGTCTGGTAGTTCCTGCTTACACCGATACCAACTTCAAACAGATTAGTATGTTCCAAGGTTAGTTAGAAAAAGTCGCGCATTTTCGTCCTATGAATTGAATGATTCAATTTATTGCACGCCTCGGAGAGGTAGTGCTCTACTCTCAACATGTCAGTGACAACCATTTTTCTGGACTTAAACTGTCTTTATAATAATGCAATAATACAATAATATAAGTACAGAAATATGAAGAACAATAATTATATACCTAAACAGATTGTTTTTTTTTATTTTAACATAACGAGTAGATGCTCTGCTCTGCAAAAGGGACTTCAAATGATCATGTTTGTTTAAAAATAAAGCAAGTGCCAATTTTTTCTGCAAACGCGAGTGTGTTGTCTATTAGCATAAGTGTATATATTCTTTGGTATTAGTAGGGATCGCGTGACACTCAGGAATAGCCTTCCTTTCTATATGTGGAAAAGTTTTTGAGCGAATAGTTTCGAAGATCACCCTTGGCTTACATACCAACTTTTATAAAGTTTTTACAATTTGTTAGATTAGATATTTGTCTATCGCTTCCCAATAGTTTTCAACACTTTGACCATTTCACTAAAAAGAATATTCAGTTTAAATAAATTGCTCATTTAATTTCAACTAATAATCACTTCATTAAATTTAGACCTTTAAAATAATACAATGAACAGGGTTCTCAGACAACACCAAGAACAAGTTAATGAATCAAACAATTATGGACAGTCAGAAATGATGAGTGATAATGGAATTGATTAAGTAAGCCCCCTCGGCTAAGTATTTTCAATTAGCGGACGAAGAGGTCATTAAAATTTTCATTCAAAACAATTTCAGTATTCCCGTGCCAAGTAAACGAAGCTCCGGGCTGGGGTGACCATGAAAATGTTAGCTTTAAAATATTTGCTTTACCGATTCATGGAGGGTTATTCTGAAACCACTGGCCAATTTTTTAAGTTCGACTCAGAATCGGTAAGTGAACAAAATACGTTCACTTACCGATACGTACGTACGACAAAATTTTTGAACTTCCTACTTATACTAAATCGATCACGTGATCAGTATGGTTTGTATGAAAAGTCGAAAAAAAATTTACAAATTTCGACCCATGTTTCTAGGAGAAAGTGGTTCACTTACCGATTCTGAGACGAACTTAAAAGTTTGGCCAGTGGTTTCAAAATAACCCTGTATTAAAAAAAAACGACAAAAGAACGACTCCGTAGCTCAGTGGTTAGAGCAGTCGCCCGGATAGCGAAAGGTCGTGGGTTCGAGTCCCATCGGAGCTGGTTGTGAGACGGGTCGATTTTTTCTAAATACTTCATTTTCCATTTTTCAACCATAAAAATTGCATTGTGAATGCAAAAAAGTAAAAAATTTTAATAACTAAACCTGTATAATTTATGTAGGAATGGAAGTTTCTGATCGTTATTAACGAATGTGCGATGTACGACAGTCATGATTTTTTAATGTGTGTGTAAAAGAGTGAGTAGATGTGCGAGAGAGACGGATGACTGTCTTTGACTGGAACGATAAACGGTGCATGTGCGCGCTCTGCCATTAAAAAATATTGTAAATTGTAAAAATGTGTGTTTATGACGTGTTTCGTTCAAAAAATACAAGTTTATTAGGACATCTTTATGTTTCTGTTAAAAATACCACATGCCACATTTATTTGGGAAGAAAGAATAATACTTGATGCTTTGAAGCCTGTGACATTGTGTCTTTGCCTTCTATTTAAGTTAGTTGTAAGAACCAAATTATCGTAACACAATTTTTATCGGAGCTTATTAGTAATTATTGACCTATGTTCAACAATACTACTAGATAACCGGTTGGAGTGTCGAAAACGGCCGAGAAATAAGCGCGCGCTTTAAAAGGTGCGCTCTTTTTTCATATTATTATCGGTCCCTGACATTTTTGACGTAAAATCGTAACATTTGAAACCTTTTTCACCGTTTCAGAAAAGTCATTCGGTGCCATATTTTTGTTGTGTTTTAGTTCGTGAGCCATCATCTAGCAGTATAAATTTATTGATTGAACGTATTGAGGGTTTATTATTCACGGTTTTTATATTATGTTTTGGTTTTCTAATGTAGAGCTTTATTAAAAATCATGGCGTGTTTGATAGATAATTGGTATAATCATATATAAGCCACCACGCGAACCCAGTTTGGATTGGTGAGTGGAAGAAAATACAAGAAGTTAGAACCAATTACTCAAATGAATGAATGAATGAATTACGAGAATCACGGAAATTAATGCTTAAGTTTATTAGTTTTTTATACCTTTAGAGTTGATTAATCTTCGCAATCGCTGACCCATAATCCTATTGACTGGGGTAGTTACTGCCCAATGAAGTACCAATATTTATTTATTCCTAGAATTTGAAATTGCACGTATCGTAGTCACCCTAGGCTGCGTAATCTCGCCGCCCGCCTAAGTCGCTGTAATTATCTGGAGCCATCGAAAGAAAACACTCGGTCTGAGCGCAAACACCTGAAGCGCAGGATCTCACTAAATTATTCTCGAATAATCCATGGGGTGTTTGAGGAGGAAGTGATGTTACCTTTCAGAGGAGTTTTCTTTGAGGATATGACAAAAACCACAAAAAATTATGAATAGGTACGCCAAACAGAAAGATAGTTACTGAAAAGGCAGAAGTAATATGTTTTAACGGAAATAATGAAAGTGGTCAAGAGTTATACTAATGTGCTGTCGTGCTATTTAAAAACATCAATTGCTAATAAAAAGTTTAACTTAAAAGTCTTGATAAAACTTTAAAACCTATTATTAGAATACTCGTAGATATATAATTTATGTTGCCCATTAGATTTTTTGAAATATGATTAAGTAGCAGATTATGTTTTGAGGTAATATTGAAAAAAAAAAAACATTTCAATGTTTCAAATATGCCTTCTATTCCCAATGTTTTGAAAGGATTTGGAATAAATTATTCGTACACGCCTACAAAATGTAGCTGAAATCCCGGTGGGTGCGTGCCTTTGAGGCTCGATCTGATAAGCTACAGTTCCTGTGGGATCTGATACTGAAGGTTTTGGGGAGTAATACTGATGAATGGCGTAAGTTGTTCGGTGACACTCGACAGGTGAAAGGTGAATTTGTTGTTATATTTAACTAGCGGCCGCCAGCGGTTTCACCCGCGTGGTACCTGTTCCCGTGGGAATACCGGGTTAAAAAGTATCCTATGTTTTAATCCAGGCTATCTACTATCTGTGTGCCAAATTTTAACCAAATCCGTTAAGTAGTTTTTGCTTTAAAGAGTAACAAACATCCATAATACATTCATAAATACATTCATACTCAACTTTTGCATTTATAATATTAGTAGGATTATAATGTTTAATGTTATTTTGTTGATTGTAGTTAAACACTAATTTATGGATTTATTTAGTTCTGATTGTGTTATTTTAGGTTTTCCAAAAACTAAACAAACTAAAACGACTCTAATGCCCGTTTGCACTAAACTCGGGTTGAGCTTGTCCTAGATAAGATACATCTTAGTTTAGGAACAGCCGAAAACAGCCGAGCTAAAATTTTTGTTTGCACTGACAGACTACGTCGTAACTTAGTCATCGCCTTGCTAAGAGAATGATGGCGAGGTAAAGTAGGTCACTGGATATTTTTTTGGTTGAAACTTCTCATTGATTCCTTCGTGAGTTAAAAGGAGACAAAAGCTAAGGCGTTGTCTATTTTATTTGGTAGGGGTAATTCACCGAGAAAAGAAAAAGTCAACTGAGCTCAACTGTCAAGAAAAACATAATACAGTTTTTTTTTAATAAATGATGAATGACGTATGTCACATGTGTTGTGTCTCTATCTACCAATCAAGAATACAAAAGCCACAAGCTTTTCTGTTCCGGTGACAGCGATGACAGAGGAGTCACTTGCAATACGAAATTAGCTGTCAAAATGGACAGTCGTATGAAAACTGTTTTAGTTCCAAAGATAATCACCGGAACAGAAAAGTTTGTCGCACTACTCTTTGCTCACAATGCCACAGACAATAACCACTGATATAGGTATTTCTTAAGCCTTAGGTGCTCGATATTGGGCCCGTAAGTTAAGAATAGCCTAAAGTGCATTTAAGAATGTCCTAAGGTTAGTGCAAAGCAATTTTTTGTTAAGAATGTCTTAAGTTAGCTAGGAAAAGACTTAGGCGACTCTTAAGTTTAGTGCAAACGGGTGTAAATTACATAGGTATTAAAGGATGGTTAATACGCGCGTTAGCTATAAAGTTATTATTCCAATGAACGTCAGTGTTCCCAGAAATCTACGATTACATTCGAAGTTTGATTGTAGTACAAAACTTAAGCAAAGATTACAAAGATTTCAAAAATCTGCATCGCAATAATTTAAGATAGGTAGTAAAAAAAAGTTAAAACAACAACTACTGTGGTATGACAATAGTCGTGCAACATTAATGTTTGTGGACCCCTTTTATCGCCACACAGACGAGACGTCTAGAAACATTATTGGGTGCGACTGATAGATCGGTGCACAGAGCCTGATAATCCTGCTAAGCTGCGAGCCTATTGGCCACCGGTTACCAAAGAGTTATAGCATGGATCACTCCATGAGCAAAGCACTAGATAGGGATTGCGCTTGAATCACATATTGTAACTGTATTTGTGGGCTAAATTTCGACAGCATCAAGTCGACTGTGCGACAAAACACGATTAAGTTTGGCAGTGATGTTGTTTTATTTACACGACTGCCCAAAAAAGGGGTGTATTGTGTTTAGGGTTATTCTTGATATCTTGCTACTTTCTTACTTTAAATCTTAACTTGGAGGAGTTAAGACTTAAAGGAGGTTGATAGTAAATAATAGTATCAGTAGTTTAAATTACTTATTTGTTTGTCATTTCTAATTGGTGAGACATCAATCGTAATCATCATCATGTTCTGCCATACGACGCCCATTGCTGGGCATAGGCCTCCCCAAAGGATCTCCACAATGATCGTTCCTGCGCTGCCCGTATCCAGCGGCTTTGGAATACCAAGCATCGCTCTCTCCATTGCTCGCTGGGGTGATCTAGAGCCTTCTAATGAGACCCATAGTAAAAGATCACGTCTCTCTTCCATATGTCATAGATGGCAATGGCACACTGCTCAAAGACCTGTCTTGACATCAATGCGTTCCTAAAAACAAGAACATAATAGTATGTACTCACTTATGATGAATTACGAGAAACTCTTCTAGACTACCTTCCACAAATTTTCAATTGTTCAGACACATATAATCAGCCAAACGGAGGGTCCGACAACGTCCTTATTTTCAAACAGTGCAACTTAGCGAGACGTTTCCACCCCGCTTGCTAAAGATGTCTCAAGCTGCTGTTTGTTATAATAACTGTGATATTTCTGGTCCAGCGGCTACTAAGCCCCTGTCTACCCGCGTCCGGCCCGCATTGTGTGTCTAAACCCTTCCATTCGCTATGATTTGACGGCCATAATGCTTTGTTTTGTGATCCTCTGTGAATTTACCGCGTTTTAGTGAATGTTGCTTCGCTGTGACTGTTGAATTTTTGGCTCGTATATCATCTTTATTGTCCATGTTATTTTATGATTGTATATTTTGTTGAGTAGGTTAAATGAAAATACAAAAGTGGGTACAGTTTGCAGGGTGCATACCATCAACTCTTATTGCGGTTTTGTTTAGGACCTAAACTGATCTGCTTCGCTTATTCGTACCACGACAGCTTAATATCAATGACAGCGATTCAGTGATCATTCAATGACATTTCACAGCCGCTAAGCTGTCATACTCTTATTTGACTTATGACTCGGCCAAGCTAACATGACACTTGCAGGTTATACCCGTCCCTCTCACTCTCCGGGCATGACAGAATCGAGTGAAAGAGACGGGTAGAAGAAATAAGGACACAAATCGTTCGGTCATTCACATTTAGCAATTCATTTGCGATCCAGTTTTTAGAAGGCATGAAGGTCATAGTACGAAAGAAAGCAATTCGAAGGTCATAGTACGAAAGAAAGCAATTCATTTTAGGAACCTATTCTGCATCGCGCTATTTTTGAATCGCTGTCTTAAAGTTGATGGTACGCACCCAGTTCTGTTTTAGTTACATTCTTGTATGAATTTATTATTTTATATAATCGCTTCGCATCGCTTTCATTCGGAGTTATTTTAGCAAAAAGAGATCTAAACGCAATATGAAGAACACTAATCAAGTAAAAAAAGTAATTTACCCTAAATTTACCTTAAACATTTATACCGACCGCTATGACAGAAATATAAAATAACATGAATTGAAAAGAAAAATTCATGTTTACATTTTGTCGTTTTTACTTTTATATAAGACTTGTACTTACACGATTCAATAGCATCATAAATCGAAGGATACCCCCAATTACAATAAGTCACAATCGAGTGTATTGTGCGAGTCCCGCCAATAAAGCAGGTTTACCAATCACTGCATTGCAAATTGCAGTCAATACCTGGAAGCTAATGGCTCCTGAGGATTAGGGAATCGTGGGGGTTAGGATATTAGGGCTAGGGTTAGGACATTACGGGAAAATTACTACTTGTTATAGATTTCAATGTACGGCGTAGCTTGCAGATTTCTTTTTTACAAACTTTTATTTAACTTGACATGTTAGTTAGTTTGGTAGTTAGTTAGTGGGGGACAAATCTTGCAAGCTAAATTTGACTCACTTCTCAGTGGCCGATTGAGCTGAAACTTTGCATACAGGGTTGGTTTGGATGACAATACAATATTAAAGTCAACAAAAAAGCTTGTCAAAAAAACGAAGATTTTACAAAAATCTTATTATTGTAATCCCGTAACGTGAATAAGATTTGTATGTCTATTAAACTATTTGATTCTTTCTTTAGTTGAAAATTGTTAACTGTTTTAGGTATTAAGCAAAAGTAGTAAGTACTTAATTTAAGTATTCTGTATTGTGAAGGAAAATGACCTCACTATTGACAACATTTCATAAAATTTATCATGTGTTTTTATTTGCTATTTAGAAATAACATTTCAAAAGAGGAGACTCGTATTTTTTCCTTTTCCAAAATTTTTATTTTTAGTCATCGTAAAATTAATTTGAAAACTTAAAAATGAAAACATGTCAATTGTGTATAGGTCAATTTTCAATTTGACGCTTCTGAATAAATAGGAGAGGGAGAAAATCTTGAAAATTGACGAGTTTCTTGCCGGTTCTTCTCGTTACAACGTGCCTCCTGCCTTAGGATTTGCGAACCGATGGCGTAGCTTCATTAATGTTCCTATTATTATGATACGTACTGTTAAACCAGCCTTTTATTAAACGAAATCTATTTTGAAATAAATGTGCTGTAAACATCACAATGTATTATTTGTGTAAATGTGATGCTTTCCCATCAGTCTGTATGTGCTTCTTCTTTCTTTGTCCGTGCCATTATTTCCCATGTCTTTTGGGGTCGGCCCTCCTAGTCTTCCTTCGCCACTCTGGGCGCATCTGTGTCATTTCCGGTTGCAATCCCGTCTTCTTTAGGTCGTGCAATATCTAAAAATACGGTTTAGACTTATCTACTTTTGATCTATTACATTTCAATCCACACGCAGACGTAGTCGCGAGCAACTTAATACTTATACATGTTATATTCACACAATTAATGAATTTATTATAACTTTTAAAAATTTTCTCAACACATGCTCAAAAGAGCAGTAAACATAAAACAAAAATAAACCCAGCATATTGAAGTTTAGCTCAAACAGTTTGTTATCATTAAGTTCACACTCAATAGAAACTGCATTAACAATCATTATGCAACGTGACTTCTACTACAATACGTGCAAATTAATCCCCTCTGGTAATGTACGGTAACAGCGCTGTGTAGAGGATTACACGACATTAACGGGATTTCGGATGCGTTGCTATACGAGCTATTGCTTTATGGCTGTATTAAAGCTAAAGCGCAAGCCACATTGCCAGCTGGCGAGCTAACAAGCCGAGCGATGTTATATTGCACCACTTTTCACACTGCATCAGAGAGTCGCTTGCGTTGTGAATCGAAGTATGAAAAGAGATGAAACGTCATATCGCTGGTCTTAATATGCTGTCTAGACACCAAGCCCACTGACATACGCCGGCGAGGGTCGACGGCTTGGTGTCGGCAGCTTTGTTGCAGAATCTTGTCGGCTACTCATTTGCCCGTCAACGCTCGACCTGTCAGCAACTACCAAAAAAGTTTCTAATTCGTGCCGCCGTTAAAGTTGATCGAGATGTGAAGTCACCGACAAAAAAGTCGACGACTCATGTCGGCGGGTTTGATGTGTAGACTCCATTTAGCTCGCTCGCTGGCAATGTGTATTGCGCTTATAGACGCTCTTCGTAGGTAAGCATATAATTTCAGATTTAAACTCCTTATAGCTGAAATAATCAAGATTTTACGGATTTAAACGAGCAGTTAATATCACAATTTTATTTAAAATGTAAGTTTGTAAAGAAAAAGTGACTAATACGCGTGATAACTTCAGAAATCCATAAACTTTATCACTTAAATATGCAATTAAGCTCTCTATAAAAATATGAGAATCAACTACCTATTTTGTCTGTTTGCCTGTTCTTGCGCAGAGAAATTTCGATTTTTGATTACTTTTGTGTGATTGAAAATGGTGTCACAACCAGCTCGGATGGGACTCGAACCCGCGACCTTTCGCTATCCGGGCGACTGCTCTAACCACTGAGCTACGGAGTCGTTACGAGAAGCGTCGAATTTATCCAATACTTCTTACGCGCTACATACCTAACCAGCGTTAATTTCATTAATGTGAAGATATTACTACCATGAATGAAATACCTTTCCAGATATTTGACAATCGCTAAAGATGAAATTATTGCTATTGCAAGTTATTCAAAATTTCATTTTCAATAATAACAATTCCATTGTGAATGCACAAAAGTAAAAATAGCGGTAGCCGAAACACGAAAACCTGTCGTTATTGTAATACCATACGTCAAAGTGCTGCTGTCAAATATCTATCGAATTTTAGTTTCCTAGACGACCGAAAGAGGCGCTGCTCAGGTTTTTCATACAAAATAATAAGATCACGACAACCTAACCATAACGATAGTTTTCCGTGCTTGCCATACAACAAACAGTCAAGAGTAACTAGTTCATTTAGGTACGAAGCGACAACAGAAAGAATCCAAACTTACTTACTTACTTACTACACTGGCACAGCGACCCGAAGTGGATCTTGGCCTCCGACATTAAAGTGCGCCATTCCTTTCTGTTTTGTGCCAAGTGAGACCAGTCGGGCACTTCCAGCTCTTTCAGGTCTTTGACAACTTCATCTTTCCAGCGGTATCTTGGACGACACACTGGACGTCGTCCAGATGGTTGGCCATGATACGCTCTTTTGGCAGCTCGATCTTCACCCATTCTCTCTACGTGCCCCAGCCAGCGAACATTGTTAAATTTTTCGCCAATCTTATTACTGCAATAGTGTACAGTTATAGCCGTGTATGGAATTTCGATCGTGCAAAGTTCGACAATTAACGCGAAAAAATTCGGAATACGTCCGGAAAGTTTGCGATACCCGAGCGGCGCGCGCGTTTAACAATTTATGACGTGAATTACTCAGAGTCTCTCAGAATTTAAAATACTGCGCTTCTATTTTCAAAATTCAAATTTTAGGAAAGAGTTTCTTTTTTGCATTTTTTTGTGACGGGAACATTGTTTTTATTAGAAAGTTTGAATTATGTTCGGCAAAATTATTAACCCTGGCCTAAGATAGACTTCCGTGCGTCGCGACTGATCGCGGCTGCGATCAGATCATGGCCCGCTATTATTTCTCGGCTGCTTGCGCTCCGCAACGAGTGAGATAGAAGATGGCTTTGGATCAGATACATAAAGAAAAAGACAAAGACAGAGTTATTAGAAGATCCTGCCCTTAACATGGGCCACCGACCACAACCACATGCTACCAAATAAATGCTACCACCGACCTATTTTCTGTAATTTTCATACATTTTATATGAACTCGCCGCATTCGGTGATGCCGGTAGTCCCCACAGGCTACAAAGACTCGTTATCTTTTTCAATTTTTTTATCATAATATAGGTACTATTTACATTCAACTCTTTAGTAGGGGAAACGCGCTCGGCATCAGGCACATTTTCGGTGCATGAAATTTGAAGTCTCGTACCGCCACATACTTGAACGAGGAAATTGTTCCATACGAAAATACTTGCTACATTCATTGGTACATACATACACACATACACATTTCGTTTGTTTTACGGTTCCCTTTATTTGGACGGGTTCGGATGCTGTTGATATAGAAAGCGTAATAATCATGAAATCGATCTAGTATTATAAATAGGAATGTGTGTTTGTTTTTATTTTTAATGTTAGAGGGAAACAAGTGATTTCTTTGTGTTTGATAATATGATAAATTGGTTGTCTACTGCGACATAAAACAGCTGTTCTTTTTGGTCTGGTTCAACAACAACAACAACTCAGCCATGACTTCGCGAAAAACATCAAAATCACTACATAGTATAAAACAAAGTCGCTTTCTCTGTCCCTATGTCCCTTTGTATGCTTAAATCTTTGAAACTACGCAACGGATTTTGATGCGTTTTTTTTTAATAGATAGAGTGATTCAAGAGGAAGGTTTATATGTACTTTTTATCCCGATATTCCCACGGGAACGGGAACCACGCGGGTGAAACCGCGGGCGGCCGCTAGTAGTTTAATAAATACAACAGTATTCAATTCATAAGCATTCATTTTATTTAATCTATCTATATGAATAACAAATTTTTGACTTTGACTTTGAGTAAAACCTATTAACGGTTCGTATTAGAGTACGCGCCACATAACTTGGCACGTGTCTATTTCTGGAACTAAATTATAACATGGGATTAAGCTTATTTTTGACGATCAGCGCCCTCTGACAAATGCCAAGTTATGTGGTACGGTACGGACTCTATTTTGCATGAAAACCTTTCGGTTTTACAAGGAACTAGAGATAATGTACCCCTTTTTTCCTGGGGTAAACGCCTTCGCGTACCCCCCCGTCCGGGGAGACGAGGGGTTATGTGGGCCTTGAACCAAATAAAAAGAGATAATGTACCCCTAGCATGAAAAACTATCGTTTTGGTCATCGAATAGTGTTCTGTAGTAATAGTGAACAATAAAATGGCGGACGTCCCCCTACAAGGTGAACCGAGGATCTGGTGCGCGGTCGCGGGAAGCCGCTGGATGTGGGCAGCGTAGGACCGATCGTTGTGAAGATCCTTGGAGGAGGCCTATGACCAGCAGATGATGATGATGAATTTTTTTTATAATATAATACAATCACGATATCGGTTACCATAACGACGTGCTTGGGTTAAAATACAACAGATTTAAATAAATAAGAGCACACAGGATTGATATTATATATGAAATTAAAGTATAAATGACTTAAACTGTATCTTGTTCATTCCTAAACTGCTCTTCCGTTTACGTGAAAAGCTGTTAGTAATAAATAATAGGAATTTTCTTATTCTTCGTATATTCCGTGTAATCCTCCCGGACACACTGTCACGCTGTAGCCCGGCGGGCGGGCGCTTAAATATTACTTTTATGTTTCTCTATGCTACTATGTTTAAAAGAGGTTGTTATTTTTAAATTATGCTCATCACTTTATTTATACCATGTAGTACCGGTTAAAGAAGTAGTATGAGTATGCACTTGCTTTTTTCGAAAGTATTGCTTGACCATCGTTGGAAATTGTTTAGAAATTGTTATATTCGTATCCTTTAAATATTAAAACAGAAAGCAATAAATTTAGTAGACACATTCTACTGTCTTATATGTGGGGCGTTCTGAGAGAATATCGCGTCAAAAGCTATAGTTTTTGGACCCCTTTACCTTCTGTTATCTTCTGGGACAGTAGCAGTGGCAGACACGCTCTCGAACAAGCTCGCTTGCTTGCCGGAACTTGCATGGAACCAGTAAAACCTGCTCTGAATTTTGGCTAATACTCTCTTAACTGTGGGTCGTACTGAGAGAATATCGCGTCAAAGGCAAACTACATCGAAGCAGCGCGGGCCGATCGCCGTAATTCTATGCAGCGCGTCGTGATCACGTTTGCGTCTTGACTCTTGACGTTTGACAAGCGTTTGACTTCGTATTGCCGTAATGACATAACGACGCACACGTCACGCAAACCTATAGTCCCACAATCCTGTCTGATCCGATGACATCCGTGACAGAGGAACCACTTGCAATACGAAATTAGCTGTCAAAATAGACTGTCGTATGAAAAACTGTTTTCGTTCCAAAGATTATCACCGGAACAGAAAAGGTTGTCGCGCTGTCAAAGCTGCGCGTTATCAAAAACGGTTTTGCACGTCAACTGCACGTACACTTAACTAATGCGTCATAGAATTACCGCAATCAGGGCCCTGCTACCCCTACTCTTCTGTCTTCAGGGACAGTAGCACCGGCAGACACGCTCTCGCACAAGCTTGCTTGCTTGCTTGCCGGAACTTGTAAAACCTGCTCTGAATTTCGGTTTATGCTCTCTTACCTGTGGGTCGTCCTGAGAGAATATCGCGTCAAACGCGAACATCTTCGGAGCCGCCACCCCCACTCTTCTGTCCTCAGGGGCAGTAGCACCGGCAGACACGCTCTCGCACAAGCTTGCTTGCTTGCCGGAACTTGTATGGGACCAGTAAAACCTGCTCTTAATTTTGGCTTATGCTCTCTTACCTGTGGGTCGTCCTGAGAGAATATCGCGTCAAACGCGAACATCTTTGGAGCCGCTACCCCTACTCTTCTATCTTCAGGGGCGGTCGCAGCAGCTGACACATTCTCGCAGAGGCTCACTTGCTTCTTGCGCTTGTCCAAGGAGAACGTTTGTGTACCGCTCGTGAAGGGACCTTCACCGGGCGCGCCTACTCGCAGCATTACTTTGACCTGGAACAAATGAAAGAGATTTTTGAATTTGGAGTCCTGTTTCAAATGTACATGAGGTAAGTATTGACCATAAAGTTAATAGTATTGACTTAATATTGGGTATCGAAACTTTTTCAGAAATTGTGACTGGCATACTAGGTGTTATTGTTGATCGAAGCTGGCATACTTAATTAATTCGATTGTCATTAACTAAGATCGTTTTTATCCCAATACTATAACATTACGTTTGCTGAATTTTCGTACAAACATTCGGTAGGGCACTTGCTGTATATTTTATACAAACATGTTCACTTCACAGTCTCTATTGTAGATCATCTACTCATTAATTCTCTACACTATCACTATTATCAAACAACAATCACTTCTAAATACTTCATTTTCCATTTTTCAACAATCACTTCCCCATTTCCCAACAGCGGAAAAATACGTTCCATACATTTCTTTAGTTCTATGAACCTCAACTAATGTTATACATTTTTGGAAGCTTGGGAATGTGAAAAGATTTTCAGAGTTGTTTCAAAAGATTATCAGGAAGACAAACATACCAACACACTTGACAAATGAATATACTTACAGTTCTGTAAAATGACCATGTTTGTGTGCAAAAATAAAGCAAGTGCTCGCTTTTTCTGCAAAGGGGTTAATTTAATGACTTTTATCTACACTCATGTTATAATATTCGAATTATGAACTCATGCCTGAACGTATACTGATACACTTTATGCCATAGTCAACTTTAAAAAATAAAGCTGCTGTATCCGAGTGTTTCATAATGACCATTATGAAACACCCGGATACAGCTGTCATTCATTATAAAACACTTACCGCCGGTTTCTGAAACGCCAATCAAAATTAAAATTAGCTAACAGACTGTCACAATTAATTCCAAATTAAAAGAACCTTGGGTTTCTGAAACGAAAATTATCTCACAACTATGCTTAAATTTGTATGGGCACTGTCAGACTGTTAACAGACTGTTGACAGTCTGTCACATTTTTCTTTCAGAAACCCAAACTACAATTAATTGGAGATTAATTGGGAATAAGGTAATTTAATTTTAATTGGCGTTTCGGAAACCGGCGGTTATATTTCTTAAATTTACAGTCTCCATGGCAACCGTAGGAGTTACCGGCCCTGACTTCCAACTATTTCAAGACCTTCTTTAGCCAGCAACAATCAGAAACGTTTTTAAAATTAGAATTTTGAATTTAGAAGGAATAGACCGTATAGACTCCTGTGAGTGGGGTTTGGCACCAATTCACATTTTATAAGATTTGCTTTATTTTTGAAATATTATTAAATGTAATGAGTGTAGATAAAGTAGTGTATGAGACTGCACATAACTCGGTATTAAAACACTCATGGAATACTATTAAAAAACTCGCCAAGGATCGTTTTTTAAACTCCCACTCGTGTTTTAATACCCCTCATTATGCGACAGTCACATAAACTACTATTATGTTCACCTCTCTTAACACGTTCAAAATTACCTATTAATAGAATGACTCCTGTGTAAACATAGGTACCTACTTAAAGTTGTGTTTGAAGTTCAAACACACATATAATGTGATCTACGGTGAATTCATACTATTTTTTTAATTGATGCTAGAAACTGTTAATAAAAGCCTCATTCCAAAAAAATAAGTAATAATAAAACAAACATTAAAAAAATCGGCCAAGTGCGAGTTGGACTCGCCCATGAAGGGTTCCGTACCCACTTACGGTAACGATTGCCTATACCTAGCCAAAATACCACTATAATTTTTTGTCAGCAAATTTAACTTTGTGTTCCGTAGTGTTTGTATGAACGACAAACTTACATTTGCGGTTTTTGAAAATGTGTTATATCTCGAAAACTGCTTTTTATATATCGTTCAAACCAATTGTCGTTGAAAGTTTTTATTAAGATCTACAACATATATTTTTTCTAGATTATTCATTCTCTTATTTTAAAAGTTAGAGGGGTGGGGGGGGGGGGGGGACACACATTTTACCACTTTGGAAGTGTATATCTTTTAAAATATTGACTTTGATAAAAAATGATAAAAGAAACCTAAATATCATTTTTAAATACCTATCTAAAGACACCTCGCACTAATATGTTTATTGAAATATTTTTTTTCTGTTTTAGTTCCATGTATGGAGAGCCCCCCTTAATCTTTTATTTTTTTTATTTTTCTATAAAAATCCGAAAGCGGTTTACAGAATATATCTACCTACTAAGTTTCAAGTCTGTAGTCGTAATAGTTTTGGAATAAAGTGGCTGTGACATACGGACGGACGGACAGACAGACAGACAGACAGACAGACAGACATGACGAAACTATAAGGGTTCCGTTTTTTGCCATTTGGCTACGGAACCCTAAAAAACAACGGGTTGCACTCCGGGAGTGCCGGCAGAAGTGAAAAGGGCTCCCTAGACTTTTTCACAAAAAAAGGAATTTGACAAAAAAAATATACGGACTAGATTTTTGAACCCAAGTCTTCTGGCTTCAAATTCGCCGTTTTCTAACCTGAGCTATCACAACTTTGGAAACGGTGGCGAATTTTGCCTTCGTATTCTAATGACATTGTAACAGTTTTCGATCAGGTCACGTGTCCGTCTTACGAATTTTTGATCTGACGGTCACGTGTGCTGGCTGACGCGAGTTTAACATTTTTTAGTCTTTACAAAAAGTGCACAAAGCTGCTAACGAAGTTTTCACTTCAAAAAAATCTCACACTCAGTTAACAGCTGTTGAATTTTAACGAAGAAAAGGATTACATTCCAACCGCTTTCAACTACAAGTGTAAGTACTTGGCAGGAACTATTTGGCTTATCACGAAGCTGGTGTTGCCAAAAAGCAGCGGAATGAAGAATAACATTAAGGAAACCATTTAGTGATGTTCTCGGGGACGCAAAGGGGTCTTAATGTATTGTTAGGTTGTTCGTGTTTGGTTTTAGTTCAAAGCTGCTTGGTCTCGGTTCGTTAAGCACAGATTTAGAGAGTGTTGGGGCTATCGTTGTGTTGTTTTGGCGGAAATTTCACGGCGGGGAGAGTTTGTAAATTGGCCGTCCTTAGTGTTATGACGGCGGATTGTGTGAGGATTTCGGGAGACGTATAGCCTGTGGTTAGAGGGCGATGTGTGGAAAAAGAGAAGAAAAATACGTCAATCTTCATATTGATGGCTCATAACATTCACAGATAAATATAAATTTCAAAAATTGTAACAAAAATCTGTATGCCTAACAGTAGCCCAAGCAACAAAATTGTCGTTATGGTAATTGTTATAGTAAACACTAGTATAGTACCTATCATATTATCGGTGAGTAAATTAAGTATAGGAAGAGTCCGTGTCAGATAACTTTGCGCGTGAGTGGGGCGTTTCTGGCGCTAGTTACAGTACAATTTTTTTTGTTTTAAGGGTGGTAATAGATTAGTAGCTATTAGATTTTGACATTATCATCAGATAAATAAAGCTATATTATGTAATAAAGATACATTAATTCTTTAAAATACTTCGAACAACATTACCTCTAGTTTCAGCATAACGGACAAAATACAAAAATGTACATATATAACACACATACACGGAACAAACACAAATGATCACCATATAAATGTTTATGTTACAAAAGTACTATTTGAATACAATTTAAATAATTATATTTTCTATATTTTTTTGTAGGATCGGTCAATAACAGAATCAGTCATTTGTAGAATCGGTCAATAATAGAATCGGTTATTTGAAGAATCAATCGTTTATAGAATTGACATTTCAAGAATCGGTAATTTATAGACTATGTAGTCATTTCGCGAATTAGTCATTTAGTTAGTTAGTCATAGTATTGTAGTCATTAGACTAAACCAATGTTTGGCCCGGGTGGGGATCGAAGCCACAACCCATGGCTCAGGATCAGGTGACCTACCGGCTAACTTTCCGAACTTCGGCAAATCTGCCGGGCTTCAACTTATAACAGATAAATCGAAGTACGGAATATCGTATTGGATGTATTTGCCGAAGTTATTTGGAAGATAGGTATTGATGTTCCTGTGACATGATGAATCGGGGTTCGCCATTTTGGCCTGATTGGAGCCGATTTATCTGTTATTAAGGCGATACTCGGAAATATTGTGCTGAAGCGAGATAGCAATGAGAAAACGACGCACGCGGGAGCGAGACCGATTTTGGAGATTAGGCCAAAAAACACTTAATCACTTTGTATTAAAAAACTATGGCAATATTTTAAAAATGCTTCTGAAGAAATATACAGGATAATTTTTTTATCAGTGCACAAATTTTTAGGATCTACTCAGAATCGGTAAGTGAACAACTTTCTCCTAGAAACATAGGTCCTTAGAATAATAACGCCTAGAAACCGAGTAGGCCTAAGAAAATGAAGCAATTCAAACTGAGCCAATTTGGCTCAGTCGGCCCCCGACTTTACACGAACGTCCCGTTTTGTTAACATCAAAGTTTTGTTTGTGTGCGTGTCGGGGCTGGTCGGCGCACGTAGGCACGTAATGCTCGCACACACATAAATCTGATTTTTTGCTTCACTTTTGACGAAGCTTTAGTATGAAGACTATCGATCTAGCGTAAGCGAAGCGAAAAGTTATTAATCTATGCATAGGTCGAAATATGAAAAAAATGTTTGGACTCTTTATACAAATCGGACTGATCACGTGATCGATTTGTATGGGAAGTCCAAAAATTTTTGTCGTATTTCGACCCATGTTTCTAAGAGAAAGTTTTTCACTTACCGATTCTGAGTTGATCTTAAAAATTTGTGCACTGATAAAAACATTACCCTGAAATATCTCATTACCAGATTTGTAACAACTCTAACCGTCCTATGGTTTTATATCAAAAAGTCCATACATTTTCCGAGTAGCGCCTTAATTTGAAGCCTGGCAGACTTGCCGAAGGGCCCAGTACCACTGCGGTTACGGGTCGTTATTGAGTACAAAATGCGTGTCATGCCATGCTCTTTCTAATCTTATTGTGAATATAACCTATGAATACCGATTTAATTACAGTGACTATAGTCACACGTCGAGTTGTTGACACGCGCTCGTCACTGCATGATTAGATGTCGTAGTTTAAGGAACGCCTCGGGAATTCAGATTCATGTAATGAGTTACAAATTGATTGTGTTAATGCGAGAGCATGTTACAATTACGAATAACAACACCATGATGGTGTTACATTTCTCTAACATTCTCTGACTGATGCGTCAGTGTTAAAAGCAAAATCTGTCTTACTCAAACCAGTTGAACATTACCAGGCTGTAGTGTTCCAAGTACTTAAAGCCTCAGTCGTATATTCTAATGGAAACATTTTTTTATCTTCTAGTATATCTATACTAATTACTAATTTACTAATCTATACTAATATTATATAGAGGAAAGATTTGTATGTATGCATGTATGTAATGAACAAACTCAAAAATTACTGGACCGTTTATTTGAATTTTTACTTTTTTGCATTCACAATGCAATTTTGTGATTGAAAAATGGAAAATGAAGTATTTAGAAAATTTGTGAGACGGGTCGATTTTTTCTTAATACTTACTTCATTTTCCATTTTTCAATTACTGGACCGATTTAAAAAAATCTTTCACTTTTAGAATGATACATTATCCCTGATTAACATAGGCTATATTTTATCCCGGTATTCCCAGGGAACGGGTACCACGCGGGTAAAAAGGCGAGGATCCGATAGTAGGTAAGTAAAATGAATTTTGTTTTTTAGGTTTTATTTGTTTGCATTCAATTAAAGTATATAGGTACTTATGCTAAAATAACAAGTCACCGCATTGCTAGACAGATCTCTTTGTTTATCTAATGAATCTTCTAAAATAGCAGAATTATACAAACATTTTGACTTAGCCTACCTATTAATATCGATTTCAAGTTTACTCGGAGTGGCCATTTCCCGAACGTTACCGTGAATGGCGGGAGCAGTAGCAATTAGACATGGCACGATCAGCTGACAACGAGTGGCCTCGATTTAGATCGAATACTCGAACGCAACTTAAGTTATGATGAAGCGTCTCAAACATCGTCCTGTCGCATTAAATGTATTCGGCCGTTAGTGGAGTAAGAGGTCGCTCGTAGAGATTTTTAACTCTATATATTATTTCATCATCATTACCATCATCAGCCCGTATCCGTCCACTGCTGGACATAGCCCATTCCTAGTTCATGCCACTGAGCACGGTTTTCAGCTCCTCGCATCTCCCGCCTGCCATCTTTCGCAGGTCGACGCTCCACCTGGTACCAGGGGGCTAATTGTCTAATTTTAACATCAATCGCAATCGCTTTCAAAGGTATTGCGATTATGATAGCGGTTGATGGAATTGTGTAACTTTACACAATTCCATAAATCGCAATCGCATTCGGAACGATTGATGTTTTGGCATATTAAAAACATAATAAAAACTTACTTAGAGTGGGTGTCAGATAACTCTGCGCGCGACTGGAGCGTTTTTGGCGCTAGTTACAGTACATTTTTCGTTCTAAGCTTAGGGAAAAGATTAGTATTCGATTTTGACCGCGTGCAGACTTATCTGACGCGCACTCTATATTCGTTGAAAGATTGCAGTTGACATTGAAATCTTTCGTTTGACACTTCTCCATAGCTTTCAAAGATTTTGCGGTTGTCACTTTGCTTAGACAATTCCAAATCTACGTAAAATTAACGATATCGTTCATTCAATAATCTTTCAAAACAAGTCGCGATCGCAATCGCAATCAAATGTCAATAATTTGTGGTGTGAAGTTCGTGAATATCTTTCAAACGTCAAATTGAAAGCGATTGCGATTGATGTTAAAATTAGACAATTAGCCCCCAGGGCGCCCTACACTACGTTTGCTGCGTGGTCTCCACTCCATAACTCGTTTGCCCCAACGGCCGTCGGTTCTTCGCGCGATGTGACCTGCCCATTGCCACTTCAGCTTGCTTATTCTTTGGGCCCTTTCGGTGACCTTGGTTCTCTGTCGAATAAATTCGTCTTCTATCTTATCCTTTAGAGAAATGCCGAGCATAGCCCACGCCATAGCTCGCTGGGCGACTTTCAATTTGTGGACTAGTCCCACCGTGAGTGTTCAGTCCCACCGTGAGTGTACAGTAGGTATATTATATAATTTGTGTAAGTTCAATATTTGCCCAGCAGCCTGTGTTACTGAGGTAAGAGTAAAAATGTGATTATGGTAACATTATAAAGATCTAAACCCGTAAACAAAATAGTTTTCTCATAAATCAATACGTTTGATTACACGCAGACGCAGGACATCCACTAATATAAACAATAGAAGAAAAAATAATAAGTCATGCCTTATTCATTAACATATTTAAGCTATGTCAAATTTAAACATTGTTTTGACTCTATTGCTCAAATTCCAAATGACATTTGTGTAACAAAGACAAAACAATGTTTAAGTTAAACATAGCTTAAATAGTTTTATGAAATAAGGGAGTCAGTTTTTAGGTGTCAAAAATTAACAAACCAAAACGATACTGTATCATAAATTGGTTAAAACTGAAAGTTTTGACAAGTAAAACGTAAATAAGTAGTTGACAACTTCCGCTTTTACATGCCCTTAATTTTCAGAAGCTTTAAAACGGGTTTGTGCAGTCGTTATGACTACGTATGCTCTGGAAACCTACGCTAATAAACTAAGTTACAGTTGTGCGTTAATTATCAATTAGTCGAGTAATCAATGTGCATACGAGTATGTCTACCGGCGCCTTACGTGCAGAGAATGGCAATGATACTCACACTGAGAGATTTCATTAAATAATGAGATGATTATTCCGATTCTGCCAGTTATGTGCGTGTGATGGGAATACAAAAACATTATAATTATCTTATGACTCACAATGCAAGTAAAAAAAATTGTAGTAGGAAAACCAGCAGCCCTACAAGCAGATTTTGTCAGGTAATGATGTTTTTTTTTTATTTATTTTTTTGCTTATACCTCCAGCATAAGGTTGGAGTCTGTGTTTACTGCTTCTCTTACATACCAGTTCTCGCTATTTTTCTTCTCGCACTTTCATTCCGCATACGTGTTCTTTCTGTCATTCGTCCTCTTTCTCACTATAACAGGTGGGATGCCTGCCTATTCTACTTTTTAACCGACTTCTAAATCAAAAAGGAGGAGATTCTCTATTCGTCTGTATGTATGATTTTTTTTTGTATGTCCACCGATTACTGGAAGACGGATGGACGGATTGAAATGATTGAAACGTTATTACATCAGGTTGGTTTCCTTCAGGTTCCCTTCAGGTTTCCTTCATTACATCAGGTTGGTAATGATGATTGAATGTAAGAGAACATTAAGTCCACAATTAAATAAATAATTAAGTTAAATAATGGGAGTACTCGAGTTATCTTGGGTATGCCTTACTTACATAAATTTAATAAAACTTAGTTTGAGCTCGACCATCGACTTGATTACCGTTTTTATTATCATTAATGTAATCTCTTTGAAAATGGCGGGGTTTGATGGGCTAGTAATAAAACAATAACCCAGCACACCAAACTAGTTACTATAGTAACATTTGCATAGTCAACACAGTTCATAATACAACATAAACTCCATTGTTACACCAGTGTAGTTAACGAAAATAAATGCCCAACTTTAAGGGCGTTTGTGCACTACACTGAATTTTACCGATCCGGAAAAAACGGATGCTTGTATTTTAATAATTAATCATTTATAATAGTAAGAATTTATTTATTTCGTGTAGTTTAGGGTTTGAAACATTGAAACTACACGAAATAAATAAATGCTTACTATTATTATAAATGATTAATACAAGCATCCGTTTTTTTCCGGATCGGTAAAATTCAATGTAGTGCACAAACGCCTTTAGGGCGTTTGTGCACTACACTGAGTTTCAATGTATCGAACCCTAAACTACACGAAATAAATAAATTCTATTATTTATAATGATTAATTATTAAAATACAAGCATCCGTTTTTTTCCGGATCGGTAAAATTCAGTGTAGTGCACAAACGCCCTATGGCGGTACCCAGACCGAAAGTGGCGCCCCGCGGTGAATTTTATTTAATACTAGCTTTCCGCCCGCGGCTTCGCCCGCGTGGACTACACGACATTATCCCGCGGGAATGTGATATTTTTCCGGGATAAAAAGTAGCCTATGTTCCTCTCCAGGCTACAAAGTATATGTGACCCAAATTTCAGCCAAATCCGTTCAGCGGTTGTGGCGTGATTTTGTAACAAACATACAAACATCCAAACATCCAAACATCTTAACTTTCACATTTATAATATTAGTAGGATTGTAATACGGTATTTTACTGATTTTTTTTATTTCTTTAAAATGTTTTTCGAAATATTAGCTACACAAAACAAGTTTTCATTTTGAATTATCTTGAATATTTTCAAAGATATAGGACTTCAAACTTTATAATTAGACAAAGGCAGGACGCTATCTTAGTGACGTCAGTGGGTTAGTAGCGTTATAGTCACGCCATAGAAGATTTCGTTTTAGAAAGAGACAGCTATAGTCAAAATCAAACAGACTATAATTATTTTATTATAAAACAGATTCAAATTATTTTTTCACATTTGGTATTCTTAATTGCAATATTTTTTAACGTCATCATTAAATATCTACATTTCAACAACAGTAAAATACCCTATTCTAATACACAATTTGAATGAATCTTTACATGGAATTAGGGCCCATACTTAGTCTAGTATTTTTAGACAATATCATTACATTCCCACGTAGTCACTCCTAGAAGTAGACAGCAAAACTGCAAAAAGTGGCCGTTTTTGACACATTTGCTGTCTACTTCTACGATTTACTATATGTATGGAGGAATGTAGCGATACCTTCTAAAAATACTAGACTATGGGCCCTAAAAAATCCTCGTAAAATTTTATAAAAATCTTCTACTATTATGCCCGAATACTCGTACGCTACTTATCTTTGGGAGCGTCCACAGCCTTCTTTACTACACAATAGAGAAGGCTGTGGAGCGTCTCAAACATCGCCCTGTCACTTTAAATGTCAAACGTATGAAAGAGATGCCATGATGTTTGAGACGCTCCCAAAGATGATTTGCGTACGAGAATTCGGCCGTTAGTCTAGTATTTTTAGACAATATCATTACATTCCCACGTAGTCACTCCTAGAAGTAGGGGCCCTAAAAATCCTCGTGAAATTTTATAAAAATATTATTCTATTAGCAACTTATTAAATTAAAACCTCTGAGGGCGCCACTTCCGGTCCTTAACCATCAAAAAGTTGTTAATCCTCAACTTCAAACTCGTGATCCAGTCATTGTGGACGACCAATAAAACCTGTCGTTTGAAGGATCAGGCGGGTAGCGGACTGTCAAAAACGCTTTTAAAATTCAATTAGAGGATGGATTTGGATTCAATGGAGCGGGTGATTCGGCGGAGCCAGGATCGAGTGGGCTGGCTGATACCACTGATGGGGTAGCTTATGCACTATCGCTGTACTCGTAATACCGTACTTGACAGTTAAATTCCCACCATCCTACTTCCTACTATCCTACTAATATTATAAATGTGAAAGTTTAGATGTTTGGATGTTTGGATGTTTAGATGTTTGGATGTTTGTTACTCAATCACGCCAAAACGGCTGAACGGATTTGGCTGAAATTTGGGATACAGATACTTTGTAGCCTGGAGAGGAACATAGGCTACTTTTTATCCCGAAAAAACGTCACATTCCCGCGGGATAACGTCGTGTAGTCCACGCGGGCGAAGCCGCGGGCGAAAAGCTAGTATATTATAACAACAGACGCACGCGTACTGTATGATAGCGGCGACCGACCTTGACGTTTGGTCGGGGTTTGGACAGGCGGAGTAGGTAGGTACATGCATTTGAGTTATCTTGTAAATTCTGTGGAGTGACACCAGTTTGCGTCATATGCTCTATCGCATAATCTGTGATTTGACAGTCTAATGTCCAATACCATAGTAGTAAGTGAGCGAGGAGCGGGTGGAAAACAATATACAGGGTGGAAAAATGTATGGGCCCTGGAGGAAAATTGCCTAAAATCCTCATTATCCTCATCCTGCTCATTCTACTGAAAAGGAACATTCATCTATTTTTCAGCATATCTTTTTTAAAAGAAACAAAACTGAATTCGTTGATTAAAAAAAACAATATTTTCATATAAAAGTATTAAAAGTACAAATCGACTCGACTCCTTTTCCTTTCATTTAATTTGTAATGTTTGTTAAATTTGAATCAGACGGTTGACCTCATCGATTGTTGTAGATAATAAAACTACAGGATGTTGTCCATACAATATACAAACTTGCACATTTATAATATTATCTAGTAGGAGTTGTTTAAGTTTCATAGTAACAAGTTTGTTATCAATAACACGCTTCAGTTTGTGTATTAAATGTTTATTCACACTCTTTATTGTGTGCTGTTGTATCTACTTTTAGATAATGTTTTTTGAAAGTATTTTAAATATTTTATCAGAAATTTAAAAGGATCACGGATTGGAGTCAATGGAGCAGTTGATTCGGCAGAGCCAGAGAGAGATTCGGCAGAGAGGCTCGGGTGGGCTGACTGCCGCCTGATATCACGACGGGGTAGCTTATCACGATGGGGTAGCTTAAACTTGCGCTATATAGGTACGATATTCTGACAGTTAAATAATAGTTTCATCGGTTTTTGGGATTGCGTGCTTTAGAATTGATAATAAAAGTACATAATATAATTATAATATTACTGTTCTTTTTGTAATTAATAAACGCGACTTAATTGCTTAACCTTTTGTGTGTCAGTGCAACAAGTTTTCGTTTTTTATATTTTTTTAACAGATAGCAATTCCCTTAGTTACTTTTTTAAATTGACACAGCAAAGGCTCCGTTAATGTTCATTCAGATTAGGTTAATCAACGAAAATATATTGTTCGCTTTTGCAATGGCAAAAGACAGCTTTTCGCTATATCCCTAAGTAATAACAGTAAAAAACTAATAAAACAAACAAGCTACATCCAATTTTTTAACACCCTTTTTCTGCAGCGGAAAACGCTGGTTTTAGTTCTAAAAAGTCTTCAATTGATTTGACGTGACGTATAGGTACAGATTATAGATGCATCGTATGCATGGGCCGAGTGCAGTCGTGCATGCAGTGCATCGACGGGCAAAGCTGAAAATCCTAACTGACGGCCGGCTGACGAAGATATTGACTCGGAGTACTGGTAGCAACATATTGGACGGGACAAATTGATGGAGTAAATTATAATGTTTTATAGTGCAAAAGTTTGCCACAACTTTGCTTTCCATTAAGTCTGGCCGCACGTAGGCCACCGACCACAACAAAAAAATGCCGCCACCTATCTATCTCCTGCAGTTTAGTATCATACATTTCATATAAACTCGCCGTACACAGTTGACGCCGGTGGTCGCCACATGCTACAAATCGTCGCCACCCGCTTCAAAACGCCGACATAAAATACTGCAAGCATGGGGTTAAGGCGCCGATTCCCCAAAATAGGGTATTTTAAATTATGGATTACTCGCAAACCACAAGTACCTACTCAAAATTTGGAAAAAATATATGTTATTTTACAGTTATTTATCTAGTGCTTCCGGCCGTTTTTTTTTCGATTAGTGATATTTTACGGTGTCAAATAAAATCCCAAACATCCGTCTAATCGTAATCCAAATATCCTATTACTTGCAGTATACTTGGTTTTAGTTAATGAAAAATATACGAAAATAATTGCATTTGAATAGCCGAGTAAAATTTTTATTATTTGATTTTTAATTGAATTTTAAGTGGTATTCGATTCGCGGGGTGCTCGCGAGTTCAAAGTTCACTGCCGGCTGCCCGAGAAAGCGTCAGGGCATTTGTGCACTACACTGAATTTTACCGATCCGGAAAAAAACGGATGCTTGTATTTTAATAATTTAATCATTTATAATAGTAAGAATTTATATTTATTTCGTGTAGTTTCAATGTTTCGAACCCTAAACTACACGAAATAAATAAATTCTATTATTTATAATAATTAATCATTTATAATAGTAAAAATTTATGTATTTCGTGTAGTTTAGGGTTTGAAACATTGAAACTACACGAAATAAATAAATTCTTACTATTATAAATGATTAATTATTAAAATAAAAGCATCCGTTTTTTTACGGATCGGTAAAATTTAGTGTAGTGCACAAACGCCCTTAACGTGCCTATTTCGGTCGGGAATCATCGCCTTAAGAAAAAGTAGTGGGGCACCGCACCGACCGCAAGTGTCTACTACCGACCACAAGTGTCTGTCGCACTTCAGCTATCTGTGTAGCTTATCAGGTGGCCACGCTAAATGTTTTTTGTTAATATTCAGTAAGCCGTAATAAAAAACCTTAAACTTCTAGTTTTTTAACGTCGTCAAGGTATGCTAATTACATTATAATCTGTTTAAATTATAAACTTTGGTTTATTAATAATATATAAAGATTTTTGAGATGCATTTTTTGCATTTGTTTGCAGGTTTTTTATTGGAAGGTAGATATTTCATGTTATCTGTGCCAGAAAATCTCTTACTTTTCCCTTAGATTGAATGACAAATTTCCCCGCACAGGTGGCACTCTTCCATTTTCGCAGCAAAGATGACAAAGTTTACGGGGCTCTAAAATTTTCCGTCACATTTTATGTTAGATTTACGGCAACGCAAACAGACTGTGGGCTTTGGATAAGTCTTTGTGTGCCACCGGGCAAACTCGATAAAACATGGGTAACGCAATACTGTTCAAGTGTTCAATATTATGCGTAAAATAAGGTTCACAGATATATGTAAGTAAAGTTTTAAATAACTCTTTTGAGTCCCAACTGTTCACTACCATGTAGGTATGTACTTTTAAACGTTATTTTTTTAACCGTCATAAAAATCAAGCGAGACATAAAAAGTTGCAAAATTTAACATTTCGTCAAATAATCATTTGTTTTTTAACAATACAAACAAAATCAAGTTAAAATCATTTATAAAAATATATCACAATAAAAATTTAAATGTTTATATTTTAAAAATTCTAGTTACATTAAAAAGCCTTCCTCAAATAAAATATTTGTTATTATCTGAGTAAGTACTTATACAAAAGTAATTTTTTTCCAAAGTTTTTAGAGTTTTAAAATTGTCTTTAAAATTGCTACGCCCTTACAGGGTGTCACATGTAACTATAGATTTAAGTAAAAACTGTAACGTGTACTACACAATGTGACATGCAATAAAGAATATGAAAATGAAAAAGTCACTTTTTTTTACTTCACATAAACAATTTACATATAATAAAAATAAAACTTAGTCTAAGAAGAGCCCAGTTCAAAGGTTCCCATAATACCGGTTGCGTTGCCGCGCTGTATTGCCAGGGGGTCACTTATTTTTTTTTCTCAAAGGAAGACCAACAGCCAATCACTTACTTACTTTTAATATCCGCTGCCGCGATCAACGTTATGAGTGCTTACATAGTCTTATCTATTTATAGCTACTTATGAAAGTTTTCCGTATAGGTACATCACATATTTGTGTCAGCCCTATACATTTCAGGTCAACTCCAAACGCTACATAATGTATAAGGGCGAGGATACACGTCGTCCTGATTGATTGGCGATGAGCGATAAGGCGCGTTCGGGCGGGTGAAAAATGCTCCAGCTTCACGGGTTTACACGGGTTTTATAGGTGCTTACAACTTCAAGTAATGGAAGAGAAAAACTCAAGCCGAACTGAGATAACGATAGAAGTTTTTTTTAATTTAAAGGTATTTTTAAGAATAGATAATATTAAGCTTCTTATTGTTATAAAATTATGGCAAATACAGGCCTTACCATAGGCTGTTAAAGCAATACAATAAGTAAAGTAGCACTTGGCCTAGTGAGACAGCATTTTTATTTTTACTTTCATGTATACATACATACATGTAATATACCAAACTAATTGCGCCGTGCTATTTTACCAGCATAGTTTCCCTTCCATGGTGTATGAAAAAACTGTAAATTTTCGGCCCTTTTACGGCTCAAGTCAAGAACTAATAGGTAGTACCTAATAATGTCATGAAATTACCCACGATGACGACGACTGACTTGGCGCAGGGGTAAACTACCTGCCTTATACCAGGTCTCGGGTGCGATTCCCGAACAAGACAAATATTTGTGTGCATGAACATGTCTATTTGTCTCGATTTTCGATTCGATTTTCGATTTTCTATGTATATTAAGTATGTATTTACAAACAAAAAGTATTTACGTATATATTTATCCGTTATCAAGTTCACGTAGACACAATTTCTTAAGAAATTTACTATAGGCTTGGATAATTGGTGTGATTGTAAGAAATATTTATTTATTCATGACACAGGCTGCCGGGCAAAAATCAAGCTTCTACAAATAATAGTTAGAAATTGACCACAATAACTGCCAGATAGATTAATCCTGGACTGGAAGACTTTCAAAGAAGGACTAATTGCAAATCTCTTCTTCGAACCTAAAACAAAAGAAGTCGCAAAGTTTTCCCTCCAAACCCATCGATGACGCTGCTAATTCTCGTGCTTCCTATGCGCAGCGCCCCTTGCCATTGAGCAAGGCGCTCGCAGTCGAGGCAGTCGTTCGCTCAACTAGTTTTTTATAAGTATATTAAATACTACACTGCTCGCAGCTAAAACAATATAATTAGAAAGCGCTCAGCAAATAAAGACGATACTTAATTGACTTAAATAAAAAAGTGCAAGATGACCACAGCTTATAGCTAAAAGCTACAGCAAGCGCCTCAAAAAAAAAGACATCCTTTGAGAGGAAAATGAAGGAGGAGATGCTCCTGATGAGGGGCACACTCTACACCTGACGCAACATAAAACACATTTTCTCATAGTGGAAAGCACTGATTAAAGATTAAAACAGAAACAAAAAAAGTGCAAGAACTTTAACCTCATTATATGAAAGACTTATTTCGAAACGCTGTTTCGAATTTAAAACAAAAGAAGTCGCAAAGTTTTCCCTCCAAACCCATCGATGACGGCGCTAATTCTCGCGCGGCCCATTCGCCGCCGCGCCATTGAGCAAGGCGCTGGCACTCGAGGCATTCCTCCGCTCAACACGTGGAGGCGCCTCGTCGCAACGTTTCATTAAACCTGCTTAATTTTCTGCATGGTCGCCGGCGCATCGCGACGACACGTAAGGAAATCTTAGACAGCATCTCGTTTCCTCAATTCAAAAACGGAATGAAGACTCTTCTTATTTTTAAGCTTAATTAGCTAATTAGAGCTTCACAAAGGTCCTAAGAGCCGATAACACTATAATTTGCTACTGTGCTAAGACTTTAAAGACCTCCCTCCTGAAAGAAAACTTTCCTTTGTGATAAATGTTATCATTACGTAGTTTTCTACGGTTCCACTGGAGTCATAAATATTAAAAACATGATCCAAAAGTCAGAACGCAAGCTAGAACATAGTTTAATACGTTTTGCAGCTATATCCTACAAGAAAAGTGCCCCAGCTTTACACGGGTGCAATGAAGATGAGTATGATGAGATGACTATAAACACAGCCGTCTCTATCGTCTTCTACAAGCCATGCTATGATACGGAACGGCAACATTGCTGTGAACCGGTTTACTCCTCTGAGTACTAAATCCTATGGAGGTGGCATACCTACAAAAAAGTGAGGTGTAACTAAGTAAAAATGTAAGAAAATCATTGTCGTATTAATCGTTCCGTCAAAATCGGTCCAGCCGTTTCAGAGATTAACCGGAACAAACAGACAGACAGACAAAAATTATAAAACATGTCATTTTGGTATATGTACCGTATATATAATAATATGCACGTAGTAAAAAGCGGTTATTTTAATGTTACAAACAGACACTCTAATTTTATTTATTTGTATAGATGTATAGAAGATATGCCATCTCCATAGGATTCAGTACTCGAGGTTTACTCGCTGTTTACCTGTCAAACGGTGCAAACGATGTCAAAACTACGTTGCCAACTTTATGCGCATGGCTTGTAGAAGACGATAGAGATGGCTGTGCTATAAACCTTTTAGTTCTCTCTCTCTGTCTTTTGATGGAAACTATTTTTTTTATACACGACGGGGTAGCCTTCATCTTACCTGATGTTAAGTGGTGATAAGTCTGAAGGTGGAAGCGCTCTATTTCCGGAATCCTTAACCACTGAAAAACTGGCTATCTTATCTCTAACTGCCGGAAGACAAGTATGCTGAAAACATCGCTGTTATGGCGACAGACTTAGATAAGATGGTGGTAGCTCGCCAGGCGGACTAAGAACAAGTCCTACCACCAACCAAACCGAATACTATACGTACCCTCCACTGGGAATCGAACCCGGGACCCCTGGGTCTGAAACCGTTGGTATGTGTACCACTAGACCACAGAAGCGGTTAAAAACATTAAAAACAGATTTAAATCCGTTGCGTATTTCGGAAGATTTAAGTATACATACAGCGGAAAGACAGTTCTATAATATGTAGAGATTAAGTAACGAAAGTATACGTAATACTTCTTGTGGTGTACTTGTGAATGAATGAATGAAAAACTATTTAGAGTCCGAGTCCACAGCGATTCCGGAGCTCAGTGGTTAGAGCATCCGCCCGGACAGTAAGAGGTCGTTGGTTCGAGTTCCATCAGAGCTAGTTGTGAGACGTGTCGACTTTTTCTAATACTTCATTTTTAATATTTTCAACATGTATCGAATTTATAAACTAAAGAGTTTCGTATCCATCCATTAGTTTAGACAACGTGTCAACTCGAGATACTGCATCGCTATTATCCCGTCTGGATGGCTGCGTCGCCCGCGGCCCAATCCAACAAAATTTAAATCCACCCCCAGCCGAATATTCGAAAATATCCGACGGTAACCGAAAATATCCGAACATATCCGAAATAACCGCTCGCTTGGGGCGAAACCGCAGATATACTGGTATGAACGCAAACTTATTTCCCCTCGTGACTGCAATATGGTGATCTTGATTGTTGCCGGGATTATGACTGCTATTAAAGTTCAATTATAGGTTTATAGGTGAGAGCAGCTTGTTGGTTTTATACCGACTGTGAATTTAATACGATTGTGAAGGGATGAAGTTGTAGGTACCTGGTATAAATTATAAAATTATAGTAGTTATGCATATCGTGTCTAACTATTGGTGTCTGAAAATGATTCGAAAACCCTACCGTTTACTTACTATGTAATTTCTTTTATAAGATGTAGGGCAGAGGTACCCTTTGTGGCCACTTTAAGGATTTTTTGACATTTAAGCACTAAGTACTAAATGGTCATAAGTATTTAAGAGGCAAATTATATCTTAAATTCTAGATAATTTATCTTCCTTTAAAGGTACATTTTTCAAATTTAAAGAAATTAAATAGTTTTTTGTATATAACACAAAATGTGTGAGAGGTGCCTAATGTACCGGTTTTGGTCACTTCTTGATAGTTAAACTTTTGTAAGTATAGCGAAAAATCAAAACCAAACCCAGGTTAAATCAATATATTCTAATGCACTAGAAACCAATCAATTGCAAAATAACAATTTAATTGTAAGAAACAAAGGTTTATAAAGTATTACATTCAAAACAAATTTCTTAAAATTTTCATACAAAACATTTTTTTAAACAAAAAATGGGATTTATTGAAAAAAAATCGTATGAGTTATGGAATTCTAACGGTTGTTATTATTACCTTAAAATAACTTATTTTAACTGCCTTGCAAGCAAAAATGGCGAAAAGTTGTTTAGAAAACTTTTAGAGCAACAAGTGGCCAAAACCGGGGCTTCTGCCCTATACATAATATTTGATTATAGAATTTTAAGTATAAGAATACTTCAAATATTGCAATGTTTTTAAGGCTATTTGTAATAGAACAATAATTTATGGACAAATACGACCGTGAAAACGTTAAACATTTTTTTCAACAGGTAGAATCAATGAAAAAATTCGGTACAAAACTATTGAGTAATCCAAACAAAAGTAAGTTTAAAGTATCATTTTCCTTCACAAGATTAACTCTTGGCTTTCATACGAAACGTGCAAATCTGCGAAATCATTTTTCTCTTGTCTCCTCCGACAACTCTGTAACAAAATAGTTAAATACATAATTTTTCACCAGAAAAACCCGCGAGATGTCTCAGCTAGATAATTTAAATCCCTATTGCGAAGGCAAATGAGTTTCTACGTTGTTTACGACAGCGCCGGAAAAAAATGGCAACCGCCCGTTCCATTCCGTTTGTCGACAACGTGATTTGTTTTTTTTTCTCCCGTCTCGCTGTTTGTCATCCCGTGACGAAGATTGTGTGACGTCACGACAGGAGTCTGCCCCTAATTTGTGTATGCCTGATTATGTTTACAAGGAGCTGCGCTTGTTATTTTTGGAACAATTTGAAGCTCCCGCTAACAGGAGATTGGCAGTGTTTACCTACTGAAAAAATTTAAGAGATTGTAATTGAGAAAATATCGGCTCGTGTTATTTAAAATTCGTAATATTTTTGTTGTTAGGTAAGTATTAGTACTATCCTGAGACTGCCACTTAGATTTAGAATTAGAACATAATACTTATTTTAATTTTTAGTTTTTTGCATTCACAATGCAATTTTTATTACTGAAAAATGGAAAATGAAGTATTTAGAAAAAATCTACCCGTCTCACAACTAGCTCCGAGTCCCATCGGAGCTAGTTGTGAGACGGGTCGATTTTTTCTAAATACTTCATTTTCCATTTTTTAGAACATAATAACCGACGAAGATACGGATACAGTGACTGAGCAAAAGTATTGAATCTCAAGAGGCTTTCAGTAAGTTAATTTACTTATAGTCCTACCCCTGAGTCTTTAAAGCTCTTATGCCTATTTCCAATCGATATTATGACATAATATAACATACAAACACTTATAGACTTGCATATTTACTATCCTTAGCCTGACACTTAGTTGAACGTACCTAATACGACCGATTTGGCGCAGGGGTAGGCTACCTGCCTTCTGCGCCAGAGGTCTCGGGTTCGATCCCCGAACAAGACAAATATTTGTGTGCATGAACATGTCTATTTGTCTTGGTCTGGGCGTTTTCTATGTATATTAAGTATGTATTTACAAACAAAAAGTATTTAAGTATATATTTATCCGTTATCAAGTTCACGCAGACACAGTTTCTTAAGAAATTAACTATGGGCTTAGATAATAATTGGTGTGATTGTAAGAAAATATTTATTATTATTTATTTATTAATAAATAACCGACGAAGATATGGATACAGTGACCGAGCAAAAAGTATTTAATGTCAAAGTAAGTAGGCTTTCACTATGTTTATTTACTTATAGGCCTACCCCTGAGTCTTTAAAGCTCTTATGCCTACTATTTCCAATCGATATTATGACATAATATAACCTATAAACACTTTTATCTACACTCATGTTATAATATTTGAATTATGAACTCATGCCTGAACGTATATTGATACACTTTAAGCCATAGTCAACTTAAAAAAAGAAAACTGCTGTATCCGGGTGTTGCATAATGACCATTATGAAACACCCGGATACAGCTGTCACTCATTATAAAACACTTATATTTCTTAAATTTACAGTCTCCATGGCAACCGTAGGATTTACCGGCCCTGACTTCCAACTCTTTTTTAAGCCCTTCTTTAGCCGGCAACAACAAGAAACTTTTTTCAAATTATCATTTTGAATTTAGAAGGTATAGACCGTATAGACTCCTATCAGTGGGATTTGGCGCCAATCCACATTTTATAATTAATATTTTTTTTAATAATTTTTGAAATAAATGATAAATGTAATGAGTGTAGATAAAGTAGTGTATGAGACTGCACATAACTCGGTATAAAAACACTCGTGAAATACTGTTAAAAAACTCGCCAAGGCTCGTTTTTTAAACTACCACTCGTGTTTTAATACCCCTCCTTATGCGACAGTCACATAATATTAAACGTGCGTATTCACTATCCTGAGCCTGACACTTAAGTTTTAGAATTAGAACGTAAAAACCGAAGAAGATACGATTACAGTGACAGAGCGAAAAGTATTTAATCTCATTGTAAGTAGACTGTCACTATGTTAATTTAGTTATAGGTACACCTGAGTCTTAAAAACTCTTTCATTTGCCTACTATTGCCAATCGAGTCCAATGTAAATGCATTATTGCAAACTCCTTTTATATCCAATGCACTTAGTACACAACAGTGTCAGTTCTTACAAACGAGTGTATACACCAGAGGTTAGTATTAACAGTGAGGCCATGAATTATGCATGCTTGTCTGTTGCCTCGAGATGGCGTGACTTAAGTGACTCCTGGAGGAATGATGCGTCCTGTGGGAATTCATTTCGCTCGTGAAACATGGCGAACGCTTGCTACTGATTGTCACTGCATTTGGGGATTTAAATATGCAACGTGTGTCATGTGTATGATGTTGTATGTGTTTGTCGGATTCGGATGTTAGGATGAGAACCTTTTAGGATGTAGAAACTTTTTACAACCTTTTTATTAACTTGCCATGTTAGTTAGTTTGTTAGTTAGTGGGGGACAAATCTTGCAAGCTTAATTTGACCCACTTCCTAGTTTCCGATGGAGCTGAAATTTTGTATACAGGTTTGGTTTAGATGACAATACAATATTAAAGTACAGTCAGCAAAAAGCTTGTCATAAAAATGAAATTTTTGCTAAAAACTAATTTCGAACGATTTGAAGATTCGAACCCGCTTTCCTGGTAATCCCGCGTAATGATCCGACCAACTATGCTACCGAAAGGCTTAGGGCGTTTGTGCACTACCACTGAATTTTACCGATCCGGAAAAAATCGGATGCTTGTATTTTAATAATTAATCATTTATATTAGTAATTAATTAAATACAAGCATCCGTTTTTTTCCGGATCGGTAAAATTCAGTGGTAGTGCACAAACGCCCTTACAAGACTTGAAAATTACGGTTTAGAAAATATCGTCCCGTCTCACAATCAGCTCCGATGGCACTCGACCTCATGACCTTCCACTGTCCGGGTGAATGCTCTAACCACTGAGCTACGGAGTCGTTAAATACCATATTTCTTTGTTATGTACGATTATCCGTTTAGCAACGATATTATTATGTTTATTATTTGTAATGACGTTGCTTCTTTTGAAGCTGATGGGTTTTTTCGTCCGTTTTTCTTGTCACCTAAAAGATGTGGTGGTAGGAAAAAAATGTTAAACGATTCAAAAGTATTTCATTTTGTAAATGTATTTTAACGGAGTAGAACACATTCGTCAGATTTCTTTTTCGTCAGAATAAATTATAGGCTGGTTTTTTATGACAAAAACGCCTAGCCTATAATTTATTCTGAATCTGACGAATGTGTCTTAAATCATTTGAATAAATAATTTTTGACTTTTGATTTTTGACTGCAGCCAGCATCTCTGACGCACTACAGTGTCGACGCAGCCCCATCAGGCCCCTAAAGGCATTCTTGTATTAGGTGCGTTTTAGGGCCATACGCTCCTTCTGTATAGTTCATCCAAAACTTACACAAGTACACTGACTGACAATAACTTCTAAACAGTATAAATTAATGTAATTATGGTTATTTTTAGGAAAAGCAACCGAGTTAAACAATAAACACACTTTTCCATTAACTTTTGCTCCGTCACACGATAATTTACGTGCGTAATCCTCTAAAAGCCGAACAAGTCCTATTACCGTTTGGCTTATATTAAATCAGAGCATACGTCCTCCCGCCCCTTCAATGAATTATGCAAATCGTCTTTGGTGGTTAACATCGTAATATTGTAAGCGACACTTTCACCCCCTTTTCTTACTTAGAGGAGTTATTAAACTGGAAGCGTCAGAGAATACACGTTATAAAAACAAATATTTATATTGGGTTAATGGAAATGTTTTAGTTCTAAAACAACCGACATCGCTCGAAGGATTGCATCATTGAAGAGGCAGAAGGCGGGACACATAGCATGTTGGGGCGGAAAGGTTCTCGAGTGGCTACCGCGTACCGGACGACGTTCCATGGGCAGGTGCCCTACAAGGTGGGCCGACGATCTGCCCCCTGATTCACGAACCGTAGGAAACGGAATCGGATTCGAATTCTGTGCTTTGTCTTTGTCTATTATATAGTGAGTGACAAAGATAGTGCATACATTCCGCTGTCGGGAACGTTTCCGACGATTTGTGAATCAATCCCCCTGATTGATTCACAAATCGCTGGTCAAGCTCGCGGGGAACCGCTGGATGCGGGCAGCGTAGGGCCGATCGTTGTAGAGATCCTTGGGGGAGGCCTATGCCCAGCAGTCGGCGTCGTTCGGCTATCATGATGATCATGATGATGATGAATGGAAATGTGACGTACATTAACTACGTTTTCATGTGAACCCACACATAAAAATCCACAGCTGAGATGAAATTATATCTTTACTAACTGAAGAAAAAATATAAAAGTAGGTAGGTACCTAAAACTATTAAACAAAGGATTAAAGCAAAAATAATATGGGTAGAACAAAAATATAGCTCAACAATGCCCAAAACAACTTAGAAATACAGATAAGAAATTAAGTCACATCTAGTTAACCATACAAGGCACTTTTCTCCACAAAGAAGATGGTATCTCAAGCATAAATTCTTGCCGCCGCGCCGCGGGCCGAACACAGGTGAAAATTATCAAAGGGGAGCGTCAGATTTTAACCAAACATCGGTACCAGAGCGTCTGCGAAATGTCTGGCCGCTTGGATTACTCCCAGAGCCTTTGTACGCGTCTGTTCAATCTTATCTAGATTCTACGATATGTTTTGTTCTACTAATGGTTTTACGGTTAAATAAAGATCATTGTTTGCTTATTTTATTGTAAAGATTTTTTTTTATCATCGATTTACTTGTAACTATAACGCAAAACTTTCAATTGGCCTATCTAAGTGGAATCCTGATTCCTGAATAAAAAAGTATGAATAGTAAAAATTTAAATGGTAAGCATAGATTTGCTTGCGAAGCTAGAAGATTTTTATTACATACTTGCACTGTGAATTCATAAAAATAATTTAAAATCATAAAACATCAAGGGACCTAAATGAAAGGAAAATATTTATCAGTCTGTCGCTTCTCTAGCTGTTATAAACTTAATAAAGCCATACCTTTGTATGATGTGTACCGTACCTGTTAAACTATTACAAAATGTTACTCTAGCTGCTAGAGTCTAGAGCACTTCAGCTTTTATTGGACTCCATTAAAAAACGAAGCCGAAAAATTTAAATTACGGTTGAAAAATGGAAAATGAAGTATTTAGAAAAAATCGACCCGTCTCACAACCAGCTCCGATGGGACTCGAACCCACGAAGTCGTGGGTACGGGTAACCCACGAACCATAAAAATTGCATTTGGAATGCAAAAAAGTAAAAATTTAAATAATTTAAATTACATAAAACAATCCGAATAGGGCTGACTCAACGCGAATTTCTCGATTCGGAGTAATTAAATAACGGGCAATTGTTGTAAATTAAGTGAGGGCGGGATAGAACTTCGCTCCACGAATTGATAGTGGTGGAGAATTTAAGAGGACAGTGGGACCGCAAACGGTTCATAAAGTACCAAATAAAATGCTTTTAAATCTAGAGTTGGTGGCGAAAAACACATTGTTTAGTGCACGGAAGGTTCTGAACGTTTTGTACATTCAGATCTTCGAATAGAATTAGATCTTGCAAGAGTATAGGTGTTTAAGAATAGTGAATAGTTAACAATGGACTAGTTAATTATCAAGCAATTTAGTAATTTTTTGTATTATAAATTTAATGAATTTCCCCATTTATGCTGAGCTTATTTCTCGAATATAAAATTATGGATATATGAATAAAAAATTCCTCCTCCTCCTTGTCCTGTTGGCTGTCCATTGATTAAGATATGAATAAAGTAAGTTTCAGCAGTTCTTAAATAACCAAAGCAAGACTTACGAAAAACTTTTTTATCTACACTCATGTTATAATATTCGAATTATGAACTCATGCCTGAACGTAGAATGATACACTTTATGCCATAGTCAACTTTAAAAAATAAAACTGCTGTATCCGGGTGTTTCATAATGACCATTATGAAACACCCGGATACAGCTGTCACTCATTATAAAACACTTATATTTCTTAATTTTACAGTCTCCATGGCAAGCGTTAGGATTTACCGGCCCTGACTTCCAACTCTTTCAAGCCCTTCTTTGGCCGGCAACAATCAGAAACTTTATTAAAATTAGAATTTTGAATTTAGAAGGAATAGACCGTATATTATACTCCTATGAGTGGGGTTTGGCACCAATTCATTTTATAATTAATATTGATTTGATTTATTTTTGAAATATATAATAAATGTAATGAGTGTAGATAAAGTAGTGTATGAGACTGCACATAAGTCGGTATTAAAACACTCGTGAAATACTATTAAAAAACTCGCCAAGTCTCGTTTTTTAAACTCCCACTCGTGTTTTAATACCCCTCATTATACGACAGTCACATAAACTACTATTATCCAAGTGATTCGAACACAACAACATCGAACAAGTTAATAAACAATTCTCTTCTAGCAAACTCATAACATCGTGGTAACATCAATTTACTTCGCAGCCGAGAGCCGGGACAACTTTTAAGAACTTCAAAAAGGTTTCGAAGGAAAAGTGCGAAGAGGGAATCACGCCAAACTCCACATTACCCACATCTTCGTCGCAATCTGTTTAAAAGTTGTTGGTCGATCGTTAAAATTGCAAGTGTGCGATGGACTAAGTTGTAAATTTAAATCACTAAGTCTACTGAGCTTGAGTAAGTTGGCCGAACTTACTGCAAATTGGATTACGGTGTGGAGGCTAGTTTGACACGTTGCAGGCGGGCATACTGCATGCGGACTAATGCAGGTAACTGTGATAATTCCGTACTTACTATGTTTGTGCAGAACTGTCATAGTTAATGTGATAACTTTGTTAGTGTTTGTGCAGCAATTTTGACAAATATACACTGTAAGTTTTGTATCACCCCGGATAATTATAGGGATTATTCTACTTTATGAAAACAAACAACTTTTATTATTAGACCAAAACTAAAATCGCGAAAAAATATCAGCTGTTCCATGCATTTTGATTAAATATTTTTTGCACGTTTGACCTTATCATAAATCCTTAAAATAAATTTTAAAATTAAAGTATATCGTATTGCAAGAATGCGATGAACTAAGTTGTAAATTGAGGAAGTTTGCCAAACTTACTGCAAATTGGATTACGGTGTAGAGGCTAGTTTGACACGTTGCAGGCGGGCATACTGCATGCGGACTAATGCAGGTAACGTGATAATTCCGTACTATGTCATAGTCGACGTGAAGTTTCTTGGTGTTTGTGTAGAAATTTTGTTGAATGTTTTGTAATTGGGCCTTGGTTCTGCTGATTAAGTAATCACGTAGAGTCATGTATCAATGGAAGAACAACTTCAACTTATAAGCTATTGTTCTGCACATCAAATGATTACGGAAGATAATACCTAAGTGCTCTTGGGGAACTGTTTTGACCACATCAACACGTGACTAAAATTGTTTTGAGATCCTTGGGGAGACCTATACCTTAGCATTGGGTGTCTTGTGGGAAGAGAAGTTTTCAATGACAAAATAAGTAAGTACTAACTACTTTACGATTACAATATTTACATCATAATACCAGTTTCATGCTTTTATTATTTCAATATTACCAATATTTGCTAGTTCTCCTCGTCCATCCATTAGGACGGCATGAATCCCAGCAGTGGGTTGATTAAAAATGTCCGAATTTGTAAAAAACCTTAAAGCCGACCACCCAATTAAATCGCTCCCGCGTTATTCATAATCAGCTCATTTATTCCCAGTTGCCATAACGAGTAATTCCCATACGTTGTCACACTCAATTTGCGCCGCATTCGGGAGGTAATGTGCCGAACTTTGCCGCGGCGGCGCTGCTGAGCAACTTTCCAAATTAATGCTCCAGTGATATCATTATGAGATCGCATATCGTTAGATTGAAGTTTGTTATATTTTGTTTTGTTTGTTGGTAATATAATAGTTTAGTTATTGTTTAACCTCCGGTTTATTTAGCTGTCTGATTATTATCCTTTTCTAGATCTTTTACCTACTTAGGAAGGAAAGAAATTAACGCTCATGTTACATTTCCCATAAAAATGTAAGCTCCCGTAAGACCTTTGACGAATTTATCATTATCATAATCATTATTTTATATATTAGGCCTATGCCCAGCAGTGAGCGTCGTATGGCTGATGTTGAATGATGGATGAATTAATAATTTATTAGCCGTTTGCAATTTCGTACGCTTTAAGGACACAGCACATTACATCAACTCGGAAAGGGATCGAAACCGTATCGCCTTCGCCTCGCCGTCAACCAGGCGTCAACCTTACGCAAGCACGTAACCAAACCGGATCAGCGTCGGTACGTCGTCGGCTCGGCTACGGCTAGGCGACGCCGCGCTTACGGCTCGCCGCACAGTGGTTCCATACAAAAAAAAAGAATGAGAGAAAATATGATAAAAAAATAAAAAAAAATAAAAAAAAACAAAAAAATTAAAATTTAAAAAAAAATGAGATAAAAAATTATGAAAAAAAATTGATGTTCATTTTCATTTTCAGACCACTGTGCGTAGAGCGGTAAGCTCGGGTACGGAGAGACGTGAGCGCGTGGACGACTAGCGGTAAGCGCAGGGACAGCAAGTTGAGCGACCCGCAAAGCGGTTCGTGAGCTGGTCCCGAGGCGAGGCGATTACGTTACGATTCCGATTAGCGTGCTTTGCAGTAGGGGGTTTCATAACTGTATAGAATATGTAAAGTTGTACCTTTAGATAAAAAAATTAAAATTAAACTAATAACAGAACAATTTAATAATACCGAGCATAAAAAGGAGCGTACGTATAGCTATCCAACACGTCAGTCTAAGAGAAAAAAATATGCAGTACCGCGAGTAAAGAACTTTTATGGAGATGTATTATTCCTACAGTACTTAATGAGTTACCAATGGAATTGCTTGAAACTGTTATCTCAAAAAACCATTTAAAGCGCATACTGAAAAAACATTATTTGTCATTGTGCCCGTGATACGTAATAAGAATGAAGAAAGATAAATTAAATAACTAAATAATTACATGTTAAAAAGCTAAATAATAATTAAATGTGCCGATTTGGCACAGGGGGTGCGGATGCCCGTCTTCTGAGCCAGAGGTCCCAGGCTTGATTCCCGAACAAGACAAGGGTTTGTGTGCATGGGCAGGTCTGTCTGTCTGTTTGTCTTGGACTGGGTGTTTTCTATGTATAATTATTAGGTATGTGATTACAAACAAAAAATAATTTAAGCTTATAATAATATGTACCTACTAATTTGTTATCAACTTTTCATAACACAGTAAGGTACCTACTTAACAATTTAATCAGTCTTCATTCTTAATACAGCGTATCTAAGAACTTAGAGTAGTGGGTATATTACTAGTTATTTATAAATAAGTATATTAATATAAGTTAGGTACTATAAAAATTAGAGTTTACAACCCAAGTGTAAAATTAATTAAAAAATGAAAAACTAGACGAGAACTACTGCCGACAAACTGCTGTGCAGTTTGGCAGATACAACGAAAGTGTAACAAATATTTATATTAAGGAAATAAATAAATAAAAAAAAAAATAAAAAAATACAAATAATACTGAACCGCTCGAGTTGATACGTTTACGATCCCTTTCAGAGTTGATGTATGTGCTGTGACCTTTAACCTACTACTGTCAACTGTGTAGCAATTTGAACCGCATAGTTCGCTTGGAAACCACGGGATAAAAGGCTACATTATTAACTCATGCCTCGCCGTTCTAGCATGAAAAGAAAAGTATCTAAATTTGTGCAGAACTGTCATAGTTAATGTGATAACTTTGTTAGTGTTTGTGCAGCAATTTTGACAAATGTTATACACTGTAAGTTTTGTATCACCCCGGATAATTATAGGGATTATTCTACTTTATGAAAACAAACAACTTTTATTATTAGACCAAAACTAAAATCGCGAAAAAATATCAGCTGTTCCAAGCATTTTGATTAAATATTTTTTGCACGTTTGACCTTATCATAAATCCTTAAAATAAATTTTAAAATTAAAGTCTATCGTGTTGCAAGAATGCGATGAACTAAGTTGTAAATTGAGGAAGTTGGCCAAACTTACTGCAAATTGGATTACGGTGTAGAGGCTAGTTTGACACGTTGCAGGCGGGCATACTGCATGCGGACTAATGCAGGTAACGTGATAATTCCGTACTATGTCATAGTCGATGTGAAGTTTCTTGGTGTTTGTGTAGAAATTTTGTTGAATGTTTTGTAATTGGGCCTTGGTTCTGCTGATTAAGTAATCACGTAGAGTCATGTAGCAATGGAAGAACAACATCAACTTATAAGCTATTGTTCTGCACATCAAATGATGTCGGAAGATAATACCTAAGTACCTAGTTTACGATCCCTTTCAGAGTTGATGTATGTGCTGTGACCTTTAACCTACTACTGTCAACTGTGTAGCAATTTGAACCGCATAGTTCGCTTGGAAACCACGGGATAAAAGGCTACATTATTAACTCATGCCTCGCCGTTCTAGCATGAAAAGAAAAGTATCTAAATTATAAAAATTTTCGCATGAATTAAAATTTAACAAAATAAACCAGAGCTTTTTTCAGGTCATAAGAAAGCTCGTATACTCTTATCCTTTCCCATAGTGAAAACTTTCTCAATATTAAAATGTATCACCACAATCTCAATATACTTCCAGAGTGATGCGTGTTCCAACTGCAGGTATAAGTATTTTTTTTATAACTACCAAGCATATATTATATTTGTTTTCTGCTCTGGTCTATAAACTTCATATTTAAATTAGACGGCCAATAACTCCTGACTTCAAGAAAACTTTTCTCGCGAATTTTGTTTCTTGTTCAATGATGTAATATCATAGTTATTGTCATAGTTTTCACGTTATTTGAAATCATAATCATAGTTCAACGACACCTACAAGGTGCTGAAAAATCTTTAAGCTTCAATTCTACGTTAAATTGGGAGGAAAAAGACAAAAACCAATTCCAAACCAAATCTATTCTCAAGGTGGCATCCCAACACTTGGCCGTTGTAAAGCTGTGCGAAGCCGATATCGTCAGGGCCAGCCGCCTGGGAAAAACACGTACAGATAAACCTAGACCACTCCTTATTAAGTTCAGGTCAGAGTCGCAGCGGGACAGTTTATGGGCGGCCAAGTCTGGGCTTAAAGGTTGTTACTGTGTCTGAGTTTCTGACGAAGCTTCGGCATAAAGTATTCGTCGCTGCGCGTGAACGGCTTGGTGTCGCGAAATGCTGGACCAGCGCTGGACGTATCCTTGCACTGGACAATGATGGCAGGCGCCATCGCGTCTCCTCGATGGCTGATGTGGAGCAACTCTTCGCTTCAAGCTCCGGCTCGACTTCGGCGTCCACTGGTACAACAACCTCGCGGAGAGATCTTCCACCGTCGGCTCCAAGCACCAGAAATAGGAGAGCTGCCTCTGCCAAAAGAAATTAGTTTGTATAAGTTTATTGTTTTTGTGTCCGTGTTATTGATGTTCCGTTTTAATCATGTTAATAACTTACTTTCTGTTTCTCAGCTTCTGCATCCGTCCTGCTTTATTTGTTTAATTGTTTTTTATATGTACATCTACTTTATTTATTTACATTATTTGTTTGACACATCACATCACATTGACAGACCAAAGACGACACAAACACGTAGTAAAAGTTCGTCCTTTTGGACAGGCGAAGACATAAGGCCATACTGCCAATTCTTTAAATTATTATAGTTTCTGTGTGTGTGTTACATTCCAATCGACACAAACACATCTTTCTACATAGATTCTGGGTACAAGTTGTACCGTATTAATGTCTAAACTATGACCGTCGTAGTAGTTGTACCATGAAGTTTGACTTAATACTCTGAGTTACCTCAGTATTAAGTCGAACTTCATGAGTTGTACCGTACAACTGTCATGGCTTTGGGATTTATGGTTATACAGCCGGTTTCGGTCACAAACTAACTATAACTTTATGTCGTATTAAGCCAGGTTTTTTGGTCTGTCACAGTGATTTTGATAGTTTATTTTTGTTTTAAAATTACTCGCTTTCTCTGTTAATTTGTTTTTAATGTCTGTGTTGTTGACTTTTCATTTTTACGTTTTCTCTTTGCTTTCTCGATCCTTTCAGTCAACCTGTGGGTACTGTATTTATGTATTATTTTATTTGTATTATTTTTATTTGTTTTTAGTTTATGGATCTATCTCTTTTTAATAAAAGTGATGACCTTTTTCTATCCTGCTCATCTTCTAACTCGAGCTTCCAAAGTTTTGATTATCCTTTGAGTGAGTTTCTTGATGATACCTTTTTGGATGTTCCAAAGAACTTCAATGTTGTGCATATTAATGCACAAAGTATCCCTGCCCACTTTTCCGACTTCCTAACTTCCTTCAACTGCAAAAATATCCACGCCATCCTTGTCTCTGAAACCTTTCTTCATCCTTGTCTTTCTTCTACGTTATATTCAATTCCTGGGTTCCAATTGATACGTAACGACCGCGTAAGTTCCTCTCATGGAGGGGTGGCTATATTCCTGCGCTCACATATCCCCTTTTCTATCCTGAGTCGTTCTCCACAGCCCCCTCCTCCCAATAGCGCCGAGCATCTTTTTATTGAGATATCTCTGTCCTTTTCTAAAGTCCTTCTAGGTGTCTTCTATAGCCCTTCTCTTCGAGTTGATTACTTTGAGTCATTTGAACGGCTTCTTGAAAACCTCAGTCCTCAATACTCCCATACTATAATTATGGGAGATTTCAACACCTGTCTCATAAAAGACGATTCTCGTGCCCGTAAATTACTGTCAGTAGTCAACTCATCTAACCTGCATATTTTACCATTAACGGCCACTCACCACTTTCCCAATTGCACCCCCTCCCTTCTCGACCTCATGATTGTATCTTCTCCCACCTTAGCTTCTAAACATGGCCAACACTCTGCAGATGCGTTCTCATATCACGATCTGGTGTATCTCTCGTACCGAATCCGACCTCCCAAGTTAAAACCCACTATTCAGCTTCAGCGTAGTTTCAACCGCATTGATCACGACCAGCTACTTGCAGATGCTGCTAACATGGACTGGTCGGCAATATTTTCCTCTGACTCCGTTGACGAGCAGGTTAATATTTTTAACAGATTACTCTTAGAGCTTTATGATGTGCATGCACCGATAAGGCCAGTCAAAATGAAACACCTACCTGCACCCTGGCTAACCGACGAGATCCGATCTCTCATGAATAAAAAGAACTCCACCAAAGCCAGGTTCAAGATGGATCCCTCAAAACGAAATGAAGAAAGAATGATTCGGGCGCGTAACCGGTGCAATATGGTGATTAGGGACGCTCAAAGACGCCACATTCATAATTCTATAGAAAACGTTGATCCAACTAAAGTTTGGAAATTTCTAAAAACTCTTGGGGTTGGCAAATCTCATAATACTGTCACGGATACAAATGTCGATTTCAATCAACTAAATAGTTACTTCACATCGTCGGTGCCTATTGATGGTAACCTTAAACATTTAACCTTGCAACATCTTTCTAGCCTGCCAATGCCAACACAAGTTTCCTCTTTTTCTTTTATTCAATTTTCAGAATGTGATGTAAAGAGAGCAATCCTGTCCATCAACTCAAGTGCTGTTGGTGCCGACTCTATTAGCCGTAAGATGATCCTTCCCATCCTCGATATCCTCAGTCCTATAATTACCTTTATCCTCAACACATCCATATCCACTGGAACGTTTCCGACTTCCTGGAAGGAAGCAAACGTTATTCCACTGCCCAAAAAATCCAAACCAACCATTTTTTCAGATTTTCGTCCTATTTCTATCCTGCCGTTCCTTTCCAAAGTCCTTGAAAAACTCATTCACCACCAGCTTACTGACTATCTTAACATTAGCCATCTCCTTAATCCCCTTCAGTCTGGTTTCCGCAAAGGCCATAGCACATCTACAGCACTTGTGAAGATAACAGATGATATACGCTTGGGAATGGAAAATCGACAACTGACAGTACTGACTTTACTAGATTTTAGCAATGCATTTAACTCGGTTGATTTTGATATCCTTCTCGGTGTTTTACGCTCTCTAAACATATCTCCATCTGTAATTGATTGGTTCGAAAGTTACCTGCTAGGGCGACGGCAGCGTATCCGCACTGGTGACACCTTCTCCTGGTGGTGTGATATCAATGCTGGTGTCCCTCAGGGTGGCGTCCTATCTCCACTTCTTTTTTCAATTTTTATAAATTCAATCACTCATTTCCTTTCAAGTCCTTATCACCTCTACGCTGATGATCTTCAGATATACACTCAGGCACCATTATCAGAGCTCTCACGTGCAATTACAGCTACTAATAAAGATCTCGCTCAAATAAGCTCTTGGAGCAAGTCATTTGGTCTGACTGTTAACCCAGCCAAGACGCAGTGTATTATCATCGGCAGTCCTCATTTTGTTTCGAGGATCGATTTTAACCAGCTTCCGGCAGTTTCCTTGGATGGTACTATTATTCCATATTCAAGTTCTGTTAAAAATCTAGGTGTTATCTTTGATCAGCATATGTCTTGGAGACCTCATATTGAGGAAACTAGGAAAAAAATATTTGCAGCATATGGCTCACTTAACCGGCTTCGTAACTTTTTGCCGACCAGTACTAAAATCACTCTGTCACAATCGCTTCTGCTGTCTATCTTGGACTACGCTGATGTCTGCTTTACTGACCTGTCGGAGGGGTTACTTGATAAGTTGGAGCGTCTGCAGAACGTTGCCATCAGGTTTATATTTAATCTTCGTAAATATGACCATGTGTCTCACTTCCGTAGCAAACTCCAATGGCTCCCAATTCGCCGGCGCAGGGACTTACACACACTTAAACTTCTCTATTCTATCCTTTTCATGCCTACTTCCCCTCCTTATCTTAAAGACTGCTTCTCCTTTCACTCTTCATCTACGTCATGTACTTTGCGTTCCTCATCTAACCTCACCCTCGAAATTCCACGTCATTCTTCCGACTTTTTTTCCTACTCTTTCTCTGTCCATGCTGTCCGTTTGTGGAACGCGCTTCCTGAAGGTATCAGAAAGGCTCAGACTCTAAAATCCTTTGGAGATCAAGTTAGAAGTCATTTCCTCTCCCTTACTCATTAAAGTTTATGTATTATCTTATTTTTTTTTCTATTTGTCATTCTAGACTTATTCTATCCTTTTTATGCACCCTCTCCCCTCTGTTCTTTTGATTTATTTTTTTCTTTCGCCCAAGGTTGCCTGGAAGAGATTGCTATTTAGCAATAAGGCCGCCTGTTGTCTGTTTTCTCATAACTATGTCTCTTTGTGTTATTGTTTCTTTCTTTGTGTGCAATAAAGCTTTTTTTATTTATTATTTTATTTATTAAAAACCCTGAAGTGGAGGGGTAAGTGGCTCATTACGGGGCTCCAAGGGGGAAAGTTTCCGACCCGTCGGGGGTTCGATTGGGAACGCTCAAGGGGTGAACTCTGGTCGCGATCAAAATGGCAATACGTAAAGAATTATCAGTTTCAAAATCGAAACTCAAAAATGGAGGCAGAAATAGAGATTAAGGCGGGTTTTATCCTAAGGGAAAGAAAAGGCAGAGTGTGCAAAAAAACTCCATAAACTGAGGAGATAAATTTCGTTGACGTGACGTGAACGTGAATAATCGCATAACCTCTTAGGTGGTGATTGTGCTCATATGAACAACTTTTACTATGGGGCCAGCTCTGGAACTCAACAAAAAAAAATTGCAGTTCCACACATCCTGGTCAAGTAAGTATTGACAATTTGAACTTGTATAAAACAGCTGTTTTTTTTGTTGAGTTGTTGAGTACCACCTAAAAGGTTTTGTGCCAATTCATTAACACGTGGTTTAAGAAGAATGTGCCGCGGCGGCGACCTGCAAAACGACAGGGTACCATTTCATATCATTCTAGTAAACATTTCTAACAGAACACTACACTCTGACTCCAAAATCATCATCCATCCAATCAGAAAAACCTTACCGAAAAACCGCCATTTTCTCTTCGTATTATTAATTGGAAAGATGCGAAATCTTGTGAATGGGAAAAATCAAAACCTACATAAAAGTTGGAAACCCCGAAACTAACAGTGGCACTAATTAAACAAGTTGTGTCACGCACCTGTCAGAGGCCGACAAGCGATTTCGTGACTAAGCGCGCGCGTTTCTTCCCGCCGCAAATTAAACAACTTCTGATTTGCATCCTCACTCCACGAATCGTTAGTCGCTAATGTCGCGCGACTTTTTGTTGTCAGTGTAGTTAGGTTGGTTTGGAGTTGTGTTGAAGTGGGGCTTGTGATTTGTGGTAAGTATATGAGTATATGATGATCAGGGGGGCAATTGCGTAAGGTAATCGTATTAATTTGACAGTTCATACATATCGTATTCAATCGGCTGCAATTTGTATGAAATGACATTTGTTATGATACAATATGAACTGTCAAATGATAAGATTGACTTTACGCAATTCAATACCTGCCGGCCTAGCATGAGCGGCTTTTATTGCACGATATGATATGGTACGGCAAGTTGTCTTGCTTACCCCACTAAGGTGTAAGCAAGACGGCGGCATGCCGTACCATATCATATCGCGTGATAGAAGCCGCTCATGCTAGGCCGGCAGGTTTGTTTTGCGCGCGCTATTCTTGCCGCCGCAAATTAAACAACTTCGGATTTGCATCCTCACTCTACGAATCGTTAGTCGCTAATGTCAGGCGACTTTTTGTTGTCAGTGTAGTTGGATGGGTTTGGAGTTGTGTTGAAGTGGGGCTTGTGATTTGTGGTAAGTATATGAGTGTATGATGATCTGCGGGCCGATCGCCGTAATTCTATGCAGTGCGTCTTGATCACGTTTGCGTCTTGACTTTTGACTTCGTATTGCCGTAATGACTAACGACGCACACGTCACGCAAACCTATAGTCCTAAAATCTTGTCTGATCCGGTGACATCCATGACAGAGGAACCACCTACAATACGAAATTAGCTGTCAAAATAGACTGTCGTATGAAAACTCTTTTAGTTCCAAAGATTATCACCGGAACAGAAAACGTTGTCGCACTGTCAAAGCCGCGCGTTATCAAAAACGGTTTTGCACGTCAACTGCATGTACACTTGACTAATGTGTCATAGGAATACCGCGATCGGGGCCCAGGGCTCCTAATTTCGTATTGCAAGCGGATCACGGTCACGGATGTCACCGGATCAGACAGGATTGTGGGACTATAGGTTTGCGTGACGTGTGCGTCGTTATGTCATTACGGCAATACGAAATCGTTACGTCAAGACGCAAACGTGATGAAGACGCGCTGCATAGAATTACGGCGATCGGCCCGCAGGTTTGTTTTGTACGCGCTATGCTTGCCGCCGCAAATTAAACAACTTCGGATTTGCATCCTCACTCCACGAATCGTTAGTCTCTTATGTTGCGCAACTTTTTGTTGTCAGTTTAGTTGGATTGGTTTGGAGTTATTTTGAAGTGGGGAGCTGTGCTTCATGTGGTGTGACTATGTAATGGGAATACCTTCTTTTTACCCAAGAGTTAAATATTAACCAACCAAGTCACAAACAGTCTGTTGTTTATTTTGAGATTCAACTTATTTGTGTTATCATTATCATTATATTTTTAAACTACCTCCAAAGTTATCGTGACCCCTCTTGAAAACAATGATACTTGTTTTTTCAAAGATTGTGCAATAGATAAGAATTTTATAATTTCTCTATAACGAAATGAATTATATCTATATGTCCGAACGAACTCGTAATTCGCATGACCTATTGTTAGGTCATTAGTTCATTACACTAAACACGAGAGTTTGAAGATCATGACTGTCTGATGGATGAATTAAATGTTATTAAAATTTTTACTTTTTTGCATTCACAATGCAATTTTTATGGTTGAAAAATGGAAAATGAAGTATTTAGAAAAAATCGACCCGTCTCATAACCAGCTCCGATGGGACTCGAACCCACGACCTTTCGCTTACCTTAGCGATTCTCCATTTTTGAATTAAATGTTGTGAGGTTTATTGTGAAGTATTCATACGACATACATATTTAGTTTTAAATACTGCTAAAGAAGAACTCAATATAAAACTTCGATAGAATCATAGTATCTATAAGTGCAACAATAAGACGTTCGTACTGTAAGTTCGTTAGACCTAACTTAATACGCAACTCGCCACTCCACTCGGGAGTTTGAAGACGTGACGGACCGACCGACGACTGTTGAATGAAATGTATGGACATATTCAAAGTTATACACAAGTTTGCGGGTAAGTTTGAGCCACTTTTGATAATTATTTCATAGAAATATCGTGAAGAGTTCGCATTGAATTTATAGTAAGTAGGTTATATCCATGCTTGTGATAGTAGGTCGGTATTAAAGCTTCACTATCAAATTTTTGTCTTCGGATAAGTGTATTAATGCGTTTTAATGTCGTACTTATATCTTGTAAACTGAAGTTAAATAAATAAACGAATTTATGCACAGCTCGTATTAATTTTACTATATTAAAGGGTTGTAAAAGTTACTCGACGAACTACTGTACTCTTTTTATCAATAAAATCCAATGCCAAACAAAAACGCATCAGCAAAAACAAAAAGCTATCCGAAAGCTTTCATTAGGCGTGACGCTTAAGGGCGTGCGCACACTTGCCGAGATTTATCGCAAGCTGTGCGTCAAAAGTTGCGTCGTTATTAAGTTCGGCGATGTTGCGGCGTTGACGCGCTGTCGCCAAACGACTAGTTTATGTCGCGTCACGTGAGTACAGACGCAGGCGAAAGTGATTGGGAAGGTTATTGTGGAATTATGAATGGGATGTGATATGACCGTCATTTTAATAATTGGTAGGGTAGTGTATATACTACGCGTTCACTTCATCATTGCCGCTACCTCGCGGCCCGCTTCCTCATACCGCACCCCCTGCCTCGCCCGTGCAGTAGTTAAAACGGGCGACGCAGGGGGTGCGGTATGACGAAGCGGGCCGCGAAGTAGCGGCAATGATGAAGTGAACGCGTAGTAATGTTTGAGGAGCCCGTGGCGCAGTGGTAAGCGCGCTCGGCTTGCAATCGTTGAAGTTAAGCAACTTTCGTTATGGTCGGTCACGGGATGGATGACCAAAATTGAACTATCTCGAGCTCCTCCGTGCTTCGGAAGGCACGTTAAGTCATTGGTTCTAGCACAGATGACTAAATAGTTACTACGTAGTTCCGGCTGGGCCCGCGTCCATTCTCCTTATCCATCCACAAGGAAGGCCTGTGCCCCAGCAGTAGGGACTTATAATGGCTGATGATGATGATGAGGGTAGTGTCTGGAGCTTTATATGTGTTTTTATAAGGAATTGGGGATTTTTAATTTGTCTATGTTTCCACAATAAATTTAAATAAATATGATTTATTACTTTGTTTATAAGATTTTGAACTGAAAGAAATATATTTAATACACAATGTGGAAAAACACGTCTTCCGTCACGTGGTAAAGGTTTAATATTTAAAGCTTAATTTAAGACCAACAATACGTACACGTGATACAAAAAACTGTTTCGTCATTTCAGTCGTCATAAAAAATTAAACAAGCACATTTCTTCGCGACTGTACCTAGCGAATTACATACGTAACAATGCTTTATGCGTAGGGACGGGTTGTTTACAACTGCAGTTTCGCCGTGACCAACAGGGCGGGCTATAAAGAAATTTTCCCGGAAATTACCAAACTTCCGGGAGAATTACTGCGATATAACTCTCAAGTCTCGCCTCGTAAACATCAAGACTCAAACGTGTGTGGTCATTAACAATTACAAGAGGAATTGTTGAACACTTTTTTTCGCGAGTTCACTTTAATGTGTTGTTTAATCAATAGAAATAAAAATTAATATTGCTAAGCGCAAAACTCGATAACAGCTACACCAATTTGGAAGGTTTTTATGGAGAGAAAAAACGTAAAAATTGCGTGGAAAATAGTAAAAACAACACTTTTGTTTTTCCATATAAACCAGCCGGCCTAGCATGAGCGGCTTATAGCGCGCGATATGATATGGTACGGCAAGTTGTCTTGCTTACCCCACTAAGATGTAAGCAAGACAACTTGCCGTACCACATCATATCGCGCGTTGAAGCCCCTCATGCTTGGCCGGCAGCTGTCAAATATTTGTTGTAAAAAGTTTGTGCGTCTTTCACGTCAAAACAGAACAACGTATCGACGTGGTTTTTGGTATGGGGATAGTTTGGGAGCTAGAGAGTGACATAGGTTACTTTTTATCCCAGAAAAAAGTTTTGTGCCCGCGGGATCACGTCGTGTAGTCCACGCGGGCGAAGCTACGGGTGGACCAATAGTGGCTAGTGAATAATACAATTTCAAAAGTTTCTATTGCATTAAAAAACAAAGTTTTGTCTTTCATCAAAAACTATTTAAATAATAATAATTAGAAATGAACAAACTAAAATACGATAACAGAAAGCAAAAATTGCTAAGAAATCTGGCTCTTTAGAAAAATAATTATAAATAAATACTTTAAAAAAACTGAAAATTATCTAATTTAGAAAATATCGACCCGTCTCACACACAACCAGCTCCGATGGGACTCGAACCCACGACCTTTCGCTTTCCGGGCGACTGCTCTAACCACTGAGCTACGGAGTCGTTACGAGAAGCGTCGAATTTATCCATTACTTCTTACGCGCTCCTGTATAGTCAGCGTTAATTTCATCAATGTGGAGATATTACTACCCTCACACGCGAAAGAAATACCTTTCCAGGTATTTGGCAATCGCTAAAGATGAAATTACTATTGCAAGTTATTTTAATCGGATCTGATATCATCGGAGCTGGTTGTGAGACGGGTCGATTTTTCTAAATACTTCATTTTCCATTTTTCAGTAATAAAAATTGCATTGTGAATGCAAAAAACTAAAAATTAAAATACTTAAATAAACTTAAATTCCCTATATGGCTTGTTAGCAATAATTTTCGCTTCCTATCATAAAATACAATCTAAAACAAATTTAGGTTTTACACCAAATTGTTGATTGTGTCAATTGAGTATTTTTACATGCCAGCTAGTATCATTGTAGTTCAGACATATCAGTTTAATGTAACACTTTGAAATTAGATAATGGGTTTGAAATATGAAAAAGCAAAAAGCACTTGAACTTTAAACATACTCAAACTTCAATTCCTCGAAAAACACAACAGCCTATTTTATTTACACAACGAGCCACAAAAACTGGGCTCGGTAAAAACAAACACAGTGCTACTTCGCATTATTAGTTCTGCTGAAGTGTGAACTCCGACCGCAAAGTTCAGCTCTCGCCGGGCAGATACGCTTATTAAAGCGCTGAACAATAAATTTTAATAAAGGATAGTTATGGAGTTTTCGTGTCCGCCAGTGTAGGTGACTAATAGGTGTTAATGCACAGTGTTTTGCAAGCTTAAACACTGTAGAATTTTCCATGAGATAGATAGGCACCATTTTTATAGCGCCTGTACACTTTGTTTTAAATCTAATTTTCTTCTCTATCTATATGAGGTTTAGGATTGTCATGATTTGATATCTTTAACTGCGTAAGCAATGTGAAGTTGTGGTCTAACAAGACTACAGCGGGGAGTCAGTCTTCCTGTAGACAGTGTCGGAGGGGGATATGTCTTTAGAATAACGAGAAAGATCTATTATAATAGTTATATGCACCTAATTTAAGTCAAGTAGAAATAAAGTACTTATTGTTAACATTACCAGAGTGTTATTTATCAAAGGTCAGCAGTGGTAATGAATTCCAGCCCCAGGATATTAAAGGTAAATAAGAAATTTTATATCATTTATGACTAGCAAATAGAAGTAATTTTAAATGATTCTTTACAGTTTTGTTAAAATACTTAATTAAAATATTGCTTATTTATAATTCCTTATTGCAATGCAACATTGAAGTGTAAATAAACTTTATTTTCTTAAGCAACAAAAAAAAAAAAAGCTAGCAATTTTAATAATTTATGACTAGCTAACTAAAAAGTTATTTTGAAGGATTGCTTTACAGTATTGTTTAAATAATTTGACGACCGATTTGGCGCAGGGGTAGGATACCTGCCTTCTGCGCCAGAGGTCTCGGGTTCGATTCCCGAACAAGATAAATATTTGTGTGCATGAACATGTCTATTTGTCTTGGTCTGGGTGGTTTCTATGTGTATTATGTATATTATTACAAACAAAAAGTATTTAAGTACTTACCTATATATTTATCCGTTGAAATTAACATAACTGGTGTGGTTGTAAAAAGTTATTTATAAAGTTATTTATTTATTTATTTATAATAATTAAAATGTTTCTTAATATGTTTATAACTATTGCAACATTGAATTACAAATATATTTATTATTTGTTTTTCTTCTCAAAAAAAAAAGCACAAGGAAAATAGAAAGTAGTTTGTTGTTACACTATTTACTAAAGAAGGTAAAATCAGAACTACGTATAGGTACTAATTAGAAGTTATAAATTTGTAATACCACGATTAGAATAAGGATATTAATTAGGTACGTGGTACCTATTTAGTAATCTGTGACATTATCGTACAAAATTTTACTATTTGTTTACACGTATTATGGCGTGGCGACCGAGACTGTGATGTGATAAGCAACGCAGTGTCCGGTAACCGACCTCGAAACCGGCGGAATAGGACTCCCTTTGTGCAAACATCTTCGTTTATGAAATAACATTCTCAGTGGTAGAGTGTGCAGATCAATAAAAATACTTAGTTCAGTACGAGGAAATTCAAAACATTAGAAAATAAACATCAAATTATATGATTTGAATAAATTTTAGAAATACAAGAAAAATAAACATGTCACATAGCACGTCTCGCCTTGAGAGCTGTCCTGTTGCGACTTGTTACACCAAAATAAAATTTAAAAGTTATTTTAAATGTATTTAAAAGCTAATGAGATAGATTTGTCAAATAGTTATTATATTTTTATACTTTTATTTAACACATTCCTTGCGTGAGGGTGTATAAAACATCTCCTACGTGACTTTCAGCCTGTGCGGGGTTCAAAATCTTGTTCTCTCGCTCTGTGCGGGAAGCTATCACATTTATTTCTATGCGTAGGAAAAAGACAAATATATATTTTAGCTCTCATTAGATTGTTAGCTGATTCTCACAATAAAATATACTTATTGGAGATCGATTAGGTCCCTAACGCACCTAATTGAAATTTGATTTAATCTGTGCGACATGAGGTATTATGCATCTCCTAATTTGTAGGCCTCGTAGACGCAAGGAGCGGTGTGCGAGCGGCGCGCGCGCCCGCTCGCCTTGGTTTAGTGTTGCGCGACAAGCACAAATTATATCGACAAGTTTTAACGTGAAAACTCGCGCTTCGCGTAGCCTGCTATTTTCCTTTTACGTATTGAGCACGTAAATAATACCTAATAACAATGAATCGTACAAAAAGGCGTAAAAGACAGTTAGACCTACAAATAAATGATTCCACGAGTGATTCTAGTGAGGCAACTAAGTTAAATTACAAAAGGGTGATAAAAAACTTGAGCCACAGAGTTGTGTACCGTCGGACAGAGTTATAATCGTAGAAAATAATATGTCCTCCACTAGTAACCGTGATTATCTGATTTAGAAGTTTTTGATACTAAGTAAATAATAACTCATTTAATGAAGAATTATTTTGACAGTCAAAGTACTGGAAAAACTATATGTACCTGTTCATCAAAATAGTATTAATCAAGATCAGTTAAAATTAACACTAACTCAAAGACTTAATTGTAATTACAAAGAGAGGTAGTTAACTTATTGAAGATATTATGTTCATCTATTATATTCCCGTCTTTATATACACTTTGTGTATTTTTTTTAAATAAAGTAATGTAGTCGATGACTGCCGCTTTACTCTATTCCCATCACTAGTTGTTATATAATTTATGGCATCATTTCTTGCGTTGTGAGATAGAGTCGATAGCCTAAAATATTTTTGTATTTACTCTTTAGATAATTGTCAGAACTTTGTGCGAACCTATATTAAGATAAAGTAGCTAGTTAATTACGCCTCAGGATGTTTACAAACCGAGACTCTTGTTTTTCAGTATGATATACAGGATTTAAAAATACATATTTTTATGGGATCGATAAGGTCTCATACGCACAAAAATTAAGCCTAACTACGGATTCATAATAGATCTCCAACGCACTATCTGAAAATTCTAAGAAAATCTTAACGCAGCGAAGGTGTTAAAGAAAATGACAAAACATTTACTAAGAATAGATCGACACATGTGGTGTCTGTTTAGGGCAAGGCATATTTTATTAGAAAATTAGATTATCTAAACATATAAATGCCTGCAATTAAAGTATGAAGATATAATAGATGTATTTTGGATTAATTATAAGTATTTTTGCAGACAGTACATCTAAATCGTATTCTCGTTGCGGTTTGATAAAATGTTTTACTTACGTAGTAACTATTTAGGCATCTCTGGTTTTACTGCTAAACGAAGGGTTATGTGTGCCCTTGGTTTAGCTTGTGTTGTGGAGCTATGTACGTTCCATTGCAAGATGTGGGTTATGTGTGCCCTTAGTTTATGGAGCTAAGTATGTTCCATTTTAGATGAGATATGGGTTATGTGTGCCCTTAGTTTATGGAGCTAAGTATGTTCCATTTTAGATGTGATATGGGTTATGTGTGCCCTTAGTTTATGGAGCTAAGTATGTTCCATTTTAGAGGTGATATGGGTTATGTGTGCCCTTAGTTTATGGAGCTAGGTATGTTCCATCTCAGATGTGAAGTGGGTTATGTGCGCCCGCAGCTTATGGAGATATGAATGTACTATTACATACAAGGATTATGTCTGCCCTGAGAAATTATATTTCATAAATGAAATAAAAAAATAAGTATAAAAAGGAAATATTTACTTAGACATAATAAATGTGTACTTATGAATCGTCTACATTTTACATCAAAAACAAGGGCTACGGGTGCCCTTAGATTGTTGTGTTTCCCAAGACAGGCTAATGTGCGCCCTGTATTTTAGTTAGTTCTAAAACTTATCTAGGTAATCAGTATATTTTGTTATTTACAGCTGCTTTATTTGTGATCCTCTTATTCACGATACGAGATTTGGTTTAATTAATCAATACTTTAGTATGTCGTTCACGTGTCAACAATTTAAATTAATTAAATAGAAAACTAATTTCTTTTTCATATTTTATTGAGAGTTATTCATTCATTTCATACCTATCATTTTTTACATATGAATAGTTTAAGTAATCTGTTGAGCTATATAACTTCTTAAGCTGTCTCTTTTTTCTAAATACAACCTAATTGATTTGATGTGTTAACGTAACTTTACTATATGAATGAGACTATAATAATGGTTTGAATGGGTACAAACTGATGCATAAAAGTATGAGTGCTTGTACTTGTGAATCAATATATATTTAGTATTTATCTATCCGGTTTACAGTTATACTTTTATCCTTATCCTATAATTATGAATATCTGCAATTATTTAATACTTACTAATTTTTACTTTTTCTGATCTTTTCCGAGAAAATGAAACCCGAGGTACCAACCGTTCACGCAGGTCGTGTACGGTTGAGGCATGAAGAAGACAAGCGGCGAAGGAAGCAATCACTGACGTCTGTGGGGAGGCGTGCCCGCAAAGTCGTGAGAGATTTACATGCGTCTGAATGGGGAATAGAAGATGTACCTTCAAACGAAGTGAAGCCACCAACCTCACAAGTGTTGGAACCTGAACCTAGTGAGAGCCTACAGTCTGAGTCACCTGTAGCGCAACCAGAGCACCAGCCTTTCTTTACTGTTGATGAGGTATTGAAACTTTTGTCGTCGGTGCAAGAGACTGAATCGAGTAAGCAGCAGCTGAACAACAATCAGGTCAACAACGTAGTACCTGAGTTTGATCCCTCAACTAAATATCAAAATATAAGTAGTTGGATAAGGAAAGTAAATGAATGTGCTTGCTTTACGATTGGAACCAAAAGCAAACCGCGCATTTTGCTCTTCAAAATCTGGTGGGTCTGGCTAAGCAGTGGTTTGAAGCCCTACCCTCTGTCAAATTTTACTTGGGACGAATGGCAGGCTAAGTTACTAAAAGCACCTAAAAGCTTTTCCCAACGAGCAAGATTACGGGACACTTCTGGAAGAGATACTCGCACGTACTACGCATTACAATGAGAATGTCCGGGACTATATTTCTATGATAACTTGACTTTATTGAATCGATATGAAATCAAGGGCCAGAATGCAGTTGATTGTATTATACATGGCATTATTGACAAATCCGTTAGAAACAGCGCCCAAGCGATGAACTGTAAGGAGCCAGAAGACTTACTCAGTTGCTTAATTTCACAGCACAGCAACCCACTGATCCAGCTTTTGCCAAAAACCGTTATGAAATACTCCGGTTAATCGTCCTATATCTGTGTCGACTCTAAACGATAACTCGGTTATTTGCTTTAATTGACGTTTAAGGGGACATTCTTATCATAAGTGCCCAATCCCTCTTACTAAATGCCAAAAGTTCTCTAGGGTAGGTCTTGATTCAGCCGCTTGTAAACTAGCTTCATTAGTTCCTCGACATCGAGGAAATTCAGGCCCAGTACTGGTTCCTTAAATAGAATAAAAATATTAAGAATACGTTATGTCATATTATATTCAATGTGCTCATAATAAAGGTAGTTCTGTAAATAGAAATTATATCCTTTGCAAACGATAGATAAAAAAAATTGTAATGTATTCGGATTTAATAGAAAAAAGGAAGTCGATTGAAACTGTTGTTGGAGCAGACCAAATAAGACCCTAGGTCCTCGATAATAACACGGATAAGTCGAGTGACAGCTCCAGTAGTGATGAAGAGGATAATTTGCCTTTGTCAGCGTTGCTGCAATAACAGACTTCAACATCTAACCTTGACCGCTTCCGAATGTCATGATTTTATTACTATTTTTAATTATAATACTTATTTAATTTTCATGATTTTATAACCATTTTTAAATATAAAGTTTCATAAAATGGTTGCGGTGCCCTTGCAGGGCGTCACTTGTACAATAATCCAAGATTGTAACACCTTATAAAACTTGTGACTTGCAATAAATCTGAATCGAAATCTGAAGCTAAAAAAAAAATATTGTTTAACTAATTTGTTGTTTCGTTCTTATCGTTTTTGTGTATTAATTTTGATTTAATATATCATTGTTTTATGAAAACATATGATTCCACACATAATCTTTACGTTTTTGTTTAAATTAGTGTAATTGAATTATATTTATATACCCAATTGTTAGCTGAATGATGGCTGAATGATAGCTATAGTGTAAGTTGAGTAGACAGATTGACCTTACTTAATATTGTTATTGACTTTACTTATATAAAAAGTGTTTACCAGCATCCCAAACTGTATTAAATGTATGGAAAATGTTAATGCATTAGAACGCGAATTGAAAAAGTTTTAAGTAAATAAGGCATAACATTAGAAGAAATTGTTTAATGATATTAAGCTCTAGATTTTGAGTTGCAGTTCCCACGGGGTGCCATTACTGATCTAAATATTCTGATAACAACTTTGTATGTACTGTGACTTGCAATGAATAAATGAATATGAATATTATTGTGCACCCAGGAGGATGCACCACGACGGATGGCCGAATGTCATGATTTGATATCTTTAACTGCGTAAGCAATGTGAAGTTGTGGTCTAACAAGACTACAGCGGGGAGTCAGTCTTCCTGTAGACAGTGTCGGAGGGGGATATGTCTTTAGAATAACGAGAAAGATCTATTATAATAGTTATATGCACCTAATTTAAGTCAAGTAGAAATAAAGTACTTATTGTTAACATTACCAGAGTGTTATTTATCAAAGGATTTACATAGAGCCTTTACTTTTAGGAATTTAATAAGTAACATTTTTAAAATATACGACGACGGGTAAATAAACTATTTGCTTTCAGTATCAGATTCAAATAAATATCTTCTCAATTTAAATTCTGATTCAGAACATATTTTCATCTTTACTTACTTCTGTACTTAAATTCTGGATATCAGAAATATCTGAATCGTATCCGAATGTAATTTAAATAAAGAAACCAAATATATGCTCAGTTAATAATACTGAGAAACGTAACAAAGACAATGCCTGATACGGAAAATTCTATTTTATTCATGTTCATTGAGAATCTTAGCATCATTATTTTATTGACCTACAAACGATAAGTAGCTATATGTATCCTATACGTATCTGCCAATCTGTTTACTCGGAGTTCTTTTCGTTCGGTTCAGGGGCTGTCAATAAGAATAAAAGGCAGGCAATTACGAGGACTGGCAGTCACTAGTATTGCGAGCGTTGCGTTACGGAATTGCAATGCATTACACGCTTTTTTTTATCAGTAATTAAGGCGATAGTGGCGCCGCGGTGAATTTTATTTAATATTTTAATTCTAATACACAATTTTAATAAAGTTCAACGTGGAATTTTTAGGGCCCATGGTCTAGTATTTTTAAAAGGTATCATTACATTACCTCGTAGTCACTGCTAGAAGTAAATAGCAAAACTGCTAAAAGTGGCCGTTTTTTGACACATTCGTTATCTACTTCTACGAATGACTATGAGGCAATGTAGCGATACCTTCTAAAATACCAGACTATGGGCCCTAAAAATACCATGTTGAGTTTTATTAAAATCCTTTTCTATTGGCAACTTATTAAATATAAACCTCTGAGGGCGCCACTTTCGCCTAACCAATCGCCTTAAGGAATGAGTTAACATACTGTTACTATTTAGTATAACTAATCGTAACTATACTCTTACCTATAACTTAAACTTAGTGCCACTATTATTTATTTTGTGACTTAAGACAGGAAATTTAGTTTTATTTTTCTGATTTTCTTGTTAATTTGATACCGGTATCCGTTGTTTTAAGCACCATTATAAAACTATATTATGTAATACTTTCAAGCCTTGTCTCAATATTCAAAATTCTATAGAAATGTATGGCAAATGTTGAATTAGACGAGCAATGATTCTAAAAAACTAAAAAGTTGTGGCATTAATTCTCGTCATAGCAAGTTGTATATTTATCCGTTATAAAATACAGTCCTACTAATGTTATATATATGTTGAGGAGCCCGTGGCGCAGTGGATAGCGCGCTCGGCCTGCGATCGTTGAGGTTAAGCAACGTTCGCAATGGTCGGTCACGGGATGGGTGACCAAAAACTTTTCATCTCGAGCTCCTCCGTGCTTCGGACGGCACGTTAAGCCGTTGGTCCCGGCTGCACTTGCAGTCGTTAATACCCACCAATCCGCACTGAGCCCGCGTGGTGGGTCATGGCTCATTCTCCTTATTCATCCATAAGGAAGGCCAGTGCCCCAGCAGTGGGGACATTAAATGGCTGATGATGATGATGAATGTTATAAATGAGAAAGTTTGTGAGCAACCCTTGTACTACTACTAACTACTACTACTACTGAACACATCTGGATGAAATTCGGAACAGAGAAGATTATAGGCTAAAATAACACTTAGGCTACCTTTTATCCCAGTATTCCTTCGAGAAAAACCATGCGGAACCGCTAGCTTTGTATAAAGCTGGCTTATCCTCGTTTAACGTTAGTCAGGTTGACAAGTATGAGTGTGAGTGAGTATATGAGTGCATTTTATGTCCAAAACTGCAACATACTTGACACGTGCAATGTGCATACTTTCAAACGAACTTTCCATGTTGACACGGCGCGGTAACTTAGTAAAGCGCTATTGCACTGCGAAGCTGCATTTCTGTATGCATAGCTTTATATCGACAGAGCTAACAACACTTTTTATCTAATAAGTTCCTCATTTAATTTGTATTATTTGTCAATTTTTCATGCTACGACTAAAGATCACATTCCTATGTTTCATTTTTGCGTTTGAATAGTCACTTAGATGTAAACTTGCACATAAAATGCACTCAGCATATTATGTGTCAAAAACTGCAAAATTCTTAACTCGTGAACTTTTCATGTCGGGCAGGCGTAACAAAAAACTATGGAAAAATTCCGTTGCGCTGTTCCGCGAAGCGTGTCCGTATGCACTTAGCTTTATCTCGGCTGAGCTACGACAGTTTTGCGTTAAAAAATATTGTATATCACACAATATACGATTACTGTAATGCTTATTACGGTTGACTCTAACTATTTATTGAGTTAATTGAATTAATAGGCGGCAGTCACGACACACCCCTCTAGGACAGTTGGGTCGTAAATAGGCTGTTTAATGGCCTCGAGTAGCTGATATGAAGCTTTACGCGCTATTGTGGTTACGCCAAGTCAATAATGCGACAGAATGGCCGATAAATGTGTGTCTCATTGTTGCGGTAAACTGATAATAACATTGTGTGGCAAGTAATTGGTACTGATTTGAATTAATCATATAATATAAGATTAAGAATAAGATTTAAAATTACTTTTACTTTTTTGCATTCACAATGCAATTTTTATTACTTATTGAATACTAGCGGCCGCCCGCGGTTTCACCCGCGTGGTTCCCGTTCCCGTGGGAATATCGGGATAAAAAGTACATATAAACCTTCCTCTTGAATCACTCTATCTATTAAAAAAAACGCATCAAAATCCGTTGCGTAGTTTCAAAGATTTAAGCATACAAAGGGACATAGGGACAGAGAAAGCGACTTTGTTTTATACTATGTAGTGATAGTGATGAAATATTAGGAAAAAACGATCCATTCTCCAAGTAGCTCCGCCGGGAATCGAACCGCTGAGCTACGGAGTCGTCGACGACACCCGGCGGAGCTACTTGGAGGATGGGTCGTTTTTTTCTAATATTTAATTTTAAATAGATTTATAATTATTTTTATGCTGTCACAATGCTATTCTGTAAGTAAAGGAAAAATTGTAAAAGTAAAAAACCACCAGCCCTGCAAGTAACTTGAATGAATGAATGAATGAATGATATATTTATTTGCAATAATTATGAGTACAAGAAATGGTGTTCGTATTGCAGGCGGGATAGTTATAATATTCGGTTTCCCGAGAGCGCGGGTTCGAATCCAGGTTAAGGTTAGGATTCCCGACCGAAATAGGCGAGCGCCCCGCGAATCGAAAATCACTTGAAATTCAATTAAAAATGAACGAATCCGAAAATAACTTAAAATTCTATTAAAAATGAAATAATAAAAAGTTTGAACTTATAACGGCCGGAATCCCTCGGCTATTCAAAGACAATTATTTTCGTATATTTTTCATTAACTAAAACCAAGTACTTATACTGCAAGTAATAGGATATTTAGATTACGATTAGACGGATGTTTGGGATTTTATTTGATACAGTAAAATATCACTAATCGAAAAAAACGGCCGGAAGCACTAGATGTATAACTGTAAAATAACATATATTTTTCCAAATTTCAAGTACTTATGATTTGCGAGTAATCCATAATTTAAAATACCCTATTTTAGGGAATCCTCCCCTTAATATGCTAACTTTGTAGTGTAAGTCTGAATCATAATTCCTGTATTTTCAGTGTACCTATAACAAATTGTTCATTATGTAATATTAGGACTTTAAGTTAGGTAATTAGGGCCGAAATGCTAGGTAGTAATGTAGGCTTACAGTGGAGCTAGGTTATTAAATTACAATAGATATTGTGTTCGCTCTAATTACTATAATTTCTCATTAGTTCGGTAATAATTAGACATAATTAGTAGCAGTGTGTTCTATATTTTGACGATTGTCTGACTAAATAGTATTGCCAGGACATAAATTTTAAATTATTTTTATGCATTCACATTGGAACTTTGTAAGTATAGGGAAAATGTGATAATAAAAAACCACGAGCCTTAAGTATAGCGTTCAGTAGGGCTCATGGTTTTTTACTATAACATTTTTCCTATATTACCAAAATAGATTTGAATCTCATTGGTATAGTGATGGTCTGTGGTTGTGGAAGTTAAACAAATTTCGCTACGACCGCTCATGGGATGGGTGACCAAAAATAAACTATACTAGTGGCTCCCCGTAATTTTGCCCGCATGATACTCGTTCCCGTCGAAATATCGTGATAAAAAAATCCTAGGGCAGTTCTCACACTGGTGACGCGACTCGCCGCGGAGCGCCGATCTCCATACTGCGCTGCCGCGAAGCTTCGCGTGTTCAGTGTGTTGGACAAGGCATGTTTTCTATACCTATACTAAAAAATAAAATAAAATAAATAAAATAAATTGGTGTATTCTGCAATCCCGCGCCATGCCGCCCTCCGTGGCGGGGTGCAGTGTGAGAACCGCCTATGACAATCAGGAAGAATGTATTTTTCTAATGGTGAAAGATTTTTTAAAATCGGTTTAGTAGTTTTTGAGACAAAATAACAAACAAACTAACAAAAATTCTACTTTCTTCATTCTAATATTTTGTACCTATAGATAGTACCTATATTATTCGTTGTTATTATATTAGTCGTTAGCCTGAACCGATGCAATAAGATTTTTTTTTTTCTGATACTTACGTTCATATAAAAAAACAACTAAATTCTGCGTTTTAAGGTGAGATGATAAAAAAATATTCAAAGGTACAAACATATTCCTCGCAATTACTAGCCCAACGAAATAAAGCTATTTTCAAGTATCTAGTAATCTTTCATACATGCAGCAATTGATTTTTATTCAGCCATCAAGATTATGGAATGGTCACTTTAAGGTAACATACGGCTGCCTTAATGCCACAAACGAAAAAAAAACAAAAGCCGCAGCGCTGCACACTGCCATTGTTAGTTTCGTGTTCCGCGCCCGTAAGCGGCCAAAGCGCTGTTTTATCAACAACGCATTGATTTAAAAGCTGTATAGCGACTCACAAATTCACGTACCGCTCGTTATTACGGCATCATATTGGTTGCGGTGCAAGTCAGTTGAAATCAGCGGAGTATTCCCCCTTCCTAACCCCCATCGAGGTCTTGTTGCTGGATGGCGACTCCCACATAACCACCGTGGAAGTGGACATGGTATAAGGCAACCCTTACTATAAAATAGTCAAATAGTTAATATTGTTGTTATTTTAATACCTGTAACTTTCCCTAATATTGTTAAAATAAGTAAATAAAAAAATGTGAAATAAGCGGCGTAGACGATGGTTGTTAAGTATTAAGTCCTGCCGTTTCAAAACAATTAAAAAAAAATTAAAAAAATTAAATTAAAAAATTAAGTAAATAAAAAAAAAAATTAAAAAAAAAAATTAATTTAAAAAATTATATATTAAAAATATATTAAGTATAAAAATAAAAATGTAATGTCTAAATGTATTCTGTAAAAAGCTATAAAGTTGTTAAATGACGCAAATAAAGCTTTGTTTTTTCTGTTTGTAACTTGCACCTTAATCACTAAAGAATGTCATCATGTTCTCGCGCAACTAACAGGTTGTTAAATTTAAAAACTTTATTTACAATTGATTACATATTTTAATCTATGACAGTTATCAATATAAATAATGAGTGTGTAGACAATTATTAAATTTAGTGTCTAATTCAAAGTGCGATATGTTAACTATTATTTCAGGTGAAATAGGTAAAATCAAAAATATGATTTTAACTGAAATACTACGAATATAATACCTGTAACATAACATCTGTATATGCCGCGGCTTGCGAGAGTCAGACTAACTAATATCGTCGACATTTGCGGCGATAATAATATAACAAATTAATACTATTTTAATATAAAACGCTTCAGCTCCCATTAAGGACCACACATAAAATCCGTATAGGCCGTGGCCCACGGGAGCCAGACTAATTAATATCGTGGACATTTGTTGCGGTAATAAGCTAATCAAATGAAGATTTGGACAATGGACCAGCTCGATTTCACGGAACCATACAAAGCTGACAACCGAAGATGAGTATAAAAAAATAATACAACATATTTTAATATAAAACGCTTCAGCTCCCATTAAGGACCACTCATAAACTCGGTCTGGGCCGTGGCCAACGCGAGCCAGACTAATTAATATCGTGGACATTTGCGGCGGTAATAAGCTTATCAAACGTACGTAGATTTGGACAATGCTTCAGCTCCCATTAAAGACCACACATAAACTCCGTATAGGCCGCGGCCCACGGGAGCCAGACTAATTAATATCGTGGACATTTGCGGCGGTAAAAAGCTTATCAAACGTACGTAGATTTGGACAATGGACCCGCTCGATTTCACGGGACCATACAAAGTTGACAACTGAAGATGTGTATAACATATTAATACTATTTTAACATAAAACGCTTCAGCTCCCATTAAGGACCACACATAAACTCCGTATAGGCCGCGGCCCACGGGAGCCAGACTAATTAATATCGTGGACATTTGCGGCGGTAATAAGCTTATCAAACGTAGATTTGGACAATGGACCCGCTCGATTTCACGGGACCATATAAAGCCAATTTACGCAATAATAACAGACGTTTTGTATAATTTTAGTTTAATCACCGGGACATAATAATAAAGACGGTTTTAATGGAAGGGAAGCTTCGATTTGTACTATTAGAACTGATTGGGGATCTATTGATGCTATTATCATAGATTGTATGTTTAATACCAGGGGGCCGATTCTCAGGCAATCGAGAAAAGTTCACATTTATAAGCTCGAAATTCAAATATAACACAGTTTTTGTCAGAATTTCACAATCGAAAAAGTTCGATCGAAAACCAGTCGAACGCTACGAGTGGTAAAAACCAATAGATGTTCGTATACGAACTTAGCTGTCAAAATGAATTTGTTGACATGTGGGACAGCTTAGTTTGTTTGAAACGTTCTAGCTTTTCAATAGAAACCACAAACAAAATGTTCGACATACGAATTACCACACTGAAAAAATTCGAATGCCTGAGAATGGGGCCCCTGGGTACATACACACATGATTTTTCTTGTTAATATATAAGAATAAGATTATTGAACAAGAAAAACCATGTGCGCTGTAGGTATCAATCTAAACATTATGTAGCATCTATACTTCAATAGTATTAAATAACAGATGAGGATAGAAATTCCTTATCTTATTCGAGACCAGAATGTTCCTGAAACAGTTTTCATTATGATGCAAGAATGGAGTAAACATCTTATATTCTACACACGGCGGCACATCAGACTATACATGTTGACCTTGAGACAGCCTTTATCAAATCAAATCAAATCAAAATGCCCTACGTAATAAAAGCTGTTATCGCAGTTTAACTGTTTAACCTGATGTGCTGTTGAGTGTACCTACACCTAAAAAGATGATAATATTGCTCCCGTCTTGCATAATCCTTGTACTACACTTTGTAGCGCAAACATAAACGTTGCTTGCTTAGATTGATGCTAGAATATGAAGATGTGTAATATGTATTTAATTTAAAAAAAAGTTTGAAATAATGGGCTCTTGCTGACTCGTGGCTGATGATGATAAAAGATCAACATTAAATTACAAAGTTTGCCAATATAAATTGTGTTGGAAACTAATAAATTATCCATTCGAGTCTATTCCACATAATGGAAAGTAAGATAGTTATTTTAAACATGTTGTACCTTATATGCGGATACCGTATTTAATATTAAGAATTTTAACATGAACTTAAGAATAATACAAAGTATAAGTACCTAATTCCACATCCACTATAAATTAAAACAATTTTTCATTAAATCCCGGAAGGGTTCCCAAACAGATAACAATAATCGATTCCGGATTTGAATGGATTCAATATCTTTCGGTCGGTTAATGATTTGGAAAATTGTTATGAACCGGAAAAATAAAGTCTTCGCCGTGGTTATTGGAAATGGGAGGGAAAATGTGATAATCCTTTCATTTGTTTGCTTCTTATCTTCTATCCAATATTTTTTTCATCATTCGTTCATCAAAAGAATTGGGTTTGAATGAATTCTCCGTTTGGATCGGAGTTTCCAGTGTTGGGCGTATGCCCTCTTTAACTTGTAGAAAACGGAAAATGACCTTTTATGAACTTATCTACTTAATACAAAACAAAATCACTTTTCGCCGTCTGTAATCTTAGATCTTTCAAAAAGTACGCAACGGATTTCAATGCGGTTTTCAGAAATAGACAGAGTGTTTTAGAAGAAAGGTATTATAAATGTACTAGCGGCCGCCGGTGGTTTCACTCGCGTGGTTCCCGTTCCCGTTTGTATATCGGTATAAAAAGTATTCTATCTGTTATTTTACTCAATAACCTGTCTCTGTTGCATATTTCTTTCAGATCGGTTCAGTAGTTTTTGCGTGAAAGAGCAACAAACATCCATACATCCATACATCCATACATCCATCCATACTCAATAACTTTCCCACTTATAATATTAGAGGATATAGCATCTCCGTGCAAAACAGACACGGGATGTAAGTTTAACTAAATTTATAAGAACGAAAGGTGACTGACAGATCGATCAACGCACAGCTCAAACTACTGAAAGAATCCAGCTGAAAGTTATTTTAATTTTTAGTTTTTTGCATTCACAATGCAATTTTTCTCTAACCACTGAGCTACGGAGTCGTTAACGACTCCGTAGCTCAGTGGTTAGAGCAGTCGCCCGGAAAGCGAAAGGTCGTGGGTTCGAGTCCCATCGGAGCTAGTTGTGAGACGGGTTGATTTTTTCTAAATACTTCATTTTCCATTTATCCAGCTGAAACTTGGCAAGCAGATAGTTATTATGAACTTGGTTTCCGTTAAAAAAAGGAATTTGTAAAATTCAACCGATAAGGGGTTGAAACGAGAGTTCGTGTTCTTCAAATAGCTAGTGTACCTATTAAATGTGATTGTCAATGTAGAATTTAGGTTTACTTTCATCATCATCATGTCAGCCGAACGACGCCCACTGCTGGGCATAGGCCTCCCCCAAGGATCTCCACAACGATCGGTCCTGCGCTGCCCGCATCCAGCGGCTTCCCGCGACCTTGACCAGATCGTCGGTCCACCTTGTAGGGGGCCTGCCCACGGAACGTCGTCCGGTACGCGGTTTACTTTAGTTAGCAATAATGTGGTGGTCAGTAATTAAATTAAAATGCATAAGTTAAATATAGAGAATGCTTGTAATTGCTAGTACTGGCTCTTTATATGATTTTGAACTTTGTTAATGTGCCCGTGAACATAGATGGGACACAAACAGAAACACAATAAGTAGTTCACTTCCGTACCTATAGAGAAGTGGCGCGGCGATTTTGTTATTAATAGTGCGAAAGAAAATCGCGTGAAAACGCTTTATATAAAACTAGATAGTCAATCATAGGCACGACTTGTGTAAATGCAAAAAGTATTGCCACAAAAATTGTACAACACAACTTAAAGTTTCTGCTTCACAATGGCAATTGTTTTAATCAACGAGCATTCTCTAGAGCTTTAAACTGAACGTCATATTGTATGTGATTAACGTGCTATATCTACTAGGCGAATCATCCCACTTTCGCCTAATTCCCGCCGGGGCAAAGCGCAGGTAAAACCGCAAATTAATATTACAAACAGAGCGCTAGGATTTACTGAACACTAGGAAAGCTTAAGTTGTACAAATCCGTTTGTTTTGAATGTTTAGTCTGTCTAATTTGTAATCAGCCAACTGGATGTGACGTAAATTAAATTTAGCGATGAATATTTTGACGTAATTTAAATTCCACGATGAGTAGCCCGTCTCGCAGTGGTTGCCGCATTCGGCTTGCGATAAGGCGCCGATTCCCCAAAATAGGGTATTTTAGATTATGGATTACTCGCAAATCACAAGTACTTAAAACTTGGAAAAAATATATGTTATTTTACAATTATTTATCTAGTGCTTCCGGCCGTTTTTTTTCGATTGGTGATATTTTACTGTGTCAAATAAAATCCCAAACATCCGTCTAATAATAATTCAAATATCATATTACTTGCAGTATAATTGGTTTTAGTTAGTGAAAAACATATGAAAATAATTGTCTTTGAATAGCAGAGGGATTCCGGCCGTCATAAATTACATTTTCTTATTATTTCATTTTTAATTGAATTTTAAGTGATTTTCAATTCGCGGGGCGCTCGCGAGTTCACAGTTCACTGCCGGCTGCCGCTGGGTCCGCGCGAAGTGTATAGAGCGCGGCCGAGCAAGCGTTAGCGTGCCTATTTCGGTCGGGATTCCTCGCCTTCGCAGTTACAGCCATTTGGCAGTTGTCTCGCTCGTACAATGCAACATTTTCATAGATTGTGGAAAACACATAGTGTTTTTTAGAAAAAGTGTTTCATTATGTCCCTACAACGCAATGTTACGAATATTTTGTATAAGTTATTTTATTCATTCAATTGAGTATTGGTTAGAATTAGGAAGTCAATTTTCGAAAACTTAAAGCTCGTAGATCTAGTATTATTGCAGTATTGACAATTTTGAAATATGTTTAATAATGTATGACTAATTGTGTTGTAGGGACATAATGAAACACTTTTCTAAAAAACACAATGTGTTTTAAACAATCTTTAAAAATGGTTATTGTGCGAACGACACAATTGCAAAGTGCGAAATGGCCTTAAGGCGCCGATTCTCCAAAATAGGGTATTTTAAATTATGGATTACTCGCAAATCACAAGTACTTAAAATTTGGAACAAATATATGTTATTTTACAGTTATTTATCTAGTGCTTCCGGCCGTTTTTTTCGATTGGTGATATTTTACTGTGTCAAATAAAATCCCAAACATCCGTCTAATAATAATTCAAATATCATATTACTTGCAGTATACTTGGTTTTAGTAAATGAAAAACATATGAAAATAATTGTCTTTGAATAGCCGAGGGATTCCGGCCGTCATAATTTTTTTTTATTATTTCATTTTTAATTGAACTTTAAGTGATTTTCGATTCGCGGGGCGCTCGCGAGTTGACAGTTCACTGCCGGCTGCCGCTGGGTCCGCGCGAAGTGTATCGAGCGCGGCCGAGCAAGCGTTAGCGTGCCTATTTCGGCCGGGAATCCTCGCCTTAAGCAACACAATGGTCGGTCACGGGATGGGTGACCAAAAACTTTCATCTCAAGCTCCACCGTGCTTCGGAAGGCACGTTAAGCCTTCATTTGCAGTCGTTAATACCCACCAACCTGCGTTGGGCCTGCGTGGTGGTTTATAGCCCATTCTCGTTTATCCATCCATAAGGAAGGCCGATGCCCCTGCAGTGGGGACATTAATTGGCTGATGATGATGATGAATATTTTATCCGTTTATGAAGAACTACTTAATTCGCTTGGTTGACGTTCCCGTTTAAATATCAGGGTAAAAAAAGATTTTAGCATCAGGATAAAAATAGATTTTTAGTATCAGGATAAAAATAGATTTTTTAGTAAACATTGAAAATAATTAAAACAAAAATCAAAATTCAATCTTTTTTATTCAATTTAGATTGAGGTAACAACACTTATGAACGTCAAAGAAGCTACGCCATCGGTTCGCAAATCCTACGGCGGGAGACCTTGCGAGAAGAACCGGCAAGAAGTACAAATACAAATAGTACAAATTATGGTAAAAAAATTCATCGAAATTCATTCAGCCGTTTACACGTGATACAATGCATGCTGATGGTTGTTATAGTAGTTCTGCAACCAGAAACGCAGCTAACAACTGTTGTTATGATACACATTATTATTATGTAAAAGTCCGAAATCGTAAATAAGATTGGTCCACCATCGGCTAAAAGCTCGCATACAACAAAAAGTGCAAAAGCGGTGACAAAGCGGCCAGTCACGGTCCGTTGTGCGAGCTGTCGTTAAGCCAGCGTAATAGCTTAATATTAGGCTGGAGCGTGTTGGCACAAACGGACTTTATGATGATAGAACCTTATAACATTTAAGGCTTTTTACGGGAATGCGGTTGTTAGGGTTTTTTTTTAGTTATTGGTTGCCCTGTAAGAAATTAGAAATGATAAAACTCACATAAATAGGTACATTAACCCTATACACAATACATTCCTTGGGCAGTCGTGTTTAAAAGAAATGCCGCTGTCGAGTTTATTTTCAGTTCATTTACTTACAAGGTTTCCGCGAAAATATGATAATGTAACTTCTTTAACATTATCTTTCTTTAGCACAAATCTACTGAAAACATATACCTATAGGAAAAATGTGATAGTAAAAAACCACGAGCCCTATAAGTAGCTTTCAGGCGGGATTCGAACCCGCGCCTCCGGGAATCCGGCCCGATGCTCTGACCAACTAAGCTACCGAAAGGCTTACACGACTCGTCGAATTTTGCTATCACTTGTTACGCCGTAGGCCAGCGTTGCTTCATCAATGTGAGGAAACCCTCGCATCCGAAAGAAACATTTTTACAAATGTTTAACAATCCGTTACGATGAAACAGCCTTTAAATAGAAATTTTAAATTATTTTATGCATTCACAATGCAATTCTGTAAGTATAGGAAAAATGTGATAGTAAAAAATGGGCGGCTGTTTCATCTTAACCGATTGTTAAACATTAGTAAAAATGTTTCTTTCGGATGCGAGGGTTTCCTCACATTGATGAAGCAACGCTAGCCTACGGCGTAACAAGTGATAGCAAAATTCGACGAGTCGTGTAAGCCTTTCGGTAGCTTAGTTGGTCAGAGCATCGGGCCGGATTCCCGGAGGCGCGGGTTCGAATCCCGCCTGAAAGCTACTTATAGAGCTCGTGGTTTTTTACTATCACATTTTTCCTATACTTACAGAATTGCATTGTGAATGCATAAAATAATTTAAAATTTCTATTTAAATGCTGTTTCATCTTAACCAATTGTTAAACATTTGTAAAAATGTTTCTTTCGGATGCGAGGGTTTCCTCACATTGATGAAGCAACGCTGGCCTACGGCGTAACAAGTGATAGCAAAATTCGACGAGTCGTGTAAGCCTTTCGGTAGCTTAGTTGGTCAGAGCATCGGGCCGGATTCCCGGAGGCGCGGGTTCGAATCCCGCCTGAAAGCTACTTATAGAGCTCGTGGTTTTTTACTATCACATTTTTCCTATACTTACAGAATTGCATTGTGAATGCATAAAATAATTTAAAATTTCTATTTAAATGCTGTTTCATCTTAACCAATTGTTAAACATTTGTAAAAATGTTTCTTTCGGATGCGAGGGTTTCCTCACATTGATGAAGCAACGCTGGCCTACGGCGTAACAAGTGATAGCAAAATTCGACGAGTCGTGTAAGCCTTTCGGTAGCTTAGTTGGTCAGAGCATCGGGCCGGATTCCCGGAGGCGCGGGTTCGAATCCCGCCTGAAAGCTACTTATAGGGCTCGTGGTTTTTTACTATCACATTTTTCCTATACTTACAGAATTGCATTGTGAATGCATAAAATAATTTAAAATTTCTAACATATACCTACCTACTACCTTTTTATTTATAGAAAAATAAACAGACAGATGTCTCTGAACTAAGTTATGTTAGAAAGTAGATAAAAGTCTTAATTCAATTTAAGTAGGGTTTGTAGCTTAATTATTTTATCTAATTTATACTATTGTTCAATATTTAGGAGTTTCTGGTATCTTTATTAATTTTAATATTAATGTTTTATTTTAGCACTTACCAAGACGCTCTGTGAGAAAATAATCATATAGCGACTCCGTAGCGCAGTGGTTAGAGCATTAGCCCGGACAGTGAAAGGTGGTGGGTTCGAGTCCCTTCGGAGCTAGTTGTGATAATGTAATATTTCATTTTACAATAATTTATTCAATTTTCGATTCTGATTGCAAAAATGTACATATACTTAATTCAAAATAATCATGCAAAGATCATCAATACAAAGAAGAAGAAACATCAATACAAAGATAGCATCTATGAGTAACTGCATAAAACACAAAACGCTAGTCATAATAACATTGTTAGTTTAGTTAGCGTGCGAGTAAACGCGAAGTTAGCGTGAATTACCAGCAATTGCTTTATCCAAGAAAAGTTCTCATACACACATTTAACCGGACTTTCCTATAACATTGTAACGGTCATAATGAATACGGAAACAGTTTAACAGTTTATGCCTTTTACCGGGAATCAGTAGGAATATTAATTTCTGTAGTTTTTAATGCAAGTGCTTGTTTGCTTAGGCTATACTTTTCCACCAGAGGTAGCTAATGGCAGCCATACCCGTTTAAGTAATTTGATCAAACATGCTGGATCAAGCAGTTTGATGAAAAATGAGAAATTTGATTAAATTTCCCCACATAAATTCATGCCAATTTGATGTAACTGTTTGATGCCATGTCGTTGCCATAGGTGGTGCTAAAAATCCAATCACTATATTTTATACATCCAACCCTTGATTAGCTCTCGCTGAAAGATAATAACGAAGCGACGTCTTTGCGCAGGCGATAACTTTTCAAGTTTAAGACAAGATGCAAACTCTTTCGAACGACCCAATTTTTTTGTAATGTTTCAAATTATAAAATCTGTTTTCAAATTAATTATTTTCATTTCTATCACCCGTAGAATTTTATCATTCAGCATCTTCACATGGCACATGGTGACAATAAGCATCTAGCTTTTAATCTGACTGCAATACGAAGGTATAAGGACTAGTACTGGATCTAAGGTTGAACTAGTAAAATTATAAATTATATAATTAAATTTATAACAATAATTATTTATGTACTATAGGAAGGTATTATTTGTCAATTTCTAAAATAAAACACTAACACCAAAACAGTGTCTTTAATTTGAGATAATTTTAAGGAATAAATTGAAAACCAAGAGCCTTGGCTTTGAATTTAAATTTCTTATGCGACTTGTGCAAACGTAAATCTGCTCTTAACCAAAATTTGCTACCGCGCTTGTTCACAACCCGCACTTTAATATACACTCTCGTAGTATAGTTATAGGACACAGTTTACAATGTAGTACAAGTCCTTAGGGGTTTGGGTCACGGCTTGTTGTTTGCATTTAGTTGCAGTTAGCTTGCAGTTTTAGTGGTGTTGCTAGCTGCAAGCTAACTAGGAGGTATAGTTGCTGGCAAACTTGTTAATTGATAATAATAACTGGGACAGGATCACACATACTTTGGTCTGTACTCGTAGCACGAAAAATGATCGTTATCGTAATCGTTTTATTTTGTATGAAAACCAGAGCAGCGCCTCTTTCGGTCGTATCTGGAACTGAAATTTAATACAAATTTGACAGCAGCACTTTGACAGCTTTTGAAGGACGGTATAGTTTACTATTCGATTACCATAACGACAGCTGTTTTCATGCCAGGAGTGGTACTATTCAGCTCAGGGTGCCTATCATCAACTTTAAGACAGCGATTCAAAAATAGCGCGATGCAGAATAGGTTCCTAAAATGAATTGCTTTCTTTCGTACCTTGACCTTTTAAAAATTGGATCGCAAATGAATTGCCAAATGTGAATGACCGAACGATTTGTGTCCTTATTTCTTCTACCCGTCTCTTTCACTCGATTCTGTCATACCCGGAGAGTGAGAGGGACGGGTATAACCTGCAGGTGTCATGTTAGCTTGGCCGAGCTATAAGTCAATGACAGCTTAGCGGCTGTGAAATGTCATTGAATGATCACTGAATCGCTGTCATTGATATTAAGCTGTTGTGGTACGAATAAGCGAAGCAGATCAGTTTAGGTCCTAAACAAAACCGCAATAAGAATTGATGGTAGGCACCCAGGGAGCGTACCATGGCCTATTATTGCAAAAGTAAAATAAATAAAATAAATATTGGACACTATCACATACATTGTTCCAATAACAAATTTGTAGCTTGAGCACTAGCATTATGGAAATCGGAAACAACCTTGGGTATTACATACATCAAGACCCGAGAAAATATTGAAAAGTTCGTTTGCAATATTTACCCGACCGGGAATCAAGCCCGGAATTTCTAGAGATAGGGGCATCTTGAAAACCAGCGCGCACAACACTCGGCCACGGAGGTCTTAAGGCGTTACTCGGAAAAATATGGACTTTTTGATTTAAAACTATAGGACGGTTACAGTTGTTACAAATCTGGTAATAAGATATATATTTCTTCATATCTTTATCTAGATTCGTATAGTTTCAAAAACACGATTTTATGATTTTGCCTCGACACTTTTTCTTTTCGAAAAGATCTCTAAAAAATAAGAAAAGTCAATATTATTTTTAAATGGGGTTACTTACGCTATTGCAAATTGGTTTAATTAGTGGACACCAATAATATTGAGGATCGTATAGAAGCATTTTTTTTAAATCGCTGTAGTTTTTTAATACGAAGTGATTTTGTGTTTTTTTTGCCTAATCTGCAAAATCGGTCTCGCTCCCGCGCGCGTCGTTTTCTCATTGCTATCTCGCTTCAGCACATTTTTTCCGAGTATCGCCTTAATAGTGAGTCAAAGCACCGTGTATAGCATCATTTCGTTGTTGTTTCATTGTTTTACAGTTCGTGGTAGAAGAAAAACCTGAGATATAAGTATTTTTAATTAGTAGTTATGTTTTCCAATAACTTTGTTTTTAGTCAGTGAGAAAATTGCGTGCAAGAAACTTATCAAATTACTTTTAATTTTTTGCATTGACAATGCAATTATTATTATTGAAAATAAAGTATTAGAAAATATTTACCCGATGGAACGAATCCACGACCTTTCACTGTCTGAGCGAAGAGCATTCGCTTGAGACACGTGTAATTTTTTTCTAATAAGTACATCATTTTCAATATTTTCAGAAAGTTATCAGTTCTAAAGGAAGTATGTTTATATTGATCACAAATAATAGGGGTTAAAGTATGAAGTTGCCGTTTTTTTTTTGTACATATAACTTAACAACTTTTATGCTATTAAAAATATATAATTTGTTTAATATTGCGTTACATTAGGACCGTATCGAGCAACTTTTGATAATTTAATAACCACGATATTTGATTATTTACATAGAAAAAACTTATCCCGAAAGTTACGACTATTTTTGTTTCCAGAATTTCGTACTTTATTAGTTGTAAGTTAGTGAAAATAATTTTTTTCTCTTGACGAATGTGTCATTTAGTAGTTAAAATGTTTATAAATAAATACGTGTGTAAAATTTTGTAAAGTTACATCATATTAGTCGTTGAATAAATTACAAAAACGTTAGTATGGAAAAAAAATAATTACAAAATCTCCATACAAAACGGCAATTTGATACTTTGACTCCTTACATAGGCTAGTTAAAGTGAAATAAGTAGTGTGTTATTTTACAAGCTTTTATTTAGCTTGCAGTGTATGTCCTACCTATGTCCTACTTATGTCCGTTCGTCAAATCTTGCAAGCTAAATTTGACCCACTTCCCAGTGTTCGATTGAGCTGAAACTTTGCATACAGGTTTGGTTTGGATGACAATATAATATTAAAGTACAGTCAATAAAAAAGCTTGTTACAGAAACGAAGTTTTTACAAAAACAAATATTTATTTCATAAATATTTTACCTCTAAGACACTGCAGTAAAACATGTGTCACCATGTAAGCTCCATTACTTTTCTTCAACAACTAGAACTTAATGTATAAGTTAACAAAACACGTTAGAACGGACGTTCAGTGTTGCAATATTCAAACAAGCGCCCGACTACTACTGGCCTCTTGCCAGCGGATAATTTGATAAAAGCTACTCTCCGGCCTTATAGTTTGCCTTTATCTGGCCTTTTAATATTTGCGCGCATCATGTATGCATTCTTAATGTGGGATAGTCTGTGATTAGAAACCTAGAAGATCTTTTAGACATGTATAAAGTCGCTTTGAGAAATAAATTAAGGCATGATTATGTAGTTTTTTGTTTACATCGCCTCACCAGACGGCGATAAGAATATTAAGTGGATTTTGATCTTCGATCATATTCGAAGATTTTGATAGGCGCATATAGAAAAGTAGGTAATGCGCGTTTACTTTCACATTTTTGTATCATAAATTATTCTTCTAAAACTATTGCGACCCTGATATTTCGGCACGCACCATGAATACGGCACGGAGTAACGTAATCCCGTTTTTTTTAATATACTTAGTGGAAGTGTCCATAAAAAAATAAAATCTTATCTCAAATTCTACTAAATTAGGTAACCCTTTAAATAAATATCAATTCTTTAGTCTAAAACCTATTTTGTTTCTGATATTTTTGTAAATTGAGTTATCTGTAGATATATTTTTTTATCCGCAACAACAGGTCAGCACTTAGCCTTCATCATACCTGATGTTAAGTGATGATAAGGTTTAAGAAGGAAGCGCATTACTTCCGGAATCCTTAATCACTGAGGAACTGGCAATCTTATCTCTAACTGCCGGAACACAATAATGCTGAAAACATCATTGTTATGGCGCCAGACTTAGATAAGATTGTGGTAGCTAGTCAGGCGGCCTAAAAATAAGTCCAATCACCAACCAAAGAATTAATCATAATATCAGTAAAAATATGTTTTCTTTTAGGATTAATTTTATAGATACGCCACAAAGCAAAAGCATAATTTTAATATGTAGGCAAGAGAAAAATAAGACCGCAAGAAAGAGTAAACACAACCATATGCTTTCCCTCTCTACTCGGGTGCGCCCGGATGAAAAACAAACGGAATATGAAATAAGATTCTAAATTAGTCAGGCCTTTGCCAGCTTTGTACGTTTTCAGGAAGCCAAATAAATATACTCTTTGTGTGAATTACGCGCTGGAACAGTTAAATTAGAATACACTTTTTCACTGGGGCAAAAAGAATATTTAACCAAATGGAACTTATAATTGGATAAATGTTCCAAGTGGATATGTTTTGTGAAGTGTGTCGTCATAGATGCAAATAAGAAAGATACTTTTAGTCTCCATTTTTTTCCATCCAACAACAATTTAAACGGTAAAACCATTAATTCAATTGGTAAAATGAAAAAATTACCGAACTGACATAAAACGTAAAAAAGAAACATTCACTAAGCTCATAATAAATTATTACTAACATACACATTTTATGAGATTATTCCGTTAGAAGTCTTTAATCTAACGGATCATATCTAGAGGGCCGTGGATAAAGTTAGTAGTAATAAATATTATTATCGCACAAAACAATGCACAAAAAGCGGGGGTAATTGGATAAAAATACGAGTTACTTCCGCCCGTGCTTCCGCTCCACAGACGCGGAAACATACGATCAGCTATTGGCACGGAAACGCTGCGTTTTTGGCTGTTCTTAATATGGAAAACATCTTATGTTAAGAAAAGGATAGGTACCATTCTTAGGACAATATGAGCTGCTACTAGACGGGATACGATATAGATTTAACAGCAGACGTTACTGCTCATTTTCTTACGGACATATTTTTTAAATTCAACCTTGGATGACTTCCAACAAACTAGACTAGAGTATAGGTAGTCGTAATCTATGCGAGTAAAAGTGATATAAAATTAAACTGAAATAAGAGTTCGAATGTTCTACTTACCTAAATATAATGTTGAGCCTAAAACCCGACAATGATCGCATTTAAAGTGAAACGTCGATAAAAGGTGTGACATCATACAGTCCCTCCATATTTATTAGGTAACTAGGTACGATCAGCAAACCCACCAGGTATACCTACACTAAACACACTTTATCGCTTGCATGGACAAGAAGAGCTGCCCATCTTTGGTCCCGCCCCATTTGTTTTTTCTACCAAAAAGCGGATCAATGACAAGCGCAGTCTATGTTTTCAATAATGGCGTCATTGCTTCTTTTAAAATTTTATTGCTCTGTGAACCATCTGTTGTTTGTTATTATAATATTTTATAAGCTCTTTCTTTTGAAAAAGTTTTAGATCCCAAGTAGGTAGCTGGTCAACCCAAATGACCTTTTGTTTAAAAACAATGTGTGTAGGGTTTGGACCGCCGCCCATCTGTGACACTATTGGTATATTTACCAGATGGCAGTCCGTTGCAAAAGGTCTTTAGTGCAGTATACTAAAACTGCTGTTGACTCTTACAGTGTATACCTGGTGGATTTTCTGATAGTACCTATAAAAATTAAATACTTTATCAGCGTTCATTACCCCACAGCCGTGATAAACATGCCTTTCAAGCCCACGTCACGTCGCAATTAAACTCCCGTATATTGCCAGTCGTTTTGATAAAAACCTAGCTCACCTAACCCGGCAGTTTATTGAGTTTTAACTAAATTATGAGTTGGCTTTGTATCCTCGCCACTCGGTGCAAACGAGTTCCCCATAATTCATGAAATTATAAGCGACAGACGGTGCAACTAGACACTTTTATTAATAACTTTTTTATCTAGTTTAGCTCGGTGTTTTTATAATTTGCGCTTTGTTTGATATTCTCGCATTGAAGTTCGCAGATAATATTTTCTTTAATGGGGTACAAAACAATTTAGTTTTGCTTTTGCATATATAAAAGTTTGCATACACTAAGCGTTAGTTATAGATAGATGAGTTATTTTTTCAGTAATAGTAAACTATGAGTTCTAACTTTAAGTTTATAACTTTTTTCTTAGTAAAGATAAGGTTCTAAAGGTCTACAAGATAGCACAAATAAGTGCTTCTAAAATCTCTAATCACTTTTCACTAGTTTCGTAAGGACATCTAAAAGATATCGAATTTTACGAAATGAAAAAGATCATGTTATTAATAAAATGGATAGATGAACGAAAATATTTGGCCCTCCTATCTAGTATATTGTCCCCGAGGAGCAGCAGGAGGGTCCGCGGAACACAGCCACTGGGACAAATAGAGCCACACGAGTGTCCTTGTTAAGAAAAATTAGGTCAATATAGCAAACAGATAGTTGATATTATGTAGATAATAATTTGATTGAGTAGGTAATTAATAAAAATATTTATTTATAACATACTAGTGGCTCGCCGTGGTTTTACCCGCGTAGTACCCGTTTCCGTTGGACTATCGGGATAAAATATAGCCTATGCAACTCAAGCATAATGTAGTTTTCTACTGGTGAAATAATTTTCATAAACTGACAAACAAACAAATAAAAATTAAATCTTTCCTCTTTGTAATGTTAGTATAAATAAATAAATAAATAAATAACTTCTTACATTCACACCAATTATCTAAGCCCATGTTAATTTCATTAAGAAACTGTATCATGGAAAACTTGATAACGGATAAATATATACTTAAATACTTTTTGTTTGTAAATACATACTTAATATACATAGTTAACACCCAGACCAAGACAAATAGACATGTTCATGCACACAAATATTTGTCTTGTTCGGGAATCGAACCCGAGACCACTGGCGCAGAAGGTGGGCGCCAAATCGGTCGTCGAAATCCAAGTCTAAGTCCAGTATAAGTAGATAAATGAAGAAGGACAAATGAAACCAAACCGTGCAAAAAATGTTTCAACTAGCTTTCTGCCCGCGTGGACTACACGACGTTATCCCGCGGGAATGTGATATTTTGCCGGGAAAAAAAGGAGCCTATGTTCCTCTCCAGACTACAAAGTATCTGTGTCCCAAATCTCAGCCAAATTATTTCAGCCGTTTTGGCGTGATTGAGCAATAAACATCTAAACCACAGAACACAAAGATTTTCTGTGATCTAAACTTTCACATTTGTAATATTAGTAGGATTGATTATGGCAGCACAAAATTTTCTCCTTAGTATGCATTTTCAGCTGGCATGCAGTTTTTTAGGTACAGAAAACTTAAAGATTTACGGCAGATATCTAAAATACCATTTATATCAAACTTGCAGTCTCATATCAATTTGTTTGATGTTCGCCACAGGCTAACAACATTCCATCATTATAGCAAAAGAAAAACATGCCAAAGAAACAACGGTAACAATCCCAAATTGATATGTTTCCTGCCATCACATGTACATCAAAGAAAAAGAACTAGGTCTGTAGTCCGTATCAATATCGGACCCTCTGCCTGCTGTATAAATCATCTGTGCCTCGGAGGGTACGCATTGCTGGTACAAATCATAAGAATACAACAATGATTAGTAAATTACAATGAGTTAAGGCGCTACTCGGAAAAATATGGACTATTTGATTTAAAACTATAGGACGGTTACAGTTGTTAAAAATCTGGTAATAAGATATATATTTCTTCATACCTTTATCTAGAATCGTATAGTTTCAAAAACACGATTTTATGATTTTGCCTCGACACTTTTAATTTTCGAAAAGACCTCTAAAAAATACGAAAAGTGAAGATTATTCTTAAATGGGGTTACTTACACTATTGGAAATTGGTTTAATTAGTGGACACCAATAATATTGAGGATCGTATAGAAACATTTTTTTTAAATCGCTTTAGTTTTTAATACGAAGTGATTTTGTGTTTTTTTTGCCTAATCTGCAAAATCGGTCTCGCTCCCACGCGCGTCGTTTTCTCATTGCTATCTCGCTTCAGCACATTTTTTCCGAGTATCGCCTTAACTGATGAACTCGGTCTAAATAACAATATTATTTACTTTCGAAATAAACAATTTAATTTTGTAATTTTTTTGCCAATTTGTAATACGTGGTATTAAGTTACATTTACTGGCTTAAAACTGAAGTTGTCACTTTCATTCGATAACTAATAGAAAAACACAGACACACTCCGTTATAAGCCCCTGTTCACCAACCGTTGACTGGTACGACCGTGGTGGTTGTGTGATTGGTACCACAAGATACGAACACCAATCATGTGCGAGCTTAAATTGTAATCAAGCCATTAAGGCGATACTCGGAAAAATTATGCTAAAGCGAGATAGCAATGAGAAAACGACGCGCGCGGGAGCGAGACCGATTTTGCCGATTACGCAAAAAAAACAGAAAATCACTTCGTATTCAAAAACTATAGCGATTTTTAAAAAATGCGATCCTAAATATTATTGGTGTCCACTAATTAAACCAGTTTTCAATAGTATATGTATCCCCATTTAAGAATAATCTTGATATTTCTTATTTTTTAGAGGTATTTTCGAAAATAAAAAGTGTCGAGCCAAATTCATAAAATCGTGTTTCTGAAACTATACGATTCTAGATAAAGGTATGAAGAAATATATATCTTATTACCAGATTTATAACAACTCGAACCGTCCTATAGTTTTCTATCAAAGAGTCCATACTTTTTCCGAGTAGCGCCTTAACTTGCCTACGGTTGGTTAACAGGAGCCATAATAAAAAGCTATTACTTCGACATTTCATTAAGCAACCATGTCATACGAAGCTGGTGTACTACAAAATTAGAAATTTGATTTGGTATTAATTTAAATTTATCAAATTTCTAATTTATTAAACGACCAATATTTTCCTAACGTTATTTGTAACCTACACTCAGAAAAAAACATTATCAAAACCACAGAAAAAAATCATTCCGTGTTCTGTGATCAAAACTTTTCATATCTCTCGACCAAGGGAAACTTCCGCTGTACTCTTATACCTTAGACTAGAAACAAATAAAAAAGGGTCCAATAATCAATAAGGAGTTTAATCCCGCGGGCAGCGGCCGTCGATCTCATTGGCCGGTACAAATTGACAGGGAAAAGTGGGGGACATTGAAATGTCCCGGACACTAAGTTGCGATTGACGTAGTAGTAAACTTTACGTCTTGGGTAATAAAACAATTGTTTTTCTAGAGAAGATGAATTGGTCTTGCTTAAATGATATTTTGTTTTTCGTACAAATTGACAGGGTAAAGCGGGGGACATTGAAATGGCCTGAACACTAGTTGCGATTGACTTCGTAGTACACTTTACGTCTTGGGTAAGTATAAAACAATTGTTTTTCTAGAGAAGATGAATTGGTCTTGCTTAAATGATATTTTGTTTTTGGTACAAATTGACAGGGTAAAGTGGGGGACATTGAAATGTCCCGGACACTAGTTGCGATTGACGTGATAGTAATTTACGTCTTGGGTTGATAAATTATTTTTGTATTTATGTGTTTTTTTTTTTTCGTGCAATTTGTGAAAAGAATTTTTAAAGTCAGGCTATTTATGGATAGATAGAAGAAATGGATAGGGAACTGTAGGCACAAAGCCGCCCTATGCATGCCGTGACGCATTGCGGATTGCTAGTATCAGATACTGCAAAAATATTATATATACGATGCAAGCGTATTTAAAATTCCTTTCATTCATAAATTTTTGGTTACCTGTCCTATGACTGACCATTGCGAAAGTAGGTATGGAGCAGTGTTTTGCTCGTAGTTACAGTGGTAACACTCTAATTGCAAGCCAGACACTGCTCTATCTGCCTTTATTTACATTGTAAGAATCTAAAGTCTTCAGATTAATGTAAAGGCGTGTACACTGCGTGGTCGTCGCGCATGAAAAGTTTTACATCGTCTCAATGCAACCTAAGGGACTTGAATGCAATGTCCTGCACAAGATTGACGCGGAAACGCAGTAAGTACTTGGCAACTGTACTGACGTGGATTTGCCGGATGTATATTAAAAATGGCGGTTAGGAGATATTGTTATCACGTGCGTTTTTTTTTTAATTTTCTCTTAGTTATTTCGATATGTACATTTTTATTTAAGCAAACAGTTAAAGAAATTTAAAAACATTATTTATTATAAGTAATTTTTGTTAGGAACAAACGCTGAGGTTTTCCTGCGTATTGAAGGTGGCTGCCTGCATGGCTCTATAGTAATTGTAAATAAATGGTTATAAAGTGGCAAATAATAGACTATAGTAACACATACGAGATTCCTATCTTTCTTTCTAGTGAAAACGAGACCCTATTACAAAGACTCCACTGTCCGTCTGTCTGTCACCAGGATCTCATGAACAGTGATAGCTACACTTGAAATATAAAGAAAGATAATGTATTTCTGTTGCCGCTTTATCAACAACACATACAACACACTAAAAACAGAATAAAATAAATGTTTAAGTGGGGCTCCCATACAACAAACGTGATAAGGTACGGAACCCTTCGTGCGCGAGTCCGACTAGCACTTGGCCGGTTTTTAAATAGTCTGTAAGTAGGTACGGTAAGTGTAGGAAGTGTCACCAAGAACAAATAGTCGACAGTAGTAATACCAGCTGCATTCTCTCTCCAAGACATCTGGTGTCTGGCCCCCGACGCAGTAATTTGAAACTTAGTGCGAAAATTGTTTCGTACTGACTTATGAGTCCAATTTCACTCTAAAGTAACATTTGAGTGAAGTAGACTTCTGAAGTAGAGTTCTTTTTAAATATACTTTGGAGACCAAATTAGTTTTTTATCAAAGTAAAAAAGAAATAAAAATCTACCTCAAGCCCCCGAGATCGCTTTCTTGACTTCTGTAGGTAGCTTTTAATTAGAGTTTTTTTAAGAAGCTTTTTATTAAATTGCTGCCATGTTAGTTAGTTAGTTAGTTAGTGGGGGACTAATCTTGCAAGCTTATTATGACCCATTTCCCAGTCTCCGATGGAGATGAAATTTTGTACTTATACTGGTTTGGTTTAGATGACAATACAATATTTAAGTACAATCAGCAAAAGAGCTTGTCATGAAAATGAAATTTTTACTAAAAACTTATTACCTGATAAAATAAATGGTTCAAAATGTATGTTTTGATAAGTGAATATTGGTTTTATGCCTACCTTCAAGTAAAAAATTTAAAGAAAGAAAGAAAAAAGGAAATGACTTGCATTTAAGTTTTGCTAGAAAAAATAAATGATTTTTCAAATAGGAATTATTTTATGACCATTTTTTTAACACAAGGATTGGTTTACACATTACTACTAAGAAAATAATGTTATAGTGTTATTGCTCAACAATACAATTTTCAATCAATTACTACCCAATAACACATTGTACACAGGCTGTCATAACAAAAGCCCAGCGGTGGCCAACTATTGGAATCAAATTGAACGGCCCACTAAACACGGAGTGGGCTCTCGGGCCCTCCGGGACCTCACCGGCATTGCTGCTAATAACGCCGGAGATTGTTTTGACACACGATATGGGATTTGACGACACGTTTGCTGTCGATACTTCAAAAAAGTTGGGGTTAAAAAATGTTGAGAACCTCTGAACTGCGCTTTTGTTGCAAGTTACCTTACCTATACTGGGTGTTTTTCTATAAGTGCAATACCTCTTAGGTGGTGATTGTGCTCATGAATATGAACAACTTTTACTATGGGGCCAACTGTGCAACTCAACAAAAAAAATCTGCTGGTTCATACAATTTGTTAATACCTACCTTACCAGAATGTATGGAACAGCAGATTTTTTTTGTGAAGTTGCACTTATAGAAAAACATTCAAGCTGGTGAATATGCGAAGAATTCAGAATCCTTCTACATAATATATTATTTTCAGTTCTCATGCTCGTAAAGTTCGTGTTTATGTTGGGTATAGGCTGCATAAAATCGCTTTTTATGCTCTAGTGCATAAAGTAAAATCTTCGTCTAAGTCTCAGACTCTAAGACAAAGGTCGTCAGGTAAACAGTCACACACGCAATTAAACTTCGTAAAAAAAACTTGTTATTTCATTCTGTTTCTTCAATTTTGTACATAATCCATGTTAAATTACTAAATTAATAAAACTAGACAAAATTATTGAATTTTCTAAGAAATAATTATTTCAAGAGCATTATGAACTTACGATCTATGCTAAAGTCACTGTTCTGCCATTGCGACGTATAAAAAAGAGGAAAAAGTCTTCCCGCCAATATGGCGAAGTCCTTATTTTTTCTTTTTTGCAATATTGTTATTTATTTTCCTCACACTCGAAGTGAAAAGCAGAGTGTATAACTCGTACATAAAACCCATTTTACCCTAGAATTGACTACTATTGACTATATATACGTCTCGGGTAAAATGGTACCTACGTTTTATGCACTTGTTGTACAATCTGCTATTTTGATACTGGATTTTGTTCAGTCAAGTTTTTTTGAGTACCGATTGAAATAGAAAATTGGTTCAGCCCCCTGATTCACAAACCGTCGGAAACGCTCCCGACGGCGACGGGACGGAATGTATGCACTGTCTCTGTCACTTACTATAGAATAGACAAAGACAAAGCACTGAATTCGAATCCGATTTCGTTTCCGACAGTTTGGGAATCAGGGGGCATGGAGTTTAGTCGGTCAATATGGTCATGATATGCGTCTAAAATTGAGTACTGACTTGTAGAATAATTGATGACAAACGTCATTATTTAAAAGCGTTAATTATTATACTCCATTACGAGTAAGTATTAGGTATCTGTAACTTACCTTTATTTTCTCGATCATGAAATAAAGTAAGATATCGAAAAATTTTCAACAAATAAGTCGGCAGTAGATATGTCAAAAGTAATACCAAATAAAATAGACCACAGACTCCGATTTTCCGAATGGATAAAGTCGCATCACAGATCATTCTCTGCAATAAACGTGCCATATTATAACCACAAAGACTAACGAAAGGAACAGAAGTAAATCATCATGAGCTATGTGATGCCCCTACTGCCTGCTAAGTCACAGGCCTTTCTTATTAATTGATAAAGAGAATGGCCTAAAACCCACCACGCAAGCCCATTGCGGATTGGTGAGTTAGAAGAAAAGAAAAGAAAAGAAGACACAAGTATGAATGCTAATAAATTTTTCTTTGATTGTTATTTAAGATGAACGATTTATGAGTATATAATAAATAATAATCAAAAATATGATCAATTGTAGGTAAGTACCTAAGTATTAGATAAATACTTCATTTTCAATAATTGAGCATATTTGTATAGCATATTTAATGCATAATTATGCAATGCAATTAGTTATGAGCATGAAAAACAAAAGTACTTACTTATAGAAATTTTATACCGAAAAAAGGTACGTGTGTTGTTCTTAGAAAAATTGCCTAATTCTTAAAGGAATATGTGGTTCGCTTCTGTTCGCCCAACTACTCTTTGCAAGATACGGAAGCAATAACATATTGTAAGGTTTGGAGGCACCCTTTCACAACGCGGCTCGTGTATCGAGACGATGTTGTCAAAGCGACGACGTCACGTTGTTATTTTTGTATGATAACCTTCATTTTGTTCTCGAATTTTCTAGAGATATACTAAAACCTCTTGTGCTGAATTTGTAACCTAAAGTATTAAAGATGATTAATTTGACGACCGATTTGGCGCAGGGGTAAGGCTACCCACCTTCTGCGCCAGTGGTCTCGGGTTCGATTCCTGAACAAGACAAATATTTGTGTGCATGAACATGTCTATTTGTCTTGGTCTGGGTGTTTACTATGTATTTACCGTATTTTATTTATTATTATATTTATTTATAGTTATCAAGTTTTCCATGATACAGTTTCTTAATGAAATTAAAATGGGCTTAGATAATTGGTGTGAATGTAAGAAGTTATTATTTATTTATTTATTATTATTTATTTGTCTTTATGATAGAGAGGTAAGTACCTATATACAATGTGTAACATAATTATTGGCTAAACCAGAATATGGTAGATAGGGTCATCAAACTAAACAACTTTTACGACGGGACCAACATTAAAATCGCGAAAAAATATCAGCTGTTTCATACATTTTCATATTTTCTGAAACATCTGATTTTTTCGCGATTTCAGAGTTAGTTCTATAGTAAAAGTTGTTCAGTTTGATGGTCCCTCCCTATCTACCATATTTTGGTTAAGCCAATAATTCTGTTATGCGTTGTATAATATAAAGAGGCTCTATCATCGCCCTAATTTTGACTGTAAAATCAAAACAAAAGCGCTGTTTTAAGTTAAGTTTCTTGACAAATCAAAAACTTACGAGGATATTGGTAAAAATGTTCATCAATTTCAATTGTAACGTGTGCACATATTGTAGGCACGCGTAACTCTACTTCCTCCCGCTCGGGACGTGTGCATATGTGCGCACGAGTACTACCTACTTTAAATTTTGTAAGTATAAAATAACTTTAAAAAATAAATAAATTATAAAATATTTTTTTTAATTAATTACTTATTAATTTATTAGATATAAATTTTTGAAAATCCGCCATAGCGAGCGGAATCGGAAGTATGACAGAGAAATTAAAAGGTAAGTACTTTATTTTACGCAACAATTGTTTTTGTACTTTTTTGCACGACAGTTGAACCACCAAGCAACCTTCACACACAACATTTTATGAATAATTTTTACTTGGACTAACGGACAAAACGTAGAACTCGTATTACCTGGAACTTCAAACAAGAATCTTTGTCAAAAATCTTATGATCTGGTCAAACAACAAAATTCCAGTTTCTAACAATAATAAACATGTTCCTAATGAAATAACATCACATAATGTCTGTGGTACTTTTTATCTGGTGTTGGATTGCTCTTTGAATTGCAAATTTGGTTGGCTTCCTCGTACGAAGGCTGTTAATTTTTTTTATATACCTAGCTTTCGAGAAATGTACGTACGACTGTTTGCCTACTTAAAACATAAATTTCCTTGAGAATGAGTAGTTTAAAACAGAATATAATAAACCGACCGACTAAAATTACTAAATTTAACAACTTAAATACTACGTTAAGTTGCGGAAAAATAGGTTAGGTTAGGTTAGATTGGTGACTTAGTCGCTCACCTAGTATTTTTGTCGGTAAAAAAAGTATTTTAGTTGATCGGTTAATTACCACCCGTTTAAAACTTTCTATTTAAGTAATAGAATTGTAGCTCTATAAAGATACCTAGTACTATGGGGTAGGGAACTTATTATTTATTATTATTATTTGACGACCGATTTGGCGCAGGGGTAGGTTACCCACCTTCTGCGCCAGTGGTCCCGGGTTCGATTCCCGAACAAAACAAATATTTGTGTGCATGAACATGTCTATTTGTCTTGGTCTGGGTGTTATCTATGTATAATAAGTATGTATTTACAAACAAAAAGTATTTAAGTATATATTTATCCGTTATCAAGTTTTCCATGATACAGTTTCTTAATGAAATTAAAATGAGCTTAGATAATTGGTGTGAATGTAAGAAGTTATTTATTTATTTATTCTATTTGGATAGTTAAAAGTCAAACACTATTTCAGGCAAACTTAAATTACGAGGCGGGCGGTAGATTGGCCCATATATTGCTGTGCTGTGCGGCTACGAGTCATGGGTTAAAAAAAAGAAATCTAAACATTGACACATATTTTACACAATTTACACAAGGTAGGTCGGTTTTTAAATTACGCATATAACCCAGAGCCTGGTTAAAGGTTAAATCAACTTATTTCTTTCAATTATTGATCTTGATATTTGATTATAATAAATGAGTGTCTCATTTGTTTCGAAATCTTCACTGTGTTTTAAACCAAAAAAGACAAAAAGTATAGCGTAAAATTAAACCCGTCTCATTTGAGAGGTTAAAAAGACCGATACAGGTGCATCTTGTTGCTGCATCATTTATCTCGTTAACCCGTAATTGCTTGCACGCGTAAATAACAAAATAACGATCGGACTGGGCCGTTAAAGCGAGTTAGCACTAAGTGTCGAACATGCGAGTTTAAAATCGACGTTGCTATATTTTACGGGAATAAATTGAGTTAAATTGTTCGTTAGCTGTGTCTGCTTGCAGCCTTGCATGTACGTTCGTTTAATCGAAATTTCGCTGACCAAATTGCTTTTAAAAGTATAAGATTTTAATTGACCATACTATTAGCAGTACATTTACAAAATCATTGTAGCTCAGTAAAACACCATCACACTTTTAATACTACTTAATCACAGACTTTCACAATCTTATTTTAAGCTAATGAATTTTAGTTTTGTGTACAAACAACATCAATTATTGCATTGTGAATGAAAAAAACAAAAAAATAAATATCATCAATTTAATCAACAACAATAATAAAATCGGATAAAGTACCTAACTTACAATAGAAACGATCTCAATCGCTAACCGACAATTTTTTATATGAACATATTTAATTTATCAGCTTCATATTCAATCGAATGTTGCAATTTTTGTGTCTTCCAGACAATTTATTTGATACGTGTTTGCGTCTGCCGCTGGGATTCGGCTTCGACCGCAGTGCCTGTGCGGCTCGTTAGCCACTGTCTTATGACATTAGCGGTCTGTCCGACCGGCACGTCCCGCCAACGGTTAGGTCTGTAACTTCGATACTTTTTCAATAAAAAGTTTCAAATCGATTGATCGTTTGGTATGTTAGACCAACGCGGATAGCACGTCTCTAGTTCAATCTTTTTATAAGTGAAGAATTAATAGTAGATTGTACAACAAGTGCATAAAACGTACCATTTTACCTGAGACGTCAATTCGCGGGTAAAATGGATTTTATGTACGAGCTATACACTCTGCTTTTCACTTTGAGTGTGAGGAAAATAAATAACAATATTGCAAAAAAGAAAAAAAAAAGACTTCGCCATATTAGATATACTTAGACTTTCTTTTTTCTTTTTTTTATACGTGGCAGTGGTTAATTTAGTAAATAAACATGGATTGTGTACAAAATTAAAGAAACAGAATGAAATAACAAGTTGAATTGCGTGTATGACTGTTTACCTGACGACCTTTGTCTTAGAGTATGAGACTTAGACGAATATTTTACTTCATGCACTAGAGCATAAAAAGCTATTTTATGCAACCTATACCCAACATAAACACGAACTTTACGAGCATGAGAAGTGAAAAGTATATTTTTGCTATCTTGCAAAAATATTATGGTGTTATGTATAAGGATAGCGGGCTTATAAATTCTCAACCAAAATTAAATTAGATATACATTAAAGGAAAAACTAATGAATTAGGTATTATCTAATGTTTTAACTCAACTATTAGAACGTCAATATATTGGTAATTTTTAAAGTGTTAGCCTTATCACCACTTATCATCAGGTGTGATGAAGGCTAAGTGCTACCCCGTTGTGAATAAATAAAAAAATAAATAATAATAAATATAATGATCAAGTAAATTTTGCAATAAAATGAAAATATTAAAAATACTATGATGTCAAAATTTAAAAGGACTTTGATGGAGCATATTTACAAACTAACTCTCACCCAATAGTAAAACTTATTTTTTATCTTTTCATCAAAATATGCATCCAGGTAGGTATAATTAAATGTTAGAGGTGAGATTTTCTGTAGTTTCGGGGCGCGCTATTGTCTGACCGGTGGTGGAAGTAATTTGATTAGTGCTGTGCTGACTTGCTGCTTGCGCTAAGCTGTCTCGCCGCGACCGACGTGACACGCTTCCATGATGAATAGGGAACAAAAAATATACCTTTACTAGCGGCCGCCAGCGGTTTCACCCGCGTGGTTCCCGTTCCCGTGGGAATATCTGGATAAAAAGTATCCTATGTGTTTTTCCAGCATTTAATCTATCTCTGTTGCAAATTATATCCAGATCCGTTCTATAGTTTTTGGGTGAAAGAGTAACAAACATTCATACATCCATTCACAAACTTTCGCAATTATAATTTTAGTAGGATTTGGATTATTTTCAATTAAACACTAGCTAGAAAAAAATACTGTCGGTTCATTCACACGCGATCTGTCATTGACAATCAGTCAAAAACAATGTTCAAAAAAACCACGAAACTTTGAAAAACCATTACGAAATACGTATCCGTCTATTTTGAAGAACGACTATCGTTATTGTAATCGAATAGTAAGCTGTAAAAGTGCTGCTGTCAAACATCTATGGAATTTCAGTTCCTTATACGACCGAAAGAGGCGCTGCTCTGGTTTTCATTCAAATTAATACGATCACGATAACGGTTACCATAACGACAGCTTTACGTGCTAGGGCTACTACCCTTTTTTTTTTTAAGTGAGGGGAATGCTTTTACGCATACCCCATCCACGTGCTGGGCTACTACCCTCGAATAAATAACGAACTCTGAAAAAAAGACGATTCGTCAAACGTCGTTCAATACACCGTGTAATTTTAGTGGTTGTTTTCCCTAAAATTATTTGAAGAACTCATCAATACAAACAAGTTTTACTATGGGAAAAACTCTGAAATCGCGAAAAAAAATCAGCTGTTGAATACTTATTTTCAAATCAACTCGATAGAAATGTATGGAACAGTTAATAGTAAAAGTTGTTTGCATTGATGAGTTCTTCAAGTAATTTTCGGGAAAACAACCATATATATGTGTATAGTTTATAGTTTAAGGTGTATCGATGAGCTCAGTGGCGCCGCCAATGGAAATAAATCAATTGCATTTTATTAAAGGCTTGGATTAAAAGTTTCGGTTATTTCGCGCAAATAGAAGAGCAAATGCAATTTTTTATTGTTTCTTCATGGCCTCAAATATGAGCACCAAGTTATGGATCTCGATATTGCCAAATGTGGCCACTTTTGGCACTATTGAGATTCACGATTTATTGCGTAAGTTTGAGTTCTCAAAAGTATATTTATAAAATGCATTCCACTCTTTCACCTGCGCGAAATAACTGAAACTTTTAATCCAAGCCTTTAATAAAAAGCAATTGATTTATTTCCATTGGCGGCGCCACTGAGCTCATCGATACACCACTAGAGCTAGTTTATTATTATTTTGCCCAGTCGCGTTTTGATATAAACTACTTAGATACAAAATTAATTAGTAAGGAACTTTTCCACTAATTTGGAAAAAGTAGCTAAACTAGCAGATTCATTAGCAGAAATCGACCTCAACGGCGAAACTTCCTACTAAACACTGAAGACAGGAGGCAAGCGAGAAGTATTTACGAGTATCGACGTCTTATATCCATTAGGAGCTTCGGACAAAACTCTTCAATTAGCGCCGCCATAAATTGCAGCGATAGCGCCCGAGGCTAGCGATGCCTGTTAGCGAGAAAAACAGCTAAAGCGCTGAAATCGCTAACGTTGTTGCGCTTTTAACGTTTCGTTTTTAGGAATTTGCTTGGAGATAACACGTGTGCAATGTTGTTTTGGTTGCATATGCTTGGAATACCGATGTGATTTGTAATTTACCTTGTTTTATTTAGGAAAATGGAAGACAATTTTTAACTATTGATCCGGTGATCATCATCATTTAGGGCCAGACCTAATAATCAATCTTTAGTAAATGATAGGCCTATCTTGGATACGTTACTAGCAACTGTTGATATTTTGGACTGATTAAAAAAATATCTAGGCTACTAAGCTCTAGTATGCGTATCCCTACCTGGGGATAGGTTATTGGAAACAGCAGTTAATCAATGCCATTGTACTTTACCTAAGGACAGTTGAGCTTTGATGTAATTTAACATAATAAAACCATATAAGAAGATCATCTTTAAAATCAGCTTTCTATTTCGTCTTGAGATAAATCTATTTTATTACTATTTAAAGAGTACTAATGTTGACTGTACTTGTACTAATGACGACCGATTTGGCGCAGGGGTAGGCTACCCACTTTCTGCGCCAGTGGTCTCGGGTTCGATTCCCGAACAAGACAAATATTTGTGTGCATGAACATGTCTTTGTCTTGGTCTGGGTGTTAGCTATGTATATTAAGTATTTATTTACAAACAAAAAAGTATTTAAGTAAATATTTATCCGTTATCAAGTTTTCCATGATACAGTTTCTTAATGAAATTAAAATTGGTTTAGATAATTGGTGTAAGAAGTTATTTATTTTATTTATTTATTTAATGTTTAGCTAAACAAAATACGATCGGAATCACCATGAATTCGGAGTGAGGTTGAAAGAAAAAAGCGTTCAAAAGTAAGAAAAATATTATTGAAAATGAAGTATTAGAAAAAAATATAATATAATTTTCTAATGGGTACTTCATTTTCAATAATAAAAATTGCATTGGGCAAGCAAAAAAGATAAAGTAGTGAGAAAAATGTTGCTTATTTTAATGAAATGCAACCTACTTTCCTTTGAATTTGCAACTATTAAATTTCAATCAAGTCTAATCTTGAACTGCCCATTAACAGTGAAATTGTATGCACAGTCATTCAATTCCTCGTCTAAATCTTGGTGCATACCTCTGTTAAGACTCAAAGGGAAACCCAGCTTGAGAATGATTTGTAACCCTGCGTCCTTCGTTAATTGGTTCTCTAATGAGACGACTGACGATCCCTAATGAGGCCCTAGGTGCCCCCGCTTATCTAAATCGCTATCTGCTTATTAGAAGAATAGTTTGTATTCTTGAAACCAGGAAGACATTGAGTACACGACTTTCGAATTAATGTTGATTAAGGGATTACATAGTGTACATTACATACCTACATTAAGGCAGGCATTATGTTCAATTATAGTCAGTAGACGTAATGATGAAAGAATAATTATACATTCTTTAAACACATTTTTAATACGTTATAAATTATTTTAGAGATAAAATAACTGATATGTTTTTATAGAATTTGTATTTTCAATTTTGTAATTGGTAAATCTATGTAATTCTTCGATCAACAATAACAATGTAAGTCCATTGATTTTGTGGGAACTTTTCAGTGGCCTCCGGAACGGTTAAGCGATAGAGACCGCAGTTGTATTATTTCTCAACCGTTGGTTCGTCCATTCTAGGTACGTGATGTCGTGATACACTACGTGACGTACTCCACATCACGTAGCATGAACAGTAGAGGGAGATAATTATGATCTAATAGCCAAGCATATGCTTGACTCTGCCCGATAGATCTGCCTCACGCCGACGGCTCCGTTCAAGACGTTATGCCTGTCTGACAGAGCTGTTGGTGTATGGTGAGAACAAATATACATTTCCCCGCCTGACCTATCTAATAATATCTCTTTACAATACCCTAGTTATTGAAGTGAAAACTCCTTTAGCGGCGTTGTGCACTTTTTGTGATGGGTAATAGTACATTACAGCCGAGGACAGGTAATTTGCTTACCGTACAAGGCTTGTAGGTATAGTGCTTTTCTCAAGAAATGCGAGGAAATAAAAAAAACTGTTTAACTAAATAATATTTATTAAAATTTATATCACACATATTCGGGCAATTATTAAATGTAAATGTTATTGATTCCCGGGCACACTTAATCTATATATATAAAATTGAGGGGACATAACTCACTCATCACGAAATCTCGAAAACTACTGGACCAACGAAGATGTAATTTGGCAGGAAGGTAGATTATGCTTAGGAGACGTCCGCTAAGAACGGATTTTAGGAAACTCCCCCCTAAAGGGGTAAAATGGGGGAGGTTAAGGTTATATGAAACTTCTTCATTAATGGATTTAGAAGCATGAAAATTGGTACGTTGGATACTGGTTATGACTGAAAATAATCTGAGTAAGCAAAGTAAAAAAAATCTCCCCCTTAATAGGGTAAAATGGGGAGATAAAATTTATATGGAACTTCTTCATTTCTGAACTTGGAAGTATGAAAATTGGTCTGTTAAATACTGATCACGATTGAAAATTATCTGCGTAAGCGAAGTTAAAAAACTCCCCGATAATGGGTTAAAACGGGCGGATTAAGCTCATATGGAACGTCCTCATTTCTAAACTTAGAAGTATGAAAGTTGGTATGTTGGATACTGGTCACGATTGAAAATGATCTGCGTATGCGAAGTTATAAACAACCCATAATAGGGTAGAAAGGGGGATTAAGTCTTATATGAAAACTTCCTCATTTCTGGAGTTAGGAGTATGGAAATTGGTAAAAAGAATACTAGGTCATCATTAAAAATGATCTGCGCAGGCAAAATAAAAAAAACACCAAATAGGGTAGAAAGGAGATAATTGAACTCTGGCCGGGAAAATTTCATACGGTTTTTTTAACTCGAACAAAGTACAGTTCCCTTGGGATACAGTTTTTTTTGTTCACTTTATTCAATGAAGCATGGGTCCCATGACAGCTCATTTTCGTGCAAAGCAAACAATTCTTTATGCATTAGAATAAAACTCAAGAAAATCAGTATTACACATTTTTTAGCAAAGTATTGACTTGATTTTTTGCATTTTGGTAGTTCAAGAGAAGGAGAATGTCCGAATATTATTTATACGATAGTAGCTCCTGTTTGTCTAGGTATCGTTACCTTCTTATGCCTAAACCACGGGTAGCGTGCTCGGCCTGCGATCGATGAGGTTATGTTACTTTTGCAATGGTCTATCATGGGATTGCTGTTAAAAAATATATCGTGCTTTGGAAGACACGATAAGCCGATGTTTCTGGCTGCATTTGGATTGGTTAGTACACCATAACTTCAATGGGCCCGTGTGGAAGGTCCTGGCCCATACTCCTTATTCATCTATATGAAGGCCTGTGCCCCAGCAGCGGGGACATTAAAATAGATTGATGATGATACTGATGAGACCTTAGAGAATGCATATCTACCTACTTTTTGACACAAAATTTTGCGATGTAGTACCTACTCACGGACGTAGTCGCGGCCGCCGGCCATTCATATTCCTATTTCTACTATCCCTACTATTACTTTAAATGCGAAATTGTATATGCTCACGTCAAAACGGCTGAACCAATTTTGATGAAATTTGGAATGGAGATAGTTTGAGACAGTGCTTCCGGGTGCTCGTACTAATTACTGCTACTGATAGGAGCACCGGGACACCCATGTCCTGATGCTAGGAAGGACATAGGCAAATTGTAACCGCGGGAATAAGGCTCATTCCCATGGTAAAATAAGTTTTAGCTCGGGCAAAGCTGTAGATTGGAATTGGTATTTAAGGCGATAATTTGAGTTCATGGGATGGATGATGTTTAGAATAGAGACAGTTTAAGGCCCTGGAAAGGACATATTTACTTTTTACCGCGGGAAATCTCATTGTAAGGAAAAATCACTTTAAGTGCGGGCTAATTTGGGGGCAGAAATTGGTATTTAAGTAAATAATTTGAGACCCTGGCAAAGATTATAATATCATATTCCCACGGGAAAATCAATAAGTAGGTATTATTTGTTTGTCCTTCTTTCACGTCCAAACGGAGTAACGGATCAATGTGATTTTTGGTACGGGGTAGATTGGGAGCTGGAGAATGACATAGTTTATCCCGGAAAATATAACATTCCATCAGGATAATGTTGTGTAGTACACGCGGGCAAAGCCGCGGGCGGAAAGCTAGTATTATGTATAAATCGCCCATAATAATATTATTTTAATGATGTATCATTAAAATACGCCAACAACACAGATTCCGAAAACGTATCGCCTTTTTTCACTTTTCCAAATCAGATCATAGGTTTTCATATATCTTTCTTTTGATTTTGCTGGCAGTAAGTTTTCTGTTATTAATTTTGCTTCAGTAGGTACATACAATGTCTGTATATGTTTCATTGGCAGAACTCATTTTGATAATTTATTACACAATATAAACTGTATTGATATCTAATCAACCGCTGAAAATTATTGCCGCCGTTTTTTTAATATTGGTTTGTGAGGCCATGTCGAACGGACATACAGCCTAGTGATACTTACTACTTGCTACTAAAATGCGCAACTTCAATACCCGCTTCTGGGCGGTAGATGGCGCTGTATATATTTCCCATACAAAATTACTCGTAAAGGATATTTTGTCTATGATAAATCTCATTTTGTTTTTTCGATTGATGTTCGTGCTAAGTATGAAGCTCGACTTAATACTGAATTACCTCAGTTTTAAGTCGAGCTTCATGGTGCTAAGGGTACATAGCGCTTGTGGTACAATACGAAGCAATATACTCTGTGCGGCGTATTTACAAAAAAGTTAACCTAACTAAGATATAATAATAATGTGGCTGTATGGTGCAAATGTCCCTTTGCTTTTTCTGTTTTTTAATGAATTTCAGTACTTACTTACTGCACTAAAATCAGTGCAGTAAGTAAGTACTGAAATTCATTACTGCAGTGATTTTCAAATTTAGAATGTTTACCTCGGAAAAGTGCCACGTACTGCATTCTTTTCTCAAATATAATATTAACATTTCAGAGCATAAGTGTGAAAAAAATGTTAAACTCGCGTCAGAATCACGTGACCATCAGATCGAAAATTCGTAAGACGGACACGCGACCTGGGTGCCTACCATCAACTTTATGACAGCGATTCAAAAATAGCGCGATGCAGAATAGGTTCCTAAAATGAATTGCTTTCTTTCGTACTATGACCTTCTAAAAACTGGATCGCAAATGAATTGCTAAATGTGAATGACCGAACGATTTGTGTCCTTATTTCTTCTACCCGTCTCTTTCACTCGATTCTGTCATGCCCGGAGAGTGAGAGGGACGGGTATAACCTGCAGGTGTCATGTCAGCTTGGCCGAGTTATAAGTCAAATAAGAGATATGACAGCTTAGCGGCTGTGAAATGTCATTGAATGATCACTGAATCGCTGTCATTAATATTAAGCTGTCGTGGTACGAATAAGCGAAGCAGATCAGTTTAGGTCCTAAACAAAACCGCAATATTGATGGTAGGCACCCTGATCGAAAAACTGTACAATGTCATTAGAATACGAAGGCGAATTTCGCCACCGTTTCTAAAGTTGTGATAGCTCTGAGGCCCGATTCTCAGGCATTCGAATTTTTTCAGTGTGGTAATTCGTGTGTTGAACATTTTGTTTGTGGTTTCTATTGAAAAGTTAGAACGTTTCAAACAAACTAAGCTGTCCCACATGTCAACAAATTCATTTTGACAGCTACGTTCGTATACGAACATCTATTGGTCTGTAGCATTCGTAGCGTTCGACTGGTTTTCATTCGAACTTTTTCGATTGTGAAATTTTGACAATACAAAAACTGTGTCATATTTGAATTTCGAGCATATAAAAGTGAACTTTTTTCGATTGCCTGAGAATCGGCCCCCAGGTTCGAAAACGAGCGGCATTGAAGCAAGAAAACTCGGTTCAAATCTAGTCCGTATTCTTTCATTTTTTTGTCAAATTCCTTTTTTGTGAAAAAGTCTAGGGAGCCCTTTTCACTTCTGCCGGCTCTCCCAGAGTGCAACCCGTGGGTTTTTTATATTATAAATCTTACCTTTCCCACCCCTGTGGTCTCCTTGACCCCCAACCTGCGCAGGAGTGCAGGTGGGGGCGGCGGCGGCGCGCGGTGCACGGTTGCACTGAAACCCGTCGCCGTCGGCCCGTCGTCGTCGCGGCGCCGGCGCTCCCGGTGGGGGGACCCTCCTGCGCATTTTGTTGTTGACGTTCTGGAATAAGGAAAGGCAATTGTTAGCTTTGTTTATATATTCAACACCTTAGATCATTCAGCAGGAGACCACCAAGGTGAATATTTTTAGATCAGCTTGGAGAAATTTTACAAGCAAGCAATAATCGGCAAGCAATTAGTGATGTACAGATGTTTTATCTCACGAGCGCGGGTGAGCCACGCTTGTGTGTGTAAATGTACATGCACACTGTGTTTGGAGCGCTCAGCACCCCGATCGCGGTAATCTAATGACGCATTAGTCAAGTGTACGTGCAGTTGACTTCACGCGACGACGTGCAATACCGTTTTTGATACCGCGCGGCGTTGACAGTGCGACAACGTTTTCTATTCCGGTGATAATCTTTGGAACTAAAACAGTTTTCATACGACAGTCTATTTTGACAGCTAATTTCGTATTGCATGTGGCTCCTCTGTCACGGATGTCATCGGAACAGACAGGATTGTGAAATTATAGGTTTGCGTGACGTGTGCGTCGTTACTTATGTCATTATGGCAATACAAAGTCAAACGTCATTTTTTCATATTTTTTCAAACACTTTTCTTTGGGGTATAGAGGAGAACCTATTTTTTGTTTAATAAAATAAGTTTTTATATTTTTGTTTTTATTTAATTTTATGTTAAATAAAAGCATAAAAAATGCATATTTGGCATATGCCTAGTGCAGTGGGTGTACGGGTAAAGAAATTACCTGAAGCAATTACCCGTGTACCCACGGAAACTGAAACATTAAAATGCATAATATAAAACTCTATTGCAGTGGGTCTACGGGGAAAAAAAATTAACCGTAGACCCACCAGTGGGGCTAAATGGTGGGGCCACGGTTAATACGTGAATATATTAGTTCTTTATTCAAATGTCTTTAAAAGGCAACATATCATCATTATCAGGCTCTTTAATGTCCCCACTGCTGGGACACAAGGCCTTCCTTATGGATGGATAAGGAGAAGGCAAAAAAGCAGTTATTAGTGGATTTTTTCTCTTACTGAAACAAAATGTAAAAAAACTTTTTTAATTTTTTTAAATATTTCAATAACTAAATCAGTTTAATAAATGCTGTTACGAATTATTCTGACCTACACCATAAGACGGATAGGAAATTCTAAAAACGGTTTCCTGTAATTGAAAAAGGGGAAAACATTAATATTGTTGACCGGCCCTGCGGCACAGAGTGGAGTCGAACTGGTAATAAATGAACTCTACGTGATGTCTCCAGTGACCTTTTTACATTTTTCAAAAATTCGCTTCACTTCATTGCTTTCTGAGAAAGAAGGGTGTGAAAGATGAACTGTCTTAAAAGTACCTAAGGAGTTAAAATATTAAAAATGAACTGTTAAATAACCTACTTTTACGTTAAGAACGTTGAAATTTAGATATTTTTAGTACTTTTCGTACTTTTTCAGCGTGTTTTTGTTTAGTGCTTGAAAGAAAGGCAAGTCCGAAACTCTTAATACCTAGTGATATTACGACATTGCTTTTTAGCTAAAACTAAGAATTCATAATAAAACTATTTGCAAAAATTTAAAACGAAAAAAATATGAATGTTGCTGTAAGTAGTTGACGAGTCGTTGAATTTTTCACACACTTTTCGTTTGCGTAAATCGAGATTTCAGCTTATGTTGAAGTAGGTACTTACTACTCACTTACTGGTTTTTGTCACAGGATGTTTTTAGTACCTAGATGTTGTATTGTAACAATGTTCGGGTACACTCATAAATAAGAATGCATTGTTAATACGCAACTAATATTAAGCTAAGCTTAGCTAAATATTAAGCTGGTGGTATCTAGGTGTACATAACTAACAAATATCTATACAACTCGTAGCTACAAAGACACCGTACGTTGTCTGCAGTCATTGGAGACATAAAGGTGTTTGGTGATGGATGTTCCCTACGTGACGTCACGGGAGACGGGGCACACGTGCCTCCGTGCCAGATGTTTGGAATATATATTTATTAGGCAACTTGGCAAATTATTTTATATTTATGTCTTGTAGGTATGTATGTTTTAATAGGAAAGATACGATGTGTGCCACGCTGATATTGTGTTTTGCCTCGCAAGCTATTAGTTCTTCAGTCCAGCCTCAAGTAACTCATCCTAGCCAGCACACAGAATACTATTAAAAACTATGAAAACTATAAAATAAAATATTTATAAGTATCATTAATAACAAGCATCGTACCTACTTCACCTTGCCTCACAGCACAGCCTTCTCTATCAGAAGACGATAGAGAAGGCTGTGCTCACAGTAAAGAGAGCTCATAGGCACAGTCTAAAACACTTGACTACATCTGTGTTCAAAATCGTAACCAACCGTTTAAATAGTTCAATTTATGTTGCATAGAAGTGTACATGCTCAACTGTAGCTTTTTAAACTTTTTGGCTCTTTAATCTCCAAAGTCAAATAACTTTTTTTAATCATGTGACTTTAAAAATTCTATTTCTAAACAGCCGTCAAAAAGTGTACACTCTAATGCTATATGCATGTTTATTGCTCAGCTATCGAGCATCTACGTGCGTCCTAAGGTCTGAGGACTTGTTTTTTTTATAAATATAAAAGAGATTTCGAAGAACATGCATTCCAAACTTCGAATTCAAATCTTTCAAAAAAGATAACATCCGAAACAGTCTGCATGCAAATCTGCAGTTCGTCAAACCGCTTGGCTGTCGAACGTCTTCGCGCGACCTAAGCCGTGATGGATGGCTGTGACGTGACGACTGATGACACGGGCCGTATTTTATTTACTTCATAGGTTTTTTAAAAGATAATCTCTGAAAACTTACATTATAAAGTTGGCTCCAGATAAAAGTTAGAAGCAGTCTGCATGCAAATTCACAATGTTTTCGATAACTGAACATTGACGCGTATCCTACAGTTTTAAAGTTAACTTTGTGTAGTCTTCTTTTTTAATATAACCATGACCATCGATCTTTCTTTGATGATCGGTGTTGATGAGGATTTGAGTTATACAGGTTTGAGAGATTTGAGCTCATGCAGGAGCTGCATGAGCTCATACCGCCATCCCCCTTCTTTCATCGGACATCCAGATGGACAGCGGGCTACAATCCTTTCTTGGTTGATATTCCTAAATGTCGTACCAAGCGCTACTCAAAATCTTTTATATTGAGCACAGCAAAGGAGGGAGTGGAACTCCCTCCCTGTACTAATAATCCAAGTATCCCATTCCCGAGTACTTATAATCCAACCACCTTCAAAGCAGGTGCCTATTCACCCTAATAGGCACCTTCTGGGTTAGCTCGCTCCATTGTAGATCCTGCCATAGCCCATGGGCTTGATTGGGATCAAGAGCAAACCCATTCAAAGTAAAAAAAAGACCTGTGGATTTGGGTCTGCATGCAAACTCGTGCTAGTTCAATATGAGTTGTCGAACGTCTTCGCGCGACCTAAGCCGTGATGGATAGCTGTTACGTGACGACTGACGACACGGCCCGTATTTTATTTTAATGCCGGCGTTACGCCGCCTCTCGAGAGGCTTAAAATTGAAAATTCTCGCCGCCATATTGGAAAAGGCGCATTCCTGATGGGATGAAGAAATGTGTCCATTACGTTTTGACGCGCGGAATTTTGTATCGTGCCGGTGTTCGTGTTGTTATGACGCGATAAATGAAGAAGATTTTTGTGAACAGTTCAGTTCTGTTATTCGCAGTTTATTGCTGTTATAACATCGGATATAAAATTTTGTGTTAAGTGTGGTTCAAACGAAAATTTTCCTCAGATGGGGGTACAACGCAGCGAGAAATCTTACAAATAACTAATCTAGAGATACAACCAAATTTTTTATTTACTAGTAATTTAATGTCATAATTATCCCACGTTATTTGAATAACCGGTACATTTATATGTTTATTTTTTACCTCCATTTACCTCGAGCAGCAATAAAAATTAAATTAAATGAGACAAAGGAACTCACGATTTCAAATAATTGTCTAGTAAAGACAAATGACATAAAGTGGCAAGTAAATGACACACATCTAGTACAGCGTAGGGAAAGGAAATATATACACTGTGCATCTAGTATGTTTTCCGTGAAATGTACCCACAAAATACTTAATAGAGACACCGTCATTTATTTATTTATTTTATTTATTGAACACTTTATGCACAAAAAATAATGTACAGAGGCGGACTTAATGCCTTAGGCATTTTCTACCAGTCATTTAAGGAGAACAATTACGACAAAGTGACGTTAAATAAATAAATAAATAAATATTTTCTTACAATCACACCAACTATCTAAGCCCGTAGTTAATTTCTTAAGAAACTGTGCCTACGTGAACTTGATAACGGATAAATATATACAGTCAGACCATCCGCTCGGACAGTGAAAGGTCGCGGGCTCGATTCCCGCCGGAGCTACTATACTAAGGAAGTAGGTATGTTGATTTTTTTCTAATATACCATTTTCAAAGTATTTTTGAAATAAAATGGATTGATTTTCAAGCGATGCGGCATTGCACATCTCTAGTTAAACTTGGCAAGAGCTATGGCGTGTGTAGCTCGCGTGCTAGCCTCACTTTATCGCGCAGAACTATTAACATTCTTATATGGGAATGTTTAGATAACTTTGCGGCTGATAGCAAGTAGATTCCTTAATGGGTAAAGGTCGAAAAATTAGGAAGTTTGGGGAGATAGATGATTTGCAGGTTTCATAAACATTTACATACTATTCCGACCGGTTTCAAACCTAGATGTCTTGGGTTCGATTCCCAGAGAGTGCATTTATTGTATTCGGTTTGGTTGGTAGTAGGACTTATCCTAAAGTCCGCCTGGCTAGCTACCACCATCATAACTACTAAGTCTGTGACGCCATGACAGTGGTGTTTTCAGCATTATTGTGTTCCGGCAGTTAGAGATAAGATAGCCAGTTCCTCATCAGTGATTGAGGTTTTGCCTTCATGACACCTAATGTTGTGTTGATAAGGCTGAAGGTGGAAGCGCACTACTCCCGGAATCCTCCTTACTGAGGAACTGGCTATCTTATCTCTATTAACCCTTAACCACCTAGCATCAGTTATCGTCACACTACCACCTAGCATACGTCTGTGAGACTTCGGAGCTAAATGATTCTCGTTTGTAAAACTGTGTGAGGTAAGTTTAAGTTTTTAATAAAAGAATCTGTTAGGAACATATTAAACTATTTGTTAAAATAAGAAAAGCACATGAAAAGCCATATTTAAAAGAAAATCTCAATTAAGTCATCAACATAGTGTTGATAATAATAATGGGTATAACCTGCAGGTGTCTTATAAACTGACATAGTAGGAAAATGAGGTCCATTATAATAACCACATAAGTAGGTAGGTACTTCTTTGTACTTTTTTTATTACTCTGTAATCAAAAAACAAAAAAAATATAAAACATCTCCAAAAAAGTAAAAGTTAAACGAAATACCAGGACTTAAACTCACAGATTTTCCGAAAATTTTTCACCCGGCGACAGTTTTTTACTTACCAGATACAAACCCGCAAACATCCGACTGCAAGAAGCGGTTGTGCGGCACTGGGGGACGCGAGGAAAAGGTACATGGACGAACAAGTTTATACGAAGCTCGGGCTCAACAATATTCACGATTATAAATTCGTCGGGGTCTGTCAGACCTATGCTAGGTGGTTAAGGGTTAACTGCCGGAACACAGCAATGCTGAAAACATCGTTGATATGGCGTCAGACTTAGATAAGATGCTGATAGCTAGCCAGGCGGACTTATAACAAGAACAAGTCCTACCACCAACCAAACCGAATACAATATGTACCCCCACTGGGAATCAAACCGGGGACCTCTTGGTCTGAAATCGGTGGTGTGAACCACTAGACCACAGAGGCGGTTAGCGGCAAGATAGCCAGTTCCTTAGTGATTGAGGAATCCAGGAGTAGCTTCCACCTTCAGTCTTATCACCACTTAACATCAGGTGTGATGAAGGCTAAATGCTACACCGTCGTGGAAAAAAAATTACTCGGCTGGCGTCTCACATTGGGACCAACCCGGAAAGGTCACATCTTGACATTTGGTGCTTCTTATACCGTGATATTTTGGTGTACAGTGATTTATTATTTTTGAGGAGCTTTGGGGTAAAAAGTTGTTAAAGGGTAAGACACTGGAAAGTAGTAAGTAGGATAGGAGTAGATTATTTCGTAAAAAAATACCAACATTTCAAATACAAAATTGTCCATTGTAAACACCTTTGTCAAACAAAACACACAAAAACCTTTGTCTATTGTATTTCCCGCATACACAATTAATTAAAAGCTAAGTATATAAAAATGCCGGACAAAAATTATAACGATTGCTTGAAGTATGAACAGACTTTGAAATCTAAGTTATAAGAAATTATTAGTCAGTGGTTCGTAAAATGAGCTATAAACTCACATTTCACAACTCACCACCATTCCCCGTTCTTAAACTACTCCGAATGAAAATTTCTTTGAAAGTTTGACATTGAATCGCTTATGCTAATTCATAAACTCAAAACTATGATACCGATAAACGAAAGAGCTTTTTAACTATGCACATTAATTAGTTTTAGTCCACGGTTCATAAACTACAATCGCATGTTTTTGACAACAACAGACTTTAGTTCATACAGTTGTAACAAAATTGACTATTTTAGGAAGATACACATAATACCACGCTTCCAGGGGGCCAAGTCTGCTAACGTCTCAATCGTGTTTCGATTGTAGTTCAATGGCAGTGCGTTTAACACACTAACTAGTTACAAGAATTATGACACTATGATGTGATGTGAATGTAGTGTGTGGTGTGAACATCAGAAGTATTGTGAAAAAAGTACACATTTCTTGTAACTAGTGTGTAAAAAAGCACTACAATTGAACTACAATTGAACACGATTGAGACACGATTATGACTTAACGTTAGCAGGCTTGGCCCTCTGATCAACTGTTGACTCTGATATCTAAAGTGTAACTTTATTTTACTTGTAACTAATGGCCTCTGTGTTCTAGTGGTAAACACCACCGGCATCAGACCCATAAGTCCCGGGTTCGATTCCCAGTGGGGGTACATATTGTATTCGGTTTGGTTGGTGGTAGGGCTAATTCAAAGTCTAACTGGCTAGCTACAACCATTTTATCTAAGTCTAAGGCCAAAACAACAATGTTTTCAGTTTGTTGTGTTCTGTCAGTTAGAGATGAGGACAGTAGTTGAGGATTCCGGGGGTAGTGCGCTTCCCCCTTCAGCCTTATCATCATTTAACATCAGGTGTCATAAAGGCTAAGTGCTACCTCGCTGTGGACAAAAAAAAGAAAAAATGTTAGAATAAATAATCTTCTTGAACCACCTTGTATATTTGCAACTTGTTACAATAAATATTCTTTTTGAACCACTTTGTATATTTTCGAATTCCGTAATCGTTTTATAATTTTAGATTAAAAAAAATCACTTAGACATAATAAATATGTACTTATGAATCGTCAACATTTTCCTACTGCCCATTCAAGACTTTCTTATATAGATAGATAGACCCAAACGTATAGAGAAGACTCAAACATTCCCAGTTTTAAACTATGTACCTACTTCAAATGCAAACATCGAACTTTATTAAAAGTTTGACATTGAAGGTACTTATGCTAATTCAAAAGGATCCAAACTATGATACCGATAACTGAAAGAGCTTTTAAACTACGCTCAAAATTAGTTTTTCACGGTTCACTTAGTACAATCGCGTGCTTCCAACAACAACTGACTTCAATTAATACTCGTAAAGCGTTTAAACAATTCTTTTGTATTTTCCTTCATTACACTTTAATGGTGCTAAATGGCGGTATAAACGTTTTATTTAAGTTCGTGATTTGAATTATGCGAGTTCTCGTAAACAGCCGGAGGGTTGTTCCCGAATGTATATGAGTTATTGGCGCGTAACGCGTGTTTTTGTATAGAAACCGAAATTTATTGCGTGCATATTCAGTAGTGCTGTTTGATATAACTACGAATGGAAAATGGGATTTAAAAGATATTTTCTCACTAGCTGTGCCCGCGACTTCGTTCGCGTGGAATAGTGACTTTCGGCAGCATTTTTCATTTTTTTAGCTAATAAGGTTTTCGTTTTTTTGTGTATTTATTTTATATATATTAGTTTAGCGCTATGATACATATTAACACATTAAAAAAATATTTCACATAGCCTTCCGCCCGCGGTTTCGCCCGCCTGTACTACACGACGTTATCTCGAGGGAAAGTTATATTTTCCCGGGATATCAATTATTTCGATTATTATATTATTATTTCGATCTTCTAAATAAATTATAGCCTACCTATAAGTTGGCGACAACTAATAGCTATAAAACGAAAAAAGTTTCATTAAAATCCGTTCAGTAGTTTTTGCCTGAAACGTGGACAACAGACAGACAGACAAAAAATTCAAAAACTATATTTTTGGTATCTGTTCCGTTTAAGAAGATCCTTGGTGGTATTTTTTTCTATTTCTTTTCAATGTATACAGCCCCTGTACCGGCAAAAAAATATGGATATGGACATGGGCTTCATTTGACATTTGATGCCCGTATTTTGTGCTTTTAAGGGCATAATATGGAACAGTTACCGTGTATATTAAGTAAATATACACGGTAACACAGTTTTTTTTATCACCCCGGATAAAATTAAAAGGATTATTCTGCTTATGAAAACAAAAAAAAAATATTATGGGACCAACACTAAAATCGCAAAAAACAGCTATTCCATACAAAAGTGCAAAAATATTTAACCAAAATGTATGGAACAGCTGATATTTTTTCGCGATTTCAGTGTTGGTCCTATAATAAAAGTTGTTTGTTTTCATGAGTAAAATAATCCCTAAAAATATCCGGGGTGATAAAAAAATACCGTGTATATTACATAAACAGTAGGTACCTACGTATTACCACATTAAAAATTTATATCACATAGCCTTCCGCCCGCGGTTTTGCCGCGTGTACTACACGACGTTTTTCCGAGGGAATGTTATATTTTTCCGGGATAAAATTAGCCTATGGGACTCTCTAGCTCCTAAACTATCCACATACTAAAAAAAACAGGTCGATCTATTGCTCCGTTTTGACGTGAAAGACGGATATACAAACAAACACACTTTCACATTTATAATATTAGTATAGATTGTATGTCAAAAGAAAATACTTATCACGCCGAACAACTTCTCTTAAGATGCTGTATTTGTTTCTCTTATAGTTAAGCTGGGCTGCAAGGGTTCCAAATCAGGAGTACCAGACCTTCGATATTTTTCCGTCAATAGAAAATGTCCATGACGTTAAACAACTTTTCTTAAGACGCTATGTTTGTATCTCATATAGTTTAATCTGGCTGCTAGGGTTCCACATCAGGTGTACCAGACCTTCAAACTTTGTACGTCAATAGAAAGTGCTCATCACGTTTAACAATTTTCTTAAAACTGTATTTTTATATCTCTCATAGTTTGGCTGGACTGCTATGGTTCCACATCAGAAATTGCGATCTTCAAAATATAATATAGCTATATGTTGGCAAGGACCAATAGCTGTATAACAATAAAACTTTCATCAAAATCCGTTCCGTAAACTTTTTTGCCGACGTCATCACACGAAAAAATTCATCCCCTGTTTTCACCCTCTTTAGGGTAGTTTTTTTACAATCTTTGAATGTCGTATTTATTTATCTAATCAAAAGCCTATAAAATAATTTTGAAGCTTCTAGCTTTAAAAATGACGTAATTTCCATACAAAGTTTCATCCCCTATTTCAACCCCTTACAGCCCTTTGTTCACATAAAAAAGTAGCCTATGTCCTTTCTCAGGATTTTTATTTTATTTTCTATCTCTGTACCAATTTTTATTCAAATCGGTTCCGTAGTTTAGGCGTGATTGTGTAACACACAGACGGACAGATTCGCATTTTCGCATTTATAATATAAATAAAAGTAAGGATGACGTTACCACCAATTCAGACAGATTTAAAAATAGAGTTCTAAATATTAAATACATATTTATAAAAGACCTGTACTTACTTTCTTGATTTTCTGAAATGATTTTCCTTTTCACGATTCAATATCAGCTATACAATCTATACAAATAAATAAAATTGGAGTGTCTGTCTGTAATATTAAAATAACCGCTTTTTACTACATGCATATTATGATTATATATACGGTACATATAGGTACGTATAAATCATTCTTTTTCAATTTGTGTGTGTCTGTCTGTCTGTTTTTTCCGGCTTATCTCTGAAACGGCTAAACCGATTTTGACGGGACTTTTACTAGAAGGTAAATAGCTGATGTAATAAGAAGTAACATAGGCTACTTTCATTTTAGAAAAAATCTTATAATATAATATAAATGCGGAAGTTTGTGAGTATGGATATTAGTTACTCTTTCACGCAAAAACTACTGAACGGATCTAGATGAAATTTTTCAAGAGAGATAAATTATAGGCTGAAGTAACACATAGGATTTTTTTATCCCGATATTCCCACGGGAACGAGAACCACGCAGGTGAGACTGCGGGTGGCCGCTAATCAGATAATATTTACCGGCCAAAACACAAACTATATTGCTCAAAACCATTTAACTGTGTGTGTAGCACAAAATGGAATCATAAATACGTTTAGTTAGTCAAAGTTAGCCAATATCGTTGTGAACAAACGCTCTCATGAATAAAATCATTCAATAAATAACTAAACTTGTTGAAAACTTAAAACAACGGTTAAAGTTTGTGAGTACTTTTTAACATTCGACTCGAACACGAATCGGAGTGAAATAAAACGAAATTATTATTCACCTGCTCCGCCCTACGGTTATGCCAGTAACTACACATTCCGATGTCGTTAGCGGAATATTAAAATATTGTACCAAAACTTCGCGCACGCCACGGAAAAGTTTGTATTCAAACATTTCTGGTCCTACACCTTTTATTTCTCCGGCTAGACGAAATTTTTTGCGGGCAACACTGCGTGGCAGCCAGCCAGCAACCACCAAACGTAATAACATCCACTACGATTTTAAGTGCACATTAAAATCGACCTTAAGCCAATGAGTTAAGGAAATTATTTGGTAACTGCAACTGTACTATTTAAGGCGGGTGAACGAGTATTGTTTGGTAAAATGATGGCAATAAATATAAAGGAAGGCCTTTAACTGAGCGATCCAATAACGTTGAAGCGAGCTTTTCAACTGGCTACAGGAAATATTTGAGAATGTTTTTTCAGTTACATCGTGTGCCCGAGCTTTGTTTTGAACTATACCAATAAATTTATGTAAAGGGGTAATAGACCTAATATGAAAACATAATGCGTTTGACTGAAGTTTAATGATAAATGCGGTATACATTTTTATTACAGTCTGAACGACTATGCGTTATTTTTATGGATAGATAGATATAGAGCTATTTATTATTAAATCACATATACGCATAAGAGGATATTTAATTATACTTATGTTAGTACTGCAGCCTTAATGCTAATATTACACGGTTCAACCAAATTGATTCACTTTGGTTAAAAGGCGCAGAAATACAGGCGCACATAGACATTGAATGATTCACTTTAACGTTTACATTGTTCAATTTGGTTGCTTCGTCCAAATTGAAAGGCAAAAGTGAACCGTGTATTTCCGCTATAACAATGGCCTGTTAAAAAAATAAAAATAAAGTTTTTATGAACAAACAATGAGCGCATCCATATCATGTTTGTAATATTCAAACGGGTTTTAAATAGCAATTTGTAAATTAGGTAATTAATTATCACAGTTAATCATGATGTGAAACTTTTATTAGTTATTACTCTAGTTGTATTGGCCAATTAGATAATTCTCATCTACATAATAATTTCCACGTTTCCCTCTCAAATGAAGTCGTAACTTCATTTATTTCCATTTTCTCTGATACATTACACGAATGTCCCGGAGGCTCTATAGTCACAACACTGGCGTTCCCTCACGCAACGCTACCGTGAATATTTTATATGAGAAATTGCTGACATCCTGGGTAAGGTATCTTATGAGCTGCGATACAATTCTGCAGTATTATGGAGCCACTTGAATAATACATGCGAATAATAATCTGTGTGCTTTAAAAAATGCTTAAGAATTTTACTGCCATAAATTTCCCTTGTATTTTGTCGTTCACTTTGTAAAATAAAAACTTCCTAAGTAAATATCTACTGAGATAAAATTGCTACTATTCACCATGATTTTGAGCAACTATTATGAAAAATTGCTTTCTTGGGTATTATCTTATGAGCTGCGATACAATTCTGCTGTATTATATTATGGAGCCACTTGAATAATACATGGGAATATTAATCTGTGTGCTTTAAAAAATGCTTAAGAATTTTACTGCCATGAATTTCCCTTGTATGTTGTCGTTCACTTTGCAAAATAAACGTCATGTAAATATCTACTGATATAAAATTGCTACAACGTAACAATGATTTTGAGCAACTATTATAAAAAAAAAACTATAAAAGACACCTACATTAGAGTGATCCGTAGGGTTATTTAGGTTATCTGGGTCATTGTCAAATGAGGTATATTAGCATTTTTTTTCTTATAACGATCAATTGAAAAACACTCATTTTAGGTAAGTAATTCGTTTTAAGAAATTGACAAAAGACTGATCAAGAAAAGTAACTGCAACTTCCTGATCACAGACTAAAAAATGTCTCCATATTTTAAAGAACACCATACACGAAGGTAAAGCCGGCCATAAAACAGAGTATTAATAAAAGCCGTCCCTTTGTGTACAAAACTCTTCATTAGAGAGATCATAGCATTGTTGCGTGCGGAGTTGTTCCTTTCATGGGAGAATCGGGCGATTTTTTTTCAAACTTTTGATAGGACAAGTGGTGGGTGGAGGCGGATTGTAATTTTTATTATACTTACAGTCTTATGCAATGTAGGGTAGGATTTTTTGATAAACTCAATAAAAAAACACGTCTGCCAAAATCAAGCTGAAAAGTATAAAACAAGCTCTGATTGCAATCGGGGTCCTTTTCCCCCTTATACAAAACGTGGACTAAAATAGTCTTGGTTTAAAACTGATACTAAACTGTTGCTGCCACTTTCATTTTCCAAATAAAAGACAGAATTAGCATCATTTTTAAACCAGGTCTAACTTTAGTTCACGTTTTGTAATAAGGGGGTTTAAGTTTAAGTAGTCCATAGCATGGTACCCCGACTGCAATGAGAGCTTGTTTTTTTACTGTTTTATCCACTACGGGGTAGCACTTAACCTTCATAACACCTGAAACCTGAAACCTTAAATTAGATAAGGCTAAAGGTGGAAACGCACTACTCCCGGAGTTTGATTTTAGCAGTCGTGTTTTTCAAATTTTAATTGAGTTTATCTATTATAAACATTCAAACAAAAAGCCAGCTATAATAGGTATAAGCTGATTACTTGCACCTCACGAGTGCGGGGGAAATTTAGCCCTAAACCTCATACTTGTGTGTGCGGGCCCTGATGGAAAACTTTCGGTAAAGGGTATGGGCCCCGTATTGTTGGAAAGTACCTATTAGTATGGACAAAAGAATCGTTTGTGCGGACGATGTGTTCGCTTTATGAGAGGTATTAATATTCGGTAGCTACGTATTTGTGATCTGGGTGCATACCATCAACTTTAAGAAGCGATTCAAAAATAGCACGATGCAGAATAGGTTCCTAAAATGAATTGCTTTCTTTCGTACTACGACCTTCTAAAAACTGGATCGCAAATGAATTGCTAAATGTGAATGACCGAACGATTTGTGTGCTTTTTCTTCTACCCGTCTCTTTCACTCGATTCTGCCATGCCCGGAGACTGAGAGGGACGGGTATAACCTGCAGGTGTCATGTTAGCTTGGCCGAGTTATAAGTCAAATAAGAGTATGTGACAGTTTAGCGGCTGTGAAATGTCATTGAATGATCACTGAATCGCTGTCATTGATATTAAGCAGTCGTGGTACGAATAAGCGAAGCAGATCAGTTTAGGTCCTAAACAAAACCACAATAAGAGTTGATGGTACGCACCCTGGACTTGAAGAAGGTTGTTTGTAGTTTGAGATGTTGTAAAATAGTTTTGGGGTCCATCTACATGGCGGCCGATCTTAAATAAAAATTGCTGCGTGGCAAGATTAATAATGGCCCAATATTATTACATGTCACTCTTGTTTATTATAGCTTTATTAGTACACTTCAAATAATATACAACGTGTTAATGCAATAAACGAAAAGCCCATACACCCCAACAAATTATTTTATATTGAATTGAATTCCATTTTCCATTTTTTAAGGATCTTCCAAGATATTCGTGTCATAGGTCTCTGTGACTTTCTGACAGAACACTTTGAAGAACACTCCTAAGGCAAGTATGCCGTATGAGTGATCCAAATTAATCGTAATAACTTTAGAACGGGACGTGAAAGTGAATTCTCCAACTGTTAATAGCTTCTAACAGTTTTTAAGAATTTTTCAGTAGTAAAATAAAAAGTACAGATGCTTTATATTCGGAGATATATTTTATGACGTTTTCTTAAAGCATGCGGTTTGAGTGATCTTCTTTATTGTCCATATATTTTTTATCTCAGGTTTAACAATTTTTTTTACTTTGCAGTAATGTTTTAACATTTTCTTACAATATCTTCCCAAAGTTATGTTAAGATTGAAGAGAAAATCACTCGTACCACATGCAAGTGATATTAAGCTCTACTATGACGTAAAAGAGCACGTGACGAGTCGCGCGCGTATTGAGTGGATAGGCAGTACTTAAAACACAAACATTTTTAGAGGCGGAATAAATTAAAATCTTTTTTTTTTATTTAACCCCTATCAAAAATGTGTGGATTCGATTCTACTCTCGATTCTGAACAAACAATTTTCTCAGTTTCCCTAAAAGTATTAACACGTTACATAATAAAAGGTTTAAGTAAGTAAACAAAGTAAATGTTACACACAATCACTTTTACCTTTAATTTTTGGGATTCTAATTAGTATTAGCGAACGAGCAGTAGGTATCTAGAATACTTTGATATCAGAAAACATTTCTAGAAATTTTTTAAGTTTTTTTTTCGTGCACCGCTATAAGCTTGACAAGCTCAAAGCTCCATACTAATATTTCACAAAATATCATCAGCACATAATTCTGTAAAATAAAAGCGTTTTCTTTTTCATAGCAAAAAGCCGTATTTTCTCCAAAAAGCAGGCGAAATACGACCTTATGCTGAGGCAGTAAATATCACGCACTTGGCAACGCGTAAATCTGTCGGCTAAAAAAGCGGGAATCATCGTTACTTGCAGTCGTAAAAAACGGTGAAAATCTTCTTTACGGCGAGTGAAAGGGACTTCTAGCAAAAGGCAAAAGGTAAAGATAAAACTCTCGAAGATGTAAATCTTTCGACAAGTAAGTATCTTCATTATATGCTTTAAAACGCTTTAGTTTAGTTAACTATTTATTCATGCGAGCTGCAACTTAAGGATTTCTATAAAATACTGAAATCAATGTCAGTAGAAGTAATATAATTCTTACAAAGTACCTACAAATGTTAATTGAGATGTGGCATTTTAGTATTTTTATTAAGTATTCTCGCAGCCGGGTAAATTCATCAAAATAGACAAATAGAGAAAAAACATCAAAACACTTCTACTACCCACATCAACGTCATTTTAGATATAATTGATGAAATAAAAGTAAACGTGAGTTTCACAAGATCGCTGCTTCGCTTAAGCCGCAGGGGGCCAAATAGAAACGTCACAGAAAAATATGGCTGAACAGGAAGTGAATACAAATACAAGAATAAAAATAAACGTGCAAAAGGAATTCCGGACGGGGAAATGAGAAAAACCATATTCGTTTCGTACCCCGATCCGTTGGAACTTGGAACCAGTTGGTTGGGGACCAGGAACATGCATAATAAGGGTAGGGTGGGAAAAATAATGAATAATAGCGTTCTGAGTACTATACTTCACGACTGGAGATTGAGAAAAAGATTCTATTCAAAAAGATAAATTGGACGCAGTCTTGAACATCTGAGCAATTTTCCTGTTGAGAGGTAATTAATCATAACATTTAGGAAACTATAGAATTATCTCTGAGAAATAGGCATAAGTAAACGGAACCCACTTATTCTATTTGTTCGACATGATTATTTTTTAACAGGTAAGCATACATGGTGGAAAAATGTTATGGGCCCGGGAGGGAAACTGCCTCACATCCTAACTAGTTTTCTTATTTTGCTGAAGGGAAACATAATTTTTTTAAAGAATCAAAACTTCATTCACGGATTAAAAAAAAACTCGACATTGAATCCGTCATCTTTCATTGTTTTACTTTCATTTAATTTATCATATTTCTTAGTGAGGTTTGATCCTTATGATTGACCTCTTCGATTGATACGACAAAACTACAGGATGTTGTTTTCTTAAAATTTAGCCGGTTCGATTCCTGGGAGAATCAAGCGAATTTTCGAAATTCTTTGAATGCAGTTTTGTTTTTTATTTAAAAATAAATGTTTCCTTTGAGTAAAATGAGCTGACTAAAGGATTTAAAGCAGTTTTCCTCCAGGGCCCTTAGAATTTTTCCACTTTGTATACTTAGTTCTCATATTTTTTTATGGACTGAAATTTCTGTTTTACCTATGATATTAGTTAGTGTTTCATCATCCTTGAATAAAACAAAAGTTAGGTACACCATTAGTACTTTTTTATAAGTAAAAGGTAAGTACGACATAGACGGTGCTTTTCCTAATCTAGCAAGATAAAATAAAGGTTATCTAAATAAATACCCTCAAGTTATTATTAAACATAGGATACAACATCATAATTAATGCGTAGGATTAACTACAAAGCTGTCAAATGACAAACCACGATGGATCTATCAAATGGCTGCTGTATGCAGATGCGTCAATGGCAATAGGCATAAACTAGATCGTCTTATGTCTATTACGGCTTTAATCGCGTCTGACAGTTGGACAGTCGCGTGGAACAATGGCATCAAGTACTTGCACATACGAGCTACTACAGGCATCGGTAGTCGTATCCGTTTTACCACAGCCGTCTCTATCGTCTTCTACAAGCCATGCTATGATACGGAACGGCAACATTGCTGTTGAAGAGGTATGACGCTTTACCGAGGCTAAGGTAATAAAAGAGATGTGACTTGTTCGGTGTCAAGATGTATATTGAGATAATAATATTGAGTACAATTAAAGATACATTATCTTAGTAAGCGATCTTATTCTAGATTGCTGAGAATGCTACGCGTGTGTTCCAATTTTCTGTAAATGCGCGATAATGCAAACATCTTGTTTGTGTAATATGTTGCAATCATACTTCATCTCCCCTGAAAAAGTGGAAGGATCATCCCCTCCCTGCAAAAAGGAACAGACTCGTAACATTGACTTTAACGAACTTAACCAAAATTTAATTACTTAAGTAAAATAAGTAAACAAAATTTAAACATTATCAACATAGCAAAGTTAAAACTATTTCATTTATTAAATCGTACTAATACAAAAACGTTTTACAATATAAACAATATACCTAATTAAAATTGTATCTAATTAAAATGGTATCGAATTGAAATGGTATTGAATTAAAACGGAAGCTTCACATTTTACACTTAATCATAACAATAACAAAGTGTTAAGTAACATGGTATGTAATTAAGTACCTATACTTATAATTACGTATCAAATAAAATAGTTATTTATTGAATGGTTTGGTATTATTCTTATGCACAATTATAGCTTTATTTTCTTTTAAAATTTCTACATTAGACGTCATATCTCTTAAAACTTTATAAGGGCCATTGTAAATACTATCTAATTTATTTCCTACTTGGTTCTTTAATAATAACAAATCGCCTAACTGATAGGTAACATTATTGCTAGTTTTATCATACAATAATTTTCTTTTCTCTTTAGATTGTATCAAGTTACGTCGTGCGTCGGATTGCGCTTGTTGTAAACGATACTTAAGTTCTCGGGGATAACTGTCATAGTTATATAAGGGGTCGATTTCTGATTGTAAATTATTTGGAAGGTTACAAATTTTTCCAAAAACTAATTCGAAAGGCGTATATTTAGTTTCACTATGCACTGTGGTATTAAAAGAAAAACACCAATATGGAATCCAGGTGCTCCAGTTATGTTTATAATTATTACACTGGATTCTCAGAAAAGCTCCTAGGGTTTTATGAGTATTTTCTAAAGCGCCTACAGTTTCGTGATGGTACGCCGTAGAATTTAATTTTTTAATATGTAATAGAGAACATGTTTCGGACATCACTGATGACATGAATTCGGTTCCCTGGTCAGTCAATATTTCTCTAGGAATACCATAACGTAAAATGAAATTATTGGTAAAAGATTGAGCAACTGTGACCGAGTCTTTACTAGGTAATGGATACGCTTCAACGAATTTGGTTAAATCGCATTGTAATGTCAATACATATTTATTATTATAGTCATCAACATCGAGTGGACCCATTATATCCAAACTAATTCTTTCGAATGATGAGTGGGCTGTTGATGTTATGGTTAAGGGCTGCTTAATATGTTTATTACTATGCTTATGATATTGACATTGATGGCAATTTTTAACAAAAAGTTTTACATCATTACTCAAACCTGGCCAAAAATAATATTGCTTAATGTTGTTCATCATTCTATTAACTCCTGCGTGTCCGCTGGTAGGTAATAGATGGAAATCATTTAGTATTACTCTTTTTTGTTCACTATCATATATTCTTAATATATTTTTTGTTATGAGAAAGCGCGGGGTAACAGAGTTAATTCTTTTTGTTGCTTGTACAAGACTTTTGATTTTACTCTCGTTACATTTTTCTTTAATAATAAGTACCTCATGTATGCCTATTTTTTGACATAATGACTCTAAGTCCCTCGCTAACACCTCTGGGGTAGATGACGATCGGGTACTCAGATATATCGCTGATTGCGAAGGTACGTAAACGTAACAACTTGCATTAGAAATAATGCTATCTTTAGACTTTGAATAATTGTCAAACTTTAATTGATTAAAACTTAATTCAGTTACGTCATCGGGTTTCTTGAGAAGTTCTACCGCAATAGGTTGATCAGGCCTAGTGCTGGTGGAGCTCTCTGAAGAAGAATCAGTGGGGGTTTTTAATTTTTTACTTTGTGCTCTAGTTAAAACTGATACTGTGTTTTGATGTAATGATTTTAAAGTAGAAGATGTAATAGGTATGCGACTCAATGCGTCTGCAGCTGCATTGTTTCGTCCTGGAACATACTCTATTTCAAAATCATACTCCTCTAGGAATAATCGGAATTTAGTAAGTCTGCTTGTTGGGTCTTTCAAGTTAAATAAATAAATTAACGGTTTGTGGTCTGTTATAATTTTAAATTTACGTCCATATAAATAAGGGCGAAAATGTCTCACAGACCAAACAATTGCTAAAAGTTCTAATTCTATGATGGGATATCTCGTCTCGGCGGGTTTCAGGTTTCTACTCGCATACGCGACTACTTGACCGTTCATGTTAGATAAAACAGATCCTAAACCTGTCTTACAAGCATCTGTTTGTAGCCGAAAGATGTTACTTTCTGAAAAATCTGGATAAGATAAAATAGGGGGTTGAATTAATGCTGATTTTAATTTTTCAAATGCCGTTTGACACTCTGATGACCATAGAAACTGTACATTCTTTTTCCTTAATTGATTTAAAGGATAAACAATGTTTGCAAAGTTCGGTATGAATCGTCTGTAGTAATTTGCAAACGCGACAAAACGATTGACATCGTCGCAGTTCATCGGCACTGGATAGTTTTGCATGGTTGCAATTTTACTTTCATCTGGTAAAATGCCATCAGAAGTTATTTTGTGTCCTAGATATATTATTTCGTTTCGCAAAAATTCACACTTCATAGGATTTAATTTTAAGTTAACTTTTCTAAATCTCTCTAGTATACTAATTAAGTTTTTATTGTGGTTTTCTATAGATTTCCCGAAAATTACGCAATCATCTAAATAAATAAAAGCCTTTTTATAATTTAAGCCTGACATTGCAATAGTCATAAGACGTGAAAATACACTCGCAGATGTCCGGAGACCCATGGGACAGCGTTTCATCTGAAAAATTTTATCACCAGCAGTGAAAGCTGTGTACTTTCGTGAATCTTCGCTTAAAGATAACTGATAATAGCTTTGCGAAAGGTCTAATTTTGAAAAATAAATGTTATTTGCAAGCGAATCTAAGATATCAGTTATATTAGGCAAAGGGAATTTGTCGTCCTCAATACGATTATTTAACTGCCTGTAATCTATAACTAATCGCCATTGTTTCTCGTTTGACCTATCTGTTTTTTTCGGTACAAGCAAGACGGGACTAGACCACTCTGACGTAGCCTCTTCTATAATATCATTTTCGAGCATAATATCTATCTGTTTCTGAACTTCCTTCCTTAGTGCGAACGGTAATCTATGTGGCTTGACATAAACTGGCGAGACATTAGGTTTTAAAGTTATATTATGGGTCATTAGGTTTGTACAAGAGAGTTTGTCGCCTGGCAGATGAAAAACATCTGCGTACTTAGCGCAAATACTTTCAATACTTCGTTTTTCTTCTAAATTCAGTTCAGGTAAATTTAATAATCCTAATAATGTTTTTACACGATCGACAGAAACCTCCTCTTTTTCAAAATTACAGACTTCAAAATCATTCAATGAAAAAGTCTCTAAATCGGTAAGATCTAGATCAACTTCTTTCTCAGTGGTGTTTAATATCCTTACTGGCATGCGACCATTACAAGGTTTCGCTATTATACTTCCTATAAAAACTCCTTTCTGTATCTCTTTAGATAAACAAACACAATCGTCGCCTAACGATGTAGGTATATATTTTATTACCTCACATCGTGGCGGTATCAAATGTCTATAGTGACTCAATATAGGTATAGACACATAATTACTATCTTTAGTTAAAAGCAAAGTATTTTCTTTATAGTTAATTATAGCTTGATAGCGTTTCAAAAAATTATCACCTAAAATACCATTTGCAGAACAAGACATATTTTTAAACACATACATTTTTCCTCTAAAAACTAACCCATTATAAGACAAATCTAAGTAAATATATCCTTCAGATACTAGTTTACCGCTAATACCTTTTATAACTAACTTCTCAAATGTAATTAAATTCAATAACTTCGGATAATCGCATAACCATTCGTATTTTAAAACACAAAGGCTTGCTCCGCTATCGACTAAAAGATCGATATTGCTATTACTTACGTTAAAAGTTACGGTACTACTATTATTGTAGTTTAAAACATAATTTTCAGTAGGAACGAAAAAAATCTAAATTATTATCGTTCTGGGGCTCAGAACGCGCTTGTGACTCACTATTGGTCGATTGCTCGTGGCTAGCGTACTGCACACGTTGAAAAGGCACAGCTGAGCGCGGCGGGCGCGGGCTCGGCCGACCGCGGTCACGTGAACGTGATTGTGTTCCTTGCGCGGCGCGGGAGTCTCGCGACATGTACTTACCTTGTTGTGGTCTCGTGTTTCCGGCAGCGTACCTATTGTTTGCGCTAAATCTATTATAGTAACTATATTTATTAGAATAATTACTTGGCTGACGCGGATAATTAGTAGGTGTGCGTGAGAAATTACGAGTATGAAACTTTTTAATGTTCATAACTTCCTCGTGTCTGGTAGACATTGACTGCTCGTCTAGGGCAGTTCTTATAGCCTCTGGTAAAGAATCAAAGTGACGTGATGCTATGATAGTACTAAGCTTTTGATTCACTAATCCATCTGAAAAGCGCTTGATTGCAACCTTTTCATTAATGGGACGCAATACTTCAAACTTAGTAGCGTCGTCATCCGCTTGTGCTATGGTTAAATTCACAAAAAGTTGTTCTAGTTCCGAGCCGAATGACTCGATCGACCTATGACCTTGACGACAGTTTTGTAATTTGTGTTGGATAGCAACAGCAGATTTTTTCTGAATCAAATGCGTATTCATATCTCTAATTAAATCTTTAATAGTTGGATAACTACTTTTTAAACGTAATTTTGCGCTAGGAGAGAGCCTAGTTTTAATCACAAAATCAATAAGTAACCCATGAGTAGCATCGCTGATCATTGAACTATATAATTGTATACCATCAATTAGAGATTTAGTGACGTGTTCTTGACCTGTCATCGTTGGTAAAAGTGCAATGGCTGTCTTCAAGTCAAATTTATCTTTTTCTGCCATTTTTGAAATACTACTAACACTTAAAGTCTCTAAAGAAATAATTTTGTCATAAATGATCTGAATGTCATTTGCTATTTTATTAATTAAAGTTATATCTTTAGTTGATACCTCCGATTTTTCAACTAAATTATGTACTTGAGCTAAAATATACTCTAATTTCGCGTATTCAAGTTTCGCTTCATTAAATTTCGTAAAACCTAACTCTTTTTGACGTCTATCTGGTCCTAGTTTTACTAAATTATCTTTAATATACAATAGTTTCTTATGCAATTCATTTAAATCGGAAATAATAAATGACATTATCTAATAAGAAAAAAAAAATGTAATCCTACATATTATTTAAAACGTTTAGGTATAAAATAACTTACGACTTACGGTGGCATTATAGCGCGCGAATAAAATAATTACGTCTCTGCACGATGAGTAGGTATGTGGTGACCGGCGTGGCGTGTGGGGGCTGGGGCTGCGGGCTGGGGGTTTTCTCATGCTCCTTGAGTGTGTAGGATCTTCAGACTTCTAAGATGGGTTCCTGGACCGCTTGAAACAGCTAACTGAAGATCGGGCTGGGATTTCCCTTGCCCCTCGTACAATGGGCCGGGTTTCTACCCTGGACACCTCCTGGTCTACGTTGATGGTTGAGTCGACGTCGTTGCCAGTTCCACGGAAGATATTGTGTTTCTTAGAACTGCGCTGTTGAATTCTCTACGGAGTCGGTTGACAATTCGGTCCCAAATTTTCCGGATGCAGGCGTAAATGATGAGTATAACGATGAGAAGCAGTATGACGGATAGTAAAATTTCTGTTGTAGTGAGCTGGCTTGAAGTTTTCTGCGTTGCTTGGGCGTCGCCGCTGGCGGTTTGTGCGATGATAACTTCTTCTTTACTTTGTGGTGCTCCCATATTATTGTTTTGTCTTCCCAAGTAATGCGATGAACAGAAGTGTAGAGCCAAATAGCACCGCAACGAAGACTGCTGCTAGTATGGTGTTGAAAATTTTGCTTTGCTGCTCCATGTAGTAATGATTTTCCCGCAAAAATTTATAAGTTCGGTTGGCAAAGGGTCGCCATGAAGAGGTATGACGCTTTACCGAGGCTAAGGTAATAAAAGAGATGTGACTTGTTCGGTGTCAAGATGTATATTGAGATAATAATATTGAGTACAATTAAAGATACATTATCTTAGTAAGCGATCTTATTCTAGATTGCTGAGAATGCTGCGCGTGTGTTCCAATTTTCTGTAAATGCGCGATAATGCAAACATCTTGTTTGTGTAATATGTTGCAATCATACTTCACTGTGAACCGGTTTACTCCTCTGAGTACTAAATCCTATGGAGGTGGCATACCTACGAAAAAGTGAGGTGTAACTAAGTCACAATGTAAGAAAATCTTGGAATTCAATTTTAAACTACTTCTAATTGTCATATTAATCGGTCCGTCAAAATCGGTCCAGCCGTTTCAGAGATTAACCGGAACAAACAGACAGACAGACAAAAATTGTAAAACATGTCATTTTGGTATATGTACCGTATATTTAATCATATGCACGTAGTAAAAAGCGGTTATTTAATGTTACAAACAGACACTCCAATTTTATTTATTTGTATAGATGTATAGAAGATATGCCATCTCCATAGGATTCAGTACTCGAGGTTTACTCGCTGTTTACCTGTCAAACGGTGCAAATGGTGTCAAATCGGTTCATTTAAAACTACGTTGCCAACTTTATGCGCATGGCTTGTAGAAGACGATAGAGATGGCTGTGGTTTTACTCATTTTTTAATAATTTTGGCACGAAACAGTCATAATAATTAATTATCTTATTAATTTTTAACTTGCATAGTTAGTTTAAGTTTTGTTTAAGTTCTGTGGTTGTAGACAACAAGTGCTCAATATTTACTACTTACATACATACAGGTTACAGATAATTTCATGTTTTAAAGTACCTACTTAGACACAGTAAGTACGATAGTGTTACGTCTTGTGCAAATAAGACGCATACGGATGACCATAGCTATGTTAGTGATTTTTGTTTGATACGCAAACCAAGATTTCGTGGCGAGTAAAGTTAGGAACTAGTAAAATTTTACAATATATACCTTGATTTAATAATCATAAAAGTCAAGACACCAACGAATTTCAGAGGTCGCTCGTCTACGCCAAGACTTAAATTCAGTAGTCGCGCAGTATCTTAACCATCCTCTTTTCGGAAGCTACTCTTTAAGGGAGTAGTCAACGTAAGTAGTACAAATCTAATGGGGGATATAGTCACATGCGTAGTAGTAAATCATAGCTAAGCCATTAAGAAGAGAGGCATCCGTTGTTTCTATTGCGATATTTGCACTACGCACCTTCACAGACCATCTGAGGCGCATGTTTCATGCATTAGTAGCCAGAAAAAAGTTACTGCTTTGTCGTATACTGTGACTGTGACTTAAGCTCATACGAGTGTGTCCGTCATATCTCGGGAGTTTCGGACGAAGATAAACAGAATTAAGCTTTGTTCCGCTCGCCATCAGTCGGTATAGGTAATAGCATTATCTCTATTGTTTCGTTAACACAGTGGAATCTGCTTAAATAGATTAGCTAGACATTCGTGTATCTGTGAAATTTAATATTCGTTAGTAGTTCCGAGACAGTATTGTATTGATTTTCTCTGAGTGCAATTGTGATTGGAGAGTTTGGACATCCTTTGTACTTTTATTATGCAATTAGATTTGAGATCTATTCAGTATCAGAATGTTGATTAAAAGGCTTTGGGTTGGTGTTCTTTGGATTGGAGTCCCATTTGTATATACAGAGTCCAATCCATAGAACACCAACAAATATATATTTGCTCTTAGGTATATAAAAAAACCGGTAATGTTTTCGTATGAAATATTTAATTTATGTGATTTGACCCTATAGATTGGTGCCATAAAAGTGTCTACAGAGTTGTGTTTTTTCGAATTTTTCGGTGTGGGAAAGGTTAAAAGTACCTATATGCCTACCTAAATGCTATTTTGTTTCATTAAAAAATAAAGAAATGGTTCTTTTGAATGATAGTAAACTATCATCTAAAGATTACTTTCCCTTCAAAGGGTAATAAATAATTCCAACCTGTATAATGCAATAGATATTTTATTACATAATTTTTCCGATTTAACCTTCTGATATTTTTCAGCCTTTTGTTACATACTTTCTGGTTGAATAGTAGAGAATGCCTTAGGGCATTAAGTCCGCCTTTTGTATGTTTTTCATGCAACAAAGAATCAATAAATCAATAAATATCCCGATTTGCTGATTGTTAAAGCAGACATACAACTAATTTCACCGTTCTGAATGACAGAGGTCGTGAATTCCCGTAAACTCCCACAATGTTCGTGTATAAATAACTGTGAGATCGGAATCCTCAACCCTGACATTTCGAAAAAGCGCCGACACAGCGATCCGATATCTCCGCGTAAATCGAAATCGAACGATCAAATGGTGCGTTTGACGTTCATTTCTCCTTCAATAGCTTCCTACATCTAATATGCATACAGTCTTTATAGTATACCCCTACGTTCCTACGTATGATTAAATTATACCCGGTCTTAGATCAACAATACTTACCAATAGTCATCTATTCCGTTGTTGATCGAAGTACCCGATTTTTACATTGAAAAAAAAAACGATCAGTAGCCGCAGTACGAAAACTGTCGTTTTATATTAAATTTTAGTTCCTTATACAACCGAGAGACAGGCAAGACTATTTTAGCCAATCAAAATGAACCACCATAACGCTGCCCAATGTTCCTCTATTTATATCAATTGGTTAGACAGTCTTGCATGATGGTTTTGAATGACGATTGCATGACCGTCTAATGTACGCCTTAATAAACATCTACCGACCGTTTCGTTCACCCATCAAGTACATACGAAGCAATGTATGAAAGCTTTATTCCCTTTTCCGTCAGATGTGCTAACACCCCCACAGGCGAAGCCGTTTTATTTCCGCGCGAATTTACATAATGATATTTTTGTCGCGCCTGTACACGCGGTGATTTAGAGAGGATCTCGAGAGGTGCAGCGCTGAATATGAACTGGTAAATCATGTGCGATGACTTGTATAGTAGGCTTGTGCTATATAAAAGATTTTACAGCCAGTCGTTGCTGAAGTTTTTATTAAAAAGACCATTGTTTATTTTGAATCTCATCTGTATTTGTTTGAAAAGTTTATTGGCATTTTTATTGCTTGGGTGTTCTCTTATGAGTAAGGTAACTTTTTATGATTTTGTGCATAAGTTACGTTATGCTCAGAAATATTCTAAGTTAGTTATGTACTATGTATTAAAATAATACAGTTATATTTTTGTCGCACCTGTACACGCGTTGATTTAGATAGGATCTCGAGAGGTACAGCGCTGAATATGAATTGGTAAATCATGTGCTATGATATGACTATAGGCTTGTGGTATATAAAGGGGAAATATAACAACACTAGCTTTCCGCCTGCGGCTTCTACACGACGTTATCTCGCGGGAATGTGATGTGTTTCCGGGATAAAAAGCCTATGTTCCTCTCCAGGCTACAAAGTATCTGTGTCCCAAATTTCAGCTAAATCCGTTCAGCCGTTTTGGCGTGATTGAGTAACAAACATCCAAACATCTAAACATCTAAACTTTCACATTTATAATATTAGTAGGATAAAGGGGAATTTACATTATTAAAAATTTACACCAGGTCTTTAATAAAAAGACCGTTGTTTATTTTAAACCACTTTTGTATTTGTTTTAAATGTATTTTGCCAGCTTTTATTGCCTAAATGTTGTTAGGGTAACTTTTTGTTAACCCATTTGAGGCTAGCAAGGACGCTAGTCTCAAGTGAGTTTAATCTTGTTCATACTTATTTAATACATTCTAAGCTAGGTAAGTACTCGCCTCAAGTATTCAAAATACTATACTGATAATGATTTCTGTCGCGCGTGCTTTTACGCGTTCCACACTAACTTTAATGGTAAGATAAAGCTCCTTTCATTTTTCAACCCAAAATGGCGTCAAAATTATCACCATCAGCGGTCATCCTTCGTGAAACAAGTGAAAAACGACCTTTCGAACCCATTAGTCAGCTCGTCGAATATGATTTTATCATCGAGCGGCACCGCGACCGAGCCCGAAGGAAATCGCGCAAAAAGCTTGTTTTAATAAATAAAATAAATTAACAATATATCAAACGGGTCGGAAAATGCCGCACCGGCACTGGCTGCATCGCATTGCGGAAATGGAAGTATGTTGCTATGTGTATAAGTGCATACGTGTAGACCTGGAGATAGTGTCCTTGAGGTCGAATTTTTTCGTAACCTTTAAAGTAAAAGTAAAGATCACTTATACGTCCACATGGAATATTTTGACTAGATCCTAAAATATTCAACATTTCGGCCAATATTCAATTTATTTTCGTTATGAAAGCTGCGTGTTTCATGTCTCCTATGCTTTAATTTTTTTCAATACCTAAAATCACAATTGAACACAGCATAGTTTTGATCAGCACATCATTCTATTATTATTTATTTATTATTTGTATTATGTACCTACTGTTTTTTTTTAATAATGTAATTTTTTTTTTGTCATCTCATCTAAACACCGGCTTTGCTGTAGGCACTCGTAACGATTAAGCCTGTCCGAATAAACAGCGCTCCTTTGTTGCTCCGCCCGTCACACACAGGTGTGACTTAGAAGCTTTTGGCTGAAACAGGGTCATTTGGTGGCTGCACACACATCCTAGCATATACACTCTCTTATTTCTTCTCTCACTTCTATCACTGTCAAGCCAACCTACTTTCTTGTCCTGTTACGTAGTTACTGCTTCCTCTATGTTGTTTAAATTGTTTGTAAGTGTGTGTGGAAGTCAATAAATGTATTTCTTTCTTTCTTTTTTTCAATTAAAATGGCTGTACCAGAGGTAAGCGTAGGTACCTAAAGATACAAAATTACCTAATGAAGTTGACACATCCCACATTCACAAACAATGTAGAACACTAAGGCTATTTAGTCTACGAATTCTTTTTTTTAATAAGTCATTAAGAGAACTGAGTTTTGGTATTCTTTTTTATTTTAGTTGCAAAAGAATAGTAGATTGTATTACAAGGGAGCAAAATAATATATTTACGGCGAGGGCGCTATTTTGAATCCAGAGCGCAGTGAAGGATTCTATAGTAGAATCTCGAGCGCAGCGAGGGATTCTAAAGTAGAATCCTGAACGCAGCGAGAGATTCAATATACGCCGCCCGAGGTGAAAATAATTTTGCGGCCGAGTAATACACTCTGCTTTTCATCCCTCTCTATACCTAAGAAAAGCAGTAAAGACATCTCAAACTACCTACCTTTCTTTGTCGTTCGGATACATCATAGCGCTAGTCGGGCAAGAAAAATATGATCAGATTTCTTATAAGTATCTCCGGGGATGCCGTAGGGGGGTTGAAAATTTTGTTAGATTTTAGCTACGACTCACCGTTTACGAGATATTCTCAATTATATAAAATTCCGTTTTTGAAAATTTCTCGGTCCCGAAAAAAGTCCCGGCCCCATACAAAATCAGTTGTTTTTTTTTAAGTACTGCACACCCTTTGCTACACTCCAACCAATGCTTCTTTAATTATGTTCTAAATTCAAATCTCATCGTTTTGGACCCTGTTATGAAGCTGTTTAAAATTCAAATCTCATTTATACCTACCCTCTTGTCATAACAGGTAAACAATGAATCGTTTTGGACCCTGTTATTAGATAAACAATCATCGCTTTTCGAATCGATGGGATGAAAATACTTTTATATCCCATCCCTCACACTACTTCATATGAATCCTTACCTCTGACATAAAGCATCGTTCACAGCAACTGCGAAAACAATATTTTTCGCGGCAGTGATTAAAAAGAGGGATTGCTGTCCGTTGACGCGCTCCTCACAAATTACTGACACGTAAATATTTTGAGTCCTGTTTTTGTTAGGGTTGAATGAGCGCGCCATTTGTCTTGCGTGGTGTGTAGTATTAAAATCACATGTTTTGACCGTCAAAATATAAGTATCTCGGGCCATATACTATTCATTTCAAAGGAAGTGCGAAGGTTATAAAGTTTGTTGAGTTAGTTTAAACCTTGGTGAAGAAATCTTAGTATCTGATCACTTGGAATATTAGAGTTATTGGATGATTCGCACAAATTTATCTCGCTCGAAATGTGCGCATCGACACTTTTTTAAATATTATTTTTCTGTAGGCGATTCGCACGAAATTAATTTAAAGGCGTGCGAATTGACACCCCCAAAAATATGTAGAAGTCAATTGGCCCACATATTATTTTAGAGGTCAAAAAATAAAAAGTACAGTCGCGCACGTCTCGTAAATACTAGGTAGAAATAATCAAAGTTGAGATAATATAAAATTTTACTTGAAAAAGGGAAAGCCGTTAGTTACTACTTAAAACGTTAAGTAAATATAACTCGGTCTACTGTTTATTCCAATTTGAAGAAGTTTATTATTATAGTTTGTGTGGAATGTTGAAGTAAGTCCAGGCGTTCTATTTGATAACTGGCGATGTCCTTACTATATGTGCGTATTATTGAGTTTGGTAAATTGTAATGTCCTAGAAAGATATTACTTACGGTTTTTATTAAAATAACAATGAATAAATCTGTAGAAGGCCTTACGGGTATCATGTATAATAATTTAGGATACAAATACGAGTACTTTCAAAGAGAAAACATAACAGAATCTAATTAAATGTGAACAAGTTCAAAGGTTTCCTTTGTGAAAATTCATTTGTAATTCTCTAATATACCAGAATATAGACTATCAATTATGTAGTATATCACAACAAAAACAGGAGAATCCTTTGATGTAAGTACAGTAGAGAAACATTTAAGGGCGATATTAGCTTGCACACGATCTATCATGGTACTAGTATGAGTATGCGTAGTCGAAACGGAGGACAAGCAATTTTCGCGCAAAGGTGATCGCTCGGAAAATTTCTCGTTCATACCGTAACCCGATATTTCTCATGGCCCAAATTGGAAAATACATTTATGATAAAGGAATATACTCGTAATATGAATCGAATGCGTTGTGCGTGATAAGAATTAACGATGTTCTTTTGTTGATTGTTGACTACTCTTCGATTTTCTTCCTTTGAAAAAATACTTACGAAACGAACCGAGAGATAATATCTTTCTAATATTCTGTGATAAATATATATAACGACAAGCTTTCCGCCCGCGGCTTCGCCCGCGTGGACTACACGTCGTTTTCCCGCGGGAATGTGATATTATTCCGGAATGAAAAGTAGCCTATGTTCCTCTCCAAGCTACAAAGTATCAAAAGTTTAATCCAAACATCTGAACTTTCACATTTATAATATTAGTAGGATAACACCTTTTTTTTCAATGTAAGTGAAGATAAGGCTTAAAGTGGGATAAGCCGAAAACTTCAATCACTGAGGAACTGGCTACCTAATCTCTTAACTGCCGGAAAACAACAATGCTGAAAACATCGTCGCTAAAGCGTCAGAATTAGATAAGATGGTAATAGCTAGCCAGGCGGCCTTAGAGCAAGACCCCCACTGGGAATTGAACCCGGCACCTCTGGGTCTGAAACCGGTGGTGGTGTGTACCACTAGACTACAGAGGCTGTTAGATAAATGCCGATTTGTAAATACCTATGGCAAACTGCAAAATTTGAATGCAGTGCGCATTGAATAGACGAGGTGTGAAACTCAGTTCACTTCGCATAGCTCTCTATGGGAATTGCGATTATTTTTCTAAGGTAAGAAAACTTTTTTGTCAATTTCGCCCCAAAATAACGGCGACTACTTACTTTGTGATTTCGCATAGATCTTAACAAAAAACTAGATATTTTAATTTTTAGTTTTTTGCATTCACAATGCAATTTTTATTACAGAAAAATAAATTTTAAATACTTTATTTTCCATTTTTCTGTAATAAAAACTGCATTGTGAATGCAAAAATCTAAAAATTAAAATAACTTGCAATAGTAATTTCATCTTTAGCGATTGCCAAACCCTGATTAACAGGTTGCATGTTCGACCTTTAACCCTGATTAACAGGTTGCATGTTCGACCTTTAACCCTGATAACAGGTTGCATGTTCGACCTTTAACCCTGATTAACAGGTTGCATGTTCGACCTTTAACCCTGATTAACAGGTTGCATGTTCGACCTTTAACCCTGATTAACAGGTTGCATGTTCGACCTTTAACCCTGATTAACAGGTTGCATGTTCGACCTTTAACCCTGATTAACAGGTTGCATGTTCGACCTTTAACCCTGATTAACAGGTTGCATGTTCGACCTTTAACCCTGATTAACAGGTTGCATGTTCGACCTTTAACCCTGATTAACAGGTTGCATGTTCGACCTTTAACCCTGATTAACAGGTTGCATGTTCGACCTTTAACCCTGATTAACAGGTTGCATGTTCGACCTTTAACCCTGATTAACAGGTCGCGGTCACGACCTTTAACCCTGATTAACCATTTAAGTGTTGAAAATTTGTGTTTGTTCCATGTCTGGGTGTTATTATCTGTTTATGTATTAACATTTGCAATATCATCAACGACCTCTGTGGCCGAGTAGTGTACGCACTGGTTTTCAAGGTGCCGCTATCTCTAGAGGTTCCGAGTTCGATTCCCGGTCGGGTAACGAACGAAAACGAACTCTTAAATATTTCGAGGGGTCTGGTTGTATGTGGAACCCGTCGTTGTTTCCAATGAGAGATTTTCTGACAGATGATTAAAAAAGAAAAAAGTTAGTTCTAAAAAACTCAACAGATGGCGTTCATCAGACATGGGTCTGCTTTTTTTTTAATTTGCTGGCAAGGAGTCTACGTTAAGACGGTCAATGTTGAAAAAAACACTTGCAGAAGGAAAAAAAACATTTACAGGACTGAAAATGCTTATCTTCAACTCGCGGTATGGTCGGTAGGGTATTGCAAAGCAAAACAAGAGGAATAAAATTATTTGACATTTCTTTTCTTCCATCAACGTCAACTTTTTTTCGGAATTGCACCTTCTTGCACAACTTTGAAATACAAGTGTGGGTCAGATCAGATGACATACATGTCAGGTCAGCGCCATCTATCGAGCTAATAAATATTTTTTTTTTAATTTGCTGGCAGAAAATCTTTCATTATTATCATAATACTAGTGCTCTAGCTACTATAGTTTGGTATTGGACCAATGTATGTAATGGTGTTCAATATATTACAATATTATATATTAGTATAGTATACCACAGTTGGTTCCGAGATATCTAACACAAGAGCTATAGCTACATATCTTGGAGTCGAATCAATGTGTGTGATTTTGGTCAGTATATTATTAATAGCCTTCCGCCCGCGTCTTCACTGCACGACGTTATCCCGCGGGAGTATGTTATTTTTCCGGGATAAAAAGTAGCCTATGCTACTCTACAGTACCCAAACTAGTCCTGTACCAAAAATCGTGACGATCCGTTGCCCCGTTTGGACCCGAAAGTCGGGCAAACACTCAAACATGTTTTCACATTAATTTGTTTTTTTTAAACGGTAAAAACTTATTTTTATAGACAAATTCAGGCAGTCCATTCACAATGTCATATGCAGCCACTAGTAAAAAAATAAACCCATATTTTGCCGGAGAAGTGACACAACACGTAAGAACAACGCTGCTTGCCAAATGCCTAGATTTATTCAGGGCCGGGTGAAACGAAACGCGTTAATCCTGATAAACTAGCCTGATAATCGCCAACGTACGCCCCTTGTAGGTTTTTATTTCGTGTAAAGGATTGCATTTATAACTTCGGCCAGCTAGATGTATTGTGGAGTCATTTAGACTCTTATGGTATGAAAACATTTGGTTATACATATGAGACATATTATACAGAATGTATGTTTAAAGATGAAACATACTTCAGAGGCTGAAAGTAGCCATCAATACAAACAACTTTTACTATTAGACCAAGTGTTTACGCCATAAACTTATTTTGAATTTCGCGCGCTTCATGATGTGATTTCCTTCCTGGTATTCCTGTAGTTTTCCCACTCACGCACCACCATACGCCGAGTGAAAGAGAAGACAACAAGTGCATCGTGTGACAACAGCGCCAGAAGATGTACTGTTTTGACTGTTTAACTTCCGGAAAAATGGAACGATTCGAGTCGACGCAGTGATTTGCGTCTCCGCATTAAAAATTGCAAAAAACCTTCATAAACATTACTACCGTGTCTAAAAGACTTTAAAATTGCTTAAACTACTTGTGTGCTAGTGTTGTGTGTAATTTAGCCGGTCGGCAGTGAAACTAAAGTTCCCGTCCATCCGAGGAGTGGATGTTGAGACGCTCCCGTACGGCGTTTCCTGTGCTGTGCTGCAGCTGGAGGCAAGCAGTAAAAAGCCTTTGGCTGAAGAGACGCTGGTGGGTCTCCTCTTTCCTCTTCACTATCGACTGGGTTCCACATCACATCGAATTTTCGTTTTCCAAACCGCTCCGCTATACAGTCCACATTCCCGCCTTTTCACCAAGTGCGATATGGCGAAAAAAATCTACTGTTTCATACAAAAGTGCAAAACCGAATGGGCAAAAATGTATGGAACAGCTGATTTTTTTTCGCAATGTGGCACTTGGTCCCGCAGTAAAAGTTGTTTGTATATCAATACATTCACCCCCAGGGGGCCGATTCTCAGGCAATCGAGAAAAGTTCACTTTTATAAGCTCGAAATTCAAAGAACACAGTTTGTGTATTGTCAGAATTCCACAATCGAAAAAGTTCGATCGAAAACCAGTCGAACGCAACGAGTGGTACAGACCAGTAGATGTTCGTATACGAACTTAGCTGTCAAAATGAATTTTTTGACATGTGGGACAGCTTAAATATTTGAAACGTTCTAACTTTTCAAACAAACTAAGCTGTCTCACATGTCAACAAATTCATTTTGACAGCTAACAACTATTGGTTTTTACCACTCGTAGCGTTCGACTGGTTTTCGATCGAACTTTTTCGATTGTGAAATTCTGACAATACAAAAACTGTGTTATATTTGAATTTCGAGCTATAAATGTGAACTTTTCTCGATTGCCTGAGAATCGGCCCCCTGAAGTTAGTTCTTATGTCCCATCTTTAAACCAACATCCTGTATGCTTCTATAGTCTGTTCGCCAAAGGTTGATAAATATTATGATACATCTTCTAACAGCGTTACTGTCGCATAATTATCGCAAACTGTAACAAACAACCGCCTCTTTGGTCTAGTGGTACATACCACCGATACCAGAGCTAGAGGTCCCGGGTTGGATTCCCAGACACCAAGATTTTAGAAGACATCTTTTATATATCATCACCTTCAAATCGTTGTTAATTTAGTAGGCCTTTTAGGCAAGAAATCACTGGCAGTACTCCGACATTCCATACATAAGTCTAACGATAAACATAATGCATCGAATCATGATGTTCGAATGATTACCTCAATTTTTGATTGAACACGTCGTGGCTGTGATCGTATTATTCCTATTCCGTTTGTGAAATTTGAAGCAAGGTTAAATTGATTTTCAATGTATCTCAAAAGCATGAGACGAATTGTTGTTATAAATATAACTGCCAAATTTGAGTTAGTACATTCAAAGTGGAATATTTGTCTGTTCTCGAAATCGATAGATATTTTTGCCAATGTATTGATTTAAATTGCTTTTGTTGTTATGAGTTTTTCATATTTCGGCAACTTCTTTTGTTTTTTCGTAATCAGAAATGTGAGACTTGTTATTGTTCAACTGATACCATTTTTCTATTGTTTCCTTATCAATAACGTGTGTCATGTCAATTTTTATTTCAGGTCATGCCATAACATGTTCCAAAAATGCCATTCTAATTTCTAAATAATGGTTTACAAAATAGGACACATCAGCTATTAAAGTTGCTGTTTGTCAGTCTGTACGTCAGCCTCATCGGGAGGCACAAACAGTCGTTGTTTGTACAAGTCTAATGCAGAGCTGTTCACTGTTGATAAATGTACTGTAAATGTACTATCAACTCTTTGAATAAAACATGAAATTCGTACAACTTACCTTTCACTAAAGATCAATTTTGATGCACTTTAAGAGCACCCGTTATGTTGTCGCTCGTAAAAACCGTTGTAAGTTATGTTAAATAAATAAAATATTCATTTAGACATAGGTAATATATTCATTTATTCATTTAGACATAACACATATTATGTATTTATAAATCGTCAACATTTGAAAAATGGAAAATGAAGTATTTTAGAAAAAATCGACCCGTCTCACAACTAGATCCGATGGGACTCTCGCTTTCCGGGCGACTGCTCTAACCACTGAGCTACGGAGTAGTTGTGAGACGGGTCTATTTTTTTTATAAAATACTTCAAAAAAGTAAAAATTCAAATAACTCGTCAACATTTTTCAAGACTTTTTGATTGACAATAAGAACAGGCGCAATGATCTTGTAAGCGACATATAGTCGTGTTGTCAACAATACATAATTTAAAGGATTTGGTGAGAGAAAATCGGGTAAACCCAAACCTTAGGTATAAGATGGAGTAGGTGGGAGGCATTGGAAAACCACTACTAGTTATAAAAATTATTTTGCGCAGTACTATCCTATCTACAGCTATAGACTCAGACATATGAAAAAATCCTTCCCATATTAAAATAAAAGCGACTACAGCTCTGCTAATGTTAATGTAACATCGTCGTCTAACGCCACATCAGCATTGCTAATGAGCCGTACAAACTATGCATTTGTTTGTTTGCGGGGTAATGCTAAATTAGTGTACGTACGCGGCATTAATTAGGTGATTACATATAAATAGTCAACTTTCACTGATTGTTTTTTTGCTTTTGTTGGATCTAGTACTCTTATTAAGCACCTGGTTATAAGAAATTTAGCTCTAGAATCGTGCTAATTGACAGTTTGTACGGTGGCTTTCAAAGATATTTCGTACTATAAAACCAAAGCTTGTTTATGTAAGTCACGCCGTTGAAAGTCTTCCAGGTTATTTTAAACCTAAGTTACTGCTGCTTTTAGTGCCTGAGTTTTGCTTACAATATTAGGAGAGGAAAATTACACCCCTTAAACATTGTCTCGCTGACTTTATCTTTGAACATAGAGTAATAAGTATTGTTGTTTTACATACTCCTTTTAATATCGATTGGCAAAATAACCTCTGCCAGATCGCATTTAAAAATAAAGGATTATATGCTACTATTTTCCCTTCGAACGATGCGGGGCGCGCAAACAGAGAGTGCATCGCAATAAACGGCGCATTTGCATTCCCATTAGATGCGCTATGTGTGCCAATGTTTGGACGATAAGGGCGCTGCTGTATGTTCTACAAATAAATTACAGCCATCGAATATAGGCGTTATTGTCCGTCAAGTCATTATGTGTTTTGAAGGTATAAGAAGTTACTATAAGGTTACTATATACGAATACTATTACCTACGGGTAAAGATTGATAGTCTTTGCAACGCCAGTTCCTGTAGCTATAATGCTTTGTTTATAGAAAGTGTCACAAGAAAATGATAAAGTCGGTTACCATTTTCGGACCGTACGGTTGGTAAACATTACGACGTGTGAATTCGCCAACTGATTGAGAGAGCAAAGGGAAGCATCTACCTACAGTATGTAAAATTTAGCATGGCTCAAATGAAAGCTCATTTGTGCAAAGCAAAAGGTTGCTTCTGCACGAGGAAGGTCTAATTTTCTAGCATACCAACATAAAAAAATGTCTGATGATCTTTTTATGGATCATTATTGATTTGCACGAATGACCTGTCCTTTGAGCCATGCAAAATTTTACAGACTGTAATACAAAACCAAACGCTACCAAGTCTTGTCATGCTGTGAATTATTAAATAATTTTTTATTGAAACGAATCATTGATTATTTTTATAAATGTGTAACTCCATTTTTTCTGTAAAAACAAAAACTTTGACTAATTTTGCGTAAGTTCACGTCGGATTTCAGACTTTTCATCGCTAGTACATAGAGACCGATACTGTACCAAGTTTAAGTAAACCAAATTTTTACTTAAATTCTAAGGCGACTATTTCGAATAGTCTGACGGGACGAACAAAGCGATAAGTACGTACATTACGTTCTTTCCCCATTTCACACTCATTACAGCTTTATTTCTGAATGCTCGAGTCACCACTCACTGGAAGAGACAGTTTATTAACAAAACCAGAAGTATTTTATTAGTTTAAACCTATCTATAGTGTCTATTTTCATCAGGTCCCCACTTCTGGCGCACAGACTTTCCTAATGGATAGATAAGGAGAAAGGGCCATGACCCACCACGCAGGCCCAGTGCGGATTGTCGGGTATTAACGCCTGCAAAATACAACCGGGACCAACTGCTTAACATGCCTTCCGAAGCACGGAAGACCTCGAGATGAAAAGTTTTTTGTCACCCATCCCGTGAACGACGGTCGTAAATTTGAACTATCTCTATACTTTATTATATTTTAACTAGCTGACCCGGCAAACGTTGTTTTGCCATATAAATTATAGTTTTATACACCAAAAGTTGCCTAGACCAGACAACAGATAGCGCTAGTTATACACTGCCAATAAGGGGCCCAAGACTTTCTATTTCCTACAAATAAAAAATTACTCTGTGAAGTAGAGTGAGTGTCAGATAACTCTACGCGCATGCGCGACTGGGGCATTTTTGGCGCTAGTTACAGTACATTTTTTTATTCTAAGCTTATGGAAAAGATTAGTATTCGATTTTGACCGCGCAGACGTCAGTGATTACATACTCTTTGGAAACGGTAATGGAAGAAATGACAGTTTTGTATCGAAGGTACGACAGTTAAACGATTTTTAATAAAAAATTACAATTTTTACTCAATTTTCCGGAATAATAAGTAGCCTATGTTATTCTCCAGCTCCCAAACTACCCCCTTACCAAATATCACGTCGATCCGTTGCTCCGTTTTGACGTGAAAGAAGGACAAACAAACAAACACACTTTCACATTTATAATATTAGTATGGATATTATAAAGAAGAATGATTTGAGTTTTTGTTGTTTGTTTGTAACGGTTAAACTCAAAAACTACTGAACCGTTTTTAAATATTCTTTCACCAGTAGAAAGCTACATTATTCCCGAGTGACAAAGGTTATATTTTATCCCGATATTCCCACGGGAACGGGAAATGTGCGGGTAAAACTGATGGGTGACTAGAATTTCTTAAAAAACTTTAAAGCTTTAAATAAGCAGCCATTCAAATATTTTTCTGGGTAGTTATGTGAGTGGGACCATAAACTATTAACGTAGATTTTTAATTTTAGTTCCTTGTTATGTTAATAGCGACTTCCGTAATTAAGTCAGTATTGGTTATTATCTCAAGTTATTACTAAGTTATTTAATGAAAACAACCAATTACTTACTAGATGTGGTAGTGTGTACAGTGTTTAAAACAAAAACAAATTTAGATTACAAAACATCTCCAAACGAAACATCAGACCAAAACATTCTTAAACACCAAATCCCATACATCTTTTTCATTCCATCTGGGATAGTTCTATTATTTTTACTGTCACATCTATGTAGGCAACATCCTGGCGTCACACGCAACATTAGCGACGTCGAGGGGTTCGGTTCCCGTCGTGGCACATTTACTGCGGCCCACGGACCGCGTGACATCCAACGGGATCGACGGAATGTGACATTTCCATTGATGAACGTTTTTCTTGTGAATGTTTGGAAACAAACAATGTAACAATCTTGTTTCTTGAAGCGTGGGAATTGACATTTATGGAATAGAAATTATAATAAGTAAGTTTTTATTTCTATTTCTTTTTATAAAGGAAATTCTCAACAATAATTTCTATAAACTCTTTGACTATGTAACCAAACTACATTTAAATTATGGAAGACCTTAGGAATTGACGTTCAGTAACATAATAAAGAAAAGGAGTTTAGTTGTTGATTGATTAAACTTCTCTTTTGAAAGCTCCACATCAACCACATTATATCTTTTCCATTATATTTTGGGTCTGCTCTTATCCGCTTGCCTTAAAATGTGTTTTCTTTTGTTTTTATTCATTTTATTAAGAATTACATTTGAAACATGTATGGCGCAACTTGCAGTACCTATATAGTAGAATTGTCTTTTGTTTTTAAGTAGAGTTCCTAAGTAATTGAAAATTGTTCACCGCTATGATCATTAGTTCGCCTATACTTAACTGTATTTGTCATAACCCATTGTGTAATTGTGATGGAAACTGACCTTGGTCATACCATGTTAAGGTCATTTTTCAATTTGACGACTCTGTATGAAATAAAACGGAGAAAAAAACAACCCTTGGAGTTTCTTGCCGGTTCTTCTCCAAGGTCTCCCGCTGTAGGGTTTGCGAACCGATGGCGTAGCTTCTATGACGTTCACAAGTATTGTAAATAACAATCTAAATTGAATAAACAAATTTGAATCTTGAATCTTTCCTATTCAATCGGTCACATTAATAGCGGTTTCATACATTACAGATAATCTTGGCCTACTTGCGTCCCCCACTGCCGTGTTACGAGGTAATTAATATAACGGCTGACACTATTTATTTCATTACTTGTGTGCCTCTGACGGGCCATATATTCTGGTTAGAAGTTTGTCGTCGGCAAAGAGTGGACCTGGGTGCCTACCATCAACTTTAGGACAGCGATTCAAAAATAGCGCGATGCAGAATAGGTTCCTAAAATGAATTGCTTTCTTTCGTACTACGACCTTCTAAAAACTGGATCGCAAAAGAATTGCTAAATGTGAATGACCGAACGATTTGTGTCCTTATTTTTTTCTATCCGTCTCTTTCACTCGATTCTGTCATGCCCGGAGAGTGAGAGGGACGGGTATAATATGCAGGTGTCATGTCAGCTTGGCCGAGTTATAAGTCAAATAAGAGATCATGACAGCTTAGCGGCTGTGAAATGTCATTGAATGATCACTGAATCGCTGTCAGTGATATTAAACTGTCTTGGTACGAATAAGCGAAGCAGATCAGTTTAGGTCCTAAACAAAACCGCAATAAGTGTTGATGGTAGGCACCCTGGGGAGAAAAGTGACGGTCGATTGCTATGTTTTAATGCGTGTTCCAAATTCCACGATTGTGCTACAATTTCTGGTTAAAGATCTAGTATTTTTTATCAGAATCAAAGTAGCTATTAATTAGTTTTGTAAGGCAAAATTTGCGGTTGTTTTAATTTCAAATCTTTATTAGTTTTCTTTCGAAGTGATTATATTAATAATGTTTTCCAGTACAAAGTTAAATCAAGAATATTAACATACCTTTTTATTTATATAAAGCTCAATTTTTTTCACACCATATTAAACTTAAATTAAATTAACTAGATTCACACATTCTAATCATAGGTAAGGTTGTTAGGTTTGAATGTTATTTATTTCATAAGTTTTACTTACGGCTAATTCGTTTCGTCAAAAAACAAATCTCTAAAGACGTACTTATCCGTAATTTTTCACGATTGGTGATCGTGTGAAAAAGCATTTAAAACCGTAAAAAAAAGACGGTTCGGAAAAATAAAACGTTACCGTCAAACGTAGTCGTGTACGAGCCGTTTTGTCGTCGTTCCAGTCGTTGTTCCATAACGAGCAATAAAACTAGCAAAGTAAATAACTTTGATAATTCCAACAAACAATTTAAGTTTCCCCACTTCTGTTCGCGACATTACCGTTTCACCTGAGAACGTATGCAAGTCTACAATGGCAAAAATTAACTACATAAATTACGTGAATCGTAATTTATGTCTGTTTGTTTGTTTAATACGTCTGCGCGGCAATTCCGCTAGGTGGCGGTTTCAGAGTGGAGTTTCTTGTTAAGTAATTAGCTATAATATATTCCCGAGTTTACGTGAGTTTGCACCTGTTAACTTAATGAATATGTGCTAGAAAGTGCAATTCTTTTAAAAGGTTTTATTGTTGTTTTGCAAGTGTTGAAAGGTTAAAAAAAGATAGCGTGGTCGATGGTAATTTTAGTTTATTAAAAGAAAGAAAACTCAACAAATAATTCGATTTAATTGAAAGCACTACAGCTAGAAGCATTTATTCGGTAGTAAAAACATGTCTTTGTATTAAATATATTTCAACCAAAATTCAAGTAAATCACTATTCCTACTGTTTTCTAATAAATCGTTAAACTTGACCCCACTAAGACTAAAGGAACTTCGAGCTTTTCTTCTCTTTACTCTGAGGCATTAATTAAGTAATTTTTTATAATAATCCTAACTCATTATTGTATTTTATGCCATAAACAATAGCCAGACAGGTAAAAAAACTCGTTATTTAAAATCAGAACACACAAAAAACAATCGACTACCGGCTGGAATGGAGCCTAAAAAAACAATTAAAAATACTCTAGCGCGACGACAACGTTTACGTTTCAAGTAAGGCTTGGGCTTTGTCCGTTCCCTTTTAAAGATTAATAACGGGGGGACACAAGACTTTAAAACCTTTTTGGCTACAAAAGTATTTCTTTAGATAAAATGAGCACCGAGGGTGGGAAGGTCGCAAGATGAGTCGTACTTACGGATCCTTACTCATTCTACGTACCTACCTTACCTTGGCCGGCAAATGCAGTAATTACAGATTTCTTTTAGTGCTGCAGCTCTAGCACAAAAAACTGTCGTTATGGTAACAGTTATTATTGAAATCTTATTATTTTGCAGGAAAACCTATTCGTCCGGTCGTTTAAGGTACTGAAATTCAATACATGTTTGTTAGCAGCAGCAGCACTGTGACAGCTTTTGAAAGACGTTTTAATTTATTTTTCGATGACCATTTTACTATGCCACTACGATAGTTTTTCATGTTACGGCTACTGAATTGCTAATATTATGTTGATGACTCTGTCGTTCGAACGATGAGAAATAGTAAACTTGAAAGCTTAGGTCTTTATTATAGGTAACTGTTTTTTTAAGATTGGGTACATTAGAGAACAGAAATTGATAAATGAGAAATAAAGAGGAAAAAGATAACTCTCTTTATCTTAAATCTTCTTCTGTGTTTTGAAGCACTATAGTACCTATCAATAGACACAATTCTAAAGACTAAAAATAACCAAGAAAACAATCCCTGACCTCCCAACGTGTTTTCCTCGTCGACCGCGGTTTTCAAGCCGAATTATCGAATCACAGTCGTAGCGTGTAATAGCCTCCTAAAGGCCGCAATAAGAGGTCGCCGGCCGGCGCGCGCGCTCCGTTGGACCGCTCGCAATATCCGCCACAGGATAGGTTTGTATCTTATATTCAAATCTAAAATGTTGATATGTCTGAGTACTTTTCAGTAGTTTTAGATGTCAACCTAATATTCATTAATGCTAACTTTGGTTATATTGAATTATTGAATCACAGTCGTAGCATGTAATAGCCTCCTAAAGGCCGCAATTAAGAGGTCGCCGGCCGGCGCGCGCGCTCTGGTGGACCGCTCACAATATCCGCCATAGGAGAGGTTTGTATCTTATATTCAAATCTAAAATGTTGATATATCTGTCTACATTTCGGTAGTTTTAGATGCCACCTAATATTAGTTATTATGCTATCTTAACTTATATTGAATTATTGAATCACAGTGGTAGCATGTAATAGCCTCCTAAAGGCCGTAATGAGAGGTCGCCGGCCGGCGCGCGCGCTCTGGTGGCCCGCTCGCAATATCCGCCACAGGAGAGGTTGTATATTCAAATCTAAAATGTTGATATGTCTACATTTCAGTAGTTTTAATACCAAAAATAAGATTAGACCAAGTAAGTCGTCGACGGCTGGACCACTCGCCGCAATATCCGCTACAGGAGAGGTTTGTATCTTTCAAATCTCAAACATTGGCTATAAATATCATACTCTTTCTCAAATCACGATAAAAGTTGTTTTAAATATATAAAACTGTTTTTTTTTTCACAATGTGCTAGCATTTAACGTCACGTATGATGAAGGCTTAGCTTCATCATAAACATCATACCTGATGTTAAGTGATGATAGGGCTGAAGGTGGAAGCGCACTACTCCCGGAATCCTCAACTTCTGAGGAACTGGCTATCTTATCTCTAACTGTGGAAACACATCAATCCTGTAGACATCGTTCTTTTGGCGTCAGACTTATTAGTGTAAGTTTAACTTACTTTATATTTTATCTAAGTAAGTCTTGGGTAGCTAGCCAAGGGAATATTAAATTATAAAACCACAGTCGTAGCGTGTAATAGCTTCCTAGAGGCTAATTAAGTTATTACTTAGTTATTTTGTATGTTTGATCAAAATAAGATAATTCAACTGTGAGATAAGTAACCAACCACTATTAATAAAAAATCACATCGAATAGTTTTCAAGTCAATACGAATTCTTTAAACCATTTTTGCAAACGGAGATAAGTGAAAAAAGCTCGCATTGTCACCGCTATCGGCTGTCGGTGCCAGCTGTGGCCGAAGAAGAATAAGATTTTTAAATGGAAATGCGTCTTTATTTAAGCTAATGTTGGAATACTTCCATTGCAAAACATGTTAAGAAAATATATGATTATTTTCTTTGACTGGTTTAAGTCTTTATAATATTAGTATAGATGTCTTTTACTACATGTAAAAGACACATCAGTACTAATATTTATATATTTACTAAGGATTGATTATTAGGCCTGGCTCTAAATCGACTATTATTAAACATTTTCAAACAAATTTTTTATACAAACACACATCCTTACGATAATGTCAAAAGCCAGAATGTTCCCAATGCGGGTGATGAAACCTCGTTACGCGGGAGTCGGTTCAAGAAGTGATTTGTAGAGCTATTTTTCTGGATAGGTTAAGTAAGGATTAATTAATTTACATTTTTATTCGCAAAATTTTAAAACTAATGTGATACTTACAAGTGCTCTGATCGCAGTGTTTTTATGTCGCGTACTAGGGTTTTCCTGACTCGTAAGAAATAACAATCAAAACCAGATTCTACACTTATACCTATTTAACGCCCAAATTCTCGAACGCAAATTATCTTTGGGAGTGTCTTAAACATCATGGCATCTCTTTCATACGTTTGACATAATTATATAGTGACAGGGCGATGTTTGAGTTGAGACCATGGAGCTAGACTGAATACTGAGGTAACTGGAGTTTTCACCCTGAATAAAAAAGTGTGCCCAGCAAATTTGACATTTAGTATGTAGTGGCTGTCAGTTGTCTCATATGACCATACGTATTTTTTTAAAGTGTAGGTGAGACGGAAGACAGCCACACTGTAATTTGTGGTCACAAAAAAGTGTTAGTACTTTTTTGTCACCACAAATTACTCAGTATGTAGTCTAGCTCCATGGTTGAGACGCTCCCAAAGATAAGTAGCGTACGAGTATTCGGGCATTAAAGAGGTAAGCTTTAAGTTTGTAACCGATTTAAAAAAAAACATCATTTGACAGTTGACAGTAACATTATTCCTGATTGGCATTTTTGTAATGATAAAATGAATGTGTTAGTCTTGGTGATGCTACAGGTACTAATTTCAGACTTTTAAGTATCTTTAGTAAATAAACAACAAACGCTATTAAATTTCTGAATCTTTTTATTCTTTACACCAATAAACGTATTGCATATTTTAATACTTACACTTCTTTTGTGTCAAATCATTTTTTAAGTAAGATTAAAATAACGTAAGTTACATTGGGTATTCGAAAAAGTAAAAGTGCTTTTTTTGGTATCTGTGACTGATTCTGCAATCTTGTATCTTCGGCGGGTATGGATGACAAAGTTAAGGGGAGAGCAGTAATTTACATAATGTAATCAGCCAGAAGCGAGAACCGATGATTTGATGCCCCTCCCCCCCCCCCCCCTCCCTTCCACACCGCGCGGGCCAAATCATGGAATTTTAATTTCGTTAAAAAGTTCCTTTTCCTTTGGGAGGCTGGTGTAAGTAGAAATACTATTATTGGCGCCAAATGGACGGGGAAATTGATCGATTAGGCTTTTTTATTTTTTCATTGATGTCATACTTTCTTGTAAATACATTATAAATAATAATAAATAAATAAATAAATTCTTTATTTCATTCCGATTACATCAATTATCCTCTTAAACTAATTATAAATTAAATGTTAGCAACATAAGCACTTACAAAGAGGTTAACGTTGGCAGCTGTAACTGGTCTAAACCGTGTCACAGCCGCCAGCGCCTTCCGACCTGATTAATAAATTAAATTACAAAATTGATAAATTAAATTACAGTTACAAATTTGAAAAATTAAATTACAGTTACAAATTTACAAATTTTCGTGCAATACATTCTATAAAAATAAAGATATTTTAAATAAAAAATAAATAAAAATAAACCACACTGGGTTATTAACCAAATAAAAGTTGAGTTTTGCCACTTTATTGGGGTGTGTTGTGTGTGTGTTGTGTGTGTGTGTGTGTGTGTGTGTGTGTGTGTGTGTGTGCGCGTGTGTGTGTGTGTGGTGTATGTGTATAGTTAATGTGCATGAGCGTACAGTTAATTTTTTGATAGGATTTCCTCTGTTTCTTTGTAGTTAAGACTTAACAACCACTGTCGAACCCTCTGTTTGCATCTAAATTGAGATAGTGAAATTTGGTCATTGGCTCTATTTCCAACATTATATAGGTGCGAACCGATCACATAGTAGTGATGGTTGGCAAGAGAAGTCTCATGCGGTTGAGTGGAGGAGACTCTCTTATTTTTGCGATGAGATGGCACGGATGAAGTCCAGTCCTGTCGAGATACCCTGGTTAGGCAAATGAATCTGGCACTTCAGGCTGTCTCGGATTGGGGCAATGCCAACCTTGTCGATTTTAATGCAACCAAAAAGCAGGCGTGTCTTTTCTCGACCAAACGGAGTCCCTTCCAACTGACTCCGACTTTCCAGAGTGTATCCTTACCACTAGCCGAACACCTACAGGTTCTCGGCCTCAATCTATCATCTGAGCTTAATTTCGGCGAATACATAGACTCGATTGCAAAAACTGCTGCAAAAAAGCTGGGCGTCCTCTCAAAGGCTAGACGTTACTTCTCCTCAGAGCAATTGCTTCTGCTATACAAAGCACAAATTCGTCCGTGCATGGAGTACTGCTGTCACCTTTGGGATGGGTCCGCGAAATATCCTGCGACCTGTATACCTGCGAAATAGCTAGCAGTTTTAGACTCGATTGAAAACCGCGCAAAGAAGCTCATTGGAGACACAACTTTAGATAAAGATAAACTACTACAAAGTCTCAATCACCGCCGTAGAGTTGCTAGCTTATCTGTGTTCTACAGAAATCTTGTTCCTCCTGCCCCTTTCCACCATCGGAGTACAAGACGCAGGTTAGCTTACCATCCCTACATAGTAGACATTCCAACCGTCCGTAAGAAGCGCTTTGCTAGTTCTTTCTTAATGCGAGCTGCTAAAGATTGGAATACGCTGCCTGCGCATGTATTTCCCGATCATTACAACCTTGGCCTCTTCAAGCTCTTCAAATGTTTTTATAAAAAAAAAGATATATTAAAATTAAAATTGTTAGGGCTTTCAATAAAACAAAATTAAGACATTTTTAACAGCAAAGGGAACTAAAAAGTCAAACTTTGAAATATTTACCATAGTTCATAGTTCATACCATGCTTCTGCAATTTCTTTAGAGCGGAGCGGATGCTTCTGCTAAAGAACCACAAACTTATGATCGTAAACATGCCCAATTTCAATCACATTAATGCAAATTTAAGACAAAGAAATTATTTAAAAAAAAATCGTAATGAAATCCTAAACAAGAATCGTAACGCTCAAAATAACGTTTCTATTTCCTCAAACGAAATCGAGCGATATATTCCGATAACGCTGATACACACAAACGTCTCATTCTTCTAATACGAAATGACTGGAGCCAACCAAATCTGCTCCTTTGTATTCATGGGACGAAGAAAGTTGCTCCTGTGAGCGCCCCCCTAGCCTACCTCTACCTCTCTCAAATACCTACATAAAGAACATTTTTAAATTGCAGTCTGTTTTTGGTAGAAGACGGTATTTAAAAATACATAATAATCATAATTTCTAATTTTCGTAAATAAAGTTCATAGCTGTTTCGACCTTCATGAATGATATCATTTTTAATTTTGTTGGCTCCTTTGATAGAATCGGAATTCGGTATTTGAAAAATCAAAATTACCTAATTATTATCTGATATTTTCAGATAGCTATGGCACCTTACAAAAGGTTCGAATTTAAAAAGAATTAAGCACTTTCCAAGGATACAAAAGTTTTATAAATATCGATTAGGTAGCCAATGGTTTTCATTGCTCACATTACTTTTAATGTTGTAACTATACACTTTTACCTTATCTCCTCTTCAACCTAACCTGAATCCAAAAGCGGAAACTAAACGTCCGTTTTCCTTTACCGCATGTAAGCTAATTATACGAAAAAGGGAACTGAATTTATTTCTCATGGAACACTTACGTGACGCGGAGTCGTTACCACACCCTTTAAGTTTCGGCTAATCCTAATTGTTTACGCTGCCTCTTCTTGACTCCGGAATCTAGGTTAGGGATGTCAAGTGTCAAAAATTATCGATAACTCATTATTAAAAGAATCGATTGGAAAAAAAATATTGCGACTATAATAAACTATTTTTTTACCGCGGTCAAGTAAATTGTATGTATCACATTAAAAAAAGCTTCGTTTGTGAACTTCTATTTTTTTTAAATTTCTAATTATTCTAGGTCATTTGTTCCGATGTGTTGGCCGGCCGATGCTTGCTCACACTTGCTCCTACCCACTGCGGCTAAGTAAATTGTATGTATTACATAAAAAAAAGCTTCTTTTGTAAACTTCCTTTTAGTTTTATTTCTATTTATCGATAAATCTTACAAAACTATTGATACACCCGAAATCCTAATCCGGGTCATTGGGGGCATTCTCCTCACGTCGCCCATTTGTTCCGATGTGTTGGCCAGCCGATGTGTGGAACATCTGCTCCTATCCACTGCGGCCAAGTAAATTGTATGTATTACATTATAAAAAGCTTCTTTTGTAAACTTAATTTTTTTAAATTTCTATTTATCGATATATCTTACAAAAACATCGATACACCCGAAATCCTAATCCGGGTCATTGGGGGCATTCTCCCCACGTCGCCCATTTGTTCCGATGTGTTGGCTGGCCGATGCGCGGAACACCTGCTTCTATCCACTACGGCCAAGAAAATTGTATGTATTACATTAAAAAAACTTCTTTTGTAACCTCATTTTTTTAAATTTCTATTTATCGATATATCTTACAAAAACATCGATACATCTGAAATCCTAATCCGGGTCATTGGGGGCATTCTCCTCACGTCGCCCATTTGTTCCGATGTGTTGGCCAGCCGATGTGTGGAACATCTGCTCCTATCCACTGCGGCCAAGTAAATTGTATGTATTAAATTAAAAAAGGCTACTTTTGCGAGCGTAAATTTAAAGAAAATATCTATTTATCGATATATCTTACAAAAACATCGATACACCCGAAATTCTAACCCGGGTCATTGGGGGCATTCTCCTCAGGTCGCCCATTTGTTCCGATGTGTTGGCCGGCCGATGCGCGAAGCACCTGCTCCTATCAACTGCGGCCAAGTAAATTGTATGTAATACATTAAAATAAAGCTTATTTTGTAAACTTATTTTTTTAAATTTCTATTTATCGATATAATATCTTCCAAAAATATCGATACACCCGAAATCCTAATCCGGGTCATTGGGGGCATTCTCGTCACGTCGCCCATTTGTTCCGATGTGTTGGCCGGCCGATGCGCGGAACACCTGCTCCTATCTACTACGGCCAAGTAAATTGCATGTATTACATTAAAATAAAGCTTATTTTGTGAACTTTCTTTTTTTATTTCTATTTATCGATATATCTTACAAAAACATCGATACACCCAAAATCCTAATCCGGGTCATTGAGGACATTCTCGTCACGTCGCACATTTATTCCGATGTGTTGGCCGGCCGATGCGCGAAACCTCCTATCGCTATGACACTACTGCGGACAAGTATATTGTATATTTTTCGAGCTTCAATTTTTTTAAATTTCTATTTATCGATATATATTTTACAAAACTATCGATATATATTTTACAAAACTATCGATACACCCGAAAACCTAATCCGGGTCATTGGGGGCATTCTCCTCACGTCGCCCATTTGTTCCGATGTGTTGGCCGGCCGATGCGCGGAACACCTGCTCCTATCGCCGTGACGGCCGTACGGCTGCCGGTTTGTTTTTTATTGATTTCTCTTAAGAGCTATAAACAGAATAGGAGGAAAGTGAAATGGTTTATTTCTTTCCCTTTGATATGATTTGGGGTGATTGCGTTTCATTGTTTGTAAGAGGTGAGTGTATCAGTTGAATGTTGTTTTTCAGTTTTTTTTATCCTTTTGTGATTGGAAATGTGTTTGTAGTGTTGTATTATTCTTCTCTACCAGTAAGATAATATGCAATTATTGAAAACGTAGGCATCCATTTTACAAATAAACGCATCATTTACTGGCATTTCACATTTATATACAAAAAATCAAAATACTAAACGCAATAACAAAAACTAACAATTTAAAATGGCAAGCATTTTAAAATTATTATTTAACTAGCGGATCCTCGCGGTTTTTCCCCGTGGTACCAATTTCCGTGGGAATATCGGGATAAAATGTATATTTCTATAGGTTAAAGAATTTTCTAAATCGGTCTAGTAGTTTCGGAGCCTATTCGATGCAAACAAACAAACAAACAATCAAATATTTCCTCTCTATCTCTCTATCTAATATTATAGTAAGTATAGATTATTGATTTTAAATTAGATTTTCCAATTAATTCGCCTAGACCACGTGTCCTTGTCACTTTCAAACAGATTATAGACGTTTAATTTCATCCAATCCATAGCCTAGGCGCTCTTGTAATTCCAACAGACTTATTCCGTAGTCCATGCGTATAACTCGACCGAAGATTGCTACATAATGATGGATTCCTATTTCATGAGGTCGCGATAGGGACATCCTTCTCGTTCATATGTCATATGACTCATATACGTCATACCGTAACCTAAATAAGACCAGCGCAAGGGTTCCGACGTGATCCAATCTCAGTGTATGATTGATACGGTGGGTTCCGCTCAGACAGTTACAATTTTTTTTTACCTCTCTGTTTTGACAGACGGCTTATGGTTTTCCTCGAAAATGATTTATCATTCACGGTTTTCTGCAAGATCAGCTGAATTCTTTTAGGGAGTTTAGTGTCTGAGGTGAATTTAAAATTGTTGACATTGTCTTATTGTAAGACTAAAGTATTTTTAACAAAAAAGTGGAATGTAGCAATGGTAGTTATATGATTATGGAATAAAGGATCATTGACACAATTTACTACGTTACACACGTAGTAAACGTAAGGTATCGTAACGGCAATGTCATTCTTAATTCTTCATAGTTTTGAAAAAATATTAGTTTATTTTTTAGGTTTCCGTACCTAAGGGTAAAAACGGTAGCCTATAACAACCTATAACTATGAATCCACTGTCCGTCTGTCTGTCTGTTTGTCACCAGTTTAAATTTACACAGATAATATATTTTTGTTACCGCTATAACAACAAATACTAAAAGCAGAATAAAAAGATCATTAAGGGGGCTTCCATACAACAAACGTGATTTGTTGCTTTTTTTCTTTCGATATTAATAAAAAATGTTGTATAGATAATGGTACCGAACCCTTCGTGCGCGAGTACGACTCGCTTTTGCCTGGTTTTTTATCAATAGTTATTGGAATACGATCTCAAAGTACAAAACATTGTAAAATCAAGATCGTCAATAACATCGAAAGAATGAAAAAAGCCAAGTACAACCTAACCATGGTAAAATATTAGGAATATACACTGTAATTTTTTGAAATCACGAAGGAAAAATCAAATGTTCCATACATTTTCATTAAATATTTTTGCACTTTTGTATGGAACCGCTGATTTTTTTTCCTGGTTTTAGTTTTGGTCCCTAAAGTTGTTTGTTTTCATGAGTAGGATAATCTCTGAAATTATCCGGGATGATAAAAAAATTACTGTGTATAAGTTCAGATCGGTATAAGTATAAGAATGTCTTATTCAACACTGTAGGTAGGTAGGTACATTAAGATTCACGAGTGCGCCACTCTGCACCCCCTCGTTAGGCCGAGCCGAAGGCAGTTGTGACTAACTTGTTCACAAGTTCATGTTGCGCGTTGCGATATTTGAATATCACTCAATCTAAGAGTTCTAGCATTCTAGGCTCGTCTTACGAGATTCTGAACTTGGATTACTGCTATGCCAGGCTATTTAACGTTATAATCCAACATGTACCTATATAAAAAAATATCTTCGTGACAAGAATATCGTTCATGCATGCCTGAGTCAAATCTGTACCTACGTAAGAAAGATTTTTATCTAAGTCTGTGCTGTCGGCAGTTTTGACTACGCATTTACGTATGAAGTTTCATTTCTTCTTAATTCTTTTAGAGGTGTGAGTCAGGTTAAACCAGTATTTCCCTAAGATTAAGATTTTTATCTAAACAGATTTTAATTGGATTGAGAGCTGAACTGGATTAAAAAAATAAGCTGGGGTAAAGGTTATTTTTAACAAGATTTTTTATAAACTTGCCATATTAGTTAGTTAGTTAGTTAGACAAATCTTGCAAGCTTAATTTGACCCACTTCCCAGTGTCCGATGTAGCTGAAGTTTTGTATACAGGTTTGGTTTAGATGACAATACAATATTAAATTATAGTCAGCAAGAAAGCTTGAAATAAAAATGAAATTTTTACAAAAAAAATTGTATTATTGTTTGGTATAATTTTAGTTAAAATACAATAGTATAGATTGCATACTTTGCATTTGCTTTTACGCTCACCTATGCACAACCAAATTAATACGCCATATTAATGTATAATGCATCAGAATGACAGCTATAAACGTTAACGGTTGGGTCTACCATCAAATTGACGCATACTGAATTCTCTATTGCAATAACCAATTCTGTGTGATTGTCACTATAATGAACTGTAATGTCAATTCATTAAGGTTGATTATTGTGAAATGGCGTTTGAAACGATCTGAGTGGTAGAGACTGAATCAAATTAGTAATATACAATTGGTAGTCTGGAAATGAATGAACTTGAATATTTAGTGGCGCAAATGCGTGGGCTTAGCATAACGCATCAGAAATTAGGCTACCGCTTCATTAGGCTTGATGTGGCGTTTTTTAAAGGCGAATCATCATTACCGGCATTTCTTTTGCTAAATCAAATAAATAAAATAATAAATAAATATTTTCTTACAATCACACCAATTATCTAAGCCCATAGTAAATTTCTTAAGAAACTGTGTCTATGTGAACTTGATAACGGATAAATATATACTTATATACCTTTTGTTTGTAAATACATACTTAATATACATAGAAAACACCCAGACCAAGACAAATATACATGTTCATGCACACAAATATTTGTCTTGTTCGGGAATCGAACCCGAGACCTCTGGCGCAGAAGGCAAGTAGCTTACCCCTGCGCCAAATCGGTCGTCAAAGAACGGAATGGTCGGACACACCCCTTGTAGAGGCGATATGTGACAAGGTCAAACCATCCTTCATCTTTGATAAGAAATACAAAATACAAGGTGGAGGTCGCAGAAAGCTCTCAGGTACAACACTAAGCGCTCTCTCTGATGTCTCCAAGACCTCTTAAGGGAGCAGGAACAGGTGTGTTCTTGGACGACCTAAACATACAATTGCTCTGCCACTAAGTTTATACAACACTGTCTTTCAGGCAGAGTGTATGGGCATTCTGCTGGCATCTCAAGCATTTGCAACAAGGAAAGTAACCGGCTATGACATACTTATAGGTACTTTACGTCAGGCTCTAAACGGTAGTCGTAGCTCATCGAGTCTTCTACAGGAGTGACATCACAGACTAAATATGGTAGGTACACTCAACAATGTTACTATCTAATAATGGATCAAAGGTCACAGTGGATCACGTGGAAACGACCAGCGCCCCGATCGCGTTAATCTTATGACGCAGTAGTCAGGTGTATAGTGCCACAAGCTTTCCTGTTCCGGTGACAGCCTTGACAGAGGAGACACTTGCAATACCAAATTAGCTGTCAAAATGAACTGTCGTATGAAAACTGTTTTAGTTCCAAAGATAATCCCGGAACACGGTGCAACACTTTGCAAACGAGACGCAAACGTGGTCTAGAGGCGCTGCATAGAATTACGGCGAACGACCCGCTGGTTGAATGTGACGGAGTGGCCTCTACCGGGTGAGGTAGATCAACTCACTAGGGCCCCAAGTCTGCTAATTTACAAATGGTTCAATTGAATCTTAATTGGATCTCAATAGCGGTTTTTGACATTTTTGGTATTCTGCTACTAACTTAAGACCAATGGTATACGACTGAACTGCCATTGAACTGCCATCGGAATATTTGCTAGTCTGCTCTTCAATCGTATTACAATCGTAGCTCGATTGTGGAGGTTATCGGTATTCTACTCTCATTTGACATTTGTTTGACAGTACTCTCAATGACAATTGGGTTACAGCCACCGTATTTGAATAAAAGTGTTTTATTATCATTGTGTCATGTTTTACTAACAATGCCCTTCATCGCGGACAATTTTAATTCTATTTGATTATCTTAAATGATACAAAAACGTTTATTTTTATCAAAACTATCGGTGATTCATTAATTTAGTCTCTTAGTAGATTTTAGGAGGCAACACCATTAACTATCCAACTGAGACTCCATTACGATTCAATTACGATTCAATTGCGATTCTATTGAGCTGACGTACAAGTTTTTACAGAATAACCAATTTGTTTTAATCGTAATGGAATCGTAATTAAGTCTCAATTGAATATCAATAGAATCTTATTTAATTAAAATTAGCAGACTTGGTGCCCTGGAAGCGTCCTCGAAGCGGTCTCCGACGTGAGGGCGTTGGGTGCTTTCCTGGCAGAGCTGGGCTGGCTGGAGTAGTCCAGCTGCACACCCCCCACACGCAAAATAGGCGCAATAACAATAAGACGTCGAGTTGCGGAAAACGCTCTTATCGAATGAAAAAGAAGAAGTAGAAATCATAGAACACAAGTCTGTAGTTATAGTAAACGCTTGAAATAAAGTTAAAACTTAATGTGCTCAATTGCTCACGCATGCACACTTAGTACTGTGGTATCATATTGTTAGGATATGATACCTCCTTGCATTGTCTATGGTTGATTTATGTTTAAATCAGTATTCAAAATATCGAATGGATTGTCATTACCTACGCGAGTAGTTTGTTAGAGTCCAGACGATTCCGCGGGCGCGGGTTGTAGTAGATAGAATATATCGGCCATGGTGCCGCAGTAAAGATTTATATCGCTAATACATTTATTATTTAATAGAATCCCAGTGTAGGGCTTCTTATGGTGTTAGGCGCGAACGAATTACGTAGAACGCAATTATACGGTGTTTATGTGTTGCAGATTCCCAAGATAAACTAGGAAGACCATGGAGGTCTTATTGTTCGACGGCATCCACGGAGATGTCGAAGTTTTTTTTCGGAGCTACGAAATAATGACGGCTCTGCAAGGCTACGAAGGCGAGGCCAAGAAAATCGTCGTCGGAGCTTTCTGCACGGGCGCAGCCCGCTATTTCTACGATAAGATCGTCGATATGGTGAAAGACTACGACGAAATGAAGAAGGAGTTTATCAGGGAGTTTGGTCTTGTATCGGACCCACTTGCTGAATTTTTTGCGAGAAAGCAGTATTTCAACGAAAATTCGTTGGAATATCTGTATGCGTTGGAGATATTAGCCGCTCGTGCTGGGAACGCAATTACAGAACAGTTGTTCATACAACAATTCCTGCGGACAACCGACGTTGTCACACGCAGCAAATTGATGTCGCAAATCTACGTCGACAAAACGCATTTAAAAAAAGTAGTGAGACAGTTGTATAACCTTGAGTGCTTCGAGGAATGTGCCCCTAATATGTGTGATTCTAGCAGTGGTGATAAATCTAATCAATGTGTGTATTTTGTGCCGGAGTTAGAGAATGTGCCAACTCCCAATCAATGTGCCTCTCGCACGCCAAACGAAAAACCCCATGATTTGTATGATGCAAGTGAATTGAATGATTTTAGAGCTCAAGCCCCGATGATGCCCATCACGACATCATCTTGGAGGACGACTGAGACGTCCCCACAATCTAATAATAATATTATTGTAAGTAGAGAAGAGGATTGTATGCAGCTGACGTTGGTGCAGGACAATCACAACACAAGTAAGCGTACGCCGTTTTTATCTATTGAGTGTCGTGGTCAGAAAATAGACGCCTTGGTGGACACCGGTGCGAGTGTGTCGGTAATATCACAGACGGTAGTAGACAGTCTAGGTCTCAGTGTGGACATGGTGAACGCTGAACTACGAAATGTGAGTGGTGGAAAACTTTCAATAGTAGGGAAAACTAATGTATGTTTCTTGATAGATAACGTGTTGTTTACACAGCGATTCGTTGTTGTAAGGGACATTGTACCAAACATAGTGTTGGGTTGTGATTTTATTAGCAGGAATAGCATAATTTTGAATTTTGAAAAATTTTGTATAATTTACAAAAAATTTAATTTTGAATTTAATGTTGACATGAATTTTATGTTGACATCGATTGACATTGATGACAATGAGTCACAACAGTCACAAGTGATAGATGTCTCGAATGACGGATGTCAAAGTAATTTTCGAAAAAGTAATATGTCAGAAAAAAGTTCGCATGTCATTCCTAGATTAAAAAGTTTTTTTATGAATAAAAATAGGAATGACAGTAAAATGAAGAAAGGCGCGAAAAAGTTTGAAAAGTCGAATATGAATAGGATTTCGAAATCCAATATAAGTTCGTTATGTAATATTAGTTCTTTACGAAATAAGAAACGAATTAAATTTGTTACATATAAAATTAAATGTAAAAACAAATTTTCTTTTATAGATTCATTTTATAATAGGGATAGAAATAGGATAGGATTTTAGGATGTTTTATAATAGTGATTGTTAGATAGTTGAAATGTATAATTGTGTGATTTGTATTAATATGTGTTTCTTTTTCATGTACGGAAATACTGCACCTGAAGCCCACGAAGTGTCCTGTGGTCCATTTATGATGTACTTATTTAATTATTTTTTTTAATGTTTAATTTAATAAAACAATTATTTTTTTGCATTTTTACTAATTAGTAGACATCGTGTCGTGTCTCTTTACCTTCATGGGATAGGGCAGGAGGATGACCTATTATCTAACTAGGTGTGAGAATCCTCTGACCTTAACTTATGTTGATATTGACATCACGTTTCGTTAATGATCTGGACCACAAAAGTAACACTTCTGTGTTTCATTTTATTTCCGTTTTAGTTAGTTTGTAAGTTTTTTCGATGTCACTTAAGGAACGAGGTGACGTCAACATTTGTTGGTGAGGGGGGAGGAAACCCTGATGGTCCAATAAGGACCAGGGTCATTTCCTGTTTGTTGCAGGATCCCTCTAACCCTGACTGGCAATGTTGTCGACACCACGCTACATAAACTGTGGTGGCCCCTAGTAGACAGTCTGCTTGAGGTTACCACAGGTTTATGAAGTTCCAAGCTTGTTGTCGGGCACCTTTTGAGATGAGGGTTATTTTTGGGTAATTTCGTAGTCAATATATTATTGGTGCTTGTCCGACATGTTTGATCTTGGAATTTCGACTTAGTTAATGCTTAAATGAGCTAGGGTTAGCTTTGATTGTAACTACATATGATGTATTAAGGTTAGGTTTAAGGCTGGGCAGACCTTTTCCCTTGGTTTTGGTATGTCAAGCCAATGCAATGGTTGGTTTGTTTTGATTTCAAGAAATTAATAATTATATCGACCATTGTCCTGGCTGTCCGTTAGTGAGGACCAGTCTTATTGATGTGATATCGTTCCAAGGTAGGCAGGGCCTTCGCTTTAGGGTAATCCATGTAGAAAAAAACATTTCTTTAGTAAGAAAGGTTTTTTTTGTTGCGGCGGCGGCATGTGGTATCATATTGTTAGGATATGATACCTCCTTGCATTGTCTATGGTTGATTTATGTTTAAATCAGTATTCAAAATATCGAATGGATTGTCATTACCTACGCGAGTAGTTTGTTAGAGTCCAGACGATTCCGCGGGCGCGGGTTGTAGTAGATAGAATATATCGGCCATGGTGCCGCAGTAAAGATTTATATCGCTAATACATTTATTATTTAATAGAATCCCAGTGTAGGGCTTCTTAGTACCTACTTACATGCGAGCACAGTTAAAAAATGTAACCCGTTGGAAATTAGTTTTCTATTTTTAGCAGTCAAATTAACCGGCTGGCACAAATTGGTTAGTTTTGCCAAGTTAGCAACGTGTGCCTACGTGGATGTTTTAATTAAGAAAGGCTTGTTGTTGGAATAATACTGATTTGTAAAACTGAACGAGTAATTTGCTTTAAAATTCTATTTGACTAAAGGTTTATGTAGGTGTTCTACAATTGTACCTAAATGTAAAGTGAATACAATAAGAGAAATTATATTATTTGGAAACAAAACTGAAATGTATGAGCGAAGACATAAATGGGAAGTTCACTCGATCCGTTGACTCTAACCCGCAATGACTATTTGATGAGCATGGACTTTGAAGAAACACAGAAGGCTTCATTTTGTCTCTCAGAAATAATAAAGAAATAACATATACTTATACTATGTAGACAAAAACCGGTTTTCTTATTTAAATGAAAATTTTCTACCTACCTATACAATCTACAAAAGACTACATTTTCTAACCGTATCTAATCGAAATAAATTACAGGCAGCTAGAAGGTTAAAGTAAATGTTACAGATCCACCGCGTTTGCCCTAAATTTAAATAGCACGTACATACTGCAATAAGGTGTCTACGGTCACGACGTCACGAGTAAAGTTCTTCATATAACAGTCAAATTACAGTTTCAGACTATGTCATATTTAGAGTTTCTTGTCGGTTTTTTTCGCAAGGTCTCCCGCCGTAGGATTTGCGAATCGATGGCGTAGTTTCTTTGACGTTCATAAGTTTGTTACCTCAAGCTAAATAGAATAAAATAAAAATTATTTTAATAAAAAAATAAAACCGCCTTCAAAAAAACCACATCAAAAAAGTAAGAAATAATTCCTCACCAAATAAATAACGTATAAGTACTTTGAAGTCGGGCGGGTTTTAACAAAAACAACAAAAAATTGTACATGTTTCAAGGCGGTTTTATTTTTTTATTAAAATAATTTTTATTTCACTCTTTTTAGTGCACCGTGCAGGCAATTTACGTGTTTTCTGGTAAATAGGTATGTGATCAAACTGAAAACCTCCTTTTTCGAAGTCGGTTAAAATACCTTGAGGTATCCCCTTTTTAACAAAACAAGAATCATCTAAATCGGTTTATAAACAAAGGAGTTATGCCTAAAGATACGTATTGAATTCACATAAAGTGGTAACGAAAACGACAGTATTTTCAAGATTTCCTGAAAACTACTGAACCGATTTCAAAATTTCAAAAAATGGGACCAACTTGGTAACCAACCTGATGTAATAACGTTTGAACCATTTCAATCGGTTCAGCCGACTTCGAGTAATCGGTGGACATACACAAAAAAAAAAAAAAACATACATGCAGACGAATAGAGAACCTCCTCCTTTTTGATTTAGAAGTCGGTTAAAAATTGATTGTGATTTTTTTGATTTAACAATATTGAATGACTTCTGTGGCGCTGATCGTTTTCTTTTGGAACGCTTCAATAATATGTCAAAGTTCTATGTTGTGTACATATTATTGCTCGTCGCGTCCGAAATTTGGCGTGATTACGCCCGCAATGCTATTTGAGTTACTGACGACACATTAATGGTCGAAACTACGTCGCGTTATAGCATAAAGTCGCGAATCGTTAAATCAGTCACGCAACTAAGGTCGCTTATTTTCGGCGTACTGTGTTTACACACTTAGAACTACGACTACAACACATTTCTACAACCTATCACCTAAAACATTTCAACAACACCATTTACTCACATATAAAATACATTCCACAACCCAACAGAATACAACGGACATAGATAACGAATACAGGCGCATATAGCGTACGTGATGCAAATGACAAAGTTTTTCGGGTAAACTCCCGAAAATTATATATTTCACACGTGCCACGGAGGCTGCTAGCCGCATCGCAATCAGCTACGCGACCGCTGAAAAATTTGCTGAAAATGTCGCGCAATACATACCTATATTAGAAAAAAAATGGAAGGTATGAGAGAATTTTGGATTATGGATAAATCTCCATGTTTTTTGTACAATTTCGTTTTATAAATTATTTGAAAAACGTGTCTTTTTTTGAAATGATTAATTTCTAATTTAGGTAAGTTGAGTTCATGCTATAAAGATATGTTACAGCAAGTTTTAATTGTTGCAGTTACCTACTCAAATTAATCATAACATAAATAACTGAGGGAACGACTACTTTTTCCTATCCATAAAAATCGTAATCATTTGATTTTATTTTCGCAATTCTAAAATGATTCAAAGCAGGTACTCCTCCAAGGGCAGGCGTACCGGTTTTGGCCACTTATTGCTCTAAAAGTTTTCTAAACAACTTTTAGCCATTTTTGATAAAGACAATTAAAATAAAGTATAAATAATAACAACCGTTAGAATTCCTTATGTCATAAGATTTTTTTTCAATAAATTCCATTTTCTGTTTTAAAAAATGTTTTGTATGAAAATTTTAAGAAATTTGTTTTGGATGAAATACTTTATACCTAAACCTTTGTTTTTTACAATTAAATTGTTGTTTTGCAATTGACTGGTTTCTAGCGCATTAGAATATATTGATTTTACCTGGGTTTGGTTTTGATTTTTCACTATAGGTACTTACAAAAGTTTAACTATCAGTAAGTGGCCAAAACCGGTACATTTGGCACCTCTCACACATTGTGTGTTATATAAAAAAAACTATTTTACTTTTATAAATTTGAAAAATGTACTTACCTTTAAAGGTAGATAAATTATCTATAATTTAAGATATAATGTGTGTCTTAAATACCTAAAACCATTTAGTACTTAGTGCTTAAAAGTCAAAAAATCCTTAAAGTGGCCACAAAGGGTACCTCTGCTGTATCTCTTCTTTCTCAAAAAGACAGAGACTATTTAAATTCTAATATCATTCTATCCATCTCGATAATACGACTTTCATAGCTCACAATTCTGACTATTGGAATACTAAATCAAATAAACTAAGTTTCTCTCCACGCCTCACCTCGTAAATCATCTATCCGATAAATCGTTTCATATATTATCCTAAAATGCACCTTTGCACCGCTAATGTCGAAGTGTTACGTCACACGATCACTTTAAAATAAAAATTTATTACAAAGTGCAGTGTAATAGCACGATTTATGCGTGGATTAGATTGTTAGGTGGCACTTTACGGCATTTTTACGTAAAATAGGCGTTGGATATGGTGATTTTAAAGTATTTTTGGCATCGGACTATGACGTTAAATTGAGAATTATGGTAAGCTAAAAATTTATGAGGATGTTAAGGTTTTAGTTTCATGTTGGTTTATTTTGTTTTTGGGTTATTCTATTGTTTCGTACTGTCTGCGTAAATTGCTTTTATTCTTGTACCAATGGTGTTCCAGAAAATAGAAAAGTGTTTGAAACACTTAAATCATGACTAAAACTTGTCGTTATTATGAGTGAGAATTATAAGCTCTGCGTACATTCAGCGTGATCGTGTGAACACGCACATTTAAAAAGCAAAGACGCCAAAAAAAGTGAACAATTGTGAAAAAAATAGATTCTTCAAACGTCGTCGTGTGAACGAGCCGTTATTTAACTGTATGTACAGCAAAGTAACAAATGTAGTTACAATATTGTATTGTGCTCTATAATAAACGTCCAATCTAATTACAAGCCTGCAATTTTACGAGGTCCCTGAGCAGTTTAAGTAATAAAATATCTTTGAACTGTGAGTGGGCGATAAATAAAAATAAATTGATAGTCTCGTCGTCTCCGCCCGACGTCCAACGAGTATGGACGTCCCAGAGGACGCAGTCTGCGCTGAACTCCAGACTTTCTTTATTAGCTGCCTGATGTTAAAGTAAAATTGGCATGAATGTAATTCCTTTAATGACAAATAAGTACTAATTATTAAAAAATTAGCACACCAGCTTGCTAATAAACACTAGATAATACGCTATCATAGAATATTTGTCTAAATAGCACATTCAACACAAGCGGACATGAACAACCGGTGGTGCCGGTGATGCTAACGGGGTTAGCATCACCGGCACCACCGGTTCAGTAGCATGACGCATGAACGAGCCATCGCTTCGCTCAACGTGACTTCAAGTTTCTACCGATACCGTCATATCATAATGTTGGTTGGCCCAAACACAAGTGACTGATGCTGTAGCTGTAGAACACTATTTTTGAACATTATAGCATACCATTGAAATGAACCTACTTATCATTTCATATAGTTACCTAATTGTGAGACGGGTCGATTTTTTCTAAATACTTCATTTTCCATTTTTTTAGTTACCTAATTACAAACTGAAATGCAGTGATGCGATTTCGCAGAGAGCGGTATTTGACACCGCAATTGGCTAGGCGATGTCTCATGATAATTGTCTAGTCATGGTATCTGTTTGAATATTTCTTATACATTTTTGGATGCAAAAAAATAGCTAAAAAACGACTTGTTGGAAACAATCGAATCAAAACATGAGAAAAGTGCATGACCTATTAATAGTTTCTATCAGTATTGATCAGTACAGATCTGATCAGTAACTTGATTATTCATATTAATTTCATATTCATTTAATTATTGCCAGTCACAGTACATAGAAAAGTTGTTAACAAAAATTTTGAGATCAGTGTGACACCCTGCAAGGGCACTGCAACTTAAAATCTGAAGCTTATCATAAAAAAAATCTTATTATAGGTAGGTACTATAGATTATTTAGTTATAAGAAATATTTAACAGAAAATGATTGAAAAACCTGTACAGGTTGCGTAGGTATCAATTTCAGCGCACGTAAAGTAAGTTTACACGCGTCAGTTTGCCGCGAAATTGAGGAAGCGCGGCAAATTCGGCGCATAATGGACTCATCACGATGCCGCGATAACAGCGGCTGAGCGAGAACTTGGGCGCAACTGAAAGGTTCCGTATAATTTCATATCTTACTTAGTTTTGCCGCTCGATAGTCCACTATCGATAGCATTTCGATAGTCTATCGATAGTTTAAGCAAAAACAATAGTACCGATAGTTTTCGATAGTATCGCTACTATCGATCTCTCCTTTGTGCAATACTATCTGTAAAAAACAATACTATCGATAATATCGATAGTATCAATACTATCGATAGGCCTATCGATAGTTTGGCATTTTTCGATTAAAACTATCGATAGTTCGGCAACACTAATCTTACTAATCCATAATTACTAATAATTATAAATGTGAAAAGTGTGTTTGTTTGTTCTTCCGCCTTTCACGTCAAAACGGATCGACGTGATTTTTCGTATGGCGATAGTTTCGGAGCTGGATAGTGACATAGGCTACTTTTTATTCCGGAAAAATATCACATTTCCCGCGGGATATCGTCGTGTAGTCCACGCGGGCGAAGCCGAGGGCAGAAAGCTAGTATTATAAATGCGAAAGTTTCGATGTTCGTTGCTCCTGTTGTTGTTGTTGAATGTTGAAGCCTGTGTTTTTTGAACAAAACTTTTTCACCTTTTGCTTGCTTTCCGGAAAGCAATAGAAAAAAAACACAATAGAAAACTTTGACCATTAAAACATTATTAGTTACGTTATTTCGACGACCGATTTGGCGCAGGGTAAACTACCTGCCTTCTGCGCAAGAAGTCTCGGGTTCGATTCCCGAACAAGACAAATATTTGTGTGCATGAACATGTCTATTTGTCTTGGTCTGGGTGTTTTCTATGTATATTAAGTATGTATTTACAAACAAAAAGTATTTAAGTATATATTTATCAGTTATCAAGTTCACGTAGACACAGTTTCTTAAGAAATTAACTACGGGCTTAGATAATTGGTGTGATTGTAAGAAAATATTTATATTTATTTAATATTTATAAATATACTTACTGGTTTGTACTGCACATTTGTATCAATCAATCAAATATTTATTTATTCACATAGACATAATAAGCATGTACTTATGAATCGTCAATATTTTCCTACCGCCCATTCAAGACTTTTTATCGTATCGTTCTGTGAGTAGTTAGTGTCTAAATAGTAGAGCTCGAGAAAGAGTTTGTGACTTATCGCATGCAATACAAAGCACATTGTGTCGTGTCCAGCCTTAAAAAAAAAATAAGTTGCTATGTTCCTTTGACATCTCTTCAATACAGTCCAAAAAGGGTACGTCAAGCTACGACTATCGCCCGATTTATGTTATCTATACTGCAAACTTCTATTCTGTGTGTTTTGTGGAGAATATCTCAAAATAAATTGTTTTTACTGCGCTCAATTTTGTTTTACTGATCCCTAATAGCGATACCGGGTCAACGAACCCGATTAATGGCTCGAAATCCACATTTCAGTTTTGCACATTAAGTAAGCTTTATGAACTGATCACAAACTGCTATGTTTGGCTATTCTTTGACCAGGAACTAGTGGTCGCCTGAGGTTTTGACTGCAAAGCTGATGTTTCGTGATTCATTTTTGTTTGTCTTCTTGTCATCATAATGAATAATACCTACTTTAAATTTTATTAGAAACGGAAATTATACCATCTTATGGCGGTAAAATCTCTCACGCGTCGCTTGTTGAACTCAACTCAATCTAATCATTTAATATTTTGTTAAAATACAAACATTTGAACACTACTTTCATTTCCTGATGATCTTTTCATTGATGGAAATACACAAAATAATTTTAAGAGCTAGCGTGATAAATATTAAGTAGGGATTTTACAAATTTATGCAACCATTTATAAGCTCTAGCCATCTATAAGCATCCTATAGTTCCAAATAAAGAAAAATAAACGCACAACTAGTTCCGTAAATACTGTTGCATAAATATACGAATTGTTTATAACTAGTTACCTATCTCCAAATTCAAATTGTAAACTTTGAACATTTGAGAAAAAATTGTAAAAACAAACGCACGACGCGCGAACAACAACCGATGAAAGCGCGTTAAAAAAAGCAAACAGTCTCATTTAAAAAACCCTATGAGAGTCGTGCAAACATGAAAAAACTGTGTGAGCTTTATTGCGTGCTGTTAAAAGTCATTTTCGTGTGAATTTCTAGTTAAGAGGCAAGACTAATAGTCCGTTTGTGATCTTTCGATGCAGTTGTATCGATTTTACATCCGGACGAGTCGAATGTATATCGCTTACTGAAGTGCCGGGTGCGGTGTGAGATACAAATTTATTGGAGAGTGCGCATTTAAAATTTTATTTATTATTGTTATGATCGGTATTGTACAATGATTGCATGGAAAAAAATGTTGTACGTATGTGCCAATATCACGCCGTAATATTTTCTGTAAGTCCAACTTCGAGAAAGAGATCTCTCGTCGAATCCAGCTCGGATGGGCAGCGTTTGGGAAGCTCCGGCATATATTTGCGTCCAAAATTCCTCAATGTCTCAAGACTAAGGTCTTTGACCAGTGTATGTTGCCAGTTATGACTTATGGAAGCGAGATGTGGTCTTTTACTATGGGTCTCATAAGAAGGCTCAAGGTTACCCAGCGAGCAATGGAGAGAGCGATGCTTGGTATTTCCCTGCTCGATCGAATCAGAAATGATGAGATCCGCAGGAGAACTAAAACGACCGACATCGCTCGAAGGATTGCTCAGTTGAAGTGGCAGTGGGCGGGACACATAGCGCGGAGAACCGATGGCCGTTGGGGCGGAAGGGTTCTCAAAAGGCGACCGCGAACCGGACGACGTTCCGTGGGCAGGCCCCCTACAAGGTGGACCGACGATCTGGTCAAGGTCGCGGGAAGCCGCTGGATGCGGGCAGCGCAGGACCGATCGTTGTGGAGATCCTTGGGGGAGGCCTATGCCCAGCAGTGGGCGTCGTACGGCTGAAATGATGATGATGATGATATTTTCTGTAGCAAACTGCCTGAGCTACAGTAAGATTAGAAATCTTGAAATACCTTTAACATAAGTTGCATATTATTTGCTAGAACTCATATAGCTAAAGCAGCAGTTAACTAGTCCGAATCCGCTCTGGATAGGTATCCTAATACCTACATACAACGGTTGGTCATTTTGTTGCGTTCCTAAATAATACGGGCAACCGGCAGTTTAAGGTTTATTATATAGGTTTTGTATACCTATATTGTTGCTCTATATGGACGTAAATCGATTTATGAATTTTTGTAGAACCAACATAATTATACATCTTTTAAATTCAATGACGAGCCATTAATTTTTCAATACATGAAACATTTATTTTAGCTTTACTATCAAAGTTGTCAAATGACAGATTACCATAGTTAATCATCTGTCAATTGAACAATCGGCATTGTAAGTAAATTATCAGTTTTGTGATAAAACGCAATCACATGCCGGCGGGCGGTCGTCCAATTGTTATTAATGGCGGTTTGATATTGTGGACTTGTTTAATTGATGGCTTTGCGTTGTTTGATTGAATCATTACATTTGATGTAGTTAAAGGAATAGTTAATTGTTAAAAATAATCTTAATTACCTACTACACGCAAAACTTGAAAAAACATGCAAGTACCTTCTTGAGTTTTTCTTAAGAAACGAATAGTCAAAGTTTGAAAACGTAAGAAACTCTGAGGATGAATCGCCGTCAGAAAAAATTAATAGCAAAATATTTGGATAATAATTTGTATTTCAAAATGTTAATATTAATCATCATTGCACATCCTACTTCCTACTAATATTATAAATGTAAAAGTTTAGATGTTTGGATGTTTGGATGTTTAGATGTTGGGATGTTGGGATGTTTGGATGTTTGTATGTTTGTTACTCAATCACGCCAAAACGACTGAACGGATTTGGCTGAAATTAGGAACACAGATACTTTGTAGGCTAAAGACGAACATAGGCTACTTTTTACCCCGGAAAAATATCACAATCCCGCGGGATAACGCCGAGTAGTCCACGCGGGCGAAGCCGCGGGCGCAAAGCTAGTAAGTACATAATTTGAATTAAGAAACATATATATAATAACTATTGGAATTCTCAGTCCATGTTCGAAAGTACTAAGGCATAAGACGTGTGTAAGAGTTCTAAACTCCGAAATAGGCCAAAGGAGCCAGCTGGCTTTAGGGCGGTCAAAGTTTTAAATCTTAAGCTGCTACAGTACGGGCCAAGAGTTGTGTGAAGATAACGAATGGATTTGCCGAGCGAGAAAAAGATTTAAAATATATTATGTCCTAATTTATCAAAACTTTTATATCCTAAGACTATTTGTAAATGTTACTTTTCTCATCTGTTTAAACCTAATTATAATTCCTTTTGTACTTTTGAGGTAAAAATGAATTTAACACAGATTAGAAACAGAAATGTTGTAGTCAATAAGTACAATTCCTTCCGTCATATACTTAATTAACGAAAACTGAGTAATGTCTCGAACACAGAATTAAAAATATAATTGTATGTAGGTACATAGGTAAATGCAAACTGTACTGTTAATGAAATAATTAACTCTCCCTTTTATCCCATTCTATGTCATAAATCTTGCACAAATAAACTGCATAGAAAATCGAGATTCGTAGTGTGCCCACATCCTATTGGTAATGCCCAAATCCTCGGTACCAAGATAGCAGACTCACGAAGGAGTTCGGAACTACGAAGTAGGTCGGCTATCGCAGTTCGCCTAAGACCACTGCAGTTTGTATTGGCACGAGTTTGTAGATATATGTGGAGCACGCAAGTCATATTATGTGACTTTGAATTTAAGGAATAGTCATATCTTAATGCATTCAGTAAAAGTTTAAAGTAAAGAAAAAGGTTCATTGAGAAATAACTGAGTTGAAACAAGGTTGAAACAGTAAAGACCGTGGCTAGGCACATAAGAATACAGGCCTTGGAAGTGCCCTGAGCGAAATGATGTTGATTTGATACCCTGAAAAAAAAATTAACTTCAAGGACCTGCGGTTTCATACAATGTATTTTTTGGATACCTTTTCAAGTCATCCACGGTTGATAGCTATTCAAGAGGTATAGTCGAAGTAACCATTAATATTGCTTACTTATATTTAAACGATGTTGACTTTTGCTCAGTTTCTACAGGGTTATTTAGTTAACAACATTTAAATTTACATTATATTATTATCTTTGAAGGAAATTTTATACATGTGTTTTTCTTTTATTATCAACCAGTACTAAAATATTAATCAAACTTATCCTAAGAAGAACTATGCGCGCTAACACCATGCGCCGTGCGTAGCAGATGATTACGCCCCTAATGTGAACCTAAAATAACGGCGTTTATTTAGTTCGACATCACTGAACTGTCAATAATCCTCATAGTATGGTATATCTAGTCAATGTTAACCGTCGTCGGTAACAAGAAAACGGATGGTATCTGAACTGAAGTATAGTTAAACGGATTGTTGAATATAGAAACCTGAAATTAAAGAATATGATGCATTGCATATAAAATCTAAAGCTCCTAATCTGCAAATACATATGAGAATCTCAGTTCTGAAATCTTATCTTAATCTTACCTTGGCGTTTCTTTGGCAGGACTGGACTGCGTTTCTTGATGACTAAAGGATGCCATCTTCCTTATGTCATTGCTTACATCACTTCAACAGTTCATAGTTTGTGCACTTGAAAGTCTTAACAGTGATAGTTTAATAGTAGGAACATTTTTAGCGTTAAAACTAAAAGGATTTGAAAAACTTGTTAGTAAAACTATTTCTTTGAAATTATAATTGAAGAAAGTATTGTTTTGCGTAAAAACATCTTAATATTTGTGTTTTTTGGTTGCCTGACTTCGAATGCGTGAGAATCGGGCCCCAGTTCGTAAAAATATATTTTTGGTGAGATCCAGGAAGACCACAACGTTTTTGTTTTTAGTACTTATTTGTTGGATATAGAATGACTTTATTTTTAATGTTATGTTTATAATAATTGTATTTATGCTGAGCACAGAAGTGGTAATAAATAGTTCAATTCGCCTAAATTTTTTATGTAGCTATCGTTGATAATAATCATATTCCTTCAAATATTGTCCAATTTAAATGTCCAATACATAAAGTTAACTAATTAAAACCCAAGTCCTAGTCAAAATTAATAATAATACTAATATAATTTTAATAGGATTCTAAACGGAATTGGTGAAATTAAAGTTGCGAACACACGTTAAGTCGGGCGTATTTTGACGACCAATAAAACGCAATGTTGCGCCGTAAACTTGCCTAAGATTGTAGATTTATTGTGGAAGTTAAAGCTGTTGCGTAGTGAAACCTTTAGCAGTATGCTAAACTCTAGAACTTGACTCGTGAACAATGTTTTGGATCCGAGATGAGTAGCTCACTTGTGTTACGAATATTGGAGACAAGAACGGTATTATAAATAAATAAATAAATAAATAAATAACTTCTTACAATCACACCAATTATCTAAGCCCATGTTAATTTCATTAAGAAACTGTATCATGGAAAACTTGATAACGGATACATATATACTTAAATACTTTTTGTTTGTAAATACATACTTAATATACATAGTAAACACCCAGACCAAGACAAATAGACATGTTCATGCACACAAATATTTGTCTTGTTCGGGAATCGAACAATTTAATACCACTGTTCCAACCATACTATACTAACATTATAATTGTGAAAGTGTGTTTTTGTGGGTTTGTGTGTTTGTCCGCCTTTCACGTCAAAACGGAGCAACGGATCGGCGCGATTTTTTGCTAAAGTTATAGTTTGGGAGCTGGAGTCACTGGAGACATAGGTAATGCTTCTTTTTATCTCGGAAAAATATCGCATTCCCGCGGGTTGACGACGTGTAGTCCACGCGGGCGAAGCCGCAGGCGGAATACTAGTCTTCGTAGAAATAAAAAGTTGGAACCCGATTTACATAATTATGACTCATATACAATGTGTTAATACCTACTTTTAGAGAAACTGAGAAAATACTTTGTTCAGAATCGAGAGTAGTATCGATTCCACACATTTTTGATAAGGGTTAAATTTTTCATGAAAAATTGTTTTCAATCAAACTAGGGAAAGAAAATTAAGTGTCACTAGTGACACAATGTTTCAACAAGCATGTAAACAATGCTTCAACAAGCATGTAAATTATATGTGTGATAGAATGCTTGTTCTTTAATTAACGACGACAACTGCTGGTAAGGTTAGACATTCTACCAAAATATTATAATAATATTCTGTGATTCTACTTCGACATAATTTTTCATCACTGTTTTCTTGACGTTGTCACGTAAAATTATCATCGTCCGTAAACCGACTTTACAGACAACCAATTTTTGCAGAAGTAAGCTATTATATATACCTATATTTAATTTTTTCACAACGGAATACTGGTAGTATTTATTCTGTGGTATTATTTCTGTTCATCCTATTTGTTTCGCGAAATGATCTACTCCTTTTAGCGTTTACTATGCAAGAATAAGCAATCAAATAGCAAGTTTACAATCGCATGATTTAGTTGCAAGGGTAGTAAATCTTCAGAGCTATAATTTCCGATTTGTTGAGTATTCAATAAGGCTTTGTTTTATATTCGTATTTGATGGGAAAATAAACAAAGAGACCAGTTGCTGTAACTGAAAGGGCTATGTGAGATTATTTAGGTTTATGAGCATTTATTTGAGCTTTGTAGGTTTTAACCTTACAACTTTGTGTATATAGAGACAGTCAAGGTATCAAATTCCTCTATGCATTGCAATAATAAGGACGAATTACGAACATGTGTCCATCAAATAAAATTGTACCTAGGTGACAGTTTGCTGTTTGCTTATTGAACCGTAGCCTAGGTAGGTTGGAAAAATTCCTTGATTGTACCAGCACCAATAAATACTGTTTTTACGTCATGTAATTATCAACTAGGTTGGTACTTAAATTTTTATTTGGCGAAGTTTTGCGAACTTAAATACTATTGAATATTGAAAACTGTGTTTTGACACTTTTACCCGCATCTACTATTATACCACCATGTCAATAAACCAATGATAAAGCAACTTAAAAATACTAAAATTAGTTTCAAAGCAAATTTTTTACGCGGTGTCCAAAGATCGCCATAGCTACTCTCTAACTGTATACTTAGGCCCGTATTCTAGAAAGTCACTCAAGTCTATTAATTATTCTGTGCTCAAGTAGATATCTCTTCTCAAGTATTAGTTAGCAAGGGATGAATGTATTCTTTGCATGTATTTGCTTCCCTTTTCTTATTTGTATACTTGAGAATAGATCTCCACTGAGTGTAGTTCTAGAAAATCTCATTTAAATAAAAAGTTAATAGGTACGTTTGTGATACTTATTATTAAATACTGATAAATAAACAAAAATTAAAAAGTTTTTGATACTTAATTTAGTAATAAAATTTTAAAAATAAAATTAAAATTTTTAGTGACTTTTAGCAAAGTGTAAAATTTCGTACTAAAACTACAAATTGAATACACACTCAGTAATTATACGAAGGGCCTAGAGCACAGAAATAATAGTACTATCGTACTAGAGCTCCACAGCGAAGACGTTAAAAATTTACTGCACCCTCTCTTTGTGCAGCCATTCTGCTGCGTTCAGAGCTATAATTAAAATAGGAGTGTGCCAGTGACGTGAGTATGCGTTAAAAACAACTTTGTTAACTGTTACTTACACAAAAAATCTGTTTTAGGGAAGTCATTACAAACATTGTTGTACAGAAAGCAAGGCTATGTGTGAGGTGTCTATACAAACAACAAAAAAATTACTAATAAAATACCTACAGTATATTTTAGCGTTCAGAGCGATAATTAAAATAGGAGTGTGCCAGTGACGTGAGTACGCGTTAAAAACAACCTTGTTAACTGTTACTTACACAAAAAATCTGTTTTAGGGAAGTCATTACAAACATTGTTGTACAGAAAGCAAGGCTATGTGTGAGGTGTCTATACAAACAACAAAGAAATTACTTATAAAATATAGTATATTTTAGCGTTCAGAGCGATAATTAAAATAGGAGTGTGCCAGTGACGTGAGTACGCGTTAAAAACAACTTTGTTAACTGTTACTTACACAAAAAATCTGTTTTAGGGAAGTCATTACAAACATTGTTGTACAGAAAGCAAGGCTATGTGTGAGGTGTCTATACAAACAACAAAAAAATTACTAATAAAATATAGTATATTTTAGCGTTCAGAGCGATAATTAAAATAGGAGTGTGCCAGTGACGTGAGTACGCGTTAAAAACAACTTTGTTAACTGTTACTTACACAAAAAATCTGTTTTAGGGAAGTCATTACAAACATGGTTGTACAGAAAGCAAGGCTATGTGTGAGGGTGTCTATACAAACAACAAAAAAATTACTAATAAAATATAGTATATTTTAGCGTTCAGAGCGATAATTAAAATAGGAGTGTGCCAGTGACGTGAGTACGCGTTAAAAACAACTTTGTTAACTGTTACTTACACAAAAAATCTGTTTTAGGGAAGTCATTAAGTACAAACATTGTTGTTAAGAAAGCAAGGCTTACGTTCCTTCATCCATACTTATACACTTTTTTATAATATTACATTATAAAGAGGAAATAATTGATTTTTCGTTGTAATGAAAAAAAAAACTACTCAACTTAGAAAATTCTTTCACCAGAAGAAGGCTACATCATTCCTTAATGACATACACCACAATAGACACATTTACACAATAGTATTATAATATGATCTGAGCATTTACAATACAATATAGACATATTTTGTTCGCGTAAAATTAACGGTTCTTAAATCCTACTGTCAGAGGTTACTCGTGTGGTATTTGGGCCAGTTTTACCAATAAGTTGTGTGCCCTGAGAGTTAATTTTATTTAAAAACATAATACAATGCTAGGTTTTGATTAAACCCATTGACGCCTGACCGGCCGAAAAAGACCGGAGAACAATGGAAAATCTATTTCTAGGGCGTTGAAACATTAAGTCACTTAACAGAAAATAACACATTTTATTCTTTTTCATTAAATCCTTAGTCAATGTTTAACCATAGACCGTGAAACAGACACTAAAGTAATGAATAAATTAAAACGTTTTCGCAAGAAAATCTCACAGCCATTTTAGATGAACTCTCATTTAATGTAATAAGATTAATAAGCTGAGATGATATCCCTGGAATCCAGGCGTCTAATGGATGACGTACTTTATTGCAGACAACTCGGAATTTGCAATGACAATGTGACGTAAGAGAGTTTTTGGTGAACCGAGATGTGTACTGTACTCGTACATAGACTGAACCACATTAGAAAGAAAAAATAAATGAAAATGTAATGTTTCTTTCAGACCCTCGTCCGGGTTTCCTCATGTTGGTGATGCAACACTGACCCACAGCCAGCGTTAATAAGTGATAGCAAAATTCGGCGAGTCGTATAAGCCTTTCGGTAGCTTAGTTGGTCAGAGCATCTCGAGCGCGGGTTCGAATCCCGCCTGAAAGCTACTTGCTGTAATAATATTTTTATCGGATATACAACTATATGGTTTTAAAATACTTGTAAGGATTAAACACAGAAATGGTAACGCTAATAAAAAAATAGTTTCATAATACACCTAACATAGGCTGAAATTTACCGAAAAACTAAAATGTTAATAGCTTACATTTTTCATTATCCCTTTACCCCGTGGAAACATGTTAAATAAGCCTTATAATCCAGACTAATTGGTTCAAAACACCGGTTTTAAAAACCGGCATGGATGATCACCCATTCCTCGGAGGGATGTGGCATAAATAAACCGGCATCGGAGACAAATCTGCCCTGACCCTCGTTACACCCGCTCGCTCCACGAATTTCGATCAACGGGGCTGATGAGAGAATCGAGAGAATTTGGGGAAACTACACGAATATTAGATTTATGTTTTGATTTTTGTTTTATTAGCTAATCAGAAAGAAAATAGATAAAAATTCCGTTGGTTTATTATTTTATTATATATAATTTTATTATTGTAATGAAACACTAGAAAAAGTACCTAATCGACCCGCGCCTTTTGACTAGTTTTTTCAGGTACTTACTTACTTATATCAAAATAATTGTGAAATTTGTATTGTAATGGAAATAAAAAGTATTAAATAATCTTAATACGCCTAATAAAAACGATTGATTCCTGATAAAATCACTATACAAATTGTTGAATTAAAAAGGAATTTAATTTTAGTAGATGAATTGTTGAAAATGAAGTATTAGAAAAAAAACGACCCGTCTCACAATTTAGCTCCAATGAGACTCGAAGCCTTTCACTGTCCGGGCGAATGCTCTAACCACTGAGCTACCGAGTCGTTCCGAGTAGCGTCGAATTTATCCAATACCTCTTACGCGCTGTATAGCCAGCGTTTTTTTTCTAATGCTTCATTTTCAATAATAAAAATTGCACTGTGAATGCAAAAAAGTAAAAATAACTTAATGTTAACGTCAACAGTAGCACCTTTTGCTTTGTTTGTAAAAAGTTGTGTTAGAATAAAAAGTATGTTACACATTTTTCGAACATGGTACCGTAGACTCTACGGCGTAGAGGGTTAAAGTATCGTGGATGACCTCCTCTATCGCCCTATTGATCCTCTATTTATGGGGCCACACTATATAATGTCCTTCTTAAATAGTGCACATGATTTTAAGGGGTCATTGTGTACTCACGCATACAAACAACTTTTAATATGGTACCAACATTGAAAACGCGAAAAAAAATCAGCTGTTCCATAGAAAATTTTAAATAGAATAGATCAAAATGTATGGAACAGCTGATTTTTTTTCGCGATTTCAATGTTGGTACCATAGTAAAAGTTGTTTGTATGCGTGAGTACAACGACCCCTTAAAATTATGTGCACTATTTAAGAAGGACCTTATATAAATAACAACTCTGAAACATTAATCCATGTTTTGATATTCTCTCAACATCTCAAGTCGCCGGTTCCAGAATAGGTTCCTGCTTATCATTCCGCAAGACGGCCAACTTCAGCGGGAAGTTTAATTAATTTATGAATTAAAGGAATGGCGCCTATCAAAATTTCAGTGGCCGCTCCTTCAGAGGTGACGAATTAGCTCCTTTATAAATAAGTTTTGGTGCAACTCGCCCAAAATATACAAGTATTTTCCCTTTGGTCTTTTTAAAAATTCTCTTGGGGCTCTGGACTTTTGAAGTTTAGCTGTTGTGAGTGATTGAATGGCTGCTATTTGGGACATTGTTAGATAATGGAGTGTCTAAGTTTTGTAAAAAGTTTGGTTTAAGGAGAACTTTTAAAATAATTTGGCTTTTAGGTAAAAAAGGCTATGGTTCTTCTCAGAACTTACACTGACTCGCCAACTATAAAACCTATTCACCAAATTCACTTCTGCGCAACGGTTTATTGTTAATTCAGTTAAATAGGCTGGATAATAATAAACTTTAAGATGTCAAGCTAAATAGCGCTAAATTTTTATTACTAACTAGCTTTCCGCGCGCGTGGCTTCGCCCGCGTGGACTACACAACGTTGTCCCGGGAACCTAATATTTTTTCGGGATAAAAAGAAACTTTTTTCACTCTCCAGCTCCCAATCTATCCCCATACCAAAAATCACGTCGATCCGTAGCTCCGTTTTTATGTTTTTTCTCTCCATAAAAACTTTCCGTAAAATAAGGAAAACATGAAAAAAAAATTGCCGAATCGTTCTTGAGTTTTGCGCTGAGCAACATTCATTTTTATATAGATGAGTAAAAGACAGTTGAATATAAATCATCTTTTATTTTAACACTTTCGTAAAATACTCAACCAAATAAGCTTAGGTACAAATTCAAGTGCCACATAAATCTACAGTTTCAGCCGCGCTCGCTCTAGTGCTCCGTCCCAGTTTCCCACAGTTGGGCAAATAAGGGGCCAGGGGATTGCGGTTTGGGCCGTCACTGTGTACACGCCCCTAGTTGCATAGGTCACATAGTTACGTTCAGCTAATCAAGTTTCTAGGGCGCTGAATTTGCAACAACGATGTTTTTGTGGTGTTATTTAGTAGCTATTTTTGTTGTTCTACGGGTCCAATGGGACAACTCATAAATATTGAGTAGAGGACTTGTAGAGGATTATTAAATTTTATCATCAAGGATCATGTAAATTTCTGTTTGGACTGTGCTTGGGTGTTACGACGATTTTTTATTTGTAAATAAATATTTTTTATGTCAAGCTTTTTTGCTGACTATAATTTAACATTGTATTGTTATCCAAACCAAACCTGTATGCAAAATTTCAGCTCAATATGAGACTGGGAAGTGGGTCAAATTTAGCTTGCAAGATTTGACCCGAACCGACATACATACACTGCAAGTTAAATAAAAGCTTGTAATTAAACGAATTTTATTTTATTCTTTATCAAACTATGAAATACAAAATAGCTTGTGTGTGTAAGGATGTTTCTGAGGTGCAATTCTGTTTCTTATAGGGATATCCTGAATTCATAACAAACAAATAAAGTCCAGTAAAAACGAAATTCGAAGTTTTTAGCGAGTTAGTGATCAAATGTTTACAGAATCGTCCTTAAAACTATGTTTCAAGGGTACTTTTTCTATTTTTCCTATTTTCTATCTCAATTTAAATTACTTTGAATTCAAACCTATTTTATTCATTAAATTTTATAAAACCACAAACATCATTTTCAGATCATTTAGCTGTCGTAATAGACAAAAATGAGATTTCTTCCATGGTCGCTTAAGAGTAAGTAAATGATGGTGATTGTTTATTTTTATTTGTCTATCTTTATCAGATGGTTGGTGATACGAAGTTCACCGGGTCCACTAAGTAGTTGTTAATATATCTAAAACAACCATACATATTAATAAACTAGCTTTACAGCCCGGTTTTTACGATTATTGTACTTTACAGAACAATGTGAGGCGTTATAAATTTGATTAGCGTGTGCTGTCACCGCCCGTGTTTATGGCACGCGGGACCATGGTGAATTATGGAAGGGCTTGACGATAGGGTCCAAAACAGGAAGTTTTTTAAATCGTTCAAATTTATAGTATTTTAACGAAAGTTTGTTTTTTTTTTGCGTTCACAATACATTTTTGTATATTGAAAATGAAGTAGACATTATAAAAAAATTGACCCGCCTCACAACGACTCCGTAGCTCAGTGGTTAGAGCATTCTCCCGGACAGTGAAACGTCGTGGGCTCGAGTCCTATCGGAGCTAGTTGTGAGACGAGCCGATTTTTTCTAATACTTCATTTTCAATATTTTCAGCTAGTTTTATTACTATATTTTCTCTGGAAAAAGCTAACATGAAAAAACCTTCAAGTAAAGGACAGTTCATATTTTTGTATTGAACTACTTACTTACCTATTTCATAGAAATACATTTACACACAGATGTTTTGGTTCATGTTTAATTTGTAAACTTAGACACATATCTATACTTAAAAAAGCTAAAGAGTTTGTTTGTTTGTTTGAATTGAAAAAATATTTTTGTTTTGGATAGTCCATTTATCGGGGAAGGCTGTAGGCCATATAACATTACGCTACGACCAACAGAAGCAAAGCATTAATGAAAAATGTTGCAAAAACGGGAAAATCATTTTTTGTAGCGTTTTCCTGTTCCTCAAGTTCAACGCAGGTGAAACTGCTGGGCACAGCTAGTATTATAACATTATGCTCGTGTGAGAAGCAAACCAGTGGCTTTTATGCAGAAAGCAGCTGTATTGAATACTTTGGCGTCATATCTACAAGTAGGTAGTAGGTACACCTACATTGTGAATACACAATTTTTGTAAAGTTTACACTAAACAAATTGGCAGTCTTTTCCTTCTTCAGTTGATACAAACATACTTTTCTAACAAACGTTAAAACACAATGAATAATGGCTAATAGTAATGAATTGAAATCACTTAAATCACTTTGCATAAAACAAATTAATGCTCAGTAACTCAATACCATTCAGACTTACATTTTAAAATGTCCCAACTTACAATCAATTTAAAAGTTAGCTGCCAACTATTAGCCGAGCTAACTGTCAAATAGTCGAATGCTTTCAAAAGCTTCGGAAAAATGAAACGACGGTTTTGTCAAACCACCGATTTGCCCCGTCTTACATTCAGACAGCGTTTTATCGACTTTAACGGCGTTTTTCCTAGGAACTTCTGCACTCACAGTAATTGTGCCTCCTTGTGCAAAAAGGGTGTGTATTTAACTGCAAGGGAGTTGAAAACTTTTTTTAAATTAGCATACAAACGCTTTGGTTTATAGGCTAGGCGTATGAATAATGATGACTGTGATCTCTTTTTTGGTCGTCATTAAAAATTCGAAATACTGTGTTAAAAAAAAGGTTTGATTGTTTTTTTTAGTAACTTAAATTTTATTGTCAATTGAGAAGACAAATGTTAACATTTTTCTAGATTTTTACGATATAACAAAGAGTTTAAAATATCTTTTGAGATGAATATGTAAAAGTATACGTACATTTGTGTGAACAAGAAGGTACAGAAATAGAAATATATTTTTATTTAAATAAAGTACATTATTATTTTTGAATCGTCAGTTATGCCCTACCACTGTATTCAATCACCTACCTATTTGTATTTTTTTTGTTGACAGAAAAAACTTCTACTGTCACGGTAATATTTCTATTGAGCTCTGAGCTTTATATATGAAAACTAGATCTTTAGTTTTATTATTGTTATTTATATCAAACCTACCTACATTAATTGGCAACATTGAAATAGTATGAATAAAATATTATATTTTAGGGATTATTATTTAATGTTTTGTAGATTATTTGTTAAAATAGAAACAGCATTCATCTAAGTACTTTTGCTGTTTCTTTCTTCGTTTTCACCGCTTCCCAAGGAACCCGAAAAACCGTTTTAACGGTGGAATTGGCTCGTAAAATAGAAATGGGGATGTTTAGGTGTTAAGCACGGGGCTTCTCATTCCGATGATTGATCTCAATTCAGTTACCGAGATGCGTTTTAGTTTGATTAAATGTTGGTACGTACGTTTGTGCGTAGGTATGTAGCGAGGGGCGTATACAAGCTATCAATAAACATTGAGATAAAATACTGGAAAAATACAGAAATATTCAGTACGAGAATTCAGCTTTGAAGAATGTAAAATTATGTTACTTTTTTGCATTCGCAATGCAATTTTTATTATTGAAAGTGAAGTTTTAGAAAAAACGTCTCAATCCGAATAAAATTATAATACCTACAAAATTAAAAAATTATCGTTTATTCAATTTAGGTTTATTTAAATTTTTAGATATTTGCATTCACAATGTAATTTTTAATATAGAAAAATGGAAAATGAAGTATTTAGAAAAAATAAATACCTGGAAAGGTATTTCTTTCGCGTGTGAGGGTAGTAATATCTCCACATTGATGAAATTAACGCTGACTATACAGCAAGTAAGAAGTATTGGATAAATTCGATAATGACTTCTCGTAATGACTCCGTAGCTCAGTGGTTAGAGCAGTCGCCCGGAAAGCGAAAGGTCCTGGGTTCGAGTCCCATTGGAGCTAGTTGTGAGACGGGTCGATTTTTTCAAAATACTTCATTTTCCATTTTTCTATATTAAAAATAGCATTGTGAATGCAAAAATCTAAAAATTAAAATAACTTGCAATAGTAATTTCATCTTTAGCGATTGCCAAATACCTGGAAAGGTATTTCTTTCGCGTGTGAGGGTAGTAATATCTCCACATTGATGAAATTAACGCTGACTATACAGCGAGTAAGAAGTATTGGATAAATTCGACGCTTCTCGTAACGACTCCGTAGCTCAGTGGTTAGAGCAGTCGCCCGGAAAGCGAAAGGTCGTGGGTTCGAGTCCCATCGGAGCTAGTTGTGAGACGGGTCGATTTTTTCTAAATTCTTCATTTTCCATTTTTCAATTTAGGTTTGTTTAACAACACTTATGAACGTCAATGAAGCTACGCCGAGAAGAACCGGCAAGACAGTTTTCTTATATCTACAGGCAAATACAAATTTGCTCATTTATAAAAAAGTATCTCATGAATATTATAAGCTCTTGTTTTCAGGAAGTTTCAGTTTATGAAGCTCTCATTGAATCTCACTTAATAAGCTATAGTTACAGTTTAGAGTTTTTTGTGGTCGATAAATAACGATAAGGAATACCCACTTAGTTTAATAAAAACGAAGTTATCCATTGGGACTTGAATTGCATTTTATTTTTGTTTAAAAAGAGTTTTCTCAAACAATTTTTTTTCTTACTCTTCCACAATCTTCTTTCGTATAGATAGCAATTTAGTAATGCTAGCACCTGTGGAACTAATATTCATATTTGATTACTGAAAAACCAGTTCTAATATTAAAAACGAATATAAATCTGTGCTCAGCGATAATAAATAAATACTATTATCAAGCGATCGCGTTATTGAAATAACTCTCAGCAAATATTACGTTAATAATTTCCTCACTTCAAAAGCTTTACTTTGAAGGTAAAGCTTCAAGTATTGGTTTAACGAAATCTAAAATGAATTAATAAAATAAATAAAAGAATTGTATAAATACCTGAACAGCTGTATCATGATCAGTTGAAAAGATAATATGGAAACATAGTTATGAAAAATTTATTAAACTTTTATCCTTTACGTTTCCAACGTGTTTTTTTTATTACGACAACGTGCTACGAAGTCTGACAACCACGCAAAAACAAATGCCAACCAATCACACTAGAACTGCCGTTCAAAGTTACGCTAGTTAAAAACCGTGAAATTCTCTCACCAACCTTTTGGAAATCATACAAAATATACACTAGCGAACCCTTTCACTGCACACGCGAGGTCCCGCGACAGACGTGCGTCGTCTCCCGCGTCCGACGCGTCACTGAAATTGAAGTTCGTTCGTAGATGGTTCGTAGTAGGTAGTGTAGGCTGGATGCATCTCCTGAAACCGCCTTGGATGTCATGACTCCCTGGTTCATCGGGCGGGAAAAGCATAATCTAGAAAATGTTTGGGTTTCCATTTTTTTAACGCGTACCGAGTTCGTCATGATAAAGTTGTATGAAGTTTAATTTGATTGTTATTATTTACAAACTAGCGGATCCTCTCAGTTTTACCTGCGTGTACCCGTTCGCGTGGGAATATCGAGATAAAATATAGCCTATGTCACTCGGGAAGAATGTAGCTTTCTAATAGTCAAAGAATTTTCTAAATCTGTCCAGTAGCTACGGAGCCTTTTCAATTCAAACAAACAAACAATCAAATCTTTCCTCTTTATAATATTTGTATACAATAGGTATAGATTTTCTCATAAGGACTGGAATGTTAGTAATATTAATTTTATTACAGGGAAGGGTAATCTTCTTTGATAAATATATAAAACTAGGTTTGATTATCATAATAAAACAAAATTGGCTTAAATAATCAATTAACAAAAGGTTTTTTTGTACTTTTGCAAAAAAGAAATGTAGGTAGTATAAATCAAAGCAATATAATGTATGTAGATATGACATTATTTCTTATTTTGCTTTGTGTATCAAATAACTAACACGAAACCGTAATTATTCCTGCCCCATCCGATAGTTAAGATATCAAAATCACCCTGCAACATGAAAAAAGCCCGATCAAGTAATTACTACGAGATTCTGGAGTAATTAGGAGCGCAAGATCCGGAATTCGGACAAACAATTTCCTTATAATTAAAGAGAAGGCGAAGAACTGACTTCATTTGCAATCCTTTATCGGGGGCCTTCAAGGAACTCCTTTTCGATGTAAAAACCTTCTTTGATGGCCCAACGTGGATGAAAGTGTGGATCTAAATGAATTTATCGTGACCTACTTACGGGAGCATGATTAAAAGGTTGCCTGTAGCTTAGTTACGGTGGAAAAGATTAGTTATATTATAATAATATGTACATAAGTATAGCTTTGTGAGATTTGGGAAAAGATTAGAAGTACTTCTGATGTTAAAGAAATAGTGGGCTGTTAAATCAGTAGTTCCATTTTATAATATGTAGGTGAAGGCTCTGCCGGCATCGTATGCGTGGAGGTCTTACCAGATATTTTTATTCCCAATTTAAAATAATTTAAGTTTCTATTGAGTACACTGTATTGGCACTTTGATAACATGTTATTTGACACTTCAATGTATCCTGAATACGAGACAGTATGCACACGGCTGTGTCTCGTAAGTACTGTTCATAATTTATCGAAAGTTGAAAATCTCGCGAGGTAAAAATGAACTAACGGGTTTCACAATGTTGCGGTGGCATATACAAACCTTTCTGTTAATCATAAAAAAAATCAGTTTAAACACTACTCTGTCTGGTTTGTCACACTACGATTCCTTGTCAGAGTTTTTTTTTAATTGGACTGTATTACGATAGACCGTCAAGACTTTTAAGTAAGATTACAAATATTAACATAACACTAATGGCTACTCGATCTGTTATTTTGGCGCGAACACAATAGCTCGACCTAATCACACTACGTTCTATTGAAACTTAACCCTTAAATGCCAACAACATCGTACAGCTGACAGCGAAACGGACACCAAATGAGGTACCAATAGTTATTGCCGAGAAATTTCGAGAAATTTGTACGTGAATTTGTATCGCCGAGAATGGCAGCTAAATGGAGCTCCGGTAAGCTCAGATGGACTCTAATTGGCTATACAATGGAGAACACGGTAATACACTGGGAAGGTTCGCTTTGTATCTTTTAGAGGGAAAGATTTTGTTGCATAATAAGTGCTCTACAAAACCTTGCAACTGAAAAGTGTTTTAAAAGTATTACACTTTTGGAATTGCAAAAGCGCTAAGCGAATGAGATCGTCATTTGAATTTACAACTTACAGTTCTTAATTAAAATGAGAGATATTACTTTCCCTCCCTTTCAACATTGCACCCGACGAATTAAATATACCACTTTACGACTCCACCCCGAATAATTATTGTCAAAACGCGTTCAGAATTTTTTCTTGAGCGATTTTAATTCCAATATCGTTCCCCATAAAGCTGAGGAAAGAGTATAAATATCAATGATGCATGAAAGTAGGCCGAATTTGTTTGCCCCGTAATATTTACCTGTCCACCGAACCATTTAATTCTGGCCTGACCCTTTAGAGCAACCCTCTAATGCGCTAGCACGTCATTTCAAGCACTTGTAACAGATTTTTATATCCACAAATATAATTTTGAGTAACTCCTGCACGAAATAGGTACTCACCTAACCTTTATGGTTTTGACATAAGACCTATTTTTCAATGGCCTTGTATTTCGTGGGTGGAAGGTATTTTGTTTTTGTATGAGGGGCGAACATACTTTGACTGCAGGATGCGTCCACCCTAGTAATTTGATACCCTTTAAGCCGTGGGAAAAGTAGATTTATAGACGCTTTTGTAGTAATCATTTTTTACTTATGAGGTATAAAATAGGAGAAGCATTTACTGAATTGGAATCAGCAGAATAGAAAGTAGAAGTTTCAGTTAAATTCACATTTTTTGTTAGTAGTGGCGACATTTAACGCTAGTTCGCAATATAAAAAATAAGTTATTGCAAAAACAAATGAAACATTGCAAAGCGTTATTGGTATATGACTTCCAAATTTAGCGTCAACCAAACCCAGTTAAATTACTTAAACTTTGCCAGTCTCGCCAAAGTCCGAGCGTCCTTAAATGGGTTACTATAATTTCCCTCAAGAACAACAAACAAATCAATCAAATTCGATTACGCAACGAACTTGTTCCAAACCCTTCAAAAGTACATTGCAACGAAAACTTTATTTTTATTGTTATAAAGTTGAGTTTTGTATACAACTTGGTGGGTAAGTTCAATGTCAGGTCCCATCATATCACGCAAGTCCCTCGTTACTCGAGTGTGCTTAATTGACTCCTCCATTTTGGGGTTGGAAAGATTACTGGTCAGTAATACACTTATGGCAGTATACTTGCGTATCTGTAGCCTTTTGGAGACATTGGAGACGTACCTGTAACAAAAAAGGTTTTACTTGAAAAGTATTCATAATTGTTGTGAAATAAGTTATACAGTGCCACAGACTTTTCTGTTCCGGTGACAGCGGCGCTACGTACGTTTTTCTTTTTTTGTAGCAATTTAACCGGCCCTGTCTTCTAAGGACTTCAGCTGCCAGCAGTGCTATGGTTGGACATCAACTTGACAGCAAAATGACATTTAAAAAAACTCGTTAGTTTCACATTTTGGCCACCGGAACAGAAAAGATTGTGGCACTGTACCTACTTTTTACTTAAGTTTAACGATACCTCAATAACAATAACTCAAGTATGGAGCACCACTAATAATTTAGCTTACCAGACTAAACGAAAAATGAGGAGAAATTTACGTTACTTAGGTCCGGTTGCTCGTTACATTACAGTAAAGTTAAAGTTAAAATTTAACTATTGTCAATTTTTACCTCGGTCAAAGAAAAATACGTTGGGTTAAAAGTGTTGTCTATACTATTTCATTAACCTTCCCTTAATTACTAATGTCAAAATTTAAATCACCCCCACCCTGTCAGTTATTTTGACAGCCGTTAAAATGTGTAATTTGACTGCTCGTTAAAGTAACCGCTTCTTCAACAACGCTTTTTAAATTTGACCGCCGCGCCGGTTAATTTGACTTTAACCATAATTTAACCCTAAAGTTAACGTAACCAAGCTTCTAGCAACCGGACCTTAGAAGTCGTTTTTTAAGGTAGCTTAGACTATAAGTAGGTACCCGATAATACCTACAGATTATTGTGGCCAGGCCTTTTTAAATTTTGTTACAGTTTTCAAATGCACAACATAAATAAAATCGTTCTTAAGTTTATTTGAATACTAGCGGATCCTCGCGGTTTCACCCGCGTGGTACCCGTTCCCATGGGAATATCGGGATAAAATACAGCCTATGTCACTCGGGAAGAATGTAACTTTCTAATGATGAAAGAACTTTCTAAATTGGTCCAGTAGTTCCGGAGCCTGTTCGATGCAAACAAACAAACAATCAAATCTTTCCTCTTTATAATTTTAGTATAGAAAAGTATTTTAATAGGTCTTGCCGACCTATGAAATTGCCGTTTTTTACGTACATGTTCATTGATCTCTAATTTTTTAATAATTATCAATATTTCAAAATTAATACATAGTCAGTTTCGAAAATAGAGTATGTCGCAATGTACCTACATATAAAGATTAAAATTAACGCTTCTAAAATTTCCATAAATGTTTCAAAGTAAATCCTCTTTGGTTGTCGTCAATTTGACTGCCTCGAACAGTTTTTTTTCTATCTAAGGCAATTTAAAAAAAAAAAAAAAAAAAAAAAAACCGCCTTCAAAAAAACCACATCAAAAAAGTAAGAAATAATTCCTCACCAAATAAATAACGTAAGTACTTTGAAGTCGGGCGCGTGAAACATGTTCAATTTTTTTGTTGTTTTTGTTAAAACCCGCCCGACTTCAAAGTACTTACGTTATTTATTTGGTGAGGAATTATTTCTTACTTTTTTGATGTGGTTTTTTTGAAGACGGTTTTATTTTTTTATAAAAATAATTTTTATTTCACTCTTTTTAGTGCATCGTGCAGGCAATTTACGTGTTTTCTGGTAAATAGGTATGTGATCAAACTGAAAACCTCTTTTTTCGAAGTCGGTTAAAATACCTTGAGGTATCCCCTTTTTAACAAAAGAAGAATCATCTAAATCGGTTTATAAACAAAGGAGTTATGCCTAAAGATACGTATTAAATTCACATTAAGTGGTAACGAAAACGACAGTATTTTCAAGATTTCCTGAAAACTACTGAACGGATTTCAAAATTTCAAAAAATGGGACCAACTTGGAAACCAACCTGATGTAATAACGTTTGAACCATTTCAATCGGTTCAGCCGTCTTTGAGTAATCGGTGGACATACACAAAAAAAAAAAAAGAGAAAAACATACATACAGACGAATAGAGAACCTCCTCCATTTTGATTTAGAAGTCGGTTAATGAGATTATAGGCAATTGTTAGAAAATTAAGTTGTCTGATCACATCTCTAAAGTTTCGTTGAATTCGGAGTTCACACGTGCAAGAAATCCCCAAATATCTCTGTCTGGTAATTCCAACTTCCTGCTATTTCCCCATAGAAAACGGCAGTTTCATAGGAAAAAGACCAAGTATTTTCAGGTTTCTAAGACTACGTTAAAAAAATAGCTTCAAACACAAATAAAAGTATCATAAATGAGCTCTCAGCAGAAGTGGCGCGGACATTTTGAAATTAGAACGCGAGGCTATTTGCACTCGAGCGGTGAACAAAAGACGCGCGGCGTGCGTGCCTCTTATTGAGCGACGCCCCGGGCGTGACTTGTGCCTTTCATTGGAGCAGTAATGCTGCGAAATTGTCAACTGAATACCTGATGTTACAGCTGAATAGTTTCTACTGTTGAATACTACAAGTTCCTTTTTTATAAGTAACCGTTGTTAATTTTAAATCGCCTCTGACGCGACTTGTGCATTTCATCGGGCCATAATGCTGCGAAATTGTCAACTGAATACCTGATGTTACAGCTGAATAGTTTCTACTGTTGAACACTGCAGGTTCCTTTTTTTATTAGCAAGCGTTGTTAACTGTAAATTGCCTCTGGCGCGACTTGTGCCGTTCATGGGGCCAGTAATGCTGCGAAATTGTCAACGGAATATCTGATGTTACAGATGAATAGTTTTTACTGTTGAATACTACAGGTTCCTTTTTATAAGCAACGGTTACCAACAAAGTTACCATTTTTACTTAATTTTCCGAAATAAAAAGTAGCCTATGTTACTCTCCAGCACCCAAACTATCCCCATACCAAAAATTACGTCGATCCGTTGCTCCGTTTTGACGCGAAAGATAGACAAACAAACACACTTTCACATTTATAATATTAGTATGGATTTGTCATAAATATTCGTGTTTGAATAGACGGGTGGTTTACAGCAGAATATCCTTACAGAAAGACACCCCAGAAGTTCGCCGAACGGCTGATTGGTAGGAAATCTATAGGTATTAGACATTAAAGATAAAAGATAAAAGATAAAAATATTTTTTATTCACTTAGACATAATAAATATGTACTTATGAATCGTCAATATTTTCCTACCACCCATTCAAGACTTTTTTAACTGACAAGAAGAATGGGCGCAAGAAACTTGCCAGCATTTCTTAGTTAGGTAACGACATTTACAAAAAAAAACATATCGTTACTAATACAACAATTGCTTAGTATAAAAATACATCATATTAAACAGTGATTATGTTATGTGTTACATCATGACCATGCATTGCGGTCATTCAAATAATCGTCTACTTTATAGTATCCTTTGCTCATCAGCGACTCTTTAATGTAACATTTAAATTTATGCAATGGTAGTTCAATTATATGCTGTGAAACTTTATTAAAAAAGGCTATGCTTTTCCCCAGAAATGAGGCTCTGGATTTTTCTAGCCTAAACTTGGGAACGACAAGTTTATCTTTATTTATATATTTACAAACAAAAAGTATTTAAGTATATATTTATCCGTTATCAAGTTCACGTAGACACAGTTTCTTATGAAATTAACTACGGGCTTAGATAATTGGTGTGATTGTAAGAAAATATTTATTTATTTATTTATTATTTATTATTTATTTCTTGTGTTAAAGCGATGAATATCGCTCTGCTTTACAAATGTATTATAATACTTTTTCACATAAATTATATTTTCATAGATGTAATGTCCTGCAACAGTTAAAATGTTTATTTCTTTAAATAGATCTCTTAGGTCCGGTTGCTCGAAGCTTGGTTAGGGTTAAATTATGGTTAAAGTAAAATTAACCGGCGGTCAAATTTAAAAAGCGTTGTTGAAGCAGCGGTTACTTTAACGAGCAGTCAAATTACAGATTTAACGGCGGTCAAAATAACCGACAGGGTGGGGGTGGTTTAAATTTTGCCATTAGTAATTAAGGGAAGGTTAATAAAATAGTACAGACAACACTTTTAACCCTAAAATAACCAATGTATTTTTCTTTTACCGATGTCAAAATTGACATCAGTTAAATTTTAACTTTTGTCAATTTTGACAAAAGTTAAATGTACGAGCAACCGGACCTTAAAGAATCTCTCGATCGGAGGTTGTAAATGGCGCGAATAGCCCTTTTTTGGAGCACGAATATACTTTGGATGTTAGCGGCTGAGCCCCACAACAAAAGGCCGTAGGACATAACACTATGAAAATAACTAAAATAGACTATTCTAGCCGTTTCAATATCGGTTAAGAGCCTTATTTTCTTAACTGCGAATGCAGCCGAACTGAGTCTACTCGCCAAGGCTTCGATATGAGGATCCCATTGTAGTCGCGAGTCTAATATAATACCTAGAAATTTTGTATTGTTAATGAATTCGACCGTATCGCCGTCTAGTCTAATATGAAAATCAACTTGTCTTACATTAGGTAAAATTTTAAACACTTAGTTTTCTTTGAGTTTAATGATAAATTATTACTATTAAACCAATGTGACACTTTTGAAAGAGCACTATTTACTTCGTCAGAACAGTCATCACCTCTATCTACTTTAAAGACTAGAGATGTATCATCGGCAAATAGCACCGTCTCACATAAATTCTTCGCGTAGTAAGGAAGGTCATTTATGTATATTAAAAACAACAGCGGGCCCTATTATATATTCTGTGTCTGTCCCATTAGTACTATTATATATTCTGTGGTATTAGGCACCGTTAAGTGTCACTTGGTTTAATTATTAATATATTTGTTTAATACAGTAGCGAGTTTATGTACTCCCTTATTTATTTCCTATCAGTACTGCTTAGTATTCTACTACAAGTCGGATTTAATTTCGTTTTATTATATGCCATTTCTTGGGGTAGCTCAATCACGCGAACAAAACAGTGGGAAAAAGCTATGTTGTTAATAATTATATATTATTTTTAAATATATTTTTTGAGCTTGCTTGCTTGGCTTCTCACTTGGCTTAGGGTTGAGAAGAAGCCTAAGATGAAGCGAGCTTACCCAGAAGCAGCCTATTCACTAGCTTTAAAAATTATAGGGTTGTAGTTCGGGAAAACAGACGCAGGCAGTGTATTCCATTCCTTGGCAGTGCGCATCACAAAGGAAGAAGAAAACTCTTGGTACGCATCTGCGAGATGTTAACCAAGTAAGGATGATAGCCCGCTGTGCGTCTAGATTCACGGTGCTAGAACGGGGATGGTGGAATGAGCTCATGCAGCTCAGAAGCACACTCTAGTAAACAGCCTGTAAAATACCGACAAGCAAGCGATTTCTTTTCATTCATCGATTATATTTCTGTGGCCTAGTGGTACACACCACCGACCGATCAGACTCAGAGGTCCCGGGTTCGATTCTCAGTGAGGATAACATATTGTATTCAGATTTGTTGGTGGTACTTATTCTAAGTCCGCCTGGCTATGTTACCGCCGTCTCTTCGAACGACGATGTTTTCGGCATTATTGTGCCGGCGGCGGTTATAGATCTAATGCCCGAATACTCGTACGCTACTTATCTTTGGGAGTGTCTCACACATCGCCCTGTCATTTTAAATGTCAAACGTATGAAAGAAATGGCATTATGTTTGAGACGCTCCCAAAGATGATTTGCGTACGAGAATTCGGGCGTAAGATAGCCAGCTCCTCAGTGGTTGAGCATTCCGGGAGCAGTGCGCTTCCACCTACAGCCTTTTCATCACTTAACATCAGGTGGGATTAAGGCTTAGTTGTGGGTGCTTTTGTTGTTGTTGTAAAGTAAAAGAGTATGTATAAAAAGGCGATACTAAACACTAAAGCTGATGAGGGTCCTGATTGGCTCATTATCGCCACATTTTATTATGTTATTATGGTAAATAAGTTTGTTTTTAACTGGTTTTGTGTATTTTTCTTCTTTACAATTAGTTTTTTTTTTCTTGTAAAATTGTGTGGTATGGGCTAATAAATACGTACTTCCTACTTCCTACTATATAATATTATAAATGTGAAAATTTAGATGTTTGGATGTTTGTTACTCAATCACGCCAAAACGGCTGAATAGATTTGGCTGAAATTTGGGACACAGATACTTGGGCCAGGAGAGGAACACAGGCTACTTTTTATCCCGGAAAAATATCACACTCCCGCGGGATAACGTCGTGTAGTCCACGTGGGCGAAGCCGCGGGCAGACAGCTAGTACTTAATGAAAAAAAAACAGTGCAACCCAACCAGTTGTCCAAACACATTGTGCCGGAAGCTCGCATCGATCCTTATTAAATTACTACCGGAACTACGTAACAGATAATTAGTTTAATGTTTCCCCTTAGTTCGGCATTCTTCTTCTATTCGCTTCCAATTGTATTTTTACTTTTCCGATTCAGTTGGCTGAAACACAATGCTTATAAACATCGTAAGAGTTCTACTGAGCGCACTTTTTGTGAACACTGCGGTATGGTATTCGATTTTTCTGACAGTGAAAGAAGTCACATTTATTTGCCAAAAATAATTTATTAAGATGTTTTATTCATAGCTTGTACATAGTTTGATCAACCACCAGTTAATATAAAGATGAAAACTATATAAATAAAACACTTTCACGGATTTTTTCACGCAATTTATTCAACAACTTGGTTAAATTTTAGTTGTTTTTTGAGATTTTTTGGTTTATCCGACGTTTCGGCACCTTTCCAGGGGCCGTGGTCAACTACCCACTATTTTTTTGATTTTAATAAAAGAATACACCCACTCTAATCCGTATCTTTAGTTCTTACGGTTAGTTCTTTTTGCAAATAATTTTAATAAACGGAGATCGTCCCCTTCGTGTAGTTTTCTTGCCAGTTCTTTCTCCGAAGGGCTCCAACTTTTGTGAACTGGTGGTCGAGTCAGTAACTTTTTACTTTGCTATAAATAATTATTATCCAAATTACTTAAACAAATCAAAATATTAAATTAATAAATCATTTTGTTATAATTAAATATAATGTTAAAATAATCAATACCTCACCGTATACTGTTTCCGAACGAAAAACAAAGACAATTAGAGTGGGTATATTCTTTTATTAAAACCAAACAATAGTGGGTAGTTTACCGTGACCACGGCCCCTGGAAAGGTGCCGAAACGTCGGAGTACGTACGAGAAGTCGGAGGTACTACTTACATGCAATTCTAAAATTGTACCTACATGCAATTCTAAAATACATAAACTACATTGAATAGCGTTTCCAAAACTTAATTTTCGTGACGATCTCGTAACGCAAACGCATCAAAATGACGTGTCACTGTGTAAATCCGCTTAATGCGCCAGTGTACGCGCTTTGCAGTCATTACGCAGTCGTTATGCAGTCGTAATTCAGTCAAATAGTTGCTAAAGTTAGTGACCATTGGCCTTAGAACTTTACGACTATTTACAGTTCTAATGCAAAATTAAAATTGTTTTCGAAATACTTTTAGATTTTGACTGCTTATTTATTCTGTTGATAAAGTTAGAAGTTTTATTAGCTGTCGTTTTAATAAGAGCAATAATACTATATATAATGCAGTTACTGCTTTAATAACGCCGTTATGGACCTGCGTGGTGTGTTATTTGAAGATCAAATGAACTTACCAAGTGAAGTTTGATCCAAATTATGTGAACAGCTTCATTCGACGCGATTTCAGGTTAACATATTATTATTTATGGCATATCTTCATTAATTCAACTATAAGGAAGGAAAAAGTAGAGCCTGACTAAACATGACGTTTTAATGTCGTCTTATATTGTTTATCTCCATGTAACTGAATCTTCAAGACGAAGTTCGGTTTTGCTAGCCACCTCTGAGCTTTCTATCTAACACCATCTAATATTTTGACAGTAAGGAGTAGCCGTCGGTCGCTGATACGGCGTGGATAAGTGATGATATTCTAATCAATTCGACAAGATTATTAATATTTAGACAATGAAAGCAAATAAATTAGTCGAATGTAATAAATAAATAATAAATAAAATAAATAATAAGTAAAATAATAACCTAAGTAATAACCTAACCATTTCATAAAATCACTGCAAAACATTGCAAAAATTTGAACCAAAACATTTTAATCTGCTATCGCAGCCTGCAGCACTATCTACACCCGGGTGTATCGCAAATCCGGGCGCATTTGTAACCGGTGGATTATCGGGTGCCCCGGGCAAAAACGCACCGGCTCAAAATGCCCCAAAATGCCCCAAACAGGGGCACTACGCTGCGACATCTTTCGTTGAACATAAATTTTCGGCCATGATTCATGGTGGTTTCACAGAAGTTTTTGTGCAAGCTATTAATTGGTGGAGCTAAGTGCGATGGTGTTTGGTGCTATAAATCTGCATTGGGTTGAGGTGTTCGAACAAAGTGTTGGGGACACGAGGGTGTTTTCTATGTTTCATGTAAGAAGTCTTGTGTTTCTTATGTGAATTAAAATACTCAGACAGTAATGTGATGTTTTTGTGTTCAGGCCTGAGTGAGAATTGAACCCATAAGGGGTTAAACCAAAACATTATTTTAGTTTTTTTTGTATAAAATGATTATAATATAATTTATATATTATAATTATATATCAGTACATATTTATTTGCTAGTGAATTGGTGCTTAAGTTAACTTTATATTCATGGCATCTAAAATAATGGATTTATAATGCATTTTTTTTGTACTTACTTATTTCTTTGTTTTCGAGTTAATCGACAAATAGGTTACATTGTATCAGTCAGTAGTTATTTTTCTATTTTCAGTTTTAAAATGTAATAAAAGTAAAATTCGTGTAATTACCCTCTTATTCATAAATGTATTTGGTATAGATATTATTTTCTGTTTATCTATAATATGAAAGGAAGCCAAATATAATTAAAAATTAACGTGACAGATTTATTTATTTATTTTTTATGAATAAGTGGGACTTTGGCAGTTACCCGCATTAATGGTAGGAATCGTAACTTATAGATTCTGTTTTTAGTTTTTAGTTTTAGAAAAAAAAGTCTACTGTTCTTGTTTTCATATTTTAACGATTGGTGTCAATGAATTTTGGAATATTCTGTGAATAACCCTTTTGGCCCTAGAAATTTTAGATTTAAAATAGCATTACTTAAGTAGTTTAGATGGCTGTTGTTATTCCTAATTAAATAAAAATAATAAAAAAATTATTTATTTAGAGTTTAGTAGATAATTAAGTAAATATATCTCGCGTAGTCTATTTTTATTTAAAATATTTTTTCTTTGAATAATGCAATTAATACCAACGTTTTGTTCAAACAGTTGCTAAAATATGAGATTATTTTACTAATGAAGATATACACCGTGAAATTTTAATGGTTGATTTCCCGAAAATTACTTGAAGAACTTATCAATACAAACAACTTTTACTATGGGAATAACTCTGAAATCATGAAAAACATCAACTGGGTGCCTACCATCAACTCTTATTGCGGTTTTGTTTAGGAACCTAAACTGATCTGCTTCGCTTATTCGTACCACGACAGCTTAATATCAATGACAGCGATTCAGTGGTTATTCAATGACATTTCACAGCCGCTAAGCTGTCAAGAACTCTTATTTGACTTATAACCCGGTAGATTTAACATGTCACCTGCAGGTTATACCCGTCCCTATCTTTCTCCGGGCATGACAGAATCGAATGAAAGAGACGGGTAGAAGAAATAAGGAGACAAATCGTTCGGTCATTCACATTTAGCAATTCATTTGCGATCCAGTTTTTAGAAGGTCATAGTACGAAAGAAAGCAATTCATTTTAGGAACCTATTCTGCATCGCGCTATTTTTGAATCGCTGTCTTAAAGTTGATGGTAGGCACCCTGTTCCATGCATTTCAAACGAGTTGATTTGGAAATTAGTATGGAACAGCTGATTTTTTGTAGCGATTTCGGAGTTGTTACCACAGTAAAAGTGGTTTGTATTGATGAGTTCTTCAAGTAATTTTCAGGAAATCAACCAGTAAAATTTCACGGTGTATAATAAGAGTACCACCTTACTGATACGTAATACGTATTTGATTTAAACATGCTGTTGACAGCATATCAAATTCAAATCAAAGTCGTCCACCAAATAGGTCCCTCCAGAATACCAGCGTTGCAGTGTCAGCCTCTTGTCGCTGCAACATTATGCTGAGGATGGGGCCTTGTTGGCGACATGCTGTTTTTTCTTTTCATTTTTTGTACATACCTATTACTGTTTTAGAATGTGTCGTCAATAAAATGTTTTTCTTTCTTTCTTTCTTTCTTTATATCAACCTGTAAAACCACTCCTAAAGTCAACATCTACATTACATAATCCACCTAATAAGCTATACTTTATACAGGGTACTCAATAAAATAACAAAATCTATCGAGAGCCCTCACGGTATCTCCCCTCTCACATTTCATGTAGTTTAGTATTTTTCTTCAATTAAGCCGGGCAATAGCGGGAGTACAAAAAGCAATACTATTAATCGAACCGGCGACCGTTTGTTACGGCGTACGACCGGCAAATGGACAAATCAGATTATTTCACCCACTATGAGTCGGTAGATAACAGCGTGATTGAGGTTGAGGGATAAGAGGTAGCGGTTTTGGGAAAGTTACACCTCAGATCATTTTTAGTCTATTAAAAGAGATTTACGCTCTACATAATATGTATTCGATAATTTGTAGAACGATTTGACAATTTACACATTTTATTTGAGTGTAGCTCAAATCATCAAGTCTCATGTTACGAGTACACTATTGAATGATTTTTATGCACACAGACGGCTTTAACAAGTAGGTAACTAGCGAAGATGGACCTACTTTTCAGTCTAGGAATTATTATTTGGTAAATTCAAAAGTAGATAGTTAAGAATACCTATAATTTAACTGTCAAGTATATTAATTTTATTGGAACTTAAATGGAAATTGTAGCTCAATTTTCAAAGTAAACATTAATATTTTTTTAAATTATTAATGGTCTTTCTCATGACCTTAATTTGGCCCAAGGGGAAGATGAGGTCTAGGCTGGAGCAAGTTCACCCATAAGAGGCCTGTTCACTTACAAATTTATGTCATAAATTTAATGTGATTTGATTGTCATCCGCTCCTAACTTGCACCCCGACAAAAGTGCGAAGCTATAAATTAAGAGATTCCTGCTAAGTCCCCTGTAGTAGGCGCGCCCCGCGGCGCCACTCGTCGTGCCCTAAGCGAAGACATCGCACCACTTCTCTGCGAATTATCTGAGCCAGATTATCCCTATGGCGACATTTTTCTCCTACCTCCGAGGGAACCTCTTGTTTTGTCGAAACGATGGATTTGAATTAAAAGAATTTGTTGTAAAGAAATTCTGAGACAAGGAATGGAATTTGAAACCCGGAGTTGGGGGGTTAAATTAAAAAGTGTTTTCCACTGTGTATTTAAGGTAAAACCGTTTCTGTTTGTTGGGTTTTCTCGAAAGGCTTGCTTTGCCTGCTATGAAATGTTAAGAAAATTGAGTGGGTTTTTATTTGGTTTTGTGGTAGTTTTGTGCACATAGTTTTTCTCGCACACGTAGTTACTACGAGTACCTACGGCAATGTAAGCCATCTCTACAAAATCAAAAGCGTTTGGGTACCATCCAACCATGTTAGCTATTTGAAAATAATTCAATATATTAAAAGAATAACTATCGTAGAACCCATGGTAGGTAAAACTACCATATTTTTTTTGTTGATATTCAGATACTGGGTAAAGCTAATAACTTTAGTTTTTTTAGCAATCTGGGATAAAATAATTTAGAATTAATGTGACAGCAATATGTCTAGAACAATTGTAGACAAAGTTGCCAACGCAGAAAACGACGAAACCATTAAAACAATGCAAACCAATTTTGTATGACTGGAATGTCTTGGTGCATATGTTTAAGACGTAGCTATTTGGATGGGTGAGGTGGTTCTATGTCTTAAGCCCCGAGGACATAGCCAAATGCTTGGTGTGGCCCAAGATTATTTGTAACGAATTTAGCTAAAACTCAATTTATAATTTAGCTAAAACTAAGGAAGTAGTTATAAAAGGTAACTTAGGACTTAATTTGTAAATACTTTTACAAATTAAACACTTATTGTTGATTAGTCAGTTTCCTTTGCATCACCAACTAGTGTGTAATAAATATGGAGATGTTTGAACGAGTTATTCAGTAGAATTACCATTCGAACTGCGGTGAATCCTACTTTATCTATACTAATCTATAATAATATTACAAAGAGGAAAGATTTGTATTTTTGTATGTAACGAATAAACTCAAAAAGTACTGGACCCATTTAGAAAATTCTTTCACCGTTAGAAAGCTACAGTATTCCCAAGTGACATAGACTATATTTTATCCCGATATTCCCACGGGAACGGGTACTACGCGGGTGTAGCCGCGGGCGGTCGCTAGTATATAATAATATTATAAATGTGAAAGTTTAGATGTTTGTATGTTTGTTACTCAATCACGCCAAAACGGTTAAACGGATTTGGCTGAAATTTGGAACACAAATATGTTGTAGCCTGGAGAAGAACATAGGCTACTTTTTATCAAGGGAAAATATCTAATTCCCGCGAGATAACGTCGTGTAGTTCACGCGGGCTTAGCCGCGGGCGGAAAGCTAGTCTCTCATATTTTAAAGTTTCAGACTTCGTTAGAATCGTTTCATACCTCTATTAAGCTTACAATTTTACTACAAAAGCAATATTCTAAATACTCCTAACGAAGTGTTCGACCATTATCTAGGAAGCTGCATTCGATTTAATGTGTTTCATTAATGTTTTCTAAAGCTGAGTTCTCGCGTCTTGTACCGTATCGTATCGTTATCAGGTCTGGAATTGCAAATTTAATACAGCTATTTGCATCTGAAAGAAGCTTTGCAAAATAGTCCTTGTGTTCAGTGATTTGTTTCGTTTATCTAAAATCCTTTATCTAAATTACATGCGTTTTGCTGTTTAGAATGAAATTTAGCGTCGTTTTATGGCGCTTGCGTTGATTCGATTGTCTTATTTCTAGTTTGTTAGATGTGTTGTAGTAATTTACATGTTGATTTTTTGCCAAAAATGCGCAACTGCCATCAAATAAAAATTCGCTTGTAGCGTACTCTGCCAAGAACCTCTATCTTGAGACTGTTATTGATTCTAATCTAGATACATATTGTCGATTTACCCAAGAAAAGGATAAGGGTATTATGTCGTAAACGTCGATAAGGGTATAAACTTATACAGCCTTATTACAAAAAAATGCTTTAAAACTGGTTTAAACTGAGACTAATAAATCTACGATTGTTACCGTACTAAAGTTAGTGCGGGTTCAAAATGTGTCCTTATTACAAATCGTAGACTAACGGAGGACAAGATAAAACCATTTTAAACCGTGGTTTATTTAATAAACAAATATTAAAAACAAAAATTATCATTCATTCATTCTTTTACACAGACTTCGTTCAATATAACTCGATCTAGCTAACATCACACCGGCAGGTTATACCCGTCTCTTTCGTTCGATTCTGCCATGCCCGGAGAGTGAGAGAGACGGGTATAACCTGCAGGCGTTATGTTAGCTCGACAGAGTTATACGACATTTCGTTTCTCTAAGCGTTGATAATGAACTTCACACTTTGGATGCATACATAACTTTAAAACAATAACGAAACAAATGGAAACAAACCATATCACTGTTCTTTCTCTAAGTTTTAATCCCTTGAACGAGCACAAGTAATACTCTTAGCAATTTTTATAATGATTAATCGGAATACTTTTTAACTAACCTGCATGAAACGGAACGGCTACGTGGCGCGACTCGACTTGACACCACGACACGATGAGTACGATGACGGCCAAATCAAATGATACGTTTTGTAATTTGTTTAAGTTACGTTAGTCGTTAGTTCACATTTTACGTTACAAAAACTTTGTTGTTGAGCATACGATGCAAATAATAAAGAAACAACTTGTTCTCTACCTATATTAATAGTGTACTGTTTTGTGTGGTGGAACCGAAGAAAAAGAGGGGTGAACATTGGAGTTCTGAAGAAAAAGTTAGTGAAAACATCGTTTATTGTATTAGTACCTGCCTACCTACCTATGAAATGCAGTGCTATTTATAATTTCTATTTTGATTAACGTGGATTTTCTTTTATTTTAGGATTCGGAAGTATTACGACAGCTGATTTCTCAGTCAGCTCTATCATAATACTAAATATCTTAGAAGACAAATCCAATAAAACATCCATTAATTTAATGAAAACAAAAGAGTGGAAGAACATGTCAGTCAAGTAAGTGCACTTAAACTTATTGGACACTCCGACCATTGCTTTTACCAGTGTCTAAGAGAGCACAAATAAAATTGTTTCTGAAATAGTATTTTTAATAATGATGCTTACTTTTTTAGATTTAATGAGATAACTGGCCTGTCTGCTCACAGAAGGGAGCTAGCAACGACGAGAGGTGGTGGAAAACCACCATGACCTTCTGCAGAAGACATGCAAATAATGGCGATCGCTCCTCATGACATTGTCAATGAAGTAAACAACTATGAAAGTGATGCAATGGTAAATAAAATTGCTTGTTTATGCCAATGCACTGTGCAATCATTCTATCATTCATAACAGTGTGAAAACATTTGATTTTTTACTCATTTTAGATTCCAATGACTACAAATACAAAAGATGTGTTTGTTGACCCTAAACCTGGCTAGTTACGAAGTGCCTAACTGAAGAAACAACATTCATTACTGATAAAAATTCAGAACAAATTTTTATGGGGTGCAAGGTAAACAGTGTATGATAAAATTACAATCCAATACACTTCCATTTAGTAAATTTTTAATTTTGTTTAATTTTAATTCAGGAATAAACTACTACTAACTAGATATCATTTAATAATATTTGGGTCAAGTGCTTTAAAGTACCTAATTCATCTCTTACAAGTATAAAAAACAAAGACTAAACGTCTAATTTTGTGCTTACTTTTATTTATAATTAATTAGTTAATTAAAAGGTATAAATGACATCCTTCTACAATAGTTCAAATGTCCTTGTGTACTACAATATCCTAATCCTAACTAATATTATATATGGGAACCATGCGGGTGGAACCGTGGGTGGAAGCTAGTTTTATAATAAAACTAGCGGATCCTCGATCCTCTACCCGCATGGTATCCGTTCCCATAGGCATATCGTCTTCTAAATCGATCCAGTCGGTAGTTAGTTCCTGGGATTAGCCTGTTCAACCAAACAAACAAACTCCGGCTTTTTAATATTAGTATAGACTAGCTTTCTGCCCGCGGCTTTGCCCGCGTGTTCTACACGACGTTATCCCACGGGAATGTGATATATTTTGGGGATAAAAAGTAAACTAAGTTACTCCTTATTACATCAGCTACCTGCCAGCGATAGTCCCTTCAAAATCAGTCCAGCCGTTTCAGAGATTAGCCGGAACAAACAGACAGACAGACACACAAAAATTGAAAAAAATATTATTTGGTAGGTATGTTTATCGTATATTATTATATAATCATAATATGCATGTAATAAAAAGCGGTTATTTTAATATTACAAACAGACACTCCAATTTTATTTATTTGTATAGATGTATAAGTAGATTACAACAAACATGACCGTTGTGATACTGATATATAAAATTATCTTTTCAGGTACCTACTTGTTAACAAGAATGAAAATTGACAAATGAAAATTGTTATAATGTTTATTATTAATTTGAAGGACTGATATTCATAGGAAAATTTTGTATTAGTTACATACATATTAAAATTGAATATTTAAAAATGAGTTTCAATAAATTGCCTTCTAATATTTCTTCTAATATGGTTTTGTACTAAAACCATCCAAGATGCAGATCAGTCTTCAATATTCTTCTCACCAGGACACAAGTCTTCCCTCATATCTATGGCAATATTGTGGAGGACTGCAGTATCAATGTCTCCAAACATGCCTCTCAATAGGCACCGAAATTTTTGCTTCCACAAGCAAAAACACCTTTCGACAGTATTCTGAGTATGGATATGACACCTGTTGTATCTTTCCTGTTGTGGTGTAGAAGGGTTCAGCACTGGAGTAAATAAGTATGGGGTCCAGGGATAGCCACTGTCTCCTTGTAATATTCCAGAGAATGCACTAACTTCAAACCTCTGTTTTAATCTACATTCTCAGAATATTCTAAGAGTCATGTACACTGCCACACCACCTGGTAACTAAGTCCATTATTTTCAGGTCTGCATCACATCACAAACCACCTGAAAAGTAAAAGCATATTAGAACTTAACATTCTACTCTTATAACAGGTTGCCAAAATCTGTTTTAACAAGCAATAAAATGATGCAGCAACACAGCCTCTTAGAGCTGTTTTTAATAGAAATTAGTTATGTTAATCTACCTAATTAGGAGAACTTCTACCATGAGTTTTCTGTGACTTACTCGCTAGCGATGGAAAGCACTGTTCAGTTTAGGCATACATTTAGTCACTAGCGAATGCATCACAGTAAACTCATGGTAGGCCCGAGCAACCTCAGCTAAGAAATATTATCTATATAATGATTTATGCCTCACTTGGAAGTTATAAGATAATTAAAATATAGAAATATTTTCGTAATTTACCTGCACATTATTTGAAAAATATCTGGCCCCCATCGGCATTTATTTTCTTTATTCAGAGCACCAGAGTACCTACAGTCAATTGCACCTATGACTGTAGAATAATTCCTACTGCGCAATTCTTCCATAGTTTTCTCCTGTTCATGTAAAGTAGCAGGCATTTTTATAAATCTTCGGGACATCTGTGATTAAATTTCTGGTACTTTTTTTACAAGTTTTGCTGATGACTGGTTAGATAGACGTCGCTAACACATCAAGAACTTCCAAATGTATGTTAAAAATCAATTTTTAATGATTTGTTAAAGAAAAACCACTGAAATAAATTGAAATCAATTGAAATACGCACGGAACAAAATCAAAGATAACCTCAAACGTCAAACTTAGTCCATAGATAAACTAGGGGTCTCGGCGGTTTAACTTTAGTACCATGGATAGTCCACGGACTAATGATAAACTTCGTTTTGTAATAACGTTTTACTTAATCCGTGGTTTAAACTCGGTTTAATCCCTGTACTAATTTTAGTCTGCGTTTTGTAATAAGGGGGATAAGGTTTTGATATAGGATTTGAAATTTAGTAACATTCTTCTGTTACTATACATTTTGTAATTCTTAAGACTGAGATTTCAAAATTCAAGCAACTGTAACGTAGTGCTTATGGACGAAGATACTGGCAGTCACTAATACAGTAATTATACTTTTCTATTAAGGTATGATCCCTAAAAATAAGCTGTATGACAAATTTAAAAATAAATCGAGTCATAACATAACGCAGTGCCCGAAATTAAAAATACATTGTAGTCCCGGAAGCAAGGGCGTCACGGCGGCCATTAAAATAATAAACCCGCCACAGCTGATTACACTCTGTAATGGCGTCTGGTCACCAGCCGTGTGTACTGATGCGGCTCCAGTGTATGGTCAAGCAAACAATACAGCTTTAATTGACTTTGTAATCATTATAAATTAAGGGTTTATTTAATGCTAGCGAATCCTCGCGGTTTTACTCGCGGGGTACCCGTTCCCGTGAGAATATCGGGGTAAAATGTAATTTTTGTCACTCGGCAAGAATGTAGCTTTTTAGTGGTCAAAGATTTTCCTAAATCGGTCCAGTAGTTTCGGTGCCTTTTCGATGCAAACAAACAATCAAATCTTTCCCTTTATAATATTAGTTTCAACATATTGTGTTGGCGATACTAACTATCATAGAGTTAACGGTGAAGATTACTCTTCACCTTCATTCAATTACAACCGTCACTCAATTACATTACTGTGACATTACTGTAATAAGATCATAGATTGACAAGAGTATCTGACGTCACTGAGCGCTTTGATACAATTCCAGACGCTATAGTGGCAGTAGCCGGATTTTCGGCAGAAGATGGCAAAGAGTATGTAATCAATACGTTTTAGAAGGTAGAGGATCTCCGTCAATAACACGTGGTCGGTGGAGTATCTACGATCTTGCAATATTTACCTGTATACACTACTAAGTTTTAATTACTATAAAGATTTCAAGGGATGATAGTGTCCATCAATAGGAACAATAGGGTATTTTACTGTTGTTAAAATGTAGATATTTAATGATGACGTTAAAAAATATTGCAATTAAGAATACCAAATGTGAAAAAATAATTTGAATCTGTTTTATAATAAAAGAATTATAGTCTGTTTGATTTTGACTATAGCTGTCTCTTTCTAAAACGAAATCTTCTATGGCGTGACTATGACGCTACTAACCCACTGACGTCACTAAGATAGCGTCCTGTCCTTGTCTTATTATAAAGTTTGAAGTCTTATATCTTTGAAAATATTCAAGATAATTCAAAATGAAAACTTGTTTTGTGTAGCTAATATTTCGAAAAACATTTTAAAGAAATAAAAAAAAATCAGTAAAATACCGTATTCTAACTATGGGGCCAACTACGGAATCGCGAAAAAAAATCAGCTGTTCCATACAAACATACAAACATACAACATCGACTCGTCTGATATGTTTGTAACAGCTGAGGAAGCACGTGAACTAAGGAATTGTAAATTGCATTCACACTTTTATCCAGATCGCGATCCAGACAATACGGTATTTTACTGTTTTTTTTTTATTTCTTTAAAATGTTTTTCGAAATATTAGCTACACAAAACAAGTTTTCATTTTGAATTATCTTGAATATTTTCAAAGATATAGGACTTCAAACTTTATAATTAGACAAGGACAGGACGCTATCTTAGTGACGTCAGTGGGTTAGTAGCGTCATAGTCACGCCATAGAAGATTTCGTTTTAGAAAGAGACAGCTATAGTCAAAATCAAACAGACTATAATTCTTTTATTATAAAACAGATTCAAATATTTTTTTCACATTTGGTATTCTTAATTGCAATATTTTTTAACGTCATCATTAAATATCTACATTTCAACAACAGTAAAATACCCTATTATCCGGAGTATGGATAACAGTGGCGAGGGGTCGAACTATGGCGATGGTAAACTGTACCAGAAAACACTTACCACAATATGATGCTAGCTTCAAGCTTTTCTTTAGAAAATAAAACCCCAAGATTTTAAAAAGGGAAATTGATGGGAATCGTCACGTATGGACCTTTGATGAGCCACTGATGGGTAATATTCTTCGGTTCAGCAGAGCCTCGCTCGAGTATAATAATCAAAGTAAACACATACCCCTTTATAACAAAACGTGGACTAAAGTTAGACCTAGTTTAAAATTGATGCTAATTCTGTCTTTCATTTGTAAAATGAAAGTGACAGCACCAGTTTAGTACCAGTTTTAAACCAGGACTATTTTAGTCCATTGTAATAAGGTGGTTATATAGTTTGCTTTCTTTGGATCTTACATACTTACCTGCATGCGAATACGGACAAATCTATTCATAGTCTTCATCACGTCGGGGTCACCAAATGTACCGGCGAGTAAATAAATGATTATTTGATGGTTTATTTATAACTGTCTTACAACTAAGCTATAACTGTTTCTGGTACTATCTTAGCCCAAGCAATAACTTATATACTATCCCACATATATCTTATCAATATATGAACAATCAATATCGACTTATTAACTATCAATTAACTATCATCTACAAATGTTGTTTATCTATAACTTACTGCTACATGCGATATGAATATGTGCATACCGGTACATCTTCCAATAACCCTGACACTGCTAGTTTTACTGTCACCAATAAACCAATTAACTATAAAAATAAAATAACCCACTCAATAAAAACGACATTAAAAGTTTCCAGTCGGCCAGTATTTTTCAGAGGTATGTTACCGTGACGGTTCCGCGCGACGCACCAACACGCCTGCATTCATGTCTGCACATGCGAACTTTAGCTGCATTTAATGTTATTATGCTTATGTATTGTGAAGTTTATGGGGGTGCAAAGGTTAAGTATTCTCAAGTGATGGGAATACTGAAATGAAGTGGAAACAGTGCGACTAAAGGTGAAGGTTCGATGTAGTTTGACATCAGACCCTATATGAAACCGAAATATCTTCATTTAATTTTGGCTTATTTATAAGTTTTTACTTTTTTGCATTCACAATGCAATTTTTGAAAATGAAGTATTTAGAGAAAATCGAACCGTCGTCGATCGAGCTACGGAGTCGTCGTCGTTAACGACTCCGTAGCTCAGTGGTTAGAGCAGTCGCCCGGATAGCGAAAGGTCGTGGGTTCGAGACTTCGAGTCCCATCGGAGCTGGTTGTGAGACGGGTCGATTTTTTCTAAACACTTCATTTTTAATTTTTCTGCTCTTTAACGCTTTGTTGTTTATTTAGTTTAGTTTTTTTTAAGAAACCTTTATTCACTTATTTATTTCTAAAAATCATATTTTCTAGGCATCGTATTAGTTACAAAGCTTATAGAGCTTTTTGATTGACATGTGGGCGATTTTCCAATTTAAGTACATCAATGTGGAATTTTGTGATTTTAATTTTTCCTATTGTTTTCAATTAAATAATATATATCTTTATATATAAAATTCAAAGTCCTGACTGACTGACTGACTGACTGACTGACTGAATGAGATATCAACGCACAGCCCAAACCGCTGAACCTAAAGACTTCAAATTTTGCACATAGATACGTTATACAGTGTAGGCATCCACTAAGAAAGGATTTTTGGAAATTCCACCCCTAAGGGGGTGAAATAGGGGATGAATGTTTGTATGAAAGTCCGTCAGTTTTGAAGTTAGGATCTTCAAATTTTGTATTGAAGTAGTCTGGCAATTGAAAATTAATATTTACCTGTGTCAGCGTTTTTGACAATTCCACCCCCGAAGGGGTAAAAAGGGGGATAAAATGTTGTATCTGGAAAGTGCTTCATTAAATTTATTATTTAGGCTTATGGTCGGAAAGTAAAACAAATAAGCAAACACATATTTCGTATTTTTTCGAAAATCAACCCCTTGGAGGTTAAATGGGATAAATAAACCTAAAAATCGATATGGATGTCGTTATTGAGGTTTTATGGGATGATGATTGCAAAAATGGCATTTATTTTGATGTTTAACACGATTCAACCCCTAAAAGGTTGAAATAGGGGTGAAATTTTGAATGAAAAATCAGGGGTAAAATAGAAATTTCAAATTGAAACTTTTTAGGCTTATTTCTTAAAACAAATAGGCAACCCATTTCGTAATTTTCCCAAAATCAAACCCAGGGGGTAAAATAGGGGATGAATATGTGTATGAAAGTCCGTCAGTTTTGAGGTTAGGATCTTCAAATTTTGCATTTAGGCTGGCAATTGAAAATTAATATTTTCCTGTGTCAGTGTTTTTGACAACTCCACCCCCGAAGGGGTGAAAAGGAGGATGCATGAAATGTTGTATATGGAAAGTCCTTCATTTAATTTATTATTTAGGCTTATGGTCGGAAAGTAAAACAAATAAGCTAACACATATTTCGTATTTTTTCGAAAATCAACCCCTTGGAGGTTAAATGGGATAAATAAACCTAAAAATCGATATGGATGTCGTTATTGAGGTTTTATGGGATGACGATTGCAAAAATGGCATTTATTTTGATGTTTAACACGCTGAACATGATTCAACCCCTAAAAGGTTGTATTAGGGGTGAAGTTTTGAATGAAAAATCAGGGGGTAAAATAGACACTTCAACTTGAAACTTTGTAGGCCCATTCCCAACCCATTTCTTAGTTTTCCAAAAATCAAACCCAGGGGGTCAATAGGGTATTGAAACCTAAATCATCTTAAGTACCCTAAAAGTTCTTGGTACCTAAGCTACTCAGAACTAACTAACTTTTGATTGTGAAACAGGCACTTATTATTTACTAGCTTCCGCCCGCGACTTCGTCCGCGTGGACATTCGAGAAAATACTTAGTTTTAATTGCATAAAAATCCGATCAGCCGTTTTTACGTGATTAGGCGGGTCCTCCGTCACCAAGCGAGCAGCCTCGCGCGAGGCAGAACGTTTGCCACGTGCGGCGGGCCTCGCGTACCTATTCACGTAAAAACGGCTGATCGGGTTTTTTATGCAATTAAACATAGAATACTTTTTATCCTGCTTATTGGTCCCCTAAGTATTTTCTCGAATGTCCACGCGAACGAAGTCGCGGGCGGAAACTTAATGACATACAAATTTGACTTTATTTATAACAAGGGCCTAATTCCCGCCTGTATTATAGAACGACACTCAAGTGGAGATCTCTTTACAAGTATAATAGTTAGCAAGGGATGAATGTATTCGTTGCACGTATTTGCATCCCTTTCTAATTAGCCACTTGAGCGTTTTTCTATACTATAATACGGACCTTAGATGACCTTAGTGTGAGCTGTCAAACAATCTTATAGTAATGTTGATTACAGGACGGAGCTAAACACTGTCTATAGTGCCATCTCTCTTACAATATTACTATAACATTGTCAGGCTCTTCGCAGTAAGGCTCCTGATCTAGAAATAACTTATGAGCAGTGTCAAGAATATTTAGTTTGGAATGACAAGGAAACGTTATTAAAAATGGATATTATTTTTAAAATATTTCCTCCGTCTACGTGGCGGCGGCGGCGATCTCTGGCGTGATCCGGCGACTTCGCTCATCTCACTTACAGACAAACATAGGGTTGCCAGTTTTAAGCATTCTTTTATAACGATATTTTTTTGCAATCAAGGCCTTGGTGGCTAACGATTACTTAATAACTACCTAACTAATTTAGACATTTGAAAAGCAGTTCTAATTCGCAAACGTGTTATATTTTTTCTATTCATTGGATGTGGTTCATTGGACAATGGTTTTGATTTTGACAATGGTTTTTAAGTGAAACTTAATATAGATACTAATCTCAGCACTCACTGTTTCAAAATATATTGATGTCAATCAAAGCAATTATTGTTTAATTATAATCACTTGTCAAGCTTCCTAACTATTTGTATAGTACTTAATTTCAAACTACATTGACAAATCGGTACCAAACTGACTGAATTATGCACAGTATAATTTGATTACGGCGTGTCTTCAGTGTTGACTGAGAGGTAATTTCGAAGTGTATTGGCAGAATATTGTTAGCTAACTTATTGACTTAACTTGTCACGTCTCCGAGGGTTGGCTGATATTAGTTCAAGTAATTGTTATATTAGAGGCCTTACAATAGATTTGGATAGTATATTAACATTATGTTACAATAATAACCAATAATTAACTTGAGAGCAATAAGTCACGGTTTTTTTTAGGTTTATTGTTTATGATACTGCAAAAAGTAGGGAAGGTTTGCAGTCTCTGCATTTATGTCTTTTTTTTTGGATGGGGTTTAAGGTTCGTTATTATTTACCGTAAGACTCTCACTGGATCTCCACAACGATTGGTACTGCGCTGCATTTAGCGGCTTCCCGCGTGACCCTCATTAGATCGTCGGTCCACCTTGTCGGGGGCCTTTAAGTAGAGTTCCTAAGTAATTGAAAATGTTCACCGCTATGATCATTAGTTCGCCTATACTTAACTGTATTTATCATAACCCATTGTGTAATTGTGATGGAAACTGACCTTAGTCATACCATGTTAAGGTCATTTTTCAATTTGACGACTCTGTATGAAATAAAACAGGGAGAAAAAAACAACCCTTGGAGTTTCTCGCCGGTTCTTCTCCAAGGCCTCCCGCTGTAGAGATTGCGAACCGATGGCGTAGCTTCTATGACGTTCACAAGTATTGTAAATAACAATCTTAATTGAATAAACAAATTTGAATCTTGAATCTTGAATCTATATACATTGGCTAGGAACATAATATTATGTATTTAATGTGCAATGAAGAACATATTAATCAGAACATCGTCGCTTTACCTGGTCGGCTTAGAAGATGTCCTATACTATGAATAGGTACTTTGTACGTTCTCCTAAGTCATCAAATAATTAATCCATTGTTAGATACACTATTTTGAAATTCTTAAGTCATTAGAAATAGAGATAAATAAAATTAATTCCCTTAATTTCAAAATTGGCAGCCCTATTAAGGAAAGCGCGATGAATAATAAACTAGCTCTATAATGGACGGGAAAATTACTTTATTAGAATATTTCACGAGAATGCCATTGCTGAACAAAAATGTCGAGGAAATCGTCGTGACATTTTATAACTTACTGATATTACTTTAATAGGAGCCAAAACCGTATAAAAAGACAGATAGTCTTATAGAGCTTAAATATTCGGTAAATGCTAGGAATGTATTTTTGTGATACATAAGTACCTTAACAGAAAAAAATATCCTAACAATAAACAACAGTTTTTTTCAGTATCTAGAGCATGGATCACACGTCATTTCTTTATTTACGCCTTAGTAATACCGACCAGCTGTTTGTGACAGACAGACACTTTGTTCTTTGTGTTACAGTTCAAAGACTACGGCTAACATCAAAAACTGTGAGTTGATACAATGGCCGAACTATTTTCTTTGGAGGTCGATTGATAACAGCTGTTCAGGGGGCCAAGCCTGCTTACGTTAAGTCACAATCGTGTCTCAATCGTGTTTCAATTGTAGTTCAGTTGTAGTGCTTTTTTCCACAATAGTTACAAGAAATATGTACTTTTTTCACAATATTATTGATGGTCACACCAAATTCACATCACATCATACTGTCATAATTCTTGTAACTAGTGTGTTAATTATATTTAAAAAAACCTTTTATTTAAAATCAAGCTTTTATTCAAATGTCCTAAAAAGAATAAAATAAACTTTGTATCAAGTCAAATCTAACAAACTTATTACATTAAACAATTTATATGTTTTAAAAGCTTGTCGCTTTTCATAATATGTCAAATATAATTAAAAGCATTTGTGTTTAGTGCAAGCCCAGTAACAATAAAATCTCGCGACAAGCTTTTAAAACATATAAATTGTTTAATGTAATAAGTTTGTTAGATTTGACTTGATACAAAGTTTATTTTATTCTTTTTAGGACATTTGAATAAAAGCTTGATTTTAAATAAAAGGTTTTTTTAAATATAATTTATTTTTGTATTTTTAGTTATTATTGGACGTGTTTCTCAGTCGCTTAATTTCATTTTCACTTCTCATGCTCGTAAAGTTCGTGTTTATGTTGGGTATAGGCTGCATAAAATTGCTTTTTATGCTCTAGTGCATAAAGTAAAATCTTCGTCTAAGTCTCAGTCTCTCAGACAAAGGTCGTCAGGTAAACAGTCACACACGCAATAAAACTTCGTTTAATAAACTTGTAATTTCATTCTGTTTCTTTAGTTTTGTACACAATCCATGTTAAACTATACTTACTAAATTAATAAAACTAGGCAAAATTAATGAGTTTTGTAAGAAAATAGTATTTCAAGAGCATTATGGACTACGATCTATGCTAAAGTCACTGTGCTGCCACTGCTACGTATAAAAAAAAAAGAAAGTCTTCCCGCCAATATGGCGACGTCTTTATTTTTTCTTTTTTGTAATATTGTTATTTATTTTCCTCACACTCGAAGTGAAAAGCAGAGTGTAAAACTCGTAGATAAAACCCATTTTACCCTCGAATTGACTATTATCCACCCTCGCCTACGGCTCGGATGGATATATACGTCTCGGGTAAAATGGTACGTTTTATGCACTTGTTGTACAATCTACTATTAATGCATCATTATTGCATGGTCGTTTGCCAGTTCATTTATTACAGTCTAGCTCTTCAACTGCATCAAGTCTGCAAACACATAAATATATTTTATATATTTTACCACCAAATAGAGATTGTAGATTCTTACTATAGACACACACATAAGTATTCATTAAATACAAGGCATATTCCCTTAGGTATAAGACAAGGTAGCACTGTATTACGAACAAGAATAGAAAACACAAATTAGACTCAATAAGACAAAAAGTTCCAAATAAAAATGTGTGTGTGCCGTGCCGCAGCAGTACTCAATGGTCGCAGCTCAGCGTCATATTACCTACTTGTCTTGCAACGCAAGCAAACGCTGATTTTCAGTTGTAAATTTTAGTAAGTATTTCAAAAATAAATACTAAAGAACAAGACACATTTAAGTTTCTATCAAAGTTGATAAACATAGTACCTACATAAAGAAAAAAAGGATATTTCTTTTCTGTAGGTAGACTATGGTTGTATTAACTTGGAGCCATCTTTCGTTGACTTTAGTGAACTATTTATGTGCAAAGTGACACTTAGTAGGGTCTGATTAAAGCAACTTCGCGTTTTTTGCTTCTTTATATAGTTCGTTCGTTAGTTCTTATAGCCGCTACACACGTCCAGACCAGACCTAGCCGCCGATTTGGTGCGGACGAACTTTGCTGTAAAGCAAATATAGGTAATCCGTGCTACACACGTTCGTACCAAATCAAAATCAAATCAAATAAAAAAATCAAAAAAGCTACACCAAATCTGGCCTTGGCCAAGGCTTTGTATCACATAACTAGACAAGGCCTTGTATCACATCACTTTTTCTTATCAAATACCCACAGAAACCACCTGGATTTGCCAATGCAACGAAAGGCTTGTAAAGAAAAATACCTATTAACAAAAAAAAAGGTCTTGGATTTGAAAAAATTGAACGGTAGGTACTTGTCACAAAAGAATGACGAAAAATTCTTCAAAACCATTTCGAGTGGGCTGTAACTGACAGGGAAATTTCATTTTTAATTAAATGTCAATTTTAAAGTAAGTAATTGAGAAAAAGCCTAAATCCAGGGAATTTAAATTAATGTTTTAATAGAAATAATAATAATTTTCAATTCTCATGCTCTAAAAGTACGCAAATATAGCCCTACGAAGTGGGACTAAATAACCACTTTAGTCCTTAGGGAGTAAAATGTAATTACTTTTTTAATTTCCTTCATGTGACATTAGATAAACTCAAACAGCCAGTGAATATACTATTAATTGTGAAGTGTGGACCATCTTCATTGCGAAAATGTTAAGAGGTTTTTTGTTTCATGGTTTTTCCGCAAGGAAGGTGGCGCCATGTGTTTTAAATTGTTAATTTGTGACTGGTTTAGCGGAAAAAACTGACTGCGAGTTTTTGGCGCCATTTTGGCGGGTAAGGTTGAGTGGATATTTTAATTAATCGCAATTTGTTTCATAGTGGACTTTGTGACTCAAGATAGGTGTGGTTTTGTGCCCCAAGTGTCTACGCAACTGGACGATATGAGGAATGATTAAAATAGGCGCTATCTCGGTAAAGTGATGCCGAGTGTTTTATTATAGTGGTGACTACCTCAGCAAGAATTATCGAGAAGGCTAGCTGACACACTTGACGCCAAATACTCCAAGGAGCATTGGAATGTAACACACCTACATTCTTATGAAACCATAAGAAACTATGATAATTTAATAATACTCAAGAATTGGCAGTATGGCTAAATGTCTTGGCCTGTCCTACAAAAGGGCAAATATTTTTACTACTACTGACCGCGAAAATTTTAGAATTTTGTTTAGTCCCTAGTCGTTTTATAATATACTATTGATAATCTCAATGTAAATAGTATATTATAGCATACTTTTCAAAAATGCATCAAACATTTTTACTGTTTGGTATGTTTTTTTAACAGACAGTTTTCTTGTCTCCTGAGCAATTATGTGACATGGACTCATGTTCTTTCTCAAATAACCAATTCAAATCGGCTGTCGGGTTGGGACGTGTGTTCTATTACTATTTGAATTTAGAGAGTGCGCCAGATAAGTCTACGAGGGGTTAAAATCGAATACTAATATTTTCCATAAGCTTAGAACAAAATAATGTACTGTAACTAGCGCCATAAACGCCCCAGTCGCAGAGTTATCTGACACGCACTCTATGAAGATTGCGCTCGCTGAATGCTCGCTGATTATAACTTTATGGTACATTGACAATGTGTCAAGCACGTGTCAAGTAACCATCACAACAAAACAAGAATTAGTACTTGAAAATTTGCAAGAATTCTGAATTGATAACTATACTGATTATATATTTAATTGCATTGTCATCGGAACTAAAGGTAAATTCCAAATTTCAGCTCAATCGGACATTGGAAAGTGGGTCAAATTTAGCTCGCAAGATTTGGCGAACGGACATGCATACATACACTGCAAGTTAAATAAAAGCTTGTAAAAAGCAATACAACTGCACTACAATTGAAACACGATTGTGACTTAACGTTAGCAGGCTTGGCCCCCTGTAAGCTTGTAACACTAGAAGTATAAACTCAAATAATGTAAATATTATAAGAAGATCAATTAGTGTTCATATTCTTTCAGTTCTACTATTAATAATAGTATACATGTAAAAGTTATTAAATTTTTTACTTTTTTGGATTCACAATGCAATTTTTATGTTTGAAAAATGGAAAATGAAGTATTTAGAAAAAAACGACCCGTCTCACAACCAGCTCCGATGGGACTCGAACCCATCAGCGAAAGGTCGTGGGTTCGAGTCCCATCGGAGCTGGTTGTGAGACGGGTCGATTATTTCTAAATACTTCATTTTCCATTTTTCATACATGTGAAAGTTTAGGCGTTTGTTACTTAATCACGCCAAAACGGCTGAAAGGATGTGGGGGACAATAGTAGACTGTACAACAAGTGCATAAAACATACCATTTTACCCGGGCGAGGGTGGATAGTCAATTCGAGGGTAAAATGGATTTTATGTACGAGTTATGGGTAGTTTTCAAAAAATTGCCGCTTTCACCTGCCAGACTTTTAAACCTTGTTTTACTTTGATTTTTGGTTTTAAAGTAACGCAACTGCTAAAAATAGGTTAAAGTACATCAGTTGCATCGAGGAAAATCCTCTTAACCCATTTATATAATAATGGAGAACTCGAATTTAAGTTTGTAACTCCATTTTCTAATTAACCTGCGTGTCCAAAACACGAGTGTGTGAGAAATTTATAAATGAAATATTGCACATTGGAGATAAACATACTGCAACTGAAATACTTAATTGATGAAAGTCCAGCAATAGTCTCTTATAAATTTGTGACTCGTAAATCGAGAAAGTAGGAGAGAGAAAAATAAATATGTTTTGTAAGCAATAATTTCTACATCACCTGTACACCACTTCAACTTCAAATATTTTCCGTTAGTTCGCAAACTAACTTAGCAATGAGTCTCTACTCCTCCACCCACGTCGCCTGACAATGCCTGCTGGCGGCGGACGCGGTGAGAAGTATGTGAGTGTACTATTGTGATCAAAAATATATATCGAATTTTCGCTGGGTAAATTTGTAACGATAAGTTCTATTTTTTCTGCCTACAATAATTTTAACAAATGACAAGTAGTGATTAAAGTTTCATCTCATGGTATAGTACATGGGGTCAGCTTTAGGGTGGAGTAGGTATGGCTTTGCTAAATTAAAGGTTTGCATATATCCTACGACATAACAGTCATTTTCTCATTAACCCGTTTCTGAATAACCTGGTCAATGCATGTCAGGTGGATGAGATGTGTTCGAGTGAATGAGATGAATAGTATTGATCGTCAAATTAGGTTCTTATTAAGCCTTATTAAGGTTCATAATAACAATCTGATTAACCTGCCAAGGCAGGTGAATTAGAATCTTACCTGCTAGAAAACCAGACTATTCCTTGTTCCCTTTTAGTGAAAAGTACTTGTTTTTATATAACAAATTTAATATCATAAAAATTACATACGTCAATTTTTTTACTTTTTGTCAAAAGCGGCAATTTTTTGAAAACTACCCTTATACACTTTGCTTTTCACTTCGATTGTTAGGAAAATAAATAGCAATATTGCAAAAAAGAAAAAATAAAGACTTCGCCATATTGGCGGAAAGACATTCTTTTTCTTTTTTTATACGTGGCAATACAGTGACTTTAGCATAGTTCGTAGTCCATAATGCTCTTGAAATACTTATTTCGTAGAAAACTCATTAATTTTGCCTAGTTTTATTAATTTAACATCGAATGTACAAAATTGAAGAAACAGAATGAAATAACAAGTTTATTTAACGAAGTTTAATTGCGTGTGTGACTGTTTACCTGACGACCTTTGTCTTAGAGTCTGAGACTTAGACGAAGATTTTTACTTTATGCACTAGAGCATAAAAATCGATTTTATGCAGCCTACACCCAACATAAACACGAACTTTACTAGCATGAGAAGTGAAAAGATACTTTGTTGCCTGGTGCGGAATATAGGCTACTTTTTATCCCGGAAAAATATCACATTCCCGCGGAATAACATCGTGTGTAGTCCACGCGGGCGAAGCCGCGGCCGGAAAGCTAGTTTTTCATAAATATTATAACTTAGTTTACCTTGGTAGGTAGTATTTTTTTCTACTTGGTTGGGTTGGCCCGGTTTTTATATTTTAAAACGATCAGCAGGCTAATTGCCTAACTCAACATCCATTGCGATCGCTTTTAGTTTGATAACCATCACTTGTTGTTGAAGGCAGTTTAAAAAAGTATCTGTATTACTGCGGCAATGGTTGTATTAAAGTATCTTTTACACTGAAAGCGATCGTTATAGATATTCCAGTTAGACAATCATAAGGCTGTTTTGTCCACGAATGGTAGCTTTAACTACGAAACCACAGAACACAGAATTCGATGTTCTGTGGCTAAAATATGCCTATTTCAAATTCTTTATAGGATCTTCTTCATCGGTACAATCGACGGTAGATATCTTAGAAGTAAGCGACGTGTCGTTAAATTTAGAAGTTGAATCAAAGTAAGTAGGTAGTTTAACTCAACTTCTGTATTGTAAGATACTTAGCTTGCATATTATTATGATACTTAGGTATATCTAAAGAAGAGCATACCGTTTACTACCATTTACGGACGTTACGACTTTATCCTAATAACCAAACACCATAAAAATGATGATGTAAATAATCTTTAACCACGAAACGATGAAATTAAACAACTGAAAATATCGTTATTTTAACCATAACCACTTCTTAATGCCGCTTTTATTAATCGTAAATTTAACCTTTACAACGTAATGTAGGAGACGGCAAATGTTTAGAATACCTGTTAATTTATGACTATAAACATATTTCGGTAAATGAAAAATGATAACATTGTTAACAACCTCTTATCCTCAATAAATGTCTAAGAGCGACCTCTTGCGGCCGTAAAAGGTTCATTTTACATTTTCTCTGTAATCTTTGCTTTTTGATAGGTAGGTACATGTTAGTGTTATTATTAGGGGATTTATAACGGTCCAATGTTTTGTAATTTTAAAAACTTTATTGTATGGTAGGTACTGTGGGGCCCTGACGCCCCACAGCTATACTACTAGCTACAAATAATAAAGTGTACTGTAACTCTTTTAAACTCTTGGGAATGGGTCTGCTCTTATCTGCTTGCCTTAAAATGTGTTTTCTTTTGTTTTTATTCATTTTGATAAGAGTTACATTTGAAACATGTATGGCGCAACTTGCAGTATATAGTAGAATTGTCTTTTGTTTTTAACTAATACTAAAGCTTTAAGTAGAGTTCCTAAGTAATTGAAAATTGTTCACCGCTATGATCATTAGTTTGCCTATACTTATCTGTATTTATCATAACCCATTGTGTAATTGTGATGGAAACTGACCTTAGTCATACCATGTTAAGGTCATTTTTCAATTTGACGACTCTGTATGAAATAAAACAGGGAGAAAAAAACAACCCTTGGAGTTTCTTGCCGGTTCTTCTCCAAGGCCTCCCGCTGTAGAGATTGCGAACCGATGGCGTAGCTTCTATGACGTTCACAAGTATTGTAAATAACAATCTAAATTGAATAAACAAATTTGAATCTTGAATCTTTCATTTGAATAAATATGTTTTTATAATACAACTATCTTACTATTTATCTCAGGACCTAGCCCCGAAGGCGGTCTGTCACAGAATACTAGCAATATACGCCTTCTTGTTTAATTACATTTTTTATCAAAGATTTGAAACAATCATACGCTTTAAAATAATTATGCTTACATAGATACAGCATATAGGTAAACATCTACCACTAGTATATCATCGCCTATAAACCTACCTTACAGTACCTAAAAGTCCTACAGATCGCATTATTTTAACTTTAGACATCGTACAGCATATAAAATTAATTTTATTTCATGAATATCTTCTGACCACTAGCTTAAGGATTTAGTGTAAGAATTAAATTGCTTTCATTATTCCCTAAACCGACTCCACTAAATTACAAAACACCTCATTCTCTTTAAAATGGTCGTTTATTTTTTGTTTCACTATCTTCGTCCTGTTATCTATTTAAAAAACAAACTGACTGCCGTTATCTTAACGATAACGATACAATCGTTGCGCCAAGAGCGAGCTTTTCCGTTATTAATTCAACTGCTACTGGGAACAAGCTTAATTGTACTATTCCGTGATTATAAAACGCACGATCTAAACGTGTTTACGTTCAAACGCATAAAAACTTCTGTAAGGGTGGTGGTTGTCTTTGACATGTTAATTTGTGGACAAATAAACGTTATACATAGTTAATACTAGCTTTCCGCCCGCGGCTTCGCCCGCGTAGGCTACACGACGTTATCCCGCGGGAATGTGATATTTTCCGGGATAAATAGTAGCCTATGTTCATCTCCAGGCTACAAAGTATCTGTGTTCCAAATTTCAGCTAAATCCGTTTAGCCGTTTTGGCGTGATTGAGTAACAAACATCCAAACATCTAAACTTTCACATTTATAATATTACTAGCTTTTCGCCCGCGGCTGCGCCAGCGTAGACTACACGACGTTATCCCGCGGGAATGTGATACTTTTCCGGGATAAAAAGTAGCCTATGTTCCTCTCCAGGCTACAAAGTATCTATGTCCCAAATTTCAGCCAAATCCCTTCAGCCGTTTTGGCGTGATTGAGTAACAAACATCCAAACATCCAAACATCTAAACTTTCACACTTATAATATTAGTAGGATAGGATTAGTAGGATAAGGAGAATGGGCCATGAGCCCAGGACCCACGACGCGGTCCCAATGCGGACCAAAACGGGACCAACGGCTTAACCTGCCTTACGAAGCACGGAGGAGTTCGAGTTGAAAAGTTTTTGGTCAACCATCCCGTGACCGAGCATTGCGAAGACTACCTTTTTATTTTAAAACCAAAATGAACTGCATTCATAGAATTTTAAATAATCGCTAAGTGTGATAAAAAATTTACTTTTCTAATTTTAATGTACCAATCGAAAGGCTCAATTATGAGTATTTATTATTTTCTTCTCAATAACATAGCAACTGGAGTGGAGACCAAGACACGGGTATAGAAATAGGGGTCGTCCACCAGCAAGATGGGTCGACGATATTGTCAAGGCCGCGGGGTGCAAATGGCTGTGAATTGCTCCAGGACCGTAGCCACTGGGATACTGGCATACCTTACATATTAACTAATAATGATGATGATGAAAATAGCAACTTAAATAAAAGGAAGACTACAAAATTTAACATTAGATTTGAGTAGGTATCACATCGTATTTGTCCAGCGGTAATGCTAAAAATAAGGCCACTGCTAAGGAATATATAGGACAAAATTGTTACCTATTTAGCAGTTCATTACTTAACTAATATTAACTCTAGGAACACGTAAAAACAAGTTCATAAGTGAACATGAAAAAAAAAACATTTTTTTTTATACACAACGGTGTAGCACTTAGCCTTAATCACATCTGATGTTGATAAGGCTGTGGGTGGAAGCGCACTAATCCGGGAATCCTCAATGACTGAGAAACTGGCTATCTTATTTCATACTGCCGGAAACAACAATACTAAAAAATCATTGTTAATTATGGCGTCAGACTTAGATAAGATGGTGGTAGCTAGCCAGGCGGACAAAGGACAAGTCCTACCAGGAACCACACCGAATACAATAATGTACACCTACTGAGATTCAAACCCGGGATCTCTGGGTCTGTAACCGAAGGTGTGAACCTCTAGACCCCAGAAGCGATTGAAAAACTACTGTTAGCTATCACCTTATCACCGCAGTGTTTTATTTCAATGAATCATTTATCGTCATTTGTCTATCGCTGTGCCCTGCCGATTGACATCGATCAATTGAGTATCGGTCGTATTTGTCAAGCCGTAATGCTAGAAAAATGGCCTCTGATAAAGAGGAATACGGGACGATATCAACAGGCGACAAGCCCGCATTTCGATGGCGACCTATCAATTTTCGATGGCTCTATTGGGTGGGACATACGGATAGTTAAGTTGTCAAGATTGTTTAACTTTGTCTGAAGTACCTATTCAAAATATTTTTTTTATTGACCTAGATTAAAAAAAATTAACACCCCGGTATTGCGTTTAGAAGAAAAATAAAAAAAAATCAACACCGTAAAATTAGACCCATTAAATGAAACCGAGATATTTTTAAGTAATAATTGCGAATCATCCAACATTTCTTCCTACCGTTTTATGGACAGATCATTGTAGAGATCCTTGGGGGAGGCCTATGCCCAGCAGTGGGCGTCGTTCGGCTGACATGATGATGGGCATCGTTTAACTGACAAGAAAAACGGGCGAATAAAACTCATCAGCTTTAACGAATTTACAAACTAATTATGTCGTTGCTAGACAAAATGATCATTAATCAATGACTTTTCCTTTCCTGCTATTTTAAGAAGCTTTTTCTATCTAGTTCTATTGTACTTATAAAATTAATACGATACCTTGGCATCGCCAATGGTTAGTCAATAAAATTTATATAAAAAAATAAGTACCTAGATAATTTTTGAGCTATGTTGTTTTTTTACCTTGAACAAAACGACCATTATAATTAGTAACACTGTATAATAGTTCTACGATAGTTAAATTAATAACAGTATCATTAGTCATTTAGCCAGCTCTAGCAAAAAAATGCTTAAGTTTAGACTAGCCAAACGTAGGTAAAATCTAGAGTAAAAGCATTTCACAACTACCTTATTTCAAAACTACATCTAAAAACAATTAAAAGATGGTACAAAATATATGGAGACAAAGAATTTGCGGAGCTTTACGACCGTATGTCTCACCGAGTCCTATTCTGAGTCTCACCGAGTCCTATTACTCCCACTGAGAATGTAATTAGTACGACGAAGTCTTTGGGACTATGGCTTCTTTAATTTTTTCGGGAGCTATTTTCATTCACAATCAAATTCTACAAGAATCTACATATAGGAGAGTTATTTGAACGAGAAAATTAATTACGCAAAGAACATACTTTTATACTTAACTAGCTTTCCGCCCGCGGCTTCGCCCGCGTGAACTACACGACGTTATCCCGCGGGAATGTGACATTTTCCCGGGATAAAAAGTAGCCTGTAAATGATGAATGTAAATGTCCTTTCTCAGGCTCTAGACTATCTCTGTACCAAAATTCATTCAAATCGGTTCAGTAGTTTAGGTGTGATTGTGTAACAAACATCCAAACATCTAAACATCCAAACTTTCACATTTATAATATTAATATAAAATATAAATATAATATAATATTAGTAGGATTACAGCAACATTTAAAGAAATTTAGCTAATTTATTTTTAAGCCGGTTAGCAAAAAAATTATCATCAAAGAATTTTTTATCCACTTTGAAAAAAAAACTCAGTTAAAAGCAGCTTACGGAATTCCTTTCGAAACAATCCCTTAAATAGCAACCCCTTAAAATACCGCAAGAGGAAGCAACTAATTCTGAAAAACCTCGTACACCTACACTTGCTTCCTTCGTCTAATCCACCTTTAAAAGTAAAAATAAAGCGTCGAACGACCTAACACTAAGTAGAAGTGAAACATTAACAATTCAAACAGTTTCGTGGGCAATAAATTATGGCCGCTACTCAGGCCGGTGGTAATCTCAAAATGGCGTACGTTATACTTCTGCTTTTTAAATTGCCCAAATGATGAGATAATAGCGGGTTGGGTATGATTTACGAGTACAGCGAATTCGAAAGCGGTCAGTTGCGGCTGAATAAAGATGCGCTCTTTGCCTCAAGCGAGTTATTTATCATTATTAAAAGACATAAATTGCCAATACATATCGCATAAAATTATTTCTGATTGTAATGCTTTTACATTATTCATTTATCGAGTCTGCTTCCTCAAATTTATTTTTCATAATTTATTGATTATCCAGCAAATATGCCAAGAACCCTTATTGCACCTTTCTTTGTCCAGACATTTGTAGTGATAAGATTATTGGATGCATATAGTTACTTTATTACTTACAAACAGAAGCAATCACATCGTCTCTTGGCACATTGGTAAGAGCGTCGACTCGATTAGATGGATCTAATCTAAGAAGGCTCAAAGTCACCCAGCGAGCAATGGAGAGAGCGATGCTTGGTATTTCCCTGCTCGATCGAATCAGAAATAATGAGATCCGCAGGAGAACTAAAACAACCGACATAGCTCGAAGGATTGCATCATTGAAGTGGCAGTGGGCGGGACACATAGCGCGGAGAACCGATGGCCGTTGGGGCGGAAAGGTTCTCGAATGGCGACCGCGTACCGGACGACGTTCCGTGGGCAGGCCCCCTACAAGGTGGACCGACGATCTGGTCAAGATCGCGGGAAGCCGCTGGATGCGGGCAGCGCAGGACCGATCGTTGTGGAGATCCTTGGGGGAGGCCTATGCCCAGCAGTGGGCGTCGTTCGGCTGACATGATGATGATGATGATGATGAATCTAAAGTCTAAATTGTGGACGATTTGAGTTGGAGCTAGCTCCTAGCCTAGCCTAGCTCCTATTGGTGGAGATTTGTAAATGGCATTGTTTCAAACTACCGATTGTAATAAAAATAATATATTTGCCTGTAAATCTTCCAAAGAATAAATAAATAAAATTGAATTAAATAGAGTATTCGTACTTATTCACTCCGATCGATTAATATTGTTAAAGTGCCAATCGCACCCTCGAAACCCCTATTCCAAAAGAGGTCGTTAATGCGAATTCGAGCTAAAACAACCAAGACCCAAAAGCTCTCCGCTACCTCTGCCTCTCATACCTTTCTACACACGCTAGGTGAATTCCTGCGTGTCATTTCTTTGATTGTATATAAAAAGCTGTGCGTCGAAAAACTCAGGGTACCTACCGTCAACTCTTGTTGCGGTTTTGTTTAGGACCTAAACAGATCTGGGTGCCTACCATCAACTTTAAGACAGCGATTCAAAAATAGCGCGATGCAGAATAGGTTCCTAAAATGAATTGCTTTCTTTCGTACTATGACCTTTTAAAAACTGGATCGCAAATGAATTGCTAAATGTGAATGACCGAACGATTTGTGTCCTTTTTCTTCTACCCGTCTCTGTCACTCGATTCTGTCATGCCCGGAGAGTGAGAGGGACGGGTATAACCTGCAGGTGTCATTTTAAATCGACCGGATTATAAGTCAAATAAGAGTTTCTGACAGCTTAGCGGCTGTGAAATGTCATTGAGTGATCACTGAATCGCTGTCATTGATATTAAGCTGTCGTGGTACGAATAAGCGAAACAGATCAGTTTAGGTCCCTAAACAAAACCGTAATAAGAGTTGAAGGTAGGCACCCTGCTCCGCTTATTCGTACCACGACAGCTTAATTGCGAATGAGATTCTATTGCGTTTATGACAAGCGATTCAGCGACATGTCACAGCAGCTTAACTGTCATGAACTCTTATTTGATTTAGCTCGGTCGAGCTAACATGACACCTGCAGAAATAAGGACACAAATCGTTTATTCATTGTCATTGTCATGGTACGAAATAAAGCAATTCATTTTAGGAACCTATTTTGGAACGCACCAGTTTTGAATAGCTTTCTTAAAGTTAATGGTACTATTCCAGGTCATCCAAAAGGAGGTCTTAATACTTTCGCGCTAAGACTCCTCAGTAACAAGCATTTCTCTTCCGCCGCCTCTTACGCCTCGCTCCACACGCCGGGTGAATGTTTCCCTTGGCTTCCTGCGTGCCACTTCCGCAGCCGTCACAGGCAGTTGTTTGGTGTTCCCGTCGGCGCCAACTGGAGCACAAGGGAATCACTTTCAAATGATAGACACAACACTTTACTATACTAGTCCTTTTTATCATAATAATTTGTTGTAACTAGGCGTTTAAATATTACTAGAGTTGCCTGCGACTTCGACACGAGTAGATAATCCTGTTTGTCTTTTTTTTGTCTTGTGCTACTTTTTGAGACAATTGATGTGCGCAATTGAAACGCTACTCAAATAATTTTAAAGGTATTGAGTTCAAAAAAATTAAAGTGAAATTCAGAAAAAAAATTATTATAGTCGCTTGTTCACCCAAGATTTGCATGGTGGGGCTTGTTATTAAAGTACTAGAGTGCTAAAGTTCGTTCCGACAATGGTTAGTTTGATTAACAACATTATGTCTAAATGCGATTGCGTGTTCTTAGTTCGAAAGCTGCCTGTTTAAGTTGTATTCTAATTTCGTTTGTAATATTCATGAGAAATATTTGTTTACATGTTTAAAATAACGGCTTATGATCTTATTATGAGATTATGATCGTTAGTAAGATCATAGTAATCGTAAACCGTGCACTTTAACGATGACTAATGAAATATTATTATCTTTGCATTTATGATTTTGTTAGTTTGCCTAATAAGGGAAAACTTATCGGTGGCTGAAATTAAGCGATGACAATCCTTAAATCGTTAAAATCTTTTCAAAATCTCCGCTTAGGGCAACCACACAACCCCAACTCTCAATCAGTGTTAATCGCCTAAAGATCTTCCCTTTCCACATTCGTGCATTCCTCGACAAACCGTCACCCTTCTTGCGTATTGCCATTTACGAAATAGCCGGCTGCCTATTAAATGTCGATTTTTCACATTCAAAACTCCCCTACTGTGGGGTAAAACTGACTTTAGGGACTATGAGTTTTGCAAGTGTAAGAAAATGTTGAAAACGTCTCTTAACAATACTTAGTTCTTTTAATTAATGCTATGTAGTAACTTAATTTGATACAAAACACATTAAATTAAACAGATGGGTGAAGCTCGATCCATATTCGTATCTTAGGCCATATGAAGGGTACAAGGCTAGAAGTATGAGCGTCCATTCTAAAGTTTTTAAAATGTAATAATCCTTCCGGTGCATAAGGTCCATAGTATCATTACGTCTACAGTATCATTTCGTCCATAGTATCATAACGACCAGTATAAACTCGTCTAGTAATACTCTCAGCATTTTTGCAGTGCAATACGTTTATTTTTTTTTTCAAAAAAAAACTCGTGACTCATCTTTTAAGCATTTGGTTCTTTGACAAAAATGCTGAGAGTATTAATTTATTATTACCAGAAAAATGGAAAATGAAGTATTTAATAAAAATCGACCCGTCTCACAACTAGCTCCGATGGGACTCGAACCCACGACCTTTCGCTATCCGGGCGACTACTCTAATCACTGAAATGAAATGAAATGAAATACTACTACTGCTGAGCTACGGAGTCATTTAATAAAAATTGCATTGTGAATGCAAAAAATTAACAATTTAAATAACTTATTATTACCTTTTCAATTCAGCTTATTTCAAAAAACTTTAGAATGGATGCGCATAATTCTAGCCTTGTGCCCTTCATATGGCCTAAGATACGATTTTGATTTTACTTTTCAAAATTAGCGCGATAGCTCATTCATTGTGTCGGTAATAAACATTCTCGTGATCCCTAACTTTCACGCATGCGATCCAACCCGCCGGAGGGACTCCATCAATTCTCATTAATAATTAAGGTTGACATGTTGCGTAAACGGATGTTTGTCCTCCAGAGAACAATGCGGAGATATAACCCCGCTAAAATGTAATAGAAATGTTGCTTTGTTTTAATTAGGGATCCGGATGAATTTTCGTATTATAATGGCTACATTCCATCACTGGCACATATCACGGCTTACTCTACTTACTATATCTTAGGCCCATATTCTAAAACGACACTCAAGTGGAGATCTCTTCTCAAGTATAGTTAGCAAGGGATGAATCTATTCGTTGCATGTATTTGCATCCCTTTCTAATTGTACTTGAGAAGAGATCTCCACTTGAGTGTCGTTCTAGAATATTTTGTGTTTGTTACGTCCGAAGCCACCAAATAGGTCCCTATAGAATACGTTGCAGTGTGTCTCTTGTCGCTGCAATATTATTCTGAGGCTGGGGCCTAGTTGGCGACATGCTGTTTTTTGTCTTTTTTATGTTTTTTATTTATAACTGTTTTTTTTGTGTGTGTCGTCAATCCTGTTTTCTTCCTATCTCTCCTTCTTTACCTAGTACTAACGTAAGTACTACATATTTCTAAACCACATAGAACTCATAGTAGGTAATGTACATTTTATTATTACAGTAGGTATTACATTTGTTTACAAATACCTAAATATTTGTCTGCAGTAAACGCAACTAAAACTAAACAGTAGCATATTTCTTTAAACGCGTAGCTCCCACTATCGGGCGACACAGTAAATCGCTCACAATGATTAAAGCTAACATTGTTGCCCCCTAAAGAGACGTCTTTTTTTGTAAATTACTAAGTAAAAGACGAATTCCGGGAACGATAAGAGCGACGTACGTCTGTCGTGAATGTGTGGTGCAAGCAAAAACAATAAGCGATAAGCTATATAAATATAAATTAAAACAGGCAGAAAAAATAGCCCTTGGCGAGCTTCTTGCCGGTTCTTCTCGTTACAAAGTTTCCTGCTGTAGGATTTGCGAACCGATGGCGTAGCTTCATTGACGTTCATAAGTGTTGTTAACGAACATTAATTGAATAAATGAAATTGAACTTTGATTTTTTTTAATTTATCAGATTGGTAATCAGATTTTACGATCGCTACTTTCGGTTTATGATAGAGCTTTCCGAAGAGAGGACAAAAGCTTTTTATATAAGTAGTTGAAAAGACAAACAACTAATGAATTTAATATTACTGACACTTGACTAACAAACGGTGGCAAGGGGCTTAGAATGGTGTATCTAACTTCCAGTTTTAATCTTCTGTTTCTTTGTTAAAAATCCGTTCAAATTAATAAAGAGATTTTCATGCTAGGGGTAAGCACTGAAGTTGCTAGCAAGAGTTTCCAGCAGCATTAGGTATATTACAATTAATTTACATATCTTTATTAACCAAAAAAAATTTAATCAAGCAACTCTATCTCAATTTTTTTAAGAAATGGTCATTTTGATTTCTATCAAATTAAACTTCAACTCGCAAAAGTTTCCAACTTGCACCAAACATTTATAAGCCCTACGCCACCTGGCGGCAGCGACGAATAATTTATTACGTTTCTTAAAAGCCATTAGCGGGTGACACCGTCAATGGACCGTCACTGTACCCCCCAATTAGCATGGACTTTGGGGCTCTCTGCAAATTAAGGGCAGCGTTTGAGTATCATACTATTCGTACTCTGAGGTGAGTATGTTGTGATAGTTGGTAAATTAGGGGCCGTACAAAGCTAGAAGAATGAGGAGAGGAGAAAGAAATTCGATGAAATACGGCATGCGACAAAGATGCAAACACCGGTGTATGCTTAGAAGCATCATTATGTTGAGTCGGGACCGTTTTGGGATATAGGTACCGTAGGTTTTAATAAGTATGTGTTTTTGTGTAAATATTATTTTGTCGTGATGTCCCAAATAAATGATTTTTCTTTCTTTTCTTTTCTTTGTTAAGCGACATTATCGTGTTACTAATGAACTATTTCAAATTTAAAAATACTGTCATTCACACAAATTGAAAACTAGCTTAGGTTCTTTTTTATTATAGTTTCAAGATTATAGGTTTTTATCGGTTGGCACAGCATTGAAAAACTACAAAGTTGGAAGTCACTTTACGATTTTTTCTATCGAGAAAAGTTTTAGCTATCATGTTTCTGTCAATCACATGACTGAGTCTACTTTCTACATTATTTTTTGGGGTCGAAAATTCTAGTAATGCTATGTGAAATGTGAAATCCTTGCTTAAAAATGTGTATTTGGCTTATTGCATCTTGTTACATCGTCAATGGACCGTCACATTGGGAGTTTTCTCTGGAGATTAGGGGCAGCCTTTGAGTATCATACTGTTCGTACTCAAAGGTGAGTATGTTGTAATAGTTGGTAGAACAACCTGACAACATTTTAGAATACACTCTGTGTTAAATGTTAATGTGCCAATGTGGCAGGGTTGAGACCTGGTACTCAAGATACAGGGTTTACCTAGTTTGAGCACCAGTCTCCCTCTCGAAAGTGTTTTTTTTTTATTCTTTTATTTAAACACTAGCTTTCCGCCCGCGGCTTCGCCCGCGTGGACTACACGACGTTATCCCGCGGGAATGTGTTATTTTTCCGGGATAAAAAGTAGCCTATGTTCCTCTCCAGGTTACAAAGTATCTATGTTCCAAATTTCAGCCAAATCCGTTCAGCCGTTTTGGCGTGATTGAGTAACAAACATCCAAACATCTAAACATCCAAACATCTAAACTTTCACATTTATAATATTAGTAGGATAAGATAATAAATTTTGTTTGTGTCAAAAGGGAGAAAATAAACAAATTTTTATTTCATTTTTTATTATTTAAAATCTCTTATTTTGATGACAAATGCTATACTCATTTCATGACGGTTGCAGATGATATCTGTTACTAATTGGAAATAGTACTTATAGGTAAGTATAGCTTTTAAATGAAAAAAAAACTATTCTAAAACTAGTCTGATTCTCATTAAGCACAGATGGCTCAAAAGATCTTATGGCAAAGTGCCCACCAAGTTACCCTAAAGATCCAAAACGTGAACAATGTATGCTACAGTCAAAATACATCATCATCATCACCATCATGTCAGCCGAACGACGCCCACTGCTGGGCATAGGCCTCCCCCAAGGATCTCCACAACGATCGGTCCTGCGCTGCCCGCATCCAGCGGCTTCCCGCGACCTTGACCAGATCGTCGGTCCACCTTGTAGGGGGCCTGCCCACGGAACGTCGTCCGGTACGCGGTCGCCATTCGAGAACCTTTCCGCCCCAACGGCCATCGGTTCTCCGCGCTATGTGTCCCGCCCACTGCCACTTCAATGATGCAATCCTTCGAGCTATGTCGGTTGTTTTAGTTCTCCTGCGGATCTCATCATTTCTGATTCGATCGAGCAGGGAAATACCAAGCATCGCTCTCTCCATTGCTCGCTGGGTGACTTTGAGCCTTCTTATGAGACCCATAGTAAAAGACCACGTCTCACTTCCATAGGTCATTACTGGCAACACACACTGGTCAAAGACTTTCGTCTTGAGACATTGAGGTATTTCGGACGCGAATATATGCCGGAGCTTCCCAAACGCTGCCCATCCGAGCTGGATTCGACGAGAGATCTCTTTCTCAAAGTTGGACTTACCTAACTGGACCGTCTGTCCTAGGTAAACATAGTGGTCAACAACTTCGAGTGTAATGTTCCCAACATTAACTGGAGCGGGTGCAACATGGGCATTGAACATGATTTTCGTCTTGTCCATGTTCATCTTAAGACCCACTCTTTGCGAAGCATTACCGAGATCTTCGAGCATTGTGTTCAGGTCTTCCAAGGTCTCAGCCATAAGAACTACATCATCAGCAAACCGTAGGTGCGTTAGGTACTCGCCATTAATGTTGATGCCGCATCCTTTCCAATCCAGCAGCTTAAAAATATCCTCCAACGCAGCTGTGAACAGTTTGGGAGAGATGACATCTCCCTGTCTCACACCTCGCTGTAGTTGGATAGGATTAGAGCTCTGGTTCTGTAATCGGACCGACATGGTGGCGTTTTGGTATAAGTACCTCAGCACCTCGATGTACCTGTAGTCTATTTGGCACCTCTGGAGAGACTCCAGCACCGCCCAAGTCTCAATCGAATCAAAGGCTTTCTCATAGTCCACGAACGCCAAGCAAAGTGGCAAATTATACTCTTCGGTCTTCTGTATAACTTGCCGCAGCGTATGAATGTGGTCTATGGTACTGTAGCCTTTCCGGAACCCGGCTTGTTCGGGAGGTTGGAAGTCGTCGAACCTGCGAGCGAGACGATTCGTAATGACTCTCGAAAACAACTTATAGATATGGCTCAGAAGCGAGATGGGTCTATAGTTCTTCAAGAGAGTTTTATCACCCTTCTTGAAAAACAGCATCACATCGCTTCTGCCCCATGCCTTTGGCGTTTTGCCCTCAAGGATGACTGAGTTGAAAAGCTTCTGGAGGACCTTAAGTATCGGCTTACCGCCCGCTCTCAGAAGCTCTGTTGTGATTCCGTCATCGCCCGCCGCCTTGTTGTTTTTAAGCTGCTTGAGAGCCATTCTAATCTCGTACAGGCTGACGTCCGGGATATCTTCGGTATGGTGTCGGGTAAGCTTGGCTCTAGGGTCTGTAGCCTTGCTTTTAACAGGTGTTTGTGTGGAATATAGCTGTCCATAGAAACTCTCAATCTCCCTCAGGATTTCAGGTGTTGACGAAACGATGCTACCTTCCTCAGTTTTCAGCCTCGTCAATTGACTTTGCCCGATAGACAGATCTCTCGCGAACACTTTGGAGCCTTTGTTCCGCTCAATGGCTTCTTTAATACGCTCGGTATTAAATTGGCGAAGGTCGCGTGTCAAAGACTTAGATATCTGTCTATTGAGCTGTCGATAACGATGGGCATCCGCTGAGTTCTGCAGCTTCATTTCGTGTCTCTGATCCATGAGTAGGAGAGTCTGACTGGAGAGTTTCTTCAATTTGGGACGGCGGGTTTTATAGTACTTGACCCTACCGTGCGGACAGTATCCACCACCATGTTGTATAGATCGTCCACGTCTATGCTGTTCTCAAGGGCTTCGAAGCGGCTGTCAAAATACATACAGTGTGGTAATGTAATCTGACTAAACTTAAAGTCAATATAAATGTAAGTTTGTATACGCCTTTAAACTTTGAACGATTAAATCTAAACTTCACGTCAAAACGGAGATCTATTCCTTTCTAATACTAAAACCTAATACTTGAATAATTACATAAGAACCAAAAACTAATACTTGAATAGTTACGATAGTAAAAATACCATCGGTATTAGAAAACGGAGCTACGGATCCACGTGATTTTAGGGGGACGGGGGGATGTTTGGGAGCTGGAGAGTGACAAAGGCTAATTTTTATCCAGGTAAATCATCATGTTCCAGCGGGATAACGTCTTGTAGTCCACACGGGCGAAGGCTAGTATTAGAATGATTTCATTGCAAATGATTAGAAATGAATTAGAAAATATTAGAAATGATTTCATTTCTTGTTTATTCGTAATGAATAAATTCTTAAAATACATTCTATAAAATTCAATTTTGATATTTTTTCATGCTATACGCTCATGCTTGCAGTGTACCTATGACATACCCAAAGTTAAACCTGATATTTTACTAGCTGTTTTCACAAAATCATTGAGCCTTAGTAAAAGATTCGCTTATAAGTCTTCTTATAGGGACAAATAAGAAATGAGATAAAAATTTATGGGACTCTTGCGAGTGAGTTCTACAAGCTTAGTTTGCAGTGCTGGGGATTATTGATATTTATTTCAATTAATTATAATTCAGGTTATTTTATAGGGTTAATTATTAATTATCTGATCTTGATCTCAATATTAGCGTTAATTTAATAGGGGACCGGATATGGCTGTTATTGATATAAAATATTTAGTAACTGTTTAGTATTTTCATACTAAATTCTTGAAATGACAATAGATGTCGCCTCTGGCGTCTCATCCTGTTTTGCCGGACCAAAGTCACGAGCCATGTCGGCTCCACGTTAAATAATTAGTTTATCCTACAAAGTGCTTAAATTGTGTACCTAATCTATGTGCAAAGTGTTAAATAAACCCAGTGTCAAGTGTCCAAGCGTTTTCATTGCAAACCCATCATCATATCGAACAGTAACATCCAAAAATATAACATTGAAGAATAACAAAGATGAAAAAAAATCTACCTGTTCAATAACAAGCAAGTAATGAGCTGCTGAATTTAAGTCCAACTGTGTCTCTAGCTATCTCTTTCTAAAACGAAATTTTATATGGCGGGACTATTTGCGCTACACATTTGTGACGTCACATGTTGGTAGCGCTGTCCTTGTCCAATAATAAAGTTTTAAGCTCTTTATCTCTAAAAATATGTTAAAATACATGACAATAAATACTTGTGTCGTGTTGCGAATATTTCTAAAAACATTTTAAATAAATAAATATAATCAGTCCGCGGTGGTCCCCTATTGAGACCAATGTTGCTATACTGCTCTCGTCTTGACTTCGCCCAAGTCCGCTGAGTCCGAACAGTACAAGATTCCTATTACAGAGATTTATGAGAGGTGCGGGGCAATTCTTTAAACCGCCCAAGAAAAAGAGCGTTTCAAGTCCCCATTCTATTTACGATCACTTTTCAGAAGTGCCGCGAGTTAAGTGTGATTTAGTCGACACTGTTTCTTGCTACTGTAATGCCAGTTGTACCTACTTTTCCTGTGATTATTTCAGGAAAGGCCATTGTCTGATGCTTATACGTTACCCAAACGGTGACTGAAGGTCGACTTAAAATTTTGTATTATGGAACGGGTAGTTTCAGTAGGTAACTGATATTTATATGACTAAAATCGCAATTTTTTATTTAAGTGAAGTATTTAATTTCCTCTAAACTATGTTAGAAATTGACATTCTTTTTTACTTGGGTTGAAAATATTCAACTATACTTTTTCAACTTTTACACAATCTTTATACAGGATCAATTTTTAAACACTACACACATTTAAGATCAACTCAGAATCGGTATGAACAACTTTCTCCTAGGAACATGGGTTGGAACGGAATACGACAAAAATTGTTGGACTTCCCATACTAAATCGATCGCGCGATCAGTCTGATTTGTATGGTGTAAAAAAAATATTGTCATATTTCGACCCATGTTTCTAAAAGAAAGTTGTTCACTTACAGATTCTGAGTCGATCTTACAAAATTGTGTAGTGTTTAAAATTGTTCCTGTATGTATCACTTTTATTTCGACATCGGTAGTTTGATAAAAATAAAATGCAAACGTAAAAACTGTTGCTTTTCATTTCATACACACACAACAGGTAAGAACAATTTGACTTAAACTTCAGGTACTATAATGAGAATATTCAGACTTCCCCAGCTCCCATTCACATCAGAATATAGGAAACGCATAAGATTCCATTGTGCCTCGCCGCCATTTCACGGACAATGAACAACTGTTCTTTGGCCGTAGGTGATATAAACAATGCCATTCACCATCGGATTAAAGATCAGAAAGCTCATAAAGGCATAGCCCGTAGTGCTTTGCGAACGTATGTATGAGTATGAAACGACAATACTGCTTTACCATCCACATCTTCAAAGACAAAGGAAACCCACTCTTCTTTCTTTGAAATAGGGGCTAGTCTATTTGTAGTTGACTGTAACTTATCTTTGTCCAGGTGTATTCAGCTTAATTGTTTTTTCTTCCTAATGAGGCGCAAGTGGTCGACAATGGCTGTCATTGTGTCGTTCACTTCAACATTTAAGAGTTCTGTGGCTAAACAGGAGAACCTTAATTTATAATATTTTTAACAAGGTGTCAAATATGAATCAAAGAGATTAAAAGATGTTGCAGTGACCTAAAAACTTTGGAATTTTCTTTCCTTTAAAGATTTGACAAATTATGGATTTCAACGATGATATAAACAACCCTAACTAGTATAGCAAGTAAGTACCTACCCCCAAACTTATTATTAAATAAGTTTTTAGTAAAAATTTATAATATTTCAGTTGAATCATACATCGTACGTCAGTTTTTAAACCGATTAGCAGAACCCCAACACACGGTTCATTATGATTTCCCTCAGTTTTGCCGTTAATTTGTATCTTAATTTCCGTATGAGAACGGATGCACACCCGCCATACAATTGAAGACAATAGCTACTTCCAACCATGAGACATGTGGAGGATTAATTTCAAATTATTTTGAGGCTACACCGTTAAACACATTAGTTTATTTAAAGACTAATGTGTTTAAAAAAAATAAAAAATGTAACAAATAGACTTTTTTAAACTTTACAATGTCATTGATTTCAAAGTCAGATTGTAATTTTTTTTATTTAAAAATCTTAAGTATTTGGTCTTTGAAATGGGACTCTTTATTTATTCGATTTCGCATTTTGAACACCCAGCAAGTACTGGATCAAAATTTCAATTTCTTTAGATAGATTGCATAAATCATTAAAACAATACTTTTGTATACTATCACATTATCAACCAACTCAATTTTTCAAGGTTCAAGGTATGGGTACTTATTAAAATAAAAAGACCTCAGGATAAGAAGAAAAAATAATCATCTTTTGTTTCTTCTGCTACATAACAATATCAGTATCGTTGACGTCATTGTAAATTAGCAACTTAAAGTTAACGAAGACGATTCTGTCGGCTTTGCAACATCATTTACAGATGTTCCCATTGTAATATCAATCAAAGGCTGTATCAAGCTCCCAATTGTCTGAGAGTTGTTTCGCGCAATGAATGGAGGACTTCAGTATGCTTTGTTGCAGATGGCTTCAAGTAGGCTGAGAAGTATTTATGTTGTAATTAAGAGAAATTACGAGATATAGCTTTATTGTATGTTCTGAGAAGGATGAAGCTTGTGTTTTGATTGGTTGCCTTTGCTTCACAATTTCAGTATTTGTAAAATGAATGTTTTTTTTAAATAAATTGAAGGCATTGCTTGAATTCTTCTTGAATGAAAGAAAAATAACATCTGTTGTTTCATTAAAAATTTGCTGTAATATCAGTATTCTTGACGTCATTGTAAATTAGCAACTTAAAGTTAACGAAGACGATTCTGCCGGCTTTGTAACATCATTTACAGATGTTCCCATTGTAATATCAAAGGCTGTATCAAGCTCCCAATTGTCTGAGAGTTGTTTCGCGCAATGAATGGAGGACTCCAGTGTGCATTGTTGCAGATGGCTTCAAGTAGGCTGAGAAGTATTTATGTTATAATTAAGAGAAATTAAAAGATGTAGCTTATTGTGTGTTCTGAGACGCATCTCAAATCAAAACAAGCTTCATCCTTCTCAGAACACACATAAGGATGAAGCTTGTGTTTTGATTTGCCTTTGCTTCACAATTTCAGTATTTGGGAAAATGAATGTTTTTCGAAATAAATTAAAGGCATTGCTTGATTTTTTTTAGGAAAAAAAATTTTAATTAGAAGAAATGTCTAGCACAATTTATTAATGTTTTCGTGCGTCCCTTCTGATAATTGAAATAAATAATACATCTTTTACGGATTTAAACGCACATATTTAACGAATAATCTTTATTTATTTATTTATCAGCCATTTAATGTTCCCACTGGTGGGGCACTGGCCTTCCTTATGGATGGATAAGGAGAATGGTCCACCACGCGAGCCATATGCGAGTTGGTGGGTTTTAACGACTGCAAATGCAGCCGGGATGAACGACTTAACGTGCGATCCGAAGCACGTAGGAACTTGCGATGAAAAGTTTTTGGTCACCCATCTCGTGACCGACCATTGCGAAAGTTCTTTAACCTCTACGATCACAGGCCGAGCGCGGTAACCACTGTGCCACGGGCTCCTCTAGGCTCTCAGAATATATAGGCAGATTATTAGATAGGTATTTTGTGATGTTAAGGTTTAACGGACCCTTTCAACGTTACGGCACAGTTTCAAACCGTAGGTATATACCAACCTTAAAACACAAAAAGCATAATATTTTTTTAAGAGTTTAAACTACAAAATCGCTTTCAATCCGATAAAGTTGTTTTACTTCAATGTGTAAAATTCTAAATGTAGCTTTATACGTATGATCTGAGAAGGAGAAGGCTTGTTTTAATAAGTTTGTGTTTTAAAAAGAAAATACAAGAAGCATTGCTTGAAATTTTACTATATCGAACTGATGTTTGTAAACTTTTCTCCGTACATGGCTAACACCATCAAAGCCTTTTTATCTTTTAAGATAAAAAGGCTTTGACGGTATTAAAAATGTGTACCTACTTACATAAACCTACCTAATTATGTTTGTTTTTTACAAAAATATTTTGAAGTTTTCAAACTTAACCCTTATCAACTAAACTATAAAAATTAAGTGTCATTTAGTATTACTGATTACTGTTAAAACAAAAAACTGAACAAGAAATAAATCAATAAAGACCCTATCAACATTTACCCCAAGTTCAAACGCCTAAAGTTTTCCTACTGTCTGTTGGCCTTTCAATCATAGTCTCCTCCACCGTGATAGGGTTGAAATTGGCATAACAAGCCTTCAAACGTTAGACACGTCTAACTCGCAGTCTACCTCGTTAGGTAATCAAATTTGTTTGCAGGTCGCTAACGAGAGACTGGCGACTTTTCAGACGCGAGACCTGTTTGCAAATGCATATTGGACGGCAGCAGTATTGGTAATCGAGATTACGATTACAGTTAGTTAGTTTAAAGGTTTTAAGATCAGATGCAATGGTTAGGTCAGGTATAAAGGATTATATCACCACTAAATGTACTGTAGCGCTCCCATGTAAGACGAGAGTGCTACTTCGATAGATATAAAAAGATGTTTTACTCACTCTGTTTTTATATTCAGTATTTTAAAATTTTTATATTACTTCTATCTCAAAAGGCAACAGCCACAGCCGTCTCTATCGTCTTCTACAAGCCATGCTATGATACGGAACGGCAACATTGCTGTGAACCGGTTTACTCCTCTGAGTACTAAATCCTATGGAGGTAGCATACCTAAGAAAAAGCAATTTTGAGCACAGTGCCTATAATGTAAGATGCCATTGCTGCAAAAATGCCTAACATAGCAATAAGTCTAAGAAGCAGGTTGCCTAAAATGAAAGATGTCACTACTGCTTTATTACCTGAAACGCTAATTGACTAAGAAGCAGATTGCCTACAATGTACCATGGCTATAATGTTTGCTGCCAACCGTCAATTTGAAACCTTTAAATATTAATAAACTAGCTTTCCGCCCACGGCATCGCCCACGTGGACTACACGACGTTATCCCGTGGGAATGTGATATTATTCCGGGATAAAAAGTAGCATATGTTCCTCTCCAGACTATAAAATATCCGTGTCCCACAGATAAATCGATTCAGCCGTTTTGGAATGATTGAGTAACAAACATCCAAACATCTATTTCACATTTATAATATTAGTAGGATAAAAAAATAAGCGTAGGTATTAACAAAATACTTATTTGTTTTATGAACTAAAACAAATATTCAATTTCTTAAAAAAAACTACCCTAAATTAAAACACATATCACGATCACCTTAATTAATGACTAAAGACCTTCTGATCGTGAGAGTTAAACACTTATTACATAAAATAAAAATTGACGTATTATTTAACGCAAAATACATAGGTACAGTGCCACAAGCTTTTCTGTTCCGGTGACAGCCGTGACAGAGTAGCCACTTGCAATAGGTACGAAATTAGCTGTCAAAATGGACTGTATGAAAACTGTTTTAGTTCCAAAGATAATCACCGGAACAGAAAAGCTTGTCGCACTATAACTACATTTTCAAGTGCCAGTATCTAATTACAACTCTTTACAAGAAAAGAGTTTCCAAACAAACTTGCGCATTAGGCATTGAAGAGACATAGCGCTGTTTAGGCATTTTGATTTGTAGACGAAGTAACATTTAGGCAATTACAATGTCTAGGCATTCACGGTTAGGCAATCTGCTTCTTAGTCAATTGCCGTGTTAGGCATTTTTGCTGCAATAGCATCCTGCATTTTAGGCACTGTGCTCATAACCCAGAAAAAGTGAGGTGTAGTGTAGCTAAGTCACAATGTAAGAAAATCTTGGAATTCAATTTTAAATTACTTCTAATTGTCGTATTAATCGGTCCGTCAAAATCGGTCCAGCCGTTTCAAGAGATTAACCGGAACAAACAGACAGACAGACAAAAATTGTAAAACATGTCATTTTGGTATATGTACCGTATATTTAATCATATGCACGTAGTAAAAAGCGGTTATTTAATGTTACAAACAGACACTCCAATTTTATTTCCTTGTATCGATGTATAGAAGATATGCCATCTCCATAGGATTCAGTACTCAAGGTTTACTCGCTGTTTACCTGTCAAACGGTGCAAACGGTGTCAAATCGGTTCACTTAAAACTACGTTGCCAACTTTATGCGCATGGCTTGTAGAAGACGATAGAGATGGCTGTGCAACAGCGCATGTCTACGCATGACACGACTCTCTTTTTTTTAATTTTTCAACGAACAAAACCAGCCAGCAAAGCGTTGTATCGGCCTGCTTGCAATGCGGAGACATATTCGATCTCTATAGTACAAAGTCACCCAGTGCGGAGACATATTCGATCTCTATTAGTGCAAAGTCAACCTGCGACTTCGATCAACAATAACAAAGCCCAGCGAGCAATGGAGAGAGCGATGCTTGGTATTTCCCTGCTCGATCGAATCAGAAATGATGAGATCCGCAAGAGAACTAAAACAACCGACATCGCTCTACGGATTGCATCGTTGAAGTAGCAGTGGGCGGGAAACATAGCGCGGAGAACCGATGGCCGTTGGAGCTGAAAGGTTCTCAACGCGTACCGGACGATGTTCCGTGGGCAGGCCCCTTACAAGGTGAACCGACGATCTAGTCAAGGTCGCGGGAAGCCGCTGGATGCTGACAGCGCAGGACCGATCGTTGTGGAGATCCTTGGGGGAGGCCTATGCCCAGCAATTGGCGTCGTTCGGCTGACATAATGATGAATGAAATATTCATCCTGCGATTATACATATAATACATAATTGATGACAGGCAGAAGATAGAGCACACAAACATAGAAAGAGAAATTAAAAAATGCGCTATTTTTTTCTCAGTAATACCTATCTCTCATTAAGCGAACAGTTACTGGTGCTTTTGACCGAAACTGACATTGCGCAATTAACTGACATTGTCCGAATAAATCTTTATTTGCATCTCTGACCCCACAACCCCACACTGGAAACTACCCATCAACTGCCCATTCAAGAGTAGTACATTCGACAACACTTTTGTTTTCAGGCAAAGCTGTCTGTGTGTGTTTTTTTATGGACGTCAGCAGTCAATTTTATAGAGTGGTGATTATTTAAAAAGTTTTTTTTGTATACCTACAGAAACATCCTAAACTATAAGGCAATTTATTTGAACAGTTCCTTGCAATTTAAAATTATTGGCATAACGAAAATAAAGAAGAAAACAGCTTTTTTCCAAGACGATGCGAGAGGAAACTACTACGCAAAAATGTTTTTAGAAAATCGAAGTACCTCTAGGAGCACAAGCAATTTGAATTCAAAAGTTTGAATCTAGAACCCGAAGCCTACGGGCACACGGTAAACGCATTCGCAGTCTCCGCGTCAAACACCGCAATAGGGGACATAATAGGGATGGGAAGGCATTATTATGTGTCTTTGATAATAATTTATAATTCTTAAAATGATTGCTTTTAAAAAAAAATCTTTTGCGTTCTGTTTATAGTTTTAATTTTTTTAGTTTTTCGTTTTTATGTTCTTCTTACGAGTTTTTTTTGTGTGGATTGTTATTTAACGAGATTCGTTTAGTGTATGAAGTTTATTAACATTAGCCACGACTAACTACTAAAATCTTTAAAAGTATAATAATATAGCTATTATAACATCTATAAATTGCGACTTAACCCAGTATGGTTGGCGATGATGATGATGATAATATGGTAGATACAATGATTAAGATAATATTAATAAATGAAAACCATGACCAACCATCGATCATGATCCACAATGAAGTTACATTGAAAATTATCCTTGAAAGATATTTAGGTAATTTTACCTCATCTATATGTATAGCACATGATCCATCCTTATCCCGAATTTTCGATGTAACGAATGGCGCGATGCCGATGGCGCGGAAGCGAACACGAAAACTCGATAAATTAGAAGTATTTATTCGCCTCTAGCCATCCGTCGCTCGTCCGGCATCTGCCAAAATGCGCAAATCAGAAACTTCAATAATAGGTATTACGCAAAGGATCACGTCTCTTTCTTTAGTTTGGCATTTTTGACCCCTCAATATAAAAGTGTCAAGAGAGGAAAAACCAATAGGCAAAGCCTAGAAGTCGCCTACCTATTGAGGACGAAAACAAAAAAAATATGAATTATACACATAAAATAACAATAAAATTCTGAACTAACAATTTTATTTAATATGTTTTACGTTCTTTAAACAATTACAGTAGGTATATTTTCTTTAGGTATTTCAACGACACATGTCCCATCTCTACCCCGAATTCTCGATGTAGCGATAGCGATGGTGGGAGCGAACACGAAAACTCGATAAATTTTAAAGTGCTCATTCCCCGCCTCTAGCCATCCGTCGCCCGGCCGGCAGCTGCCAAAATGCGCGAATCCGAAACTTCATTAATATTACGCAAAGGATCGCTTCTCTTGTATTTTGGAATTTTCGACCCCTCAAATTAAAAGTGTGAAAAGGTTATGGAGGTATTTCGTGAATGGTGTGTCGTGAATAATTATTTTGTTTTAATGCTCCTATTGAATTTTTAATTGACTCTTTTGGCTGAGTTTACTAAGTTTAATTACATTATGTTCTGCAGTCGTCATTTGTTTTGTTTTACGACTCAATTTAATTAAACATTGAGATTGTTGCGATTGCGTTGATGTATACAATAAGCGCAAAACATCTTATGTGGTGATTGTGCTCATGAATATGAACAAATTTTTCTGTGAGGCCAACTCTGCAACTCAAAAAAATAAAAATAAAAAAAATAAAAAAATATGCTGTTTCACACTAATTATCAATACCCACTCGACCATTAAGGAACAGCTGTTTTTTTGTTGAGTTGCAGAGTTGGGCTCAAAGTAAAAGTTGTTCATATTCATGAGCACAATCACCATCTAAAGAGGTTTTGCGCTTATTCATTTACACGTTGTACCTATAGGTACTTAAATTATTTATACTTTATTCAAGAATCAGAACATTTATATTTATAGCTGTATCATTTCCAGGAAGGACCTAACATGGGGTGCGAAGTCAGACAACGTCCTCGTCGTGCACCCTGGGCAACGTCGTCGCATTTCCTACGACGGCGGCTGATAGTCTGTCATACCGTAACCCTGTAGTAGTAGTGCAGGAACGGGGGCCGCCGTGTTCTGTCACAGGGGCCGCGGGGAGCGAAACCCCTTAAAAAATGCAAAATCATACCGTAACCCTGCACGTTTGCAGGAACGGGGGCCGTTGTTGTACTAACACAGGGGCCGCGTGGAGTAAACCACTATAAACAATCCTCAAAGGTCCGGCGTCGGGGACGTGGGCGTCGGACCGCCTGAAGGTGGCAGGCAGAGGTGTCTGCCAAATACCGAACGAATCTGGGGTACCTCCCGCCCCCCCAGTGTATGTAGGGTTACCCGGGTACTAGGATCTCTGCCCGGGTGGACTGTTGAATTCTCCCGCACTCGTGGGTTCAATTATGAATGTTACAAATAAAAATTGCAAAGACGTTTCAGAGAAGATGGACACTGCCCAGGGTCCGATGCAAAACTGTGGCGAAAATAAAGAACAACAGCCGACTACTGACACAACAGCCGACAAGGTGCAGGAAAGTCAGATTCAGTTTATGAAGGTGCATAGATTGCTTGCTGACAGATTTGACGAGCAAGTGGAAAAGACGAGGAAATGGGGAAGAGTTCTGAGGCTTCAGAAGTCAGATCTTGACCGATGTGATGACATCGCAAGTAGTTTCCGCGCTTTGTGACACGATCTTCGCCATGCATACAAGGTGCATGAGGAGATTGTTCATAAAGAACGAATAGACGAGTGGGAAGAATACCAGCAGAGTTTAAAGGAAAATTATGCCCTTAAGAAGGAAGTAACAGCGTTAAGGAATGAAGTTGCTGCCTTAAAGATGACCCAAAAAGAAAATTCAACGCACAAAATGGAGGCTTTAATGGAGGAGATGAAGAACTCATTTCTCTCCTCTATGAAAAATATGGACGAGCGATTGAAGGGCCTCGAGGCGCAGCTTCCCAGGATTCCCACACAGTTAGTGGCTCAAGCCGAAACAATTCCGCTGCCTTCCACTACAGGGATGCCGCCTCCCACCTGGTCGCAGGTTGCTGCGCGGCAGAAGCAGAAAGGGCAGCCTTCTGCCCCGATAAAGCCGACCACCCAAATCAAGCCGTCAAAGCAAACGGAGCCAAGTCAGAAGAAGAAAAAGCCTGCCCGCAAAACCCCGAACTTGAGCCATCCGGGTACCTCAGCGGTTGTGCTGACCCTTCTCCCAGACGCGGAAGCCCAGGGGCTGACGTACGCCAATATCATGGCTAAGGCAAGGGCTGGGGTTTCACTTGACGACGTGGGCGTAGTAGAAGGCGTCCGCATGAGAGAGTCACAGACGGGTGCGCGGGTACTGCAGCTGCAGGACCCGTCTGGCGACAAAGCCGATGCCCTTGCGGGCAGGCTCCGCGATGTGCTGAAGGGCGTAGCGGACGTGAGGCGTCCGGAGTTGACGGTCGGCGTCCAGATATCCGGCCTGGATGAGACCGTCTCAAAAGAGGAATTACTTGCCGCGGTTGCGGCCAAGACGGGCTGTGCGCTGCACAGAATAAAATCGGCCGATTTGATGATAGCGAGAGACGGCACTCGGTTTTTGCGGCTGAGATGCCCCATTGACGTGGCAAAGGGTGTATGCCAAGAAGGCAAAATAAGGGTAGGGTGGAGTGTCGCCCACGTGAAGCTCCTAGCCCCTCCCCCACTGCGCTGCTTCAGGTGCATGGGGGTAGGGCATACAAAGCCGAGATGCCCGGGCGGGGTTGACAGAGGCAAGCTCTGTTTTAGATGTGGAGAACCTGGCCACATAGCAGCCAGTTGCAAGTCCGAACCGAGGTGCCTGGTCTGCGATGAGAGTGGAAGACCAGCCAGGCATGTGATGGGAAGCCGGTGGTGTGACCCGCCGCCGGTAAGGGGCAAACGCCCTGAGGAAAGACCAGCTGAGGGAGAGGGCAGTCGGCCCGAAGGAGATGAAATTGGTGGAGAAGCTGCACGACGAGATCGCAGCAGATCAGCACACAGCGACCCGGAGAGGGGGGCGGCCATGGAGGTAACGCCTCCACCACACCCAGAGGTGCAGCCCTTAAGGGAGCAGCGCCCGGAAGTTCGCCGCTCCGCACGCCTCTCGAGGGAGAGGCGGCGCAAAGATGCGGCGCCATAGGTAGGGGGGCCGGGCGGCGGAGCAGGGAACTTCGTCGTCCACTAGGGCCCCCGTGGTGGAGGAGCGCGCCACGTGTCCCCGGCGCGCCACACCAGAGGTGGGACGCAATAGCGTCCCGGTGCAGAGGGAGCGTCAACCACGGACGCGAACACGGGGCGGAGGGCGCGGCGCCTGACACAACTGTCCCGCAAACTTCGTCCGCGTGTGTAGGGACTCCCCGGGGGTTTTAGTGGGTTCGAGCCCCACATATCCCCTTCGTCTCCCCGGGCGGGGGGGAATGCGACGGCATTTCCCCCGGGTGACAAAAAAAAAAAAAGGAAGGACCTAACATATTATACAGTCCGCTCATAATCGTTTATAACCGTCTAGTGGTACACACCACCAACCGGCGTCAGACCCAGAAGTCTCGTGTTCCCGTCTCTTTCACTCGATTATGTCATGCCCGGAGAACGAGAGGGACGGGTATAACCTGCAGGTATCATTTTAGATCGAGCGGGTTATAAGTCAAATAAGAGTTCATGCCAGCTAAGCGGCTGTGAAATGTCGCTGAATCGCTTGTCATTGACGCAATGGAATCTCGAGCGCAAATAAGCTGTCGTGGTACGAATAAGCGAAGCAGATCAGTTTAGGTCCTAAAGAAAACCGCAATAAGACTTCCATCTCGGTATGAATTGGGCCTTAGTGTACGTGCCCGTAAATAAAACACCGTTATATATAAGGTCCTTCTTAAATAGTGCACATAATTTTAAGGGGTCAATGTACTCACGCATACAAACAACTTCCACTATGATGCCAACATTGAAAACGCAAAAAAAGAATCAGCTGTTCCATAGAAAATTTTAAATCGCATAGATCAAAATGTATGGAACAGCTGTTTTTTTTTTTCGCGATTTCAATGTTGATACCATAGTAAAAGTTGTTTGTATGCATGAGTACATTGACCCCTTAAAATTATGTGCACTATTTAAGAAGGACCTTATATTGTTTATAGTTCAATGCTAGAGCTGTAAAGCTACTTCAATCACTTTTCTGGTCTCCGGGGAGTAACGTGCCACACGCTACCGATACCAATCAATTGTAGTAAACAGGCACTCTGTATTATAGGAAATATAATTGTGATTTCAGTATATAACCTATATTTTAGCATATATTTTTAATTAGAACCAATATTTTAGGTAATGCATGTAACTATCAATACCATCAGTATCAAACTTCAGCAGAAACCAAATCAGCTGTTCTAAAAAAAAGTTCAAAATCGACTCGATCAAAATGTATGGAAGAGCCGATTGTTTTTGTACGATCTCGTACATTGGTAGTATTTTGTAAAGGAAAGTAACGAAGTCAAATTCTTACGTTGGTAGTGTATCTCGTAAAGGAAAGTAACGAAGTCAAATTTTTATTTTTGAAAGATTGTCGAAACTATTTTTCGACGTTTTGTGGATGACATATTTTAAGCACCAAAATAAGAGCAAAGAAAAGACGATAGTAATGTTCTGAACGAGAATTTCAAACCTGCCCGTTGTTTTGATTTGTCTATATTTGCGACAATATAACAATCATCCCTGAAAAAATAAAACCGCCTTCAAAATAATCACATCAAAAAGTAAGACTTCAAAGTACTTACGTTATTTATTTCATCATCATGTCAGCCGAACGACGCCCACTGCTGGTGGTGAGGAATTATTTCTTACTTTTTTGATGTGATTTTTTTGAAGGCGGTTTTATTTTTTTATAAAAATAATTTTTATTTCTTTCTTTTTAGTGCATCGTGCAGGAAATTTACTTGTATTCTGGTAAATAGGTATGTGATCAAACTGAAAACCTCCTTTTTTGAAGTCGGTTAAAATACCTTGAGGTATCTCCTTTTTAACAAAACAAGAATCATCTAAATCGGTTAATAAACAAAGGAGTTATGCCTAAAGATACGTGTTAAATTCACAAAAAGTAGTAACGAAAACGACAGTATTTTCAAGATTTCCTGAAAACTACTGAACCGATTTCAAAATTTCAAAAAATGGGACCAAACGTTTCAATCATTTCAATGGGTCCATCCGTCTTCTAGTAATCGGTGGACATACACAAAAAAAAACATACATACAGACTAATAGAGAACCTTCTCCTTTTTGATTTAGAAGTCGGTTAAAAAGGGGTTTTTATTTTCATCCACAACGGGGTAGCACATATTGATACAACGTTGCTTTAACACTTGTTCTACATAATGTGCGACAATAGTTGGCTAAATGGAAAGAGAATAGAATAGAATAGAATATATTTATTTCCAAGAATATGGTAGTAGACAGGAGCAACAAAATGTATGACATCTGCAATTTCCTGTAACATGTTACCCCAATCAAGTGCAAATAAATATATTATATTCTATTCTTATTTTTTTTGTAGTAACCTCAAAGCTACAAACATCACTAAAATCTTGAAATTGGCATTTATCCCATAAATATCTAGGTGGTGACCTCATTTCTACGATCAAGTGAATTAAAACCTCAAAAAGTTTGTGTCACTCTCGCCATCATTTTGATGGCGCAATAAATGAAAAGCTTCAACGATAGACAGGAGTTTCAAGGCGGTTCTCTTCATCTCATCCTACTTTACGTTTTTACGACTACTCGCCGCAGACGTCGCGATCACGGCTCGTAAATTCTTCACAATGTAAAGGCTCGTGCAAGGAGAGGTGGCGCGTCAGGCGGGGCGGCTCTCGGCGTGGGTATAGTGCTATCATTGCGCGCTCGAGACAGAAGTCTACTCAAATAAGTCAATGTGGCGCACCAACTGACGCAAAATTTCGCCCATGGATGCCGTGCGCGAGCAGGCACTCGATGTACTTGCGCGCTACTGTCGCCCGCACCGCCGGAGAAGTTAGATCCGCGAAAGAGCTATGATAATGCGGTAGAAAGAGATGCAACGTCTGCTCGTTCATAATTAGCGCCGTTCAAGCTGAATTCCACTTTGTTGCGCTGAACTTAGAGTTGCTATTTATTTAAATGGTTTAGCGGAGTGCAGCTTCTGTACCTGTTCTATTATTTATTCTGTGGCGCCAGTCCTACGCCACTCCTTGAACGAGCATAAGGCTGGCTGTACGGTTGCGCTGGTAGACGGTACTGGTGACAAGCAGGGATCGCAGCGATAGAGACTTGTGATATGGAGTGATAATGGGGTTCAATGTTTTTTTTTATTTTTTATAGAGACGGGAATGCATTTACGCATACCCCGTCCGCGTACGGTGTGCGGACGGTGGTTTTGTGGGACTCTCCTGGCCACTTTCTGATTCTCCATCCAGTGTCAGATACTCGATGGGGGATCAGGAAGGTGGAGTACCCACTAAACCCCTCACTTCTTGCTCTCTCCGCCGTCAATTAGGTCATAATGTGGAGGGCCGGAGGTGGCAAGCTCCTCCTACGACCTGACGGTTGGCTCAGCCTTCCGGGCCCCTATGTGGGGTTCAATGTTGCTATTTTATAGGCTTTTATTTAACTGGCAGTGTATGTAAGTATTACCTACGTCCGTTCGAGACCAATCTTGGAAGCTAAATTCGACATAGGGCAGAGGTACCCTTTGTGGCCACTTTAAAGATTTTTTTACTTTTAAGCACTTAGTAATAAATGGTCTTAGGTATTTAAGACACAAATTATGTCTTAAATTATAGATAATTTATCTACCTTTAACGGTGCATTTTTCAGATTTGTAAAAGTAAAATAGTTTTTTTTATATTACACACAATGTGTGAGAGGTTTTGGCCACTTACTGATGAAACTTTTGTAAGTATTGAGAAAAACCAAAACAAACCCAGGTAAAATCAATATATTCTAATGCGCTAGAAACCAGTCAATTGCAAAACAACAATTTAATTGTAAAAACAAATTTCTTAAAATTTCCTTACAAAACATTTTTTCAAACAGAAAATGAAATTTATTGAAAAAAAATCGTATGACATAAGGAATTCTAACGGTTGTTATTATTACCTTAAAATACCTTATTTTAATTGCCTTTATCAAAAATGGCTAAAAGTTGTTTAGAAAACTTTTAGAGCAAAAAGTGGCCAAACCCGGTACAGTGGCCAAAACCGGTACACCTGCCCTACTTTCCAGTGTCCTATTGAGCTGATTAGTGTTCAGAATTGGTATCGGTACAACGTTGCTTTGACTCTTGCTATATACAATAAGTTTTTTTGTAGTAATCTCAAAGCTGACAACACTATATTCTTAAAATTGGCATTTATCTCAAATATCCAGATCTTTCTATGTTCAAGTGAATTAAAACGTCAAAAAGTTTATGTCACTCCCGTCATAATTTTGATGGCCCAAGAAATGAAAAGCTTCAACGATAGACAGGAGTTTCAGGGCGGTTCTCTTCATCTCAGCCTACTTTACGTTTTTACGACTGCTCTCCGCAGACGTCACAACTCACGATCACGGCTCGTAAATTCTTCATTACCGGTCGTACTCCACAATGTAAGGCTGGCTCTACAGTTGCGCTGGTAGACGGTGCTGGTGACAAGCACGGATCGCAGCGATAGATATTCATTTTTTTATTCAAATACAATAATATATTTTTTACATGTAAATAATATTATCTTTTAGGAAACCTGTTATTTGGAGTGATATAGGATTCAATGTTGCAATTTTATTTTATTATAAACAGTTAAAAATAACCAAGCAACTTATTACAAAATTAATAATCTAAAATAAATAGTTTTACATGGTGCGTTAGATCGGTAATTTTTAGTAGGTATTCGAAAAAATCGACCCGTCTCACAACTAGCTCCGATGGAACTCGAACCCACGACCTACGGAAGACCTATTAATGAGGACCTACTACCCACTGAGCTACGGAGTCGTTAATGACCCCGTAGCTCAGTGGTTAGAGCATTCAACAGTGAAAGGTCGTGGGTTAGAGTCCCATCGGAGCTAGTTGTGAGACGGGTTGGTTTTTTTACTACTTCATTTTCAATAATAAAAACTGCATTGTGAATCCAAAAACTTAAAATAATTTTGGAAACCAAACAGTTGAAATCGCGCCTATGCAACCGCCCTTACTAATTAGATTCAGCTCGTACTTTCCGTCTGTTTCTAATTAAAATACAATAAATTGTGCCACGAAGGAACACTTTATGATTTATTTGATCGTTAATCACGACTTCTTGTACAAAGTTACATTTCATTTGTTCAGAACTTGTACGTATTCCTTTGAAGTAGTATTGTACTCCTACTAAGACGTGACGTAGTTATAAGGTAAAGGTTTTTTTTATTATGATATAATAAAAAAACGACCGACGACTTTTGACGAGCGATTTGGCGCAGGGGTAGGCTACCCACCTTCTGCGCCAGTGGTCTCGGGTTCGATTCCCGAACAAGACAAATATTTGTGTGCATGAACATGTCTATTTGTCTTGGCTTGGGTGTTATGTATGTATACTAAGTATGTATTTACAAAAAAAAAGTATATAAGTATATATTTATCCGTTATCAAGTTGTCCATGATACAGTTTCTTAATGAAATTAAAATGGGCTTAGATAATTGGTGTGAATGTAAGAAGTTATAAGGCTGATTGTATTTTATTGCTTAAGGCCCGTGGTATCGCCAACGACCTTGGGCATAGAAAAGTGGCCTAATTTTCCCGCTCACTACCCGCACCAAAACAGCTTAAACACACGTTTCGTCAAAACTATGTATTATTTTAAAACGAAAAATGCTCAGTTTTAAGTTAAGCAAGTTAGCAATCTTTTCCTGAAAGAAACGTGAAAATAGCACTTGTAGTTTAGAAGCAGTAGCGTATTTCAAGTTGAAAACAGCTTCATTTCAATGTTTTTTTTAAATAGTATCTTAAAGACTATGTTTTTTTTTAAATGCTCAGATTGAAGTTTATATATCGATATTTAATATATATTAATTCTGGATTCATCAGTAGGCTAATTTATGCGTTTTAGGGCCTCAAAAATGATCGTTTCACGACTACATGCACCTTATCATTGCACATCGCCTTTTAATATTATTAAAAACTAGGAAAAAGATATTTGCAGCATATGGCTCACTTAACCGGCTTCGTAACTTTTTGCCGACCAGTACTAAAATCACTCTGTCACAATCGCTTCTGCTGTCTATCTTGGACTACGCTGATGTCTGCTTTACTGACCTGTCGGAGGGGTTACTTGATAAGTTGGAGCGTCTGCAGAACGTTGCCATCAGGTTTATATTTAATCTTCGTAAATATGACTTAAACTTCTCTATTCTATCCTTTTCATGCCTACTTCCCCTCCTTATCTTAAAGACTGCTTCTCCTTTCACTCTGCATCTACGTCATGTACTTTGCGTTCCTCATCTAACCTCACCCTTGAAATTCCACGTCATTCTTCCGACTTTTTTTCCTACTCTTTCTCTGTCCATGCTGTCCGTTTGTGGAACGCGCTTCCTGAAGGTATCAGAAAGGCTCAGACTCTAAAATCCTTTGGAGATCAAGTTAGAAGTCATTTCCTCTCCCTTACTCATTAAAGTTTATGTATTATCTTATTTTTCTCTATTTGTCATTCTAGACTTATTCTATCCTTTTTATGCACCCTCTCCCCTCTGTTCTTTTGATTTTTTTTTTTTTCTTTCGCCCAAGGTTGCCTGGAAGAGATTGCTATTTAGCAATAAGGCCGCCTGTTGTCTGTTTTCTCATAACTATGTCTCTTTGTGTTATTGTTTCTTTCTTTGTGTGCAATAAAGTTTTTTTTATTTTTATTTTATTATATATTTTTAACAGCAATCCCGTGATAGACCATTGCAAAAGTCACATTACCTCAGCGATCGCAGGCCGAGCACGCTACCCACTGCTCTATATACCAAATTTCATGAAAGCCAGATCGGTGGTTTAGGCATAAGAAGGTAACGATACCTAGACAAACAGGAGCTACTTTCGTATGAATAATATTCGGACATTCTCCTACTCTTGAACTACCAAAATGCAAAGAATCAAGTCAATACTTTGCTAAAAAATGTGTAAGTAATACTGATTTTCTTAGGTTTTATTCCAATGCATAAAAAACTTTTTGCTTTGCACGAAAATGAGCTGTCATAAGACCCATGATTATATAATAAAGTGAATAAAAAAAACTGTATCCCACGGGAACTGTACTTTTTCCCCGAGTAAAAAAAACCGTATGAAATTTTCCAGGCCGGAATTCAATTATCCCGATCGATTTAGCCGTTTAGTTGTGATTGAGCCCCACCCACCCTATATAAACATTAACCCCCCCTTTCTACCTATTAGGGTTTTTTATTTTGCCTATGTAGATCATTTTTAATGATGACAAGTATCCTTCATACCAATTTCCATACTCCTAAGTCCAGAATTGAGGATGTTTTCATAGAAGCCTTAATCCCCCCTTTCTACCCTATTAGGGGTTTTTTTATAATTTCCCATACGCAGATCATTTTCAATCGTGACCAGTATCCAACATACCAATATTCATACTTCTAAGTTTAGAAATGAGGAAGTTCCATATAAGCCTTATCCATCCATTTTACCCCATTTGGGAGAAGATTTTTAACTCCCCCTACGCTGATCATTTTCAATCGTAATCAGTATCCAACATACCAATTTTCATACTTCTAAGTTAAGAAATGAGGAAGTTCCATATATACTTTACCCCCCCAGTTTACCCCAATAGGGGGGAGGTTTTTAACTTCGCTTACGCAAAACAATATCTAAGATACCAATTTTTATGCTTCTAAATCCATAAATGAGGAAGTTCCATATAACCTTAACCCCCCATTTTACCCCTTCAGGGGGGGAGTATCCCAAAATCCGTTCTTAGCGGATGTCTCCTAGGTATAATCTACCTTCCTGCAAAGTTTGATCTTCGTTGGTACAGTAGTTTTCGAGATTTCGTGATGAGTGAGTTATGTCCGTTCGATTTTATATATATAGATGTACTTTACGGTAGATTACGTGATGTTAAACCGTAAGAAATGAGAATGTGCCTAATTCTTCTAACAGAGCACTTACATACATACTGCATACTTACGTATCTTATAAACTGTTTATGTTTAGACTTTGCAAAGGTTTTGTAAAAGTTTTTCATAGTATCTTAATTTTTTTTAAATAAACATCTAACGAAACTTATGCCTAGTTTCTATACGTTTTTTTCAACAAGACATTAAACATACATTCAACACTTAATACTTTATTTGCTTTTCTACAATAATGATTGCTCATTATACTTTTCGTTTCAGAAGATAAAGTAACATTTTCCGGTTAAGCATAACTTTTGAAATTAGGCATGAAACGGAATACACGTGTAGGTACCTATATTGAGAAGGTAAGGGAAAGCGGAAAACACTAAAATGGCGACGTTTGTCAATGTCCCGCCGCGGAAATGGTGCATAAATAAAGTACAGTTACAAAAAATATGTTTGTGTCCCCTACTAATGGAACTCGCTTATAGTATCACTGGCCCGCGTGGACTACACGACGTTATCCTGCGGGAATTTTATGTTTTTCCGGGATAAACAGTAGCCTATATCACTCTCCAGCTCCCAAACTATTCCCATATCAAAAATCACGTCGATCCGCTGCTTCCTTTTGACGTGAAAGACGGACAAACCAATAAACAAATAAACACACTTTCATATTTATAATATTATTATGTATGTTTAGAGTTATAGGTACTCTTCAACCTTATTAGGTGTAGTCACTAAGATCGGTTTTTGCTTTATTTCGAAATATGGGAAATGCTAAGGAGAATGACAAGATCCCGTATACACTCAAAACCACATAAAAACTGAACGTTCATAAAAGTGGGTACTTTTTAGAATTTGGCTCTTTTTTTATAAATTTGATATGTAAGAAGATGCTTTAACAAAATAGTAGATTGTACGACAAGTGCATAAAACGTATCATTTTACCCGAGACGTATTATATCAAGTCGAGGGTAAAATGGGTTTTATGTACGAGTTATACACTCTGCTTTTCACTTCGAATGTTAGCAAAATAAATAGCAATATTGCAAAAAAGAAAAAATAAAGACTTCGCCATATTGGGGGGAAGACATTCTTTTTCTTTTTTTCTATACGTGGCCTTGGCAGCACAGTGACTTTAGCATAGATCGTAGTCCATAATGCTCTTGAAAGACTCATTTCTTAGAAGTTTGATTTATTAGTTTTCTAGTTTTATTAATTTAGTAGTTTAACATGGATTATGTACAAAATTGAAGAAACAGAATGAAATGACAAGTTTATTTAACGAAGTTTAATTGCGTGTGTGACTGTTTACCTGACGACCTTTGTCTTAGAGTCTGAGACTTTAGACGAAGATTTTACTTTATGCACTAGAGCATAAAAAGCGATTTTATGCAGCCTAAACCCAACGTAAACACGAACTTTACGAGCATGAGAAGTGAAAAGGTAATATTAATAAATAAATAAAAATTACAAAACTACTAGAGTACCTAACTTACTCTTTGAACAAAATCTTATTAAATAACTGTAGTCGAAAGGTACTCGATTTTAGAAGCATCTAAAACATCGTCCTGTCGCATTAAATGTCAAAGGTATAAAAGATACGACAGGATGGCCAAGACGCTCCCAACGTGGTATAGCGTTTGAGTATAAGGACGTTAGACTTTTTTTATTTACAACGGGGTAGCACTTAGCCTTCACCACACCTGATGTTAAAGTGATGATAAGGTTGAAGGTGGAAGTGCACTACTCCCGGAATCCTCAATCACTGAGGAGCTGGCTATCTTATCTCTAACTGCCGGAACACAACAATGATGAAAATCTTATCTCTAACTGCCGGAACACAACAATGATGAAAACATCGTAGTTGGCAATGTTGGCGTTAGACTTAGTTATGAAGTTATGATAGTGGTAGCCATAGTCCGACCGTTTTACTCGCGTATCGCCCCTTAAGGTTTTGGAGATATTCGTGGACAAACATACATTCATACACTTACGATATTTAGCACACGTGCTCGGAAGCCTAAATAATAAATAATAATAATAATAAATAACTTTTTTACAATCACACCAATTATCTAAGACCATGTAAATTGTTGTAAAATGTTCAGCATAAGCGTCGAAGGTCTCGCCGGAGAACCCTAGGATGCTGATGTCGAGGATGAAGTCGACCAGGTAGCCTCCCGGGCCGCTGTGCGTGTGTGTCCCGGTAATTATCACATTGTTCAGGCTGTACAAGTCACCGTACAACTCCCGAAGGTTTGTCACCACCTAAGAGTATTAGCATGCATTCAAAACCAAGTTGTACCAGATATTAGTAATAAAAATCCAATCCAATAAACAATTAAATTAAAATAAACAATTTTAAATTAGAGCAGTCGTAATTGGAGAATCATACAGAGATATTTTATTGATAATTTATAGCCCGATAAAACATTAAGGATATAGCATAGGTAAAAAAAATATTGTCGATGGCCGTTGCTTACACAAGCGAGGGGGTGCTGGGATCGGTAAGACTCCGGCCGCGGCACTCTCGTAGACTGAGAAATACGTGTAGACGCGGCATGCAGCGCGCATTCTATTTACATCTAAAATATCACCTATGTGCGCTTTTACTAAGGAAATTATATTATGTAGAATACAAGAAGAATTATTAATGAATATTTATTGTAAACGTCGGTTTGTAGGAAGAGTAGATCTTAGATATTATTCGCATGTAGTAAAAAAAGCTTTTTTTAACAAAGATAGTCACTTCAAACGATTCTTCAAAATGCAGAACACAGCAGCAGCTATTTATATTTATTTTCTATCTCTAAATCATTTCGATAATATATCCATTATCGAAATGATCTTCGCAGGCAAAACTACAACATTTGCTACAAATTACACTGAAAAAAAAAAAATGTATACTGCTCTAACCAGTAGGTACATTTTCAGATTTATTCCAATCAAATTAATAAAACTTATAATTTATTATGAAAAAATATAAATAACTCATACTAGCCCATCATCTAATACTTTTTTACTCAATCAAAATAATCAATATTTAAATAAGTATACCGTTTATATAAAATCACATTATCAATCTATAATTTAAATCAATATATAAAAAAACACTTAAATAAAAATATTGTTTAAGTACAAAAAAATAAAATAAAATACATTATTATTCCAATACCAAAAATGATAATATCAAATAATACAATAACTTGTGTCATTGAAAATTGGAAGGAACGATCACATACACCCAGATACAAGAAAATATCTAAAAGTTAGTTTTCGACATTTACCCGTCCGAGAATCGAACCCGGGACCTCAGAGATAGTGGCACCTAGAAAACCGGTGCGTACACCAATCGGCCACGGAGATCGTCGAATTTGTTTAAACAAAATGTAGCGCAACTGAAATAATTGATACTTTGTTTACTAATGTAAACTTGCCACGTAAGGTTATAAATAAGCCACTTTAAAAAAATCTTTTTTCATTAATCATTTTAAAATATCTTTATTTTTCATTGTCACTATTTTTCGCCATGTACGCATCATATCCCTTGTGCTCCAAAAATGGGTAAAAAACGTAAAAACTTGCCTAACGTCAGGTTCTTTTTAACCGACTTCTAAATCAAAAAGGAGGAGGTTCTCTATTCGTCTGTATGTATGTTTTTTTTTTTTTTTTGTATATGTCCACCGATTACTTGAAGACGGCTGAACCGATTGAAATGGTTCAAACGTTATTACATCAGGTTGGTTTTCAAGTTGGTCCCATTTTTTGAAATTTTGAAATCGGTTCAGTAGTTTTCAGGAAATCTTGAAAATACTGTCGTTTTCGTTACCACTTTATGTGAATTTAATACGTATCTTTAGGCATAACTCCTTTGTTTATAAACCGATTTAGATGATTCTTGTTTTGTTAAAAAGGGGATACCTCAAGGTATTTTAACCGACTTCGAAAAAGGAGGTTTTGAGTTTGATCACATACCTATTTACCAGAAAACACGCAAATTGCCTGCACGATGCACTAAAAAGAGTGAAATAAAAATTATTTTTATAAAAAAATAAAACCGCCTTCTAAAAAACCACATCAAAAAAGTAAGAAATAATTCCTCACCAAATAAATAACGTAAGTACTTTGAAGTCGGGCGGGTTTTAACAAAAACAACAAAAAATTGTACATGTTTCACGCCCGACTTCAAAGTACTTACGTTATTTATTTGGTAAGGAATTATTTCTTACTTTTTTGATGTGGTTTTTTAGAAGGCGGTTTTATTTTTTTATAAAAATATTTTTTTCTGTTTAAATATTATGCGATATGCTGAAATATTTGTACTAATTAAAAATTAATACCGAAGCGACAGCAACACAACTATATGTTAAAATTTTGTGCAAAGAGAGCTCTACTTAATTCTGTGGAACTTTATTAAAACTAGCTACGCTTTTCCCCAAAAACGAACTTCTTGTTTTTTCAAGTCGAATCCTTGGAACGGCAATCTTATTTTTATTTCTTGTTTTGAATTGATGTATATTGCTACGTATTACAAATGTATTGAGATACTTCTTCACATATACCATATTCTCATATATGTATTGTCCTGCAACAGTTAATATGTTGATTTCTTTTTAAGAATCTCTTGGCCGAAGTTTGTATATGGCGCGAATAGCTCTTTTCTAAAGCACAAAAATACTTTCGATGTTAGCTGCTGAACCCCAAAGTAATAGGCCGTAGGACAATACACTCTGAAAATAGCTAAAATAGATTAACCTTGCCGTTTCAATATCGGTTAAGAGCCTTATTTCTTTAACAGCAAATGCCGCAGAACTGAGTCTACCGGCCAAGGCTTCAATATGAGGGTCCCATTGAAGTCGATAATCTAATGTTATATCTAAAAATTGAGTACTGTAAATAATTCTACTACATTGTCATCCAATTTTATGTGAATATCAACCTGTCTTACATTTGGCAGGGATTTTTTTTTCACATTTTGTTTTTTTTCGAGTTTAATGATAGATTAATTGATGGTACCACGGCAAAAAGAAATTGCCACAGTACCATCAATGGTACTGTCTAATGGTACCATGGTAAAAGAATGGATTATTGCTATGAAACCAATGCGCAACTTTCGATAAAGTACTATTTACTTCGTCAGAGCAATTATTACCTCTGTCAACTTTAAAGACTAGAGGAAGTGTCATCAGCAAATAGCACTGTCTTGCATAAATTCTTTGCTTAAAAAGGAAGGTCATTTATATAAATTAAAAACAGCAAAAGGGACCAGTATTGACCCCTGGGTGACGCCCATGTTGATAGGGGCTCCAGTAGACTCAGTTTTGTTGATAACTACTTTCTGTGTTCTTTCACATAGATATGATTGCATAAGACTAACCGATTTATCATAGACACCATAATGTTTTAATTTCCTTAAAAGCGTTTGGTGATTAACACAATCGAAAGCTTTGGAGAGGTCACAATAAATACCAACTACATCTCGCTTGCTCTCCCAAGCATCAAATATATGTTTTTAAATATAATATGATAGGATGACATACCAAGACCAGTATGAATTAGATCCCATCTCACAGGACACCATCGATTTTGGGAATGAATTGCTAGAAGCCATATCCGAAACAACGAGAGAAAAGTGGAACAAGCTAATCGAAGGCGTAGAAGGCATGGTGTTTTATAAGGAAACTAAATAATGATCCTAAAATCGCTGATCGTCATTCCAATGTGACCACAAACCAGATCGCTCACCACTTACTCCAAAATGGGAAAGCTTCCACGAAAAGTCTCCAGAAGAAATTTACACGAGACCCTGGTAAAGAGGTTAACCACTTGGACGAGGCTTTTACAGAAACAGAGCTCAAGTTTGCCCTTGATAAGCTCAAAGAAGGTAAAGCCGCTGGCTTTGACAACATCACGGTCGAGCAGCTGAAACGGTTTGGTTTCGTACTACTTATACAAAACTGTCATTTCTTGCATGGCAGTTTCCAAAGGATATGTAATCTAATCACTGACGTTTTAGCCACCTACTTTTAATAAATGACATTTGTGGCAGAGAGTGTATATAAAACTTCTTCGAGATTATTTATTTTTATGAGTTTATTATCTTTGATATAATATGTTAGTCAGTTTAAAGTTAGCCCGCCATTTGTTTATACTTTGTGCAATGAAATTTAAATAATGAAATAAATATTCCTCCTTCGGAAGTACTTGTACCTATGCAATATTTCATTAGAGTATCAAAAATTTTACTCCGACTATGCAAGTCTCCTTACAGAACTCCGCAAACTTATCTGACGCGGTGGTTAAATTTGAGAGTTTAAACTGTCAATACAGCTGACAGACCTTTCATTCTTTTTATTGCTACTGGCGCCTCAACCATCGGTTTTAGATATTGTTGTGGGAATTTCGAATTTCGAATTTCAAAACCGCGAGAGCAAGAGCATGTCTTGCAAGAGCCTCTAATTTTGTACTAGGTATTGAATTATAATGGAAAAGAGAATTAGTAATAAAAAACAGCGAGTTGCACTCCGGGAGTGCCGGCAGAAGTGAAAACTTGAATATAAACGTTGTGCATTTTTGATATTCTTAAATTTTTAACCAGTTGATTTTTAGAAAATATACTTATAATAATGAACTAGATGCGTTGATAAAGGGCTCCGTAGACTTTTTCACAAACAAAAGGAGTTTGGACAAAAAAAAGAAAATAATACGGACTGGATTTGAACCGAGGTCTTCTGTTCTGCCGCCGCGCGCCGCCTGTTTTGTCTAACCGAGGTGCCAGAGCTATCAGACCATCGGGAAAGATGGCGAAATTTGCCTTCGTATTCTAATGACATTGTAACAGTTTTTCGATCAGGCTCCCAAGTACGTCTTACGGTCACGTGATCCTGGGACCGTACTCTGAAACGCAAATCCGAAACTTCGGTTAGCCCCGCCCCTATCACTCGATTCCGTTATGACTCGAGAGTGAGAGGGACAGGGCTAACCGAAGTTTCGGATTAGCGTTTCAGAGTAGGCCCTCTGACGCGAGTTAAACAGCTTTTACCCATCACAATAAATAGTGCACAACGCCGCTAAAGAAGTTGTCACTTCAAGAATGTTTTGAACCTGAAATTTTCACAAAATGGTGCGGTATATGTTCCTCACTCAAAGGTAAGAAGCTGGACTTTTCACAGTCTCATAAAATTGGTGTAATGGTAATATTAGATCAACTAGGTATATGAAAAAAACTTACGTCGGTTTTATTTCAAGAATTGCTTTTTATTGCATTATGTCTCTGTAAAAAACTTTTTCAACAAGTTAATTTCTTATTTCTAGATGCAATTTTTTACACCTACCTATCTTAAGTTTCTCACATTTCCAATTTTGTGAGGAACCTAAAACGAACATAAATTTAATATACAGTAGTAGAAGTTAGAAACTTAGACTAATTATGTACCTACCTACAACACAACAAAATATAGGTACTCAAATAGTACAACTTTTATGGGCTCTTAAGTATCTTAGGCAATATTACTTATCCGTCACTTTTATTTCAAACTTTAATGTTTGCTTTAGGTAATGAGTAAAATTATTACTTGTCCTAGGTTACATAAGTCTATGGTTATGCAATAAATGGCAAAGCACTCATCTATACCCAATCCTGAAGCGCTAGTTCAATATTTCCTAGCAAAATAAGCATCATTGAAAAAAATTAGGATCCTGGTTTGAGTTTTTTTTTTCAATTTTGGCGCAATCGGAGCGATACAGTCTCCACGTCCAAACTCCGCCAATGCCAGGCGGAGACTGAAGAATTATGCTGCGAAACGGTGTACGATGCATTTTGGGATACTAGTTCTTGAATATAAACATTACAAAAAAAATTTTTAGTAACTTCCCTAGATATGACTAAGAACTACTTACACAAAAAAAATTAGCTTGATTACTCAAATAGTTATTGAGATAATTGAGTTTAAGACGGAAAAAAGGGGTCTTGAAAATCATTTTTTTTGGAACATTGTATTTATTTTATTCAAATAAAATTTAGTAACTTCCCTTCATAAAGAAAAGATCTATCACATATAATATTTTGGAAGACCTAGCAATGATACTTTATCAGGAAATTTAATTTAAAAACATTGAAAATTCTGAGTTTGATCGCCGGAATGCCCTTAACCTTTGTGTGAGCTTACTTTAAAATAGGTAGGTATTAAGTAATAACCTAATATTAAGTACCTGTCTCTTAAATTTCATTGAGAAACTGTGTCATGAAAGACTTGATAACGGATAAATATATACTTAAATACTTTTTGTTTGTAAATACATACTTAATATACATAGAAAACACCCAGACCAAGACAAATAGACATGTTCATGCACACACATATTTGTCTTGTTCGGGAATCGAACCCGAGACCTCTGGCGCAGAAGGCAGGTAGCCTACCCCTGCGCCAAATCGGTCGTCAAAAAATGTAACGTTATACACAAGTATTATCCAAATTCGACAATATCACATACATACAGGTGAACTTCTTACCGCGTAGGCGATACGCGAACCTATAGGTATAGCTAGGCAGAATTTGAACAAGTCCTTCCGCCAGCAAAACTTGTTAACATGGCAGAAGATAAAACAATTAGTTTAATTTTATAACTCGATATATTCGAGGGTTGATAGTAAGGATAATGATCTATGGCGCATTTTTACCAAATAAGCTATAAAATTGGGAGTTAGCAAATCGTTTTGTTGGTCTTTTTGCAACCCTTTGTTTCAACGCTGTTAGTACGTATACGCTGTATATACGTACGTACGTTCATACCATTGCAAAAGAACTTAACGAGGTGAATTTTCATGATTTGTTTAACTATGCATTTTCTTAGTCTGGAAGTAAACTGTATTAGTTTTTGAATATTTTTGGCCTTAGTTTACATACATACATTTATTTACGCCTGTTTCCCATGGGGGCAGAGACTATGGATCGCCACCTGCTACGATCCTTGCACACTTTTATCGCTTTATTCACATCCATCAATCTTTTCATACATGCCCGGCGATTTCGTCACAGCGTACACCAGCTTGTAACTAAGGGTTTTTTTAAAATCAAAACCCTAGGTTTTGTTACAACAAAACTTTTTTGAGTTTGCTTTTTCAGATCGAATGATAGCATCATGGCTTATTAACTTGGGTCCAGTGACTGGTGCAGAAATCGATGACAGTCCTGCGCTGGCTCAACCTTGGTATGGAGAGTGAAATAACTGACTAACTGGATTCGAATTTAGGCGAATAAATTCGGATTCAGTAAATAGTGCCACTACTGGCTTCATGTAAACCGAAGTATTAGAAAAATTCGACGCTTCCTCTAACGACTCCGTAGCTCAGCGGTCAGAGCATTCGCCCGGACTGAGATAGGTCCCCGAGGTTCGATAAGGTTCGATTCCCGGCAGAGCCACTTGGAGGGTGAATTGTTTTTTTCTAATATTTCATTTTGAATAATTAAAATTGCATTGTGAATGTAAAAAGTAATTATTTTCATTTTATTTAGAAGCCTTTTTATTCGATATCGACTTTTTTAGTACTAAAGACAATAGAGAAAAAACACAAATCGATATAAAACGTTTCGCTGATAAATACCTTCAATAAACCGTATCATTGTTAAAAAGGTAAATAGGCCACAAGAGAGACCTTTAGCGGCGACGACGCAACCCCAAATTCTAACAAACAACGAAATTAACCGTTAACAATACCGTCGCGTGTTGAAAAAAAAACCGTCGCCGTAGCCCGATCGGTACAGTCCGGTAAATTAATTAAACGGTGGCACGCGTGGACGTGCCGGACGGCCGGTCCGGCGCCGTAAATCAATCAGGCGAGGCGGTCCGGTTTTAATTTAATCAAGTGTTTATCGGTGGGACGCTGCTTTTGGTCGCGTTGTGTCATCCGAAGATTGATGTGGTCTCTGATAATGATAAGCATACGGGTATGCAATTTGAGCTTATACCTAATGCGCTTCATTAGCGGAATTATTGCAAATAAAAAAAATAAATCATTTTTTTAATCAATTTAGGTTGAGGTAACAACACATATGAACGTCAAAGAAGCTACGGCATCGGTTCGCAAATCCTACGGCGGGAGACCTTGCGAGAAGAACCGGCAAGAAAACATAGCATACCATTTAGTGCAGGAGTACGCATAACATCTGCCTTCTGCGCCAGAGGCATCGGGTTCGACTCCTGATCAAGACAAACATTTGTGTGCATGCACATGTCTGTTTGTCTTGGTCTGGGAGTTTCTATGTATATTATGTACTAGCGGATCCTCGCGGTTTCACCCGCGTGGTACCCGTTTCCGTGGGAATATAGAGATAAAATATAGCCTATGTCACTCGGGAAGAATGTAGCTTTCTAATGGTGAAAGAATTTTATAAATCGGTCGAGTAGTTTCGGAGCCTATTCGATGCAAACAAACAATAAAATCTTTCCTCTTTATAATATTATTGTAGATAGTGTATAGATGTATTTACAAACAAAAATGTTTAAGAATATATTAAAGGCGTTAATAAGTTTTCCATGACACAATTTTACATGGATTTAGATAATTTGGTGTGATGGTAAGAAATTATGTATTTATTTATTGATTATTATTATTTTAGCATTATCAAGTTTCCTTTACACAGTTTCTTAGTGATATAGTTATAGATAACGGATGTGAATTAAAAACATATATATTTAGTATTCTTCTTCTTTTTTACCCACAACGGAACGTAGGCGGTATATGCGTTCTGGGTTAGAGGTTGATTGTTTGTTTGTTTGTGTGTTTGTATGTATGTCTGTTACCATTTATCTCCTAAACCACTGCTCCGATTTTAATGCGGTTTTCAGTTATGGGTTTTGATTTTATTGGTGCATGTTCTTAGATAAGTGTTACGGTAACAACTCACCAGGGGGCGCAGCATTTGCTTGTACAAAACTAAAACTACTAGTCCGATTTGGATGCGGTTTTCAATAATGGGTTTGTGATTGATTAGTGATTATTCTTAAAATGCTATTTAAAAAGTTTAAAATAAAGAAAACAAAATTCAAAATTCTGAAGAAAATCCCACGACGATTAAAATGTAATTGATAAAGGATAAAATAATTTAATTTTTTTTTATCGTTGTGGGATTTTTTCAAAATTTTTAATTAATTCACCATTCATTACAAAAATACTCGGTGGATCAGTTGCAGTGGATCGGATGGGAATAACTCACAAAGAAGAGCTAAGGTTTGGCTTGGTTAGGCTTTGCGTTTTTGTATATTTTGCTTTTAGCATAGTTATGGGATTTATTTATCTAGATTTGCTTACTTTTTTGAATTCACAATGCAGTTTTTTTACCTATTGAAAATACTGAAAATAAAGTATTAGAAAAACGAACGACTCCGTAGCTCAGTGATTGGGGTATTCGCCCGGAGAGTGAAAGGTCGTGAGTTCGAGTCTCATCGGAGCTAGTTGTGAGATGGCTCGATTTTCTCTAATACTTCATTATCAATATTTTCAAAATTAGAGAAATTGAAAATAAATGTCTAGGGAGGACATCGAACCGACGAGCCTTGGCTCAGAAGGAACAATAAAACGGACTAATCATCCCAAATTGATATTTCCAAAACAATCCAACATAACATTATATCTTTTACCGTCCGACTCTAATCGTAGTCCAACATCACCTTTGCCCGAAATACCGCCATTATCATAACAATAATGTAACAGCCTCATTTAACGGTTATCGTTATAACTTATAACGGATCGTTATCGTTACGTTCACTCAGAATTGTTTCTGCGAATTGGCTAATAGACATAAACAAGCAGTTTGTTGAACCTGCGAGTTTTTGTTTGAATCAATAGCTAAGCGACTGAGTAGGGTGTGAAGATGTTATTCCTTGCTATAAAGCCATATTAATACTATACATGTCAAAGTGTTTTTTTGTGTATTTGTCCGTCTTTTACGTCAAAATAGGGCAACGGATCGACGCGATTTTTGGCATGGAGATTGTTTGGGATCTGGGGAGTGACATCTCCATTTTTACGTAAAAAACTGACAAACACACAAACAAAAACACTTTCACATGTTAAATATTAGTTCACTGAAAATACCGATTTGGCGCAGGTGTAGGCTACCCACCTTCTGCGCCAAAAGTCTCGGGTTCGATTCCCGAACAAGACAAATATTTGTGTGCATGAACATGTCTATTTATCTTGTTCTGGGTGTTTACTATGTATATTAAGTATGTATTTACAAACAAAAAGTACCTATATAAGTAAATATTTATCCGTTATCAAGTTTTCCATGAAACAGTTTCTTACTGAAATTAACATGGGCTTAGATAATTGGTGTGATTGTAAGAAGTTATTTATTTATTTATTGAAAAGAAACCTATGCTTCTTTTCATCTTGAAAAAGAAGGAAGGAATGCTTGTAGTAATAGAACTAAGAAGAAGACAAGCATATTGTAAATAAAATGTAATTTTACCCGTGACAATAAAAAAAGTTGATAACTATAAAGAATACTTACCTAGAAATCATGGTAAGATGTTAGTGAATTATTAAAAACTTTCTATAGACATTTTCCTAACTCATTCAATTGGGTCTATTTGCTTAAAAAACGATCAGACATAAAGTCAATAAATCATTATTTCAATCGAACATTAAGTTTTTTTATCCACAACATTACACCTGATGTTAAGTGGTGATAAGGCTGAATGTGGAAGCGCACTACTCCCGGAATCCTCAATCACTTAGGAACTAGCTATCTTATATCTAACTGCCAGAACACAATTATGCTGAAAACATCGTTGTTATGGCGTCAGACTTAGATAAGCTGGTGGTAACTAGCCTGGAGGACTTAGAACAAGTCCTACCAACCAAACCGAATACAATATTATGTACTCTCACTGGGAATCGAACTCGGGACCTCTTGGTCTGTATTGGTGTGATCCAATAGATCACTAGAGGCGGTTAAAAGAGTAAAGTTACACTTAATTGTGTGTTGGTATAAAAACTTCATAGCGCGCTCGGCCTGCGATCGTTGATGTTAAGCAACGTTCGCAATGGTCGGTCACGGGATGGGTGACCAAAAACTTTCATCTCGAGCTCCTCCGTGCTTCGGAAGGCATGTTAAGCCGTTGGTCCCGGCTGCACTTGCAGTCGTTAATACCCACCCATCCGCACTGAGCCCGCGTGGTGGGTCATGGCTCATTCTCCTTATTCATCCATAAGGAAGGCCAGTGCCCCAGCAGTGGGGACATTAAATGGCTGATGATGATGATGATGATAAAAACTTGATATTGATAGACTTTCTAGGGATTGTAGACTGTTCAAAGAGCTAAGTAAAGACACGACTAAAAGATAAGGTTTTTTTATTTAGGATTGAACACAATAAAGTAGTGTTTCAACTTTAATTCCTTTTCAAAGTTCACACAAGTCTTATCAGTCTACGACTTTGAACTGAAATCCGTCACAAATGTTCAGAACCATTGTTTCAGTAAATCCTTTGGGTGTCTTTGAACCAAGATATCGTGATAAGAAAGGAACACAGCGTTTTAAAAGAATTCGTATTTTATTTGAACTTTTCTTTCTTGGAGTTTCTAACTTATCTTTTTCATTGTTGAATTTATCGTTAGAATCGGTTAGGATCCCTAAATGTGATTATGACTGTGGAGTATTATAGTTGCAATTAATAAAATGTTGCAAAAAATAACTTCTAACTTTGATCTGATAAGTCTTTAATTATTTTTTTTACTTTGCACTTAAAACAAAAAATAGTAAAGTCTAATATCATTTGCAAAGAATTAAAAAAGTTCTATGGTGGAGACCGCGTATCGGCAAACGTAGTTTAGGACGCCCTCAGACTAGGTGGAGCGAAGATCCTTGCAGGGTGGCTGGCAAGAGCTGCATGTGAGCAGCCACTGATTGTGCTCGATGGCCAGCAGTGGTCTTTAATAGGCTGATGATGATGACGATAATGACAAAAGTTAAAAGTTTCAAACATAAGGGTATCGATTCGAACCGGGCGTCGGACGACAACTGGGCCCCGATCGCGGTAATTCTATGACGCATTAGTCAAGTGTACGTGCAGTTGACGTGCAGTTGACGTGCAAAACCGTTTTTGATAACGCGCAGCTTTGACAATGCGACAACCTTTTCTGTTCCTGTGATAATCTTTGGAACTAAAACAGTTTTCATACGACAGTCTATTTTGACAGCTAATTTCGTATTGCAAGTGATTCCTCTGTCACGGATGTCATCGGATCAGACAGGATTGTGGGACTATAGGTTTGTGTAACGTGTGCGTCGTTATGTCATTACGGCAATACGAAGTCAAACGTCAAGACGCAAACGTGATCAAGACGCGCTGCATAGAATGAGTCACACCAACACATCATTGTGTTGGTGTGACTCATCATCAATATGACTATAAAAATTACTGCATTTAATGCGCGAACTCGTGTAAGTACTAATAGTTTTTGTTTCATCGAAATCTGGCCAGGATTTCCAAAGATACAGCGTTGCAAAGTTTCACCAGCTTTTGAAAATTTGCTTTCCTTGCGCGCCATTGCGATGACGTCATGTCGCACTGACATCTCCGTTTGCGGCTGTTGCGGGTGATTTCCGTCTAACTGTACCTACATAGAGTTTGTCTGTGCGCAATCTTCGCGCAACTCGTGCGTTTTTGACGCTAGTTACAGTACATTTTCTTCGTTCTAAGGTAATGGTAAATGATTAGCATTTAATTTCCACCGCGCGCAGGCGCACTCTAAAACTGTCACCTACTGTCGATACCGAAAGACATTTATCCCACAAACTTATTTGACCCAGTGGTGGAGGCGCCACTAGCAGTATAAAATTATCGAAATGGCTGTCAGTTTTTAGGGTGCATATTTAACTACCAAGTCAGTTAAGGTTGTAAGTACATTTTGTTTTGACGGTTGCTCCCGACAGAATCCCGCTCGCCATTACGAAAGTTGATTTAATTTATTATTCACGAAAATAAAACATTATTTGAAGGTGTTTTTTCACATGGGCTCAATACAAAATAACTTAAACATTTCATTGATCGACTATAAGAAAAATAAATAAATTTATTACGAAACCGTGAGAGCGCAACTATATAGCCAAAGGATTCTATGTAGGTATACGGAAGTGCGACGTGACGTCACACGTTAATGCCATTGGTTCAACCAAATTTACCTCGGAGGCCGTACTTTAACGTTTAATATCTCAGTCATTTTTGAAGATAGGAAAAAAATAAAAACAGATTCTTTTTTCTCGAGCTACATATTTTTTAGATATGCTGATAACAAAAATCATTGGTGTGACTCGCAAGCGTCGACGCTCGATTTCATACAAAACAAAGAAACATCAACTAGAAACTAGGTAGTATGGCGCGGCGTCATGTCGCTTGCACTTGCGGTTCGACTCCCAGTTCCAACTCGTACCTTATGTGCCCTCCGACCGACACACGAGCCATGAGTCATAGCGATCACTATAGGAGTCATCGATTTAAAAGAAAAAGGCTACTTAAGAAAATCAGAGGAACAACAACGAATTAATTCTGAAAAAACTTCGTAGAGGCTGTCATTCTTTGACACGTTTCGTTTTCATAAGCTCATCTTAGATTTTATAAAACACTTGCGTTAAGGCACGTGTTAGGAAATCTGTAAAAAGTGTTTTATTTCTACCATCTGATTTGTTTCGGTTAGAAAAAGCTCCTGTTCCAAACAGGTACCTACTATTTTTTTTTGCAATTGATATTAAAATGTAAGTAGTGGGATTCAGTGCCCTATTTTTACGACCTATATTGTTCTATTGTCATTCATACATTTTGTTTAAAGCCATTCTCGCAACCATTTTAAATACTGTGTCACCATTGCACGTCGTTGCATTTTTGCAGCTAAAAACATTTTAACACAGCAAATAACTGGAGCTTGAGTTTTAATATACCATAAACTAACAGTGCCATTAAAATTATTCTTTTAAACAACAGCGTTCGTCCTTTACCCTATTGTTATAAGGCTCATTTTCGAAGTGACGATGTCGAAATAATCTTGGTAGGCGCGGGAGGTACACCAATTTAAATTTGCAGGTACATTTTTGTACCTGTCTTTTATGGGCTAAGAAATAAGGTTGGTTATTCTAAGACGTGTTGTTTTACAACTGCGCTCGTTAAGTTGGCGCATCTGAGTGCAGAACTGTCCTTGGTGCAAGCTTTATGTCTCTTCGGAGATAGCTGGAAGCTGCTTACAGCTTCTCAGTAAAATGCTTTCCTAGTACCACATCGGACGTATAACAGATAGGTCTGGGCCACTTCAATGAACGAGTGAAATACTTTATTGTTATTATGGAGCTTCCATTTGTAATTAATTATAACATTGTAAGTATTCGCTGAGTTTGCAAACTGATTCTACGAGGAGCAATTTTTATGATTTTCTGGAAAGCTCTGATACATGACTCATCACCTTTTACTTTTATTAGAGGGTTAAACTGAAAACTGAATAACGATTACCGGAATCGGACGGAACTTCGCGACTTTTTCGGTCAACAAAGATTAGGAAATAGGTATTAAATGGGAATATTTTCATAGAAACGGTTAAAAAAATTAAGTGAACAACGATTACCAGAATAGGATTGAACTTCGCGACTTTTTTGGTCAATGATCAACAACATTCAACATGGGAATAATTTCCATAGAAAAGTAAAGGTTTCGAAAATAGGTATTATCATAATCTCCACTATTCAATTATGGTAAGTAGTAGTACTAAGTAATATGTAGTGATAAGTCTTCGTTTTCTAGACAAGCTTTCTTAATCACTACATAGTATAAACCAAAGTCGCTTTCTCTGTCCCTATGTCCCTTTGTATGCTTAAATCTTTGAAACTACGCAACGGATTTTGATGCGTTTTTTTTAAATAGATAGAGTGATTCAAGAGGAAGGTTTATATGTACTTTTTATCCCGATATTCCCACGGGAACGGGAACCACGCGGGTGAAACCGCGGGCGGCCGCTAGTTTTTATAATAAAAACACAAATCATTCAATACTAGTAGTACCTACCTTATCTTATCTTAATCGTCGTGTTTGAGGACTGATTGATTGACCGATGCATCGCCTTAACTTTTAACCGCCTTTGTGGTCTAGTGGTACATACTACCAGTATCAGACCAAGAGGTCCCGGGTTCGATTCCCAGTGGGAGTACATATTTTATTCGGTTTGGTTGGTGCTAGGACTTGTTATGGTCCGCCTGGAGAGCTACTACCATCTTATTTAAATCTGAAGCTATAACAACGATATTTTCAGCATTGTTGTGTTCCGGCAGTTAGAGATAAGATAGCCAGTTCCTCAGTGTTAAGGATTCACGGGAGTGGTGCGCATCTTCAGCCTTATTTTCACTTAACATCAGGTGAGATGAAGGCAAAATGCTACCCCGTTTGTGGGTAAAAAACCACCACAAACTAACCTAAAATATATGTGACCAAAAGTTTTCCTTGCATCAAATTCCGCCAAAAAAGTTGTCATCATACCTGAAACAAAATGAAAAGCTGATTTAAACTTTGACAGATATAAAATTAGATGCAAAATCCGCTGACAGTTGCTAATTGGGTCAACGCGGCGAAGTTCCTCATTTAATCACCGAAAAGATTAAATTTTCCGGGTCGCGGAGTTATGGCTTTCATATGCAAATCATAGGATGAGAGCAGAAGGGGTGACATGCGTAGTTAAAAATGTGACAATTATGATAACTTCTGGGTAGTACGCGTAATGTTAATTAAAACATAACATTATGTATTCACGCCGCTTGTTGCAATATTTTTTGATAATAATTACTCTTTTCTCCCGCCGATATTTTTTTTTCTTCTTGCTATTCGATCCTTATATATTTATCTTCTGCATATTATAACACAGTTCTTAATTTGATTAATTAATTTTATGCATTCACAGTGCCTGTTCACAATTTTTCCTATGATGTAGTACTTATGTCTTAAAAGCATCGATATTTACGAAAATTAGTTAGTTATTATATATTTATCTTCTGCATATTATAACATAGTTCTTAATAATTTGATTAATTAATTTTATGCATTCACTGTACCTGTTCACAATTTTTCCTATGATGTGTATGTCTTAAAAGCATTAATATTTACGAAAATTAGTTAGTTATTAATCAAACAGTTAAAGCTTGACAAACCAGTGTTGACACTGATATTTACCAAAGTGACTGTCTTTAATTACAGCTTTTCCCACCACGAAGGAGCTGTGACAAATGTTGCCACACAAATAAACAAAATACCAAAATAGCATAAAAACTACACACTAACGACACTCCACAGATACACCAACAAAGCAATTTGTAAATTATTTCTGGCACACTACGCCTATTAGGACATCTTGATAGCTGTCCGTCTACTTTTTTCAACATCTATTTAAAAGCTACTGAAAACAATTTTAAATTTACTTCCACTTAATTAGAATCCATTCAAAAAGCAACCTTACAACTTGCCCATAAGAATCAAAACCACGATCCCAACGAAGTAGGTAAGTATGTTGATGCATTTCAAGTATTTCTGGGTAGCGTGCACGGCCACTTTAGCCCGACCTACCTGTCCCCTTCATATTCTAAATTGAGTACCATTTTCAGAGCATAAAGGGCTAACAAGGGATCTTGGTAAACTGGCTAGTGTGCAACATGTACGCGGGTTTGTTATGATGGCATCTTCAAAGCGCTAACATATTTTTAAGTGGGATAAATGTAAAAGCTTTATTTATGGATTATCGGAAGCCGAGTGTCATGAGCAATCTGTAGCTGATTTATAACGAGGAAATTGCTTGGATTATCAAATTTATATTTTCCTTTGAGGGGTCATGAGGTTATTTTGTTTTCAATGATGTGATGTCAGAACTTATTTTATACTTAGAGATTAGGTAAGTTATACAACGTGTTAACGAATAAGTGCAAAACCTCTTATGTGTTGATTGTGCTCATGAATATGAACAACTTTTACTATGGGGCCAACTCTGCAACTCAACAAAAAAAACAGCTGTTTCATGCAAAAAAATGTTGTCAATACCTACTCGACCAGAATGTATGTATGCAAATTTCATCTAAATCCGTTCAGTAGTTTTTGCGTGAAAGAGTAACAAACATCCATGGATCCATACTCACAAACTTTCGCATTTATAATAATAAGTAGGATCATAATCTCTTGTTTTCCCCTTAACAACACAATTTCACACATCAGCAGTAAATCTGAAGCAAAGCCTAGCATTTGCTAAGGTCTTGATTAATGATCTATGGATTATAATGTTCGGTGCAATTTATTGCCTTCTCAGTTTAATCAATGCGAGACCCGGCCTAATCGTGTAGTGTGTCCGACGCATTGTATTGGTGAATACGAAAATTATAGGGCCGTATGCCTTATAACATAACTATGTTAGTAAACTAATGTAGTAAATGTGAAAGTTATGTTTGGAACCGGTAATGAAATAAGCAGGCTAGTTTTCCTATCCCTCCTTTTCTTATTCTAATTTAATGTAACTAAAGCACAGATTACTAAATAGTTACTAGCTAACGTGTCAAGTAAGTAAGTAAGTAGGTACTGTAAGTAAAGTGTAATGTGTATAGTGTATCTGTCGCAGGGATTTTGTCAAAGTCGTGATATTATAATTCCACAAGTGAAATTATAATTTCACGTGATATTATAATTCCACTAGTTAAATTATGGATAGACAGTATTTTTGTAACAATAAAAAAAAATAACCACCAAATTTAAGGCAATCGCTTCGCTGCGCTTCGCGATCGCCTTAAATTTCTAACCTATCACGTGTTCTACAGGACTTCCGAGGCTCGCAGCCGTGTGCATAATGTTTCGTACTGTCTATTCATAATATCACGTGAAATTATAATTTCACTAGTGGAATTATAATATCACGACTTTGACAAAATCCCTGCGACATATCCAACGCATTGTAAGTATCTAGTGGTGAATACGGAAGTTAAAGGCCCTTATTACATAACTATGTTAGTAAACATACCTTTCATCTTTACTACATAGGTGAAAGGTATGTTTCTTTGTAACCTCTAATGAAACAAGCAGGCTAGTTTTCCTATCCCTCCTTTTCTTATCTTATTCTAATTTAATGTAAGTAAAGTGTCAAGTATGTAATGTTAGTAAAGTGTAAAGTGTATACAGTGTCTCAAACTTGATCAACAATAGCACGACAGGTGACGCCTCACGCACTAAAACACAAGGCAAATATGGCACCGAATGACTTTTTTAAACGGAGAAAAAGGTTACGAATGTTATGATCTTACTTCAAAAATCTCAGGAAATAACAGCGCAGCTTAGAATTGCGCTCTTATTCGCTCGGCCGGTTTTTACTCTCCAACCGGTTAGCTAGGGTATTGTTGATCAAAGGTCTCAAAGGATTAATTTATCTTAAGGATATAGCATAGGTAAAAAAAATATCGTCGATGGCCGTTGCTTACACAAGCGAGGGGGTGCTGGGATCGGTAAGGCCGTTTGTGCACTACCACTGAATTTTACCGATCCGGAAAAAAACGGATGCTTGTATTTAATTAATTACTAATATAAATGATTAATTATTAAAATACAAGCATCCGTTTTTTTCCGGATCGGTAAAATTCAGTGGTAGTGCACAAACGCCCTAAGACTCCGGCCGCGGCACTCTCGTAGACTGAGAAATACGTGTAGACGCGGCATGCAGCGCGCATTCTATTTACATCTAAAATATCACCTATGTGCGCTTTTACTAAGGAAATTATATTATGTAGAATACAAGAAGAATTATTAATGAATATTTATTGTAAACGTCGGTTTGTAGGAAGAGTAGATCTTAGATATTATTCGTATGTAGTAAAAAAAGCTTTTTTTAACAAAGATAGTCACTTCAAACGATTCTTCAAAATGCAGAACACAGCAGCAGCTATTTATATTTATTTTCTATCTCTAAATCATTTCGATAATATATCCATTATCGAAATGATCTTCGCAGGCAAAACTACAACATTTGCTACAAATTACACTGAAAAAAATAAATAATGTATACTGCTCTAACCAGTAGGTACATTTTCAGATTTATTCCAATCAAATTAATAAAACTTATAATTTATTATGAAAAAATATAAATAACTCATACTAGCCCATCATCTAATACTTTTTTACTCAATCAAAATAATCAATATTTAAATAAGTATACCGTTTATATAAAATCACGCTATCAATCTATAATATAAATCAATATATAAAAAAACACTTAAATAAAAATATTGTTTAAGTACAAAAAAATAAAATAAAATACATATTATTCCAATACCAAAAATGATAATATCAAATAATACAATAACTTGTGTCATTGAAAATTGGAAGCAACGATCACATACACCCAGATACAAGAAAATATCTAAAAGTTAGTTTTCGACATTTACCCGTCCGAGAATCGAACCCGGGACCTCAGAGATAGTGGCACCTAGAAAACCGGTGCGTACACCAATCGGCCACGGAGATCGTCGAATTTGTTTAAACAAAATGTAGCGCAACTGAAATAATTGATACTTTGTTTACTAATGTAAACTTGCCACGTAAGGTTATAAATCAGCCACTTTAAAAAAACCTTTTTTCATTAATCATTTTAAAATATCTTTATTTTTCATTGTCACTATTTTTCGCCATGTACGCATCATATCCCTTGTGCTCCAAAAATGGGTAAAAAACGTAAAAACTTGCCTAACGTCAGGTTCTTTTTTCTGTTTAAATATTATGCGATATGCTGAAATATTTGTACTAATTAAAAATTAATACCGAAGCGACAGCAACACAACTATATGTTAAAATTTTGTGCAAAGGCAGCTCTACTTAATTCTGTGGAACTTTATTAAAACTAGCTACGCTTTTCCCCAAAAACGAACTTCTTGTTTTTTCAAGTCGAATCCTTGGAACGGCAATCTTATTTTTATTTCTTGTTTTGAATTGATGTATATTGCTACGTTTTACAAATGTATTGAGATACGTCTTCACATATACCATATTCTCATATATTATTATGTATTGTCCTGCAACAGTTAATATGTTGATTTCTTTTAAAGAATCTCTTGGCCGAAGTTTGTATATGGCGCGAATAGCTCTTTTCTAAAGCACAAAAATACTTTCGATGTTAGCTGCTGAACCCCAAAGTAATAGGCCGTAGGACAATACACTCTGAAAATACCTAAAATAGATTAACCTTGCCGTTTCAATATCGGTTAAGACCCTTATTTCTTTAACAGCAAATGCCGCAGAACTGAGTCTACCGGCCAAGGCTTCAATATGAGGGTCCCATTGAAGGCGATAATCTAATGTTATATCTAAAAATTGAGTACTGTTAATTAATTCTACTACATTGTCATCCAATTTTATGTGAATATCAACCTGTCTTACATTTGGCAGGGATTTTTTTTTCACATTTTGTTTTTTTTCGAGTTTAATTATTATTATTATTATTATTATAATTTTATTTCGGAATTATCCATAGTTGTTAGTAACATAGGTACTTAATTCTAGTGTTAGTATACATTCAAAATTACACAAAAGTACAAAAATATCACACCTAGGAAGTCGCCGCTGCCGTGTGTAGGTGTATCCAACGCTTCAGCATCGGCGAGTTCCAGCGTTCGGTTAACGCGCGCACGATACTGTTCGGGCTGGCGCGCACGCTCGATAGTAGCGACCCGCTTCGCTTGCGCATTATTGCGTAGAAGCAATCTGTATGCGCTTGAGCAAACATTGTGGATGCACTACATCCACAATATAGTGGATACTTGTACGTGTACGTGGTACCACGGCAAAAAGAAATTGCCACAGTACCATCAATGGTACTGTCTAATGGTACCATGGTAAAAGAATGGATTATTGCTATGAAACCAATGCGCAACTTTCGATAAAGTACTATTTACTTCGTCAGAACTATTATTACCTCTGTCAACTTTAAAGACTAGAGGAAGTGTCATCAGCAAATAGCACTGTCTTGCATAAATTCTTTGCTTAAAAAGGAAGGTCATTTATATAAATTAAAAACAGCAAAAGGGACCAGTATTGACCCCTGGGGTACGCCCATATTGATAGGGGCTCCAGTAGACTCAGTTTTGTTGATAACTACTTTCTGTGTTCTTTCACATAGATATGATTGCATAAGGCTAACCGATTTATCATAGACACCATAATGTTTTAATTTCCTTAAAAGCGTTTGGTGATTAACACAATCGAAAGCTTTGGAGAGGTCACAATAAATACCAACTACATCGCGCTTGCTCTCCCAAGCATCAAAATATATGTTTTTAAATATAATATGATAGGATGACATACCAAGACCAGTATGAATTAGATCCCATCTCACAGGACACCATCGATTTTGGGAATGAATTGCTAGAAGCCATATCCGAAACAACGAGAGAAAAGTGGAACAAGCTAATCGAAGGCGTAGAAGGCATGGTGTTTTATAAGGAAACTAAATAATGATCCTAAAATCGCTGATCGTCATTCCAATGTGACCACAAACCAGATCGCTCACCACTTACTCCAAAATGGGAAAGCTTCCACGAAAAGTCTCCAGAAGAAATTTACACGAGACCCTGGTAAAGAGGTTAACCACTTGGACGAGGCTTTTACAGAAACAGAGCTCAAGTTTGCCCTTGATAAGCTCAAAGAAGGTAAAGCCGCTGGCTTTAACAACATCACGGTCGAGCAGCTGAAACGGTTTGGTTTCGTACTACTTATACAAAACTGTCATTTCTTGCATGGCAGTTTCCAAAGGATATGTAATCTAATCACTGACGTTTTAGCCACCTACTTTTAATAAATCACATTTGTGGCAGAGAGTGTATATAAAACTTCTTCGAGATTATTTATTTTTATGAGTTTTTTTTTTTATTTTTTTTATTTAAAATTACAAAAGTTACACAAACATTACAGGTATAACCTAATTCGATTGTGCACTTATCAATTTAATTGAGACACTTTATAATAAGTCAATCTAGTAAGCTCACTCAGCGGACACGAAAACAGATCTACTTTCTCAGACACTGTATTAAGCACACGCAGCGCGCGTACGAGCGGCGCCTGGTGCAATAGGTTAGTGCGAGCAAGTTTATTATCTTTGATATAATATGTTAGTCAGTTTAAAGTTAGCCCGCCATTTGTTTATACTTTGTGCAATGAAATTTAAATAATGAAATAAATATTCCTCCTTCGGAAGTACTTGTACCTATGCAATATTTCATTAGAGTATCAAAAATTTTACTCCGACTATGCAAGTCTCCTTACAGAACTCCGCAAACTTATCTGACGCGGTGGTTAAATTTGAGAGTTTAAACTGTCAATACAGCTGACAGACCTTTCATTCTTTTTATTGCTACTGGCGCCTCAACCATCGGTTTTAGATATTGTTGTGGGAATTTCGAATCTCGAATTTCAAAACCGCGAGAGCAAGAGCATGTCTTGCAAGAAATTGTATGCATGCTCTAATTTTGTACTAGGTATTGAATTATAATGGAAAAGAGAATTAGTAATAAAAAACAGCGAGTTGCACTCCGGGAGTGCCGGCAGAAGTGAAAACTTGAATATAAACGTTGTGCATTTTTGATATTCTTAAATTTTTAACCAGTTGATTTTTAGAAAATATACTTATAATAATGAACTAGATGCGTTGATAAAGGGCTCCGTAGACTTTTTCACAAAAAAATGGAGTTTGGACAAAAAAAAAGAAAATAATACGGACTGGATTTGAACCGAGGTCTTCTGTTTTGCCGCCGCGCGCCGCCTGTTTTGTCTAACCGAGGTGCCAGAGCTATCAGACCATCGGGAAAAATGGCGAAATTTACCTTCGTATTCTAATGACATTGTAACAGTTTTTCGATCAGGCCCCCAAGTACGTCTTACGGTCACGTGATCCTGGGACCGTACTCTGAAACGCAAATCCGAAACTTCGGTTAGCCCCGCCCCTATCACTCGATTCCGTTATGACTCGAGAGTGAGAGGGACAGGGCTAACCGAAGTTTCGGATTAGCGTTTCAGAGTAGGCCCTCTGACGCGAGTTAAACAGCTTTTACCCATCACATTAAATAGTGCACAACGCCGCTAAAGAAGTTGTCACTTCAAGAATGTTTTAAACCTGAAATTTTCACAAAATGGTGCGGTTTATGTTCCTCACTCAAAGGTAAGAAGCTGGACTTTTCACAGTCTCATAAAATTGGTGTAATGGTAATATTAGATCAACTAGGTATATGAAAAAAAACAAACGTCGGTTTTATTTGAAGAATTGCTTTTTAGTGCATTATGTCTCTGTAAAAAACTTTTTCAACAAGTGAATTTCTTATTTCTAGATGCAATTTTTTACACCTACCTATCTTAAGTTTCTCACATTTCCAATTTTGTGAGGAACCTAAAACGAACATAAATTTAATATACAGTAGTAGAAGTTAAAAACTTAGACTAATTATGTACCTACCTACAACACAACAAAATATAGGTACTCAAATAGTACAACTTTTATGGGCTCTTAAGTATCTTAGGCAATATTACTTATCCGTCACTTTTATTTCAAACTATTAATGTTTGCTTTAGGTAATGAGTAAAATTATTACTTGTCCTAGGTTACATAGGTCTATGGTTATGCAATAAATGGCAAAGCACTCATCTATACCCAATCCTGAAGCGCTAGTTCAATATTTCCTAGCAAAATAAGCATCATTGAAAAAAATTATGATCCTGGTTTGAGTTTTTTTTTTCAATTTTGGCGCAATCGGAGCGATACAGTCTCCACGTCCAAACGCCGCCAATGCCAGGCGGAGACTGAAGAATTATGCTGCGAAACGGTGTACGATGCATTTTGGGATACTAGTTCTTGAATATAAATATTACAAAAAAAATTTTTAGTAACTTCCCTAGATATGACTAAGAACTACTTACACAAAAAAAATTTGCTTGATTACTCAAATAGTTATTGAGATAATTGAGTTTAAGACGGAAAAAAGGGGTCTTGAAAATAATTTTTTTAGTACATTGTATTTATTTTATTCAAATAAAATTTAGTAACTTCCCTTCATAAAGAAAAGATCTATCACATGTAATATTTTGGAAGACCTAGCAATGATACTTTGTCAGGAAATTTAATTTAAAAACATTGAAAATTCTGAGTTTGATCGCCGGAATGCCCTTAATGTCAATTGTCATTAAAACTGGTACAACGCTTTAGGCGTGAAAAGTGTAAAAGACGGACAGGCAGAGTAGACTATTAAATCCATTTTTAACCCTAATTAAAAAAGGAGGTTCTCAGTTTGACCTGTAGGTATGTATGTATGTTTGTCCGCGATTATCTCGCGTTTGGCTGATCCGATTTTGATGCGGTTTTCAGGAAATTATTTGTTACATTTAGGAGAAGGTTTGAGAATTTTAACCGACTTCAAAAAAGGAGGTTCATCATGAAACACTCATTTTTTATGAAGGTGGTTCTTTTTTTTTAAGGAATAGATCCATCTTTACGAGGCGACACATGCTTTCAAACACCGTAGAGCGTTTCTTCCAACTTTTCCCCGTCACATGTTGCTAGAGACACAAATGCTCGCAACAAAAACAATAAATCAAATCGACACAGCAAAGCAAACAGACGAAACTAAACGAAGCGGAGCGGAACTTCGGTTTCATTCGAGCGGAGTGCACTCAACCCTCACTCTCGCATTGTTTGTTGTTGTCGACGCCCGCCGATTTATGAGAGAACCGAACGGAATCGAGAGAATAAGGCCCAGTACCCAATGGCGAACTTTAAATGTAACCCTTAATATTGTCACTAAAAAGTTTACGCATGAAACATATTTTGTCATTCATAATCTTGCAGCGCGGAGCAAATATTTAGTCGAGAAAATATAAGGCTGAATACCCATCGGCGAGCTGTAAATTTTAATGTAACTATTGGATACAATGAACACAAGATGACAACCAACCAGTCCAACTTTGAGTTTAAGTTTGATTCTGTTCCTCAATGGATGGAGCACTAAACTGCTCCCTAGAGCCTGCACGCAGGAAGAATTAACGGGAACTACTAGTACATACTGTAATCTTCGTAAATATTGATTAAACACCGTCTATGTGATGCAATTAGTTACTATCGCTTTTACCCGCGTGTTACACTTTCCCTTGGGAATGTCGAGGTTAGCCTATGCCACTCTGGAAGAAAAGTAATGTAGTATTCTAATAGTAAAAAGACGTATTCTAAATATGTTCTGTAGTTTCAGAGATTAGGCCAATCACTGAAACAAAAATTTCTTTATTATTTTTGTGGAGATTTTATACTATTTTTTTATCACCTACTTTATGCACTTAAATGCATTTTTTTACACAATTGTTATTATACAATTATTAGTAAAATATGACTTTGTCTTAACTAGCTCTGGTAGAAAATAAAAATTAATAGTGTAGATGTATTATTACTTTTAAAACAAATTAACATACATATTCGACATATTTGTCATTGTATAAACTCAGTTTTAAATGGAATTGAGTTGTTTGATCCATTAAGATAGCTGATTTCTTTAATTGTTTAGATCACCATTACACATGCTTTACAATTTGCTAACGACAATGTGAACCCAGCCTTAGTGTGATGTAAAAGGTACAGTGACAGCAAATTAAGTTATATCGTTAATAATTATGTGATTAAACGAACTTACCTTAAGTGAAGTTCTATCATAATTATACGAAGCTCCTTGTCCAAGACGGGATTTACAAGTACAGTGCCACAACCTTTTCTGTGCCGGTGACAGCGGCGCTACGTACGTTTTTCTTTTTTTTTGTAGTAATTTAACCGGCCCTGACTTCTAAAAACTTCAGCCGCCAGCAGCATTATGGTTGGAAATCAACTTGACAGCAAAATGACATTAAAAAAAATCACGTTAGTTTCACATTTTGGCCACCGGCACAGCAAAGTTTGTGGCACTGTAGTAACGCTGTTTGTACCAGCGACCAGTCACAATGTTCAAAGCTATAACTAAAAAAAAAAAAAAAGTAACACTTTACTCTATGGTCATGCTTTATGGAATGTCATTACGTTTGTTTATTAGTGTATCAGGTACTGTATACATGTCTTCAAGTTATAACTTGAAGGCATGTACCATCTGACTTGTACATACATAAATATAGCGTTGGTAGGTATATTATGTATGCACACATTTTGTATGAACAACCCTGGAATTAAATCTCGAGGGCTAGATATTAAGGGAGGGAGGGTAGTCCCGTCTTGGACAAGGAGCTTCGTATAATTATGATAGAACTTCACTTAAGGTAAGTTCGTTTAATCACATAATTATACTTGCTCCTTGTCCAAGACGGGATTTACAAGTAGATGTTCAAAGTAAGGGTTGTGAATACTGCACCAGAAGGGGATTTGATTTATAAATAAACACACATTTAAATTAAATCAACATCTTTTATATTAAATAATCATGAAATAGAAAATACTTAAAATTATTACATTTTTATACCTTGAGAGGTCTAATATGTATTCGTAATTGGTAACAGTATTGCAAATTATGCTACTGTAATCTGATGTTGTCTCAATGGGTCTATTGTAATGCTTAGCAAAAGTAGCCGAATTTTGAGACCAACCTGCAGTAGAACGAATGAGATCTATATTTATGCCTGATCTTTTAGCGGCAGAGGTAGAAGCATGTCTTGTGCTGTGTGCTGTAAATATATCTGTGTCAATACCAGCTTCTTGTAACATATTTTTTATCCAGCGACTTAACGTTTGGGATGACACTTTGTTGTGTGGTTTCTTAAAAGAGATAAACAAATTTTCAATTTTATTTCTTATTGGTTCTGTTATTGTTAAATATGCCTTTAGGGTGGTGATTGGACATATTTCTAATTTTATGTTATATGTTTTAAGCTGAAGCAATGGTTGAAAATTTCCTGCTTTAGAGGTTTTTACTAAATCTGGGATAAATATGTGTGCACCTGTATTATTGAATTTAATGTTTTGTAATTTTATCAAAGAAAGAGTTTGGACTCTGTGGGCGGTTGTTAGGGCAAGTATTGTAATTAATTTTTTAGTCAAGATCTCTAAAGGCAAGGTTTCATTAGGATAATAATTTTCTAGATAATTTAGAACTAGACCCGGGTCCCATGTTAGATTGTATTTTGGCATAGGTGGTTTTGAGCGAAAGATTCCTTTCATAAATCTTTTGATTCTGTGGTCTGATCCTATTTCTGGCCCTAATATCAAACTTATGGCTGATTTTGTAGAGTTAACTGTACCATATGATGCACCTGATTTAAGCTGTTCACTGAGAAAGATTAAAACATTTGAGATTGAGGTTTGGTAGGGGTCGATATGGGAGCGACCACAGAATGCCCACCATAGCTTAAGAGAACTATTATATTGTTTAAGGGTACTATTTGCTATAGAGTTAATAATAGTGTCAATAGCGGACTCTGGTGTGCCTCTTCTTATGTATGCCGTGCTGATAGCAGACCGGCAGCCAGGGTAAGTTGTTTGTGAAGAGGGTGGCACATTCTGAAAGGGGACAAGAGTAAGTATTTTTCTGGTTTAAAAATTAAAATATCTGATATCAAGAGTGACTTCAGTATGGGAAACCAGGGCTGAGAGGGCCACAGAGGGAATACCATAATACCCTCTGCTTTTTCCATTTTAATCTTGTTTAAACATTTTAAAATTAAAGTAAATGGAGGAAAAGCATAGAAAAAAATGTTTCCCCAATTTAGGGTGAAGGCATCAATTGCGAAGGCCTTAGGATCTCTTTTCCATGCCACAAATTTTTTACATTTATTATTGACTCTAGAGGCAAATAAGTCTATCTCTAGGGTCCCAAATGAATTTAAAATTTCCTTATATGCACTAGAACATAACTCCCATTCTATATTAACACGTCTGGATTCCCTATCGGCTCTGTGATTATCTTTGGTATTTATATAGGAACAATAAATATAAATATTTCTTTTTTCACACCATTGCCAGATTTCACGTGACATGCTATTTAAATGCGGAAATTGTATACCTCCCATTTTATTTATATAAGCCACAGCTGTTGTATTATCAACTCTCAATAACACCTCACAATCTGATAGGTCTTTAGCAAAACATTGGAGTCCTAGAAACGCTGCTTTTAACTCCAAAAGATTTATATGATTACTTTTTTCTTTAATAGACCAAGAGCCCGAAGCTGTCTCAGCTCCGCAGACTGCCCCCCAACCAGTATTTGAGGCATCAGTGTGAATTTCCAACTTATACTTGTGTTGTTTAATTGAAATTGAATTTTTTATATTTTCTATCCACCATTGAAACTCTGATTTTAAATGATTTGCTAAACACATTGTTGCATCATAATTTCCATTTGATTTCAGTAAGGCTAAATATTTCTCCCTCTCTAATAATTTGGTATAAACCCAACCATATGGAATTGCAAGACAAACTGAGTTTAAAAGGCCTATTAATTTAGACAATTCTGTGATCTTACAAGATGTTTTTTGTTTAAATATATTTAGCTTTTCTACTATCAGAATCCTTTTATCTGTAGGCACTGAGATGGAAAGATTTGTTGAGTCCAATATGAATCCTAAATATTTGCATGTTTTATTTGGTACCAAAACACTTTTGTCAAAGTTAATCACAAAACCTAAACTTTGTAATAAAATACATGCACTTTCTATGTCTTGTTTACATCCCCTGAAAGAACTATTAAAGAAAATATTATCATCTAAATATGAAGATAAGATAATGTTTTTGTTTCTTAAGTAAGCGATAATAGGTTTTAAAATTTTTGTAAAAACGAAAGGGGCTGTACTCAATCCGTAGGGTAGGGCATTAAACTCAAATAGTTTTCCATTAAATGTAAACCTTAAATATTTTTTGTATTCATCAGATATGGGTACAGAAAAATAAGCTTCTTTTAAATCCAGAGTTGTCATGTAGCAATGTTGGGACATAAGTTTATAAGCTGTTCTAATATCTTCTAGTTTAAAGTGTTCAGTCTGAACATACATGTTTAATTTTTTCAAATTTAATATGAATCTGAAACTTCCATTTGGTTTTTTAACTAAAAAGATTGGTGATGTGCACTGACCTATAGTATATAAACATTCTGAAATAGCACCTAGACCAATTAACTTATTTATTTCTAAATTAATTATTTCGAATTGTTCACTAGACCACTGTTGAGGCTCACAATTGAAACATGGAATTTCTATAAAGGGAATTACATATCCAGTGACCCATTTCAGCACAGTAGGATCATAAGTTATTTTAAGCCAATTTTTATATAGATATTTAAGTCTGTCTGAATGTACCTGAACGTTTAACGCCGGTATTGTGGCCTGCCTCGAAAAGATTGGGGCGGCGGCGGCGGTGGTGGCGGAGGCTGTCTCGGGTTCCGGCGAGCTTGATTGGCGGGAGCTGGAGGCCTGTACGACTGAGGTCGGCGCCCACCGCGAGGTCTGTGTCGTACTGTCTGTTGTGGCAGTGGGCTTCTCCAGTTTCCCTGCTTCTTGTTATATGCTTCCCTGGGTTGTGCTGGAGTCTTAATTTGAGCACTTGTTTTGGCTATGCCTTGAGCGAGTTTAATTTTCTCCGAGCAATCCCCGCCAAATAAAAATTTATCTGGTTTGGAATCTTTTATGGCTTCTTTGATGTTCTTGGTTGTCCCGGCGAGGGCAAAGAATTTTCTGGACACAGTGTCTCGATAAAAAACTTCAGCGGCCAGTTTTGCCGCATCATTTATCTCCTCGATTAGGACTTTGCTATTTATATCCCCTTTAAGTAATTTAGTCAAGGACTTTCCCAAGCCAGACATTAGCTTCCCAATCAGGTTTTGTCGGTGTATTATTCTTTTGTCCCTGTTGACACCTGTCTCCGACAGTGAGGCTTGAATTTCTGGGTTTAGAACAGGGGCTACTGCTTCTGGAAAGTTTGAGGGAGTTGGGTATTTCTTGAGAAGAGCCTCCTTAGCTTCTTTTCCTAGTCCCTCACACATCAGGTTTGCCCAGCGTTTAGCTAATTCTGGGCGAATGGCCTCAGCTGTTTCCAAATTTTGCAGACCCTCATTTCCTAGGGCCAGCAGAAAATCTTCAGGGAGCTCTTCCTCTTCTGTAAACCACAATATATGGTATATAATTATTATGAAATAAAATGAACGGAGTCTGACTTAGGTAAGTATTTCAATTTGAAAATTGAAATATTGTCTATCCACTATGTGATAGCGCTGATAGTAATTTATAGTATAGAATATAAGAGGCATGTTTTGTGTACTGTCTATCCGCTTTGTGATAGCGCTTGACAACAAAAAAGAAAATTGGAATCGGGTCTATCCGCTGTGTGATAGCACTATATTGTGTTAAGTCTTTGTGTACTGTCTATCCGCATTGTGATAGCACTAGACAATGGGAAGGCAGACATGTGGCATGGCTGCTTGTGCTAATGGCAATCTATCTTATTTATTGTGCTACTTAACAAACCTGTGAGATTTAGTTGTGTTTCTTGTATTTTGTTGGCTTCTGTGTTTGGCCTGTCTTCTGGTGGTGGCGTTCCTTCCTCACTGCTGCTAGTGTCGACCGCTTTTTCTCGTAATTTCTTCTCAAGTTTTCTAATCTTCTTCTTAATTTTTTCTACTTTACAATCGTTTTTTCTTTTCCCCATTTTTAATAACTCTTAATTAACTCACTCGTTGACACAAAACACTTGAAATTTATTAAAATTATGAACGAAACACGTTATAAAATGTTGGTCGACGTAACGGCAGAAAGGAAACATATGTTTTTACCGGGAATGATGAGGAAGTACGATAGCCAACATCATAATTTGAACTTTTACATAGATAAAAGGGATTTCCGGAAGGTTTAAAATATACTTGAGTTATCTTTAAACCGGAAGAAGGAAAAAGTTATACACCGGCGGCATAACCTCCAATTTGTAAGATACTTACTATTTATTCAAGTTTTCCAGTAAGTATTAAAATAAATAATTCACTTACATTACTTAACGAGTAAAAAACAGATAAATGAGGTGAATACCTTATTATCCTTGGAGGATGTCTTATGATTACCTGTATTGAGTACCTTGTTGTCATACCATCTAAAACAATATCGGCACCTCAACTCGGTTATTTTCACTCTAAACACATAATACACATGATACTGCACAGGGTTTTTCCTTTGTCGATAAACATTACTAGTTTTAAGTTGTAATATATGAAATAAATACACTTTTAAAATTGTAAATATTGTGACGGCGCTTGCACAAAAAACGTAATGACATTCCATAAAGCATGACCATAGAGTAAAGTGTTACTTTTTTTTTTTTTTTTTTAGTTATAGCTTTGAACATTGTGACTGGTCGCTGGTACAAACAGCGTTACTACTTGTAAATCCCGTCTTGGACAAGGAGCAAGTATAATGTTAATAAAACAAAACGAAATACCGTTAAATGTAACAAAATGAATCAATAACACATTTGATTTATAAGATTTAAATGTATGTCAAGTTAGACATTGGTTCAACATTCAGAAAGCTCCACACAAAATATTTACTTTTCGTTACAATGCTGCCATTTTATTTCTCAATAGCGGCCGCCGCGGTTTCACCCGCGTGGTTCCCGTTCCCGTTAGAATATCGGGATAAAAATTATATGTGTGTTATTCCAGCCTATAATCAATTTCTGTTGCAAATTTCATTCAGATCCGTTCAGTAGTTTTTGCGTGAAAGAGTAACAAACATCCATACATCTATAAATACATACATCCATACAATATTAGTAGGATTTAAATTGAAAATGAAATATTAATAGCTACTTGGGACATAGGATGATTTTTCCAATATTTAATTCCTCACAAAATTTATAATAAGCATTATAATTTGGCGACCACTGTGGTCGACTGTATCGTATACTTAGATAAGTTGTTTTATTTCAACTATCTATCTTGTACTATGTGCCACTTTATGAGTAAGATTTATCTTTAATCTCTAAGAAAATCCATTTATTAGGTACAGTTATTATTAGAATATTCTATAGAAAAGGCGTTGTGTAAGATTGAAGGATTGGCGATGTGAAGGATTAGCCTGATGATTTGCTGTGAAATCATCGGATTGATGGATTGATAGTGTCAGACTAACTTCAATAGGGATTAACGAGTTAGGTCAGACATGACAAATTGTTATTTGGTGTTCCTTTTAACTTATTACTATAAAGACAGTAGATTAAAGAGAAACCAGAACTTCTAAAAATAGCCATGGGTTACGAATCATCATCATCATCATCATTTCAACCGTACGACGCCCACTGCTGGGCATAGGCCTCCCCCAAGGATCTCCACAACGATCGGTCCTGCGCTGAATTGGGTTACGAATAGGTATATTTAATTTTGAAATTAGCTAACATAAAACCTTTTCCAGTTTACGATCGATTAATTTTAACATATAATTTTTGGAGCGGTAGTTTCGAAGTAAAATATAAAAATTAAAGTGTTTTTTTATCATTTTATCGAAGGTAAGATAGTGGCAGGCGGGGCAGGTGATCATTAAATACACACTCCCCAATGGGAGGGTATCAAAATACATGGTACTCGTCTTATAACATACATACACACATAATTCATAGAAGATAAATAAACAAGTATCATTATCGGCAATAAGTAGTCAAATTTCACGATTTCTCCGAGTTATTTTTTTCCTTCGTTCAAGGAGGAAACCAACAACGGTGACAGGTGGTGATTCAGAGCATTTGTATTTCAAAATTCTTGATGTGTTTATGTTACATTAAGTTAATACATACAAACATTGTGCATGCACATAGATAAACATTAATCAATTATTTATCTCAAATAATGTTATGTTATACATAGGTACATTCATAATTTTAATATTATGTAAGGTGTCATTGTAAAGGACTGTAGACTTATCTGGGCAGCAAAAGAATTAAACGTTAAGTTAAGAGGACGGGACGATTGTAACACGATTGTTTCTCAAATGGACTACAAGAAACTTGGGCCGTTCACACTTAGAAAGAGTCCCGAAGCACTCCAAACTTAGAGCGAGGGATTTTTACGACTACCGCGGGTACCCTCTTAGGGGAACACCCGTAAGTATCATATTTTTGAAACAATAAAGAGATTTTATTCGGTAACAAGCTTTTGGGACATTTTTGTTTTGTTTTGAAGAGGAACACTGAGTTACAGGTTTTTGAAACTTGGTGCTTTCTGGGAAAACCTTACTTAGAGTTTTTTTTTTGTTCTCAACGGCAAGATGAAATAAGTATACACCTACATCATACTTAAAGAACTAAAAAGGGAACCGATTGCAGTCAGGAGACCGTCCGGTGAAACAAATCAATTTCTATTGACGACCGATTTGGCGCAGGGGTAGTACCCACCTTCTGCGCCAGAGGTCTCGGGTTCGATTCCCGATCAAGACAAATACTTGTGTGCATGAACATGTCTATTTGTCTTGGTCTGGGTGAAACTATGTATATTAAGTATGTATTTACAAACAAAAAGTATTTAAGTATATATCTATCCGTTATCAAGTTTTCCATGATACAGTTTCATAATGAAATTAAAATGGGCTTAGATAATTGGTGTGATTGTAAGAAGTTATTTATTTATTCTATTTATTTTATTAGCCTCTGAGGGCGTCACTTTCAGCTAGCCTATCGCCTTAACAGGAAAGTAATGAATAGTATTAATGTATAAATTTTTTATCATACGCCCATGTGACGGTTAATCTTTATTATTTAGAAACTTTTAAGTCATGATATGCCATCGAGACAAAATTACACTATGAGTATTGTAGTCTTTAAAAATCTATATTTATTAATATACAAAGCTCTGCCCTTCTGTAATAGTGAACACTAAATTCCATCATTCCACCAGTAGGTACATAGGGTACTGTCAGTGGCATGAATCAAAATAATTCCGAATTCAGAATGGTAATTGCAATGCAAATCAAAATATACACGACGAAAGCAAAATTCGTTTGTGAAACGCGATATTGTAAATTGTTGATCTAAATGGAGAGTTAATTTAATTTTCAACAATTTATAGCTACTATAAATTGTGATTTGTGACGATGAAACGATGAGACTATGAGGAGGAAAGTATGAAGTTAGTAGGTATGTTTAGGATACGATAGGACTGGCATATCTTGTAAAATTTAAAAGTCCTTCAAAAATAAGATAAAAATATGTAAGTAGTTTAAAAAACTATAAAAACACACTTTTATAGGAACAGACTAACAAGTACAAAATAACCGTGTATTCAGTAACTGAAATTAAAAAGCGTGGTGCGCGTTGTCAATATTAAGTACCTAAGTACTTGAATGCATGCTTTGCAAAGGGCGCACCACGCTTTTTAATTTCAGTTACTGAATACACGGTTATTTTGTACTTGTTAGTCTGTTCCTATAAAAGTGTGTTTTTATAGTTTTTTAAACTACTTACATATTTATTTTTTACTTATTAGTTTAACAAATGGCAAGCTATGGATGGGGATGGTAATCGATTTCACAGTCCACTCATGTGTCTGCCCACCCCGTAAACATTATAACTCAAAGGCGTGATTGTATGTATTTAGTTTTACAAATTCAAGTGGAGTCTATTAGTTACCAGATGCGCGAGCCGAACCCTTACTTCCTCCCTGCTCCATCATCAGACCCTCACCACCACTTGTAGCGAATAGGTCTCATTAGAACGAAACAAATGAGCCCAAACTCGAGGGGTTTCCTAGTGGTAATTAAGGAGTGCCACTGACTTCGTCCCTGCTCCATCATCAGACCCGCACCACCAAGTGTAGCCAATAGGTCTCATCAGAACCAAACAAATGAGCCCAAACTCGAGGGGTTTCCTAGTGGTCTTAAGGAGTGCCACTGACTTCCTCCCTGCTCCATCATCAGACTCTCACCACCAAGTGTAGCGAATAGGTCTCATCAGAACGAAGCAAACGAGCCCATCTCGAGGGGTTTCCTAGTGGTCATTAAGGAGTGCCCCTGACTTCCTCCTTGCTCCATCATCAGACCCACACCACCAAGTGTAGCGAATAGGTCACATCAGAACGAAACAAATGAGCCAGCACTCGAAGGGTTTCCGTTTGGCCATTAAGGAGTGCCACTGGTTTCCTCCCAGCTTCATCATCAGACCCTCGCCACGAAGTGTAGCGAATAGGTGTCGTCTGAACGAAACAAATGAGCCCAAAATCGAGGGGTTTTCTTGAGGTCATTGAGGAGTTTCACTGGGTCCTCAAAGCTCCATCAAAAGACTCTCACCACCAAGTGTAACGAATAGGTCTTATAAAAACGAAACAAGTGAGCCCAAACTCGAGGGGTTTCCTATTGGTCATTAAGGAGTGTCACTGGCTTCCTTCCTGCTCCATCATCAGACCCTCACCACCAAGTGTAGCGAATAGGTCTCATCAGAACAAAACAAATGAGCCAGAACTCGAGGTGTTTCCTATTGGTCATTAAGGAATGCCACTGGCTTCCTCCCTGCTCCATCATCAGACCCTCACCACCTAGTGCAGCTAATAAGTCTCGTCAGAACGGAACAACGGAGCCCAAACTCGAGGTGTTTCCTAGTGGTCATTAAGAACTGCCACTGGCTTCCTCCCTGCTCCATCATCAGACCCTCACCATTAAGTGTAGCGAATAGGTCTCATCAGAACAAAACAAATGAGCCTAAACTCGAAGCGTTTCCTAGCAGCCATTGAAGAGTTCTATTGCACACCTCTTGACTCCATCATCAGATCAGCTCGAAGGTAGCAAATTATTGTATTGTCATCGGATTCATATAGACTTGCAAAGTTTCAAATCAATTCAACAATTAGAAGTAGGTTAAAATTGAATTCCAAGATTTTCTTACATTGTGACTTAGTTACAAGTGAAGCTAATAAAAGTGTGGTAAAAAGGAGGAAGAGTAACATTGAGAATCTTTATTTCTTTTACAGGGTTTACTAACTTTATCTTGATATTGGATAAGTACTCCTTTTGACAATTGAAAATAAAATATTAGAAAAAATCGAAACGTCTCCCAACTAGCTGCAGTGGGACACGAACCCACGACCTTTCACTGTTCAGGCGAATGCTTTGACTGAGCTACAGAGTAGTTACTCCTTTGAAGTATGACATGTATTAAAATGCTTGTATCAGGAGGCTTGTATTGGCTTGTATCGTGGGTTCGAGTCCCATCGGAGCTAGTTGAGACCCCCTGAGACGGGTTGATTTTTAACCGACTTCTAAATCAAAAAGGAGGAGGTTCTCTATTCGTCTGTATGTATGTTTTTTTTTTTGTGTATGTCCACCGCTTACTCGAAGACGGCTGAACCGATTGAAATGGTTGAAACGTTATTACATCAGGTTGGTTTCCAAGTTGGTCTCATTTTTGAAATTTTGAAATCGGTTCAGTAGTTTTCAGGAAATCTTGAAAATACTGTCGTTTTCGTTACCACTTTATGTGAATTTAATACGTATCTTTAGGCATAACTCCTTTGTTTATAAACCGATTTAGATGATTCTTGTTTTGTTAAAAAGGGGATACCTCAAGGTATTTTAACCGACTTCGAAAAAGGAGGTTTTCACTTTGATCACATACCTATTTACCAGAAAACACGTAAATTGCCTGCACGATGCACTAAAAAGAGTGAAATAAAAATTATTTTTATTAAAGTAAGAAATAATTCCTCACCAAATTAATAACGTAAGTACTTTGAAGTCGGGCGGGTTTTAACAAAAACAACAAAAAATTGTACATGTTTCACGCCCGACTTCAAAGTACTTACGTTATTTATTTGGTGAAGAATTATTTCTTACTTTTTTGATGTGGTTTTTTTGAAGGCGGTTTTTTTTTTTCTAAATATTTCATTTTCTATTTTTCAACCATAAAAATTACATTGTGAATGCAATAAAGTAAAAATTTAAATAACTGGTCTAAAAAGTTGCTAAAAAACATCACGTGATCAATGGACAGCCCCTTAGGTTATAGGAATGGTTGAAAAAATGAATTAGGTCATTATTAAGTCGAGGAAGCATATTATAAATGTGAAAGTGTGTTTGTTTGTTTGTACATTTTTTACGTCAAAACGGCACCGGATCAACGTGATTTTTGGTATGGGGATAGTTTGGAGCTGAAGGATAGCTGGAGAATGAAATTGGCTACTTTTATCCCGGAAAATCATTACATTCCCGCGGGATAACGTCGTACTTATAGTCCAAGTGGGTGAAGCAGCGGGCGGAAGGCTATAGTAAGAAATATTTAACGATCGTAGCTAGTGAACATAAGTGATCTGCGACAGTGAAATGACTGTAATTTGTACTAGTTAGTGATATTCGGAATGATGTCGTTTTATGTAAGTAGAGGTATTATACCTACGCGAACAAAAAAGCGTGATTTACATAAATCTAAAGCAATTTAGAATTTTTTTTATATAACACAATCTTATTCAGATTTTTTGTACTTATAATAATAGTTTTGTATAAATATGATAGTAAAACAATCTTTATAAAGTAACAGATAATGCTAAAGGAAATTAAAGACACGTCTCTTTATTGTTAGAAATTCTATTATAGGAGCATCTGTTAGGTTTTTACTTCACAAAGTAGACTACAAAGTATGGTTACAAAACAGAAACATATTGCTCTGTCGTGCACCCATAAAGCTGAAGCAGACAAATAAAAAATACCCAAGGGCATAGACTTTCGGCACGTGTGCCCTATTCATTGTTTATGGATCCGTGACAAATTGCGACAAACGCACAAAAAATACGAATGTGAGTCGGCGACGAAGTTTGGAAATAATTTTGTTTTTTATTGCGAGAAGTTTTAGAAGAGTAGGTATGTCTCTATTAGCCCTGTCTACCCAAAATCGTTGTTGTACCTTATTATCTTTAAAAAAACTTCACACGTTGATTACTTACTAATTTTAAAGACTGCCTTTAAGTACCTCTATAAATAAGTAGTATTTTATAGACAACCTTGTCTCGATCCAATGTATAAAAGGCAGCACTCATCACAAAACCATCTACCTACCCCCACTGGGTCTTCATATTGAGATATACCTATTAAGTAAATATAGAACCGTTGATTAGCCAAAGTGTGTTAAAGGCGCAGAGATATACCTATTGTCAGTAAATATAGAATCGTTGTTTAGCCAAAGTCTGCTGGCGAGAGTAGGTAATTCTCAAATTACTAACAGAAAATTTTAATTAAATTATTCAGTTCTATTTCTATTTTGCTTGTAGGTATGTACACACCGGTAAAACCTATCTCCGGAGGTCCTAATTTTGACTTCCGGTCGTGTAAATATTGAAAACGAACTTCTTAATATTTCCTCGGGTCTGTGTCTATGTGGTAATACCCGTCGTTGTTTCCAATTTCCATAAAACTAGTGCTCAAGCTACTAAAGCTTAGTATTAAAACAATGTGTTGAATATTTAACGTAAAAGTACGAGTAGGTATACATCAAAGGGAATGAAGAAAACACATTCTGTTACAAACCCGTAAAATGTATTACAACGCTGCGACAAAAAGTGTTCCGATCGTAAAACACAACATTTTACCTTGTTCTTTGTCACTTAACTTATTACTTTGTTGCACACACATTAAAATAGTAAATGCATAATTAAAATGTAAGTTATTATAATAACCAACATGTCACGAACTGGCACATCTTAGATATCTGCGCGAATTGCTCATTTAAATATAGTTTGTTTTGTTTCAATGTCACTAACTGATGAAATCAACAAAAAAGTTACTATAACTTTTGACTAAAGATTATCGGGGCGCCCGCCGCGCTTTTTTATCCGCGTTGTACCCTTTCCCGTTGGAATATCCTGATAAAATATAGCTTATGTCACAAGAAGAATGTAGCTTTCTTATAATGATGTAAGTATTTTTAAAATCGTTTCAGTAGTTTTTTTGTGTAAATTCAATCATTTAAAATTTTTGATTACCACTTGACAAACTCTTTTCTTGTAAATAATTTAGATGGTGAAGGAATCGGTTTAGTAGTTTATTTGTTGTAATTCAATAATAAAATTAGAATTCCACTTGACAAACTCCTTTTTTAATTCAATAATTTTAGATGTACAGTCACCAACGTACAAGAGATTTTCGAACACATTTTGTGCTATTGATTGTACCTAAAATTCTTTACCCATCACCCAGAAAATTCGTGCAAACAATCAGACATAAACATAGTTCTCATGATTCAACTTCGCCCCTCTCACTCGAAATAGATTGCGACGCGACTTGGTGTCAGTTAACACAAATTTAATAACAAATCTAGCGGACTGTCTGTCTGTCTGTCTTTGTGACGTCGACGTGGGATTGTTTTCTACAATTATTGGATATGGAATGATTCTTGGTTAAATAAAGGTATGATATGTAATTATTTAATTCAAATCTATAGGTAAGTACATTGAGGTAGGTACCTATTAATTAAAAATACTTAAGCAAAATTTAGAACAATATATATAAACGCTGTACTTACCTACTTTTAAAATATAAGTATTAGGTACTTAAGTTTATTATGTCGTATTATTTTCTTTAACCGTAAATTTTTCAAAATTAAATTAAGTACCTAGTGATTGAACTCGATCAATAAATAAATAAATAAAATTACGGTTTATTTTTTATCTTTCTATCATAGTAAAATTCTTGATTCATTTATCTTAATTAATATTTCTTGCATTTTATACTAGACAATCTAGTTAGTCCTAAAAATGACAAAAAAAGTACAATTAGGCACAATATATTATTTCAGTATTTACGATTTTGTTGAGAACCAAGTAGCGCCATCTAGTAACATTTGGCGAAATCATAGCGTTCCTTCTTCCCGTTCCTTGGCGTCCCACAGGAACCCTCCATTTTCTAAGCTCGCCGCTAGATAGCGCTACGTTAAAAATCCCAAATGATTTAAAAATAAAAGCATAAGTTATTCTATTCTAGACCAGAATCTAACATATATTTGTGCCAAATTTAATCTAGATCCCTTTAGTCGTTTTTTAGTGATTGACTAAAAAACAGTCAAATTTTCGGATAAGTTTAAAGTATTACTAGCGGATCCTCGCGGTTTTACCCGTCGTGTGGTACTCGTGCCTTTCGGAATAAAATATAGCCTATGTTAATCAGAGATAATGTAGCATTCTTAAAATGAAAGAATTTTTGAAAAAGGTTCAGTAGTTTTCTAGTTTATTCATTACATACATAGCTACCTACAAATCTTTCCTATTCATTATATTACCTCTAGTAATGGTAGGTACTATAAATAGGCACTTTTAAACGTCAATACCCAACTCTATACTTAGTTAAAATATTGGATGAAAACCCTGTCCATGCTTTTAACCTTTCCAAGTTATTGTAGAAGATGGAATGGAACAAACAGAAGTTAGGTACTGAAACTTTAATTAATAATTTGATTGACAGCCTTCAGCTATTTAATTAAAGTAATTAAGTTAAAGTCAAGTCAAAATGTAAACAAGTACGAGTATTTCAGGAATTTGTCTATTGCAAAATGTTATTCAATCAAATATCTAAGACAACAGTTACAAAAGACAGCGCTTATAATTCTTTAAAATTACCAATAACCAATTAGACAAATAAAAGTTTTGTAAAAAAATATGAAGGAGTTTTTTTACCAATCAGAAATAAGTTATCTTCAAATGAATCTGAAATTCTGAAAATCTAAATTATTACTATACTAGCGGATGCTCGCGGTTTCACCCGCGTGGTACCCGTTCCCGTGGGAATATCGTGATAAAATATAGCCTAGTAGTTAGTCGGGAAGAATGTATCTTTCTATTCTAATGGTGATAGAATTTTCTAAATCGGTCGAGTAGTTTCGGAGCCTATTCGTTTGCAAACAAACAAACATACAAACAATCAAATCTTTCCTCTTAATAACGTTCGTACTATTATATATTCTGTGATATTAGTATAGATTTGCATAAAAATAATAATTGGAAAATGAAGTAGGTATTTAGAAAAAATCGACCCGTCTCACAACCAGCTCCGATGGGAGCTGATTGTGAGACGGGTCGATTCAACCATAAAAATTGCATTGTGAGTGCAAAGAAGTAAAAATTTAAATAAAATAATAATTGTTAAAAAGTTTCCCATTTTTCACTAGGCACCTTTTCCTTGAAAGTAATTACGAAACGGCAATCTTGTATTTACAATGGTTTTGCCTTCAAAATGGCCAGACAGCTTGCAAATGACATTTTTTTCTAAAACAAGAAGAGATACCGCGAAAAAAATTGTCGACTGCTTTTTAACCTTTAAAAGATCGTCTGGTTTGTATTATTCGACTTAGCGGACCTAGAATAAGACCTAGCCTGGGTTTACGTCTACAAAGAACCAATTTATTTGAGTGGATGTTTGTCATAGCGTCTATTTGTGTTTGTGTTGTTTTTCTTTGATATTCGGTTATAATAGCTCGAAAAGAAAACAAAAAATCTTAAGTTTTTACTTTTTTTGCATTAACAATGCAATTTTTATTATTGAAAAATTTAAAATGAAGTATTTAGAAGTATTGGATAAATTTGACGCTTCTCGTAACGACTCAGTAGCTCAGTGGTTAGAGCAGTCGCCCGGATAGCGAAAGGTCGTGGGTTCGAGTCCCATCGGAGCTAGTTGTGAGACGGGTCGATTTTTTCTGAATACTTCATTTTCAATAATCAAAAATTCTTCTCAGCATGTTTATTTCTCATGGAAAATGCGTTAATTTTTAAAGACTAGTTGAATGCTGTCTAATATTATTACGATATCAACATTTTTTTTCTTTTTGAGAATTTGAGAGTTAGGACACAGAATATATAATGTTGGGACAATATTTTCAGAAGTAGGTACTTATAGATTTGCAGGTTACACGATGTCGTCGTCTAAAATTTGTATAGCGGCATAAGCAGATGTAGCTTTTCTTATGAGTTGAACAGTAGAATTGAAAAGTGTTTTAATCTTTTTATAAAATAAATCATTTCTTACAATTACACCAATTTACCTAAGCCTATGTTTTTTTTTTATTTTTTTTTATCCACAATGGGGTAGCACTTAGCCTTCATCACACCTGATATTAAGTGGTGATAAGGCTGAAGATGGAAGCGCACTACTCCCGGACTCCTCAATCACTGAGGAACTGGCTATCTTATCTCTAACTGCCGGAATATAATAATGCTGAAAACATTATTGTTATGGCATCAGACGTAGACTTAGACTTAGACTTAGACTTAGAATGTAAATTTCATTAACAAACTGTATGATGAAAAACATGATATAGGATAAGTATGTATATAGGTACTTAAATAACTTTTGTTTGTAAATATTACTTAATATTATAAACAAGAGTAACGGGACTCAACGCAACATTGATTATGTAGTACAGTCAGCGTCATATATACGGTGCCATCCAAAGTGGTCAAATAGTTTGGCACACCATGCCAATTGTATGGTGTACTGAACTATTTGACCACTTTGGATGGCACCGTATAAATGACGCTGACTGTACCTTATGTAGTTACAGCTTGACGTTTCGGCTGTGTTGCTACAGCAGTGGTCACAAACAGACTCTGAGTCCCGTCCCGTTACTCTTGTTTATAATTATAATGGAACGCTAAAGTTTAAAATCTTATTACTTAATATACCTACCTACATATAACAAGCAGACCAATAGACATGACATAAATATTTATCTTATTTAAGAATAGAATCCGAGACCTCTGGCGCAGAAGACAGGTATTTTCTCTGCTGATTTGAGTGAATTACGAGTAGAGATACCTACAAATTTTCAGCACTACCTATATAATAAGTTTTTAAATTAGCAAAATGTGTTACAATTTATGATTTATTGAAAGTACATGAAACTAACCACCTCTCCTGTTGTCTAGTGGTACAAACCATCGGTATCAGACCCAGAGGTCTCGGGTTCGATTCCCAGTGCGGGCATTTTGTATTCGGTTTGGTTGGTGGTAGGACTTGTTCTAAGTCCGCCTGGCAAGCTACCACCATTCTTTCGTCTTAACAACGATGTTTTCAGCATTGTTATGTTCCTTAAATTAGAGATAACATAGCCAGTTCCTCAGTGGTTGAAGATTCCAGGAGTAACGCGGTTCCACCTTCAGCCTTATCATATCTTATCATCAGGTGTGATGGAGGCTAAGTGCTACACCGTTGTGGATAAAAAAGATACGTATAGTATATTTTGCGTCCATTAGAAAGGCTTGGAAAAAGCTTGGAAAGTTTTGAAACGATGACGCTTGTTTGAGTGCAAATAACGAATCCCTGGAAATCACTAGCGTTTGGATCAAAGCTTAAAAGCGGGATCCGATATTATTTTTAGGAACATCTGGGAAAGATGAAATGTAGCCTTTATGGTTGACTATTAGTCTATACAAATAGGAAAGATTTGTTTTTTTCGTGTGTAGTTTTGTAATTGATAAACACAAAAACTACTGAACCGATTTTAAGGGTATTATATAAGGTAGGAGAACTCAGAATTTTCAATGTTTTTATATTAAATTTCCTGACAAAGTATCATTGCTAGGTCTTCCAAAATAATATATGTGATAGATCTTTTCTTTATGAACGGAAGTAACTAAATTTCATTTGACATTCTTAACACTATTAGCAAGCTACAGGCTAAACGCTAAAGTAAAATTTGGTGCCTACCATCAACTTTAAGACAGCGATTCAAAAATAGCGCGATGCAGAATAGATTCCTAAAATGAATTGCTTTCTTTCGTACTCTGACCTTCTAAAAACTGGATCGCAAATGAATTGCTAAATGTGAATGACCGAACGATTTGTGTCCTTATTTCTTCTACCCGTCTCTTTCACTCGATTCTGTCATGCCCGGAGAGTGAAAGGGACGGGTATAACCTGCAGGTGTCATGTTAGCTTGGCCGAGTTATAAGTCAAATAAGAGTTCATGGCAGCTTAGCGGCTGAGAAATGTCATTGAATGATCACTGAATCGCTGTCATTGATATTAAGCTGTCGTGGTACGAATAAGCGAAGCAGATCAGTTTAGGTCCTAAACAAAACCGCAATAAGAGTTGATGGTAAGCACCCTGGTCTCATGCAATAATTCCACCCTGTTTAAGTGTTGTTTTAGTTGATACATAATATATTTTTTGGTAGGTATATATTTTTCTTTAAGTAAAAAACTTTTAATTGTCCAAGACCACACTCAATTTATTTATATAAGTAAATAAAAAATATAAGGCGTAAATTTACACCACTTTCCAGGAATTCCAAGTTAGGTAATAAACGTGACTCTATACACAATCGTGTATTCAAACGATAGGAGGTCAGATATGAAACAAACCACGAACTGACCACCAGCTAACATAAAAAAGCCGCCCGTTAGCGTAGAGTTAACACCGCTTATGAGCTTAGGACTACTGTTCTACTAGCTTATCGCTTGTTACTCGCTTCGTAACTTATAGCTTTGCTTGGCCAATTTTAAAATTAACTGCTTTAAAAAAAACTGTTAGGTACAATCATACATTTCCTAAATTTCCAGAATGTGTAAAGTATCATTGCTTTTCATAGTATATAGGTATCTCTGTCAAATATTTTATTAATCCTGGACCTTCTTCTTCAGCACATAGCCGCCCACCGTTGAGCATACGCCTCTACAATTTTTCTCCAAGCAGCCTTGTTCTCTGTTTGTCTATATAGGCCAGAGTGGCCCTGTGACTGTTTATATGTCGTCAGACCATCTGGCTGGTGGTCTGCCTACGTTTTGTTTAGTGCTAAGTCTCCAGACGGAAACGCACTCGCTCCACCTGTCATCGCTTTGGCGACACACATGTCCTGTCCTGGACCACACTGATTTTATTGATTTAAAATCAAAAATATACGGCGTAAAATTACACCGTTTTCCAGGAATTCCAAATTAGGTAATAAACGTGACTCTAATACACAATCGTGTATAATATTCTTCAAACGATGGGAGGTCAGATATGAAACAAACCACGAACTGACCACCAGCGAACATAAAAAAGCCGCCCGTTAGCGTAGAGTTAACACCGCTTATGAGCTTAGGGCTACTGTTTGGTTGCTAGCTTATCGCTTGTTACTCGCTTCGTAACTTATAGCTTTGCTTGGCGAATTTAAAAATTAACTGCTTTAAAAAAAACTGTTAAGTACAATCATACATTTCCTAAATTTCCAGAATGTGTAAAGTATCATTGCTTTTCATAGTATATAGGTATCTCTGTCAAATATTTTAATAATCCTGGACCTTCTTTTTCAGCACATAGCCGCCCACCGTTGAGCATACGCCTCTACAATTTTTCTCCAAGCAGCCTTGTTCTCTGTTTGTCTAGGCCAGAGTGGTCCTGTGACTGTTTATATGTCATCAGACCATCTGGCTGGTAGTCTACCTACGTTTCGTTTAGTGCTAAGTCTGCAGACGGAAACGCACTCACTCCACCTGTCATCGCTTTGGCGACACACATGTCCTGTCCTGGACCACACTGATTTTATTGATTTAAAATAAAAAATATACGGCGTAAAATTACACCGCTTTCCAAGAATTCCAAATTAGGGGATAATCGTGACCATATACACAATCGTGTATAATAATAATCTCCAAACGATGGGAGGTCAGTTAGGACGCAGACCACGAACTGAGCACCGCAGCTAACATAGAAAAGCCGCCCGTTAGGTTAGAGTTAACACCGCTTATGAGCTTAGGGCCACTGTCTATTGGCGTATCGCTTGTTAATCGCTATTGTAACTTATAATAACTTTGCTTTGCCAATTAAACTGTTACTACATTGCTATCGTAACTTATAGATTTGCTTTGCCAATTAAACATTTACAGCAAATTAACTACTTTGAATATTCGGTTGCCCATTTATTACTCATTTTTGTATCTATAGCTTTGTTTCGCCGATTTTAAATACGTGTTATAGTCAAAAATGTCCTGTGTTATCCTTTTCTTTACCAACAGTCTAGTAGACACTGCTACTGTAGTTAGTATTTTGGTCACTATCTCACTATACGCGTGTGAGGCGTTGTGACGGGTATGTATCATAATAACTACGGTCGTTTCGACTATGGTTGAAATAACTACGGTCAAAAGACCTACTGTTCAAAATAACTATTGGTCGTTACACCTATTTTTAATATAACTAATGTACGAAATCACTACTGGTCATCTCACCTACGAACAACTAACCAACGGTTATTTCACCTACGGTTATTTCACCTACGGTTGATTGAACTACTGGTCATTTTCACCTACGGTCATTTCACCTACACGGTTTATTAAGTTTAAAAACAGTGACTCATGTACAGACACGAGCAATAATATTATGTATACAATACAACATAGAACTTTGTCACACTTTAGCGTTCCAAAAGAAAACGATCAGTGTCACAGAAGTCATTCAATATTGTAATATGACATAGTCCTATGTTGTATACATATTATTGCTCGTGACTGTATTGCTGACAGGTGCGAGGAGCGAAGCGACGAGCATGTTAGGTTTACATACCGCGGGAGCCGAGCCAGCGAAGCGAGCGTGCCGCGGCAGCGGCCGGCGAAGCGCCAGAAACGACTATATACATATTCCCATTTCCTATTTCCTATTAAACATGTTCAATGGACAGTGTACCTGTCTTTAGTATTCCGGTCACAAAACGCGCGTGAGGCGTTGTGACGCGCGGTCGCTTTGTGCCTCTGACACAGTGGCAACTGTCGCGATGTCGGACGACGGGAATTTTAAACGGCTCGTCACGCGCTAACTGGGACGACTCTATTTTGAGTGGAACCAGGACTAAATTGGCAAGTGCCAACTGTTGGTTGTTGTACGAACTAATTTGCCATTGATAATATTTTTGTGTTTTGTTTTTTTCATAACTTTTTCTGACATTTTTAGAACTGTAATATCTCTCAATGTATTTTGCTTTTGTAGAATATTTAATAAAGATTAAAAAAGACTGTAATGTAAGGGTTGCTACACACATATTCGAGTCGGCAATAATCAGCGGGCAAATTGTGCATCAGTTGGTGCGCCACATTGACTTATTGGATTTGGACGTCTGTCGCGAGCGCGCAATGAATGCAAAAAATTTCCGAACCCAACATGCCAACCCAATAATGTGTGTAGCAAAGCAAGTCTAATGCCGACATTACACGGTTCAACCAAATTGATTTACTTTGGTTGAAAGGCGCAGAAGTGAAAGATACTGCTGTTTACACGTATCATAAATGTGAACTATCTAAATTATAAAGAGAACCAATCAAACCGCATCGCTTGAAAATTTCTACCAATCAGGAAGCACATTGAAATTGAACATCTAGTGAATCATTCAATTCTTATGTTTGCACGTTCAACTTTCGTTCAATTGCATTGAACGTTGAACGCAGAAGTGAAAATATTGAGCAAACTCAATTCATTCAACGTGATTGAATGTGGTTGAACATTGCCATTGATTGATTCACTTTTACGTTTACATTGTTCTGAAAGGCAGAAGTGAACCGTGTAATACCGCCATAACGACTAATTTATTAACGAAATCTGCCTATTTTATTTCCTCTGCTTACTAGTTAATAATGTGTGATGGATTTGCAGATTTCATAATCAATTAGTATCAAGGAACAAAATAAATTGGTTTCCTTATTTTTATAACATATAGAAATACACTTACAATCACTTACTATTAAAAAAACAGAAAATCCTTATCACATTATTTGGTATACCCATACAAAAATATAATATCATTCAATTTAAAGAAAGCGACAAAAATAACAGTTTCTGCTGAGTAAATAAATATATCAAATCCTCTTATCGGAAAAACCTTTTTGTGATCTCAAAATCTCGGATACCATTTCTTACCGATAAAGATATTAAATGTCAGCTCTTCTAATCTATCTTTCTTTGTATATTTTTTGTCAACTAACTTGTTCGAGTCGGAAAAAAGCAGTTTGTGCAATGAGCGCCATATTAAGGATGCCATTAGTTGAATTCTTAAAGTTTGATAGCGCATGTAAATAAAAATATGATAACATCAAAACTTTTTGAATCGGAAAATGTAATTTATGTTACTTTTAACGTAACGTAAATGTAATGAAAAGCATGGTACATAACTAAATGCGAAAAACGTCACCCAAAACGTTAAGATTTCTTTCTTTTTTATTGACTAAGAAAAAAGTATTTTGGCAAAAAAATGTTTTATTAATATTATCTCAAGTATATTTTGTGACGAGATTCTGACTTTCAAGTGTTTTATGAGAAATTGTTTGTTATAAGTACATAAGTATAATTTAAGAAAAGGTCAATAATGGGTATTTATCTTTTATTATTTTTCTCTCGTGAGATGGAGAAGATAAAGTGTTTACATCTTACTATTATCCTACTAATATTATAAATGTGAAAGTTTAGATGTTTGGATGTTTGGATGTTTGTTACTCAATCACGCCAAAACAGCTGAACGGATTTGGCTGAAATTTGGGACACAGATACTTTGTAGCCTGGAGAGGAACATAGGCTACTTTTTATCCCGGAAAAACATCACATTCCCGCGGGATAACGTCGTGTAGTCCACGCGGGCGAAGCCGCGGGCGGAAAACTAGTGTTTACATAAACATTTTCAGGAAAAGTTGAGTAATTCAATATTCATGTGATGCAGAAGCAGGTAAAACAATGGAAATATGAACTGACACACGGCCGCAAAGAACAACGAGCGACCGACGCCGGGCAGCGGGGATATGTTAATGTGATTGGCGTATCCCCTTCCCTCCCGTTCGGCTCAAGCGTCACTGCATTATTAATGCATCCTTCAACTGAGACACACGGCACGCGCGGCTGTCAACTAACGCGCAAATTAAGGGTAAAAGGAAATTGTTTATTCAGGTGCGCATAAAGTTTTCTTTTATTCAGTAACTAGTCGACCCGGTGAACTTTGGATCCCCTACATCTAATAAAGATAGACAGAAAACAAATATTCGCGAAGCGCATCTAAACTCACCAAAGAAGTTTTAAACCTACACTGCCTGACACAAATATCACCTATTAAAAGTTATCCAAATCAGGGTGCCTACCATCAACTCTTATTGCGGTTTTGTTTAGGAACCTAAACTGGGGGGCTACCGCGTAACTTTATGGGTATGAACTTCATACGTTTTTGGGAACTTTAAGTCAATTTTATAAAGAAAATAGCCGCTTTCAGTTCCTTGTTTTGTGACGTCGGGTATAACGATTACTAGCTAGCAACGTTCAACAGAACAAAGCAGCAAAAATCTATCAAGATAAGGAATTCAAATGACAGTTGAAGCCCATACCCATATCCATATTTCTTAGCCGGTAGCCCCCCTGATCTGCTTCGCTTATTCGTACCACGACAGCTTAATATCAATGACAGCGATTCAGTGATCATTCAATGACATTTCACAGCCGCTGAGCTGTCATCAACTCTTATTTGACTTATAACTCAGCCAAGTTAACATGTCACCTGCAGGTTATACCCGTCCCTTTCACTCTCCGGGCATGACAGAATCGAGTGAAAGAGACGGGTAGAAGAAAAAAGGACACAAATCGTTCGGTCATTCACATTTTGCAATTCATTTGCGATCCAGTTTTTAGAAGGTCAGAGTACGAAAGAAAGCAATTCATTTTAGGAACCTATTCTGCATCGCGCTATTTTTGAATCGCTGTCTTAAAGTTGATGGTAGGCACCCAGTACTGTTTTAGCCGCTTTGGCCGCTGCTAAGGACGAAATTTCAGTCCGTATAAAAGCACGTCAGTTAGACGATTTTCCATACAAAAATTACCATTTTTATTTTAATATATTTTCTAATTCAGAATTTTCGCCATAATTTTTTATATGTACATACACCACCTCTGAAGTATAGCGAACAAAATAAAAAGAAAGTATTCAAATCGGTCAAGCCATTTCTGAGTTTTAGCGAGACTAAAGAACAGCAATTCATTTTTACACAAATAGATTTCATCATTTCATTTCAGAATAAATAAATAGATTTACTAACAATAAAAAAAACGTTAAACGTGTTGTATAATTTATGGGCAGAGTAAACGTTAAAAACTTATAAGTATGAAGTAGAAAGGTAGAGTATGTATATAGTGCCTTAACCCCTTGAGGAAAAGGACGTCACAAAACAAAAAATCTTGTAAAATTGAGATTTTCAATATTTTTGTTATGTGGCGTCCTTTTAAAAGAGCGCTAGCCTGAAGTGGGCACCTTAAGGCGCTACTCGGAAAAATATGGACTTTTTGATTTAAAACTATAGGACGGTTACAGTTGTTACAAATCTGGTAATAAGATATATATTTCTTCATACCTTTATCTAGAATCGTATAGTTTCAAAAACACGATTTTATGATTTTGCCTCGACACTTTTTATTTTCGAAAAGACCTCTAAAAAATACGAAAAGTAAAGATTATTCTTAAATGGGGTTACTTACACTATTGGATATTGGTTTAATTAGTGGACACCAATAAAATTGAGGATCGTATAGAAGCATTTTTTTAAATCACTGTAGTTTTTAATACGAAGTGATTTTGTGTTTTTTTTGCCTAATCTGCAAAATCGGTCTCGCTCCCGCGCGCGTCGTTTTCTCATTGCTATCTCGCTTCAGCACATTTTTTCCGAGTATCTCCTTAACTATAAATTAAATTCACCGACCAACGGGCTCGTATGCATCTCCCAACTTCAGTGCTAATTATTTCGTTGTAAGTAGTTTAGGAATTCCCTTTGCCCGTCAAGTTGATGAAAATATCGAAATACTTAGCTCTCAGTTCCACTGTTTTATTAAAATTTACTTAGATATCACAAATTGTGAAGCATTAAATTTTGTTACACGAAAGAATTCTTATCTAACTTTTTCTCCCTTTTTAGGGTTCCGTGCCTCAAAAGAAAAAACGGAACCCTTATATGATCACTTTGTTGTCCGCCTATCTGTCTGTCTGTCCGTCCGTTTACCAGTTTAACAACTTACATTTTGAGTTACAGACACAGTTTTTCTATAGCTTTATTATATGTATAGCTTTATAATACGCCCACCGAGGGTTCCGTACTTACATCTGTAAGTACGGAACCCTCGGTGGGCGAGCCCGACTCGCACTTGTCCGGTTTTTTTCGATTTGTTGTTAGTAGTAAGGTTAATACTGTAAATAACTTAACGTATATGTCGCAGATAGAAATGGATTTCGTTGTAAAATCTCATCTCCGTCCGCCATTTTGTACGTGGTTAGATGAATCAGTGCGCACGTCCGGCACGGTCGAGCTCCAAGAATAGAATGATAGCTTTTTATCAGATTAACACTCACTGTCTCACTGACAGACGTCAACTGATACTGACAGATCGCATAGACACGCTACCACAGACTACTCGCTCGAACTACTGACTCAGGGAAAGTTCGCTAACAGCCACAACAGATGGCGTTACTAATCTTATTAGATTATTCAAACTGGCAACTTCAACACCTTACCAAACCACCGAAAGGTAGCGCTGCTTGTATTACCCACAGAATAGCTCCGATAACTCATAATTGCATCGATAGATGGCGCGACTAGTCTTTCCAATGAAATATCTCCGACATATATAAATTTTTTTTTGGGTTTGGTGATATCGTATTTCGACAAACCAAAATCAAACATCGTCGGTTCGGGACGGACGACGCGACGACAAAAAAGTCCTAAGCTCCTGTATTAGTAGTCCGGTCGTGGGACATTAAATTCCATACAAAAGTTTTGATAATTCTAAAACTTTTCATTTTTGCTGAGCGTATAGATTATGTCTATTGTGAGTTATTTTTGAAAAGTTAGAAGTTTGCTGACAGTGCTTTAGGTATGGTAAAGGCATTTCGTAATATTTCGTATAACGTAATGTATATAAAATTATGGTTTGAAATTTTTAGTGTTTCATAATAAGAACTATCTTAGCTTCACTTTGTAAAATTATTAGAAAGTTAATATATGTGTAACTGCGTAAATCACAAAATCACTAATTTGTCTTTGAATAAAATTCTAAAATTTCTGAAATCATATTTTAAGATTAGTGGTGTGATGTATCTGCTGAACAAAAGTTTAGAAATATGACTAGTGTGCTTTTTTAATAGTTTCATTTTTCTTTCGTAACAGACGCAATAATGAATTAAAATTGATAAAATCGCTCTTACATGACCTTTTCAATCCGCTTTTATACTACACAAAAAATTTGAAACACACATAATGTGCATTTTGTTTGCCAGGAACGCGGGACTATTCACTGATCATTACTTCCATTGTCTTAAGCACAGGCACTGGAAATGGCTGGAATAGAAACCTATACGACCTTATTGCTATGATAAAACAAAAGAAAAGCGTAATAGAGGCAGCAAACATACTTTTGTGTAGTCAACTCATAGGTAGATCAATTACAAACTTATTTCATGATTTTCCAAATTATAAACTAGAAAAAATTCAGCGAAAATGCCTTACAACATAATTATGTAAATGGTTTCTTCCCATTCTTCTAACACAAAAGCCAGTTCTTAACCGAAGCTGCTAAGAGGCTATCTCGAATCGAATTACTTAAACGATTTCTCGCTCTAATTCCCTATTTTAAGTAAAAGGACGTGCTCTGATTGCGTGCCCCCACCAGGTCCAAATACAAAAGGTCACCCGCATTGTCCAATCGAGGCATCTGCCGGGAACGCGGGGCTATTCACTGATCATTATTTCCATTGTCTTAAGCACAGGCACTGGAAATAGCTGGAATAGAAACCATACGACCTTATTGCTGAGATAAAATTAAGCGCAATTGAGGTAGCAAACATGCATTTGTATATTCAACTCATAGGCAGATCAATTACAAACAAATTTCTTAATTTTCCAAATTTTTACTAGAAAAATTTCAGAGAAAAGACATTAAATCATAATAATGTAGATGGTTTCTTCACATTCTTCTAACACAAAAGCCAGTTCTTAACCGAAGCTGCTAAAAGGCTATCTCGAATCGAATTACTTAAACAATTTCTAATTCCCTATTTTAAGTAAAAAGCTGTGCTCTGATTGCGTGCCCCCACCAGGTCTAAACACAAAAGGTCACCCGCATTGTCCAATCGAGGCATCTGCCGGGGACGCGGCGGGGCTATTCACTGATCATTATTTCCATTGTCTTTAGCACAGGCACTGGAAATAGCTGGAATAGAAACCATACGACCTTATTGCTGAGATAAAATTAAGCGCAATTGAGGTAGCAAACATGCATTTGTATATTCAACTCATAGGCAGATCAATTACAAATAAATTTCTTAATTTTCCAAATTTTTACTAGAAAAATTTCAGAGAAAAGACATTAAAACATAATAATGTAGATGGTTTCTTCACATTCTTCTAACACAAAAGCCAGTTCTTAACCGAAGCTGCTAAGAGGCTATTTCGAATCGAATTACTTAAACGATTTCTCGCTCTAATTCCCTATTTTAAGTAAAAATCTGTGCTCTGATTGCGTGCCCCCACCAGGTCTAAGCACAAAAGGTCACCCGCATTGTCCAATCGTGGCATCTGCCGGGAACGCGGGGGGGCTATTCACTGATCATTACTTCCATTGTCTTAAGCACAGGCACTGGAAATGGCTGGAATAGAAACCTATACGACCTTATTGCTCAGATAAAATAAAAGAAAAGCGCAGAATAATTTACATTAAATTACTGAAAATCATAATTTATTTTATAATATTCTTCATTTATTCTAATATCGCCTCTGTGGCAACGAAATTCGTGACAAATTACAACAGAAAATGTTCTTTTTTTCATTCTTATCCCAAAATCTCAGCAAAACTACGAGAAGTATAAGTACAATTCAAAAGCTAAACCTAATTAGAATACTCGCGTGACGAAAAGTTCATTAAAAATTTCAGGTAAATTAATTCATTTTCAACAGTTCGAATGGGAATAGTGGCCGGGCGATTAATAACGAGTTTATCGAATGCTGACAACTACTGGAGCTACTGTGCTACCAACCCCTTCGACCTTAATGTACGGTGATAAGTGTCATTTTAGAAAAGCATAACCAGTTGCTTTTGGTAAATTGCTAGCAATCCGCTCACGCGAAACCAACTAAAATCCTTACTTATATTATAAATGCGTCTCTGTCTGTCTGTGTGTTACACAATCACACCTAAACTACTGAACCAATTTGAATGAATTTTGGTACAGAGATAGTCTAGAGCCTGAGAAAGGACATAGGCTACTTTTTATTCCTGAAAAATATCACCTTCCCTCGGAATAACGTCGTGTAGTACACGCGGGCGAAGCCGCGGGCGGAAGGCTAGTTAAAGATAAGTTGTTAAGGCAAACTGAATTGAAGCTTTGTTTGAAGCCTGCTTCCAAGTTAGGCTTTTCTTTTGTGGGTATAAATCAAAGTTATTTGAGCTTAGCAATGGAAACTTGTAAGGGCTAAGTCAGGACCTGTGCCCCATTAGCATAACCGCAGTTTAAATTATGTTATGGAAACGTCCATTGCATTCGGAAAGTTATCACCACTGAACATCAAAATCATAATTTTATTATGTTGTCGCCATGAATATAAAAAAATCAGCGATTTCCATAGCATACGGTATACCTAAAGTTTTAAATATGAGTACCTACTATTATTCCATATATTCCATTTTTCAGTATAAAATAATATCATTTAATCTCAGACCAGGGTGCCTACCATCAACTTAAATACAGCGATTCAAAAATAGCGCGGATGCATGCAGAATAGGTTCCTAAAATGATTAATTGCTTTCTTTCGTACTATGACCTTCTAAAAACTGGATCGCAAATGAATTGCTAAATGTAAATGACCGAACGATTTGTGTCCTTATTTCTTCTACCCGTCTCTTTCATTCGATTCTGTCATGTTCGGAGATTGAGAGGGACGGGTATAACCTGCAGGTGTCATGTTAAATTGGCCGAGTTATAAGTCAAATAGGAGTACATGACAGCTTAGCGGCTGTGAAATGTCATTGAATGACGTAGATATAGTATATTAAAAAGGGATATTAAGCTGTCGTGGTACGAATAAGCGAAGCAGATCAGTTAGGGTCCTAAACAAAACCGCAATAAGAGTTGATGGTAGGCACCCAGGGGTTATTATAGTTCTAAATAATTGTTTGAAAACGTCATAAAAAGTGAACACCGATAATATTTTTAATACGTACGTACGTTTTGTAAATTCTCCAGTCGACTAAATACCGTGATAATCTTGTGTTTAAAAAATCTCTAGATAAAATCTAAGGTCGTGAATTTAGAAGATATAAACAGGCATTATTTAACATAAAAAGGTAAGAAAAGATAAGAAGTAACTTAGCTAATTAACAAAGTTGGGATTAGTGGACGAGAATTAGGGTTATATAATCTTACGCTTCTTGTACAATACATTGTACATTCAGCCTTTTGTACAATAGAGTTATGTTTTCATTCCCAGTTTATTAAACGCAAAAATCTAGTCACATTACTAAGCAACAACATATATTATAGGTTTATTTTTTTATTTTTCGCCTAAAAATTTTAATATACGGTAACAATAGGCAACATCGTTAATAAAAAAGGTTAAGTAAATATTTAAAAAAATTATAACCTTTTTACTTTTTAAAACTTTCTTTGTTTTTTTTTCTTTTATGTACTAACTTACTTATTTATAAACTGTTTAAATAAGTGGCAAGTTTTTTTCTCGTCAGTGTATATGGTTTGTTTCTTGAACGAGGTCACCAGTGTAAAGGCCAAAAGGACGATTCTGGAATAATTTATCAACATCTAATGAAAGGGAGACCGGCAGAATTGAAAACAGGATTACAGAGATATCGCAAATTGCCCGCGCGTTTTATTCATGAATTCCACTGTGTAGTTCGGACGTAGTGTTTTATTTAGGCTTTTGGAACCTTCAATAATACTTTACTTCTTATGTTGTAACCTAGAGAAAATGGGACTTTTTTATGCACAACGGGGTAGCACTTAGCCTTCATCACACCTGATGTTAAGTTGTAATAAGGCTGAAGGTAGAAGCGCACTACTCCCGGGATCCTCAATCACTGACAAACTGGCTATCTTATCTCTAACTGCCGGAACACAATAATGCTGAAAACATCATTGTTATGGCGTCAGACTTAGATAAGATGGTAGTAGCTAGCCAGGCGGACTAAGAACAAGTTCTACCACCAACCAAACCGATACAATATGTGGGTCCACTAGGAATCGAACCCGGGACCTCTTGGTCTGAAATCGATGGTGTGAACCACAAGACCACAGAGGTGATTAAGAAACAATGTTGTTATTATTAAACATAGTTTCATAATTAATACCTATTATACAGGGTGTTAGGGCCACCGTTGCAAAAACTTTAACCATGGCTTCAGGCCTTCATGCTGAACAACGCACAGCAAGATTTTTTGTCGGAAATGAAAAAAAAATTTCGACTCTCCATATAAAATGTCCCGATAAGTTGCTGAATTTGTATGAAAAGTCCAATTTTTTTTTTCATTTCCGACAAAATATACTTGCTGTACGTTGTTCAGCATAATGGTCTGAAGCCATGGTTAAAGTTTTTGCAAGGGTGCCCCTAACACCCTGTATTTACATAAGATTCTTTAATTAAATCACCTATTCAATCGAATTAAATAAACTAAATATTCCCCATGGGCGCAGGAACTTTTTAATAAAGCCATAAAAAAAGCTTTAAGATAAGTAAACTATCCAAAAAATTCAAAAAAAAATCTTATCACACCCAACAAGCCATTGGGCCCATAACAACAAAGCCTCATAATTCCACCATCATAAACAAAACGTATTACATTACTATAATACTCCTCATTAACAATCCTTATCGGGCCATACACGTTTTAATGATATTTTAAAGAGGGCGTAACAACGCCACTCGTAAGTTATTTAATCGAGTCTATGCTTCAACAGAGAGAGTTAATGTGGGCGGTCACGCGAGCACGGTGATTAAAATTAATAAAATTAGTTAGTTGGACGCCAATATTTACACGGCACGTGAGTGGGCCAGAATTGGACCTTTGTGACTAACTAAATGTTACTGAAATGTTGTTCTTGTTGTTTAAGTAAGCAAGTAAAAACCTTTTGTGTAACAATAATTTACGCTTTTTGTACAATACTGAATTCTAAAAATACATCTGTAAAAATAAGGCAGTGATCTCATTTGATACACAATCTTTTAGTTTAAAATCATAGCAAATTAGCTGCTGTATTCTTTAAATCTATTTGGCTATTCAAATGTTTCATTGCCAAAATCTTGTGCATGGTGTGATTAAAATTAATAAAATTAGTTGGACGCCAATATTTACACGGCACGTGAGTGGGTCAGAATCGGACCTTAGTGACTAACTAAATGTTACTGAAATGTTGTTGTTATTTAAGTAAACAATCGGATTGAAAACTTTTAACGTAGGCACATATGCCAATAATATTTTACAAAACCTTTTGTGTAACATTGCTTACGCTTTTTGTACAATACTGAATTCTAAAATGTACGCTTTGAATAAGTAGATGCTGTGTTCTCATTTGAAATAAAATATTGTAGCTTAAAATTAAAGTAAAAAAGCTGCATTCAAATATTTCATTGCCAAAATATTGTGCACGGTTTGATTAAGAGCGAGCGCACACCATAGTCAAGACTGTTTTAAGACAGACTATCGCCTTACAAAACCTATGAAGGTGCGCACACTTGAAACAAAAAGTCTCATAGACACATTGTCTGTCAAGACAAATCAGTCTATAGCGATCTACTCCCGCACAGTGTTTTAAGAACCTCGATTTGTGGCGTACCCTTTTTATAAGCTTTTTATTAATAGTTAGTTAGTTAGTGGGGGACAAATCTTGCAAGCTTAATTTGACCCACTTCCCAGTGTCCGATGGAGCTGAAATTTTGTATAAGTACCTACAGTTTTGGTTCAGATGACAATACAATACCTTCTAAAGTACAGTCAGCAAAAAAGCTTGTCATAAAAATGAAATTTTTACTAAAAACTTATTATCCTGAATTACTATATTAAGCTATTATATCGGGTGTTTTTTTTTGGAGGTGAAGAACTTTAAATTGATATTAAACACAGAAAATCGTTTTTAACATCCATGAAATAGGCTTTATTTCAAAGATAATTAAGATATTTTGATATTTATGTTTGAAAATAATTTCCGGCATGTGGCCGCCGCGGCTGGCGCGTACATGGCATCATCTGGAGGTCACATTTTTACACACTTCCCGTAGTACATCAGACTGTATGTTGGCAATAACGCGTCGAATGGTGGCTTCCAACTGCTCAATGGTTACTGATTGCAGAAATGCGATTTAACATTGGTACCTACCACAAAGAAAGTTATCTAATATCGTCAAATTACACGAACGCAGCAGCCCGTTGGCAGGGCCATTTAGTGAAATTATGCGCTTGCTAAATGTGCTTTTCAGCAAATTTATTGTAATTTTAACTATTTGGAAACGGTCCCCCAGTGTGAATCTATTCATGAATTGTCAAATCAAGTGGGGTTTGACAATTCACCACCACCCCAAAACAACCAAGAACTGTCAAATCGGCAGTCACAAAAAACAGTAGATTCAATTTACAGTTTTCCACCTCTAAAAAACACCCGATGACCCGAAACGACCCGACACAGGAAAAATACTGAAAAATTACAACGGCTCATAGTTGACGAGAAAAAAAATCAAAACCTACCTACTTTAAAACAGGAATTTAAAATAAATATTTAGCTCCTATATGAATCTTATTGATTTAGTTTTGGTTAAAGGTTTATTATGTAGCTTCTTTATTTAACATCTCTTCACAAATTTTGGGCTTCCTAAAGCAAACTGTATAGACAATAATATATGTTTTATTAATTTTCGACTTTTTTTAAGTGTAGCGGTGTTTTCTGATAATATTTATACTTACAATAAAATGTCGAACTTTGTTGTCCATAATTACCTGTTGTTTTTGCAACAGAATACCGCATTATGTAGAAGTTACGAGCAAAAAACGTTCTTTTTTCAGGGTTAACAAAATTTTTGTTCCGGTTTAATTACAAAATTAAAACATAAATAATTTCTCATAACTAAATATTTGTCATCAGAAAATTAGCTTTATTGTAGTTACTTTACTTTAATACCTTTGTTTGTGAAGAAAATAAAGATGTTTATTATAAAATATTATTATTATTTACAATGAACCATCTATTTCTGTAAGTATTTGTAATGAAAGAAGGAAGTCACAACCGTTATACCGGAATTTTGTTTAATTAATGTTTTTGTTTATAACTTGTTTATACAATACATACATAACGCGGTTTTCGGTTGCATTAAAAATATTTTTATTTTATTTTTATTAAAAATATTAATTTTGATATGTACTAAGAAAGAATTAACTCAGACGGTGTGCATCACGTCGCCGTCGTCATAGTACTAAAATATTCCCTACAGTAGCGCAACCAATGTACTTACGCGGAGCGTAACGGCGCGACGGGCGGGGGACTCGCGGGGAAGCGGGCGAGTTTGTGGGACGCAGCGCGAAGGATAGACGCGGTCGTGTTTTTGTTGAAAATTGTTTCGCTTCGAACAATGCCACTTTATTATAATAGTGCGTAATGATGATTAAATGTAGTAATCATGTGCATACCTAGTACTATTATTTATTGAGTAAATTAAGTTGAGTGACAGCTACATTCAAGTAATCGCAACGAATAAAACCTCTCAAATTTCGCCAGAAAAGTTAAGAATAATTTGTTTTTACTTTTTTGCATTCACAGTTCAACTTTTATTATTGAAAAATATAGAAAATGTAGTATTAGATAAATTCGACCCGTCTCACGCCCACTGCTGGGCCTATGCCCAGCAGTGGGCGTCTTACGGCTGAAATGATGACCCGTCTCACAACTAATCCCGACGGGACTCGACCCCAAGACCTTTCAATGTTCGGCCGGGTGAATGCTCGAGAGCATTCGAGCTAGTTGTGTGTGATACGGGTCGACTTTTTCTAATAGATACTTTATTTTCTATATTTTCAAAATTAGGAATAGGTAGGTAATAATTAGGTACCAGCAGGTAGGTACATGTCGTGCGGCGAATAAAGATCGATGACCTTGAGCGCGGCACTTTCGCTCATTCACTTCGTGAATGCTGTAGGTACACACGCGCGAGGTAAATACCAATCTCCGACTCCGTTTTCTCCGAGCGATCTTGTAGGTACAACTGAGAGCAACATTTGCATTAGACTGTCCGCCCAAGTCAAATTTTTTGTGGGACCGATGATAAGAGAAGGGCAGGATTCATGTTGGGTGTAACGTTGCCCAAGTGAAGCTAAAAAAAGGACCGATGATAGGCTCGGCCGGCCGACACTATTTATTATTTTATTTATTTATTTTATATAACTTTATTGCAAAAAATACATTTGTAAAGTACAATAGGCGGACTTAACGCTTAAAGCATTCTCTGCCAGTCAACCTTTAGGAAAAAGAAATCAGCGAATGCGGTACAAACAAAGAAGAAGAAAAAAAAACTAATGAAATAAAATAATAATTTGTCTAAAAATAGGTAAATACATACACATAAATATAATAATATACAACATACCTACATACATATAAATATTTTGAATATATACATATTATTATACTTATATAAACATATATAAATAATAACAATGAACACAGATAGTGATGATAAACCATAATGATATTCCACGTCAAACACGAGATCCTTCAAGAAGGAAAGCATGAGCATTCTTTTTAAACGAGAGCTTGGATTGAGATCTCCTTACGGTCTCTGGGAGACTATTCCAAAGGCGGATGGCTTGCATTGTAAAAGAATCGGCCATATAGCCAGAATTGTAGAGAGGAGTAGATAGTGCTAATGAATCGGATGATCGAAGATTACGGCCATGAGAATCGCAGATGTATGTAAACTTGGAATTCCGGTATTCTGGTGAAAGAGGGTTATTTAATATGGAGTAGAGAGTACACAGCAACCTTAGCTGTCTACGCTGACGAATGGGAAGCCATTTAAGCTGCGACCGGTAAAAAGAGACGTGATCGAACTTGCGAAGACAGAAAATAAAACGGATAGCATAATTTATGAGCCGGTCTAGCTTGTTGAGAAGATCCTCATTTAGGTTAGAGTAACAGACATCAGCATAATCAATGAGAGGAAAAATAAGAGATGTGACAAGAGTTATCTTAATTTTAATGGGAAAGAAATTTTTGAAGCGGCTTAAGAAGCACAGAGCATATGTAACCGCACGACTCACCTCGGCAACTTGCGTTGTCCATCTGAGCAAAGGGTCTATGTGAAGGCCGAGATTTTTAACTCTGGAGCAAAAAGGTATAACTTTGTTGTCCAGCAAAACAGGCTGGATTAAATCGGTGTCAATTTTAATCAGCTGTTTAGAGTCGCCGACAACTATCGCTTGGCATTTCGCCGGGTTCACCGCGATGCCGAACTCCGTGGACCAGGTGCTAATAGTTTTTAAGACATCATTTAAGTGAGAGATAACGGAGTCGACATCATCAGCTGGTGCTTGCACATAAATTTGTAGGTCGTCAGCGTAAAAATGGTAAGAGCAGCCAAGAAGTGAGGAGAGGGAGTTGATAAAAAGGGAAAATAGAAGAGGGGAGAGTATGCCCCCTTGAGGTACACCGGCAGAGAGACTGGTCCAGCGAGATACGTTGGAGCCCACACGGACCACCTGCTGGCGACCACAAAGATAATTGGAGAACCACTCCAGCGACAATGTGGAGAAATTCGAAGATTTGAGAATGACTAGCAAGATGTCATGATCGACCATGTTGAATGCGTATGAAAAGTCAATGAGCACTAAGATCGTGACCAGCTGACTCTCCATTCCCAGTCTTACGTCCTCAACGACGTTAAGAAGCGCTGTAGTCGTGCTGTGTCCAGGACGGAAACCTGATTGAAGGGATGTGACGAGACAGTTGGAAAAGACGAAGGAATACATATTACTACCAGTGGATTTCATTTGTAGCCGATAAAAAATTGGTCACCGATTATAGGCTAACTGCCTATCTGGCAGTGCAACAAATATAAATATAATAATATATTGTAAATATGTATACGTATAATATGAATAAACTAGCGGCCGCCCGTGGTTTCACCCACGTGTTTCTCGTTCCCGTGGGAATATCGGAATAAAAAGTAGCCTAAGTTACTCGTTATTACATCAGCTACCTGCCAGTGAAAGGACTTTCACGGGACGGGACCGTCAAAATCGGTCCAGCCGTTTCAGTGATTAGCCGTAACAAACAGACAGACAGACAACAATTGTAAAACATGTCATTTTGGTATATGTACCGTATATATAATCATATGCATGTAGTAAAAAGCGGTTATTTTAATGTTACAAACAGACACTTCAATTTTATTTATTTGTATAGATGATACCTACATTACAAATAATAATACCAGTTATTTTATTTCCTATTCTGTGGCAACCCTTGCGTATCTGCGAAGGACAGCGCAGCGTAAGTACTTACACCGGCGGCGGTGGCATCGCGCGTTAGCAAAGGCGTTGCGCTACTGTAAGGAATATCTTACTGTGACGTCGTTTTAACTGTGACGTTGTTTTGTTTCTGTGTCTTACAAGACAGTCTAGCTAGTCAGTCTTGTCTTTGTGAGACAAGACTGTCTTAAAACAGTCTTGACTATGGTGTGCGCTCGCTCTAAAAGTAATAAAAGTAGTAGTTAGTCTGACTCCAATATTTACACGGCTCGTGAGTGGGTCAGAATTGGACCTTAGTGACTTAAGAATGCTCGTGCTTTTCTACAGGATAGTTTAAATTCGTAGATCGGATCTGATTCATTGACTGTCATTATCATCATCATTGTCATATTATTTTATCAATGATAACTTTCCTTCAGTAGTATAATATATTTATTTATATAATGTATATATTTATGTATATGTAGCTTGTATATTTTGTATGCTAATATATATAATTATATAATTTGTACCGCTTTCGTTGTTTTCTGTTTCCCAAAGGTTGACTGGCAGAGAATACTTTTAGTATTAAGTCCGCCTTGTATATTACATTATGTATTTTGTACAAAAGTTTAATAAATAAAAATAAATAAAATAAATATTCCAAATATTTAATACACCTACCTACATAAGTACCTAAATATTGTGTTCCTACTCGTTATCAACAAAATTCGTTAGTTGAGTCTCAATATTACCTTCAGGTGCTTCAGGCCACAAAGTGGGTCAGAAACTGGAACTTACTGACAAAAATCCAAAACAAAATCCAACAATTAGTATCCGCACAAGGTTACATTCACCCCACTGACCCAGTAACAATGACCATAACCATACCATAAACAAACCAATTATACCCCACAACGTCCTTCAAAAATGTCTAACCGAAACTAAAGGGCACCAAGGCCCGATATTCGGCTTCCACTATATTAATAACTCGCCACCGTCCCTTAATATTACAGGGCCGAGTCGAATGAAGATATCCTGAATATTTTATTCGGAAAGGTAAAGAGGCTGACAAAGAAATGCGAGTTTCCCGCCTAAACAAACCGGGCCCGTACCACGCGCACTCGAACTGTTGTTTGTTTATGTTAAAATGCGTTTTAAGGCGTGTATTGGTACAGGGGCTCGCCGATTGTCTATGGTTTCTTTAGTAGATTGTTTGTTTTTGAGCCTAGCGATTTTTCAACAGAAGTCGTAAACACGATGAAAATGCTTTCGTTGCGACCTTACCCAACAAACATTTTAGTCGAAATAAGTGAAATTTTCGTTTCTGAAAGTACTAAGAACATCGTATTGGAGTAATTTACGTGACTTACGTGACTGAAAGTGACAAAAACATCGTATTGAAGTAATTTTAGAATTAAAACAATTTAGAAGCCATTACATTTATTCAACTTTTAAATGACACTAACGCCCGAATTCTTGAACGCAAATCATCTTTGGGAGCGTCTCAAACATCATGGCATCTCTTTCGTACGTTTGACATTTAAAGTGACAGGGCGATGTGTGAGACGCTCCCAAAGATAAGTAGCGTACGAGTATTCGGGCATAAATATGTTAGCCTATACGACCGCTACATAACTCTATTACGACACAGTCGCATAAAGTGGGACCTTTTGGTGGTCACGGCGACGTCGCGTCGACCTACCAATGTTTGTTGGGATTTTTCGTCACGTTTAATATTGTGAACAATATTTCAATTCGATTTTTAAATAAATTCCCTTACCTATACCTTCGATCAACAATAAGACCTACTTAGTTCACCTATACATATTTAAAAAGTCATATAGGTACCTAATGCAACGTCCGATACTTAATTCGTGAGAGATCATTGATTTAACACAGCACTTGTGAACGTCAATGAAGCTACGCCATCGTTTTGCAAATCTTACGGCGGGAGGCCTTGTAACGAAAAGAAACAGCAAGAAACTCGCAAAACTAACCGATACTGACCGATAGTAAGGCCCGATACCCAATGGTAATGTTCCCGAAACGAAAACCCGGGTCGGCCTCAGGCCCCGGCCTCCGGGCCTCGGTATTATTTATTCAGAACGCTCAAAGGTCTTGAAGTAGTTAGATAATTGTTTTCGTACGATTCGCTACGGAATTTTCAAAGGCCACTGCGATTGTAAGGTGTTTTCATAATCCTACGCTGAATTTAGATTAGTTTTTGTTAGATAATAAAGGTGTGAATTTTATATTTCCTGATACTTTACTACTCGGTTCAACATTAGGACTTTTGGCATGAGACAATGGAAATTGCATAGTACAAAATCTAAGCCATGATACGAGCTTTAAGTCTACCAGAAGATTTTAAGTTTTAGGCTGGACAATAAAAAAATGGAAGAAATGCAACTGCAACTAGTATTTTATTTTAATGAATATCCAATTAAAATGCAATATTTAAAGACTTTTATCATTTATTAACTTCGTCGCAACAATACTAAGACAGCACAGAATGAACTAGTAAAATGCGTACAGTTAGTAAAAACAACTTATTTTAATTTATAGTTTTTTGCATTCACAATGCAATTTTTATTACTGAAAAACGGAAAATGAAGTATTTAGAAAAAAAAACGCATCGGAGCTAGTTGTGAGACGGGTCGATTTTTTCTAAATACTTCATTTACCATTTTTTTGTAAAAACACTTTGGCCTAAGGCTAAGTTCAGACGGTACTATTAGTAGGTAGTATGGTAAGAAGCGCGGTACAAGATCACAAACCGCGCGGGATCGCGCCAGCACGCTCTCATGAAAACAGCTAGCATTATGTATGGCTAGCGGCCGCTTGCGGTTTCACCCGCGTATTTCTCGTTCCCGTGGGAATATCGGGATTAAAAGTAGCCTAAGTTACTCCTTACTATATCAGCCATCTGCCAGTGAAAGTCCCGTCAAAACCGGTCCAGCCGTTTCAGAGATTAGCCAGAAAGACAGACAGACAGACAAAAATTGTAAAAAATGTTATTTTGGTACATGTAAGCGGTTATTGTAATATTACAAACAGACACCCCAATTTTATTTATTTGTATAGATTACTTGTACCGCGCGGCTACAACTACCATCGCGTCTACTATTGTATCTCGCATATTATAATGCTGCCATTGTGAAGAACGCGCGGTGCTGCACGGTTTTATGTGTACTTAGCCTAATTTCAAATCCTACTGAAGAACAAATAAGTACCTAATTAATTTTAATCAGAACTCACAGTAAACTTAAGTAAATTTACAGAACGTCTAGATATATTTTCTAATTAAAACATACATTTTATATGACTTACTCTAACTTATTAGACTAATTGGCTTTAACTAAGTTCGCAGACAAAAGTACATTATCCACTTTATGCTTTTGATTTACAGCTCTTCTTAGTTGTACTAGAGCTAATTTCCTAGAAGTTTTTACATCCATGGTCGTTGAGTTTTTAAAAGATTATTAAAAAGCAAAGTATATTTAGCTACTAAAATCTTAATATACTTGGTGGGGTTCAAAACGTTAGTCTGATACAATACAATCTACACTTAAGTATATTTTAAATAGATAAAGTGTGTATGTAGGTAGTAATCTGTGCAAGTACTGAACCGAAAATTCTTTCACCAGTAGATTGCGACACTTTTTACTGCCACAAACACGTGGCCAAACACATGGCACAGTAAAGTACCTACTTTACAAAACAGTACCTACTGTTTTGTACAAAGTTAAGATAACAGAGTTAATGCCCGAATACTCGTACGCTACTTATCTTTGTGAGCGTCTCAAACATCGCCCTGTCACTTTAAATGTCAAACGTATGAAAGAGATGCCATGATGTTTGAGACGCTCCCAAAGATGATTTGCGTTTGAGAATTCGGGCGTAAGACTCTCATTAACAAGTTTCTAATGGCCGCCATAGACGTTCAAGTAGTTTGATCAAACGGGCTGGTTCAAACAGTTTGATGAAATAAAATACCTATTACCTAAATTTTATCAAATTTTACCACAGACATCCATGCCAATCTGATTCCCAGTAGCCCTTTATATTTAGGGAATTTTTCGAAATAGAATCTGTTGTCTTTAAGTATCACTAAATATAAAGCTGCATTCCACCCGAGTAACATATAGATATAGTAACATATAGATATATATTTATTTAAATATAGCTCTGGTCAGGAGCCTTTTTATTGGATGTTGATTGTTAAGATATGTAGATTTTAAATCACTATAAATTAATGACGGCTATTTGTCTCCTTGAATATACAAACGATAAAATCAACTTTTTTTATATACATCCCCATTTTTATTAACCCACAAAAATCAATTTTGGAAAGCATAAAATCAGAGAGAGAACAGCCAGCCTTATATTTTCTAACAAATAATAAGGCCTATATTATCAAAAGCTTTCATTGAATTCAGGAATTTCACTAAAAGAAGAAAGAGATCGATACTAACAAAGGAGGAATAAATTAAAATCATTCTCTATTACAGCCTCGCCTCGAGGATGGGAGATAAATTAAAAAATTAAAAGGATCAAGGCAGCCGCTTTTAACAAGACACAACTTGATGTTGATTTAATTATTGTTTAATAAAGCTGGCGACACTTTCGGTGGCAGGCGACGAATTTGGTCATTTCTGCGCTCAACAGAATAGTCCCATACCCTGCTGCTTATACAACGTTAATGCAATAACCGGAAAGCCCATATACCTCAACTAATTTATTTTATGCTTGAAAAATGGAAAATGAAGTATTTAGAAAAAATCGACCCGTCTCACAACCAGCTCCGATGGGACTCGAACCCACGACCTTTCGCTATCCGGGCGACTGCTCTAACCACTGAGCTACGGACTCCGTAGCTTAGTGGTTAGAGCAGTCGAGTCGAGTCCCATCGGAGCTGGTTGTGAGACGGGTCGATTTTTTCTAAATACTTCATTTTCCATTTTTCAACCATAAAAATTGCATTGTGAATGCAAAAAAGTATAAATTTAAATAATTTATTTTATATTAAATTGAATTCCATAAAAAAAGGGTTTTTAAGAAACTTCCAAGATATTCGTGCTCGTAAGTCTCCGTGACTTTCTAACAGATTTTAAGCTCTACTAGCGGTTCGCATACCCCTTACTTTTCAAAAAACCCCAGACAAAAATAGTCCACATAAGTTAAATCGCAACTTATGGGCGGCCAGTTTTGGTCTCCAAAACGAGAAATGACACGACCTGCAAATTGTTTTCAACTATTTCAAAATGAAATCCTTACTTCCTTTATACTTTAACTAAAATATGTAAAAGAAAATACGTGAAAGACACTTAAAGTTAGTTTATACTGTTTGATGAAAAGAAAACCATAATTAAAGGCTTTCATCATTCATAATTAGTGTCTAGTTAACTGTAGTATTTGCTCAACTCATAATGAATCGTTGGTTCCGGGATACCGAGGCAACATCGCAGATAGGTTCAGTAGGGTTTTTTTATAGAAAAACTGAAGTAGGACTTATTGTATATACCTACACCGTAATTTTTTTATCACCCCGGGATACAACCAGTGCCAAATATTAAATCAAAATGTATGGAACAGCTGATTTTTTTTATCGCGATTTCAGTTTTGGTCTCATAATAAAAGTTGTTTGTTTTCATGAGTAGATAGTCCCTAATATTATCCGGGGTGGTAAAAAAACTACGGTGTATACTTGTTTTTCTATAAAAAAACCTACTGAACCTATCTGCGATGTTGCCTCGGTTTCCCAGAACCAATTAAAGATTTATGGCATTTAGATAGGTGCAAACGGTAAAGCATGGTCATTTTAATACATTTGGCATTAAAATGTTAAATTATCAAAATTTTGTAGTTAGCACATTTTTCTTTCTTCCTTTTCATGGTTACCTCACATGAATAGGCATAGGTACTTGGGCCAGCATTCATTTTCAATGTGCGTGGTGCATGTTCATGTTCAGCGGTAGTCATAATTAATTTTAATACTTATTTAGAATATTACCGTGATAAGTTTAAATAACTTGTGTTTCTGATACCATAGCCAACGAAGGTAGTATACGAACAAATAGATAGACAAATAATAAACTGAACATACTGATTATCCGAAAGACCGCAATGCTTGGCTATAAAATGTACCTATCTATTTGTTTAAAAGAAAAATATTCTAATACTTGGGTATATGGAAATTTTCCTCTATAATGTTATTTCATAATTTTGTATAATCTGTGCTTAAACTATTTTTTTAATGTCGTTACTTAGGTACCTAAAAACGCTGGCTAGTTTATTGCACCAGTTCTTCTTGTCGGTCAAAAAAGTCTTAAATGTGGTTGGAAAATGTTGACAATTCATAAGAACTTACTTAAATTATTTGTCTATTTAAATGAGTATTTATAATTATCGCCGGGTTAATGCAAATACCAACTAACTCAAGCAATTGTAGTTTTGAGTTAAAGCGTTTTTAAAGTTTGGGAATCTAAAACTAGTGTTAAATAAAGGATTTGTTATTTTTAGTTATGATTAATTGCATTCTTAGTTAACTATGTTTTTAATTAGGTAGAACAAACGCAGATAAATTCATCGTAAATCTGAAAAAACTACAGTTTTTTATTACTAACCCCCCATGTAGTTGGTTTTACTTCTCTATTAAGAAATACCGATAACTAATAAACTAAAGGTGAACTACGAATGTAAATGAGCTTGAATTATTAATTTAAATATTATTTGGAGGCTAACGGACAATAGTGTATGTGGGTCTGATAGTTTTCAATAAAAATGGAAAAATCTATAGAGCTAGTTGGTTTTACCTCCCGATTTAAAGAAGAAAATCAATTAAGTTTAAACAAAATAACTTCAAAACCTCCCAAATTATATCAATTTACATCATAAACATAAAACAGTAAAACTATATTAATTAAAACATCTTGTTGAAAAAAATGAGGCTTTCAATTTCAAATAAATAAGACTCTCTTTTGATTTTTCTAAGGTTGCTTTACTGAAAAGGAAAGGAAGATTCTATTTCAGTACTTTCCCCGTCATCATCATCATCAGCCGTAGGTACGCCACCCACTGTTGGGCCATCCCCCATGGATATATCCACTGCGATTTGTCCTGCGCTGCCTACGTCCAGCGACTTCCCGAGACCTTGACCAGATAGTCGGTTCACCTTGTATATACAGGACTATCCTTCCTACGGAACGTCGTCCGGTGCGCGGTCGCCATTCGAGAACCTTTCTGCCCCAACGGCCATCAGTTCTCCGCGCAATGTGTCCCGCCCACTGCCACTTCAGCTGAGCGATCATTCGAGCGATGTCGGTTGTTTTAGTTCTCCTGCTGATCTCGTCACTTCTCATTCGATCGCGCAGGGAAACGCCAAGCATTCCTCTCTCCTCCCGATTGCTCGCTGGGTGACATTAAGCCTTCTTATGAGATCCATAGTAAACGACCACGTCTCACTGCCATATTACAAGCAACCAACACATTTGTCGAAACTTTTCTCTTAAGACACAATCACAATCTTACTTTAATATTGCTCCAACAGCTCATAGTTAGACCCCTGGAGCGGAACGGGTGAAACATTGACGTTGGACATAATGTTTGTCTTATCCATAGTCATCCTAAGTAAGACCCACTCTTTGAGAAGCATTACTGACATCTTCGAGCATTGTGGTAGGTCTTTCAAGGTGTCAGCCATAAGAATTACATCATCGGTAAATCAAAGGTGTGTTAAGACCTCGTCATTGATGTTGATGCCGTATCTTTTCTTAGAAGCTTCAAAATATTTCCTATCGCAACTGTGAACAGTTTTGTGAATTAACGTGTCCATGTTTCATACTTCGCTGGAATTTGACTGGATTAGAGCTCTGGTTCTTAATCGGAACGACATGGTGGCTAGCATTTACCTACTAGACTACAGCACTGCCCAGGTCTCAATCTAATAAAAGGCTTTCTTATAGTCCACGAACACCATGCAAAGAGGGTATAACTTGCAGCAGCGTCTGAAATAGACTGAATGTGCTCTAAGGTACTATAACCATTTCCGAAACCGGCCTGTACAGGAGGTTGGTAGTCATCGAACTTACGAGCGTAACGATTCGTAATAACTCGAACATAATTTATAGATATGGTTCAGGAGCGACATGAGTTCTGAGTGAGTCTTATCACCCTTCTTGAAGAACAGCATCACATCGCTTCTCCCCATGCATTAGGCCTTTTGCCGTCGAGAATGACAGAGCAACAGGTGTTTGCGTGGAATACATCAGTAAATAGAATCTATCTCAGGATTTCAAGTATACACGAAAAGACGCTACCTTGCTTCTTCATCTATATAAAATTTATGTCGACGAAGAAGCACAACTTAAATGATGTCGCTGTATGTTTAGAGGCACATAGAACATCAACGTATTACCTACTTGAAAGATCCTGACTGATAAAATCTACACTCCGACCAACACCGGCTCAATTACAAAACCCCGAGTGCTTTCAGCTCGACCTTCAGAACCGCTTCTAAGCCCTTGAAAACGGCGTTGAATCATCTTCCGGACCAGGTCCATTTGCGGCTTTTGGGCTTCCTGACAGAGGAGTTCATCATAATAGCGGTTCTCTCTCCATGAAGTGTGGCAGCACCTTGCCTGAGTTCCGTTACCAGATCCAAACTGAGGCAGTTTGGGTCTGAGGTCTTGACACTTAACTCATTATCGCAAAGTTTCCCCAAGTTTGCATTGAAATCCCCCATCAACACCATGCAGTGGGTTTTATAGCTATAGGTATTCAGTACCCTCACGAGCACAATTAAGACCTGTGCGTTTAAAAGTACTTTTCGCTGTTTCCAAGTGTCGTACTAATGCTGGTATCCGTTCTCCGTTGTATCGCTTATGCAACTTATACAATAGAAAATTTAGTAATGTAGATCTATTTAGAAGTAATATAAGGTCATTTAGGAAACTAATAATTGAAATACTTTTATCTGAGGCCACACATGAATAATAGCAACACACAAATATAAAGTTATTTTCATCACACATACGCACTTATTAAACACACACAGTCGACAAAACACACGCCACACACGAACTATCATTTACACCAACACACATAAGTAGTACTACAGACTTCCACACAAACAATATTACTTAGGTTATAATATGTAGAATGTTAATATTTACTTATATAATTATAATTAAGAATGTTACATACCTACTACCCACCATTTTACTATTTCTCACGTTAGAGTTTTTGTACAATATTTAAATTTATAAGTTTTTATAGGTACCTACTTCGAGTCTTGTATTGTAACTATACATTATTAACATAAAATGTAGCCATATTGTTGAGTTTACAATAACTTATTATAATTTGTTAAAATTTTGTAATTTACTAGACCTAAGCAAATTGTAAACTTGTTCATGGTTCTGTAATAAATAAAAAAAAAAAAAAAAAAAAATAGCTACGCATGGCTTGTAAATCTCCTCATACTACGTTAGTACTATTATGTATTCCATGCTCATACACAGCCTCCACTTCAGGGGTCAGCGAATACCGTTAATTGTATCAGGTACGCTACCCTGCTCGATACTCGCCTGATGGTAACCACGGTGGAGGACTATTGAACCCGTTACCACCTGGGAACTGTTGGTCTGAGCACCAGCGCAACGAAATTAACACGCATGCGCGCCTTCGAAATTCCGTACCAATACCAACTACCAGCAGATAAATGGTTTTACCTCTAGATTTCTTTCTTCTAGACGGAGTAAAATGGTAGTGGTAAAAGCGATAATCGTGGTTTAAATGCTTTTACTATACTAAATTGTAAAGATTAATAAGTATAATATGGCAAGTAAAAGCGATTATCCTGAGTTGGTTTTTTTACTCCTAGATTGTCAGAACTATTAGGATGATTCGAGTAATTGCTAAAATGAATTAAATTGAAAGAATTTAGTTTAGCCCTTGATTTTATTTTTATTTGCTCATTATCCCATGATATTCGTTTTTTCATTTGAAGATTGCTGTAAAGTATTTAGTTTAGACGGTTTTGCTTCTCACTAACTCCGAAACTATCAGGTATTTCGCTTAGTTTGTTTTACCATTCGAAAGAGGACAATTTTTTAAGTAAAATGGCATTCATAACTCATTTTGTCAAAAAACGCTAGTTAGTTGGTTTTTGCATTAACCCGGCGTTATATAGAACGAGCCTATTGTATTAAGTCTGTTCTGGCGCTTCGGCGGCTGCTGCCGCGGCATACGCTCGGCTCGCGCGGTTGGTTCATGTAAACCCTACAAACATGCTCTTCGCTCGTACTGGTTTAGTGAGTAGACCATTCGTTCTAACAACCTAAGGTTAATGGTAGTTGAATAAATAAACCGTAAGTATGTTGTCCTTTGTGGATTTCGTTCATCTGTTAACTGACTGTAGTTATTTCGGAAAAATAGATTAAGCGATTATAAAACGTTACTAAATCGTCATTTCACTAAACCAGTTTAAGCGGGTATTCCACTTCACGGTATTTAGGGCTAGTTAGGGCCCTAACTCAGAATACATTGCTTGTTTTGATTGCATCATGTGCTAAAAAAGGAGCAATGTATTCTGAATTAGGGCCCTAACTAGCCCTGAATACCGTGTAGTGTAATACCCGCTTTAGGGATATGATCAAATCGCTGATTTTAGCATTTCCCTGCAACAGATAGATCTATCTGTTACGACCGCAACAATGAATTAATCTGGAGTTAAGTTGTTTCGTTCGTTCAGCGTCAAAGCAGTTGAGCAACTCTTTGTTTAGAAGTAACGAAGGTTGTTACCCTTTAATGGGGACGTGACTGAAGATTCAGATCTAAATTATGCTATGCTGGTTTTATACAAGACTCGTTTAAAAATACTGTGTAAAATGATAGAAATGCTGATACCTACCTTCTGCGCCAGAGGTCTGGTTCGATTCCTGAACAAGACAAATATTTGTGTGCAAGAACATGTCTATTTGTCTTGGTCTGGGTGTTTTCTATGTAGGGCAGAGGTACCCTTTGTGGCCACTTTAAGGATTTATTGACTTTTAAGCACTAAGTACTAATTGGTCTTAGGTATTTAAGACTGAAATTATATCTTAAATTATAGATAGGTACCTAATTAATCTACCTTTAAAGGTACATTTTTCAATTTATAAAAGTAAAATAGTTTTTTTTATATTACACACAATACCGTGCCAAATGTACCGGTTTTGGCCACTTACTGATAGTTAAACTTTTGTGTAAGTATTGCGAAAAATCAAAACCAAACCCAGGTAAAATCAATATATTCTAATGCGCTAGAAACCAATCGATTGCAAAACAACAATTTAATTGTAAAAAACAAAGGTTTATAAAAGTTGTTTAGAAAACTTGTAGAGCAAAAAGTGGCCAAAACCGGTACAGTGGCCAAAACCGGTACGCCTGCCCTATATTAAGTATGTGTTTACAAAGAAAATGTATAAAATTAAATATTTTTCCGTTTTCTAGTTTCCATTGCACAGTTTCTTAATAAAAACTACTTATGAGCTAGATAATTGGTGTGATTGTTAGACCAAAAACAAAATGCATCAGACTATAGCACCATTTTCGTCTGAAGACTTAAAGCGTTTTCATCAGTGCCGCATATTTTTTATTTTATCATTGTATTTTGCATTTATTATAATCAAGCGTTACTTAGCTGAAGTCCATCACTACATAGTATAAAACAAAGTCGCTTTCTCTGTCCCTATGTCCCTTTGTATGCTTAAATCTTTGAAACTACGCAACGGATTTTGATGCATTTTTTTTAAATAGATAGAGTGATTCAAGAGGAAGGTTTATATGTACATTTTATCCCGATATTCCCACGGGAACGGGAACCACGCGGGTGAAACCGCGGGCGGCCGCTAGTATCCAATATTGTAAAAATATATTGAGCAACGAAAATAAAAATAAACCTTAAAAAAAAATGCGTGTGCAATCTGTGAATCTGTGATTTTTCTTTTTTTATAGGAGAAAGGTTGATGTTTTGCGAGTTGTTTTTCTTCGTCCCCTTTCACCAATAATGTTTAAAATGCTTACTGTCTCAACCAAAATGGGTGTAAGACGTGCCAGTGATTCGACGCCGTCGGTTTTAACTGCTTAATGACCGGGAGACGTTTCTGGCACGTGCCCGGGTTACGGGAGAGTTAAATAGATTACGCCTGTAAAAGTATAAAAGACGAATTGATACACAAATTCGACCTAATTTTTTTTATAAAAGGTGTGTGTTGACGCCGTAAAGACATGGCATGACTTGTCTATGATGACAGAAGACATGAAATGACCGTTTGCAGGTGAACTATGTCACTTGGTGTCTGTATAGCTATTGTGTTTTTTACCTTAACATCATCATCATCATCATTTCAGCCGTACGACGCCCACTGCTGGGCATAGGCCTCCCCCAAGGATCTCCACAACGATCGGTCCTGCGCTGCCCGCATCCAGCGGCTTCCCGCGACCTTGACCAGATCGACGGTCCACCTTGTAGGGGGCCTACCGACGGAACGTCGTCCGGTTTGCGGTCGCCATTCGAGAACTTTTACGCCCCAACGGCCATCGGTTCTCCGCGCTATGTGTCCCGCCCACTGCCACTTCAACTGAGGAATCCTTCGAGCGATGTCGGTCGTTTTAGTTCTCCTGCGGATCTCATCATTTCTGATTCGATCGAGCAGGGAAATATCAAGCATCGCTCTCTCCAAAATTTACCTTTACCTAAACTTACCTTAACCAAACTAGATTGCTGGTTCTCGACAAAAACTTTGTAAATCCCACTTTGTATAAATTTAAAAACTTCTTCAGAATAAACTTTGAAACTAACGTCTTCTTAACCTCCCTCTCTCTTGATCTTGATCTTAGATTAATTTTCATAGATTAAATTGAAGTATTAACTTACTATAAGTTTCAATTTAGGTTAATCCTATATAAAACAGAAGTGATATCTTTCTAAAAGAACATGTCACAACACAACACTTAACCTCCAAATAGTCATTTCATTTTATTTAATTTATATTTATTTATATTACATTACAAAAGTTACACAAACATTACAGGTATAACCTAATTCATGTCTTATGTCATCATAGAGAAGGTCATTTCATGTCTTTAAAGCGTCAACACACACACACCTTTTATCAAAGAATTAGGTCGAATTTATGCTAGAGCATACTAAAACACGGCTATTCAAGTAACAATCAATTCTTCTCTACAATCCTCAATTAATTGCTTCAAAATACAACTTCAGATCGAAACAAAATCGTTTTAGTGTAGGTCCGTTTCGTTTAAGCAGTATTTTAATGCGGCACATAAAACGGAGATGGCTCAAAGCCCAATTGTTTCCCCGGGAAACCGGCTAAAACAGACATATTTATTTTATGCGGTAATTGTCCGTTGTAAGGGACAGTCCGTAAAACCTTAGGGATATCCTACTAATATTATAAATGTGAAAGTTTGGATGTTTGGATGTTTGGATGTTTGGATGTTTGTTACTCAATCACGCCGAAACGGCTGAACGGATTTGGATGAAATTTGGAACACAGATACTTTGTAGCCTGGAGAGGAACATAGGCTACTTTTTATCCCGGAAAAATGTCACATTCCTGAGGGATAAGGTCGTGTAGTCCACGCGGGCGAAGCCGCGGGCGGAAAACTAGTCCGGAATAAGTGACAGTTGTGTTGTAAAACCTCAGGCGTGATTACGGAGTTACGTTCGGTCCTAGTCAATAAATCAAACGATGTTCGGTTTTGTGTACGATGAGGAAATTGGAAAAATTAGGAATGACTAATATTTACAGGCTAAGATAGATACTTACTTTATAATCTTATCTACCTACAAATTCGACGGTCTTTAATGATAATTATATCAAATACTAGCCTTCCGCCCGCGGCTTCGCCCGCGTGAACTACACGACGTTATCCCACGGGAATTTGATATTTTTTCGAGATAAAAAGTCACCTAGGTATGTCACACTCCAGCTCCAAAACTCACGTTGATCCGTCGCTCCGTTTTGGCGTGAAAGACGGACAAACAAACAAACACACTTTTACATTTATAAGATTAGTATTGATAGTTGACTTTATGGACGATGGATTCAGTTCGATTTTATAGACGTCTAGTGCGAATATGAGTGTATCATGCACGGCCTCTATCAAACAATAATTTTGGCATAAGTATATGACTTGTGTAGTGCCTTTTCTTTATCAGGTAAGTAATAGCTTTCCGCCCTCGGCTTTGACCGCGTGGACTACACGACATTATCCCGCGGGAATTTGAATTTTTTCCGGGTTAAAAGGTTGCCTATGTTCCTCTCTAGGCTACAAATTATCTATATCTCAAATTTCAGCCAAATCCGTTCAGCCGTTTCAGCGTGATTGAGCAACAAACATCACATTTATAATATAGTAGGAGTAGGACTAGGATAAACTTAATTTAAAAAAGTGTAGAGAAAAATTAATATTCCTTGCTGGTACATATTGATAAAACAAATTTGCGAATAGCAACCACTTTAAAAAGCAAGCTAAAAAGCCAAGAGTCAATAGTCATAATCATGAACCACAACCACTAAAGTACAATGAATTTTGTATTACATCTGTAGTTTCAGTAAAAGTTTAACTAAGACATACCTGATTCTCGGCACGTAAAGCTACAACGTTGCAAGACGCAGACTTCTGCAGACGCTGTTGTCAAATGCATAACAATAACATTTGATGACCCAAATGGCAATACATGGTACAATAAGGAGTAATATTAGATATATATCCATACTTATATTATAAATGTGAAAGTGTGTTTGTTTATTTGTTTGTTTGTTTGTTTGTTTGTTTGTTTGTCCGTCTTTCACGTCAAAACGGAGCAACGGATCGACGAGATTTTCGGTAAGGAGATAATTTGAGAGCTGGAGAGTAACATAGGCTACTTTTTATCCAGGAAAATTATAAAATAATAATGATTATTTTGTATAGAAAATCGATAAACTGTCGTACTATACAAAACTGTCATTCTTCCATAGCCGCTTCCAAAGAGGTATGTCAAAGAGTATTGTAATCACTGACATTTTTGCCGCTTAGGATTTCTTTTTTTTAATAAGTGACATTGTGTCAGGCAGTTGATAAGAAGTTCGTGTCCAATAAAATTTATATGGCAAAACAACGTTTGCCGGGTCAGCTAGTATAAGTATATTTTACATATATAAGTATAACAAGCTGACCCGGCAAACGTTGTTTTGCCATATAAATTTTATTGGACACGAACTTCGTATCATCGACATCTATAACTATACACTGCCTGCCACAAATGTCACTTATTAAAAAAGCGGCAAAAACGTCAGTGATTACAATACTCTTTGACATACCTCTTTGGAAGCGGCTATGGAAGAAATGACAGTTTTGTATAGTACGACAGTTTATCGATTTTCTATACAAAATAATCGTTTTTATTTTATAATTTTCCGGAATAAAAAGTAGCCTATATTACTCTCCAGCTCCCAAACTATCCCCATATCAAAAATCGAGTCGATCCGTTGCTCCGTTTAGACGTGAAAGACGGACAAACAAACAAACAAACAAACAAACAAACAAACAAACAAACACACTTTCACATTTATAATATTAGTATGGATAAAATAATAGCACATGACACTTGGTAACATACGCAAGCACACGCACACGCGCACACACACGCATACATGCATACACACACACACACACACACACACAAACCTCACAAAACTCTCTCACACATACACAAACAGACTTGTAGTGAAATTGTTTAACATAGTTTAGCAATCCGCGGGTGGGAACCAGGGTGCGTACCATCAACTTTAAGACAGCGATTCAAAACTAGCACGATGCAGAATAGGTTCCTAAAATGAATTGCTTTCTTTCGTACTCTGACCTTCTAAAAACTGGATCGCAAATGAATTGCTAAATGTAAATGACCGAACGATTTGTGTCCTTATTTCTTCTACTCGTCTCTTTCACTTGATTCTGTCAGGCCCGGAGAGTGAGAGGGACGGGTATAACCTGCAGGTGCCATTTTAGCTTGGCCGAGTTATAAGTCAAATAAGAGTTCTTGACAGCTTAGCGGCTGTGAAATGTCATTGAATGATCACTGAATCGCTGTCATTGATATTAAGCTGTCGTGGTACGAATAAGCGAAGCAGATCAGTTTAGGTCCTAAACAAAACCGCAATAAGAGTTGATGGTAGGCACCCTGGAGTCCTGAAATACAGGGTCGCCCTAGTTTAGGCTCCAGATCGCACACTCGAGGCAGTTATTGTACCCTACTTAACTGGTTATTGTATTGTACCATCTTGTGTGTGATGAATAAATGTATTTTTATTTTTTTATTTTTTTTATATATGTACTTCTAGTAACCCATGAAGTCAGAGAGTTTGTGTATAGGAATGTGAACTCTAAATAGTAGAACAACAAATCTGGATGCATTAATAATTTATAGAGAAATTGGTCTTACTCATTGCAAATTTCTAAAGAATATCTAGCTATAGTACAATTCTATAACATATTTTTCTATAACTTGTATGTATTGTGGTGGTTATTAATGCTGAAAAATGCGAAAAAATGACTTTATCATCCTCATCATTGCTGGGCATCCAACTCCTCCTTAGAGCATCACAAAGACCGGATGTAAGCGACTTGCAGCCAACGCCTGCCCGCAACTTTCACTAGGTCATCGGTCCACCTAGTTGGGGGTTTTCCTTCGCTTCTTTGTGGTCACCACTCGAGAGTTTTTCTTCCCCAACGGCTATCAGTTCTGCTAGCAATGTAGTCTGCTTATTGCCACTTCAACTTAACGACTCTGCGAGCTACGTCGGTAATATACCTATACTTAAAATTACTTTGAATTAGTAAATGTACATATCAAATCTGTAGTAACGTTGCAACTGTTTAGTTTCCATCTAGCAGCTAAACAGAAATTCCCGCTACAATTTACATCCATGCTTAGAGTAAGCATGTGGAACGTTTGCGTCTATCCCCAAAGACTGAGAGTCTGAGACTAGATTTTAGATCTTAATGCAGCACTTAATAGTACGAACAATTCTATATCTAGCTAGTTCTTACTGTAATGTTGTGGAAAAAATAAGTAAATGATAACATCAAGTGCTATTTAACACGCTTATGATTTTCTTTAACATAAGAAACATTTAAATAATTAAGTAGCTTAAAAAATTTGTAAAATTTATACGTCACTTCGGTATCATAGAGTGATAGTAATAGTCACTTTACACATACAATAGTATTACTATCGTAATACTATTGTATGTGTAAAGTAATACTAACGTAACGTAATACTAAACATCAGACCCCAAATATACGTCATGTAATGTAATCATACAAGACAAATTCCTTAAACTCCATTTCCCAACTTAACATAAGATAAAGTTGGCGTAGCTTAATGTAGTCTGCACTGCACAGATTCTACATGTTAATGATTTTGCTAGATATTAACGTCAGACATATTCATGAGAACATGCATCTGCCTGTTAACGAGTGCCGATGTGTGAAATTTTAAGTGAAAGTGCATTGGCTTGAGCTTGGTGCATGCATGTAAGTAAGACAAGATGATGCACTGAAAACGTGTGCTGTCTAAGCACTTTTATGTGAATTTACTTTGTCTAATCTAACTAACTAATACCAATTTTATTTAACTAATAAGTTTGGATGTTTGTTACTCAATCACGGTATAACGCTCAGGCGTTGTTTAGAATCATAAACGAAATCATAAATTCATAAACGAAAAAGCGCAAACAAACGTTAATTTTGAACTGAACAGATCTAGATGAAATTTAGCACAGATACAGATTATGTTCTAGATAGATTAGCAGATAGTTATATAAAGATGATCCTTTTTACCGTAGGAAAAGGTCTTATTCTTACGTGAAATAAAATAGTGTAATTCAAGCGGGCAAATCCGCGGGCGAAAAGCTAATAAGTATTGTATTTAATACAAAGTGATCCCGAGTCGAAAACTGTTTTTTTCTTTAAAAAATCTAAACCTTATAGTACCCCAATGTAAGATTAATTCTTGATTGTTTTAATTCTTAAAACTAGCACAACCTTTTCTGACTGAGCTGAGCACTCCCTTCATGCAGAGAAACAAAAATTCCAGCTGAGCTTGCGTAGCAGTCATCCAGTTCCTAAAGAAGTAGTCCTATAGAGCTGATGGCATTGAGTGAGCTCACCGCCCGCGGGCAAAGCGGGATTACCTGAAGATGGCCTTACACACGTGAAGTTCGTCATTATAACTCAATGAGTTCGTCTGATTGAAGAGACTACAGTCTAGTTTTTAAACCCGGAGACTGAAATGACGTTTCGTGGAAACACACAATTTACTCAAAACAACACACGAGACGTTTTTGACGTGGATAACGTCTTATAATCGATGAGCGCCCGGCTGCATCCACGAAAAAGCATGAAGCAATAGTCACGTTAAGCCTAGACTGGCCTAGTAATGGTACGAAGAGCTAACTTCTGAAACAGTTACATTAAGGCGATACTCGGATAAATGGTGCTGAAGCGAGATAGCAATGAGAAAACGACGCGCGCGATAGCGAGACCGATTTTGCAGATTAGGCAAAAAAAACACAAAATCATTTCGTATTAAAAAACTAGCGATTTTTGGAAAATGCTTCTATATGCTATATTTCTGGTATATGTAACCCCGTTTAAGAATAATCCTGAATTTTCGTATTTTTTAGAGTTCTTCTCGAAAAGGAAAGTGTCGAGGCAAAATCATAAAATCGTGTTTCTGAAACTATACGAATCTATATAAAGGTATGAAGAAATATAATCATCATAATAATCATAATCATAATCATTTATTCACTTGAAACATGGTATAAAAAGTTGTTATTTAATTTAGGGGTCCTTCCACATTCAACCGGCGATTTTTCTACCGGCAAATATTTTTTCCACTTTCTACCGGTCAACAAATATTCTTCCACTTTCAACCGGCACCTTAGAAAGTTAGGTATAATAGACAATAAAGGAAATTATATTTAATTAATTCGTAGGTGTAATAGGTACCTACTTAGGTTTAACATAAATAAAAAGATCAAAAATAGTAATGAATTCTATAATATTACCTATACTTTATGATAACTAAATAAATATCATTCTCTCAAAACCGTAGGTATACATAAGTAAGTAGGTTTAACATAAATAAAAAGATCAAAAATAGTAATCAATTCATTATTACCTACTTTATGATAGCTAAATCTCATCAAAGACGTAAAATATTTGAAGTGAGAGCCAACTTCAATAAATAAAAAGATCAAAAATAGTAAGTAATCAGTTCTTATTACCTATACTTTATGATAATAACTAAATAAATATCTATCTCTCTCAAACCCGTAGGTATACAAGCAACAAACTAAAATTTTAATAGAATATCAAAGATTAAACTACAAAAAAATTATTCAGTCTTATTTTTCTTATTATGTGACTAGCGGCTGCCCGCGGCTTCGCCCGCGTGGACTACACGACGCGACGTCAACCCGGGTTATTAAATAAATTTGTAAGATAAAAAACAGTTATTTCGATCTTCAAAATAAATTACAGCCTATATGTTGCCGAGGGCCAATAGCTATATAAAAAAAGTTTCATCCATGTCATGTACGAGAATCAATTCTTAAGAAAATCTTTTTTTTAAATGCTCAAGATATTATAAGAACTTTGTAAAAAGTAGCAGTTGTGATATCACATACGTAAACAGATAGTGCTCATTCGCTAAACAAGCGCTATTTTCATATATCTTAAGCTTTATCTGGGCTCTTGGAGGACATCAGATGTGCCAGACTTTAGATTATTGTATTTCAATAGAAAATACTTATCACGCAGGACAACTTCTCTTATAAGACGCTCTATTTTGCATCTCTTATAGTTTAGCTGGTCTGCTAGGGTTCTACATCAAGTGTACCAGACCATCGTTATTTTTACGTCCATAGAAAATGTTCATCACGTTAAACAAGTTTTATCAAAATCCGCTAAGTAGTTTTGCGTGAAACTCGGACAACAGACAGACAGACAGTCAAAAAATTTAAAAACCATATTTTTGGTATCTTTTTCGTTAATTCACCTCTGGAGGTATTTTTTTCTATTTCTTTTCATTGTACAGAATTGGCTCGTTTATAGTTTTATTATATTGTGCCTAGGACCCTTTTTTTACTTGCAAACCCAAAACACTAAACTAACTGTTGGATCCTATAGCAGTCTAGGTAATAGAAAAGTGTAATTATTTAAATTTCTTATTGTTTCATTAGAATAATTTTGCTATAAATTCACTATTTTTTTTGCCGGTTGAAAAAGGAATAGGTTGCCGGTAGAATCTGGAATTAAATATTAATTTAAAAATCGCCGGTAGAATGTGGAATAAAAACCGGTAGAATGTGGAAAAAATATTCACCGGTTGAAAAATCGCCGGTAGAAAGTGGAAGGACCCTAATTTAGTTCTCATGTTTCACTATTAAAAATAGCATGCAAATTATTAATCAATCAAATACAATTTAAACAGAAAAAAAAAATTATACAATTCAATACAATAATAATCCGATTCAATACAATAATTATGTCAAATATAACTATTTCCATGATAAAAAATAATGTCAATATATCTATATATCTTATTACCAGATTTGTAACAACTCAAACCGTCCTATAGTTCTATATCAAAAAGTCCATACTTTTTCCGAGTTCGAAGGAGTAGCACCTTAAATTATCAATCTTTTCCCCACGACAATTATGTTTCAAATAATTGGCCGCACTACAATCACTACATAGTATAAAACAAAGTCACTCTCTGCCTCTGTCTGTTTGTTTCTAAGCTTTCTTCTTTTAAACCACGCAACCGATTTTTATCTCTAAAGTTGTTTTCTGCCTCATACCTTTGTCAGAATGTTGTAGTAAAATTCAGACAGCGTTCTGTCTAAATATTAAGGATCACTGAACAGAACAAAAAGAAGAACTAAAGAACTAAACTAAAGAACACTATCAAACAACGTCAAAGTTGATGCAATATGAAACAAAATTAAATCGTATAAGACCACAAAGTATCAACGATGAACACAATATACCAAAATTTGCAGAGCTCCTCAGCTCTCAAGCAGTGTAAAGGAACGTGTTTCGTGCGGTCCCGAGTGTTAGGATTTGTTATTTCTATGCAAAACTGAACTTAAAGTTGGTGGCGTAAGGTGCATATAAATGCCACGTTCTGTATTGAATCAGTGAATAATTTGTAGGTCCCAGGATCGGAGCTACATTGTGGGCTCTTGGTGTAAGTTAGGTATTCACACTTTAATTTGATGCTGGATTTATCAATGCCTGATTGAGATTGTAAGAACTTGTACTTGTTGGAGATAAGTGTAGGCGGGTAAAGTGCATGAAAACTTTGGAAGTTATTGGATGCGAAACGAAACAAGGTTCAGTACCTACTCACCTTACCGAATTCGGTGTGTGGACGTGAACTTCAGAACTTTCAAATTCAAGCATTTACTTCTTTTTGCTTCCCTGTCAATGTGGAAGGTACGTTAAGCTCAGCTTGAGGCCATCATAGCGTGGCTAGCAGTGCAGTCATTGTGGACCAATTCTTGTATAGTGCTTTACTTAAACAATGCGAGTATAAATGAAAGCTTAACGTAGCTAGTTAAGAATTTATTTAAAATAACAATGTTCTTACCTATATTTTATCCAATCACACGTAAAATCTTCCTAACCCTCCAACAATAACTTCCGTCAATCCAAAGATGGTACATTTATCTACGCATCTTTGCGCAACAATAGTGGGTAAATATCAATAAGTATTGCGCATAACCTTTGGATCACATTAGAAAGCCGTAGTTCCCACGTGCGCTGCTATCTGCGAGATCGGGAGCGATGCAGTGATCCTATCGCTGGAGAGTGGACCAAGGTATAGGCGGAAGCGAATTAAGCTATAAAGTGCGCCACAGCAAAATTATCTTGACAGTCGCTACAATAGCGTCTCATATTTGCATACTACAATGATAATTGTGCAAAAGCTTTGGATCACATTAGAAAACCGATATCTGCGAGATCGGGAGGGATGCAATGATCCTATAAGGATTAGCGAGGTAGCAGTAGTTCTTCAGCTTAATGACAAGTGTGCCACAGCATAGTTTTACTGGCTATCATTACGATAGCAAGTCATATTCGCTCACATATTATGTCATACAGCGTTAATTATTATTTCTCAAATCTTCGTGCCAAACACACTTACCAAAGAACTTGTGTGCTTATCAAAATAAAAAAAATAAAAAATATATAAGTCAATGACAACTGCGCATAGCCTTTGGATCACATTAGAGAACTGCAGTTTCTATGTGCACGCTATCGTTAGATCGGGAGCGATGTAGTGATCCTATCACTGGATGGTGGGAAAGGTTATAGGAGAAAGTGGGTTAAGCAAGTGTCAGTACCATATCTAGCGAAGTTCGCAAGCGTTGCATGGCAAAATTTTCTTGGCTGTTACTGCAATAGCATGCCATATTTGCTTACATTTCTATGAGTAATTCGCAAAATCTTTGGATCACATGAGAAACCCGCTATCTGTGAGATCGGAAACGATGCAGTGATCATATCTCTTGAGCGTGGGGCAAGGTATAAAAGAAAGCTGGTTTAGGTAGCAAGTGCCAGTAGCAATTCAACATTTTAAAGATTGACAGCGTTGAGAATGAATGTCATTAAATCGTAAAAGATACAGGCTAACATTATGGATGATTTATCAATTAGAAACAATAAATAAAATTAATGATCCTGTTAAAATTAAGAACTAATCAATATTTTAATTGATTATAAAAATATTGATTATTTTTAAGACTAATCTGAGGGTTCTCTAATCGCATTGTCTAGCAAATATTTAAATAATGTCATCTAACTTGTTCTAATTGCTTATCTAAAGTTTGCCCAATAGTTTCGATCCCAATTATATTGTTCTAGATTGTACCTTAAGTACTTCACAGTAAACTAATTATTATAATAAAAGTATATCTCATAAAAACTCTTATCACTTAAACCACACAACAAAGTACAAGGGCTTCACTTCCCAGTCTTTACCGACAATGCACTTAGCTTCAAGCGAAAAATCCTTCATTGTTCTCAAACAAATTACTGGCACGGAATAATATATAAAGGAGCTTCGGATAAATTATTACGGAGACCTACTCGGACTTGACCTAGGGTTCCGATGAATAATAAATCCCTATGGCCCGGTCTTACAACTGCATAGTTTAATAACTCTAAGTACCTAGGTACAGTCAGCGTCAAAATGATCTGAGCGTTCAAACCTACCAAAAGTATCTGAAGATTTGACAAAAATCAACCTTATCTCAAGACGTAAAGATGCATTTTCATTTTTTGTTTGGGAACAGTCAAAACTTCAGATACTTTTGGTAGATTCGAATGCCTAGATTGTTTTGACGCTGACTCTACTAGTGATACTGATTCATATACTTATATATGTCGCAGGGATATGAGGAAATCAGAGATTTCACGAAATCCCTAGGGATACCACGAAATCACGGAAGATGTGGAATATTCTTATTTATGACGTCTTCTTCCTAAACAAGTTCAGTGATATGTCATTTCACTAAACTAAATCTAGTGAAATAAAGAATGACTGAAGAAAAACAGTAAGCTCACGGCTGCAGGTGAAAGGTATGAGCGAGTTTGTATCTGAAGTCCTGTAGAACACGTGATAGTTTAGAAACTTAAGGCGATCGTGAAGCGTAGCGAAACGATCGCCTTAAATTTCGTGTTTTTTTTTGTGAAACAACTTATGGATTGTTTTCACAAAAAAAAAATAACCACGAAATTTAAGACGATCGCTCACCTCTGAAATCCACTTTTCTGACATTTCACTAAATTTAGTTTAGTGAAATGACATATCACTGAACTTGTTGAGGAAGAAGACGTCGTAAATAAGAATATTCCATTCTTTCCGTGATTTCGTGATATCCCTAGGGATTTCGTGAAATCTATGATTTTCTCATATCCCTGCGACATATACATTGTGGAGACGACAATATCCATACTATTATATCCAAAACGAAAGCTTGTAACTATGGATGTATGGAAGTTAGTTACTCTTTTACGCCGCAAAAACTACTAAACGGATTTGGTTGAAATTTGGCACACAGATAGTAGATAGCTGGGATTAAACCATAGGATACTTTTTATCCCAATATTCCCACGGGAACGGGATCCACATGAAACCGCAGGCGGCCGCTAGTAATATTATAAATGTGAAAGTGTGATTGTATGTTCGTTTGTCCAACTTTCACGTCAAAACGGAGCAACGGATCAACGTGATTTTTGGTATGGGAATAGTTTAGTAGCTGGAGAGTGACATATATGCTACTTTTTATCCCGTAAAAACATTACGTTCCCGTGGGATAACGTGGGAAGTATTCGTTCTTCCTTGCCATTGCTGCACGTTTCCATGAAATTGGTATGTACCCTATTTGAATTAATTTCTAGTATTTCTATTTTGTTTAACAAAGTATATAATAATGTTACCCACACATATTATCTGTAAAAAATCATCTAGAAAAACTACTTGTTGGAAATCCCGAATAAAAAGGTAGGTACCTACCTAAAAAGCTAAGTGCCGCCGCCCCGGTGCACAGCAGTCAGCATAAGTGATGCATGTAAAGCATTTCAAAATACAGGTTAAGCAAGGTTATCAAATTTTTACTAACCGAACAGTTCGTGCTCATACGCAATTATGAACTTGACTTAAAACAAGTTATTCAAAAAGAGAAACAGATTTATTTACATTCAACAGCAAATGAAGTTCAACACGTCAACCTAGCCCTTTTTATCCAAAACGGGGTAGCACTTAGCCTAGTGTAGCCGATCGATAGTCCACTATCGATAGCATTTCGATAGTCTATCGATAGTTTAAGCAAAAACAATAGTATCGATAGTTTTCGATAGTATCGATACTATCGATAGTATCGATCTCTCTTTAAGTGCAATACTATCGGTAAAAAACAATACTATCGATAGTATCGATCCCTGATGGCGAATAAACTATCGATAATATCGATAGTATTCCTTTTCAATATTAATAAACTATCAATACTATCGATAGTATCGATACTATCGATAGTTTTGGACAATTGATTGTTACCTTTATTTCAATAGTATTGATTGCATTTACAGTGGCAGGTAGAACCGATACTATTGAATTAAAGGTCACTATCGATTGTACAAAACTATCGATAGTATCGATAGTTTATTAATAATGAAAAGCAATACTATCGATACTATCGATGGTTTATTCGCCGTCAGGGATCGATACTATCGATTGTATTGCTGCTTACCGATAGTATTGTTCTAACTATGAGATCGATACTATCGATAGGCCTATCGATAGTTTGGCATTTTTCGATTAAAACTATCGATAGTAAAACTGTCGATAGTTCGGCAACACTAACTTAGCCTTCATCACACACACACCTGATATTAAGAGGGGGTATAAAGGCAAATTGCCAGTCTTAGATTTGATTTTTACAATACAAATTAAACCACGAATTATTTGGAAAAAAGTTTCTAGCTATTACAACATACTTGAAAGGGAATAAACATAAAATAATAACATTTTGTCGATAAAAAAATCACAAAGTTCTTGTTTAATTTTCAGCTATAAGTAATCAATTTATTTTCATTATGACGAATATAAGGTACTGAGCCAATATTTTAATACATAATACTAAACTATATTATCTAGCGACCCTACTAACGATTTGCAAAAATAATGTTTATTTTACGAGTAATTCAAATAAAACTAATTCGGCATTTACTTTTTTCTGGACTTTTTGTATGTGATTTTTTTCTAGGTATATACCCCCTCATAAGAACTGGCTATCATATCTCTAACTGCCGGAACACCTGAACCATAATTGTTACGGCGTTAGACTTAGATAAAATGGTGGTAGCTAGCCAGTCGGACTTTGAACAAGTCATACTACTAACCAAACCGGGAATTGAACCCAGGACCACTGGATCTGATACTGGTGGTGTGTACCACAGGACCTCAGAGGCAGTTAAAAGCCCTTATCGCGTTAGTAATAAAAATGGTACTGTTAATGCTACTGATAAGCTTTAGCGTCCACTGTACTTCGTGGCACTTCTATTATAAGGCCGGCAAACCCAAAACAAACTAATTATAACCATCCCATTGCAATACTTCATCCACATAACCACTTAATTTAATCTCTAACAATATTTAACTACGAATTCTAACAACGTCCTAAAATAGGTTAATTGAAGCCTAATTTCAAGATGATTACATTATTACCAGTTATGAGACTTTAAGCGCTAACGCCCGGTTCTGTTTTTAACCAGTCGCTATAGTTAAGCTTTTCGTTATGACGTTAAAGAAATAATCGAATTAATTGCAATCTATAGCAGGTTTAAATGGCAATCACAATAATTAATAAGTAAAAATACTAGCTACAAAATGTTACTCAAATATCTATCATCAACGTGCCGTAAATACATCTCTTATAATAATTAAGCAATAACAGTGCTTCTTAATGAAGAACTTCTAACATAACTATGTATGTTAAGAATGGGAATATCGGTAAAAATAAAGTACCTACTTATAGATAAAAAATAATTGGTTAATATTTTCTCATTTCTTCGCTCCGCCGCCTCACTCCGCGTCAATGGACAGGCAGCCTAATTGTTCATGCACTGTACTACCCTAGTTTAATACATAACCAAATAATATAAGTTTTTGGTAAAAAATCATTTTCGTAACAGGCTTTTTTGCTGACTGTACTTTAAAATAATTGTATTGTAAACTAAACTAAACCTGTATACAAAATTTTAGCTCCGGACACTGGGAAGTAGGTCAAATTAAGTTTGCAAGATTTGTCCCCCACGAACTAACTAACTAACATGACAGTTAATAAAAAGAATGGCATCAGCCACACGAAAAGAAGAAAGAAGTGATTCTCTGAATTAATTCTTAAAAATTTTGTTTGTCCTATTTATACTAATATTAGAACTGAAAAGTTTGTGGGTTTGGTTGAACGCGCTAATCTCAGGAACTACTAGACCGCTTTAAAAAAAAAATTACCATTCGAAAGCTACATTCTTGCTGAGTGACATAGGTTATATATTTTATCCCGATATTCCACGCGGGTAAAACCACGAAGACCCGCTAGTTGAATATTGTAGCGTCTGGTTATTAGATCAACGTAACCAGGCTCCAATCTACATTCTTCAACTGGCTGTAATCAGTTCATCTGCTCCGCACGGAGTGTTAGCACTCGATCGGCTTAGAATTATATTTAAACGCGGGAATTTCCATTAAAACTGCTATTATACCTACTAGTATTTCGGTTTTATTTTAAACAGTGTTTGCAATTTTATTGAAATCAAAATCAAATATTGATGGTATGTAAATTCTGTTGCGTTACATTTATGTTAAAATACTTATACTTACATATTAAATCACTTTAATAATAATTAATAAAATAATTCGTTTTCATTTATTAATGTATGAATACTTTGCGAATACAACTTCTTTATTATATAATGTTTTTAATTTTTATCACAACACAACAATCACACACGACACAACAATCTGATTCAAGATATTTTTTGAATTTGCGTAGCTAAAACACCTGTTTGAAAATCAGCTTCAACGAAATACATAAATAAATGTGGATTAAAAAACTCTTAGCACCTTTGGCAAACTTTTGAATCTCGCAAATGCACATATTCGTGCATGACTACGAATTGATTTCGGAACCGCTAGCATAAGAGTTAAAATCACTAAAACTAATACACAGCACAATATTTAAATATAACTACTAAAGTTCTCAAACCATTCCTTTCTTAATGGCGAAACCCTGCAAAGGAAGATATTAAACAAGTTAAATGGGGTAGTCGAGGGCTATCACTCACGCGCATTAATCGATACATCGGCGAACTCGATACATATCGGACTGACTAGATCAGCGAAATTCCAGTACGCTAACTCAGTACTCAGGCGCAGCAAAATGGAATGATCTGAGTGAGGAGTGAACATTGAGCGACAAACGCCCACTCATTTTGAGAAAGTAAATGTGGTACTAATTTTGTAAATATGAAAGTGTGTTTGTTTGTCCGCATTTCGCGACAAAACGGAGCGACTGATTTTTAGTATAGGGATACTTTGGGAGCTGAGGAGTGACATAGCCTACTTTTTATCCTGAAAAATATTACATTCCCGCCGGATAACGTCGTCGTGTAGGTAGTCCACGCGGGTGAAGCTGTGGGCGGAAGAGGCAAGTGAAAACTAAATCAAACAACATCACATATATTGATCACATTCAAATTCCATGTACCTAAAGCTTTTATATCAGGGGTGAGATTCTGTTTGTTATACGTTTGTTGGGTTTTAGTGTGAGTCAATAAAATCCTTTCTTTCTTTTAAACATAAGATAAAATAAGATAAGATAACACTTTATTGCACACACACTGAAAAAACACTTACATGAAACAGACAATTAACAAAAGTGGTACAAATAGGCGACCTTATCGCTTAACAGCGATTTCTTCCAGGCAACCCACATTTTTCAGCAACAGTAAGCAGTAAGTCAGGTAAGGTCAGGTAGTGCGCAAAAAACAGTAAGTCTTTTTAAGGATATACCGCCCTAATTTCATATTCATTTCTCATTCGGTCATGAATTTCTGCCAAATTCATCACAAAAAAGTGAAAATAAACAGAAAATTCATATGCGACTTTGTGATCGATTTTAAGGTTATCGACCGGAGGCGGTACAAAGATATAGATTAATAAGATTTCAGACAAGAATGAGGATTGAACTGAAGATCCCTAGCTCAAGATCGAATGAGTGAAGCGAGTGAACTGAGTTGGTGCAGTTTCACAGCGAAGTAGGTGTTTCACATCTCTACATCATCAAAGTCTACATCGGACTGGTTTTAATATCGATGCGCTTGCGCCGATCGCTCAGCCGCTGATTTCGCCCACTTATCAGCAGATTTACAGTTACAAATGGTCGTCATTGAGCTTCGCACTTGAATTCCAGTTTAAAATTAAATCGATTCTGTACATGATAATAAATTACCTGATAGTCTGATAGCGCTTGAGTAAAAAGGGTATAAAAATAATGCGGGATTTATATTATAAAGCAAGCAAAAAGAAACAATAATAACTTTAGCATTTATACCATAGCATTTGTACCTATTTCTTTATTTATCTTTAATGTTCCGATAAAGTATATTACTTGACTAACAAAAATATAACAACCATTGTTTTTGGGACTGTTAGCAATACTAAAAATAATGTAGTTACAACGAAACCAATTAAAAATAGTTGGTAGGTAGGTATATTCTGCTTTTGACAAAGTTTAAGAAGGGTTAAACTATTTTGTTTTTTGTAAAAAATTTGATTTGATTCGGTACGTCGCGTCGGCTCGGCTACGGCTAGGCGACGCCGCGCTTACGGCTCGCCGCACAGTGGTTCCATATATATATTTAAAAAAAAAGAATGAGAGAAAAAAATGATAAGTAAAAAAAAATAAAAAAAAAAATTAAAAAAATGTCAAAAAAATGAGAAAAAAACATTAATAAAAAAAATTGATGTTCATTTTCATTTTCAGACCACTGTGCGTAGAGCTGTAAGCTCGGGTACGGAGAGACGTGAGCGCGTGGATGACTAGCGGTAAGCGCGGGGATAGCAAGTTGAGCGACCCGCAAAGCGGTTTGTGAGCTGGTCCCGAGGCGAGGTGATTACGTTACGAATCCGATTAGTGTGCTTTGCAGTAGGGGGTTTCATACAAAGAATACTGAACCGCTCGAGTTGATATGTTTACGATCCCTTTCCGAGTTGATGTATGTGCTGTGACCTTTATTCCAAACGTTTGACACGGCGATCACAGACATATTAATCAATAACGTCATAACCGAAACCTGTGCAGTGAAATACAGCCAAATTAAAAGTGCGAAACGGAACCACTGGATTTATTGACCAGCTGTCGGCAAAACGAACATAACTAATTGGGAAAACATCGAAAAAACGTTTGTTCGGTCAAACTTACAAGTGTCATAAAACTCGTAACTCCGAACAATTTGGTGAAAGAATAAAAAAAGTGATTCTGATTTCATTCCGTGGAACTAAAATATTATTAAAGTTTTCCAACGAGGAAACGAAATTAACTTATTGGTTTTTTAAGTAGGTATTATTCGGTTTTGAGCTATATCGTGTTAAACGATTATCTATGAAGGTAGATAATAGTTATAGAACGTAATTAAATGAGTCTGTATATCCACTCTCTGACAAACTAAACTGACCAACTGGTTGTGCAGAATAGAACTTGATCAAGGGTTTTATTCCAATATACGACGACTGGTTGATCTGATCACAATATTTTATAATATTCCAGTCGGACTAACTGAACTGACCAATGAAACGGATCAACTATTTTTACAGGAAAAAAAAAGATCTGATTTTAATAGTTTTTTTCTAAAGAGTCTATTAACCATTTACCCCGCAAATTTTTTTTTGCGTCATAGTAAAAAAAATACATTTGGCGCCATTGCGAATGAAACTCGCAAACTTCTGTCGTGGTTACGTTTGTTCATTACGCCCGTTCAGGGACAAATAAAAAAATACATAAGAGCTATCATAATAATAAGCAAGCAGTTTCAATAAAATCGACATGTGACGTGGTTACAGCCGCTATACTAATTTTGCTATGCCCTATATAAAGGGTTCAAAATGCGGAGATAAAGTAAAAGTTTCAGTGTCTAGATGAGATTAATTTAACTATACTTTTTGACACCGCTTCTGATATCTTTGTATAGTTTTGGTACACTTGTTCAGAATTCAGACTTCCTCTTAATGATCCTAAGGTTCTCTCACGATTCATATTATTATGAGTAATTTGTTCATTACCATTCAACTATTTATGTATTTTATTCTACGACATATCAAAATAGATTCGCTAGATGAATCTCTCCACTTCGCGATTTAGTGTGAAATTCAAAACTAGGTAACCATGCAAACACTCATTCCGTGACACGGAAAATAATATTCAATGACCTATTTATGCAGACTTATAATATAACTTACTCAACTGTTTTAGTGAAATCGAGCGATGCTGTTATGATATTACCTGTAAAGAAAAGGAATAAAATCAATATAAATATTAGACACTATCAAATACATTTCACCAATCAAAAAATAAACACACAACAACTTGTGCTATCATAGCGGGAAACAACAACGGTTATCACCACATAAACCACAAGTAGGGTAAAGAAAGGTAAATTGGTGATATAAGTAATTTGGTGATAGTTTTGTAAACGGATTACCACAAAGTTCCCTATGCGAGCTCATTCATGAGACAGCGCTAGCGAGTTCCTACGAGTGTGAGGAAGCTAGACATTATCACGCGCCACGCTTTTAGTAAACAATCTTTATATAAAATATCACAAAATTACTTTTATACCATCAATATACCTTTCTTTACCCTACTAGCTTTCCGCCCGCAGCTTCGCCCGCGTGGACTACACGACGTTATTCTGCGGTAATGTGATATTATTCCGGGATAAAATGAAGCCTATGTCCCTCTCCAGGCTACAAAAGTATCTGTGTTCCCAATTTCAGGCAAATCCGTTCAGCCGTTTTGGCGTGATTGAGCAACAAACATCCAAACATATCTAAGCACTAGCTTTCCGCCTGCGGCTACGCCCGCGTGGACTCCACGACGTTATCCCGCGGGAATGTGATATTTTTCCGGGATAAAAAGTAGCCTATGTTCCTCTCCAGGCTACAAAGCATCTATGTCCCAAATTTTAGCCAAATCCGTTTAGCCGTTTTAGCGTGATTGAGTAACAAACATCCAAACATCGAAACTTTCACATTTATAATATTACTAGCTTTCCGCCCGCGGCTTCGCCCGCGTGAACTACATGACTTTATCCCGCGGGAATGTGATTTTTCCGGGATAAAAAGAAGCCTATGTTCCTCTCCAGACTACAAAGTATCTGTGTTCCAAATTTCAGCCAAATCCGTTCAGCCGTTATGGCGTGATTGAGTAACAAACATCCAAACATCTTAACATCCAAACATTAGTAGGAAGTAGGATATAGTAGGATTCAAACATCTAAACTTTCTGATTTTTAAAATTAAGTAGGAAGTAGGATACACGAGAAAATATAGAATAGGGACAAACTGCGAATTGGACCAAACAGAAACTGGTTTTTTTTTTATAATTGGACATAACGCGAATTGGACCAAACGTGCCTAAAGAGCCTGTGCCACAGCAGTGGGTTAATTAAATGGCTAATAATAAATATGTAATCCATACAAACGGAAAACGCTAATCTATTACTATGATCCTAAAAGTTCAGATAGTAGGAATAGAGCAAGCAAGCTAGTTCCAACAACGTTAAAAAAACAGGGTACAAAATCCTACTAATCCTACTAAATTATAAATGTGAAAGTTAAGATGTTTGGATATTTAGATGTTTGTTGCTCAATCACGCCAAAACGGCTGAACGAATTCGGAAATTTGGGACACAGATACTTTGTAGCCTGAAGAGGAACATAGACTTCTTTTTATCCCGAAAATATCACATTCCCGCGGGACAACGTCGTGTAGGCCACGCGGGCGAAGCCACGGGCGGGAAGCAAGTATTTAATATTTATAGCTTTGAAATTTCGTTTTTAACGTTATTTAAATTCAGATCAGTAAAAATATTCATACGCATTTATATGCTAAACCGCACTTGGCTGTTGTTTTCTGATTTTATCTTATTCTTTACGAGTCTTTTTAACTTTTCCATTCTTTTCCGTTCAAGTTTTAATGCTATATCTAATGTATGCACATTGAGTTGCCTTACTTCTATGGAGGCACGTGTTTCTGAATGTCTTGATAGTATAGTGTAAAACTCGTATAAGACTACAACAAAAGCTAGGTTTATGTCTTCTGCGGCGGTCTAGCGGTCAGAGTTCCGAGTTCTGTAATGTATTCTCTGTAATCTATGCGGTGTCTTAGAAACCGTAGCGGTGAAACTGAACACGTCAAAGTCAAAGTCAATTTTTTTTATTCGTACAGATAAAATAAAATTAATGCTTGTGAATCGTCCAACATTTTTTACCTACCACCCGTTATGGACATCTTTTAAATGACAAGACAAAACGCGTTAAGTCAGAGTTCCATTCCATTTTTAAATCGAGTGACACAAGTGACATTTTTTAAGTAAGAACTGCGTGTGACGTGTGGATAACTGAACTCCAAATTTAGGTGTAGACCGCTTGCAGTGTGAGCAACTGTGAACGCTGAACGCAGACCGCAGAGGCGATGTGTTCGGTTTATGAGCTATTAGGTATAACAAACTAGCCTATTAGTACAAGAGAGAAAAAAATCTTTCCGTGTTCTGTGAGTACCTACAAGCTTCGAATGTCTTATATTAGAACTGGGTCGACTGCGTGAAAAAGTTGTCAATATTTATTACGAGTATTTGGCTTCGTTGCACAGTTCATAACTTTAAAAAGTTTTTGAACATCGGATCAACACTCGACATTTATAAGGTCTATTGTTCAAAGTTTCCGAAACTGATTCGGTAGAAAGCACGGTCGATAAAGTCAAGAGTCGAACCCCGGACTTCCTGCAGTCCGCATAATAAAACTTAGGAACTATGCGACGCAAGGACGTCCACGATAAATCACAAAAAGGCCGAATATGTATCACAAGGGGATTGTGAGGAAAATTCGTTTTTTACGTTTCAGCAGAACACGGTGGAATGTATTAAAATATATCTTGTACGATAACCGGTTATGTATTGGGGAAATATGGTGATTTGACTTGTCGTTTAAAGACAGACAAGATATATTATAGAAAAACAATACAATGACCAAAATAAATTTTAATATTAGAAAGGAAAAAATTACAGCGCGCCTCAAAGCACCAAAGTCTCTAAAATAATCAAATTAGACCAAGTACAAGCTCTTTTTTTTGTATCTGTCCTGTAAAACAAGGCCGCGTTCAAGGACGCGAGGCGGGCGGCGCGGCGGCCGCCGCGGCGTTAGGTATGTCAAATGCAGAATAGGTTCCTAAAATGAATTGCTTTCTTTCGTACTAATGACCTTCTAAAAACTGGATCGCAAATGAATTGCTAAATGTGAATGACCGAACGATTTGTGTACTTATTTCTTCTACCCGTCCCTTTCACTCGATCCTGTCATGCCCGGAGAGTGAGAGGGACGGGTATAACATACAGGTGTCATGTTAGCTTGGTCGAGTTATAAGTCAAATAAGAGTACATGACAGCTTAGCGGCTGTGAAATGTCATTGAATGATCACTGAATCGTTGTCATTGATATTAAGCTGTTGTGGTACGAATAAGCGAAACAGATCAGTTTAGGTCCTAAACAAAACCACAATAAGAGTTGATGGTAGGCACTGAAAAATTAAAGAGATAAAAGGAATTAAGATATATCTATGCGGTACGAAATCAAAATAACTTCTCGTAAGCTATGTTGCCCTGGTACTTTTAGCATTGTTAAAATTATTACTTCCAAATATTTATTAGCGGTCAACTTGCTTGCTAACGGTACTTCTTGCAAATATGATAGCAAATCAATAATAGTGGCGAGTTTACAATAACTTTGACGAATTAAATTAAAACATACATTCTATAGGAGTGGCGAATTTACTTTCAATGTATTGAACTTTTCAAATCATGACGAGTTAACTTATGTGGCGAGTATACAATGACCCCCCCAGATAGAAAAATTTTAGCTACTTGACATAGCACCGCGGCGGTCGTCGCCGCAGCCGCGCCGCCGCCTCGTCAGCCGCGTGAAGCACCGCGCGTCCTTGAACATGACCTAACTGTAAAACCTAACAATTTTAAATAAAAAGCTTTTACAAGTATTAAACTTTTACTTTATCTGTAAGCCACGTTGCACCCTACAAGTATGATGATTCTAAATTGTATTCTTTACTTTCAAGTTCAGCTCACGAAAGCACTTCGCAAAATTACATCTGAATTAAGTCTCATTGCACTTAAATCTCGAACCTCATTTAATATTGAAACTGCACTATCAAGGAGGGAAAAGTATAATAAAACCCCATGCATTTTTACCTATATGCATACACTTTAGTATAGGTACCTGTGATGGCAACTTCAAAGAGTAGGGATGAAAGCGACCCCTAGTGGTAAATTAAAAATATTTTGAAATTTTTTGCGAGGCAGCGCAACATTGTTTTGCAGTTAAAAAAGTTTCTATTAACTCGGCTACGCATTTGAGAAATAATTTCCGAGATTTTGTTTGAAGCTCACGTGAGATTTGAGTGTGCGATTGTAAAAATAATTAGTGCGCAGTAAGAAATAGTGTAGCTTTTTAATTGTATTGAATTAAGGCTTAATTGCTACTATTTTATAAGCTTTTTATTAACTTGCCATGTTAGTTAGTTAGGTAGTTAGATTGTTAGTTAGTGGGGGACAAATCTTGCAAGCTTGATTTGACCCACTTCCCAGTGTCCGATGGAGCTAATATTTTGTATACAGGTTTGGTTTAGATGACAATACAATATTTAAGTACAGTCAGCAAAAAAGCTTGTCATAAAAAATGATTTTTTTACTGAAAACTTATTTTGTAAAATATACAGATTGATAGGTGGAGGTTGGAAGTCAGTTTCTACTACATATTACTCCTGCTGTACCAGACTATATTTTTCGAGGAGTTTCGAATGGCGTAACCACCTGTATTCTACCTGCACATATTTTTTAAGTTATTGGATGAAAAGACTTTTATTCTAAATGCCACAAGTCGTAGGCAAGATTTGCATATTCAACAGTTTCTATGATCTTAGGCCGAGTACAAAATTACTTAGGTACACTTACGTACTTATTACATTTTCCATAAGTTTTCAACTGTCTGCAATAGGTTTGCGCACAGTCGGAATCGAATATTAATATTTTACCATAACTCTAGAACTAAAAAAAATACTATAACTAGCGCCAAAAATGCCCCAGTCGCGCACAGAACTATCTGACACGAACTCTACCAAACCAACTGCCATTAAAAAAGTAAACATATTAAACCCACAGACAAAACGCAATTCAATTGTTTTAACACCGCCAAATAAAAAGCAATTCCAAATATAAACCGAACGAAAACAAAAGAGTATCGATCAACGTTCGTCCCGTGAAGGAGTACCTACCGCGAACAAGTTTAAACAAGTTGGAAATAACGAATCAAACCGTTAAATCCTTGCACGTGTGAGGGTTAATTCGCAGTTTCCCAATAAAACTTAAGCAATACCGGGAGAGGCTTACAGTTATTGGTGACAGGGTTAACAAAACTTGTGACTTGTTTATAACGTATCCCTAAGGAAGTCGGTCACAATCACAAGGTTACGTAAGGAATGGACAACTTAACTTGGTAGTTATATAGGTAAGAGGTTTTAGAAACTCGTCAATAGATTATTGTATCCTTTTGTATAAGACTACTTAATAGAATATAATAGAATATATTTATTTCGCTAGAATAATGGTACATTAAAGTTGACATGTCATTAAAGAGTGCGACACACATTCACCCAGGCAGGGCATGGAAAAGGCAAATAAATAAAAATAAAAAAACAACCATCGATTAAGTACAATAATACCTAACACAGGGGCCAGGGGTCACCAATTTTTTAGTTTCATTGCGGGTCCGTTTGTATTAAATAAAGGGTGTCTCAAAAGTATGTATAGGATTTGAATTTCGCGCTATTTCCGAAATATTCAAGATGGCGGGTTGAAATTTGACATACGTCATCTTGACACATGTAAAATTAATCGTGGAGCGTTTCACAATAAAACAGCGCATAGAAGTTATACAAATATTAAACGAAAATTCACGATCAATTACAAACACTCGTCGACAGGTCGAAAAATCTCGTAATTTCAAGAAGAGGTGATGTCAAATGGTCACCGAGATCTTGCCATCTGATGCCACTGGATTTCTTTCTTTGGGGCTACGTGAAAGATAAAGTCTACGCCAACTATCCACAAAACATAGACAATATAGACAAAATATTCGCCGAGTTATTGGTGAAATAAGTAGCGAAATGTGTGAAATTAGCAGCGAAATGTGTGAAAGTGTCATGAAAAACTTGCACACAGCAAAAATGCCCGTGGCGGCCATTTAGCAGATATTCTATTCAGATAAAATTGTACAAGTCTCTTCTTTAAAATAAAATAAAACTACGAAGAAATTCCAATCAATTCGCGTTTTATTGAGACATATCATCCTATACCTACTTTTGGGACACCCGTTATAACGCTATCGCGGTCCGTTTGGTTTATGATAATAACTAGCAACCATGACTTAAAAATGTCAATTGTCAATCCTACTAATTTTCTAGATGGGAAAATTTGTTACTTTGTTTGTTTGTTTGTTTGTTACTCTTTCACACAAAAACTACGGAACCGATTTGGATGAAATTTAGCTCACAGAAAACATTAGGAGTAACTTTTTATCTCGATGTTCCTACTCTTTCACACAAAAACTACTAAGTAAACAGATTTGGATGGAAATTTGGCTTTTACCCCGTTACTTTTTATCCCGATATTCCCACGGGAATGGGAACCAAGCGGGTGAAACCACGGGCAGCCGCCAGTGCGCAGTGGAATAAATAAAAGCGAAAGAAATCAAAAAACTTTGTTTATTATCAATGTAATGATTGATTCATCGAATTAAAAAATAAAGTAAGAACAATATTAATGCGAAATACGTCATTTTTTACTCTGAACGATCTGTCTAAAGTCTGGTATTTAGTTGGTGCAAGCTATTGCCATTAAACCCTGGAGATGGTAATTTGTAAGACGAGATCGAAATTTATTTTTAATGAAGTCCATCTTGGAACACGGAGGAGCTCAAAATAGTACTTTTTTGGTCACCCATCCCGTGACCGACCGTTGGGAAAGTTGCTTAAATTCAACGATCGCAGGCCGAGTGTACGAACCACTGCACCACGGGCTCCTCTAGCCTTGTTTAATATTTTTTCTTGCAACGACCAAAAAGATATCAAAAATATCAATGAACTTTAACCTAGCATTTTATTTTAAGGCTGCCACAGCATCTACAGCATGCAACACAACAATATAACTGAATGCATAATCTGAATATTGTATGAGTCGAAGTCTCACACATCAAAAGTCGTCTCGTGTCTGATATTGCTCGGGGCGAGTTTCATTGAAGAAACTTACTTACATCCTTCGAGAGTTGGTCTTTGCCAAGTTTGCATACATTTTTAATGGCTACTTCGTTTGATGGATCAGGCACCAGTTGGATTTGTTCAAATTTATTTCTAAGTTTGGTATTTGTTGTTGGAGAAAAATGACACAGATTACTTAATAGTTTAATCGGATTTATGTTTCCTATAGGTCTGTACTTAGAAATATTGTAAGACTGTTTGTTTCTATCAATAAATAAATAAAAATAAAATATGTATTATGCCATCATGTCAGAGAGACTGCCTGTACTAACTGCTGGACTATGGCGTACCAACATTATTCTGGTTATATATGTCGCAGGGATTTTGTTAAAGTCGTGATATTATAATTTTATTCCCAATTCTCAATTCTCAATTCTTTATTGCTATTCCACAATGGTTGTTAGGTCTTAAAAATAACAAATCGTGAACATCATGGACTCCGTCGGGCACAGCAAAATTAGAAGGGAGGAGGGCACAATTTAATATCTCATTTTCATTTCTTGTACCAATTTTGTAAATTTTTATTTTATAAGAATATAGGATATTTTAACTATTAGGTATGGCTTTTTATCTCTCATTTGTTTAATTTAATAATTAATTTGATACACCTTGTTAATATGTTTCGTTTTTAAGAAATAATAATAACAGGTTAAATTTTATTTTTAACTGTGAAAAAACAATTTAATTAAGTATAGATTATATTTGTAAATTGTATTTAATTAAAATTAAGGTTTTTTTTTGTTTGATTATATAAATAAAATTGATTGAATTTAATAACAATCCACTAGTTCCACTAGTAAAATTATAATTTCACGTGATATTATGAATAGACAGTACGAGACAGTATGCACACGGCTGCGAGCCTCGGAAGTCCTGTAGAACACGTGATAGGTTAGAAATTTAAGGCGATCGTGAAGCGCAGCGAAGCGATTGCCTTAAATTTCGTGGTTATTTTTTTTATTGATACAAAAATACTGTCTATTCATAATTTAACTAGTGGAATTATAATATCACGTGAAATTATAATTTCACTAGTGGAATTATAATATCACGACTTTGACAAAAAACCTGCGACATATGCACTTTTAAAATTTCTCGTTGCATTTTATAATATTAAGAAAACAGGTATTTAATACCTGTTTTCTTAATATTATTCTGGTTAGCAGCTAAATCTACCAATCTTTCGATTTCTGACAATCATTGTTATGACAAGAAGAAATTTTATGAAAATCTAGTAATTAAAAAAAAAAATATTATTTCGAAAATACACGCCTACGATGGAAATCGGTCATTTGACTTTGTCAGGATCTAACAAATAATAGCATCAATCAATATTTTCTTTTGCATTATTGTTGCAAATGTCTTCCTTTGCTAATGAATTATGCACTCGCCTTCTTCTTTAATGCATTATGCACTCGCCTTTCTTTAATGCATTCCAACAGAACTACTAGCCACTTAATCTGTTTCAAATATACCTGCCCGAGCATCGATAACAATGTTATGAATCGATACGAATCTGAGAAGTGGAGCATGATATCGATTGTCACATCGGTCGACCTGTTACGGCTGTGATTAATTAGCTGAAGCGCACTTGACGCGACATGTTACAAGACACTTGATGTGTGATTGTTAGTGATTGTTAGTGGCCTGCCTGTACAGTCAAGGAATTTAATTTCCTACCTGTAGGATATGCTAAGTACGGGATTGATGGATTTACTGGGTTATACTCACAGTTTGTCAGGTTTTTCTTTCGAGCAAAGCGGGATCTAGGAACCTTTTGAGTAAAAAAGCGGGATTCTTTCGTCGAAAGCGGGACATGATGAAAGAATCGACAATAATCAGTAGTTTTTTACTACTTATGCTTTTATCCGAGTTCCAAAATAAGTTTTAAATTATGTTGATGATAGATAGGCATAGAAAACGTATTTTAATGATTATATTTCTCTAAAGAGAAATCTATCTTCTTTTAAAGTTTCATTTTTTCTTTAATAAAGTTGAAGAACTCTGTTGAGTAATCCCCGAAAATCGGGACGTCTGGCAACTCTGTGCCTCACACCATGACAGGCACACGTACACTCACTACACCAGAATCTAGGAATGCATACTAGGAATTAGAAACACTTAGATCACAACTGTCAGTTGTTTACAGGCAGTTTTGCCCTTTTGTGTATGTAAGGAATTGCACTCTACATTGTATCTTTTTACCGACTTCTAAATCAAAAAGGAGGAGGTTCTCTATTCGTCTGTATGTACCTATGTTTTTTTTTTTTTGTGTATGTCCACCGATTACTCGAAGACGGCTGAACCGATTGAAATGGTTCAAACGTTATTACATCAGGTTGGTTTCCAAGTTGGTCCCATTTTTTGAAATTTTGAAATCGGTTCAGTAGTTTTCAGGAAATCTTGAAAATACTGTCGTTTTCGTTACCACTTTATGTAAATTTAATACGTATCTTTAGGCATAACTCCTTTGTTTATAAAACGGTTTAGATGATTCTTGTTTTGTTAAAAAGGGGATACCTCAAGGTATTTTAACCGACTTCAAAAAAGGAGGTTTTCAGTTTGATCACATACCTATTTACCAGAAAACACGTAAATTGCCTGCACGATGCACTAAAAAGAGTGAAATAAAAATTATTTTTATAAAAAAATTAAACCGCCTTCAAAAAAAACATTAAAAAAAGTAAGAAATAATTCCTCACCAAATAAATAACGTAAGTACTTTGAAGTCGGGTGGGTTTTCTTAAGATACAAACACTACATTTCCCATTTCGTTGAAATGTTATTAAACATTCGGAATGCATTATGGTCGAAATTTCTATTTCATCATTAGTATTGAACTGTCCAAACGTCGTAATAATTTGTCAGAAATTTAGAATATTTTTGAAATATGATTGTTAACGTAGGTGAACTAGGCAACGCAGAGTAACGTAACTAGGCAACAGATTAACTAGTTGATTAAATTACTAACATAACACAATGCATGCGACATGTCAAAGCAACGTCCACAAAGTCAAAGTCAAAGTCAAAATTTTTTATTCATATAATTTAAGTAAACTAATGCTTATGAATCAATGCAGAGAAAGTAATCACTACGTTTTGTCGTGATCTAGCTAGCTCTTATGGTGTCAGTTTGCTGTACGATATTTAACCTTAGGTGGGTTGAAAATTAAATTGCGTGACTGTACAAAGCGCTTTGTACCTATGTTTACAAGGCGCCTCGGACTTGTTTGGATGATTTGCTATTAGTGGTCAGTATTGTAAACGTTGAAATGTTTTTTTTTCGTGCTTCGTTGTTTATACTGCTAATATTTAGTTCTGCCATTGGTTTTGGTTGCAATGCCTATTTTTAAATACATTCATACACACCACTGACTTGTGTATTGGTAATTTGGTAGGTCTTATCATGATCTCATCATCGAAATCCTACTAATATTATAAATGTGAAAGTTTTGATGTTTGGATGTTTGTATGTTAGTTACTCAATCACGCCAAAACGGCTGAACGGATTTGGCTGAAATTTGGGACACAGATACTTTATAGCCTGGAGAGGAACCTAGGACCTACTTTTTATCCCGGAAAAATATTACATTCCCGCGGGATAACGTCGTGAAGTCCACGCGGGCGAAGCCGCGGGTGGAAAGCTAGTCCTTTTATAAATAGTGCTTTTGCTCCAGCAGCAGTAGGATAAGTAGTTTTGGTTTAACTTTCTCGGAACCAGATATTTTTTTTGTTATTTGACATCCTACTAATATTATAAATGCGAAAGTTTAGATGTTTGGATGTTTGGATGTTTGGATGTTTGTTACTCAATCACGCCATAACGGCTGAACGGACTTGGCTGAAATTAGGAACACAGATACTTTGTAGCCTGGAGAGGAACATAGGCTACTTTTTATCCCGGAAAAAATCATATTCCCGCGGGATAACGTCATGTAGTTCACGCGGGCGAAGCCGCGGGCGGAAAGCTAGTGTAACAATAAAATTTAAAAAAATGTCGTCCTACTAATATTATAAATGTGAAAGTTTAGATGTTAGTTGCTCAATCATGCCAAAACGGCTGAACGGATTTGGTTGAAATTTGGGACACAGATACTTTGTAGTCTGGAGAGGGACATAGGATACTTTTTATCCAAGAAAAATTTCAATTTCCCGCGGGATAACGTCGTGTAGTTCACGCAGGCGAAGCCGCGGTTGGAAAGCTAGTTAGTAATACTAGCTCTTATTCAGTATTTTACTTTATTCGGCGGCCGTGCCAATGATGTAGCAGTTTCGTTTAATTAATTTCAGCGCAAATCTCTCGGCGTCCAATTAAAGTTTTTAATTACTTATAAAATGTTAAACGGTTTATCTATTTATAAGGGCTGTTGTTTCAAGTAACTTTTGGTACTCCCTTTAGAATTGTGGTTAACACTAAAATAGGTTTATGATATTGATAGTGGAATTGAGATATTCACAAAAGCTTCATAAATACATTACATACTTTGACATCCTTTTTTAAATCCTCTCTTAATGCTCCCCTATACTCCCTAAGAAACATACATGACCCAGCTTCTTGCCTTCTTGGCCCAGTAGTTTCGGCTGTGCTTTGTCTGTCAGTCAGTACATATGTAAGTACATACCTAACGGAAGAGGTTTACATAGGTACCTATATAGAATATACTAGCGGTCGGCCTTGACTTGGGATGGGACGCGTAGGTATGTAAAGTTGTCGGATTTTTGGTGGCGAGATAGGTTTGTCTACTAGTAGTACTTATCACTTGTAAATACAAATCCAGAGAAACGAATATAAGTTGTTTTATATTATTTTTATTTTTTTGCATTCATAATGCCAATTTTATTTTTGAAAATATTGAAAATGAAATACTTATTAGAAAAAATCGGCCCGTCTCAGAACTAGCTCCGATGGGACTCGAACCCACGAACTTTCATCAACCTGAATCAGCGGGCAAGAGCATTCGCCAGGACGCTACTTGCCCGCGCAGAGCGTGTTCGGGTGAGTGTAAGGTCGTGGGTTCGATTCTCATCGGAGCTAGTTGTGAGACGGGAATTTTTTTTCTAATACTTCCTCCTCAATACTTTCAATATAAATTGTTTATTATTATTATTTACAAGTAGCATAACCGAAAACCCGCGTCCAACGTTTATGGTTATTTTGAAGCCACTTTAAAAGTCACATTAAATCAGAGCTTACACGTTAACAATGGCGCGATTTGAGCGTTTTATTCACAAGATTATCATATTTCTCAATATTAATAAAACAGTATTATGATCAGCTGCGTCTTTTTCAAATAACTTCGTATTAACAGTCTCTCAAAGGCATCCAATAAATTCCGGCTAAGCTACATAAAAAGACAGTTATGTACGAACCGCTTTTTAGTGATAATGTTCCGTACATTTTTATACCAGGTTATAAGTGATTGTTTTTTTTTAAATTGTGTGTTGTTCTTTTTTTTGAAACTTGACAATTTCATTCGCAATAAGGCTGGTAACAGCCAGCTATTTCTTAATCATAAATTTGTAAATCATGAAAATAAAATGTTCTAGTGGTAATAAAACTCTAAGACTTAAAACATACTAGGTACTATAACCAAAAAAAGGTTTGCTCACCATTTTCGTATTAAATTAATATTTATGTACGTTCAATATTAAGTAAGTGCCAAGTTCCTCAAGTCCCTTTTTACCTTTTCCAAAGCGACCCGCGGATCCCCAAAAATGATATACGGTCTGCCCTTTTGTGCGTTATTAAACCTCCTGGTGAATATAATTTGACAGTCACTTTCGTAAATTCCTAAAGATACTTTTAAAATCACGACAGTGTTCTTGTCCACCTGACATATCATTAAGGGGAATTTATGGCGAAAAATGACAAATCATGCCCTTACGAAACGTTTTCGTCCCGCTGGGCTTTTTGGTCAATCGATACCGTGATTTGATGATCTTCAATTTATGTTATTAACCATAATATTGAGAAATGGTACTTACTGTAAGAATAAGGTTATTGAATATTTAAAATAATATTGAAATTTTTTATTACCTAAGTATATGACAATAGTAAAAAAACGTGTAGGTAGGTAAGTATTAGAATCATTATATTTCTTGTCGTATTTAGTAACGAATTGAATAGCAGGCGTAAATATACCTATACAAATAAAACTGCTATTTTTTACATATGTACTTACCAAAACTCTAACGTTATATTATGTTATGAAATCAAGAAGTCTCAAGAACATAAGGTGAAAATAGTTTTGAGATATCAACACTAAGAAGTTGTATACCTAATGGTTTTTTTTATGGAGAAGTAAAAACCCTTTAAAACAAAAAAGAAACGTTATTTTGTTTTTACTAAATAAAAACTAACACTTACATCATACTATAGGGACTAGTAAATTTTTCTAATTAATTTGGTATGTAACAGTCAAGCAACCCCCGATATTTAAATCTCCAAATTAATCCACCAAAGTTGTATAACGCACCTTTATGAAGCTAATATTGGCTTTACCGGGAACTTCGTCAAAGAACACTTAATATGGGCTTGTGCTCCGTATAGATAAGTACCTATTCGTTCATTAAACTTTCCTAATTTGAAAAATCCGTAAAAAGGTCCCTGGAACGTGAAATGTTACGTAAAAACCTCGAAGATACTTCTATGCCAACCCACACCACAGTTAAGTTTAAAAAGTATGATAAATGTACTACAAGCATTATAAAATTAGCTATGTTTTTTTTTATTATTTTAGACTAGCTTGCCGCCCGCGGCTTGGACTACACAAAGTTATCCAACGGGAATGTGATACTTTTCCGGGATAAAAAGTAGCTTGTCACTCTCTAGCACCCAAACTACTTATCCCCATTCCAAAAAAACACATCGATCCCTTTGCTCCGTTTTGACGTGAAAGGCGGAAAAACAAACAAACAAATAAACACAGCGACAAAAATAGTTTGATTTAATTTTAAATTTTCAAGGTTTTGTTTCTGTTTTTAGTACCTACCATGTTCATTTATCTCTCGTTGGCATGTGTGTGCATTTATTTGCTATAGGAAACCGAATACTGAAGCTTCAACATCCCGTTCATAGTAAGTACCTACCTAAATTTTTTTTTTTTAAGTGGAATGTCTGGAAGTTAAGTATATCTGCTAAGCTATAAGGCCTTCAAATTATACTACCTTTTGTAAATTGCTTATATCATGCACAAGTTTTATCTGTGTATGTGTGTGTGCAATTTATTTGACCTACTGACCACTTGTTTACAGCATCCATCCGTAGCTCATGAAACTCGCGCGCTGTCTCCTGATATGCTCATATTTTTATTCCGGGAAAATGTATTTTTATGTACACTTCGGCGTCCTTTAACTTAGCGGCACATTTTACCATATCAGTTACTAGTATATTTACTTACATAACATATATTACTTAGTGCGGTGGGTGTATCAAATAATATGACGTAAAACTTCCTCATGTATTCTATTTAACACATATACTTACACCACAGCCATCTCTATCGTCTTCTACAAGCCATGCGCATAAAGTTGGCAACGTAGTTTTAAGTGAACCGATTTGACACCGTTTGCACCGTTTGACAGGTAAACAGCGAGTAAACCTCGAGTACTGAATCCTATGGAGATGGCATATCTTCTATACATCTATACAAATAAATAAAATTGGAGTGTCTGTTTGTAACATTAAATAACCGCTTTTTACTACGTGCATATGATTAAATATACGGTACATATAGGTACCAAAATGACATGTTTTACAATTTTTGTCTGTCTGTCTGTTTGTTCCGGTTAATCTCTGAAACGGCTGGACCGATTTTGACGGACCGATTAATACGACAATTAGAAGTAGTTTAAAATTGAATTCCAAGATTTTCTTACATTGTGACTTAGTTACACCTCACTTTTTCGTAGGTATGCCACCTCCATAGGATTTAGTACTCCGAGGAGTAAACCGGTTCACAGCAATGTTGCCGTTCCGTATCATAGCATGGCTTGTAGAAGACGATAGAGACGGCTGTGCTTACACCAAACCAAAAACAACATCGCATATAAATTTTAACTTTTTTAAGTAGTCTCAATAATAAATAAATAATAAAATAAAATAAATTTTGGACACCATCACATACATTGTTCCAATACCAAAGTATAGTGTAGCTTATGCACTAGTATTATGGAAATTGGAAACAGCGACAGGTATTACCACATACACCCAGACCCGAGGAAATATTGAAAAGTTCGTTTCCAATATTTATCCGACCGGGGATCGAACCCGGAACCTCTAGAGATAGCGGCACCTTGAAAACCGGTGCGTACACCACTCGGTCACAGAGATCTTCAAAAAATTCAATATAATTGTGTTACGGATTTGAAAACTCAATAAGTGTTTCAGACATAGAAGTAACACAAATAAAGAAATCATGAATGTTTGTCTTGATTAAACTTACTTAACTTAACTTATGAGTCACACAACTATCTACGACTACCAATATGATGGAATGTATTTCTTTTGTCATAAATAAGGTATGTCTTTAACCGATTTCCAATTTCTAAAAGGAGGCACTGACCTCTTAAGGCGATACTCGGAAAAATTATGCTGAAGCGAGATAGCAATGGGAAAGCGACGCGCGCGGGAGCGAGACCGATTTTGCAGATTAGGCAAAGAAACAAAAAATCACTTCGTATTAAAAAACTATAGCGTATATATATAAAAATATTTTTTTTAAAAAAGCTTCTACACAATCCTAAATATTATTGGTGTCCACTAATTAAACCAATTTCCAGAAGTATGTGTAAATGTAAATGTAATCCCATTTAAGAATAATCTTGAAATTTCGTATGTTTTAGAGGTCTTTTCGAAAATAAAAAGTGTCGAGCCAAAATCATAAAATCGTGTTTCTGAAACAATACGAATCTAGATAAAGGTATTAATAAATACATATCTTATTACCAGATTTGTAACAACTCACCGTTCTTTAGTTTTATATCAAACAGTCCATACTTTTTCCGAGTAGCGCCTTAATAATAGAGGTCAGTGAAAAGGAGGGCTAAGTATAGGTATTATGTTTCTTTCAACTTTATTTCTTTATTTTGCAAATATTTTCTACATTGTATCTAATAAAGATTATTTCTAAAAAAGCTGAGATCTTCATATAAAAAAATCGATATAAAAACTCTTTTAAAATCCAAACAATATCACAAATCAATTGACATTATTGAGTTCTTAAATATAAAATTTACGTGTTATTAAAAAACAATGATTTCTCGATTTCATTGTTTTCTCAATGCAAATGTCATGCATAAAGTGAAAATAAAATGGCCGTAAAAATATAATACCTTTACAAATTATGACCAGTTATACGTAGTTGAAAGCGACCCCGTTCTTATTTAAAAGGTCGCAAGTTCATATGAGTAACTTACTTTAAAGTTTCGGACCTATAATCTTATTTTATTTTATTGAGTGATAACAAACAGTTGTACAATAAAAGCTTACAGAGTAGTGTTACAAAATGCTTGTTAACTAATAATACAACCAGGAACGTTATTTATAATTTAATAATAACTTAAGGCGATACTCGGAAAAATTATGCTAAAGCGAGATAGCAATGAGAAAACGACGCGCGCGGGAGCGAGACCGATTTTGCCGATTACGCAAAAAAAACACAAAATCACTTCGTATTCAAAAACTATAGCGATTTTTAAAAAATGCTTCTATACGATCCTAAATATTATTGGTGTCCACTAATTAAACCAATTTTCAGTAGTATATGTATCCCCATTTAAGAATAATCTTGATTTTTCTTATTTTTTAGAGGTATTTTCGAAAATAAAAAGTGTCGAGGCAAAATCATAAAATCGTGTTTTTGAAACTATACGAATCTAGATAAAGGTATGAAGAAATATATATCTTATTACCAGATTTGTAACAACTGTAACCGTCCTATAGTTTTAAATCAAAAAGTCCATACTTTTTCCGAGTAGCGCCTGTATTTACATCGCCGATGACACCTTGATTTCCACTGGTATCGTGCATTCCACATATTAAGAAGAAAAGTAGGACACAAAGATAAATTAAAATTGGTACTGAGAGTACGCGGCAGATAAATCGAATACTCATCTTTAACCATAACCCCAGAACTAAACAAAATGTACTGTTGAAAAATGGAAAATGAAGTATTTAGAAAGAATCGACCCGTCTCACAACCAGCTCCGATGGGACTCGAACCCACGACCTTTCGCTATCCGGGCGACTGCTTTAAATAAGATAGCGAAAGGTCGTGGGTTCGAGTCCCATCGGAGCTGGTTGTGGGACGGGTCGATTTTTTCTAAATACTTCATTTTCCATTTTTCAACCATAAAAAATTGCATTGTGAATGCAAAAAAGTAAAAATTTAAATAAAATGTACTGTTACTATAGCGCCAAAACAACCCAGTCGCGCGCATAGTTAAGGCGAGGATTCCCGACCGAAATATGCACGCTAATGCTTGCTTTTTTCCCGTGGACGCAGCGGCAGCCGGCAGTGAACTGTGAACTCGCGAGCGCCGCGCGAATCGAAAATCACTTCAAATTCAATTAAAAATTATATAATAAAAAAAATACTTATGTATGACGGTCGGAATCCCTCGGCCATTCAGAGACAATTACTTTCGTATATTTTGATTAACTAAAACCAAGTATACTGCAAGTAATAGGATTACGATTAGACGGATGTTTGGGATTTTATTTGACACAGTAAAATATCACTAGATGGCGCCACCTGCCATGTAAACAACAAGTTCTGCTATAATAATCGTGAAAAATAGTAAAAGTGAAGTTTAGTGTTGGAAAAATAAATAATATTGTAAATAAGTGTTTAAATATTGACAATAATTATTATCAAAACTTTACGTGTTTTTTTTTTTGCAGCTTGTGATTTTAATTTTCTATTTTTTTTCTAGTTAATATTTTATTTTGAACTTGTCTGTTTTTGTTTATACATTTCATAAATTTTTTCTTTGACGGAAAAATTTTTTTGGACTTTTTTTATGAACATTATATCGAAAAATAAATAAAAAAACAGTAAACATGCCGTTATCTTGTGCCGCATGTCTTACTAAAATAAAGGACAAATGTGACCTGAAGTGCTCGCGTTGCTCGGAGCATTACCACTACCTATGTGTTGGTTACTCACCGGAGGCCTACCAAGATCTTAACTGTGAACTCAAGAAACTTTGGGTTTGCACTTCATGCAATAGTAAGCAGCGGAAAGCGGGCAATAATGCTGAAACACCTGTACGCCTAAGTATGCAACCCAATCACAGTGATTATGATAATGTTACTCTTCGGGCCAGGCCGAAAAGCTCTGTTAGCGCCACTTCTGAAACATCTATTCCCGAGGAAACTATGCGTGCATTAATAAGACAGGAAGTTACGAGCATACTGGATTCTGTGTTACAGAGACATATTAACGAGCCCCTGAGGGAAATAAGAAGTGACATAAAGGCGTTTCAGGAATCAATGTCTTTTATTAATGAGAAATTCGAAGAACTTAAATCTGAATGTGAACTAAAGTTCAACACTATAAAGGAGCTTACAAAAGAGAACATCTCACTTCGAGACACAGTCAAAAATCTCTCAAATCGTCTTACCCAAATGGATCAATTGAGTCGAGCTAGTAACCTCGAAGTTCAGTGTGTACCAGAATCCAAATCTGAAAATATAGTAAAACTTGTTGAACAACTTGCACGCACTGTAAAGTGTCCCCTTAAAGAGCAAGATATTCATTACTGCTCCCGAATCGCTAAACTGTCACCTAGCAGCGCACGACCGCGCTCTATTCTTGTTAAGATGAGCAGCCCGCGTTTACGAGACACCTTACTGGCATCCGTTATAAAATATAACAAGAGCAATCAGCAAAATAAACTACAATCACGTGACCTAGGCATCGGTGGCAATACATCTACGCCGGTGTACGTTACGGAAAATCTATCCCCGGAAAACAAAGAACTACATGCTGCAGCTAGGATGCGGGCAAAGGAGCTCAATTACAAATATGTGTGGATCCGCGGCGGGAAGATCTTTATGCGCAAGGATGACTCAGCAGCTTACACCTTCATTAGGAGCATGGATACTTTATCTAAACTGAGCTAATCAATTTATTATGTGTATTTTCTATAATCTATGTCTGTGTATGCTATGGAACTCAATTCTGTAAAATTCTTAAATTTTAACATATATTATCAGAACGTTAGAGGTCTTTGTACCAAAACTAATGAACTGCTTAAAAATGTTTTATGTTGTGATTATGATATAATAATACTAAGTGAAACCTTTCTTAATAGCACGATATTTGACAGAGAACTTTTCTGTAATCGTTATGTTGTTTATAGACGAGACCGAGAAACAACTAATTTTCATACGCAGAGGTCAGGTGGTGGCGTTCTTGTTGCTGTATCGACACGTTTTACTTCTTGTAGACTGTTAGAGTTGGAAAGTGGGTGTGAAGATATTTGGATTGAGATAGGTAATGGGAGTAGCCCTAATTATAAAAAACTCTGCCTGTGCGCTGTTTATCTGCCATCTCCTCTGAAAAAGCATATTCTCGAACACTTTATTGACAACACAAACAAAGTCCTCCAATCCCAAAGAAATATACTACTAGTCGGAGATTTTAATCTCAGCAATATATCATGGCTGGGTTCAGCCGACAACAATGCCTTGACCGCGGAGGTAAAGTCAAATAGCGCACTGGCAGATACTCTGTTGGATTTTATAGCACTAAATAACCTCAATCAATACAATGGCGTTGTTAATCAAAAGGGTGGGGTTTTAGATCTTGTGCTATCTAACATAGCGATTGATGATTTGAAGTGTAGTAGCTATGTCTTGAGTAACATTGACCCGTATCACCCTCCCTTAGAATTTTCGGCATCTTGTGATATGCAACAAAAATTTACGAAATCCATACCGACCAATAAATTTAATTTTTATAAAGCTGATTTCGAGGGAATTATATCTTATCTTAATTCTATAATCTGGGAGGAGGAGTTATCGTCTTGCTCTACAGTGGATCAAATGGTAAACAAGTTTTACGGCTGCATTCGAGAATCCATAATAAAATATGTTCCCAGAAGCAAACCAAAGTCGAATAAATTTCCCATGTGGTACTCGAGGAGACTTATCAAACTTCTTCGTGAAAAGCTTAAACTACGAAATAAATTTATAAAATATAGAAATCCATTGGACGAAATCTCGTACAAAATTATTAAAAAACGATGCGAGGAACTTACTAAGCAGGAATATAATGCATATATTGTTAATATAGAGGATTCCTTATACCAATGCCCTAAACTGTTTTGGACGTTTCTTAAAGCGAAGAGGCGTAACAGTACCACATATCCTGCCACAATGAGTTTAGGCAATATCAGCGCTTCTTCGGGTGAAGATGTCTGTAATCTTTTCGCGTCAAGTTTTTCCTCGGCATACAAAACATCGCACAATCAGCAGACGACAGCCAATGGTTATGATCCTCAGTTGAGCTCTAACTCTCTCAGCAAACTCTACGTTAGCGAGGAGGACGTTATGAGAGCTTTGAAGGGTTTAGATCGTAATAAGGGGGCTGGATGTGACGGCATACCGCCGTTATACGTAAATGAATGTCGCGAGGCGCTCGTACGTCCTTTAACTTTGATATATAATACCTCTTTAACGGTTGGCATCTTTCCCTCAGCTTGGAAAGAGGCAAGAATAGTCCCTGTATTCAAGTCAGGCGATATTTCTCTGGTTGCAAATTACCGTCCTATATCCATTTTGTCAGTTTTTGCCAAGGTCTTCGAGTCGCTGGTCAGTCCCATGATATCATGGCATATCAAACAACTCATTGCACCCGAGCAGTTTGGATTTGTGGGTTCCCGTTCCACAACATCAAATCTTGTATCATTTACTACTTACGTCTCTGAATCTATGGATGACCGCATTCCAGTGGATACAATATACACCGATTTCAGCAAAGCCTTCGATACCGTTGACCATCAAATTCTGTTGAAAAAACTCTCTGCATTTGGTATCGCAGGCAATTTGCTGGGTTGGTTTGGCTCATATCTCAGCTCGCGAATCTCTAGGGTTGTGGTTGGTGGTTTCTGCTCTCAGCCGTTTGAAGCTTTTTCGGGTGTTCCACAGGGGTCTCATCTTGCGCCTATATTATTTAATATATTTATAAATGATATAGTATCATATTTAAAAAACGCGAGATGCTTCCTATATGCTGATGACCTCAAATTAGCCTTACCAATCAAAAGAGATGCGGATGTTCTATTACTTCAGGAAGACCTTAAGCAACTATCGTCTTGGTGCAAGTCTAATCATATGACTTTGAACATTGGTAAATGTAAATATATTCAATTCACTAGGAATAGGACTGCAGTCTCTACGGTTTACTCTATCGATGGTCAAACTCTGGAAGAAGTCGATAACATTAGAGACCTTGGTGTATATCTTGATAAAAAATTACGTTACCATATACATATTGATAAAATTGCTAAACAGGGCTTCCAAATGCTGGGTTTCGTTCTAAGAAACAGCAAAGACTTTAAGAAGCCATCCACAAAGGTTCTGCTGTTCTCTTCGTTAGTAAGATCATGCCTTGAGTACTGCAGCCAAGTTTGGTCTCCATTTTATGGCGTTCACATTAAACGGCTTGAACGTATACAAAAAAGATTCCTGTGGCACCTTACTTATCAATGCAACAAGGCTAAAATTTTGAACTCTTACGAAGACCGCCTCTCATTTTTCAGCTTGAATAGCCTGCAAGACAGAAGAGAACTTTTGGATATGCTGTTTTTACATAAACTTGCGAATGGTGATCTTGACTGCTCCCAACTCTTGCAGGATCTTCATTTTAATACACCTTTTAAATTGCCTCGTCCATCTAGGTATAACCTATTCTTCGCCAGTTTAAGCAAGACCAACTCTGCCAAATATTCAACTCTAAAAAGAATACAAAGTCGGTACAACAATTTGTCTAAAAAACAAGATATTGACATTTTCTCGTACAAATTAAAAACATTTAGACGCAATATTCTTGATTCTTTTGTTCCTCGGTCCTGTCCACTATAAAAGACTTGTTTTTTATTTTCTTATTCAGCTTATTATTTTACTTATCTAATTTGTTTTAATTGAATTTATTTATTTAATTTAATTTTGATATTATTTTGATTAATTACATTTTTAATTTTTATTTTTAATTTTCTATTTTGATACTTACTGAATTTATTTTGTGCTTTTGTTTTGATTCTGCAATTTATAACTTTTTTTTATTATAATTTTATTTAGATTGCTGCTTGCTATTTATGAATTTACTTTGATTTCTTAGATAATTAGTATTAATTTATTTTTATTTTAGTTAAACTTGTATTTTTATTGCATGCCGTGACTGCCTTTAATTAAGCCAGCACTTAGCTTCAATTTTAGTCATATCATATATTTGTTCCATGTAATGGTGTATGTCTTGTTGGTAGTCCTATAATAAATAAACAAATAAACAAATAAACAAATCACTAGTCGAAGTAAAATACCACTACCTAGTAAAAAAACGGCCGGAAGCACTAGATAAATAACTGTAAAATAACATATATTTTTTCCAAATTTTAAGTACTTACTTGTAATTTGCGAGTAATCCATAATTTAAAATACCCTATTTTGGGGAATCGTAGCCTTAACTGGCACGGACTTTACCTAGGATTTTTGCGCTTTAAACCAACTTAAACTATGGTTTTAATACAAAAAAAGAAGACAAGTTTGACTACATATATCTCACGTATATACCCGTACAATAACAACGGTACCTGGGTCTAGTCTAGGTATCTTATTTTAAAGATATACGTGTCAAGTCAAGAAGGACCCTATCTAAAAATTTTAACTAAGTACCGACAGTTTTTCATGCTACGGCTACAGACATTGCTTCCGTCACTTCACTGCACTGTATGCTGCAAAAAGTATATCAAACAGCAATCGGTCGGTCAATCATACGGCCACTGTTTTCATTCCATTTTTGCTGACAGCGCCCAATCGCGCAGTATGCTAGACTAGCCATGATGGAAATTACTAAAGGACAGTATGAACTAAAAGCCTTTAAAGAGACAGAACATACAAACTGTAAAGAACGTTTCCTATGAAATAGTTTATTAGATTAGGTGTGACTTGGCGGTAGCTTACTCCCACAAAATAAAAGATGCAAGATGCACTGCCGCCCGCCAAAAAGTGCATAAACACAACACGAAACTATAATATATGTGCACAAATAGTGCACAGACTTGCCGCTGCATATAGCAAGACAATAATACCTTGTATTTTCACCGATTAGTCTACTCTACACGTGTTTCGCCCCAACCCGGGGCAGGTGTAATTTTTCGCGTACCGGCCGTCGGCGGCCTTTTGGCTTATTTGCATCTTGCCTGTTTTATTTGTGGAAGTAAGCTACATATTTTATCTTTTTTTGCCATTTAGGCGCTAAAGTGAGAACAGATAAACAAAACTTATAATATAATCAAAGATAAAGTAACTTAAAAATACGATTGAGACTGAAGATTTTGAGATTTTATTTCCTTGCACCTTATTAATTTTAATTTTTAACATTAACGATGTTTTAATAATTTTTCAAATAGCTGTATTAAAAATGATATTATTAGAAACCCATCCGTTTCACAACTAGCTCCGATGAGACTCGAACTCACGACTTTTCACTGTCCGGGTGAATGCTCTGACCACTGAGATACGAAGGCGACATAGATCTTGACGACCGATTTGGCGCAGGGGTAGGCTAACCACCTTCTGCGCCAGTGGTCTCGGGTTCGATTCCCGAACAAGACAAATATTTGTGTGCATGAACATGTCTATTTTTCTTGGTCTGGGTGTTTACTATGTATACTAAGTATGTATTTACAAACAAAAAGTATTTAATTTATCCGTTATCAAGTTTTCCATGATACAGTTTCGTAATGAAATTAAAATGGGCTTAGATAATTGCTGTGAATGTAAGAAGTTTTTTTTATTTTTTTATTTATCTACATCTTGATAACTTTACGTAATAATTGAGAGGTCCCGGGTTTGATCCCCGGTCGGGTAAATGTTGCAAACGAACTTTTCAATATTTCCTCGGGTCTGGGTGTATATGGTTATAGCTGTCGTTGTTTCCAATTTCCATAATACTAGTGCTTAAGCTACTATACCTTGGTATTGGAACAATGTATTGTGATGGTTTCCAATATTTATATTTAATCTTACATGGTAAAAAACCTCTGTAAATTTTAAATTTCCTCCAATACGAGCACTACACGGTTAATAACTCAAAATCAAAACTTTTCTGCTCCTACCCTCAATCTCAGTACGTTCTGATTGATGGTCGCCCTACAACAGCTACATGGCAGAAACCAATATAACATTTAACAACCTTTTTAAGGGAAAATAGACCTTATTCTAAGGGTGAGAGGTTTCATTAAGATTTTAACAGCTGTATGATACCTGGTCGGCCGCCAAAACTTCGTTGCCTTAAGAGGTATCTATGTTGTGTTATTAATCTTGCCTCTTTATAGTAAAGCTGCTTATAAAATCCTAGGTACTGTGTTTTGACTCGTTATATTAATGATACTTATACCTATTTAGCGGATGGTGGTGGTTATTAAATTGTCCTAGTGTTTGATTGACGACCATGGCGCCTTGGGTTCGATTCATATGCACACAAAATATTTTATAACTAGCTGACCGGGCAAACGTTGTTTTGCCATATTACATTATATTGAACCTGGTGAATTTGGTATTGCCATATAAGATAAACTAAACTGCATGCCACAAATGTCACTATACATACTCTTTGGAAGCGGCCATGGAAGAAATTACAGTTTTGTATACAATTATCTATACAAAATTAACATTTTTATTTTATAATTTTCCGGAATAAAAAGTAGCCATACTTCAAATAGGTAATGTCTTCAAAAATAATAAAGAACTGGGTGCCTACCATCAACTTTAAGACAGCGATTCAAAAATAGCGCGATGCAGAATAGGTTCCTAAAATGAATTGCTTTCTTTCGTACTACGATCTTCTAAAAACTGGATCGCAAATGAATTGCTAAATGTGAAAGACCGAACGATTTGTGTCTTTATTTCTTCTACCCGTCTCTTTCACTCGATTCTGTCATGCCCGGAGAGTGAAAGGGACGGGTATAACCTGCAGGTGTCATGTTAGCTTGGCCGAGTTATAAGTCAAATAAGAGTTGATGACAGCTCAGCGGCTGTGAAATGTCATTGAATGATTACTGAATCGCTGTCATTGATATTAAGCTGTCGTGGTACGAATAAGCGAAGCAGATCAGTTTAGGTCCTAAGCAAAACCGCAATAAGAGTTGATGGTAGGCACCCTGAACTGTGTTATCAATGTTTTTTTAGTTAGGTAACGCCTCTACTACTTACTTCTCTAACCATTGGTGCCATAATGCTTTAATAATATTTTTAATTCACTTTTGAACCGCACCAATTGGTGCCGTAACTGGAATGCTTTTGGTGCGCTTCGAGTGGTGCGGTTCAAATTGGTGCGGTAACTGGAATACCTCCTCTGTAGCAGCCTCTGCAAACGCGCGGAAGACAAAAAAATCTTTCCGTGTTCTGTGCGCGGAAACGTTGGGAAAACAATACCAAAAATATATATAAAAACATCTTAAAATCTAAAATTTTGTGTCATGCATAGATATACATACATATATCCGTTTTATTTTATGTAAAGCCTTCAATTTTATTATATTACAATAATTATTGCTCTAGTATGTAATCATCGATCTAGTTTACCGACGGGTCAGCATAAATGAGCCTCCATACAAACGAAATACCAAAATAGTTTAAATATTAGCTTTTTCTCTGTACTTGGGATGTTATTCAGATTAAAACAGCATTTGTCAAGATCTCTATTAAAAGAAAAAAAAAGAAAATACTTGCCCATTTAAAAATAAATGCGAATTGCAGTTTTGTGTAGAAAAATGTAATTGGCTTTATTTTTTATATTGGATAGGTATTTTGGATATTTTTTTTAATAGCGACCTATATAAATACTGTCTAACATCACAAAAACAGTCAATCATGCTCAAATTTTAAATTATTTCGGTATTACGTTTGTATAAGAGACTGACGTGTCGCCGGCCTCTTAAGGAATAACTATCGTATCGATCGTGACTATATGCGCTTGTTCGGTTTTGATTGCCGATGACTTTAAAAGGTGCAAAGATACGATTATTCTCGATAAATTGGTTAGCTACTATAAGTTTTGAAAGACGATCTTTGACAGATTTACATTATGGTTGCGATACGAAAATGTTACTTAGTGTCTATTGACATTTTGATAATAATAGTATTCTTATCTTCGATCAACAATAACACCTACTCTTATTAAGTACTATCTATACCAGTATTATAAAGATGATAGATTTGATTCTTTATTTGTTTGTTTATAAATTAATAAACTTAAAAACTTTTAGACCGATTTAAAAAAAAATTTAAGGCTATATTTAATTACAATACTAGCCTTCCGCCCGCAGCTTCGCCCGTATGGACTACACGACATTATCCCGCTGTAAAAGTTTTTTCCCATGGGAATGAGCCTTATCGCCTCGGTAAAAAGTAGCTTATGTCCTTCCTATGGTTTCAAACTATCTCCATTCGAAATTTCATTAATAACGGTTCAGCCGTTTTGACGTGAAAACGAAACATATAGACAAAGAAACAAAGAATCACATTTTCCCATAATACCTTTGCTGGGTCTAACACTGATCTGACACAAAGCAAAATTTGCCCTTTGTATTATCAGGCCATTGAAACATACATACAAATCAGTTGTTCCATACAAAAGTGCAAAAATATGTAATAATGTTTTTTTTCGCGATTTCAGTGTTGGTCCCATAATAAAAGTTGTTTGTTTTCATGAGTAGTATAATCCCTAAACTTATCCGGGGTCATAAAAAAATTAACATGTTTAATAAATACAATAATAATTACATCAAGATATCATACAAATGCAAAAATCAAATACTTAAACAGAACTTACGTTTCCAAAATAATTTCGCGTCCATTAATCCACTGTTCAATTCCTATCAATATTCATTCGCTGATTGAAATACCGACAAACAGAGTTTATTCCGGAATCCTAAATTTTAACGTTAATTGCATTTGCATACACAAAGCCGCGATTAGCACGCTAAATATTCGGTTTGTTGCAGCGTAAGGGCGTTTGTGCACTACCACTGAATTTTACCGATCCGGAAAAAATCGGATGCTTGTATTTTAATAATTAATCATTTATATTAGTAATTAATTAAATACAAGCATCCGTTTTTTTCCGGATCGGTAAAATTCAGTGGTAGTGCACAAACGCCCTTATTTAACGAGTTATAACGCTACGTTTGGTGGGCCGTGTAAGCGTGTTGTTAATTAAGCATAACTTAGGCGAAAATTTACTAAGTGATTGAAATTAATAAATGCTATTATCATCTCACTTTTGGTCCTTTTATGTCATTTAATTGAATTGAAAATACGTACTTTTGTGTGGAAAATGAAAAGCAAATGACCAATAATGGTTTAGAAAAACAAAATAAACATGTTCTTTTCTTACCATATTTATCTTTTTTCGTGACTCTGATATTTTATGATTATCTACAACTAGAATCATAATTATCATTTATTTATTAGTTCACTATTTGACTCAATTTTTAATAACAAATTCATACACTACGAAGCACTTTAAGAGCAAAATATACTATCACACTGAAAAATATATGCTTTCACCCGCAGCTTCTCCCTCATGGACTTATAGTCCATTCCGATAAATCCAGAATATCATATGTTGATAAATGAAATAATTCTAGTAAAAGTCACTACCCAGCACACCAAACCATCACCATTAACAAAAATCATTTCGATCATTTGCTCTATTTTGACGTGAAAAACGGACAAACGCACAAACACACTTATAATAAATAATAAATATTAGTTAGTATGCTTATTTAATTTTCCACTAAATAGTTCTCCCCAAATCGCATCCCTATGGAACAGCTAAAACTGCCACAATAAAGAACATTTTCACAAGATTACAGTTAGGAAATTAACTTTAATTAAATTTCACAGAAATTTATTTGTTAGTTTGACCGATGGGAAACACTAAAGTATGTTTCATTCCAAGAATCAACAAGTGATAGTTACCGCAAAACTTTTAAAAGCCCGAACATAATTATTTGTTTTGATAGTTAGTCATTTTATATTTGGCATTTCGTTAAGTAATTAGTTTATTGTTCCCACTTAAGTTAGAAAGGTCAACAGTCTAAAACTTTCCAAGTTGAAAATCTGTTTTCAAACTTACATTTCACTCACGAACTTCGGCGAGTTTCACAATCACAAAATGTAAAAGCTTCCAAAGTCTAAAAGCTCACGGAAAATTAGTATCACATCACTTACCTTAACGCCTGCTGATATCCAATAATTTTCTGCTCCTTTTTCCTGCGTCTACACTCACTTTCCACTCTTTTATCACCATTATCACGAATCGTATGATACCTCGGTTGGTAGCTTTCGAGTTGCGAGTATAAACGCGCGCGTGGCGCGGGCGATGGTCCGCGTTGCGTCATAGATCCGACACGTGTATACTCCGCGGCAATCGGAGCCGTACTGACTGGGTTTTGGACTCTTTCAGCCACCCCTGGGCGCTTTTTCTCGTCGACGAAAGCTACGCGCGGAGGCCGAGGTTGCATTAGGCTTATTTTTTTCTTTTTGGCAGTTGATGCGACGTAGAAGAAGTAGCCGTTACGGTCCATCTTAGGTGCGCTGGCTTTTACCTGTTGACAAAGTACAGAAAATTTTAGGGCTGCAAACATTTTCATTTAGTTGACGTAAAAAGTTGTACTAAAAATAGTGTTATTAAGATGAATCTGTGTCATTAATAAATCAATCGTTTGTGAATTGTTTATTGTTTGTCGTAACACGGTTTGATTGTTTAGCAAACAACAGCAGTATGGCGCCACGTCAATAGTAAAGTAGGTAGCAATTCAAACTACAAAACACTAAAACGTCACTATGCTATTTATATTCAATTTGTTCAAACCTTCTCTTGAAAGAGAGAAATCATTAGGGAAAATTGAATACGTGAATCCACCAAAAATGCCTGCAAACTAAAATATCTCTGTGGAACTGTATTCAGGATCTTTAGAGATCCGATGAAAGCACAGAAGAGGTAACTTTGGAATTACCTTCAAAGTAGTTCCTCACATTCGTTGACCTTAGTCCGAGCACAAAGAAGGAGGGGTTATTTTGTACGTCTGTCTGTACCTACATGAAGTTTCAGTAATATAGACGAATGATAATAAGTACATATTCCGCAGAAATAATAAAATATAATAATGATATAACAATTTCTTTTAATAGAAACTTCAAATAATAACACTTTCTGCATTGCTCGCTTTTTTCATTAGTTTACTGTAGGTTTAGTAGGTAAGTACTTACCTATATGCCTAAAAATCGCATTCTCCTCTTGTTACAAAAAAAAAGTTTTAATACCTAAACCTAGTCATGTCATTGTTTATAAATAACAAAAGTAGTAATAAAAATATTAATAATCTACGAACATTTTTAAGATTAATAAATTAGTGTTACGCTGAAGTCGCATAGATTATTAATTTATAACATCTGTAAAAACTAAGGTATGCCTGTATAAAGATTTTCAATTGTATATTTTAATTTGTGTACTAAACTTATATCTATATATATAAAAATGAATCCCTATTTCCCTTGGTCACGACATCACGCGTGAACGGCTGGACCGATTTGGCTAATTTTGGTCTTGAAATGTTCGTGGAAGTCCAAGGAAGGTTCTTACAGTGAGAAAATAGGGGAAGAGGGGGTAAGTGGGGGTAGAGTAGAAGTAGGGTAGGGTAAAGGTTGGGTAGGGTATAGGTAGGGTAGGGTAGGGGCAGGGGTAGGGTAGGGTAGGGGTAGGGGTAGGGTAGGGTAGGGTAGGGGTAGGGGTAGGTTAGAGGTAGGGGTAGGGGAAGGGGTAGGGGTAGGGTAGGGTAGGGGTAGAGTACGGGTAGGGTAGGGTGGAGTAGGGGGTAGGTCCACGGGAACGAAGTCGCGCTGGGTCAGCTAGTTACTTATAAATTATTTAGGTACCCATTCAGTATTAAATTGCAGGCAACAATGTCAACAGAACTATAACCAACAACACTCTGTATGATTCTCAAATAAATTGTTCAAACGAACAGCAAAAAGTTTCATTACAATACGAGTTTCAGCCAGCATTTTTGCGAACAAGCAAAAACAAGAGAGAATCGAATTATTATTCTTCGTACACCGTATACCATACCGATCCTCCCGATATCTCCGACGTCAGTCAAAACAATCGCTTTATCGGTACGTTTCAAAGGTGCAAAAGAGTTTTGCTTTTTGCAATTGTGTTCCGCTTGTTTTCAGGTTTTTTTACAGTGAGCGATACGATGACGATTTCAACAACGATGTATCAAAAATATTAAAGAAATAAAGGAACAAATTTTTTATGATAAATCATAAAAAATTTGTTCCTTTATTTCTCTACCAATATTTTTGATACATCGTTGTTGAAGTAATAAAAGCTTCCAAAGTCTAAAAGTTCATATTAACCAGCAAATAATCCCTACAGTCCACTATAATGCAAGATCCAACAATAACCTAGTATTTTTGTTAGTTAGGTTAGGTTAGTTTGGTGATCAATTAATTACAACCTGATTTACATTGGTTTAGTGTTAAGATTAAATACAGTGGTGTACCTAAACCAATTTGCGAGAAGTGAAGTATAGGTACTTTTATTTTTACCACTCGCCACTGTATTTGGCTAATGTAAATCGGCCTTTAGAGCTGACTTTGAACGTGCATTATGGTGTATGATTGCTTTTATAAAACAACTTTACTATTAAGGTACATATGGAGATATCTTTTTGTCTGTAAAAAAGGTACTTTCAATATATATATCGGGTATTACAATAGATTTGCTAACTCAATATCGTATTATTGACAAATGACAATACTTATCGGGTGATGTAAAAGCGCATATTGCTCGTATCGCTCGTTGAGCGACGGATAATGGTCCTTTATACACGCGTTGACTTTGTTTACCAACTAAAACGTTATTGGTTACGGTTTGCGTTATTGGAACAAGTTATACAAACCTTAGTGGAACATTAATTTGTTTTGTTCCAAGACTGAGTGATGGTATGGCAATCTGGAGCTTCCTTCGTTTTGAAATGCTGTTTATTATGTTATGGATAATAATAGTACAATGTAAATAAGCCTAACATCACTTCACTCATCAGTATATTGTAATACGCTCATTCTTAAATTGTTTTAAAAATGGAACGCTTTAGCGCTCGTTCAAGGAGAGGCAGCGCGTTGGGCGGCGCGGGAGAATTGAGCATTAGTTGGTGCGTCTCATATACTTATTTGATTAGACGTCTGTCGCGAGCGCGCAATGATAGTACAATTTGCCCGCGCCACCCGCCGCGCCACTTCTCTTTAAACGAGCCCAGGGTGCCCACCACCAACTCTTATTGCGGTTTTGTTTAGGACCTAAACTGGGGGGTAATTGTCTAACTCAACATCTATCGCAATCGCATTCAGTTTGAAAGATATTGCACGGCCATTGCTGCTTTTGACAACTAAAACTTTGTTAACTTTCTTCAACAACAAGTGATGGACGCATGATGGATGTCAAACTGAAAGCGATTGCGATCGATGTTGAATTAGACAATTACCCCCCTGATCTGCTTCGCTTATTCGTACCACGGTTCTATTGCGTCAATGACAAGCGATTCAGTGACATGTCACAGCCGCTTAGCTGCCATGAACTCTTATTTGACTTATAACTCAGTCGAACTAACATGACACCTCCAGGTTATACCCATCCCTCTCACTCTCCGGGCATGACAGAATTGAGTAAAAGAGACGGGTAGAAGAAATAAGTACACAAATCTTTCGTTCATTCACATTCAGCAATTCATTTGCGATTCAGTTTTAAGGTCATGGTACGAAATAAAGCAATTTCATTTTAGGAACCTATTCTGAATCGCACCAGTTTTGAATCGCTTTCTTATAGTTGATGGTAGGCACCCTCCTGGTTCCAAACTTGAGAGCGCATAAAAAGTAAGTTTACTATCATAAAATTCACTTAATTGCGATCGATAACTACTCGTAATTTATTAGCAGGGCCAGGGCCAAATACCACTTATTAATGTCAATAAAACCGAAACTTACATAGCCATTTTTCTTTTTTTTATGTGTAACAATTCTAAGGTGATTAAGGAAACCATTAGATGAGCTGGAATCAGCGATGCGATTCTGTAAGTAAATTCCGCCGTAACTCCGCATTCAAACACGAATGTTTTTTGTCAAACTCATAAAAAACAAGTGAGTGTCAAGCAACAAAGAACAGCTCTAGCACGAAAAACTATTGTTATGGTAACCGTTATCGTAATCGTATTATTTTGTTTGAAAACCAGATCAGCGCCTCTTTCGGTCGTAATAAGGAACTGAAATTCAATAAGTACATGTTATTTTAATTTTTAGATTTTTGCATTCAAAATGCAATTTTTATTATTGAAAAATTGAAAATGAAGTATTTACAAAAAAACGACCCGTCTCACAACCAGCTCCGATGGGACTCGAACCGACGACCTTTTGCTTTCCGGGCGACTGCTCTTACCACTGAGCTACGGAGTCGTTACGAGAAGCGTCGAATTTAAATACTTCTTTACGCGCTGTATAGTTAGCGTTAATTTCATCAATGTGGAGATATTACTACCCTCACACGCGAAAGAAATACCTTTCCAGGTATTTGGCAATCAATCACTAAAGATGAAATTATTATTGCAAGTTATTTTAATTTTTAGTTTTTGGAATTCACTATGCAATTTTTATTATTGAAATGCGCTTCTCGTAACGACACCGTAGCTCAGTGGTTAGAGCAGTCGCCCGGAAAGCGAAAGGTCTTGGGTTCGAGTCACATCGGAGCTGGTTGTGAGACGGGTCGATTTTTTCTAAATACTTCATTTTCAATTTTTCAATAATAAAAATTGCATTATGAATGCAAAAAACAAAAAATTTAAATAAATTGCAATAATAATTTCATTTTTAGCTATTGCCAAATACCTGGGAAGGTATTTCTTTCGCGTGTGAGGGTAGTAATATCTCCACATTGATGAAATTAACGCTGACTATACAGCGCGTAAAGAAGTAAGTATTGGATAAATTTGACGATTCTCGTAACGGCTCCGTAGCTCAATGGTTAGAGCAGTCACCCGGAAAGCGAAAGGTCGTGGGTTCGAGTCCCAACGGAGCTGGTTGTGAGACAGGTCGATTTTTTCTAAACACTTCATTTTCAAATTTTTCAATGATAAAGATTGCAATGTGAATGCAAAAAACTAAAAATTAAAATAACTTGCACTAATAATCTCATCTTTAGCGATTGCCAAATACCTGGAAAGGTTTTACTTTCGCGTGCGAGGGTAGTAATATCTCCACATTGATGAAATTAACGCTGACTATACAGCGCGTAAAGAAGTATTTAAACTCGACGCTTCTCGTAACGACTCCGTAGCTCAGTGGTTAGAGCAGTCGCCCGGAAAGCGAAAGGTCGTGGGTTCGAGTTGTGAAACGGGTTGTTTTTTTCCAAATACTTCATTTTCAATTTTTCAATTCAATACAATATTTGACAGCTTTTGAAGGACGTTATAGTTTACAATATTTTTTTCTTTTTTGTCCACAACGGGGTAGCACTTAGCCTTCATCACACCTGATGTTAAGTGGTGATAAGGCTGAAGGTGGAAGCGCACTACTCCCGGAATCCTCAATCACTGAAGAACTGGCTATCTTATCTCTAACTGCCGGAACACAATAATGCTGGAAACATCATTGTTATGGCTTCAGACTTAGATAAGATGGTGGTAGCTAGCCAGGCGGACTAAGAACAAGTCCTACCACCTATACGATTATCATTACGTAGTTTTCACCGAGGAGCTCGTGGCGCAGTGGCTAGTGCGCTTAGCCTGCGATCGTTGAGGTTAAGCAACTTTCGCAATGGTCGGTCACGGGATGGGTGACCAAAAACTATTCATCTTGAGCTCCTCCGTGCTTCGGAAGGCACGTTAACCCGTTGGTCCCGGCTGCACTTGCACTCGTTAATAACCATCAATCCGCACTGGGCCAGCGCGGTGGTTCATGTCATGGCCCATTCTCCTTATCCATCCATAAGGAAGGCCAGTGCCAACCAGGGCCAGCAGTGGGGACATTAAATGGCTGATGATGATGTTGAACTTGTAGTTTTCATGCTAGGGTATCTATAGACTAGTCGTGTGCGAGTCAGTGATAAAATTTTAGAGAACCGACCTTCAGTCAAAACGACATCAACGCGAAACTAAAATATCGTTTGTAAGTTTTGTTTTTTTTAATCTACAACGGGGTAGCACTTAGCCTTTATCACACCTGATATTAAGTGGTGATAAGGCTGAAGGTGGAAGCGCACTACTCCTGGAATCCTCAATCACTGATGGACTGGCTATCTTATATGTAACTGCCGGAACACAATAATGCTGTAAACATCATTGTTATGGCGTCAGACATAGATAAGATGGTGGTAGCTAGCCAGGAGGACTAAGAACAAGGCCTACTACCAACCAAACCGAATACAATATGTACCCCCACTGGGAATCGAACCCGGGACCTCTTGGTTTGAAATCGGTGGTGTGAACCACTAGACCACAGAGGTGGTTAAAAATCTATCGGTGTTCATCTATCAATACTAATATTATAAAGAGGAAATATTTGATTGTTTGTTTGTTTGCTTGCATCGAATAGGCTCCGAAACTAATGGACTGATTTAGAAAATTCTTTGACCATTAGAAAACTACATTCTTCCCTAGTGACATGGCTATATTTTATCCCGATATTCCCACGGGAACGGGTACCACGCGGGTGAAACCGCGAGGAACCGCTAGTTATTTTATAAATTGGAGCTTCAGCGATGCAATGCAACAGTTTAACGTTAGCAATATTTATTTCCTAGTTATGAGGAAACCTTCACTTAATATTCCAACCACAACAATCCTTATGACCTCTTTCCACGCTGTCCATTGCCTGTCAAGTCGGCACAGATTGCCATTAACTGCTTGACGGGGTCGCAATGAATGTAACACTCTTACTGCTGATTTACCTCTGGCTATGAGGATGTCAGTTGAATAGAGATATTTACTGACATACGGTTGGAAAGTTCGCCAAGCATTGAAATAATTATAACTTCTAAACAGTGTATAGATTTAAACGCGCATGTTTATTGCAACTTTTAGAAAAAAAAATCATTTCAATGAATAATGCGTGCTAAAATTTCAGATAAGTAATTCACTGGACCAGTACTATGATACTGGCTGTGGCCAGCAGGTTTTGGTTTTTAATTAATCATCATATCACATCATAGTTATTAAATATCATAGCATCATTATAATGATCGCTATCCAGTCCGTCCTTTACCGAACGTTCGACATGTAAAATAACGCAAAGATGTTACCATGATGTTTTCTGTGTGTTTTATTAATTTCAAATATTTCCAAATATACTTGCCAGCTCAGCTTGCCAGCGTTCTCTCTCGTAGTGCAGGTTCGTCACACAGCACACAGCGACGATGTTATCGCGCCTCCGCCCGCGGCGTCTTTCTGAATGCTAACTGGCCGCTCAATGCTCGCAAAGCCTTTATCTACACAGACATCTGTGTACTCCACTGGACCAGTACTTTGATAGCGGCTGTGGCCCGCAGGGTGCCTACCATCAACTTTAAGACAGCGATTTAAAACTAGCGCGATGCAGGCTCCTAAAATGAATTGCTTTCTTTCGTAATATGACCTTCTAAAAACTGGATCGCAAATGAATTGCTAAATGTGAATGACCGAACGATTTGTGTCCTTATTTCTTCTACCCGTTTCTTTCACTCGATTCTGTCGTGCTCGGAGAGAGACGGACGGGTATAATCTGCAGGTGTCATGTTAGCTTGGCCGAGTTATAAGTCAAATAAGAGTTCATGACAGCTTAGCGGCTGTGAAATGTCATTGAATGATCACTGAATCGCTGTCATTGATATTAAGCTGTCGTGTTACGAATAAGCGAAGCAGATCAGATTAGGTCCTAAACAAAACCGCAATAAGAGTTGATGGTAGGCACCCAGGTATTGTTCATTTATTATCTTTGTGTCACCATATGCTCGCCACCCAGTCCGTCCACTAACGAAGATGCGTACTTCTGTATTTTCTGTAGTGGTGATATTCGAAATAATGAGCATATTTTCCTAAAATGATCGTCAGTCTTCTCTCACGTAGCGCAGGTTCGTCACACAGCACACAGCGACGATGTTATCGCGCCTCCGCCCGCGGCGTCTTTCTGAATGCTAACTGGCCGCTCAATGCTCGCAAAGCCTTTATCTACGACATCTGTGTACTCCACTGGACCAGTACTTTGATAGCGGCTGTGGCCCGCAGGTATTTTTCATTTATTACTCATCTTTATGTCACCACATGCTCGCCACCAAGTCCGTCCACTAGCGAAAGTTCGACACGTAGAATAACGTGAAGTTGTTATCATACTTATGTGTTTAATATATTCTAAATACCAACAGGAATTTTTTTATTTCTAATCATTTTCAAAAATGCTTGCCAGTCTTGTCTCTCGTAGCGCAGGTTCGTCACACAGCACACAGCGACGATGTTATCGTGCCTCCGCCCGCGGCGTCTTTCTGAATGCTAACTGGCCGCTCAATGCTCGCAAAGCCTTTATCTACGACATCTGTGTACTCCACTGGACCAATACTTTGATAGCGGCTGTGGCCCGCAGGTATTTTTCATTTATTACTCATCTTTATGTCACCACATGCTCGCCACCAAGTCCGTCCACTAGCGAAAGTTCGACACGTAGAATAACGTGAAGTTGTTATCATATTTCTGTGTTTAATATAATTCTAAATACCAATAGGAAATAATTTTAAATACTTTCAAAAAATGCTTGCCACTCTTCTCTCTCGTAGCGCAGGTTTGTCAGCACACAGCGACAATGTTATCGCGCCTCCGCCCGCGGCGTCTTTCTGAATGCTAACTGGCCGCTCAATGCTCGCAAAGCCTTTATCTACGACATCTGTGTACTCCACTAGACCAGTACTTTGATAGCGGCTGTGGCCCGCAGGTATTTTTCATATATTACTCATCTTTGTGTCACCATATTATGCTTGCCACCCAGTCCGTTCACTATATAGCGTAGATGCGTACTTCTATATTTTCTGTAGTGGTGACAATCAAAATAATGAGCAGTAAACTATTAATTTTCTAATCAGTTTCAAAATGCTTGCCAGTCTTGTCTCCCGTAGCGCAGGTTCGTCACACAGGACACAGCGACGATGTTATCGCGCCTCCGTCCGCGGCGTCTTTCTGAATGCTAACTGGCCGCTCAATGCTCGCAAAGCCTTTATCTACGACATCTGTGTACTCCACTGGACCAGTACTTTGATAGCGGCTGTGGCCCGCAGGTATTTTTCATATATTACTCATCTTTGTGTCACCATATTATGCTTGCCACCCAGTCCGTTCACTATATAGCGTAGATGCGTACTTCTATATTTTCTGTAGTGGTGACAATCAAAATAATGAGCATTAAACTATTAATTTTCTAATCAGTTTCAAAATGCTTGCCAGTCTTGTCTCCCGTAGCGCAGGTTCGTCACACAGGACACAGCGACGATGTTATCGCGCCTCCGCCCGCGGCGTCTTTCTGAATGCTAACTGGCCGCTCAATGCTCGCAAAGCCTTTATCTACAACATCTGTGTACTCCACTGGACCAGTACTTTGATAGCGCCGTGCCCCGCAGGTATTTTTCATTTATTACTTATCTTTGTGTCACCAAATGCTCGCCATCAAGTCCGTCTACTAGCGAAAGTTCGACACGTAGAACAACGCAACGTTGTTATCATACTTCTGTGAAATATATTCTAAATACCAACAGGAAAGTTCTAATTTCAAATCTTTTTCAAAAAATGCTTGCCAGTCTTGTCTCTTGTAGCGCAGGTTCGTCACACAGCACACAGCGACGATGTTATCGCGCCTCCGCCCGCGGCGTCTTTCTGAATGCTAACTGGCCGCTCAATGCTCGCAAAGCCTTTATCTACGACATCTGTGTACTCCACTGGACCAGTACTTTGATAGCGCCGTGCCCCGCAGGAATTTTTCATTTATTACTTATTTTTGTGTCACCAAATGCTCGCCATCAAGTCCGTCTACTAGCGAAAGTTCGACACGTAGAACAACGCAACGTTGTTATCATACTTCTGTGAAATATATTCTAAATACCAACAGGAAAGTTCTAATTTCAAATCTTTTTCAAAAAATGCTTGCCAGTCTTGTCTCTTGTAGCGCAGGTTCGTCACACAGCACACAGCGACGATGTTATCGCGCCTCCGCCCGCGGCGTCTTTCTGAATGCTAACTGGCCGCTCAATGCTCGCAAAGCCTTTATCTACGACATCTGTGTACTCCACTGGACCAGTACTTTGATAGCGGCTGTGGCCCGCAGGTATTTTTCTCTACGATTTAGATTACACTGGTATGTTTAACAAAGAGTTGTGGATGTTTCGTTTTTGGTTAATTTGTGAAAAGGATGGGGTTGAGTTAAACGATTGGTATGGAACAAAGTATAATAATAAATAATAAATAACTTTTTACAATCACACCAATTATCTAAGCCCATGTTAATTTCATTGAGAAACTGTGTCATGGAAAACTTGATAACGGATAAATATATACTTGAATACTTTTTGTTTATAAATACATACTTAATAAACATAGAAAACACCCAGACGAAGACAAATAGACATGTTCACGCACACAAATATTTGTCTTGTTCGGGAATCGAACCCGAGACCTCTGGCGCAAAAGGCAGATATCCTACCCCTGCGCCAAATCGGTCGTCGTAGTATGGAAACGGTGTCAAGATAACCGATAGTAAAGTAGGAAATGTTATTTGTAGGAAACGAAAACGACAACTAGAGAAGTGTGCAATCATCTATTGCTAAATTACGTTATTTAATTGTCGCACAGAATAAGTTTTTTTAATAATGGATTAATTTAGTAAGTCAAGCCAAGCACATCCAATGTTTTTTATCAAGAAAAATGAGTTATTTTATATGAACAAAACTTATATAATTTATATTTGAACGCTATGGATATTATTTTGTATGTAAAAATATAATATCCATAATAAATTAAACCCTCTCCCGGAATCGTATAAATCACTGAACAGCAAACCTATTAAAATACCAATAACTTGCGCGTTTTTAATATTTTAACAGTCCATCAAGTCTACATTGTCGTAATGAGGTATTGCTGAAAATATACGGCAATGTTATTGACATATTATTTACAAAACGCCCATAACGGACGTTCTCAAAGTAAAATTATGATTTAAAACAAAACTAACTTACTTTATCATACCTAACTTTTTTGAAAATGATATGAATGTTTACTATCGTTTTTTCGTAGTTCATATTTAAGTATTAGTCTAACGACAAATCGTTACTTCAAATAATTTTTGTCTACAACAACTTTTATTTACAGGCAACTAAAAATTACTGACATCTTGATCAGCACTAAGATACCCTTTTTATGGCTTTATAGAAAACTAGCGGTTCCTCGCGGTTTCACCCGCGTGGTACCCGTTACCGTGGGAATATCGGGATAAAATATAGCCTATGTCACTCGGGAAGAATGTAGCTTTCTAATGGTCAAAGAATTTTCGAAATCGGTCCAGTAGTTTCGGAGCCTATTCGATGCAAACAAACAAACAAACATACAAACAATCAAATCTTTCCTCTTTATAATATTTATGTATAGAAAAGTTGCATTATGTATTAAGTATTAACAAAAAAAGTTTATGATTTTCAACAACTTTCGTATATAGCCAACTAAAAATTATATTTGACGTGGTGTGTCTTTAATCCCTACTGAGAACTCGAAAGTGGCGCAGTGTATTTGTTCAGTATACGCCGTAGAAGTCACAGTAAAGAAGTAACGTGAAAATGGTTGCTGTACCAAGCCTTGTCTACCAAGAGATATTTTTGAAAAATAATCATTTGAAAATCTCACATTAGAAAACCTGAATGAAACCTTATTATTTTACTATTTGAAAACATGTTAATCTTACTATTCTTGCAGTACGAGTACCTTCCTTTAATACCTTTCGTACAGACAACTGAAATTATATTTGACGTGGTATAGCTTTAATCCCTACTGAGAACTCGAGAATTGCAGTGTATTTGTTCAGTATACGCCGTAGAAGTCGCAGTGAGAAAATATCGAGTGTTCGGTCGCTGTCTTAAGTGGACCAAGAGCATTTTCGCAAACATTTACTTTTGGAAACATTGCGGAGGATGGCATTTTCCTTTATAACATAGTAAAACATTGTGACTTGCATAACGGGGTAGTTGGCAACTGAGTTTTAGCGAATACTTCAGACCCAATGGCACTTTGGATGTCGACTGAGCCAAGGATAGTAGATAGGAAAAATTGTACGAGAAAAAAAACAGAGAGTACCCCTTAATAGAATTGCGGACAGGATTCAAACCTGCACCACCTGAAATCTGGTCAAATGCTCAAACTAATCAAGCTACCGAAAGGCCTAGGATCAGGGATCGTAGGTTGCCCTCACCAGGAAAATTCAAATATGTAACTAAGTACCTACTAAAATTAAAGTACTACTAAAAGTGCTAAAAGTGCATGGGTGTTATTATTAATTTGGTTGTGTTTTGTGGTACTTTTTATGATTCTGATACCCATTGTGCATTTTAACGGCCAATATCTGAAATGTCATTTTAAAGTTCATAATAATATTTTGAAGAAAAAAAAAATATAACTTCAAGACATGTTAAACCCTTAAAAGTAGTCAAAGAGCAAATATTGCTACTAGTACTTCGTTTCTTAGTTTTTATTTTCAATGTATATTACTGCAGTCCGTTGTCAAATTAAACACAGCTGTAATATTAAGCTTAACTTAATTGGACGGACTGGGTGTAAGCTGAAAAGTATATTTGCCTTAAGCTGTGGTATTCCCTCGACGGACGATTCTGAATTAAGACTTGGTCAATATCACTTTACGTGGTTATTACTACTCTCTGAGTTATCCATGTAGGTATTATCTGCTCTATGAGTTAGTTGTTGGTCTAGCTGAGAAATTATACGAACGGATTTAAGAAAAGTACTTTATTATTTCCATGTTAAGTTTGTATACTATACCTTGTTAAAGAAATAAAGATTTTTTTATATGAAAATTCGGTCGTCTACAACACAGTTACAGTGGCAATGCACTGATAATATCAGTGATACACACTGATAATTATATGCACTATATTTAATACCAATGGAGAAGCTTTTAACTATAAAGAACGATAAACAACAAATTTTTATTTACCATATAAAATTTTGTTTCTAAGACGTGTCATCTTCCTCTAACTCACAAGAATTGATTTTTTCGTAAAAATATTATGATTCGACTGAACATTCTCAAACTGGCCATTAATTTCTTTGTACTATGATGCATTAACGTTTTAGCTAATTGCTATAACGATCTGCCCCGGCGTCACGCGAAAAATGCATTACCTCTGAGCAAGTGCACCCACTTGAGCCTAATTGATGGCTGGCTTGCGTTATGCTGCTGCATCGGAGAATATATAAATAATGCACTGTCACTCAGACATCCTCTGAAATATTAGCTATTAATTTGTGTATATGTTACTGTCCAAACCAAACAAACTAGTTTTTCCTAGGCCAAGTTCACCGCATTGATATTTCAGAGAGCGAGTTTGCTTCGGAAGTCCTGTAGAACACGGAATAGGTTTGAAATTAAAGGCGATCGCCTTTAATTTCGTTTTTTTGTGAAAATTTCCGGTTTATCCTATCGCCTACCTAAAGGATGATGAATTGATTTAGTCTAGGAAAAACTAGTTTGTCCTAAAATCGGGTTTGGTCGGTAACATAGGTATATACTTCTAAGATTATCTAGCGTTCTACAAAATTAACGAACAAAGGTAAATCTGGGTGCTTACCATCAACTCTTATTACGGTTTTGTTTAGGAACCTAAACTGATCTGCTTCGCTTATTCGTACCACGACAGCATAATATCAATGACAGCGATTCAGTGATCGATCAATGACATTTCACAGCCGCTAAGCTGTCAGAAACTCTTATTTGACTTATAACCCGGTCGATTTAACATGTCACCTGCAGGTTATACCCGTCCCTCTCACTCTCCGGGCATGACAGAATCGAGTGAAAGAGACGGGTAGAAGAAAAAGGACACAAATCGTTCGGTCATTAACATTTAGCAATTCATTTGCGATCCAGTTTTTAGAAGGTCAGAGTACGAAAGAAAGCGATTCATTTTAGGAACCTATTCTGAATCGCGCTATTTTTGAATCGCTGTCATAAAGTTGATGGTAGGCACCCTGGTCAAAGAATATATACACTTACGCGAAAAGAAACGACACTTAAGCATGTGTGCACGTAAAATCGCTTGCGGCTATGTGTGGGTGTCTGGATGTGAGCGGGGGCCGTGAGAGGCGCGCGGGGCGGGGAACGGGCAGTCGGGTGAATGCCTTGGGCGAGGGCTGGCGCAATCTTCATACATTCAAATAGGAACTACTAGGAAGCCAAAAAATGCGAAAGTTGTTAAAATTCAGTCGATAATAAATAATTATTGAGAGGACTTATGTTTATTTGGGCGTTTATTGATTTACTTTTTCAGTATTATTGTCGCTAACTTAGTATTTTCTTTGGACGATTTAGTATTTTATTCGGACACATTAACTGTGTCCCACTGTTAGTAGCTTATTTTACGTACATATATTATTATTATTCCCTTTATTACATTTAAAATAGGTACTTACAAAATTATATTTCTAAACATACATTTTTTACATTATTTCAACCGCCTCTGTGGTCTAGTGGTTCATCCCACCGATTTCAGACCCAGAAGTCCCGGGTTCGATTCCCAGTGGAATTCCCAAGGTTGTCGTCAACTTGTCATGTCATGGGGAACAGCGACATGAACAATTATTTCGTGGCGTTCATGTCGATCTATCAATACAATTTAATTTAATTTTTAATTAGCCTGATATTGTTGTATTGTAGCTAATGCTACAATAGTCCTGCCTGTCTGTAATGATAGATCGATCCCAATACAATGTAGCATGGCTATTTTCAAGAACCTGTTCTGGTGCATACTTGTAGTACGGCACCTCGGATGCCACAAGATTATGTTTCAGAGCAAGTTGTTGGTGTATTATCCTTGGTTATGTCTATGCAAATACTCGCCGTTTGCGAGACGAGAACAACCGGAGATTATATGTCTAAGGGATTCACCCGGACGATGGCACGCTAGACAAAATATATCCACTGTGCCATCCCTTAGGATATACTTTCGGTAGTTATTCGTCATCACAACCTTATCCATAACTGCACAGACAAAACCTGCGGTTTCACAAAAATGATAGGTACTTGTTTACCGAGATATACCTACGTATTCCTGAACATATTCTAATAAAGTATTTTCGACTCGAAATTAGTCATTCGTAAATTGTCGCTAGCTTAGTTAATTTTTCGCAAACAAAATATAATGCTGCTCGGTTTCTTATTTGAGTATTTTATTCAATGTCGTTCATATTTTACTTTGTCGGAAATTTTATTATTTCCCATTTGTAAAGATATTTAATAAAAATATCTATAAAAGTTTATTGAAAATTGAACGTGTCTTTCATTACCTAAATATTCTTACACAAATTATATAACATCCTACACGTAACCTTCTTTGGCATAAGTCTATATTCAATTTCGGTATCAACCCTAGCGTCGGCTAAACGTCACCGGCGCTCGAACTCTCACGGACACGGAGTGTCACCGCTGTGCCCTGGTACCAATGAGAGTGGAAATAATGCAATTTGAATTTTTTTTTATCCGCCTCTGTAGTCTAGTGATTAGAGATCACGGGTTCGATCCCAGTGGAGCATACCTATTGTATTCGGTTTGGTGATGGTAGAACTTGTTCTTAGTCCACCTGGCTAGCTACCACTATGGTATCTAACTCTGAGACCAAAATAATGATATTTTCAGCATTGTGGTGTTAAGATACCTAGCCAGTTCCTCAGTGATTGAGGATTCCAGGAGTGGTGCGCTTCCACTTCTGGCCTTATCACCACTTACCATCAGGTGTGATGAAGGCTAAGTGCTGCCCCGTTGTGGATAAGAAAATAATGTTAGATTTTTTGAAGTGCTATTTAATATAGTCACTACTCCACATCCTGTTGGCCTAGCATGAGCGGCTTTTATCGACTATTGACGCGTGATAAAGGATAAAGAGCCCCACTAAGGTGTAAGCAAGACAGCATGACGTGCTATTTCATATCGCGTGATATAATGATGGTCATGCTCTTAGGGCTAAGCAATTAATGAATATTTACCATTTTCCAGTATTATATATAAGTTTATAACTTTCGTTTCTCGAAAACTTGCGCGTTACAGTAACTTAGTTGTCCGCCTCCCTTATCCAACTTCCTTCGAAACACGAAATTTGTCTAGACCCCGAACCCGAAACACCTGCATGCCAATTATCTACTGTCTTTGTCTCTTGTGTGTACCAAATATTTGCCCAGCCTCCCCGAGAGAGTACACTCGCTGTTTGCTACGATTGGGGAACATCTTAGTCGCTGTAGTTTGTTTTGTCGTCTGTACTGTTTCTCGGCGAGAGAAATAATAATTTCGACTGTTATATTAGCCAGCATTCATAGTGAAATTATAAATCAGTTTATAGTAAAATTAAAAAAAAGGATTTGATTGTTTGTAATGGTAAAACTCAAAAACTACTAAACCGATTTACAAAACATCTTTCACCGTTGGAAAGTTACATTTTTCTCGAGTAACTTAGGCTATATTTAATCCCGAAACTCCCACGGGAACGGATATCATGCGGGAAAAGCCACGTGGAATTTTAAAATAAACAAATACCTATCTTAGTAGATATCATTCATAGCTTGTGTGGTAAAAACAGAGCCAGCTATATCAATAGGTAGGTAGGTAACTACATAGGTGTGACTAGGTAGACGATGTTTTTCGGAGGGTTAATTCTGAGCGATTAGGGTGATACTCGGAACTTAAGGGTCTTGAATTTTTCCCTATCGATTGGCACCATCCAAACGCATTTCTGTCGGATACTTATCGAGATACAAAATTTTCCTAAAAAAAACGCTCGAGCGTTTTTTCTTGGAAAAAAAAAACGCCGGTCGTCCGGTAGACGGATTTTCGATTTCGAAAAGTCGTTTCCCGGCCGGTCGACGGTGTCAGTTAGGTTTCCGACTTTTGCTGACATCGTCCGGCGCCCCGATTTTCAGTTTTTGAAAGGCGGGTCTCTGGGCGATTGTGTTTGTTTTGTTTGTTTTATTTGTGTTTTCTTGGGTTTTACCCATACTTACGACTTTGGCATTTCTTTTGGACCGATTGATAGCTTCCTCTTTGACCTTGGCTCTCAACTCAGATGTCGGATTTTGCTTGTGATTGGGCTGTGTTTTTTGGTTTGTTTTTGTTTATTACTTCTGAAACCTATTTTTGTTGACTCCATGTTCACCGGCTATGTACGGTGACGTGGAGACATTTTCTAATGGGGGGTCCAGACCGGGCACCCCGTTACCTGTCGATAACGTCCCTCCGGAAAGTGAGACCTCTACTAGGGTGACAAGAAAGCGTCAAGGTGAGGGTCCGATGGTGGAACTGACGAGCTCTGATGAGGATCCACAGCATTCTCACTACGGAGGTGTAAACAAGGCGCTTACACGTACCTCCTCCGGGGGTAGGGGAAAGGCGCCCGGCCTTCTTCACGGGGCTGCGGCTGGTCACGCCAACCTGCGAAAACAAAACACGCAGGAGGGACGTGACGAGTACGAAATGAGGGAAATAGAAAGACAGCACTCCAAGGGAGAAGCAAGGAGGGAGGAACAAGAAAAGACAAGAGAAGAAAAGGCGGGGAAAAAGAAGGGAAAAGGAAGGGGTAAAGACCCGGAACGGGAGGGTCGTCCCGACACTCCGGGATATTTTCTAAATTCCCGACCCTGCTCGGATTCGGATGACTATGACGACTTGCCGACCAAGAGGTCCTCCAAAGAGATCAGGAAAGAAGTCGATAAGATCTCTCAAAGATTGTTAGATGTCGTTGCCCAGTCGGGCAACTTAAAAAGAGAGTTTAAAAAAGACGTCACGGACGCTAGCTGCTGCTTCCGCTCTATCATAAACGAGGCGCTCAACCTGACCTCGACGGAGGAAACCGTCCGCCTCCAGGCCGACAACAAGAGACTCCAGGAAAGGGTAAGCCAAATGGAGAAAGAACTCCTGGCTCTGAGACAGCAATTCGAGGAAAGGTGCGTTCAGGATGCCCAGCACCCGAAGTCATCTCCAGCTGTCGTGATGCATCAGGAGGAGGATCCTCCGGCTTCTGTGCCGCCCTCCTTCGGTTCGAATGCTCCTGAATGGGTGTTGCACCTCGAGAAAGCCCTGACTGTGACATTCGGGAACATGCTCAATGCAAGGATTGAGGGCCTGGAGCAGCGTCTTCCCCCTGCCCCGATCCTAAGACCCAGTTTAGCAGCGGATAAAAGGAAGACAGGCCCAGCAGCTGCCAATCCGGTCGTACCTTCTCCAGCGGCGTTCCCCCCCCCAAGGTCAAAACAGCAGATACAGCCGTCCGGCTCGTCTTACGCTGCTGTTGCGCGGGAAGATCCTTGGACAATGGTAGGGAAAAACGGACGTCCAATTAAATCCGTTACAGCTGGTTCGGCCCCAGCTCCAAAGCCCGCTAAGTCGCAGTCTGTGGCACCTGCGGCCCAGAAACCGAAGCTAAAGACCCCGAAATCAACGGCCGTGGTCCTGGCGATCACCCCAGAACAAAAGGAGAAGGGATCCAATTACGCGGAAGCCATCGCCAAGGCCAAAAAGGAAATCGATATCTCCGCGTTAGGTATTGAGGGCATGCGCATTAAAGTCTCGGCAACCGGCACCCGTGTATTTGAAGTGCCGGGAGCATCCAGCGGGTCTAAGGCCGACGAACTGGCCGCCAAACTCAAAGAGACACTCGGCGACACGGTGCGTATATCCCGACCCGTCAAGACGGCGGATGTGCGGGCGACCGGGCTTGACGACTCAGTCGACGAGGATGAGTTGCGCAACGCAGTTGCAAAGAAGGGTGGCTGCCCGCCCGAACATGTAAAGGTTAGTCCTATCCGTGCGGGCCCCGGTGGACTTGGTGCAGCCCTAATCAAGTGCCCCGTACCAGTCGCAAAGTTGTTGGCCGAGTCAGGTCGTCTTCAGGTCGGGTGGGTCTCGGCCCCAGTTCGTGCGCTGGAGCCTCTTCCGCTCCGTTGCTACGGATGCATGATAACGGGGCACACCAAACAACTGTGCCCCCACAGCGGAACAGACCTCAGCGACAACTGCTATAGGTGCGGCCAGAAGGGCCATAAGTCCGCGTCGTGTCCGGCCCCGGAACCATGTTGTCTGGTGTGCAAAGCCGCCAAGCTTCCGGCAAACCACGTCATGGGGGGAAACAAGTGCCGCCCCCCCTCTGTCAGGGCTAAGATTCCTACAAGTTTTGGGGCGCCGTCACGCAAAATAGTGAGTGCTGCTCTCGCGGAAGGGGTTGAGGATGGTAACATGTCAACTTAATGGCCAGACACCTCAACCTCTTCCAAGGGAATGTTAACCATTGCGCCGCATCTCAGGACCTGTTCCTGCAGCATGTGGCAGAGTTTGGTACACAAGTCGGGGTGATCGCGGAACCATATCGCGTTCCTCAGCGCCCTAACTGGGCCGGGTCGTTGGACGGCACTGCCGCCATTGTGGCCCCATTTTCTGCCGCCTACTCCCCCCCCTCTCGGTCTTAGAGAGGGGTCCGGGCTATGTGGCGGCCTCTTGGGGGGAACTTACGCTCGTTAGCGTTTACTTCTCCCACAACCGGGGCCTCTCGGAGCTACAGGGGTGGCTCGACTTGTTGAGTGGTGTGGTGGTGCGTCTCGCACCAGCCCAGATGCTGGTTTTGGGCGATTTTAACGCCCACCACACCGCGTGGGGCGAAAGGTCAGACACCCCAAAGGGGGTCGCAGTTTTAGATTGGGCGGCGACGTCGAGTCTTGTTGTGTGTAACAGGGGCCAGGAATTTACCTGCGTCAGGGGGGACGGTGGGTCCATCGTCGACCTCACCTTCGCGACCCCTGCCCTGGCGGCGCGTGTGCAAGAATGGCACGTCTGTAAGGACGTGGTCACGTTGTCCGACCACGACCATATTATTTTTAAGGTCGCAGCTGCTCCAAGCGCAATTCCAGCTTTGCCTCCTGGGGAGGCCCTGCGCTGTTTCCCAAGATGGGGGGTCACCAAACTCAACCGCGAGTTGGCAGAAGAGGTGGCGCTGGTAGAGGCCTGGAACCTTGAAGGGGAAAGGCCGGATCAGCTGGGGGTTGAAGATCGAGTCCGGCGTTTAACGGCCTCCTTGAAGACGGTGTGCAACGCGTCCATGCCGAAGGTAAAGGGGCTACCAGCGAAGCGCGGAGTTTACTGGTGGTCGGACGAGGTGGCGAACCTCAGAGCCACCTGTCTTGCATCCAGAAGGGAGTTGCAGCGCTCGAGACGCCGACTAAGACGGGATCCTGCGGAGGAGTCCCGACTCCGCGAAACATACACGGCGGCTAAAAAAGCACTCTCAGAGGCCATTTATAGGGCAAAGTCCGCCGCCTGGGACGGATTTCTGGAAGACCTTAACCGTGACCCGTGGGGGCGTCCCTATAGGATGGTACGGAGTAGGCTCCGCAACCAGGCGCCTCCTACGGAGTCAATGGACCCGCGGCTATTGTCTCAGGTGGTCGACGGCCTCTTTCCGGCCGAAGTGCCCCCGGTCGGTCCTCTCATAGGGCCCTCAACTCGTGCACCGGATGATTGGCAGGGCTACTCTCCCGTGACAGAGGATGAATTGGAGGCGGTTCTGACCCGCCTCAAATCCAAACGGAAAGCGCCCGGTCCGGATGGTATTCCCGGTCGGGTGCTGCCTCTAGCGCTAGAACATCTCGGCGAGGATGTTAGACTCCTCTTTTCGGAGTGCTTGCAGAAGGGAGAATTTCCGAAGGCTTGGAAGCGGGGACGTCTCTGCCTATTAAAGAAAGACGATCGGCCCCCTGATTCCCCATCGGCATACAGACCGATAGTTCTGCTGGACGAGCTCGGCAAAATGCTTGAGCGCATCATCGCAGACCGAGTCGTCCGGCATCTTGACACAGTGGGGCCAAATTTGTCAGACCGCCAATTTGGCTTTAGAAGAGAGAGGTCGACAATCGATGCTATCATGGCCCTGAAGGAGTCGACCCAAAGGGCAGTTGGTCGCGGGGAGAGAGTGGTAGCCGTCTCACTCGACATCAAGAACGCGTTTAACTCTCTCCCCTATGGCGTGATTAAAGACGCTCTGCGTCACCATAACATCCCTCCCTATCTTGTCCGCATAATTGAGCACTATCTGACAGATAGGGACGTGATTTACCTCGCAGCGGACGGCCAGCTAATGGTCCGCGAAATGCAGTGTGGTGTTCCACAGGGGTCGGTGCTTGGGCCGCTCCTGTGGAACCTTGGGTATGACTGGGCGCTTCGCGCCGTGCTTCTCCCCCGGATGGATGTCATCTGTTATGCAGATGACACTCTAGTCACCGCCCGGGGTCGAGACTTTGAAGAAGCGAGGCGCCTTGCAAAGATTGGAACAGAGGCGATGATACGCCGCATCAGGACGTTGGGCTTAGAGGTGGCCGTGGCGAAAACCCAGGCCATCCTTTTTCACGGCCCGCGTCAGGGTCCACCGCCAGGGGCGGACATAGTCTTAGATGGGGTCGAAGTTCGTCTGCGCCCCACTATGCGCTATTTGGGTCTATTACTTGACGGTCGTTGGTTGTTCACCGACCATTTTAAACAGTTGGCACCTCGACTGGTTGCCGCGGCGGCCGCGCTTGGCGCACTACTGCCAAACATAGGCGGGCCTAACGGCAGTTGTAGGAAACTGTATGCAGGGGTCATCCGTAGCATGGCCCTCTACGGAGCCCCTGTATGGGCGGATGCCTTGAATGAGCCTAATAAGGCCGCCTTAAGGCGACCCCAAAGGGTAGTAGCCTCCCGAATGGTGCGAGGATACCGTACCGTGTCGTGGACGGCTGCATGTGTTTTAGCCGGGACGCCTCCCTGGGCACTGGAAGCCCAGGTACTCGCAGAGGCGTACAGGCGGAGAAAGGAGCTAAGGGCGGGGGATAGCCGCCTTGCTCCACAGGAGTTTTCCGGCATCATGCGAGCGGCAGAGGCGCGATGTCTTGAGGACTGGGAGCGGCAACTGGCAGAACCAATCGCCGGTCACAAAACGGTGGAGGCAATCCGCCCAGTCCTCAAGGAGTGGAAAGCTCGAGCCCACGGGGCTCTTACATATCGTCTGACACAGGTACTTTCCGGACACGGGTGTTTCGGAGGATACCTGTGTCAGATACAGAGGGAGGAGTCCCAAGCGTGCCACCACTGTGGCGCGCCCCAGGACACCGCACGCCACACACTCGAAGAGTGCACAGCGTGGGCGGTGCAGCGCCAGGAGTTGGTCGCTGCGGTTGGGCCGGACCTGTCGCTACCCAATATCACAGTTGCGATGCTGAGTAGCGAGGGGGGATGGCAGGCCGTGGTCTCCTTCTGCGAGGACGTCATCTCGCAGAAGGAGGCCGCGGAGAGGGTTCGCGAGGCGGACGTCGCAGCGAGCCAACTCCGACGTGCGCGGCCGGGGAGAGCGAGACGACAACGTGCGCGACTCGATCTCCCCGCGCCGCAAGGGGGGGCGCAGTAAGGCCCTCTGTCCCCCAAAGGGTGGAGCCCTAACGGGCCACTCTCCCCGGGTCAAGTGGCGCGTGCTACAACGTTCCCACAGACCCGGCGGTAAGGCGCAGGTCTTCGAGAGGAGTTTAGTTGGTAGTGGTGCTTCCTCCTATTCGCCCCACCTGGCCTGCCCCCACGAGCGGGTAGACACGTGGGGAGCTGGGGAGGACGCTTCCTCCTTCTGCCCGGCCCCCTCTCGAGCTTTCGAGCTCGTTGGGGGGCGGGGCAGAGGTTAGAACCACCCAGCCCTGACGCGAAGCCTATTAGGCTTGGTGGGAGGGCTGGGCGCGGCGAGGAACATGCCCTAGGTGTGACCGAGTCCAACATGCCGTTTGGTATGCCTAAAGATCGCATTCTCCTCTTGATACAAAAAAAAAAAAAAAAAAAAAAAAAAAAAGGTAGGTAACTACACCACCATACATCATTCCGAAAAGCATTCCTTTTTAAAATTTCGCCGCAATAAAATAGCCATGTGCCAGGAATTTTGCGTGTAAGCCTCGTGGAAAGTCAATCAGAGCCCGATAACTGAGGGAAGGGTGCGTCAGGCTCCAATTGATTGATTCGCAACAAGCGTCCGATTTCAAAACTGAGATCGTAAACTTCAGTGCATGTGTACGCTTAGGATTCCGCGAAGCGAAAAGAAATTTACACGTTATTTTTGTATTATGGAAAAGCTGATTTTTTTCTTGATTTCGTGGCTAGCCCCTTAGTTAAAAGTGGTTCTTATTGATAGACACATTCATCATCTGTAAATTCTGTATTCATTGTCCAAAATTTGGTTGCAAAGACTAAAGCAAAAAGAAACTTGATTTAAAAATAGCACGGGACCCTCAATGTTTCAGTTCTATTCGAGCTTATTACTTAGGTTCTTTTTAGGGGGCGCCAGTGTTATTGACAACCCGAGAGAAAAGGTTTGTGATATATGGCTATGTTTAATGCAGGCTACTGCAAAATATCCGTGCATTATTATTTCATAAGAAGCTGCTTTGCATCGATATAAAGTAAATAAAATAGTATTAAAATTTTAAAAAAATGTTTTAACCCCCGACTGCAAAAGAGGTTATAAGTTTGACGTGTCTGTGTATCTGTTTGCCTGTCTGTGGCATCGAAGCTCCTGAACGAATGGACCGATTTTGATGAGGTTTGTTTTGTTTGAAGCTGACGTGATCTAGATGGTTCTTAGACAATCTGTTCAGTGGTTTCAAGGTCATCAGCTCTTTTAAGTAGCTGCAGTATAGATCTTACACGCATAATTGGTATTTACTTACATAAAATATTTAAAAATAATGAAATAATAAAAAAACAACCCGCGACGAGAAAAACTCTAAAAATTAAAATAAATAAAATTCTGTCTCGGTCGGGGGACTCTAAAAATGGGTATTAAGGTCCACTGATCGAGAGAGAAATTTATTTTATTTACTTTTTTTCGCGTTTTTTTTTCCATTGTAGTAGGTAAGTACCTAAATTACGTTCAGTTATTTTAATGTATTGTTATCTATAATTTGATATTGCTGCAGAACAACCTTAGTCCATATTCCTCCTTTTCAAATTGGATGAGTCTTAAAAAAAACGAATGACTTTTTTAAAGAGAGCAACATTGAGAAATTGGATTTAGCGCCCACCATGAGATTGCAGCAAGATACCTTGTATGCCATATCCGATTAAAAATCCGGTTTGGCTGCGGGATTAGAAAACTAATGGAAATTGCTTTTTACAAATGAATGCTTAAGTTGTTTGGATGTGCAAATTGATTTTTCAGTCATTTTCAGCCATAAAGTGCAGGCTTGGAAACGGCTTGGAAACGGTGGTGAGTGAAAAAAAAAACAATATATTTCGACGAATGTCAGTATAAAAGTGCGCTTACACGGGCAACTAATATTGTGCCATTCCTGTCAATCGCCGCCAAATATGACGTCACGTCCACATCAAGCAATTAAGGCGAGGATTCCCGACCGAAAAAGGCACGCTAACGCTTGCTCGGGCGCGCTCGATACACTTCGCGCCGACCCAGCAACAGCCGGCAGTGAACTGTGAACTCGCGAGCGCCTCGCGAATAGAAAATCAGTTAAAATTCAATTAAATAATAAAAATTTACACTTATGACGGCAGGAATCCCTCGGCTAATCAAAGACAATTATTTTCGTATTATTATTTGTATTTGTATTTATATATTTTTCATTAACTAAAACCAAGTATACTGCAAGTAAAACGATATTTGGATTACGATTAGACGGATGTTTGGGGTTTTATTTGACACAGTAAAATATCACCAATCGAAAAAATACGGCCGGAAGCACTAGATAAATAACTGTAAAATAACATATATTTTTTCCAAGTATTAAGTAGTTACTTCTGATTTGCGAGTAATCTATAATTTAAAATACCTTATTGTGGGGAATGCCCGCCTTAAGGCGACAATTTCCGACCGAAATAGGCACGCTAACGCTTGCTCGGCCGCGCTCGATACACTTCGCGCGGACCCAGCGATAGCCGGCAGTGAACTGTGAACTCGCGAGCGCCCCGCATATCGAAAATCACTTAAAATTCAATTAAAAATGAAATAATAAAAAAAATATTTACGACGGCCGGAATCCCTCGGCTATTCAAAGACAATTATTTTCATATGTTTTTCACTAACTAAAACCAAGTACACTGCAAGTAATATGAACGATATTTGAATTATTATAAGACGGATGTTTGGAATTTTATTTGATACGGCAAAGAATCACTAATGGAAAATATAACGGCCGGAAGCACTAGATAAAAGACTGTAAAACAACATAAGTATATTTTTTTTCAAAATTTTGAGTTTTAATTTAAACGTTTTAGTTTGCGAGTAATTCATAATTTAAAATACCTTATTTCCGGGAATCTTCGCCTCAAAATGTCATAATGTTCATAACAGCAACCTGTTGCTGAGATACGGCCACACAATACCTACAACGATGGAGGATGGATGGATGGAAATATGGAGCAAAATAGCTTCACTTGATTGCTCCAGATTGATCCATTACAGTTGCCAGGCAATTATTGCCAAAAAACTTGCCCATGTACGCGCACCTTAAGACAGCAATGATGAATGAATAAGCAATTAGCGCATAACTCATACATTACCTGCGGAATCATGTCTAAGTCTGGGTAAACAAAACTGATAAGACAGGCGGTAAAAGCTGCTATAGCAGACAAAAAAGTGTTGTTCGTACACCCATCCGAATGCCTAGGTAACTTTGTGAGACATGGTAATTTTTTTTAATAAAATAATACTAATTATTTTTACTTTTGCATTCACAGTGCAAATTTATTAGAAAAAATCGACCCGTTTCTCGACCGTTTTTAACGACTCCGTAGCTCAGTGTTTAGAGCATTCGCCCGGACAGGGAAAGGTCGTGGGTTCAAGTCCCATCGGAGCTAGTTGTGAGACGGGTCGATTTTTCTAATGCTTCATTTTCAATAAAATAATACTTACTACACTGCTGTGGTTAATAGTACTCACTAGCGCCCGCTCGCGGTTTCACCCGCGTGGTTCCCGTTCCCGTGGGAATATCGGGATAAAAAGTATCCTATGTATTTCTAGTCTATAATCTATCTCTGATGCAAATTTCGTCCAGATCCGTTTAGTAGTGTTTGCGTGAAAGAGTAACAAACTTCCATACATCCATACTCACAAGCTTTCGCTTTAATATCTATTAGTAGGACATGAGACGGTTCGATTTTTATAACGCTTCATTATAAATAAAATAATACTACACTGTTGTGGTTAATATTACTCCATACATAATGCAACGTAACCAATGTCGAGTGATGTCGAGTGGTTCGTCAAGTGAGGTGTAATAGGTAACGCTATCTGCGAGCTAAGAGCTTCTCAGCGTGAGATGAGTGCCTGCTCTAATTACATTAACGTGGCGACCTTGATATTAGAAGGTACTTAATCATGCTAATGTAAGGTACCTTGTATAAAAAAGTCTGATATTAATGTTATAAGTACTACATTTTGGGGCACACACAATCTATCAGACACCATGGAGGGGAAATCAAAATACGCTGGACAAAAGAGACGGTATCAATCTGTGACCATGAGAGATATATCTCGATGCGTAACTACTAGCCTTTTACCCACGGCTTCACCCGCGTGAACTACACGTTATTCCGCGGGAACCTGGTATTTTTCCGGAAAAATGTAGCTTAAGTCACTCTCTAGCTCCCAACCTATCCTCATACCAAAAATTACGTCAATTTGTGGCTCCCTTTCGACGTGAAAGACGGATAAACAAACAAAAAAACACACTTTCACATTTATAAGCGCCCATTAGAACGTTTTTTTTTTAATATATTTTATGTGCTTGCTCTTGGCTTCACACTGAACCTTAGGGTTGAGAAGAAACCTAAGATGGAGCAAGCTTACTCAGAAGCAGCCTTTTACTCTAGCTTTAAAAATTATAGCGTTGTAGTTATTTGGGAAAACAGACGCAGACATGGTATTCCATTCCTTGGCGGTGCGCATCACAAAGGAAGAAGAAAAGCGCTTGGTAAAGGATGATAGCCTGCTGTGCGTCTAGATTTTTGGTCGTAGAACGTGGATGGCGGAATGAGCTCATGCAGCTCACAAGAACATTCTCCGAAGTACAGCCTGTAAAATACCGACAAGCAAGCCACTTTACGTCGATGGGTTAGGATGGGTTAGCTTGGTTGCACAAAGGGAGCAGTTCAACTCTCGGACGACCATAAAAATCTTTGGTCATTACAAATAGACACTTAAATAAGACCTAGACAAGACACATCATGTAAACATAAATAATCTTTATACATAAGTATTACTCCCGGGTGGAACTCAACACTTGACTATTGGCGCAGTAAGTAGGATTAGTACCACTGCATTATTTAAGCACATCAAACTCCCTTCTCACAAGCACAAAATAAAACTTCGACCCCAGCAGTGCCGCCAAATAAAACTTTAAAAAAACCTTTTCCACTAAAGTGCAATCAATGACATTGCTGTAATCAATTTGCGAAGTTCCCGCGTCAACAATAATCCTGAATCACAATGCGTCGACGCACGTCTAAGGGCAATCGCCCATTAGTACGGTGCACAAAGGAGGCGGTATTAATCTTTGGCCAAACTCGCCCCCCGCCGGTTGCATACAACCTTGGTGTCCCGTCGTTTCCGCCCTTGTTCGGTGACACACTGCCACGAATAGTGGCAAGTCTTTAGCGAGAAAATGGACAAGATTGAGACAAAACATCAAATGTAAATGTGTTTTCAAAGTGAACAGATATGCAACAATTTGTTAGTAAATTTCATAACCGCCTCTGTGGTAATACTGGTACACACCACCGGTGTTAGACCTAGAAGTCTCGGGTTCGATTCCCAATACATATTGTATTCGGTTTGGTTGGTGGTAGGACTTAATCAAAGTCCGCCTGGTTTAGCTACCAGCATCTTATCTAAGTCTGACGCCCTAACAACGATGCTTTTAGCATTGTTATGTTTCGGCAGTTAGAGATAAGATAGCCAGTTCCTCAGTAAATGAGCCTTATCATCACTTAACATCAGGTGTGATGAAGGCTAAGTGCTACCAAATTGTGGACATTTTAGACGTTACAGAATATAATAAAACGTTACTTGATTTACTTCAATCTACTTTCAATTACAAGAAAGCAATTGAATGCTTTATTTCAATGACCTAGTTAGCCGATTAATCAAAAAAAGTTTTTTTATACTTTTTTGCTGATATCCGTCAATCGTGGATATTTGATACATTTAAAAACACTAAAAAAGCTGATGTTGTTTAAAAAAAAACATGAGTGAAACTTTGCTAGACGTGCTGTAATACTGTGTGTCATAAAGAGGAGAAAGCGACGACCCTTGAATGTCGCCTCGTAATGCACTTTTTGAAGTGATTCCTTTTATTGCTAAGCACGAACGTGAAAAAACCGAATATGAAAAATCCATATCTGGTGAAAAGTGTTCTTTTACGATCTTAGTTTTATGACGTAATGAAATGCGGATGATCAAATTAATGTTCCTTTGGTCATGCGATATACACAGCTTAGGTGCAGAAGTGTAATTTTATTGAATTGATGAGTACCTACCAGAAGATTGTCTTTCCAGAATAGGTACTAAGGTAAAAGCTCCTATTACGGAGGTAAATAGCAACATTTGAAAGTAAGCATCAATAAACCGCCTTCAAAAAAACCACATCAAAAAAGTAAGAAATAATTCCTCACCAAATAAATAACGTAAGTACTTTGAAGTCGGGCGTGAAACATGTAAGTAAATTTTTTTGTTGTTTTTGTTAAAACCCGCCCGACTTCAAAGTACTTACGTTATTTATTTGGTGAGGAATTATTTCTTACTTTTTTGATGTGGTTTTTTTGAAGGCGGTTTAATTTTTTTATAAAAATAATTTTTATTTCACTCTTTTTAGTGCATCGTGCAGGCAATTTACGTGTTTTCTGGTAAATAGGTATGTGATCAAACTGAAAACCTCCTTTTTCGAAGTCGGTTAAAATACCTTGAGGTATCCCCTTTTTAACAAAACAAGAATCATCTAAATCGGTTTATAAACAAAGGAGTTATGCCTAAAGATACGTATTAAATTTACATAAAGTGGTAACGAAAACGACAGTATTTTCAAGATTTCCTGAAAACTACTGAACCGATTTCAAAATTTCAAAAAATGGGACCAACTTGGAAACCAACCTGATGTAATAACGTTTGAACCATTTCAATCGGATCAGCCGTGTTCGAGTAATCGGTGGACATACATAAAAAAAAAAAAAAAACATACATACAGACGAATAGAGAACCTCCTCCTTTTTGATTTAGAAGTCGGTTAAAAATAAGTATTTGTAAGCATCAAGTTAGGCATAAAAAAATTCTTCTGTAAAAAAGGGAGATTAATTTTATATTTCTTAAGACACTTAGTTTTTTATTAAGGAATTTAAAATAAAAAAATAACATTTTAGTGACCAAGTCCATTTTCCCTATTACGGAGGTATGGTTAAGGTTAGAGCCAATTACGGAGGTACTACCAGCTCCTAATACGGAGGGTAGACTCTAGTACTAGACTAGAATAGGTATTGCAGTAAAAATTTCATTTGCAGTAAATTGTGTATAATGCCACGAGTAATAATTTCTGCTTGTAAATACATTTCTGTACAATAATCTTTGTCCAATATCAGTCGATACCGAGTGCAGTTTTACGAGCAGCCCCGCTGCGCTCATATAACGCGAGGAGATAGCGAATCTTTTGTCTTTACTGCCCATTTATGAGGTCTAAGGCGTTTTCTTTCAATTAAATATATGAAAAATATATGGAAAGTGGCCTTAATAATGTGTGAAGGCAATTTTTCAATTTGACAACTCTGTATGAAATATAACAGGGAGAAAAAGATTGCCTTTGGTTCTTCTCGCAAGGTCTCCCGCCGTAGGATTTGCGAACCGATGGCGTAGCTTCTTTTACGTTCATAAGTGTTGTTAACTCAACCTGAATTGAATAAAAAATATTGATTTGATTTGATATAAGTATGCTACTTAAAGCACTATAGTTACTACTATTATAGTTCGATAAATAAGCCCAAATTAAGAAAAATAAATGAACTCAGAGTTTCCACTTATTCCTACTAGTAGCTCTAAGTGAGATGGTTTATTTTTTCATTTATCCCTACTATGGAAACTTGGTAAAGATAAGTGAAACGGGTGTAAAATTTATTAAGAGTAGAATTCCCTATCAATTCATTGCAATGTAATTAAAGAAGTATTCAATGAAAAAAAAGTAGAATTGTGGCTTTACTATTGATCTTAAACATATACAATACAGCTATCGATCTCCTTCCCTTCTAGTCCAAGGTTTTGATTTATCACAGCGCGGCTTGCAGCGTCATTGTATATGACTACGACTGACAACACAGAATTGGTGATGGGAAGATACCTTTCATTTCAACCATCTATATCTTTATATAGCGTTTACCTGCGGCTTCGCTCGCGTGCTGTTCGGGGAACGCAAACCATTGTTTTATCCCCTTATAGCTTTAAATTAACAAAATCCTTTCTCACCGTCTCAGACCGATCCATCTATACCCCAAGAGCTATCCGATATTTTTGTAAAAAATTCAATAACAGGCCAAATTTTTGTAAACGGCCCTTAAATATAATTTTAAGAGACTATATTTTGGAATCCAACATAATATCGCATTGGAAGGTATAAAAAAAAAGTTATACCCCGAAAATGGTGCAATTCTTTCAGCAAATATGCTATCACCAATTTTATCGTTAACATGGTTTATGTTAACCATATCTAAGCACCAAAGTCGAAATCCATAAAGATATAAAACGGGAAACTAATACTTTAGGAAGAAGTCGGTTGTTTCTGATAGCATTTTTAACATAGGTGTAATGCCAATTTGAGTTTACGTAGAGAGTTTTTTTTTAAGTTTATTTGTTTTTCATTTACAAATATAGGGGGATTATATACTTTTACGAAAGATAGCATAATAAATGTATTCAAATGTAAAGTGAATAACACTTATACCACTTTTGCCTATTTTTTATAGGTTTTTTTAAAGCTTTGTATTTGTTTTTTTTAATGTCGCTGTCATAAATATTGGTGGATTACTAATGAATTATTTATTAGATTCAAGATTCAAGATTCAAATTTGTTTATTCAATTTAGATTGTTATTTACAATACTTGTGAACGTCATAGAAGCTACGCCATCGGTTCGCAAACCCTACAGCGGGAGGCCTTGGAGAAGAACCGGCAAGAAACTCCAAGGGTTGTTTTTTTCTCCCTGTCTTATTTCATACAGAGTCGTCAAATTGAAAAATGACCTTAACATGGTATGACTAAGGTCAGTTTCCATCACAATTACACAATGGGTTATGATAAATACAGTTAAGTATAGGCGAACTAATGATCATAGCGGTGAACAATTTTCAGTTACTTAGGAACTCTACTTAAAGCTTTAATATTAGTTTAAAACAAAAGACAATTCTACTATATACTGCAAGTTGCGCCATACATGTTTCAAATGTAATTCTTAATAAAATGAATAAAAACAAAAGAAAACACATTTTAAGGCAAGCAGATAAGAGCAGACCCATTCCCACTGGCAGCACCCGTTCACGAGCATGACGCATGAACCAGCCATCGCTTCGCTCAACCATATTTTAGGGAACGTAACGTTTAAACTAGATAATCTAATTTTCAATGTTAAGAAATTACTGATATAGAATTATTGTTGAGTCTCCATAGAGCGAATTAGTTTGGCTCTCGGGCTACTAGTAGTTTGAGCTGTGCGTTGATAGATCATTTTAATTTTTTTTTTCATTTTAATTTATTCATTTGCCAATAAACATGTTACAATAATGGTCAGTAGTATCTTAAAAACTAAATTAAGTTATCTAGTTATCTAGATAGTTATCTAGATATATATCAGTCAATCACCTTTGCCTTTTATATAAAGAAAAGGTAATTTTTGTAAGTTTGTTTTTGTAGGAAGTAATCTCTTTGTCTACTGAACAGATTTTGAAAAAAAAATCACAAGTAAAAAACAACGTCATTCCTGAGTGCCATATTATGCTATATTCTATTCTGATATTCCCACTGGAACGGGTACCACAAGGTACAGCTATTGAAATTATAATGAGAATATAACTATGTCTATCTGTTACTCGTTTTAACTTCAAAAATACTTACTATTTTGATGAAATTCCTTAGAATTTAATGACGGAATTTTAGGCTTTTTGTCGCGAAATTCTAAAACGAAATTTCTTCCTATCTGTCTAAACATGCAATACAGTTATCAAACCCCTCCGTGTTTCATCCCAGTTTTGATTTATCACAGCGCGACTAGTAGCGTCATTGTATGACTCGACTGACAACGCAGAATCGGTGATGTGAAGACACCTTTAGTTTCGTGTGTTGTATTAATCATTCCATGCAATTATACTGGGAATTCTTATTAGTTAAATTTGTGTATAGTAACACCCTTGACAAATAACACTTCAAACTAACATGGTTATTTATTATGCAAAACGATATTTCGATATTTCGGCGCAGTTGGACACGCCATGATCATGGAACTCAGAGTTACTCTTGACAAAGTACAAAGTCCATAACCATACCTACGTATACAATATTTTGTGTGTTTTTTATTTTATTCAATGGTATTTTTTTGAAAAATGGAAAATGAAGTTTTTAGAAAAAATCGACCCGTCTCACAACCAGCTCCGATGGGACTCGAACCCACGACCTTTCGCTATAGCTACGGAGTCGTTTTTTCTATACGACGGATATTTTCGGATTTTTTCTAAATACTTCATTTTCCATTTTTCAACCGTAAAAATTGCATTGTGAATGCAAAAAAGTAAAAATTTAAATAATTTGGTATTTTTTTACATACTTAAATAAATAAATAAAAAAAAGCTGAATTATTACTGTTCACGCTCAACTCCTATGTGACAGCAAAATGATCAAAGCCGCGGGTAACATCTACTCTATATATATAAAACTCTTGCGTTCTGACTGACAGACAACGCACAGCCGAAACTACTGGGCTCAAGAAGCTCAAATTTGGCATGTACGTTCCTTGTGGAGTGTAGGGGAGCAATAAGGAGGGAGGATTTTTGGAAATTCCCCCTCTAAGGGGGTAAAAAGGGGGTCCACGCAGATGAAGTCGCGTGCGGAGCGCTAGTCTTTACTATAATAATATTATATAGAGGACAGATTTGATTGTTTGCTTGTTTGCATCGAATAGGCTCCGAAACTACTGAACCGATTTAGAAAATTCTTTCACCATTAGAAAGCTACATTCTTCCCAAGTGACATAGGCTATATTTTATCCCGATATTCCCACGGGAACGGATACCACGCGGGTAAAACCGCGAGGATCCGCTAGTATTTCATAAAGGTAAAACAGATCCAACCGGCTTGCGGTCACAGAAGCACTTCAAGTAATAACGTTGTGAGTAGAAATTTCATAAAAATCTGTCCGAGAAGCGGTCGCTCTAATCCGGATTAAAAAATATTTTTATTAAAAAAATATGTAAGTACAGAAAATGTAGAAAAAATTACAATTCTTTTATTTTGTACATAAAAATCTTGATGGCTTTGTTTAGCTCTTCTTATGCCCGAATACTCGTACGCTACTTATCTTTGGGAGCGTCTCACACATCGCCCTGTCACTTTAAATGTCAAACGTATGAAAGAGATGCCATGATGTTTGAGACGCTCCCAAAGATGATTAGCGTTCGAGAATTCGGGCGTTAGCTAGGATAACGATGAAGAGCTGTAGCCCTAGCAAGAAAAATATCGTTATGGTAACCGCTCGGCTATCGTGATTGTATTATTTTATATGAAAACCAGTAAGCCTAGCATGACCACCCAAAACTTGATATGTATAATAATTAATAAATAAATCATTTAGTTATAAAGGTAGGGTAAAAGAAAACAGAAAAATCTTTGGCTAAAGGAGGTTTTGAGTGGGATGGGGATATCATGATAGAGCGACTTATCGACATTCAAACGTCAAAACCCATAGTCTTTTGACAGTTAAACCGGATAACTTATCATATCATATCGAATTTTGTTGGTCATGTTACGGGGGCTGAGCACCGCCTCTTTCAGTCATATAGGAACTGAAATTCAATACATTTTGGAGAGCATCACTTTGACAGATTTTGTTGGACGGTATAGTTTACTATTCGATAACGATAGTTTTTCATGCTAGGGGTACTATTGTATTGCAATCATTCCTTCTCACGTGTTTTTAGTTTAAAGAGAATTTACAGAAAAAAAACTTTTATATTACGACCTCCGGTGTACGCACCGGTTTTCAAGGTGCCGCTATCTCTAGAGGTCCCGGGCTTAGAGCAATACTCGAAACAATTATGCTGAAGCGCGATAGCAATGAGAAAACGACGCGCGCGGGAGCGAGACCGATTTTGCAGATTAGGCAAAAAAAAACACAAAATCACTTCGTATTTAAAAACTACAGCGATTTAAAAAAAATGCTTCTATACGATCCTAATATTAATATTATTGGTGTCCATTAATTAAACTAATTTCTACTAGTGTAAGTAACCCCATTTAAGAATAATCTTGAATTTTCGTAGTTTTAGAGGTCTTTTCGAAAAGAAAAAGTGTCGAGACAAAATCATAAAATCGTGTTTTTGAAACCATACGAATCTAGATAAAGGTATGAAGAAATATATTATATCTTATTACCAGATTTGTAACAATTGTAACCGTTCTATAGTTTTAAATCCATACTTTTTCCGAGTAGCGTCTTAATTCCCGGTCGGGTAAAAATTGAAAACGAACTTTTCAATATTTCCTCGGGTCTGGGTGTATGTGGTAAGCCCGTCGTTTTTTTCCCATTACTCAAGCTAATATAGTCTGATATTGGAACAATGAATCTGATGGTGTCCATTGCAATGTTTATATTATTTTTATTTATTTATTTTAGTGGAGGGAAAAATAATATTTTCTTTACAAAAAAAAAAAAGGAATTTCAATTTAAATTTTATTAGAGGCTCGGCGTTTAATAAATAAATTCAACTGACCTGGCGAAGTCTGATGAAGCCAGGGTATTACAATTTGGTTAATTGAAGTTTATTAAAATCCCACTACGTTTAAGACGTCTTTAGTTTGAAGAACATCCTACTCATCCTACTAATATTATAAATGAGAAAGTTTAGGTGTTTGGATGTTTGTTACTCAATCACGCCAAAAAAGCTGAACGAATTTGGCTGAAACTTGTGATACGCAGATACTTTGTAGCCTGGAGAGAATACTTTTTGCCCCGGAAAAATATCACAGTTCCGCGGGATAACGTCGTGTAGTCTACGCGGGCGAAGCCGCGGGCGGAAAGCTATATTAAATATTTAACAATCATCCACGTCATGAGAAATTACGGGTACCTTAGGTAATGATTCCCTTTTAAATAATCTTGAAAATTTACATGACAAAACGTAAATTATTATTGTTTTCCCTATTACGCCAGTTCTATTTCTAACTACCCCGAATGAATGTTTCAATGCTAGCATAGTATACAAAAACTAAAGTTACTTTCGTATGATAAAAATATTGAAAGCTTTTAAATGCATTACTTACTTACAGCGTTTTGTCAAAACTAAACTGTTTCGCGAGTGTTAAACGCACGAATGCAGAGCAAAGTTATCGATCACATTTTACCATAAACTTACTACAAAAGTAATGTTATGTCATCAATTTTATTAAATAAAACAAACTTAATAAATAAAAAATAGCGTGATAAGTTCCTTCAATCAATCAATCAAATATCTTTATTTGCAAAACATGGGTACATAAATTAGGTCTTGTATGATAAATTGAGCGCCACATTTAACCACATTTGGTATGCAAAAATTTGTATGTATAGTAATTTAATTTAATCTTATGGTATGAGTACAACAGCAATTCAATAGGTAGTTCATATTACTAGTCATAATTTGCTAAACATTAATTCACTAATTTAGATAATTAAAATTAAAAATTAAATTAAAATAAAACTTAATACAGCTAATGTCATCCTCTATAGTTATCAACGTTAAATAAATTACCTCCTTCCCTGATTCACAACCGTTCGAAAATCGGATTCGAATTGTGTGCTTTGTCTTTGTCTACTCTGTAGTGAGTGACAGTGACAGAGCACACTTTCCGTTGTCGGGAACGTTTCCAACAGTTTGTGAATAAGGGGGCTAGGGTGCGATTCTGTAAGAATATTCCGTCATCACTTCACATGTAGAGTGCGTGCCAGATAGGTCTGCGAGCGGTCAAAATCGAATACTAAATTCTTTATGTTTAGCACAAAAAAATGTTCTGTAACTAGCGCCAAAAACGCCCCAGTCGCGTGCAGAGCTATCTGTCACGTACTCTACATAGGTACTTGAGGTACTTCGCATTAAAACACGAAAGTTGGAGATCGAATTTTTTAAATCAATTTACTGGCTCTATTTCAAACAAGTCACTGGTGACTTTCCTATCACTATTTTTATACGGTAAAAGCTTTTCTATCTTTATAGCATTAGCTAGGTAACTATAATGTTCGATTTCACTTTTCATTCGCATCAGCAATTCGTTTAATTAAGAGATCCTATCTGCTAGCTCTAGGAGCTAAATAACATCAATCAGGCTTTTTATAGAGTCGTTATAATCACGAGTTCAGTGGATTTTTACTTACTTAGTATTTAACTTTTCGTGGTATACGTTACTTAAAATACGTTATATGTAAATCAAATTTATTTTAATAATATTAAGTTCTAGGAAGGTACTAAGTAGGTACAAACATGAGTTAAAACTGACGGCGGAGAGCAAGTAGTGGGGGGTTTAGTTGGTAGTGGTGCCTACTCTCAACCGCCCCATCTGGTCAGCCCACCCGGAGTGGGTAACCTTATGGGGAGATTGAGAAGAGGCTCTCTCCTCCTGCCCAGCCTCCTGTCGAGCTTTCAAGGTCTTCAGGGAGCGGGGCACGGGTTAGAACCACCCAGCCCTGACGCGAAACCTATTAGGCTTGGCGGGAGGGCTGGGCGCGGCGAGAGACAGACCTTGTCTGACCGAGTCCAACATGCCGTTACCGGTATACGAAAAGACTGTATTTGCCCCAATGACGTTTATCTGAACTAAAAAGTGGCGACGAAAAAGTAAGGTAATTGCCCGAAGTTTACTCAGTCACACACAGTCCCTTGTCGTGTCAACGTGCTGTGACAATTTCTCGATTACGCCTCAAATATTAAATTTAATGCCTTCCTGTGTTTAGAGATTTTGCAAAAACTATGCCGGATCTTTAAAAGACAAGAAAATTGATTCATTTCATACGTAATTATTGAAATTATAAATTTAAATTAAAACTTAAAAAATTAGTGATGAGATTTGCGCTGTTGCCAGTTCGACATGCATGAGCGAGATGCTTGTAAAGTTTTGTGAACGCTTGAAAGAGACAGAAAACTGGCACATAAGACAGTGCTTGCAATAATTGTTTATCTCTTTTTGACAGTGGGGGTTTGTGTATATTTGTCTCTTACTAACATTATTTTGGTGAAAAAGAGATAGATATGCGGAAATGCCTGTTGTTAGGAAGAGATAAATATATTTTGACAACATGTGTTTGTTTTTTATCTCATAAAGCGTGCAGTACGTAATGAAAAACAAATTCGCCATTTTAAAATGCAATCTATTAAGAGTGTAACGTGTCTATTAATAAAACGTCATTGATTTGCCCTCACAATAAACAAAAAAAAAAGGTAAAAACATGAGTATTTTTTGCAACGCTTATTAGGAATTGGAGCCTTTAATTTTGTTCTTTATGTGATTTTGAGCTTGGCCTGCGATTATTGAGTTTAAGCAACTTTCGCAATGGTCGGTCACGAGTTGGGCAGCCAAAAACTTATTAAATCCGAGCTCCTCCGTGCTTCGAAAAGCCCATTAAGCCGTTTGGTCCCGGCTAATGCAGTTGTTAGTACCCACCAATCCGCTTTAGGCCCGCATGGTAGTTCATGGCCCCTTCTTCTTAACCATCCATAAGAAAGGCCTTTTTTTAAGCGAGGGGAATGAGTTTACTCATACCCCGTCTACGTAAGTGTGCGGACGGTGTGAACTAGTCGCGAGGGATCGATGGGGGGTCAGGAAGTAGGAATACCCACTAATCCCCTCACTACTTGCTCTCACCGCCTTCGGTAGAGTCGTAATGTGGAGGGCCCAGTGTGACAAGCTCCCCGCCGTTTGTCCACGGACAATCCGGTCCGATTTTTTCTGACGGATGGAAACCGGAATACGTCTGTCCACTGCGTCAGAACCTGGACGAGCCACTTCATACTGAGAGGTTGTGCGTGTGACTGAAACAGTTATATGGAATCTACACTCACACTGCGGACCGAGTTCGGATCCGGGCTCCGATGTAGCGGTACATCCGATCTAGCTAAATTCCCGGAGTCCGTCAAAAAACCGGATGATGGAACTCGGATGCCGGGACTCGAGTGGACAGACGGTCAATACAAATATATGAACCGCTTCATCGGTCCGTCTAGCTAGACCACATATCACCTGTATGTAGCAAAGCTAGACGGATCCGGCGGGATGGACGTCGTGGTCAAACGACCTTATTACGACTCGACGGACGGCCCGGCTTCCCAGGCCCCTACGCGGTGGGAGGTGGCCGAGCAAGTGTGGCCATCTCCCCAGCCTGGTGGGGCGGGCCAGTGCGGTCTGGGCCAAAGAAATCCTTTTGAAAGGCCTGTGCCCCAGGTGGTGGGTGTGGGATTTGTACGGGCAGTACATAAAGAACACTACATCTTTACCAATAATAAATATAGCACAATTTTGCCTATAGAATAGCTTCATATCGATAAAGTTATTTGTTTTGAGAAAACATATATTTTCTATAAAATATTAAAAACTCATAAACACAAAAACGTTGTACACTTGTGTAGGTTTACCACCTCATTGCTGTACCTATAGATATTAAAATAAAAGTATGTTCCTAGTAATTTCTGAACTCGACCGCTAAATATGATTCTTAATACTTGCCACCAGCTTGCCACACTAATATATCAATAATGCACCTCCCGTAGTGGATTGATCGCTGCAGCACCGTGTTGCGAACTAATTTTGTGCTCGTCAATCAATTAGTTGAGCGTATAGTTTTTGTTCTGTTCCTGTGGCAAAGATCAATTACTTACGTAGAGGCGAAAAACAAGTTTAGCTTTTTTTCTCACTTGACAGAGCTGAGTTCAAATTAATCTAGCCGCATTCTAGAAGTCAAGCTAGCCAATTTAACTTAGAATGCAGTGCTAATGGTAGTATAGGTACTAAACTATGCTTTGGATACAGTGAAAGACTCTTTCAGTGAAAAAATTAAAAGACAAGTCAGAAGCAACGTTACAACTTCACAAAAACAGAAATTATAAAGTTTTTTTGAAATACAATGTTACTAGTTACCTACCAAAGTTGTTTTATTTGCAGCTCTATTCTGTTAATCAATTCTGAAAAATAAAGAATACCTATTAAAAAACTTGAAAAAAAATTAACATCAATTTCCCGTTTTCTTTTTTTTTTTTGCCTCTGTGAGGATGCGTTAAGTTATACATTCACACGTGCAAGCAATAACCGAATAATCTTAGTTATCAACAAGTTTCGCCCACATTTCGCCCCCGGCACCCTTCGTATTTACTCTCTAATTTCTTAGCTCCTACAAAAATATGAAGCTATAGCTTCCACGATAAGAAGATTTTCTTAATGTTCTCCTTATATTCATTTACCTTTTATGTATTTATTAAAGGAGATTCGCTGTTATATTTATGTCTTTCGGCTCTTTGAATATAAGCTTTTCCTTTAACGTAGTACTTAATCAGCTTTGTTATCATTTCTTGTTGTATTATTATTTAATTTTCCAAGAAAGCGGTAGGAATTTAGACTTTCTGAAACCCTTGCCTGATAATAAAGCAATAATCATGTCAAGCATGGCGATTATATCTTTATAAACCTTTTAATTTTAATTAGGTAGTAGGTACAAATATTTCAGTGTATCAGTGTCTTTTGTCCATACTTATTAAATATGAAAGCGTGATTATTTGTTTGTTCATCTTTCACGTCAAAACGGAGCAACAGATCGACGTGATTTTTACTCTGGAGATAGTTTGGGAGCTGGAGAGTGATATAGTCTACTTTTCATCCCGAAAAACGTCATGTGTCCATAGTAGTTCCGTCCGCGGGCGAAGCCGCGGGCGGAAATCTAGTATACTATACTATTTACGAAATACTGAGAATTCTGCTATTCGTTATACGTTTCGGTCGAGTCGGTATTGTACTTTTGTATGGAACAGCTAATATTTGAAAAAATTGAAAATGAAGTATTTAGAAAAAATCGACCCGTGTCACAACCAGCTCTGAGGGGACTCGAACCCACGACCTTTCGGGCTATCCGGGCGACTGCTCTAACCACTGAGCTACGAAGTCGTTACTAAAAAAAAACTAAATAGCTAATATTTCATGTAGTTTCGTAGCAGCTGGCTCCGTAGCAAAAGTAGTTCGTATTAATAGTCTCATGAAAAACTATGCAACTTCCAAAAGTTTCTTTTATAAATATATTTATGTAGGTATGTTTTATTTGATTCACATTTATTGATCCCAAATTTGATATTTAATTTTACTTTATTTAAACTTTCAGCATAACAGAAACGCATAGTCAACGTCATTAAAGAATTTCATGATTGTTAATCCATCTGTCATCTCACAAATCAATGTCGGGAACACATGGCCCAACTTATAATTGGCGTTGAAGTAATCAACAAGACAAACTCAGATTAATTAAACACTGTCTCAGATTAAACAGCTACGATGAAGAATAAACTAGGGGACGGAACACGACAGATGTGAATCTGTAAAATATGTTTTAAGGAACTTTGATGAATGCGGAGTGCAGATTGTTTGTAGGTACTAAAGTTACTTTAATTTTTAGTTTTTTGCATTCACAGTGCAATTTTTATTACTGAAAAATGGAAAATGAAGTATTTTGAAAAAAATCGACCCGTCTCACAATCAGCTCCGATGGGACTCGAACCCACGACCTTTCGCTTTCCGGGCGACTGCTCTAACCACTGAGCTACGGAGTCGTTACGAGAAACGTCGAATTTATCTAATACTTCTTACTCACTGTATAGTCAGCGTTAATTTCATCAATGTGGAGATATTACTATCCTCACACGCGAAAGAAATACCTTTCCAGGTATTTGGCAATCGCTAAAGATGAATTACTATTGCAAGTTATTTTAATTTTTAGTTGTTTGCATTCACAATGCAATTTTTATTACTGAAAAATGGAAAATGAAGTATTTAGAAAAAATCGACCCGTCTCACAATCAGCTCCGATGGGACTCGAAACCACGACCTTTCGCTTTCCGGGCGACTGCTCTAACCACTGAGCTACGGCGTCGTTACGAGAAACGTCGAATTTATCTAATACTATTATTTAGATTAGATTAAATTTCTAAATACTTCATTTTCCATTTTGCTAAATACTTCATTTTCCATTTTTCTGTAGGTACTAAAGTTATCCGTTGATTAATTTTGCAAACATTAGCCTGTTTTGTGTGGGAGTCTTAACTCAGAGAGCCAAATAATACCTTTATCATTTATAGAATCGACATGCAGCTCGAAAAATCTCATTACAGTGGTCACCTAGTGACTACAACTGGTAAGGAGCGTCGGAAACACATAATCGTTATCGTCGTATATTGTGAAAAAAAGCTTGATTCCGCTAAAAACACAAACATGCAAAATGCACATGCATATCACGAAACTATCAGTGCACAATTCCTGCAGCTGCAGATAGCAACACATCTTGCACCTGCACATTTATTTTTTCACAATGCTGCCCATTCTTCTTTTGAACTTCCGCCAAGTGACGCCTAATTCAATCAATCCTTTAAAAATATGTTTTCGATGAATTACGTGTACGCGCTAAATATAAACAATAACAGCCATGCTGTCGCTTAAATTCGCTGTTAACATATGCAAACTTACAGCAACATCATAGCTACATTCCTACACTATCGTCTGAGATCATGCATTCTGAGAAGCGAGGGGAGTCGCGCGTTAACTCGATAACCTTCCCCCAGCAAGAGATTTATTAATCCATCTCCTAAACGCATTTTAACTGGCAAATTGAAAAATTATGTGCCGACATCTTACTACAGTCACCCTCTCGGTATAGTTCGTAAATGAATACATATGGAGATATTTAAAAAATCTACCCTTGTTTATGTTAGCTACAGTTTTTTTGCTACTAAAAAATGGATGGGAATTAACTATAATTGCTTTGTTATTATAAATATATTAGCTATCCCATGTTTGCCAAGCGATATGTATATATAAAATAATCATGTCTGAAGATTGGTGTTGAATGTTGATAAATAATATGATATATAAAATGTGGTATTCTACCATAATATGTTATTAATATTATCTAATTACGTTATATTGCTTGTGTCTGATCCGTAAGATAGTCCATATGTTGGCCTATTCTGGTGACATATCATTTAAAACCTTAACTGCCACCACACAAATATATTTTTTACAATTCATGAATGAAACACTAAAAATACCTAAATGAACAATTAAAAAAAAACCGAATTCCACTAAGTTTAAAACAATGACTTTAAAACTAAACCCAACATTAATAAAAAGCAACTCTACGAAATTGCTTCCTGGAAAAATGCATCCTAAATGAAATTTGAAACGGTTTCCTTTAAATTGCATCGGATTCGCAGTGTATTCGCATTTTATTACAAAATTCTAATGATGACAAATGATATTTCGCGGCTGGGGTTCGCCAATTGTATTACGTAGCGTTACGGGGCAAACAAATTTCTACTCGTGTTGTGACTAGTTTACCACGGAATTTCGAACGGAAATCAAAAATCGTACTAACGTAAAGATTTTTCGTGCTGGAAACTTCATTTCCGCGTAAATAAATAAAAGATTTAGCTTTCGAGTTATCTTACACTTTTATTTATTAGTGTACAAAAATTTTAAATAATTTTTATGCATTATCAAGTAGGTCATTTTGCTTTTGTGTTGTGCGTCCCAGAAAGACATTTTACTAAATTGTCCTTCTGATACGGAGGGAAATTTACAATGAAATTCTGTAATTATAGGAACAAAATTGTAAAAAAAATACCACCAGCCATGCAAGTAGCTCCAGCATGAAAGCTTTTTTATCACTATTTTACAAGCTTTTATTTTTGCAGTTAGGTATATGTCCGTTCGTCAAATCTTGCAAGCTAAATTTGACCCACTTCCCACTGTCCGATTGAGTACAGGTTTGGTTTTGATGATAATACAATATTAAATTACTTACTGGCAACAAAAAAGCTTGTCTTAAAAACGAAGTTTTTACAAAAAAACTTATTTTCTATTTTCAAATGCTGACTAAAAGTACACAAAAGGTTGTGAGACGGGTAATTTTTTTCTAAAATAGGTACCTACTTCATTTTCAATATTTCAAAAGCAACACTGTTATTCTTCTATTATCGACCTTTGTCAGAGTAAACACTTGTTCCAAAGTAAACATTTCCTCCAATAGTAGGGGCAGCCGTTCCGTTGCAAGTGGAGGGTGTAGACACTGCACTCGTGGACAGGCGCCCTGCGACGACCAATATCGTGTCCATATTGTCCACAAGATCAGTGATTTACAGTCGATCGGAGATAGCTCGGACGGTTGGTAATATGAAATGTGATATCAGATCGGTCAAGCTGACTTTTTAACTTATGCTTACTAAAAGCAACACTGTTTTCCTTTTACTAACGACCTTTGTCAGAGTGAACACTTGTTCCAAAGTAAACATTTCCTCCAATAGTAGGGGCAGCCGTTCCGTTGCAAGCGGAGGGTGTAGACACTGCACTCGTGGACAGGCGCCCTGCGACGACCAATATTGTGTCCATTGTCCACAAGATCAGTGATTTACAGTCGATCGGAGATAGCTCGGACGGTTGGTAATATGAAATGTGATATCCGATCGGTCTAGCTGACTTTTTAACTTATGCTTACTAAAAGCAACACTGTTTTCCTTTTACTAACGACCTTTGCCAGAGTGAACACTTGTTCCAAAGTAAACATTTCATCCAATAGTAGGGGCAGCCGTTCCGTTGCAAGCGGAGGGTGTAGACACTGCACTCGTGGACAGGCGCCCTGCGACGACCAATATTGTGTCCATTGTCCACAAGATCAGTGATTTACAGTCGATCGGAGATAGCTCGGACGGTCGCGGTCGTTAATATGAAATGTGATATCAGATCGGTCAAGCTGCGCCGTAATGGAATTGTTTGAAGTGTTTATAATTAGACGCATAGAGCTTAATGTCTGTTGCAACTGATTAAAATGCATTATAATGGGATATAGGGTGAGTAAAAAACAATGTTGGATTAACAACCTTTTTACGTCGAAGTAAGACACCTTTTTGGATATCTACGAACCCCTGATTGTATAAAATGAGTACCAATTGAAATGCTTGTGTAAATAAGTTGTAAAGTAATCTAAGCTTGTTTGAATTTTAACGATCCTTCGTATAATAAAATTAATTCAACTATAACACTAGCTTAAATAATGACAAGTCTATATTAAAATACGTCAATTTTAAATGGATTCAGCAAAAATTGTACTACGTTAGTTCAGCCAAAAACGACGGGAGAATTTAAAATTTTTGGAGCTTCTGAATTTACATGGTATAAAGGAGTATTGCATGACAATTAGACAAAAACATCCCTTGGTTCAGTTATTTAAGTAAACATTAACGCACACAAATGCCCCATCAGATGAAACCTAATTTCGTATATCTAGGTACACAAATGTAACTAACTAACACTACCCTAAAGGGTACATAACAATAACATCAAAACGGCACAAATGCATAAAGGGCTATTAATACTCAATGTGGAGGATTCGCCAGACCAATTATTCGTATAATCCAAAGTCCTCTTTAAAAGCAATTAATATTCCATTGATCCACCCCCGTTGGTAATCCACCGTGATGTTTGTGGTCGGAGACACCTGGGGCGCGGAATTGTCTCCTGGTTGACCCGATGTTATTAATGAATCCAGATTTGCAACTCGCACGAACGAACATTAAAATGGCCCATGTAAGAGAGATTTTAATGATGGCAGGTGATTTGGCGGTCGGATTAAGGCACTCTATAGGTATTATTATTACGTAAGGTTTTAATATTCTACATTGAATTGACTCATATACAACAGGTTTTAATAATGGAAGTTGAAAGGGCTCATTTTGAATATTATTATAATAACAATTGGGATAAGGCAACATTATGGATGATGTTATTGTCTTCTAATAGTTAATATTTTTTTGGTTATCCAGCCTGATAAATGTTTGTGGTTAGAGAATGGAGACACCGGAACGTGGAATAGTCTCCTGGTTGACCCGCTGTTATTTATGAATCCAGATTTGGAAAACACGTATAGAATTTAATATTGAGATTTGTCTGAAACGGCTCATATAATGAGATCCCACCAAAACATCCTGTAAAAAAACTGGCCAACTCTCGCTGGAGCTGCTTATTTCTTCATAAAAAGTGATGACATCTCTCAGTAAAACGAAGCCAACTGTTACTGTGATGTTCCTTACTGCGATTTCTTTATTGATATAGTTAGGCTATACCTATGTGACTTGGACGTTGACTTGTGTCCATCAACATGTAAGAATGTTCAACATCCAAGTCACATAAAACCTAACTAGTTATATCAATAAGGAAATCGCAGTAAGGAACATTAAATTTAAATTTTAATGCAATTAGCAATAGGCAGCATTGCCAATCTGTCTAAAGGCGTTCAGGGTGCCTACCATCAACTTTAAGACAGCGATTCAAAAATAGCGCGATGCAGAATAGGTTCCTAAAATGAATTGCTTTCTTTCGTACTACGACCTTCTGAAAACTGGATCGCAAATGAATCGCTAAATGTGAATAACCGAACGATTTGTGTCCTTATTTCTTCTACCCGTCTCTTTCACTCGATCCTGTCATGCCCGTAGAGTGAGAGGGACGGGTATAACCTGCAGGTGTCATGTCAGCTTGGCCGAGTTATAAGTCAAATAAGAGATCTGACAGCTTAGCGGCTGTGAAATGTCATAGAATGATCACTGAATCGCTGTCATTGATATTAAGCTGTCGTGGTACGAATAAGCGAAGCAGATCAGTTTAGGTCCTAAACAAAACCGCAATAAGAGTTGATGGTAGGCACCCAGGAGGCGTTACGTTATTAAAATATTATAACGCGAATTAGTGCACTAATATAATGTAGGTTATTTCATGTGTACAGTTAGCGACATGAAATAACCGTTCTGCTATTTTTTTACCGTGAATTTATTTCGCACTTACATAACACGCAAGTAACACTGAGTCAACCCACCATTGTTTTAAAGTACAAGCTTAAAAGCTAAAACTACAGAATGAACAAAAAACACAACCATTACAAATAGCACTTAAAAACTATTTTTACCGTGAAAATTTGTTGTCAAATCCCGTAATATTTCGGAGTAGTTGCAATATCTCGGACTCGATATAAAAAATCCCTTTTTTCATAATAGTTATAGTGAAATTGACAATGTAAAATCTTATAGCTTTTAAAAAGTAAAAAAAACAGCAACAATTGTCACTGAAAAACAATTCTAGTGACAGAATCACTCGATCACCATTACACGGCCCGGGGCGAAAGCATCAATTAATTCATTAATCATCATTGTCCTTTTTTAGCATCGTTATTTGAGGCCATTCGGGAGAGCCTTGCGACACAATTTAACCAGGATCTCTGCTAGAGTGTGTTGACATATCATATTATTGTACTGCTGAAATTTAAATGAATGTTTTGTTTTTAAATTATAAATAAATCGTATTGGACACCATCACATACATTGTTCCCATACCAAACTTTAGTAACTTAAGCACTAGTGTTATGAAAATTTGAAACAACGACGGGTATTACCATATACACTTGAGTTTGTAACTTTTAGTGCAGTTTGTAACTTTTAGTTTTATTTGTTTTTGTTTTAAATTGTGTATTGTGTTATTGCATTTGCTGTAGCCAATTAAAGAATTCATTCATTCATTCATTCATTCATTCATTCATTCATTCATTCATTCATACACCCAGACCCGAGGCATTAATCTTGAGAAGTTCGTTTTCAATATTTACCCGAATCGAACCCGGGACCTCCAGAGATACGGCGGCGGGACGGCCACAGAAGTAGCATACTTATAGTAAACCATTTTATTAATGTAAGCCCTATCTAATCTATACAAATAAATAAAATTGGAGTGTCTGTTTGTAACATTAAAATAACCGCTTTTTACAACATGCATAGGATTATATATACGGTACATATACCAAAATGACATGTTTTACAATTTTTGTCTGTCTGTCTGTTTGTTCCGGCTAATCTCTGAAACGGCTGGACCGATTTTGACGGGACTTTCACTGGCAGGTAGCTGATGTAACAAGGAGTAACTTAGCCTACTTTTTATCCCGGAAAAATATCACATTCCCTCGGGATAATTTTTATTGTGAGTATGGATGTATGGATGTTTGTTACTCTTTCACGCAAAAACTACTGAACGGGTCTGGATGAAATTTGCTACAGAGATAGATTATAGGCTGGAATAACACATATGGTACTTTTTATCCCGATATTCCCACGGGAATGGGCACCACGCGGGTGAAACCGCGGGCGGCCGCTAGTCTGTTATAATTTCTTTCATGCAATACTGAATTTTATGTTTAAACTTTGCAATAGAAAAAAAATGTTTGAAGGTGGTAAAAGCAGCATTATAAATCCATATAAAAGACTCGCAACTGTCGAAACCGATCATTCATGAAAGTATGAAATGATTCCAAATTAAAGTTTAATGATAAATGTAAACTGATTATAATGACGTTATGAGTATTTAGCAAAAAGTGAGTAACTTATAGAACAGTAGCCCTAGCACGAAAAAAAAAACAAAAAGAAACTGTGGTTATGGTATGGTATTATTTTGTATGAAAACTAGAGCAACGCCTCTTTCGATAGTTTAAGGAACTGAATCAACAAAAATGATTCCATTCTTTCTTTCTTTCTAAATTCAATACATTATTGACAGCAGCACATTGACAGGTTTTGGAGAAAAGTATAGTTTACTATTCGACTACCTTAAGGCGCTACTCGGAAAAAGTATGGACTCTTTGATATAAAACTATAGGACGGTTAGAGTTGTTATAAATCTGGTAATAAGATATATATTTCTTCATACTTACCTTTATCTAGAATCGTATAGTTTCAAAAACACGATTTTATGATTTTGGCTCGACACTTTTTCTTTTCGAAAATACCTCTAAAAAATACGAAATATCAAGATTATTCTTAAATGGGGTTAGTGGACACCAATAATATTTAGGATCGTATAGAAATATTTTTTTAAAATCGCTATAGTTTTTAATACGAAGTGATTTTGTGTTTTTTTTGCGTAATCGCCAAAATCGGTCTCGCTCCCGCGCGCGTCATTTTCTCATTGCTATCTCGCTTTATCGCCTTAACGATAGTTTTTCATGCTAGGGGTACAGAAAGTATACAAAGCAACACGAGCTTATAAAAAACATTATGCTCATACTCGGGTCGGGCGTAATGGTCGTTTATATGAGTGATCCTTCTGTCTCATGTATTTGGCGGGCACGCGACCGATGCGGTGGATTGACGCGTATAAAAACCTGCGCGTGTCAACGAACGACCTGTAATGAATATATTTCTTTCTGCTTTTATTTGTGAAGGAAAGAAAAATGTGGACATTCCCCTTTTTGACAAATAGAAATCCTATTAACATGTTATTCGGGACAGTGAACGCCTTGGTGTTGTTTTAAGTTTTTTTTAGTTTTATATAGGTACAATAAAGTACTGGTGGTGATAAATACTTGTGGCTCTTTGTCAGGAACGCAATAGGGCAAGTGGAATTTCTGCTTCCCTACTCCTATTGTGGACTTTTTATAAATGTATAAATGAGGACATCCTTCAGCGGTCATCCACCTCGCTTAAGGCGTATCTACCCTACTGCATCCTGTCATAGTGTCTATTCACATCATATTTTCCCCTGGCCAGCACAGTATTCTTCCGAACGTACCACATGGGCAGTCCCAATTTTTAAACGACAACGAATTCAAATTGCTAATCCTAGAAACTCTATACTCTATAAGTAGTGCGACGCGAATGGCTACTGCGGATATCCATAAAAAAACGGTAAAATGTACCAGACGGGCGTGACCGCGGTGAACTCAGTGGTAAGAAGATGCGTTTTTACGGCGGCGACCTGTCATAACGTCCATTCGCATTAATTACATTAAAGATGCAGAAAATTACTGCTGTAGCAGAGGAAACATATTTTCTCTGCTACAGCAGAATCGTCTGCACATACCGTAAGGACAGCACCGTCAACGTCCGTTCGTCCAACATGTAAAATCATGATCAGATTACAACCTAAATTTTTGTGTGAATACCTAAAAATGTTATGATACGACATGGTGGAAGGAATATAGTGTACACTGAACTCTACGCAGCCGCGCCCGATATAGCTACAATGTGTTTAATACTTTTAGCACAACTGAGAAAATAATTTGTTCAGAATCGAGAGTAGAATCGAATCCACCCATATAATTGATAGGGGTAAAATATCCGTTCGTCCAACATGTAAAATCATGATCAGATTACAACCTAAATTTTTGTGTGAATACCTAAATGTTATGATACGACATGGTGGAAGGAATAGGTATAGTTTACACTGAACTCTACGCAGCCGCGCCCGATATAGTTACAATGTGTTAACACTTTTAGCACAACTAAGAAGATAATTTGTTCAGAATCGAGAGTAGAATCGAATCCACGCATAATACTTTTAGCACAACTGAGAAAATAATTTGTTCAGAATCGAGAGTAGAATCGAATCCACGCATATTTGATAGGGGTAAAATAAAATAAAAAGTTTTTTTTTGCCGCTTTGTCTGTCTGCTGCCTATTCATTAAATACGCGCGCGACCCGTCACGCACTCTCTTACGTCATAGTAGAGCTTAAAATCTGTCAGAATGTCACGAAGACCTATCAACACGAATATCTTGATAGTTTCTTTACAAAACAATTTTTTCAATGGAATTCAATTTATACTTTTTTTTTTTTTTTTCCTTTATTTGGATCAACAAACAGTTTCACAATATGGTTTCTTAAAATAAAACAAACAGTACATAATATAATAATTGTGAAACCAGCACCGTTGACCACAGATAGTTAATAAATATTTTTCTTTTTGTTGAGAGTATCTACTCGATTTATCTAGGTAATATATTAACTACATTGTTATTATACCTTCAGGTGCAAGTGGTGTATGTAGTATTGATTTCACTTTAATAGATCTAAGATACATTTAATATATGGCTTAACTTTAAGATTAAATATATCTACACTCGTAAAATGTTTGTTATAAGTATCGGTGAGGCGGTACAGAGGCGAGCGTTTACCGGAGTTGGTACGGCATTTTTTTGTACAAAATAATTTAGTTTAGTAGTAATTATTTAATTTAATATAAAATAAATTAATTGAGGTGTATGGGCTTTTCGGCTATTGCATATAACACGTTGTAGAAGATCCTCGGCAGCCATCCGCCTCGCATAAGGCGTATCCACCCTACATTATCCTGTCATAGCGTCCATTAACATCACATTTTTCCCCTGGCTAGCGCAGTAATCGTCCGCACCTGCCACAGGGGCAGCTCCGTCACTGTCCACTCGACCAACATGTGAAAACAATCATAAACAATGCATTTTCATGTCCGAATTACTTCTTTATGGGCTATAAACAGCGCGATGATGGTGTGCTAAGTAATTAAATAGTGGAACAAAAGCTAATTGGGGTTCTTTGTTGTTGAATAGAATATAATATGAGATAGTGTTAAATTTTTTTTTTTAAGAAATATGTTGATTATAGTTCCTATTAATCAAGGAGAAACTGAAACGCTTAAAACATTTTTTTAATGTCAGCATTTGTTTCTGTAAATTGAATTTGAACACGGAATACACACCATTCTAAAACTGAATTAGACTAAATTATAAGCAGGTTTTTCAATATTTGACCGATATCCTAAAGTTTCTCCGGTGACTTTATAATGTAACGGTAATTATAACTGTACAAAATAACGGCAAAATATAAGTAGGTTTAAAATTCGGTGCTATCATTTGTTTCAGTAATCCATGCCCTCTATTTCCAAAATTCTATTTCTAACCGCCTCTGTGGTCTAGTGGTTTACACCACCGATTTCAGACCAAGAGGTCCAGGGTTCGATTCCCAGTGGGGGTACATATTGTATTTGGTTTGGTTGGTGGTAGGACTTGTTCTTAATCTCCCTGGCTAGCTACCACCATCTCATCTAAGTCTGACGCTATAACAATGATGTTTTAGCATTATTTTGTTCCGGCAGTTAGAGAAAGATAGCCAGTTCCTCAGTGATTGAGGATTCCGGGAGTAGTGCGCTTCCACCATCAGCCTTATCACCACTTGACATCAGGTGTGATGAAGGCTAAGTGCTACCCCGTATTTTTTTTTTTTTGGACAAAAAAAAAATCTTTTTCAATTTGCACCTAATCTCGCCAAAATACTCATCTTAGACAACATTAAGTGGATAATACAGAACAAATATTTGTCCACCCACCCAATAAACAGCCAGGGTTGTGTGTCGCAATCCCTCAAACATGTGCGATTAATTGGCACCCCTGAAAGGAGACCCTGACACGTTCCAATTTGCCATAATCTATGGTAGCAAGCTTTTGATCGAAGCTTACACAACAACCTGCCCAGTTTTATATAAAAAAAAAAAACGAAATTTACAAAATTTTAATACTCGGTCGCTTTTATGAGTACTAGCTGCGCCCAGTTTAACCAAATTTACATATTTGTAAATTGTAATTACAGGCTAAAAGTCTACAAGTTACTGTTTAACCAACATTTACTAGTTACTTATAAGTTTACAATGGTGGAAAATTTACAAATTTGTAAATTGAAGTTACAATTTTACATAGTATTTCTGTTTAACCAACATTTTCGCTTTACAGGGGACAATAATGTACAAAGTAAGGAAAACTGTTTTTGTTTCCGTTGAACGCAGAATTGTAAAATAATTACAAGTTTACAACATGTAAATTTGTAGTGCGATTTCTACAGACGGACTCACCCTTAACAATTTTTATCAGTCTAATAAGTAAAGAAATTAAATGGTTATTCACAAACAAATATATGTTTCTTGCCACTAGTAGTGAAAGTAGTGTAGTATTATGGTTCTCGTGTTTTGCGTGAAAGAGTAACAAACATCCATGTCATCCATACTCACAAACATTCGCAGTTATAATATTAGTAGGATACGTTTTTAGTTTTACCAATACTAATAACCAAAAACCAATTAACCAAGTTGATCAAGCCGCCTATAGCTTTTCGAGCCAATAAAGTCACAGGGGCTAATTACAAATAAAGAAGTAGAAATTTCTTATTAAACCACGAAAGATTTCAGAGAATCTCAATCTTGGCCTCGAAAGTCGTTTAATAAAACTGATAAAAACTCAGCCACTTTCATATTAATTACTTCGGCATATTTTGTGAAAAATATTAATATTGGCGATCTTATCTTTCATGTTATTGCAATTCGAATGCAATATGCAGTTGCGGTCTTATCATGCAATCGATCATATTTATACGCAACACCTACTTTCACCATATTAACGCGAAGAAGGTGAAAAAGCAATAAACAACCAACACTTATTGCATTAAAAAATCTTATTTTGTAATATTGGGAATTTTTAGTTCACTTGATTTCATTGCAACATTTATTTTATCGTAATTTTAAAGTATGCGAGTATCTACCTATAGCCTACAAGTATAAAGTTATAGCAATTTTCGCATTTGAAATATTATCTAGAGGCATAATGTTGTTGCATGTCTTGTCCTATTCCTTTTGATAGTTACAAAATAATATGTTTATGAAAAAGAATGACATTATTAGGACACCCATACATGTCCATACTTGATGTAGTAATGTAGTTGAATGTTTCATTTTAATATTTTCGCAATAAAATATACAAATTTTAAAATATACAAAATATATAATTATTTTAATATTCATTTTATATCAGCTTTTACATAAGGCAGCATTATGAAATATATAATTTCATAGCTTTGTTTGCAATCGTCAACAACAATGATTGTAAACTCAGTACATAGTTAAATTAAGTAATCTAAGTACTTAAATAAAATGTAAAAGAATGAAATAAATGAAAGTAGGTATATCCACTTCGCATTTCAAATAATATGGAGTTTTTGTAGCAATTAATATGCATAGGAAAATTAATGTGATAGTAAAAAATCGGCCAAGTGCGAGTCGGACTCGCTCATGAAGGGTTCCGTACCCACTTAACGTACCGATTACGTACACCTAGCAAAAATACCACTGTCATTTATTGCCAGAAAAAAATAACTTTGTTTTTCATAGTATTCGTATGAATGACAAAGTTATATTTGCGGTTTTTGAAAATGTGTTATATCTCAAAAACTTATAAAGCCTTCTTGGCTGTGATAGTTTTCCTTTTAACTTTGTCATATGTACTACTATTGTGAATTTTTTCACGTATCCAGAAACAACCATTTGGCTGGTAGGGGGGGGGGGGGACACTTGACTCTAACAAAATTTTGCACTTTAAAGCTTAATAATTCACAAATGGATCCCTCAATCAAAAAACTGTCTTTACAAACCCACAACGTTTTTGAAATTGCTATCCAACGACATCCCACACTATGGGGTAGACAAGAAAAAAAATTTAATACCCACTTCATGTGTAGGGGAGGTAAAAAAAATAGTTTTCATAATTTTACTTTACCACTTTGTTGGCAATATGTATATTCATGCCAAATTACAGCTTTCTACTATTAAGAGTCTATGAGCTAGACTGGGGTCAGACGGACGGACGGACAGACGGACATGGCGAAACTATAAGGGTTCCTTGGTTGACTACGGAACCCTATTTATTTATTTATTTATTTATTATTATAATTAGTTAAACGAGCTGAGTGAGCCCAAAAAACCACGAGCCCTATAAGTAGCTTTCAGGTGGGATTTACTAGCACATTTTTCCTAATACTTACAGAATTTCATGGTGCATGGTGTTTTTCATGCATAAAAATAATTTAAAATCTTAATTAATATGCAGGTTCAAACAAAAATTCGAAGATTGAAAGCGGCCATTAATAATTACACTCTGTACGGTTGTTCCACCATCTGTCTTGCTGTCTCACAGTGTATGGCCGCCTTAAGATTAGTTGCACAGAAGGCGATAGTGAGCATGTAATTCTCGGGGTGTTATTGCGAGTTCGATTCCACCTGAGCCCCAATTAATGTGACAAAACGACGTACGTATTTACTTTTTATAAGGGGAGATTAGGGAATCGTGGGGAAGGGGATGTGGGAATCTTAGGTGTTAAGCTTCAGAAATCTTGTGTGTTATGATGTAGGAGGGTTTTGAGGAATTATTTTGGGAAAGAAAAGCAGAAGTTTTTGTTATAAGTACACTACGTTATCCTGCGGGATTGTAATGTTTTCGGGATAAATATAAGTCTATGTCACTCTTTAGCTCCCAAAACTATCCCCATACCAAAAATCACGTCGATCCATTGCTCCGTTTTGACGTGAAAGACGGACAAACAAACAAACACACTTTCACATTTAGAATATTGTCTAGTATGGATATTTTTTCGGGAAAACTACTTATGTCATTTGTTCCTGTTTCGTCATCTTTGAAACTGGTCATTCTTGATACTCGTCATATTCCTGATTCGTAATAATCCAGATTCGTCATACCTTGTACATTCATCTGCAAAGATACAATCCGAATAATTATAGTAAGTACAGTTCAAAAATCTGAATTTTTAAACGCTTTTCTTTAGCTCCAATGCTTATGCTTTGTTTTGAACCTTGCTATTATTTTTTGGCGAAATTATACAAGATTTTGTACAGAAATCAACGCTTGTGAAATGTCTTGATTTCTTATGTGAAGTTCTTTATTTATTTTATTTTTTTGCAGAAGGCTTTGTTTTTTAAGTAAAGAAAAATAACTCTACTTTCTTGAATTTAGTCTCCAATAAATTTGATTTTAACAAATCAATAGTTTTTATAATTTTACTTTGAACAAGCCAGCAACATAATTCAGTTTTGCATAGCATATAACTTAGGTCTATGGTCATATAACAATGATATAGGCTCTCTGAAAATGTTGACAATAACAAAGTGTCGATTATGACGAATCAGAAATATGACGAGTTCGAAAAATGACCAGTTGACGAAGATGACGAATCAGGAGCAAATAGATCGTTTTCACTTTGCATACTTCGTTAAGCTCTATCTACAGTAAAATATAAATTAGGTACCTACATACGCGAAGTAAAATTATGAGCCGGATTAAAACATCCCACCCAGATGAAAGGAACAATAAAAATCATATTTACTCCGCCACATCAAAGCACGTAATGATACTCGAAAGACAGATAACTGTTACGCCATACTAAGAAAAAAGAATAAAAAGCTCTAAATCTAATACCGACGATAACTGATCAAGCTCACCAATGTCATGAAAAGTTGAACCTTATTACAACTTCTTTAAAGCCTACAGTTGCGTCTATGTGGTCGCTGCTGGTGAACGAACGAGGAATATTGGGTGCGAAATCAAATAAAAAAACGTTCGTACTCGTCATTGGGGCGAAACTGGTAATGGGTGTGTTACATATTATATGTATCTGTAACAATCTACGGCAGTTGATATAATTTATTTCTGTCTATATTTATTACTAGCGGATCCTCGCGGTTTTACCCGCGTGGTACCCGTTCCCGTGGGAATATCGGGATTAAATATAGCCTATGTCACTCGGGAAGACTGTAGCTTTCTAACGGTGAAAGAATTTTCGAAATCGGTCCAGTACTTTTTGAGTTTATTCGTTACATACAAAAATATAAATCTTTCCTCTTTATAATATTAGTATAATATAGATAAAACTCAAAGTTCATTTGTTTTCATATACCTAAGCATCATCATCACGCAAAAAAATATTATTAAGTATTGCTATGACGTATTTATTTACCTTTATTTTAAGTGATTTATAAGATGAACAGATAAAACTCAAAGTTCATTTGTTTTCATATACCAAAGCATCATCATCACGCAAAAAAAATTTTATTAAGTATTGCTATGACGTATTTATTCACCTTTATTTTAAGTGATTTATAAGATGAACATAGACCGATGCCTTAGCACCTACTATTAAATTCCGAAATGTTATACAAAATACTTACTAATTATTCATAACAGTGACTCTTTATTTCCAAAGCTCATTTTATACAGATTATATTATACAATTCACCCCAAACCCAAAGCAAAGCTGTGATTCGAACACAAATTTAAAAAATCACGAATGCTACGCTCCGTTACTCCAAACGCTCCGCTGCATATTCATTTCTCACACTTTGGTACGCCTCAGTTACTCCCCATCTGCCTTCATGGCTGTATGACTAGTATTCCCTTTCAAGATCGTAAATCTGAAAAAGGAACTCAAGTTTTAAGCACCTGATATGTTGATTTCGCTCCACGACCACAAGAACACTTAACTTTTCTGTGGTAATCAGCACATGAAGATTTTTAAATGCTAAAAAGTGCTTGTAATATTCAAGAATACCTAGATATATTAATGCACTTGAGAATCTTGAGGGTATCTTCATAGAAAGGGGTGACTTTACTATCAAATATGTTTGTAAATTTACTTAGATCGTCAGATATTGATCTAACTTACAAAAAATCGTGAGGCACTGAACAAAACCTGATGCAGTTTCTGAAACTAATAACCAAAAATGCTAATGCGCACAAAATTAAATTTAACTAAGCACATCAGCGGGAAAACCGTCAGGCAGGTACCAAAATGTAGTTTTGCCGATACCGACCGTAAAGGTAGACTTCCGAGCATCGCGGCCGATCGCAGCCGCGCGCGATCTATCGCGTGCGACTGACGCGCGCGGCTGATGCGACAATAGTCAGTGTATGAAAATGTATGGCGCCGCTTCCGAGGTATGCGACAGACGCGTGCGGCCGACGACAGACGTCGGCCGCACGCGGCCGTAGCTATAATGAAAACTTCTTTGTATTGTATAGATACTCACTTTTCTGTAATCTTCCTTATTTTTGTCTCTAATTTTTGGTTGTCTGTCACTGTTAGAAAATTCATGTGTCAACTCTGGATTGAGATGATTTTTAGAAACTCTCCTTTTGGGCGTTTGTGCACTACACTGAATTTTACTGTCCGGCAGTCCGATTTTTACGGTCCGATATGGCAGGCCATAGAATGTATATGCACAAGCGCTGTGCACTACACTGAATTTTATCGTCCGACATTTTACTTTTCTCCATTCCGGTCCGTTTTTTCCGTTCCGAGATATCAGCAATAAAGTACGTATGGGCGCTTGTGCACTACACTGAATTTTACCGCCCGGAAAAAAACGGATGGTTGTATTTTAATCATAAATTATTTATAAAACATAGTAAGAATTTATTTATTTCGTGTAGTTTCGGCTTTGAAACATTGAAACTGTGATATTGAACTGAAAACGTGATATTCATATGAGCGGGCGGGGCGGGGGAGGGGGTAATCAATGCGCTGCCCCGGCGAGTAAATAGACGGACAAGTGCACAAGTCAATCACCCGTGTTTTTCATGCCACATCGGTCCGTAAAAAAACGGACCGCCGGACGGTAAAATTCAGTGTAGTGCACAAACGCCCTTTCTGTAACACGCTCACTGCGGCACTGAATTAGCTATTCTTTCCATTGGTGCGGTACGCGGCGTTTTAGACCTCATACTAAACCAGACATTGTGGCGGTACGAAGCGTATTCGACCCCACCGAGATTTAAGAGACTGAAATTTCTTTTTTCAAGCGTGAAGTCAGAAACAATATGGATTTTAGTCTTGATAAGTGAGTATCTGTACAATAAAGAAGCTTTCATTATAGCTACGGCCGCGTGCGGCCGACGTCTGTCGTCGGCCGCACGCGTCTGTCGCATACCTCGGAAGCGGCGTCATACATTTTCATACACTGACTATTGTCGCATCAGCCGCGCGCGTCAGTCGCACGCGATCGATCGCGTGCGGCTGCGATCGGCCGCGATGCTCGGAAGTCAACCTTAAGGCGGACTAATGATCAACATCGCGAGTTCTTCGGAACAATCACATGCTGTTTTGCCGATACTATTCTGCACAAGGTATGCACAAGACAAGACAAGACAGACTTATAATCCACAATGCAGGTATGCACAAAACGAAAGTCTCTTTTTAACTCATTTGCAAATTCAAAATCGTCTGACTCCAATAAAACTCAAAAAACAGGCACTGAAACTACAGTCGTCACACACTAAACAAAATTTGAAAAAACCGCATGCAGTTTCCCTAAACCATCCGTCAGGTCAGGACGGACTAAAGATCAACAAGGCAGGTATGCACAATTCAAAATCGTCTGCTCCAAGCCAACTTAATAAACAGGCACTGAAACTAAAGTAGTCACACACTAAACAAAATTTAAAAAAACCGCATGCAGTTACCCTATTACCAGGGGAGACTAACGATCAACAAGGCAGGTATGCACAAATCAATTTTTACAAGCTTTATGATGCTTTATGTATGTCTGCAAGTACCTACCTATGTCCGTTCGGGTCAAATCTTGCAACCTAAATTTGACCCACTTGCCAGTGTTCGATTGAGCTGAATTTTGCATACAGATTTGGTATGGTATGGATGACAATACGATATTAAAGTAAGGTCAGCAAAAAAGCTTGTCATAAAAATGAAATTTTTATAAAAAACTTATTAACTTAAAAATTTATTTGTGCATACGTCAATACAACATACAAACTCAAATTCAAAATCTATACTTACACAGACTAAGCTCACTTAGATTGTCAGACGATGTGTACTAAGCACCAAAATTTTCCCAGTTTTCCTTATACCGTCCGTCAGGGTGGACTAATAATGATGAACAAGGGGTATGCACAAAACAATCTTTAACTGTAATCAAATTCAAAATCTATACACAGATTGTCTGACGATCGTTGTTTACTAAGCACATAATCGGAAAAACCACCACCACCACCAACCACCAACCAACCACCTACCAAAATGCAGGTTTCCCAATACCGTCCGTCAGGGTGGACTAATGATCGACAAGGCAGGTATGCACAAAAATTAATCCCGAGTCGAGTATGAATTGGAGCCGACATCGGCGCGTCGCCCCTTCGGCGGAACCAAAACACAGAGAGATCAAAGCGACAATGCGTGGGGTGAATTTGTCTACGCGACTGGACGAAGATGTAGATGCACTGGATGAGAGAATAGTTTTCTTTTAGACAACTTTGACTAGCCCAACAATGTTTTATTTTAACCCCATTTTGGTCTATACCGGTATCAGACCCTGAAGATCGATTCCCAGTAGGGGTACATATTGTATTCGGTATAAGTATAACTGTTAAAGCGGGATTTTTACCATGTTCAAATTGTTTGACCATACCTATAAGTTTAAAATGTTATATTATATTCGGTTTGGTTGGTGGTAGGGCTTGTTCAAAGTTATACTCATGAAACTTTTAGACATTATGGGCAGGATCTTCCAAATTATCGAAACTAACCTATTTTTTATTCAAAAGTAAACAATCAAATATTCATTTTCACTTCTCATGCTCGTAATGTTCGTCTTTATGTTGGGTATAGGCTGCATAAAATCGCTTTTTATGCTCTAGTGCATAAAGTAAAATCTTCGTCTAAGTCTCAGAATCTAAGACAAAGGTCGTCAGGTAAACAGTCACGCACGCATTTAAACTTCGTTAAATATATGTACTTACTTGTTATTTCATTCTGTTTTGTACATAATCCATGTTATAATTCATAACATGTCATGTACATAATCCATATTCTCATCAATTTTGTACATAATCCATGTTATAATACAAAATTAATAAAATAAAACTAGGAAATATTAATGAGTTTTCTAAGAAATAAATATTTCAAGAGCATTATGGACTACCATTTATGCTAAAGTCACTGTGCTGCCACTGCCACGTATAAAAAAAAGAAAAAGAGAGTCTTCCCGCCAATATGGCGAAGTCTTTATTTTTTCTTTTTTGCAATATTGCTATTCATTTTCTGCACATTCAAAGTGAAAAGCAGAGTGTATAACTCGTACATAAAACCCATTTTACCCGAGACGTATATATCCACCCGAGCCGTAGGCGAGGGTTGATAGTCAAGTCGAGTACGTTTTATGCACTTATTGTACAATCTACTATATTTTGAGCAGATAAAAATATAAGTTGAAGTTTGATATACGATCATGATTATTTTGTAGCTAAAAACACGATATTCGTATCTTCACTCGACTATAATAAATTTCAAAGACAAAGAATATTGTCATAATTTTTATATTTTTTGGATTTTATAATTAGATTACTAATCTCTAATTTACGTATAATACCTATATAGAAAAGTAGGTAAGTAATGGCATTTAGAAGATTACTCTTAGGCAACTTTTTCAAAAAGTGAATTTATGCTCAAAATAACAACAAAAACATTGAAAAAATAAAAAGTGAGGTTCTTTTCATTAAGTACTCTTCACACATAAAGAAAAAGACAAAGACAGAGGTTTTGGCAGATCCTTAAATACCCTTAAATAGTTGATGTGATTGAGAAACTTATTTTTTGGTACAGTCAGTATGAAAACAATGTTCTCATCATACTGTCGCAGTATGCCTCTTCCATTCCAATTGGAAGCGCAATAGTGTGATAAGTGCGGTATGCGGCGTCACCGGCGTCATTATTATACGCACAGAGACACCGCGGTCCCCGGTTTGATTCCCGATGTATTTGAGCGTAATTGCCGGCCCTTTGGCGGAGTGGTTTCGGCTTCGGAAAGCACGAAAGGGTCGATGTTCGACTCCTCTATAAACAAACGTATCTATGTATTATGCTAAGGCTTTTCAGGTTGTTGTTTGTTTGCGATGCCGTTTAAATGGAGTTTATAGTTTTTCATTAAAGAACAACTCTTTGTAAATTCGATGCCTTGTTGTCTGTTTTATTGAATACTAGTTTTACGCCCGAGGCTTTACCCGCGTGGGCTATACGACGTTATCCCGCGGGAATGTGACATTTTTCGGGATAAAAAGTAGCCTAATGTCACTCTTCAGCTCCAAAACTATCTGCATACTAAAAATAATGTCGATTTATTGCATTGTTTGGACGTGAAAAACGAACAAACACACAAACCCAAAAACACACAGACGCACACTTTCACATAGATCTATTAGGTATCTATCTATACTCTATAGGTACTAATGTTATAAAGAGGAAAGATTTTATTGTTTGATTGTTTGTTTGTTTGTTTGCATCGAATAGGCTCCGAAACTACTGGACCGATTTAGAAAATTCTTTGACCAATAGAAAGCTGCATTCTTCCCGAGTGACATAGGATATATTTTATCCCGATATTCCCACGGGAACGGGTACCACGCGGGTGAAACCGCGGCCGCTAGTTTACAATATTAGTATAGAGTAGTATATAGCTACCCATAGTTTCGGTTTAGTTACGGTTTGATAATAACTTTAATATTATTGCATTAGGTACTGCCTCACATCTTCCTCAAGTTACATTTTAATTTGTCTCTGTCTTAAACAAAAAATGCTCAACATCCTAATTTATTTTTACCTTATTTTTTAATCAGCGGCAGATTTATAATTGTAACGTTAAATTTAGTATGTATGTAACTACATAAAATTCCTAAAAATACATAAGGCGATACTCCGAAAAATTATGCTAAAGCGAGATAGCAATGAGAAAACGACGCGCGTGGGTGCGAGACCTATTTTGCCGATTACGCAAAAAAAAACACAAAATCACTTCGTATTCAAAAACTATAGCGATTTAAAAAAAATGCTTCTATACGATCCTAAATATCATTGATGTCCACTAATTAAACCAATTTTTAATAGTATATGTATCCCCATTTAAGAATAATCTTGATATTTCTTATTTTTTAGAGGTATTTTCGAAAATAAAAAGTGTCGAGCCAAAATCATAAAATCGTGTTTCTGAAACTATACGATTCTAGATAAAGGTATGAAGAAATATATATCTTATTACCAGATTTATAACAACTCTAACCGTCCTATAGTTTTATATCAAAGAGTCCATACTTTTTCCGAGTAGCGCCACTTTGACTCTGTGTTCGCTGTACGCAGCAGCTTTTTTCAGGATAACGTATTTTTTTTAATCGGCTCCTGTTGAATGTTGCTCTGCCAACGCAACATTCGCGTCAAAGCTTAAAAGCCTGTATATGGGTTACTGGGAGGCTTTTTAAATATTTAATAACGTCAAATATATGGAAATATGGCGAATTTTAAAAGGCAATTAAGTACTGGAAAAACGGAAATTTTAAAAATAATATGAGCTGTGTTCTTTTTTAACTTCGGCCGCACGCAGAAATATAAGTAATATGTGAAAAAAGCATTTTCAATTCAAATCTTTTATTATTTATACCTTAATTAATAGTCAAACTTGTTCAAAATATTGATTTTAAATGTCGCACTAAATAAATTATTGGAAAATTGATAATAACTACCCATACAATGATTTGTATTCGATAATTAATGAAAACCAAAATTATCTTTTCCTTACAAAGAAAATAAACTTTATCCAAATTAAATTGGCTATGTAAACTAAACATTAGTTGTCATGATCCATATATCAAGATCAATGTGTTGACTTTAATTTCAACAAAGCGGTGTGTAATATTTTGACAGGCCGTGGGGTTCCCGGTTTGTTCCCGTTTGAGGCAAGTGTTTATACTGTTCGTTATCTGCCAATCCAGCTAAAAGATTATTTATATGAAGTCCATTATTCATTTAATTGAAAGGAAACAATCGTCATGATACATTTTATTAGAGAACACGTCATATCGCAACATAATACAATAATATACAAGATTCTTTAGTACTTTTTACATGACTGCCCAAGGAGTGTAATGTGTTTTTGTTGCTATTAGTGATAACTATAAGAGTTGGCCTTCTGGTGTCTTTAATATGTCATTGTATTTAATAATGTATGAGATTGGCTGTTGATCTTCCTTTAAGAAAATAAATAAAATAAAATAAATAAATAAAATATAATATGTTTTGTTTGTTTGTAATGGATAAACTCAAAAACTGCTGGACCGATCTTAAAAATTCTTTCACCATTAGAAAGCTATAGTTTTCGTGGGTTACAAAGGCTATATTTCATTCTGATATTCCCACGGGAACGGGTGCCACGCGCGAAGCACCTAGTACTTATTATTATAGAAAATTATTTTTATAAAAAAATAAAACCGCCTTCTAAAAAACCACATCAAAAAAGTAAGAAATAATTCCTCACCAAATAAATAACGCAAGTACTTTGAAGTCGGGCGGGTATTAACAAAAACAACAAAAAATTGTACATGTTTCACGCCCGACTTCAAAGTACTTGCGTTATTTATTTGGTGAGGAATTATTTCTTACTTTTTTGATGTGGTTTTTTTTGATGTGGTTTTTTAGAAGGCGGTTTTAATTTTTTATAAAAATAATTTTTATTTCACTCTTTTTAGTGCATCGTGCAGCAATTTGCGTGTTTTCTGGTAAATAGGTATGTGATCAAACTCAAAACCTCCTTTTTCGAAGTCGGTTAAAATACCTTGAGGTATCCCCTTTTTAACAAAACAAGAATCATCTAAATCGGTTTATAAACAAAGGAGTTATGCCTAAAGATACGTATTAAATTCACATAAAGTGGTAACGAAAACGACAGTATTTTCAAGATTTCCTGAAAACTACTGAACCTATTTCAAAAAAAAATGGGACCAACTTGGAAACCAACCTGATGTAATAACGTTTGAACCATTTCAATCGGTTCAGCCGTCTCCGAGTAATCGGTGGACATACAAAAAAAAAAAAAAAAAAAAAACAAACATACATACAGACGAATAGAGAACCTCCTCCTTTTTGATTTAGAAGTCGGTTAAAAAGGAATAATGACGAGGAGGCATTTCTAATTCTTTTACTTCCGTCTTCAAAAGATGGCGATAGTGAAAAATTCAGTAACAGTTTTTTTAATCTAAATAGAAAACCGCAACTTTGCTTTGCTTCTTTCTAAGTGCATTAATCTCATTCAAAGACAGTCACATAAAATATAGAGATAAAAAATATACTTAGTCATGATCACTCTATAGATTTTGACGTGAATTACTACGGTAAAAACCAGTCTGCTTTTGAATGAGATAAAAGTTAGAAATCTATATTCATCTCATTAACTGAGATAGTGCCACCCTATCATGTTTTCCAGTGAAGGGATAAGACATACATCTATTATTTATTCGTTTGCTGAGCAAACAGCAAGCAACAGCTCGAAACAGCTCCCAACATATGATTTGCAAACACGACGCGCACATGCAAATGCGCGGGAAATATGTATCATTTATGGCTTTGTTGGGTAGTACCATTGGTTCTTATCACGCAAGTTGTGACAGAAAATCACTGAAATCAGAAACCAAAGCTTTTTTATCGTCGTCATTAACGCCTTTATTCCAAAACATGGACTAAAGTTAGATCTGGGTGCTTACCATCAACTCTTATTGCGGTTTTGTTTAGGACCTAAACTGATCTGTATCGCTTATTCGTACCACGACAGCTTAATATCAATGACAGCGATTCAGTGATCGATCAATGACATTTCACAGCCGCTAAGCTGTCAGGAACTCTTATTTGACTTATAACCCGGTCGATTTAACATGTCACCTGCAGGTTATACCCGTCCCTCTCACTCTCCGGGCATGACAGAATCGAGTGAAAAAGACGGGTAGAAGAAAAAGGACACAAATCGTTCGGTCATTAACATTTAGCCATTTATTTGCGATCCAGTTTTTAGAAGGTCAGAGTACGAAAGAAAGCAATTCATTCCCAACTAGCAAAATCAGTTCTTATAGCTATCTTCAAGACTACTTCTAACCTCTCTTATAAGAAACTTGTAGTATGCTACAAACCTGGATTTGGGCGCAGTTACAGGAGCTATTATTTCTGTAATTATCTTATAACCAGCTTAAAGAATGTCACTAAGCCCTATAGCATACTTGAGTAAGCGTTCGCGAAAAGCAATTGCTTCTATTATAATCTAAGACTAAACAATTACAAGCACAAACGCTCTTATTATTATATTACACAAGTATCTTACTAATGCAATCTAGTTTATAGTGTAATTAGCTAATGTATTTAGAAGTAAATTTTATATGTTAATATTGTTCCTTGTTATTTTGTGATTAAAGTTAAATTGTATACGTAAACACACTTGCTTTTATTATAGAAATAACAATACATTGTAGTAAGTATTTGTAATTAAGTACCTATGTGAATGGGAGGATGGGGAATTAATTTTTACTGTAAATATGTACAGTAATTTGGTTAGTTTCACCAATGCCCCTCGAAAATAAGCACATAGTACAATGTTGTAAAAATTTTATTTAATCAAATTCTTATATATATATCCGCCATGTTTTAAAATTGCACTGCATTAAGTACTTTGTAGAACCATTATAGGTAAATTAGTGCTTGTAGTAGTTTTGGTCCAGATAACTCTTCTCCATTTTGAAACAAATTAGGGTTCCCTGAAATCTATTTACACTAATGTTTTTATTCACTTTTTTAGGACTCATTTATTAGAGAATTCATCGATTCATTTGAAATGGTGTTCTTCTTTCCAATGTTGAACTTCTTCATCTTCTGAGTGGTGAGATGAAGAAGAAAAAATATTGCTAATAGAATAATATGCAGAACCCTCTGTCAGTTCACCTGAATATACACTAGAAGAGCTTTGTTTGCTTTCTGATCTTGTCGGATTTATTCTCCGAATGGTCACCTATTCACTAACTCATCATACGTTTTTGTCACTTTTCTTTTGTAACCACTGCTCCTTTTGAATCGTTTCCAATAACTTATATTTAAACTTATTTCTTCAAGAGGATGGAGAAATCTACAAAGTGCTTGATCTAGTGGTTCATTAGCTTTTTTGATCTCATAACGTTCTCATTGAGTATAATAGGATTTAAAAAAGTCTCAAACAAAACTATAGCAGTTCAAACTTATAGTAATCTCAGAGAAGTGTGTTATAAATCTTGTTCTACTTACAACATGCTACTATTAGATCAAAATATTATTCAGGACTATATAGTCTTACCAAAAACAATTATACGAGACTTATTCTTTAAAGTGTCCTATAAGATACTCTTGCAGCTAACTACAAGACTGAGATATAAAAGCAAAAGCTCTTAAGAATATCTATGCTTGTGGAATGCTATTACAAGTAAAAGTGTCCTATAAATGTTTTAAACTTTAGTCTTGTAGCAAGCTATAAGATAGATATATAAAAACTAATGCCCTTGAGTATATTACGACTTGTCAAATGATATTATAAGTAAAAGGGTCTACAACAAATCCTTTACAAGAACGTTATTAGTAGAGGCAGACTTATAATCAATCCTTATAGGATTACTTTGCTTGTTGGGATTTTAGGAACCTATTCTGCATCGCGCTATTTTTGAATCGCTGTCTTAAAGTTGATGGTAGGCACCCTGGTTTAAAACTGATGCTAATTCTGTCTTTCATTTGGAAAATGAAAGTGACAGCACCAGCTTTAGTACCAGTTTTAAACCAGGACTATTTTAGTCCATGTTTCGGAATAAGAGGGTACAAGTTTAAATAATTGCTAAGCAGATCAAAATATTTTTCATTCAAAACAATAAAAAAATACTAATATGATCGTTTCGTTCTGATGAGACCTATTTGCTACACTTGATGGTGAGAGTCTGATGATGGAGCAGGAAGGAAGTAAGGGTTCAGCTCGCGCATGTGGTAACTAATAGACTCCTTTTGAATTTGTAAAACTAAATACATTTTATCACGCCTTTGAGTAAAATGTTTACAGGGTGGGCAGACACATGAAGGGACTGTGAAATCCATTACCGTCCACACATGGCTTGCCATAATTTATAAAACTAAAAAGTAAAAAATAAATATGTAGTTTAAAAAACTAAAAAAAAACACACTTTTATAGGAACACACTAAAAAGTACAAAATAACCGTCTATTCAGCAACTGAAATTTAAAAGAGTGGTGCGCCCTTTGCAAATCATTCATTTCAAGTAGATAGGTACTTAATATTGACAACGCGCACCACGCTTTTTAATGTCAGTTACTGAATAGACGGTTATTTTGTACTTTTTAGTCTGTTCCTATAAAAGTGTGTTTTTTTTAGTTTTTTAAACTACATATTTTTTATTGTATGCGTGAAGTTGTTAATGGTTTTGCCACAAAATTTTTATGCCGGTGATTCGAAAATATTTAAGTACTTACCTATACACCTCTAAACTTTAATTAAGTAGTACAAAGATTTTAGGGCATGATAGTGTCTCATCAATACAAACAATTTTACTATGGAGCCAACCACGGAATCGCGAAAAAAATATCAGCTGAAAAATGGAAAATGAAGTATTTAGAAAAAATCGACCCGTCTCACAACCAGCTCCGATGGGACTCGAACCCACGACCTTTCGCTTTCCGGGCGACTGCTCTGAACGCGAAAGGTCGTGGGTTCGAGTCCCATCGGAGCTGGTTGTGAGACGGGTCGATTTTTTCTAAATACTTCATTTTCCATTTTTCTGTGATAAAAATTGCATTGTGAATGCAAAAAATTAAAAATTAAAATAACCTAAAATATCAGCTGTTCCATACAAAAGTAAAACATCGACTCAACTAAATTGTATGGAACAGCTGTTTTTTTTCGCGATTTCGTAGTTGGCCCCATAGTAAAAATTTTTCGTATTGATGGACACTATCATTCCCTAAAATCTTTGTACTAATTAAAATTTAGAGGTGTATAGCGTGCCTATCAATGTCCGGGAGAACTTGTAGTAGCGCCTTCCACTTGGATACGGATCGTGTGAAAAGCGAGAGACTCCGCAGTATGCAAATAACTTGCATTCTGTTTATCAACTTTTGTGGCGGCATGTCGGCTGTATGTATCGTGGATTCAGCCCTTATTAACATTGCTATAATTAAAACTTAAAATTAACTAACAATTATAAAGATAACTAGGAGCTTAGGCGAAAATTAAACTTATTTCTTCACTATTGCCAACTCCTTCGAAATAAGGTTGATAATCCGGAAGTACTGGAGCGGATAGGGTTATATGTACCGCAAAATTATATGCGTGGAGTCGGTCGCAGACGGCACTTACTGTTCGCGTCTCCTGACTCCCTGCGTATACGGCACGCTCGCAACGCTCCCACTGCGCGAGCGGTTTACCTTCTCAATGCATTTTTAAATTTGGTCCAGGATGTCGACATATTTGTTGATCCATTAGCCTATTTATGTTTTAAGATAAGTTCAATTTTAGCTGAGTAATTCCTATTATATTTCATGTTTTGTAAATATCTTTTCTGTTCTGTATTTTTATATGTTGTAATGTTTTGACAAAAATAGCTGTAAGTTGCAATGTAAATGTTAATAAATAAAATAAATAAAAATAAACTAAGCTAAATTCTCCGTGGTCGTGGCGTGTGCAACTGCGCCGAAATATCGGAGAATCGACAAGTAATTTAGACATTTTAAAAATCCCGTTATTTTTATAATAGTTATAAATATAAAAAGTTTCAGGATCTTATAAGCTAAATCGTTGTGCAATTAACACTGTAAGTACCTGTACTGACTCTCGTATTTTTTAGGAAATGAAAATCAATGATTAGCAAAAACAAGACAGATACACACTGGAGTTTCGTTTTCAATTTGGTCCGCATGAAATTCAGTTATAATGGCGCTCAAAGTTCGTTTGGGCATGAAAAGGTGACAGCAGTGAGTCAGAGTCTCATCTTTATATTATATAAGTATGGATAAAATAATAACACCCAGACACAGAACAAAAACAGAAACCTACTCATCATATTGAAAGGGCTTGGATCGAAACCACCACCTTCAAAATGGGACTATTTTCTAAATATTATCATTGTAAATTCCATTACCTACATAATGTCCTAATGCCATATTTATATTCGCCCCAAAATCCGAGAGATTTTTGTCTCCAAACGTCACAGTTCATTGATATTCCGGAAATAGATCCGTTCGTTGTGGGAGTAAAAAATTAATTCCAGGAAACAGGAATATAACGAGTTTTGGGGAAGCACTTGATGGGAACACGGGACGTTAGTGTGAGCCATGTTGTCTATGATGTTGTGTTGTGGACGGGGTACAAAAACATAACGGAAGCTAAACATTTTCAAACATAAAATTATATTTACAAACGAATATTCATAAAACAAAGAAATATAATAAAAAGGTTAGGGCCTGTTTCACAATGTAAGTAAGTTCCATTAGCTGTTAATTGAGAGATAGTCCATACAAAATTGTCAATAACATTTTCAAACATAAAATTAGATTTACAAACGAATATTCATAAAACAAAGAAATATAAAAAAAGTTTAGGGCCTGTTGCACAATGTAAGTAATGTAAGTTCCCATTAGCTGTTAGCCCATACAAAACTTTCAATTATACAAGAAACACAGAATATATATTAGTACCTTACGGTACTAGAAAGTATCTCCACGTAGGCACTGAATCTATTTTGGTGTGATAGAATTAATCTGCTATAATTTCTTGCTTTCACAATATTTTTGCAATTATTGAACATGTTATATTAGAAAAAAACGACCTATCCTGCAAGTAAATCCTCCGCCGCTCCGCCAATTGATTTTAATTTAATTAATCAATTTTAGCGGCATACCATGTATTTGTAATATGAGAAAACCGAAGCACCGACCCATGTTCCCATAGCTTATAAAACATGAACTTTATAAAATCATTAATCAACATTATTTAAAATTTTCAAACTTTTAAACAGGTAAACCGTTTTAATATTTGAGAAACAATTTTAATAAAACAAGGTTAAAATTTAAAATAAACTCTCTTTTTAAAATTCCAAAGACGTAAAATACCTGACAAACATTCTGTCCTCTTCCTGAAAATATGTTTTAAGTTTCTGGGATATTTTACGGAAAATAATGACAATAGCTCTTATAAAACAAAATAGGTCAAATGAGTAATTAAATATAAAGTAAAGCCCGATTTCAAAGTAGTCATAAAAAAAGTACTTCCCTACCTAAAATATGTCCATTGAACGTAATATTTATAGCAAATGTACAAGTACTTCTAAGAAAAAAGGCATAATTTTTTTGTATTATGATATGAGATTTACCTACAGACAACATACTATCTAAAGAGAAATCTCACCGTAACAAAGAAAAGAAAATCGCAAAACATTCTAATTCCAAACTATAAAACTGTTTTAACTAGTCCAGTAGATTAAGTAACAAAACAAAACACGATGGAATCACTACATAGTATAAAACAAAGTTGCTTTCTCTTTCCCTATGTCCCTTTGTATGCTTAAATCTTTGAAACTACGCAACGGATTTTGATGCGTTTTTTTTAATAGATAGAGTGATTCAAGAGGAAGGTTTATATGTACTTTTTATCCCGATATTCCCACGGGAACGGGAACCACGCGGGTGAAACCGCGGGCGGCCGCTAGTAATATATAAAACAGAAAAATTCAATACTTAAATTGAAACACATTTACAAAATAGGTAAAAGAAGGTGTCATAAATTCTTAATCCAAATTGTGAAATACTGGTGATTGCACTACTAGGTAAATTATACGCACACTTGAAGATCGAAACTATTGCCAGTGATTGATCTAATTAACGCCACGTCTCGGGCGGCAGCAGCTGGTGCCAGCCACCCCTGATTGTGGACCAAGCAATCGGTCGGTGCGCATCTGCTGACTGACAGTGAGAAATATGTGCCCATTGATCCAGGACCAATTGTCAGCAAGACTATTTTAAAACAGCTGTGCCGATGCAAATTATAAGGAGACTATTTAAATAATTCTATCAGATTTTGATAATCTTCTAATTCATTAGATGACTTATGTGTGTGCTCATTGATGAGAAAGAAACGTCAGCAAGATTGATAAAAACAGCTGAATCTTTGCAAATTACAATAAATCTAGTGTATAAGTGATTCAGCATACTGAAATTTCAGACGATTCTAAATCATTTATTTCAAGTTTATTATTTTATTTTCTTTATATTTTTGAGTGTCATTACGCACTAACAATAGATTTATTATTTCTTTATAATAAAATCTCGTTAAAAATCCTTATCGCCAATGTAGACATTTAGTCCAATAGTTATTCTAAAATTATCTTTTATATATTTCTATCAAAATCAACAGTTACATTAAAGATAATTCTCGTACCTTGGAGAAACTTTGATTTATTGATAACGAAACAAAGTGAGTGTTTACCATAACAAAAAAGCAGGCACGCCTACCAGTTTACAGAAAATCCTCCACGGCCCATAAATCACTAATAAAATCAAACGCCACTCCTTCCAGCTAGGTACTTGTCCAAAAATCACCTTAAGTAAGACTACGTTTGACTCCCATTACCTTTACCTTTTACCTTTAAAAAGTATCAAAAGGGAGTTAATGCATCCACCGAGCAATCTCCAAATCGAGGGGGGTGCATAATTTATCATGCAACAGTGTAGCCGACGGTATTTTTATTATATCACACGTGAAGAATGAATTTCAAATGGTGGCGGAAGTTTGCGTAGGGGGACTAAATCCGGGTGGTACTAACGGTTCTCGAATAATACAGAGATTGTATCATAGATAAGATATTCAGATGTTGGATGTGTATTTAAGATGCAATGACGTACTTCAAGTAGGTAGATCAACAGGGGTTGGTGGTAGGTCTTCTTCAAAGTCCACTTGGATAGCTACCACCATCTTACCTAAGTCTGACGCCATAACAACGATGTTTTCAGTATTGTTGTGTTCCGGCAGTTAGAGATAAGATAGCCAGTTTCTCATTAATCGAGGATTCCGCGAGTAGTGCGCTTACACCTTCAGCCTTATCATCACTTAACATCAGGTGTGATGAAGGTTACGTGCTACCCTAATTGTGGATAAAAAGGAAAGGAATTTGTTTTTTTTTGCTATTCAATTCCAATATTATATTTAACGAACAACAACTAGAATTAACACTTCATGAGCTGAGGTTATTTATACAATTACTTACAGCTGTAAAATAGATACAATCTTGAAAGTGGCTAAACATGAAATTATTTGCAAATAATCCACTCATTTTTAATAATATTGGTAATACATGTGGCCTATATTCAGCAGTGGACTTAAAATGGCTAATGATGGATTGGTAATAAATAAGCAGGAGAAAATTCGCATCTAAATAAGCATGTGAAAATTCGCGTTCTTATATTCTTAACAGAGCGGTGTTATGCTGAACAGTTTTTTATACCTAATTAATATGACGTATAATTTATGACCTACTTGAGCGGACTGACAGCTTAGTTGCAAAATTATGGTTTAAAAATTGATCCGAAAGATCGAGGCGAGTTCCCTTAGTAATAGGTACTCCACGTGAGTTGTTTTAAGGGTTCAAGAAAATCTAAAGAAAACGCCACGAACCAGGTCGCAGTATTGCGTTAAATAAAACGATCAGCACAGCCCGATAAGCCGCCATGATAGATTGTTGACATTATAACATAGCCTTACTTTGAACTCTACTGTATTTGGGCAATTAAAAATTGGGCAAGAGTGAGAGACTTTAGGCTCAACCCACAGGAACCACAACCACAACAAGTAGGCGGGGCGCATTTTGTATTGAAAATGAATAGTACAATTCACACGTACCACATTTTGCAGATACCTTAATTATCGACCGCGTGGGTGATACCACCCACAACGCAACCACCAGCGACGATGACACGGTGCGAACTAGCGGCCGGCCACATCGCGTACGACGTAACCACATCACAACTTCTAGCGACAACGACATTTTTTCGCACAACCACAACGTAACTGCAAAAAGCTGTATCGATACTATTCACTCGTAACCACATTAGTATAGGCAATGAACAAATTCTTTGTATGGAGACCCATACATTAATTCCTCAGTCGATGAAACTTTGCTGGGTTATAAAAAAGCATGAGCCATAAACTTTTAAATGATTATCCAAAAAAAACTCACACGGAAGTTAGGTATTTATGCCTACAAATACAAATCTGTTTATATATTGAACCGAGTAATTTCTCAGTCGAAATTTATTTTACCAAATGAGTTAAGGTAGAAACACATTTCGCTGGCGCAGCGCAGCGCAGCGCGATCGGTTTCATACATTTAGTATGGCTAGAAACACATTTCTCTAGCGCAGCGCAGCGCAGCGCAGCGCAGCGCAGCGTTTCCGCCCGGCTCCGATTGCGCCAGGCCCCCCACCACTTTCTAGCATTGTATCGTCAGATGGCTCGGTAGCGGACTGCGCAGCGGAGCTCTGCATTTTGCTTTTTACTACTTATGTTCTCCGATTTCTCCGTCAATAATGGGCCAATTTAAAAAATATTTTTTTTGTTTAGAAGAGTCACCAAGTCATTGTCATGTAGGGTTGTTAATTATACTGTTAAAACAGTATTAAAGTGTTTTTAGTACACTATACTTTTTAATTTTATAACAAATTGAATGTATAATTCTGATTTGAAAATAAATTACACTAAATATTTCTAAAATCGGTTCAGTATTTTTTGAGTTTATCTATTACAAACAAACAAAGTGTATTTATAGTATTAGTATAGATATAAATTGCATCTCGTAATCATTCATCATCATGTTATCATCGTAATCATCAACATATTTTTTTTTGGATTTAATATGTTCAAGTAAGAACAGAAATTGTTTTCAAAATTAGAAGAAAACATAATGCAGATGTTAGCTCGGCAACGACTCGATTGACACTGATCAAAAATTTCGTCAGGAAACGCTGCGCCACGCTAGTAAAGTGTGCACACCCCGGTCGACGCTGCGCTGCGCTGCGCCAGCGAAATGTGTTTCTAGCTTTATTTATACTAGTATGTGATACTTAATAAAAATCCAAAACTTTTTGCAAACATGGTATAATTCCGTTCAAAAGTTCGACAGAGACATTTCTCAGTCTAAGTGACCCCAATTATTTTATTAAAATTTGGTGTTTCCGCTGGGAATTTTTTTTGGATACCTATTTCATAATTATTGTTTATAAACGTTACATGAATATGTCCGATGAAGAAAGTTTAGACGGAGCATTTTTCCTAAAAAAGATATCAATGAAATAAGACTTTCATAAAAAAATACCTAACCTTCTATTATTAGTATTTTTTGGAAATTTATACCTTACTTTTAATTTATTGATACTCTATCATGCTGTAAAGTTTTTTCTGACTGAGGAATTACTGTGGGGGTCAACTCGCTTCATTGACTACACTACATTTTTTCGCTGCGATGTGGTGTGGTTGTGGTTCGTGTAGGTAAACACTTACTAGTCAGTACACTAAACACCATTTATTTAAAATTATAAATAAAATCAGACCCCGTACTTTGAATTGAATACAAATTGTGATACTTGCATTATCTATAATAATATAAATCTTTGTTTATCTCTAATTATATTACCATAGGTACCACATTAGTTTCTAAATATAAACTGCCGATACAGACACCTACGTTTCTCTACAAAGTTAAACTGCATATTATAAGCATGTTGAATGTCTTTATTACTTTCAATTACAAAAGTAATTCTCTTCAAAATTAAAGCTTTGGAATGAAGTCCGGAAATGCTGTCATCTAAACTTCAATTATGGACGCGCCGTAAGTCATAAGTGTGCGCGATACATTGGATGTAAGATTATTTTATTTTCTCTCATGCCATGACGATGTATGAACCAGGTACATGAAACGAGTCAAGAAGCCTATAACGAAGAAAGAAAAAAAATATTTAACTACGAAAGAGTAAACAATACAAAGAATGAAAAAAATTACTTTTGATCATATTTTGAAACAAAGTAGAATAACTTTCTAGAAAAACTATTCGCGAAACTTCTTCAAAAGTCAAGTTCTTCTTAAATCTCTATTATTTATATATTTAACTTTAATACAATACTGGGCAGATAATATGTCAAGGAAGAAGGTCTATTTAAACATACACACATACTTAATAACTTATTAACTATCAGAAAAGCGGGAGTTTCTAACAGTCCATTTCCACGGTGCGGTTTTCTCCCGCAAGCCGCGACACGGACCGTATTCTGAATCGCAAGTCAGAAACTTGGGTTAGCCCCGGCCCTCTCGCTCGATTCTGTCATGACTGGAGAGAGAGAGGGAGGAAGTTTCGGGATTTGCGTTTCAAAGTCAAAGTCAAATTTGTTTATTCAATTTAGGTTGTTTTTTACAATACTTGTGAGTGAACGTCATAGAAGCTACGCAAACTACGCTAGTTTCAGAGTAGACCTCTGGTTAAGGCGATAGTCGGAAAAAATGTGCTGAAGCGAGATAGCAATGAGAAAACGACGCGCGCGGGAGCGAGACCGATTTTGCAGATTAGGCAAAAAAAACACAAAATCACTTCGTATTAAAAATCTACAGCGATTTAAAAAAAATGCTTCTATACGATCCTCAATATTATTGGTGTCCACTAATTAAACCAATTTCCAATGGTGTAAGTAACCCCATTTAAGAATAATCTTCACTTTTCGTATTTTTTAGAGGTCTTTTCGAAAATAAAAAGTGTCGAGGCAAAATCATAAAATCGTGAGTATGAAGAAATATATATCTTTTTACCAGATTTTTAACAACTGTAACCGTCCTATAGTTTTAAATCAAAAAGTCCATATTTTTCCGAGTAGCGCCTTAAATCGCCTAAGCTTGTCCCATACACCGACCGCCCAAGAAAGGTGACTGATTTGGCTGTAAATTTTACTGCCGCAATGAAACTGAACTGAATCAAGCTGCAATTAAGCCTTTGTTACTTAAGTTCTTCGAAGACAATTGCATTTAATTTGTAATTGTAATCGAAATAATGGCTTTAATGTTAACGGGCACTAAAACATAATTAAATGGCAGCTGGGTAAGCTCGCTCCATGTTAGGCTTCTTCTCAACTCTAAGGTTCAGTGTGAAGCCAAGAGCAAGCCCATTATACATAAAAAATAATAAAAAAAACATATTCATAAGGTAAACCTATTATACTATGTTATATGCAAGTGAATATTTTTTTTTAATTAACATATTTCGATAGTTAGTTTAATGGTTGGGCAGTTAACTGAACGGCTAATTTAATCACCTGTAGCCAATTTGCCGTAACAGCAACCAATATTCAGATATTGGTTTTCTGTGTTTTTAAATTTTCATATTTAAGTTCATTTCATAAATTCTTGTTTTAAGAACCTAGATACTCGTAGCTATAGTATGGTTGTCGCTTTGAACCTGCCTCCTGATTCACAAACCGTCGTTCTGTGCTTTATCTTTGACTTTTCTATAGTGACTGACAGAGATAGTGCATACATTCTGCTGACGGGAGCGTTCCGACGTCCGACCGTTCGTAAATCAGGGAGCTGGACTGATCTGGAGCAAAGAATATATACACTTACGCTGGAGCACAATAGGTATCTGTGGCTGACTGACCGCCAGTTTCTGAAACGCCAATCAAAATTAAAATTAGCTAACAGACTGTCACAATTAATTCTCAATTAAAAGCACATTGGGTTTCTGAAACCAAAATTATCTCACAATTAGGTAATTGACTGCTAATTATTGGTTTATTATTAGTTTGGCCACCCTGACTGAAGTCAATCGAATTAGTACTAACGTAATTATAATACATAATTATTGTAGCCATTATCTCTGACTGTTTTTTTTGTTGGTACTTATTGCAGGACAAATCAACTAAATTATTTGATCCCTAGCGCCACCTAACGTGTAGCTCTAGATTAAAATGTTTTTGACACCGTAACGAACCACGGAACGAATTGCGAAAGCAGCAAAAGAAATCGCACGGCGAGTAAAATATTATGAATTAAAACTTTTAAAAATCATAATTTAAGGGAACATTTAACTCAATTGACTGGAATAATGTATACTTGGTAAAATTGATTTGATTCTCAGTTAATTGGCCGAATTTCTTCAATTAATTTTTCAAGCGTTGACAGTTTGTAAATCATGTGATTATGCTTTCGGAAACCCAAACCCAAATCTGATTTGTATGGGCACTGACAGACTGTTAACAGACTGTTGACAGTCTGTCACATTTTCTTTCAGAAACCCAAACCCAAATCTGATTTGTATGGGCACTGACAGACTGTTAACAGACTGTTGACAGTCTGTCACATTTTCTTTCAGAAACCCAAACTACAATTAATTGGAGATTAATTGGGAATTAGGTAATTTAATTTTAATTGGCGTTTCGGAAACCGGCGGTGTGTCACATATCATACCGGTATGCCTAAAAATTGCATAAACTCTAAAAAAATTGGTGTATGAGTGAGTATACTTGTGCAACTGTCAAGAATTATATTAAGTTTCCTTCCTCTTGCGACTTGTACGATGTAGGTACAAGATGAGTTTCTCACCGCTCAATTACCCATCTTCCACATATTTTGGGCAATAATTTATTAGCTCAGAGAGTCGTTTCTCCTGTCGCGTCGCGACTGGCGATGGCGCCTGCCCTCTCCCCAGTCAGACCATTTGCTGAATCAGCGCCACTAATGTACTAAACACACCTATCTATTCTTGCCTGATGAGTCTCTTTGTCTGGTGCTAATGTTTTAATTTAATTAAGATACTTAAAGATCTGTTAGGGTGTTTTCTCGAATTTGATTTCAAATGAATGTACTTATCTTATTTTTTAAATATGAGACCCATGCATTTTAATTTTAAGCATTGGTCAAATTATTACTTCGGTACAGAATACCTACGTGTCATATAAAAAAATACCCGTACGAAAAATAATGCACATGCGTAGTAGGTAATATTTAAATTTTGCATTAGCAATGCTTCTTGTCTGGGATAAAACTCTAAGGACACCTGTTTCTTTTATGTTTAGAAAAATGCGGAGTAATGCAGAATATTCTTATCTCTATATTACTTCTAATATCTTCTTTGCTTATACAAATCTTCTTTCATACAAAAATACTTAATACAAATAAGGCAAAGACAAACTACAAAATTAAACGTCACCCTCATACACACACACCTTTACACGTTTAAAGAAATTGCACAATAGCGACTCGTAATCGTCGTTAACACCTAATACATTTCTGCGGCGAGATCTTGCACGTAGTATCCATTAGCTCATTAAGGGGTCCTTTCAGGCTCGCCCTACCGGATCTCGGCAAGGGATTTGATGAATAATCGCCGTTTCTGGCAGAATAAACCGGCCCGATAAGCTAGCTTGAGTAATTCCGAGCAATAACTGTTGATTGTGGCGTGACGAGTGCCTAATCGGTGCGAATCACTGGGCTCAGTGTGGAAAGGTGCGTTTTTTGATATGGAAATGAGTTTTCGAATAAATGGTTTTTCTTCGGTGTACGAATATTACAAATCCTTTTCCTACACAAACGCTTGTATGGGGAAAAGATTTGTAATATTCTTATCATACCTACATAGTTGTGTTTTTTGGCTGTCATTGTAATTAACGTAGGTATCCTTCTAATCCTAATTATTATAAATGTGAAAGTTTAGATGTTTGGATGTTTGTTACTCAAATAGGCCAAAACGGCTAAATGGATTTGGCTGAAATTTGGAACACAGATACTTTGTAGTCTGGAGAGGAATATAGGCTACTTTTTATCTCGGAAAAATATCACATTCCCGCCGGATGACGTCGTGTAATCCACGCGGGCGAAGCCGGGCGGAAAGCTAGTAATATTATAAATGCGAAAGTTTGTGAGCATGGATGTATGTTTGTTACTCTTTCACGCAAAAACTACTGAACGGATCTGGATGAAATTTGCAAGAGGGTTAGATTATTGGCTGAAATAACTCATAGGATTCTTTTATTTTGATTTTCATACGGGAACCGAACCACGCGGGTGAAGCCGCGGGCGGCCGCTAGTAGAAAATAATCCTAAACTTTGTGGAATACTTCCGTGTTTTTTTTTTTGCAATTTATATTATTTTTATAAAATTAACATGTAGGAAAAGGGTGATAAAAAAGCCACCAGCCCTGCAAGTAGCTCACCCGGGTTTCGAATTCGCGCCCCTGGGCATCGGACCCAATACTCCGATCAACTTGTAACGTTGTCCGATTTATCGGACATGTCCAATAAACCTTTAGGTCGTTGGCATGTCAAAGATATTAAACCCATTCCTAAGTTAAGGTAATTACCCTACTTTTTAATTAGAAATTTTATTTGTTTAACTACTTTAATTTGTTATTTATTATTACTTTAAGTGACATGCACACTTAGTCTTATGATTTATATAGGTACTGTTTTTATATACACCTCCATCCCTTCGGCTGATCCATCAACTACTTTATCAATACATAATTTTGTACATACATATAAGATAATTACATATTTTTTTTAAATTTAATTTCAATACTACGTCGTATTTACGATTATTATAATAAGTTGCCTACTGCAACATATTCTTATTTACCTAAATACTTACATGTAAGTTAGTAACACTTACTTATTTTAGTACTTTAACAAGTACCTACTTACTTAATAGTCTCTAACGAGATTAAAGTCTTATTTTCTAGCCATTTATTAAGGCTACTAAACTTGTACATTTTGAAGACACTCTACACAAACATTTACACATGACATTCATCACACACATAAACACTAAAGTTGATCACCAAAAGCCAGCGGGTGGTGACTGGCATATTTAAATAAGCCTGCACTAATCTGGGTTGGTTTCATGAGAAACATCTTCTATTATAAAAGATTTCTCTACGTAACTGATGCCTTAATTCTAAAACTTATGGAATTAAGACTTTGTTAGATACGACGGATGTTAGTATTTGTATGGAACCGAAACCAACCTAGTGTAAATTTCTCACTGTAAAAACCATTCATACACTCAAAATTCTATCATGCACTTTCATTAAATTAGTTAATATGTTTTTATTTGATCTGTATTTACTATTATAAGGGACTTGTTTGTAAATACCTACCTATCTTCTAACTAAAAAAAAATCCTTAGAGATTTTTTTGCCCCGGCCGCCCCGGTATTGTAACGATGTCGATTCGTACCAGTCATTATGGATGGTTAAAAACTCTATGATGACTGGAAACTCCATCTAGTTCTACATCATCATCATCATCATCAGCCATTTAATGTCCCCACTGCTGGGGCACTGGCCTTCCTTATGGATGAATAAGGAGAACGAGCCATGACCCACCACGCGGGCTCAGTGCGGATTGGTGGGTATTAACGACTGCAAGTGCAGCCGGGACCAACGGCTTAACGTGCTTTCCGAAGCACGGAGGAGCTCGAGATGAAAAGTTTTTGGTCCGTGACCGACCATTGCGAACGTTGCTTAACCTCAACGATCGCAGGCCGAGCGCGCTATCCACTGCGCCACGGGCTCCTCAAAGTCCTTCAAGTTCTACATACTGGCCATTAATTTTATCGAATCCTATCCTGTTCTTTCAATTCAAATTCAAAATCTTCGTCTCACGTGTCCTGTTCATCATTTTTGATTCAGTTCTACTAAAATCACCAAGCCGTACAGAGCTCTCGGAGCATTACCAGTTTTTTATACCAGTTTGAGTTGTTTGTTATAGTTTTAAATAAGCGGAACCCTTGACCCTTGGAAAGGGTTCCTAATCTTCCTATTCTTCCTATACGTTTCTTTATTACTACCTTTACAATAAAAAGTCAAGTCCCTATAAACATCATCTTTTTATTCATCTATTATCTACAAATTAAATACTGGGCGGTGACTTCCGACGTTCCGGCTAGTGTACCACTGGCCGACGAGGACGTCCCGTCACAAACTAATGTTTTTTCACCACAATGTTTCTATTACTTTCAGAATTTCATTCTAAATGCATAAAAATAATTAAAATCTTAATTAGATTAACACTTTTACATTATTTCTCTTCATGCCATACATTCGCAAGAAGTTAAGGTATACTTACCTTTTCTTTGCCATGACATAAATACCACAACACTCGCCTACTTCTCCAGTGAACCATGAATTAATTTTATAAGCGTAACCGTGTATTAACTTATAAAGGTTTATGTTGTAATTGTAATGCTTTTCCTGAGGCTAAATACCACAATAAAGGAGTAACGTTTGTATAATGTTTGTGACATATTATAATGAACATTAGCTTTACGCACAATCGAAATGATAGAATTGTGATCGCTTCCCCAAACAGAATCAGGATAATGTGAAAAGTAAATTTATATAGGTAGGTATCTTCCGCAAAGAATCACAAATTTTTTTTGCACCTTTGCACCGTGGGAAATCCAGCACTATCCTGGATTTCACGCGGTTAAACATCTCCTGAAGATGCTCCCGGTTATGGCGAAAGACGTGTAGAGTAAGTGCAAATTTTGTGATTATTTGCGGATGATAGCTACATATATTTATTGTTCACAATGGTTAGGGACTTCCGCCAGGTGAGGCCTATAGCAATCAAATACTTAGAATCTGGAAAATGAAATGAAGATGCATTTTCTCGTATGTTGATTTATGATGAATTTTCTAAAAATACAGTATCACAGTTTTCGTGGTGGTCACTTGAATATACTAACTACATTATGTATATGCAAAATGTATCATTATTAATAACAACAGCTTCGCGTGTTTCACCAAATATATAAAACCATAACTGGTAGTTACCTTAAATTGGGTCAATAATAACTACTTACTCATCGCAAACGGTAAGTAACTGGTATTTACGATAGATATGGAAGCTGCACCCTGAAGAATGCTTAAAAGGAAACGATTAAGTACTACCATTGGTTCAATAAAAGGTTAGACCAAGAAGTAAACCCTGAGGCATTCCTCGACCTTTGATGGCAGAGTATAGGTAGTAGGTAAAACTTATTATAAATAAAATAATTATAGGCCGATATTTGTTCCGGTGGTAGTGCCATAATGTATTTGTCTGGCAAACTGACTGTTTCAACTTACAACTTAGAAGAACAACTTAGAAGTAGATCTACTTCTTTTGCAATACTTAAAATTGCATTGTGAATACAAAAAAGTTAACATAAGTTGAAACAGTCAGTTTGCCAGACAAATACATTAAGGCACTACCACCGAAACAAATAATCGGTCTATAATTATTTTATTTATAATTAGTTTCACCGACTAGAAAAAATCGACTCACAACTAGCTAACATGGGACTTGAACCAATTTCCATTCCATAACCATTCGATTTTTTTATACTTTACTTTCAAAACTGACTGTTACAAAATTCAATAGGTACCTGGAGCAACTTTTGCTCTTGAACTGTTTCAATAAGGTTTCAATCCTCCACCCTTGCCAATCCCATAAATGAATTGATATTATCTTTCATGGTGTATAAATACCAAGTGTTGTTGAAAGGAAAATAGCGAAATATCTATATTTTTTTGTTTTCTAGTAGGTAACTTTTTAAAATAAAAATACGTCAACCAAAATGTTATAAGTAAGTAGAACAATTGACGGTTCAACTGTTTTATTTGCTACATAATTGAATATCTTAACTCAAAGACTAGGCAAATGAAACTTCAAAGAAGCATGCCTCAGATGTAAGAATCCTTGAGATCACAGGCACAAACAAGCGATATGTGCAAACACGCCATAACTAGCGACGAACTAATATCATAAAGCAAATACACGCTTCTGTCAGTAGCTGCTCGAAGGAAGGACTCTTCAAGGAAATGAGTCTCTATTGCGATCGAGACCTAGCAATCGAATGAATTGGAAGTCATCCCATTAAAAATAAAACTAAAATAATTACACGAAAATAAATAAAAGTAACAAATTAACAAAGAAAGAATAACATAGTTTTAAAATGTATTTGTTTGTTTATATGTGCTAAAAAACATCTGCGTGCTATTTTGAAAGTTTGGCCACTGAATCTTGCGACCGCTAACTCCACTTTTCTTGGATATCCTTTAATAAAAAATGAGTTGTACACGTAAGTATGGTCTAAGTTCTAGAGATATCAGTAAACTAAAGAGTAACTTGCATAATGATTCCAGATTTTAGTGTAAAGCTTTCTTATTGATATGTTTCCTTCCAGTTACGTAATAGTTCGCCTCCTTCCTCGTGTCTCTTAATCAACATACGCGATGTATACCGCAGTCCTATTTACATTGAGCGCGCAATAATCTACGAAGAAATGTTTGCTTTGAATCTAGCACCGTCTCCAGAGACTATGGGATAACCTATGAGCTCTGATGGTTATTAATAAGATTAGGGATAATAAGTTTGGTACAGTTGATAGCATTCTTATTAGTTTAGTCAAAATAGTCAGCTAGTCAGCTAGTTCAGCTTCTTTGGAATTTATGCAAGATTTACTCTTGCATAAATTTCAAATTGAAATCCAAATTGATTCAAAGCTGAAAATTTGCATGACAGGTCTAACGTATAACATATTTAACGTCTTTTGATATACGAAAATTGAAGGTCTGGGGTGAATGACCTAAAAAATTTTTAAACTACGTTTTTTTGTAGATATTACATTATTTAGATTTTCATTAAAGTTTCTTTACAAAATTAAGAAACGAAGACAGCAGAATATTTGCAGAAAGAGCTGATTTATTAATATGTGTATCAGGCTTGCTCTAGGTACAAGCCCTAGGCACTGACGAATCGTATGACTTTGTTGTATTAGGTACAATTAATGATTTACTTACCGCATTTAAAGCCTCCATTTCGTGTGGGCTCAGTTTGTACGAAGCTTCTGTGCCCACCAAACGTAAGTTAGACCTGTAAATAAAAGATGGGTACATTTAAAACATGTATTTCTTCACACTACTATATTTATTATATAAATCGACGTAAAGAAATAATTTATTTATCAATATCACTACATAGTATAAAACAAAGTCGCTTTCTCTGTCCCTATGTCCCTTTGTATGCTTAAATCTTTGAAACTACGCAACGGATTTTGATGCGTTTTTTTTTAATAGATAGAGTGATTCAAGAGGAAGGTTTATATGTACTTTTTATCCCGATATTCCCACGGGAACGGGAACCACGCGGGTGAAACCGCGGGCGGCCGCTAGTTATATTTATTTGGAAGGCCAACGGCTTAACTTAATATGTTTTTTTATAGTACTTAGCATAAAGACATTTAGAGACCATCGCAAATAGAAGCGAAATCGCGTTTTAAACCAATTTATGACCTATCTGGCATCACATATCTTATCAGTTATCACCCCAACCTTACACATTTGCTTCACTGTTACAGATCAGAACATTTAAGATAGCCAGTCATGTGAACATGGCTCCATGGCAAAGGTGTGGAAAAGTTGAGAAATGCATTTTGTTTCGGGTTTTATGGATGTCTCAAATATTGTTTTATACAAATGAAGATAACACTAAGTCGTTGATTGACGGAGTTTAAGTTAATGTTAAAAATAGTTAAAAAATCTTACATTTGCTTATGTTACCTTTATAAGATTATTCTCTTAACTGTTACCAAAAGAACTTCGTTAAAGTCAATAGAATATCTCTTTTAATCTTTAAATTCCCCACAAACTTGGTAATGGCGAACAGTGTGAACGAATCGCGCAGATTTCAGGCGACCAGTCAACGGGAAGGGAAAAAGTTGAATTTCTTACCACATAAGCGTCATAAATAAAAGGCGACGGTAAACTTTCTGCCGTTCTGCTGTTGGCAACCCTATTCTGTAGAATGACGTCATTGGAACCTTTTTGATTTAGTTCAAGAACTACGTTAAATGATCATTTTTGACATGATTATCCTTTGGTTAGAATAAAGGTTTTTATAGGGCGTTTTAAATTTAGTTTTAGGTATTTTTATGACAATCGCACCAAATATGAACTCCATTTTTACAATGCCGTTTTCGTCACCTTTCACTAATTTGCCCAGACCCCACTAGGAGTTTCTTTCTTTCTACATATATTATGACGAAACACGGCATTATAATGACTCGTAATGAACCAAATGCCCAAGCTTCACCTGCGTCTAAGCGCGCTATTTGATATCATACGCAGGTGTAGGTAGTACGCACTAATTTGATACAATTAGCGCGCTAAGACGCGCATGCCGTTATTAACGCCGTTAGGCGTCCGGCAGGTGAAGCCTTGGCATAAGAATGACAAGTTTTAAAACGAACTTGATTTATTTCACATCAGCGGTCTCCCCTCCCTGCGAGAAGAGTCACGTCTATAAAATATATTTCGAATAACTACCATAAAACTATGCATCATCATCATCAGCCATTAAAAGTCCCTACTGCTGGAGCATAAACCTTCCTTATGGATGGAAAAGGAGAACCCACCACGCGGGTCCAATGCCAATGGCAACGACTGCAATCGCAGCTGGTACCAACGGATTAACGTGCCTTCAGGAGCACGGAGGAGCTCTAGATAGTAAATTGTTGGTCATCCATACCGTGACCGATGCGAAGGTTGCTTATCTTCAACGATCGCGCCAACCACTGCTCGTCGGGCCTCTATAAATAGTAGGTACCTACCTACAGAAAAAACTGAAATCTAAACTATTTAAACAATTTGCGGTCCAGAATAAGGGTGCGGCACACAATTTGTCTGCGCACGGACGTTCGGGCGCTCTCCGCAGGAAATGAGCGTATTTGTCTTACCTGGGGCGGGCGGGGTTCGTGTAACAGCGATTTTGTGGTATGATTTATTTGTGTTAATCATACCACAAATTCTGTTCTGATGACATTGTAACAGTTTTTTGATCAGGTCACGTGTCCGTCTTACGAATTTTTAATCTGACGGTCACGTGATCCTGCCGCGAGTTTAAAATTTTTACCCATCACAAAATGCACAACGCCGCTACAAAAGTTTTCACTTCAATAAAAGTAGATTATTATGTGGTAATAGCAAAGGATTGTCTAACATTGTTGCAAAAATAAATCGTGAAATATCTAAAAAATCGTGGAAAATATTAATTACCAAAATATTACGTAAGTAGACTACGAATCAGTGAACTTATACCCGCTGTTAGTAGCACCACACCACTCGCCAACAGCTACACATTCATAAATTCACTTAGCAACATTTATGAATGGTAATAATTAAATACTAGGTATACTGCGGCACGCTATGCCTATGTATGTATACTACATAATATATTATATGTCACGACTAGAGAGATCGTGGCCTACATAACTATTTCTAGTAAATAGAGCAACGATTACTCCTAATGTGTGGCTTACTAGGCTTGTAATTATCTTCAACATAGTAACATGTAATATATTAAAGACAATAACATAATTGCTTGCTTTGTGTAAGTCAAAATCTAATTGCTTAACTACTTAGTTTCTGCGATATTATATTAGCTAAGTGAAATTCGCGTCGAAATTTAATTTTATCTACCTATAACTAGTGGCTCCTCGCAGTTTTACCTATGTAGTGTCCGTTCCCGTGGGAATATCAGGATAAAATATAGCCTAGCCTATGCCACTCGGGAAGAATGTAGCTTTCAAGTGTTGAAAGAATTTCCAAAATCGATCCAGTACTTTAAAAAAAAAAACAAAAATACAAATATTTTCTCTTTACAATATTAAGTATGGATTAACTCTGATTTCATCCGCGTGGACTATAAGAATTAAAATAAATAAAAAAATACATACATTGCTCCAATCCGAATCGAAGTAGCTTAAGTCCTTGTGTTATGGCAATTGGAAACAATGACCGGTAGGTACCACATACACCCATGTAAGTACATGAGAAAATATTGAAAAGTTCGTTTTTAATATTTACCCGACCGGAATCCACCTCCAAGATAGCGGCGCATTAAAAACCGGTGCGTCCATTACTCAGCTACGGAAGTTGTCCGGATTAAACTGTGATTAGTCTATGACCTTCGTCAAGATTTAAAATAAATTAATGATTGATTTATTTCTAAAATCTAAATATTTCAAAACTAGCCTTCCGCCCGTGGCTTCGGCCATGTGGAGTACACGACGTTATATCGCGGGAATGGGATAAAAAGTAGCTTATGACACTCGCCAGCATACAAACTATCCCCATACGAAATCCGTGAAAACGGTACGAAACCCGTTCAAAAATCTATTAGGGGTTGCGTTCTTTTTTTAATTACATACTTTCCTATACTTACAGAATAGCATTGTAAGTTCCTAAAAATAATTTAAAATCAAAAGGTACTGTTCATTTTGCTTCACGAAAAGAAAATGTCCGTTTTAAAATAATCACCTGAAGCAAATGTATCGATGAGCCGAAGTGACAATGAAAAGGGTCAGTTCCACTCGTCCCTTCTTAACCACTTATTAACATTCCACTCGGATAAACTAGTTGTACAGTACACAGTACATACAACTACATAATGTTGACTTTCAACGCCTTTAATCAGCATAAAATAAGGGTGGATTTTGTAGAGAAATTTTTTAGGTCGTCGTGATGTCACTTGTCCCTAAATAGTGGACACGAATACTTTAACAATGGACTAACTGGCATTTTCTCCAATTTGCTCAGAAGAGAGACAAATTGCTTAGTTATTTTATTGACTCTTAATGAAAACATAGTTATCAAACCACAGTAAGGATTTTTGTTCAAAATATAGATTTGAATCGTTTCGTATTTTGCTTTGAAATTGTCACGAAAATACTTGAAGCGTTTGAAACTAAGTACGTCATTTAGTGTGAGGAAAAGACCAATATCTCGTTCAGCGAAATATTAAAAAAATTGGCCAAGTGCGAGTCGAGCTCGCCCATCCGATTACATACACCTAGCTGAAATACTACTACCAATTTTTGGCAGCAATAAACAACTTTGTTTTTCATAGTGTTTGTATGAATGACAAAGTTTGAAAATGTGTTATATCTCAAAAACTGCTAACTATATCTCGTTGGAACCAATTTTCGTTATAAGTGTTTATTGAGGTCTACAGCATATAATTATTTTAGATTTTTCACTCTCTTATTTTAAATGTTAGAGGGGGACACAAACACACACATTTTACCACTTTAGAAGTGTCTATCCTTATGACTGACTGACACCTCATTACTTCCTAATGAAATGCTCTTACGAGATTATTAAAAGTTAGAGGAAGAGGGGGGGAAGTACACACACATTTTACCAATTTAGAAGTGTCTATCCTCATGACTGACTGACACCTCATGACTTCCTAATAAAATGCCCTTACGAGATTATTAAAAGTTAGAGGAGGAGGGGGGGAGGTACTCACACATTTTACCACTTTAGTGTCTATCCTTATGACTGACTGACACTCATGACTTCCTAATGAAATGCCCTTCCGAGATTATTAAAAGTTAGAGGAGGAGGGGGGGAGGTACACACACATTTTATCACTTTAGAAGTGTCTATCCTTATGACTGATTGACACTCATGACTTCCTAATGAAAAGCCCTGACGAGATTAGATTACAATCCAAATATCACCTTGCATAGCCTAGAACTCGGAGTTAGCGCAGTCTGTATAATGTTCGGCGTCTTCGTTTCCCGTTTAAACTAATTACGCTGAACCAATTTGGATGGTCAAATATCGGTTAGAGGGCAGTCTGCTCTTAGGTAAGTAGGTACTGTCGGTAAGCTACACATGAGGAGTTGCAGTGTGTCTTTATAACATACGTAGATAGATAGATCGTTTATTTGCTACATCACACGCATACAATTTTCAAACATGGTAGGTAAACATAAAAACAAAAAAGGCAAGGCAAGGGAGACACAGAAAACTTGATAATAATTGAACGCGGTACTACATAAACAAAAGAATTGTACGTATGTGCAGCAGCAAATTGGGCCAAGGCTCAGTGTAGTTTTTTGCCCGGAGGCAAAAACACTGATTTTCAGCCATCACCCTTGAGACGCAGGTAAACAAAATTATTACTGTAAAATAAAGCTGGAAATCAGTGTTTGTGTGTGTATGTGTACGTAGGTAATAATAAGTTAATCGTGGTGCAACTTTCAAATTTGAATCCCTTTGAAAAATAATATTATTTCGTTTTTTTTTCTTTTTTATCCACAATGGGGGATGTGAGAAAGAGGGTCTGGTGTTTAGTGATGATAAGACTGAAGGTGGAAGCGCACTACTCCCGGAATCCTCCATTACTAAGGAACTGGTTATCTCATCTCTAACTGTCGGAAGACAACAAAGCCGAAAACATTGTTGTTATGGCGTCAGACTTAGATAAGATAGTAGTTGCTAGCCAGGCGGACTTTGAAAGCCTTTTCACCAACCAAACCGAATACAATATATTGGTACCACTGGGAATCGAACCCAGGACCTCTGGGTCTTATACCCGTGGTGGTGTGTGTGTAACACTAGACCACAGAGGCGGTTATTGTCCAGCTGATATGTACAGTACTTTATAATGCTTACAATACTTCGACAACTCTCCTAATAGGTACTCTTCACAACATGTCGTGTTTGTGTCATATTATATTTTACTTCAACTAAATACCGTTCTGACCTTTCACCTTAAGTAATGTTCCGCACAGCTTTTTAGAGCTGACAGGGGTGACATCTCTATTTTCCTAGAAAAAACTCACGAGATATTGCTATCGTTAAAAAAAACCTTGAAAAAAAAACTTTGACCGCTAAGCTTAGCCTACTTCTAGATAAGGTTATCACATTTACCCACGGTTTGGGTATAGGTCATACCTACTAGAATATGTATAAGGAGGAGGTTCTTTGCATGCAATAATACAGGATAAATTTTTCATCAGCGCACAATTTTTTTAAATCGACGCTGAATCGGCAAGTGAACAACTTTCTCCTAGAAACATATGACAAAAATGTTTGACTGTTCATACAAATCGGACTGATCACGTGATCGATTTAATATGGGAAGTTCAGATCCATTATTATCCGTATTTCGACCCATGTTTCTAAGATAAAGTTGTTCACTTACTCGATTTGAGTCGATCTTAAAAATTTGTGCACTGACTAAAAATGTATCGTGTATATTCAGAAACATAGGTTTTCTGTGGATCTTACATGATATTTCTTTATTGCATTAAAACAAAAACAACATGTATGAATTTACAATGAGTATTATTATACACGGTAATTTTTTTATTACCCCAGATAATTTTAGGGATTATTGTACTCATGAAAACAAACAACTTTTATTATGGGACTAACACTGAAATCGCGAAAAAACTCAGCGGTTCCATACAAAAGTGCAAAAATAAGTAGGGTAGGGAAAACATAACAGCCCGCAAACATAACTAATGCCCGAATACTCGTACGCTACTTATCTTTGGGAGCGTCTCACATATCGCCCTGTCACTTTAAATGTCAAACGTATGAAAGAGATGCCATGATGTTTGAGACGCTCCTAAAGATGATTTGCGTACGAGAATTCGGGCGTAAGTATTTAAAAGCGTTAATCAAAATTTATGTTTATATGAATATATATTATTAAATGTTTAAGTATTTGAATAATTAATGTCAAATAATTTCATTGAAACTTTTATTATAATATTAGAACTTACAAGAACAGTTTTGTTTATCTAGTTTATTGTTTTGGTTTTTGTGTTTCTCACAATTACCCATTTACAGGTTCGGTGGTCTGTTATCTAAAAATAATCTACGTTATTGTCTATATTGTTTGCTGTCATTTTTCTCTCAAAAAACAACGTAAGAAAAACACAAATGAAATCTACAACAATACTTTTAATTCAATTCACAACCCTGCGTCTAGTCGTGACCTTTACCTCTGCATTGCTTTAGTTCTTATTGTGCATCACAGCATATGACATTCCGTGTGACGTGACGAGACACGATACCGTAACGACGCGAGCGCAACAAGACAATGAACAGGCATGACCAAAACTGTACCGTAAACAATAACATGGGACAGTGACCGGAGAAATGTTTTTATATGTTTATGTGGTGTGTGAGAGAAAAAACATTAATAACAGTAACCTAATAAACGGTACAAATTATTAATTTTCTCGGACATCGGCAGAATCGTCACGTAAAGAGACGCAGCCATCTACAACCAAAAATTGATTGATTGATTGATTAATTTTCTGGAAATCCACTGAAGTTCGGTTACATTTTGGTTAGCTTTACCTAAGGACCCCTTGTCACAAAAAAGTTTGGCTTTCTCAAAGGCCAAAAGGTAAGCCAAAATTCATCAAAATTTGTTTCAATTGTTATGACATAAAAAGGTAATATACGAACAGAGTTTAAATTTAAGTATTAACATTACGTTGGATTTTACTGATTTCACCAACTCTACCATTGGTCATGGTCCTTAACTGGTCTTATGTCAGTACAGAGTATCTAATAATCCAAATCCTCCCAATTAAGACATAACACACGGTAATGACGTCACGATTTTGTTTTTCGACTAAGCAGAGTCGAGATGTCACGAACAATACCATTAATGGGTTATTTCGACACAGTTGTCACGTTTGGATTGCTCGATGTGGCGTTTCGAATGCTTGAAACCGTTTCTAAATTATGTCAGTCGATGGCACATCAAACTTCTAATAATAATATAGTCTTTGATTACGACCCCTTCAAATAAATATACCTACTTCGAATAAATAAGTTTATAACGTTAGATTTTGCACTAATTTAATAGGACTGCAATTTTTTGAACTTATTTTTATAAGTTCACTTAAAGTCTGTTAAGTATAAGTTTATTCAATATATTAACAAGGTGTATCAAATGAATTACCTATTAAATTTAAACAAATGAATGTTTAAAAAGCCATACTTACTAGTTAAAAAAAAACTATATTCTTATAAAATACCTTAACATCAGGTGTGATGAAGGCTAAGTGCTACCCGTTGTGGCTTTTTTAGCATTTTAAACTTTCATCACTCCGTGATCGTGGCCCGTTACCCTTTTATGCATTCACAATGAAATTTTTACTATTGAAAATAAAATAAATATATAAATAACTTCTTACATTCACACCAATTATCTAAGCACATTTTAATTTCATTAAGAAACTGTATCATGGAAAACTTGATAACGGATAAATATATACTTAAATACTTTTTGTTTGTAAATACATACTTAATATACATAGTAAACACCCAGACCAAGACAAATAGACATGTTCATGCACACAAATATTTGTCTTGTTCGGGAATCGAACCCGAGACCACTGGCGCAGAAGGTGGGTAGCCTCCCCCTGCGCCAAATCGGTCGTCAAAGTCAAAGTCAAAGTCAAAATGATGTATTAGAAAAAAGTTTTAAGTATTATTAGGGAGATGAGTCGATTTTTACAAGCTTTTATTTAACTTGCCATGTTAGTTCGTTTGTTTGTTAGTTAGTTAGTGGGGAACAAATCTTGCAAGCTAAATTTGACCCATTTCCTTGTGTCCGATTGAGCTAAAACTTTGCATACAGGTTTGGTTTGGATGACAATACAATATTAAAGTACAGTCAACAAAAAAGCTTGTCATAAAAACAAAGCTTTTACAAAAAGCTTATTTCTAATACTTCATTTTCAATATAGACCATTAATTGTTATCAATACGAACACGAATATCATTTTACGACATCGGCCTCACACTCAAGTCACAGTACCTATCAAGTCCTACGCATCCCCAGTGGGTATATTTTGACACAAAGTGGCAGATGTAACCGCGAAGTATCACTTTCCATCAGCATTGACCTTGTAAGGATCCGTTTGTTTTTACAACACGTTCGTTTCGTCCTATTCAGTTTCAGCGCCCCCTAGTGACAATTATAGTTCCTCTTATGGAACATCAAATATAAGAACAGTTGTTAGAAATCCTATTTTTAGTAATGCGGTGGGAAACGGCAGTTTTGGCATGTCGTGTTTGTTTGAAGATGTAGAGTTAGTAATTGCTGAGAGTGAGCATCCTTCCTATTTCCTACTTATAATATTATAAATGTGAAAGTTTAGATGTTTGGATGTTTGAATGTTTGTAGTAACAAACATTCAAACATCCAAACATCTAAACTTTCACGTCAGCCGTGATTGAGTACAATCACGGCTGATTTGGCTGAAATTTGGGACACAGATGCTTTGTAGCCTGGAGAGGAACATAGGCTACTTTTTATCCCGAAAAAATTCAAATTCCCGCGGGATAACGTCGTGTAGTCCACACGGGCGAAGCCGCGGGCGGAAAGCTAGTAATTAATAATTCTCTCAACTCACACTTTATGAAAACCAAAATTATCTTTTCCTCACAAAGAAAATAAACCTAATCCAGATTAAACTGGCTATGTAAACTAAACATTTGTCATTGTCATGATCCATATATCAAGATCAATGTGTTAAATATATGAATTTACACTTTTTTTAAAAATGGTTATTCTATTAGTCTTTATGTTTGCATTGCATATTGAAGTAAGTAGTTGAATAAAAATAGTTGTGAGTTTGAATTCGAACTGTACCTAAATATCTAAATTTTAAATTATGTTATGATTCGAATACTGAATGAATTTGATGTGTACTTAGTGTAACGTACTACGTATTGTATAATTGGACGTTTGTAATTGTAACCGATGGCGTAGCTTCATTGACGTTCACAAGTGCTGCATCAGCCTAAAATGAATAAATGATTAGAATTTTGAAATTTTTTATTTTTTATTATACCAAAATTTTGTACAAGCATGTTACTCGTATATAATAAGCGTCATTCTTGCACTGATCGCATGCTTTGGACACATGCTTCATCTATTCTCATTATTACGTCTCACTTGGATCAGATACTCGCTAAATTTCGGAAACTTGACCTGACCTTTCAGTAGGTATTTTTTTCCAATCTAATCGAGGAATGTACCTATCTATTCAAAACAAAAGAAAAATTATACCTAAGATAAGTTCCATATACCAAAAGAATACTCCAAAGAATATTCGATTCCGATAACCACAAAAGATAATAATATATCCAGAGGCACAACTTCATATGACATAGACAGTATTACTGAAGGATGAAATGATATGAATCCACTTCAGCCGATTATTGCCGGCCATTCGTCGATCATAATGGAGATCGGGATTCGGTGCTCGAGTAAATATTTGTTGGGCTTTATGATCTTAGACTTCTTGGGCGAAGACTTTCGCTTTATTCGGAATGCCCACGTTTGCTTTGTTATCACTATTTTATTGGGAACGGGAAAAAGTATTACAGATGAGGAGTGTTCGGGTGTATCGAGATTTCACTATGTTATTTAATTAAAACACTGCTTTAGTTTTTGAACTTTTAGTTTGAACCAAAACGTTTTGCAGTCTCGTGACCACAAATGTCTTCTAATTTTTTCTCAAAAGATTTGCGTGAAGTCCCCTTTTAGTTTTTAAAATATCGTTTACATGTTTAACCTCAAGAACAACAGTTCTGTGATGTAGACGATGTACCGTACAAATACGGTAATTACCAGACGTACGGTAATTACCGTATTTGTACGGTATTTTTAAGCTTTGTACGTGTACGGTAATCTATCGTGGCTCGAAAACCATACGGTAATTTTAAGAACAGCGCGAAATTTCGACAAAACATACGGTAATTTTAAGAACAGCGCGAAATTTCGACAAAACATACGGTAATTTTAAACTGGCGCCTAATCCCTGAACTGACTGAACTGACCCATAGATAAGTAAGTGGACCGGACTTTTACGGATCCCTCAAAGAGTAAAAAAGTATCGATACCTGAGTGTATAATTTAGTACTCGATACTTTTAACCACTAGTCGATAATTTTAAGACAAACAAATTTTGAAAAAAAAAAGAATAGGTACGAACCCTGGGAATAAAGTGATTTTTCATACAACTATCTTGTACGTAATTTTGGGGTACATTTTACGGTAATTCTGACAACACAGTCTGGCAACGATTCTCATTGGAACGCCATAGTAGCAAAGCCAGCAGCATTTATTTGACTTTTAGCCGCCAACTTTTAGCCTCCGCCAAGTGAGGTAAGGCTAGGAATCATCATCATCATCAGCCATTATAAGTGCTCACTGATAGGGCTCCGACCTTCCTAATGGATGGATAATGTGGATCGCTGGGTATTAATTAACGACTACAAACGCAGCCAGGACCAACGGCTTAACGTGTCCTCCGAAGCAGGGAGGAGCTAGAGATAATTAACTGTTGGTCACCCATCCCGTAACCGACCATTGCGAAAGTTGCTTAACTTTAACGATCACAGGCCGAGCGCGCTAACCACTGCGCCACGGGTTCCTTCAGGCTATGAATACAATTTTGTCATGGTTTGATTGGCGTTGCCGTCGGTTGTGGCATCGCTTCTATTGCATCTCTATTACGAATTGACCGTCAGGCGGGTGTACTGTCTTTGCCTGTTTTAAGATAGTCCGCGAGTTCGTCCGCGTGGAATTGAAATATTCACAAAAGTTTCATACAAACTCTGACCCCCTTTTTACCCCCTTAGGGTGGGATTTTCCAAAAATCCTCTCTTAGTGCTTCCCTACACCTTCCAAAGAACATACATGCCGAAATTGCCAAATCTCAGCCTCTTGAGCCCTATCTAATAGTTTCGGCTGTGCGTTCTGTCAGTAAGTAATGGTAGAGTTTTTAATAAATTGATATAAGTATTTTTAAAGGTGTCTATTCCTATTGCCTTCTGTATCTGTCTCTATCTCGCTACATATTTGGTTTGTATTATACATATCTACTTTCATTATATTTTCCTTCACTTACTTGTGAGCCCTAATTATTTCCTCCCCTCCTCAACAATCCCAATGAGATAGAGCTCTAATAATTATCATGATAATTTTCAGCCTTTTCTGTGTCTATATTTTCGGGGCGATAATCGAAATAATATATGATATTGTAAGATGCTATTTTCCAGTAACGGATTTACAAGTAGGCTAAGTAGGCAAAAGCCTAGGTACTGCGGCAGATTTTTGGGGGTGGCAATGTTCGCGCTTTTTTTGATTCCACGTAAATTAGACCATACTAATAACGTGGTGACTAAGATAAACTCCCCCTAGCCTACAGGCGGCAAATGTTTAAATCTGCCACTGCTATATTCTTTAAAGAAAATTTTACGTTTAGACAATAATTGTAACTTTAGAAGCAAATTATATTCATAGCTAGCGGGTGCAACGTCTTGCCGACATAAAGGGAAGCCCATACTGTTGAAATATATGCCTTTAATACAAAACACAGTGCACTCCCCAACAACCTCGTTTACAGGAAACTAGACTTTATTGCGTAGGTGATAAGACCACATGTGTGCTTAAGGAATTGTATGGCAATTTGGATGAAACAGAACGACAAGGCGGTTGGAACACTTCTCAATAATTTATTACTGAGGTTTAATGGCGGCCATTGAAAATGTTCATTCAGTATGGTGTGGGTTTCTATGGGTTTTCATTTACTATAACATGTCTGGCAGTTACAAATACAATAGTTTAACTGTCAGTAGGTATTAGGTCCATTATGTTATTCATACAGTGAAGGCATTTATAAATCAAAACTCTAAAGCTGTTGACGACTGTTCTTGCTGCAATGCAACCTCCTTACTTTTCTGTTTTTAGTTATTAAATCGTTTAAGTTTTGTTTCCTTGCTGTCAATTCTGTAATTTTCTTCTAATATATTATACGATTGCTTTTTACAAGCTTTTTGTTAACTTGCTATATTAGTTAATAAGTTAGGTAGTTAGTATGTTAGTTAGTTAGTGGGGGACAAATCTTGCAAGCTTAATTTGACCCACTTCCCAGTGTCCGATGAAGCTGAAATTTTGAATACAGGTTTGGTTCAGATGACAATACAATATTAAAGTACAGTCAGCAATTAAGCTTGTCATAAAAGGGATTTTTTACTAAAAACTTATTAATAATTATAAAACAAACAATATTTTATTGATATACTCAAGCCGGCGCTCACTATTTGAATGTAACCTGAAGGTTGCTTAAATTCTTGTTCAAATAAGTATAATGAAAGCCTGATTATCCCTGAAAGACACGGGTACCTTCCTTGTGAGTAAAACTGCGGGAAGAAGCTAGTAAATTTATAACAAAACACGAACATTTCAACTCATTAGTATGGCATTAAAATAAACGAAACTGTACATAAGCTTAAATTTATTACCTACTTTATTCTACAATGTCCAAGACAGTGATGGGAAAGTTCCCGCCATCGTAAAAATGATTGCGATAATTATGGTATGCTCCGTTAAACAAGGCAAAGTGATTAATAAACTTGAGAAAAAACACAAACAAAATATAGCAGTATAGCATCTAATTAAATATATAATGGGGCTGGTATAGTTTTGAACGTCTCAAAGAGGAGCACAGCACAAAACCCGACGATCTACCTAAAACTAGAAACTCTGATCATCTGGTAGGTAGTCTGTTTCAATACTACAATAACTAAATTATGTTTTGTAACCTATTGAAATCAAACTATGGATAAAGAAAGGAATAATTTAAATAGTTTACTAAACTTACTCATAATTTTATTTATATTCCTGTTATTCCATTCTGCTGATCAACTGGTGATCAACAATTTTTCTTCCGAACGGCTCAAGTATTTGGTTGGTCGGTTATGAATTTTTTTGAGCAACTAATTAAGTATTTTTTTCCCGATCGGGATAAAATTGTGTTTTCTTTAGAAACCTATATTTTATCATTCCAAGAAACTAAGTAAAGATGCACCTAACGTCCTCTAGCGGTATGTTCTGACATTATTGTTGGTCGACTTTATAGCCGCTACACAAGTTCCGATCAGACCGCAGATTTGGTGCAGACGATCTTCGCTGCAAACCCCTACACACGTTTAACTGCGCACCAAGTCGGGTCAGGGTGCTAGCACCTGGCGTATAATATACCCTTTTAGTACCTACTTCTCATTTTGTAGTCCCCGACCGAGAGAGAAAATTTATTTTCTGACTTTTTTGAGGTTTTTATTGTGTCGGGGGTTTTTAAAATTTTATTTTTATTTTATTCTTTTTAAATTAAACATAAAATAAAAAATAAACGCATTGAAATCGCTAATTTCAGCCAAACAAATCGGAGAAACTTAATTTTTGGCGGCCATTTTTTTGCCGCCATTTTGTTTTTATTACCACCTAAATTTGCCCAGGGTGTACATTATTTTAGTCAAAGCACCACGTCTGTATCTTTTTCCGTTTTTGCAGGCAGTTGACCATCTCCATAAATGGCCGGATGGATTTTCATCAAACATGGCTAAGAACCGTCTAGATTAATATAGCTTTCAATTAAAAAAAACGCAATGACATTTGGTGATCCGTTTAGGCACTACGAATATACGTACAGACAGACAGACAGACAGACAGACATAGGCCTCAAACTTATAACAACCCTCTTTGCGCTGCGTCGGGGGTTAAAAAAAGCTGATAAATAAAAAAATATTTGCATATATGGCCATATTTAAACTTTTTGTTCGTTCGACTACGCAAAAGTCATGAACGAGCATTAAATTTAATCCTCTGAAAATCTCTCAAACGTATTCTGTCTGCCTTAAAGATTTCCGCTCTTACATAATTTTCTCCCTATAGTGAAAATCTCCAAAATTGTCAACACTGCCTAGTTGATAGAGAGTGGAAGTGAAGTTCGTGCGAACTAAATCCGATCAGACCGCGTCAGACACGAATATAAAATAATTTTATTATGGTCGGACAACTACGCTACCACACGTCCTTCTAGTACCTACATACAGATTTGGTTCGGAGCAGACAAAATCGGTGGTCGGATCGGAACGTGTGTAGAGCCTATTACTCAGCAACGAATCCCGTTGCTTGCCACCACAGATTTTTCGTTGTTTCGGGAACAAGCACAGATGGCGTTAGCTGTTGATCTGTGCCCGACTTGGTTTGCCTAAATTGATGAAAAATAGCGTAAGGGTTTGTTCAGACATATACAAAGGTACTTTGTGGTTCAGACTCAGTCTTGGAAGTAGGTACACTACTTTCTGCGTTTTTTGGCCAAGCTTTACCTTTTTCCATAAACATAATTTAGAAGGAATCGAATTGAAAGTAGAAGAAAATTGAAGCACTTGAGGGATTATTTTGAAATATTATTTAAAAACTATCCCTAAATAAGTTCTACAGTGTATTATTTGAATATTTTGATACCATCTATATCAACGCAATAGGAAAAAAAAACAAAGCAAGTACCTATGTAAATTTTACTGTATTTTATTTATTACCTTTCAGCTTATTTTCGAGCAATTTATGACCACGCATAAATAAAATAGATACTTACGGTGCTACTATTTCAAAAATTAAGGACTACCTTTAAAAATAAATTCTTCTGCTTTATTTGAGACTAGCGGCCGCCCGCGGTTTCACCCGCGTGGTTCCCGTTCCCGTGGGAATATGGGGATAAAAAGTATCATAAGTAATTCCTTATTACATCAGCTTATTACATGCCAGTGAAAGTCCCGTCAAAATCGGTCCAGCCGTTTCATAGATTAGCCGGAACAAACAGACAGACAGACATACAGACAAAAATTGTAAAAAATGTTATTTTGGTATATGTACCGTATATATAATCATACTAGCGGCCGCCCGCGGTTTCACCCGCGTGGTTCCCGTTCCCGTGGGAATATCGAGATAAAAAGTACATATAAACCTTCCTCTTGAATCACTCTATCTATTAAAAAAAACGCATCAAAATCCGTTGCGTAGTTTCAAAGATTTAAGCATACAAAGGGACATAGGGACAGAGAAAGCGACTTTGTTTTATACTATGTAGTGATGCATGTAGTAAAAAGCGGTTATTTTAATATTAAAAACAGACACTCCAATTTTATTTATTTGGATAGATAAAGTAAGTATCATTATTATCTTTTAAATTATTAACTTATTGCTTATGCTATGGAAAAAGAAAACTTAAGAGCAAGGTAAGTATCGATTATTCTATTATCATTTACAACCAGACGAATTCCCCTATCAGACAAAATAACATTGCACCCCACAATTAAGGGCGTTACACCTGCACCCTTCGATAGTTTAAGGATTATTACCTATAAGTAATCCGTACAAAATATTCATACTTAATTAGTTCTATAAATGCAGTTGTTCTGATTGATACATATAAATTTGTTATCCGTTACTCTTTTCAGACTTTCAATTTATCACTAGGTAGGGCAGGCGTACCGGTTTTGGCCACTTTTTGCTCTAAAAGTTTTCTAAATAACTTTTAGCCATTTTTGATAAAGGCAATTAAAATAAGGTATTTTAAGGTAATAATAACAACCGTTAGAATTCCTTATGTCATAAGAGTTTTTTTCAAAAAAATCCATTTTCTGTTTGAAAAAAATGTTTTGTATGAGAATTTTAAGAAATTTGTTTTTGATGAAATACTTTATAAACCTTTGTTTTTTACAATGAAATTGTTGTTTTGCAAATGACTGGTTTCTAGCGCATTAGAATATATTGATTTTATCTGGGTTTGGTTTTGATTTTTTGCAATACTTACAAAAGTTTAACTATCAGTAAGTGGCCAAAACCGGTACATTTGGCACCTTTCACACATTGTATGTAATATAAATGGATGGATCAGTCCGGACGGTAAAGTCAAAAACGAGATCGATTTTATCATGTCGACGAAGAAGCACATATTCAATGATGTCAGTGTGATCAACGCTGTTAAGACAGGAAGCGATCACCGTATGGTAAGAGGCACATTGAATATCGATGTCAAGCTCGAAAGATCGCGACTGATAAAATCCACGCTCCGACCAATACCAGCTCAAATTCAAAACCCCGAGTGCTTTCAGCTCGAGCTTCAAAACCGCTTCGAAGCCCTTGAGAACAGCATAGACGTGGACGATCTATACAACATGGTGGTGGACACTGTCCGCACGGTAGGGTCTAAGTACTATAAAACCCACCGTCCCAAATTGAAGAAACTCTCCAGTCAGACTCTCCTACTCATGGATCAGAGACACGAAATGAAGCTGCAGAACTCAGCGGATGCCCATCGTTATCGGCAGCTCAATAGACAGATATCTAAGTCCTTGACGCGCGACCTTCGCCAATTTAATACCGAGCGTATTAAAGAAGCCATTGAGCGGAACAAAGGCTCCAAAGTGTTCGCGAGAGATCTGTCTATCGGGCAAAGTCAATTGACGAGGCTGAAAACTGGGGAAGGTAGCATCGTTTCGTCAACACCTGAAATCCTGAGGGAGATTGAGAGTTTCTATGGACAGCTATATTCCACGCAAACACCTGTTGAAAGCAAGGCTAAAGACCCTAGAGCCAAGCTTACCCGACACTATACCGAAGATATCCCGGACGTCAGCCTGTACGAGATTAGAATGGCTCTCAAGCAGCTCAAAAACAACAAGGCGGCGGGTGATGACGGAATCACAACAGAACTTCTAAGAGCGGGCGGTAAGCCGATACTTAAGGTCCTCCAGAAGCTCTTCAACTCTGTCATCCTCGAGGGCAAAACGCCAAAGGCATGGGGCAGAAGCGATGTGATGCTGTTTTTCAAGAAGGGTGATAAAACTCTCTTGAAGAATTATAGACCCATCTCGCTTCTGAGCCATATCTATAAGTTGTTTTCGAGAGTCATTACGAATCGTCTCGCTCGCAGGTTCGACGACTTCCAACCTCCCGAACAAGCCGGGTTCCCGAAAGGCTACAGTACCATAGACCACATTCATACGCTGCGGCAAGTTATACAGAAGACCGAAGAGTATAACCTGCCACTTTGCTTGGCGTTCGTGGACTATGAGAAAGCCTTTGATTCGATCGAGACCTGGGCCGTGGTGCAGTCTCTCCAGAGGTGCCAAATAGACTACAGGTATATCGAGGTGCTGAGGTACCTATACCAAAACGCCACCATGTCGGTCCGATTACAGAACCAGAGCTCTAATCCTATCCAACTACAGCGAGGTGTGAGACAGGGAGATGTCATCTCTCCCAAACTGTTCACAGCTGCGTTGGAGGATATTTTTAAGCTGCTGGACTGGAAAGGATGCGGCATCAACATCAATGGCGAGTACCTAACACATCTACGGTTTGCCGATGATGTAGTTCTTATGGCTGAGACCTTGGAAGACCTGAACACAATGCTCGAAGATCTCGGTAATGCTTCGCAAAGAGTGGGTCTTAAGATGAACATGGACAAGACGAAAATCATGTCCAATGCCCATGTTGCACCCGCTCCAGTTAATGTTGGGAACATTACACTCGAAGTTGTTGACCACTATGTTTACCTAGGACAGACGGTCCAGTTAGGTAAGTCCAACTTTGAGAAAGAGATCTCTCGTCGAATCCAGCTCGGATGGGCAGCGTTTGGGAAGCTCCGACATATATTCGCGTCCGAAATACCTCAATGTCTCAAGACGAAAGTCTTTGACCAGTGTGTGTTGCCAGTAATGACCTATGGAAGTGAGACGTGGTCTTTTACTATGGGTCTCATAAGAAGGCTCAAAGTCACCCAGCGAGCAATGGAGAGAGCGATGCTTGGTATTTCCCTGCTCGATCGAATCAGAAATGATGAAATCCGCAGGAGAACTAAAACAACCGACATCGCTCGAAGGATTGCATCATTGAAGTGGCAGTGGGCGGGACACATAGCGCGGAGAACCGATGGCCGTTGGGGCGGAAAGGTTCTTGAATGGCGACCGCGTGCCGGACGACGTTCCGTGGGCAGGCCCCCTACAAGGTGGACCGACGATCTGGTCAAGGTCGCGGGAAGCCGCTGGATGCGGGCAGCGCAGGACCGATCGTTGTGGAGATCCTTGGGGGAGGCCTATGCCCAGCAGTGGGCGTCGTTCGGCTGACATGATGATGATGATGTAATATAAAACAAACTATTTGACTTTTATAAATTTGAAAAAATGTACCTTTAAAGGTAGATAAATTATCTATAATTTAAGATATAATTTGTGTCTTAAATACCTAAGACCATTTAGTACTTAGTGCTTTAAAGTCGAAAAATCCTTACAGTGGCCACAAAGGGTACCTCTGCCCTACTTATGTCCAATTAGTTTTATCGGACACATGACTTATCCCGGTGTACCTACTAGGTGATGTAAGATGTAACGAGTATTCGCATTCGTATCCGCAAAAAAGTATTGTGCGAAAATAAACGAATGAAATTATGAAAACAAAACTTTTGTTATTGTTGTAAATAACTGTGGTTTTAGTTTTTATTGATCAAAGTGTGTTTTACTATGAGTTTATATACCAACCTTAAATTTCCACTAAATAACAGTTCTGATAATAGGTTTTTTTTTGCAAACAGACTAGGTATAATAATTTATATTAGTACGCCTCTGAGACGCACATAAAGTCTTTGTGTACCTCTAAATAGATTAGTCTCTAGGGTTAAACTAAAAGGAAACATTTCTTAACAACCAACAAAAAAGCTCTTTGATAATTAAAACAATGAGGATTGATTACAATGTTAAAGACATCACACAACAATTTTAAATCAAGCTATTTATTAGTCTCCATTTTGTAACACATAAAATTTTTGTAAGTAGGTAATTCCACATATACTTAACAAAACTTTATTGAAAACCTCTGCACAGGGTATAATGCTTGAAGTTAAAAATTTAAAGAACCTTTAATATATTTTGCAACAATTCTACCGATTCCAGCATAAGACATCCAGTGCATCATGCAAGGGGCAACTGCACCGCACTACGCCACGTTGCATTGCGTTGCGATTGCGAGCGCCTCCCCTTCGGCCGCGAATTTTACGACCATTTGGAAACAGTGTGGGGACTGTGTGCAGAGTCGCTGTTATTATATGTTACGCGTATTGCTGTGTTTAGCTTCGAGTCAAACAACCTGACAAAGACAAGCTCTGCTGACAGAAGGTACAATTTTATTTTATCAACATTTTAAGATGTTGCTTTTCCTAAAAACATGACTGTGAAAAGTGTGTGTAAGTGACTGTTTGACTGTGTAAGTGAAAAAGAAAGAAAGCAAGAAAATACATTTATTGACTTGCACAGACAATACCATGAAGTTTGACTTAATCCTCTGAGGTAACTGGAGTTCTCACCCTGAATAAAAAAGTGTCCCCAGCAAATTTGACATTTATGTATGTAGTGGCTGTCAGCTGTCTCATATGACCATACGTATTTTTTTAAAGTGTAGGTGAGACGGAAGACAGCCACTGTGTAATTTGTGGTGGACAAAAAATGTTTCGTACTGCACACTCCAGTTACCTCAGTATTAAGTCGAGCTTCATGGACAATACAAACAATTAAGACAGGACAACATAGAGAAAGCAATAACTACGTAACAGGACAAGAAAATATGTTGACCATGGAAAGACAAGAAACTTTTTCCGTGTTCTGTGAGATTGACAGCGATAGAAGCACGATAGGAGTGAGAGAAGAAATACGAGAGATGTAGGTACACACGGCCGCACATCAGACTACACATGTTGACCTTGAGACCGCCTTTATGCCTTACGTAATAAAAGCTATTATCGCAGTTCAACTGTTTAACTTGATGTGCTGCCGACTGTACAATAGGAAGTGTGTGCAGCAGCCCACAAAATGACCTAGCTCAGTCTCAGCCAAAAGCTTCTGAGTAGGAAGTGTGTGCAGCAGCCCACAAATGACCTAGCTCAGTCTCAGCCAAAAGCTTCTGAGTCACACACAGGTGGGCGGAGCAACAAAGAAGCGCAGATTGATGATTGAAGCGATTTTATATCCATCCATACTTCCATACTAATATTATAAATGGGAAAAAGTGTTTGTTTGTGTGTTTGTCCGGCTTTCACCTGAAAACGGGACAACGGATCGACATTATTTTTGTATGGGAATACTTTGGGAGCTGCAAGGTAACATAGGTTACTTTTTATCCCCAAAAATATTATCACATTCCCCGCGTGGCGGGAACGGGATATCGTCGTGTTACTCGTTTTACTCACGCGGGCAAAGTAGGTGCCTAGTAATATTATAAATGTGAAACTACGTTTGTTTGTTTGTGTGTTTGTCTGTCGCCTCCATATTGTGACATTGTCATTCATATTTGCGCACACTTGGAGAAGGGGGCTTAAATTTAAAAAGTCCCCTGACTGCAATGAAAAATTAAAGAGCTTTTTTTTCCTCATTTTAGTGGTTATTTTTTTGCAGTCCGGTTTTTTGTTTTACTTTTTAATAAATATGTTTTTATTTTAGACTTTTTAGTTAACAATTAATAAATCACCTTTCAACTTACTAATTTTTAATTTGTTAGTAAGTACCTAAGTACTAACAAATTTAAAAATAAGTAAGTAAGTACTTTTAGTTATTTTCTTTTTTAGAAATGTATATGCGGAGAATTCTGCAAAACTGCAAGTTATATTATATTTATAGGATCCCTATTTGATTTAATACCTACCCCACTCGATGGGATTGGTAGACAAAATTTATTGTCATTTTGTTTATTTTTTATTTTTATTCATTTTAATTTGTATCAGTCGCGCTATCAAGTCGAATCCAACGACACCTCATACGTAAACCTTCAAACCGTTTAGTTAGACTGTAACAGGGAAATCTACATTGTACACACGGCGGCAAATCAGACTATACATGTTGACCTTGAGACTGCCTTTATGCCCTACGTAATAAAAGCTGTTATCGCAGTTTAAACTGTTTAACTTGATGTGCTGTCGAGTGTACCTACTACCTACATATTACATTGCTCTCGAAAAACATGACCTCCTTCTGTCGCAGTCGGGTAAAAATCCATCCGTCGAAGTTGCAGACATCTAATAGTTTTACACACAGTTTCACATTATCTTAGCAATTCTAACAGAATGCTAAACTTATCTCAATAAAGAAAAAAAAAACCCTTATTCCTCGTACATTACCAAGTTTGATAACTGGCTTTCTACAAGTAAGAATGGCGGGCGGCCGCTAGTAATTAAATAAAATAAAACTGTTGTTCCCTCAAACTTGGTAATGTACGAGGAATAAGGGAAAAACAACAACCCTTGGAGTTTCTTGCCGGTTCTTCTCCAAGGCCTCCCGCTGTAGAGTTTGCGAACCGATGGCGTAGCTTCTATGACGTTCACAAGTATTGTAAATAACAATCTAAATTGAATAAACAAATTTGACTCTTGACTCTTGAATACTTTCTACATGATTCATGGACACCGTCTCGCTTCCTGCCCTTTCATCCGTGTAACACGTGGTTCCTGTATTGCTAAATGCTTTTGTACATCGAGACTCATCAAAGGATACTTTTTGCAAGACACTCAGACAGACATCATTATTTTACAGCTGATTTCCTGCAGTTTTATTGAAGTTGAAGTAGGGATCTGACAAGCAATAGGGTTTACTTTACAAATGTTTATGTTAACGTTCGGGGACCACAAAAAGAGAAGTGCTAAAAGGGTAGGTATATTTGGGGTCCCCCGCCCGAGATAAGGATTTTTTTTTTTTTTTTATGGTTTATCTCGTGATAGGTTAGAAATTCTCATGATAGGTTAGAAATTCTCGTGATAGGTTAGAAATTCTCGTGATAGGTTAGGTATTTTCAATCACTACCGGCGGAGCCACTTCCCTTTAAAAATTGCATTACGGTTTCTTAGACCATTTTTTCTCAAAATAGTTATTTTCTAAGTGGTAAAATGTGAACCCCTTCTAATTTTTCTAATTTTTAAAATAAAAAAGTGAAAAAAAAGAAATAACAGTTGCTCACCGTGAACTGCCGAACTATGTATAACTGCCTATTCCATCATTTTACTGGCCATTCATTTATTACACTGCTCGAATAATTTTTGAGTCTTCAATGTAGGATTAATTAACCGCCAAATTTTCTTTTTATTACTATTCATGTTTCACTGCTGTAGTAAATTTACAACCACCCGAAAATTAAGTAACCTCTCAAATATTTTTTCAACTGATCATAATAACATAGGTAAGTACCAAATGTTAAAATAACAGTTGGAAAAATTATTTCCCGAAAAAAAGCAAGCAATAATATAAATTTTAGGGAGTGATTAGTAGAATCACTTCCTAAAATTAAGTAACGTAAGTGCAAAACTTAAAATTGGAACATTTTACTATACTATACTAATGTCCATCAACCTGATCCATTATGTAAGAGAGGAAAAACATTTTTTTTTTAATTTTGAATTTTTGACCTATGTTTCCACGGGAAAGCTTTGCAGTTTCATGGGTAGAATCATTTCCTAAAATATGTTTGCTTATTTTTAAACATTGTACTGATTAAATAAATCTGAAGAGTTGCTTATTGTTCGAAGTCCATAATCTTCGAATCTACCAGGAGGACCTGGGGGGCTATCTGAATAATATGAAGCCCATGCTAAGCCCCCTTAATTACCGTTCCAAACCCTTCAGGTCTTCAGCTATATTATCTCATAACGTAATCTCGTATCGGCATTTGATAAAATTCTCGGATCCTCATCAACAGGAGTTAAAAGTAAGTAAATATTTAAGTACTCCTGTAGTAAGTGCTTCTGGATACAAACGTCTATTTCGAACCGTCACATTGAAGCAATGAAAGCTCAAGGGCTCGCATAAACCGTGTCTGGACGCACATTGCAGCTCTGTGCATGTGAAATATGCATTATTTTATTGGCGGCGAAATGGCGGCCCGTCCGGTCCCTTTGATCTTAGTTCCGGCGCTAGCGGGCCGGCTAGCCACGTGCGAATGTCGTTGGGTCTGCTAAGGTACGCATAAAACTTAATACTACTTGGTAACTCTGCCTTTTAACTACTCGTAGGTACTCGTACTATACACCGTACAATTTTACTTGTTGACTTCCCGAAAATTACTTGTAGTACTCATCAATACAAACAACTTTTCATCCCATCGATTCGAAAAGCGATAATTCTTTATCTAATAACAGGGTCCAAAACGATTAATTTTTTACCTGTTATGACAAGAGGGTATAAATGAGATTTGAATTTTGAACAGCTTCATAACAGGGTCCAAAACAATGAGATTTAAATTTAGAACAAATTTAAAGAAGCATTGGTTGGAGTGTAGCAAAGGGTGTGCAGTACTTAAAAAAAAAATCAACTGATTTTGTATGGGGCCGGGACTTTTTTCGGGACCGAGAAATTTTCAAAAACGGAATTTTATAAAATTGAGAATATCTCGTAAACGGTGAGTCGTAGCTAAAATCTAACTAAATTTTCAACCCCCCTACGGCATCCTCGGAGATAAATATAAGAAGTCTGATGGACATATATTTTTTTTATTTAATTTTTTTTTATTTCAAAACTCAATTTTTTTTTCTTGCCCGACTAGCGCTATGATGTATCCGAACGACAAAGAAAGGTAGGTAGTTTGAGTTGTATTTACTGCTTTTCTTATAGAGGGGGATGAAAAGCAGAGTGTATTACTCAGCCGCAAAATTATTTTCACCTCGGGCGGCGTATATTGAATCCCTCGCTGCGTTCAGGATTCTACTTTAGAATCCCTCGCTGCGCTCGAGATTCTACTCTAGAATCCTTCACTGCGCTCTGGATTCAAAATAGCGCCCTCGCCGTAAATATATTATTTTGCTCCCTTGTAATACAATCTACTATTTACTATGAGAACATATCTGAAATCGCGAAATAAATCAGCTGTGCCATACTAATTTTCAAATCAACCCATTTAATCGGGTGACGTATGACTAAACAGCTGGGGTGCGATTCTCTAACGAAGTTTCACCGTCACATCGTCGTTCACTTCGATTCTTTGTGTCAAAATTCATAATAAACAAGTGAATGTCAAGCGAAAAAGAACGTCGAGTTTGTTGATTGAATCTTAGAGAATCGCACAGCAGTTTTTTCTCGAGTTCAGAGTTGTTTCCATAGTAAAAGTTGTTTGTATTGATGAGTACTAAAAGTGATTCTCGGGAAGTCAACAAGTAAAATAACACGGTATCCTACTTCCTACTAATATAATAAATGTGAAAGTTTAGATGTTTGGATGTTTGTTACTTAATCACGCCAAAACGGCTGAACGGATTTGGCTGAAATTTGGGACACATATACTTTGTAGCCTGGAGAGGAACATAGGCTACTTTTTATCCCGGAAAAATGTCACGTTCCCGCGGGATAACGTCGTGTAGTCCACGCGGGCGAAGCCGCGGGCGGAAAGCTAGTATAAAATACAGATAGTACGTTTAAGTTTTTCAGTTTTTACTAACTTTAGAGGGTGCGTTTTCACATAGCTGAGCTGAACTGCGCGGAACTGAGATGTGTTTGACAGATAATCTGACACCACCTCGTTCACCGCCGGACACCGCCTCGGACACCACCCGTACACCGCCGGACATCGCCTGTTGTGAACTAAACTGAATGTAAGTACTGAAAGAACGTATAATATTCTGATTGAACTTATAAATAAGTCTGAATTACACGAGGCAAGATAATGCATATAGTTCGTTGTACATTGCTATGTGGTTTTCAACATTGCTATGTTGCTTTAAACTCACATAGCAATGTACTGCAAATTGTATGCAATCACTTGCCTCGTGTACACTGCCACAATCTTTTCTGTTCCGGTGACAGCAGCGCTACGTACATTTTTCTTTTTTTTGTAGCAATTTCACCGGCACTGACTTCTATGAACTTCAGCCGCCAGCAGCGCTATGGTTGGACATCAACTTGACAGCCAAATGACATTAAAAAAACACGTTAGTTTCACATTTTGGCCACCGGAACAGAAAAGATTGTGGCACTGTAAATCAGCCTTTAGACCACTTTTTGCACATTTTATTTGCTTGAATTGTTTTTCTTTCTATATATACTAAATACTTTATAATACTTTTTCCCGTGATAATATTTTCTGGATTTTTAGCTATAAAAGTATTGGAGTAGTTAATTTCAGCGCTCTCCATATCGTCAGGATGGCCGAGCGGTCTAAGGCGCTGCGTTCAGGTCGCAGTCCACTTCTGTGGGCGTGGGTTCGAATCCCACTTCTGACAGGTCTGTTTTGCTAATAAACGCTAAGTGCGTACTTACTTTTGTAAGTTAGTTCGCGAGATTTTGTGATGAAATTTTAAACCCATTAGTCATTAATATAATTATTATTTTTTTACATAAATTCACTTTTAATCACCAGTCTAATAGTAGTTTTTTTGTTCAAACTGTGCAAACCAAAAAATATTCGATATATTAACATAGGTAATACCTATTAGGTATAAGCTGTTTATTGAAATAATAAAGAATAATAACAGCTTTCGTGATAATATCGAATAATAAAGATTACATATTTACATACCTAGGTATGTATTTTGTAATAATTTACACACAGATTAAGTTAAATACTGTTTTATCTCAATAATATTTGAATAACTATTGTTGTTTCATTAAACATTTTAAGCTTCAATTGTGTTCAAACGCATCACGTAATTTTAAATGATCTTTTTCTTCAAGAAAGTAGTGCTCTTTATCTCATTTCCACATTTAGATTATTCATACTACTCTAACTCGCTGCACCTGCAGTTTGACTTGCCCGTTTTACTGCAAATTGCAGAAGTGATGAAACAAGACGAGTAGTGTTCATAACTTCAATAAAAACCGCATGTCATTCCATAAAGGAACTTCTTGTATTAAATAGAGCACCTATTTGTTTATTTAGATTACAAAGCGCTATTTTATCATTATCGTGAGATATAAACAAGCTTTGTGTGTGTTATCTGCTGTCAACATTAATGAATCATTACGTCAGTGGAATGATAGCAAGAACGCAGATAAATTAAAATGTATGTAAACTGCATTTTTTGTTTTAACTGGCCGCTCGCTTCGTTCGTGTTCGTGTGAATATAGATTATTTTTACTATTGAAAGTATGTTTTCAATTGTATGTATGTGTGTATGTATTAAACTGATATTTTTTACTTACAAAAACTCTTTTTCGTAGTAAAGCAATAAAACACAACTATTTCTTTTCAAATATCTATTTATATAAAAATGAATCCCTATTTCCCTTGGTCACGCCATCACGCGTGAACGGCTGGACCGATTTGGCTAATTTTGGTCTTGAAATGTTCGTGGAAGTCCAAGGAAGGTTTGAAACGGTGAGAAAATAGGGGAAGGAGGGGTAAGTAGGGGTAGAGTAGAAGTAGAAGTAGGGTAGGGGTAGGGTAGGGTAGGGGTAGGGTAGGGTAGGGGTAGGGTAGGGTAGGGGCAGGGTAGGGGTAGAGTACGGGTAGGGTAGAGTAGGGGGTAGGGCTACGGAAACGAAGTCGCGTTGCGCCAGCTAGTCCTAAATATTTTCAGAAATATAGATAGAGCATCAAACTTTCTAATTAGACAAGGAGAGCGCTACAGGCTTGTGACGTCACAACACAAGCCCCTGCAGCGTCATAGTCTCGCCATAGTTTTTTGGTTTTAGAAACAGCCGGCTATGCCACAATTAAACAGCTCTTAAAGGCACGTACCTACTTCCAAATTCTCGAAATCAACTTATTTTTTATTCAAAAGTAAACAATCAAATATTCTTTATTATGAGCAGATAAAAATATAATGTTGAGGTTTCATAAACGATCTTGATTATTTTGTGGCTAGAAACACGATATTCGTATCGTAACTCGACAATAAAAAAAATCAAAAACAATTTTTTTTTTTAATTATTTTTATCTTTTTTTTGTTTTATACTTACTTAGATTATTAATCTCTAATTCACAAATAATATAAAGAAAAATAGGTTATGACATATTGTAGACTATTCTCAGGCTACTTTTTCAAAAAGTGAATTTATGCTCAAAATAACAACAAAAACATTGAAAAAATTTAAAAGTGAGGTAATTTTCATTACGCTTCACACGTAAGGAAAATGACAAGGACAGAGTTTTTGGAAGATCCTGCCCTTAAGCCGGTTGTTGTAAAACAGTTTTTTTTTTAACTTTTGGTATTCTTCAATGTTAGGTACATTTTTAAATGTAAAAATATTTTAACACCAGTCAAATACCCTATTGAACAAAGGTAACTTTTTTTAATCAGATACATACACAATGAAATATTTTTTATGGTAAATATTGCAACAAAAAAGCTGATAACTTTTCAGTTAATCCTTCAGTAAGTATGCCTATTACTCGGAAATTTCCAGCTAGCCTGCCAGTAGTGTATGGCAAGCTAGTTGCACTCAGCGAGCAGCGCGCACTGAGTGCCCGTCTCAAGGAGGCAAGTATTGTGGTTGCTGCAAAAACGCAACATTCAAGTGTCATTCGGTCGTGCCTAATAGCGATGCGGCATTTTAGGCACTTTAAGCACGTGAGTCAACGATAACCTAAACTTAGATTTTGGTAGATGGCGGCACTTAATATGTTACTATATTTTCCAACAAACAAACATAATGAGGTTATAATTATAATTATAATTTTTGTTAACTTGTTGGGCGTAGCGTCAAAAGTGAACAGGCTCAGAAATTATTTGTATTGTTATGCGACATCCTGCCTAAAATACCTACGATGCAATCATAGTCTTGAAAAGCTAATTTAGGATTCATTAGCGAAAGAAACGACTCCATAGCTCAGCTGTTAGAGTATTTGCCCGGACGGTAAAAGGTCGTGAGTTCAAGTCCCATCGGAGCTAGTTTTTAGACGGGTTGTTTTTTTCTAATACTTCATTTTCAATATTATCAATAATAAAAATTGCATTATGAATGCAAGAAAAGTAAAAGTTACTTATTATGGGTATTTACGAATTTAGAGCATAAAAAGATTTAAAAACTTTATCGTATCAAATGCTGATCCATCCAAAACCATCTTTATGAATGTATGGCATACCAGCACAATATTTTTTCAGAGAACATGAAGGTGTCTTGTCTAAAATAATGTGCTGACTCTCATAGTTTATTTATAAGTCATACTTTTTGTGTCGAGACGAGACATGAACGGCAGTCTGGCTAATAAGCAATGGAGTCTGTACCGTCGTAAAGGGGGCTGGCGTAAGTCACAGGTGAATAGCATTTCGGCTAGAAAACCAAGATTAAATATCACATGTTTTTGGCTTTTTTACTCTCAAAAGGAAAAATTATCACAATTACGGATAAAATTATTTACTGATATCTAATAATCGGCAGGTAAGATATTCTGCAAGTTTAGTGGTTAAAAGATAATAAAGGTAGATAATTTCTTGTATGATTGATTTCATTGTAAATGATAATGACATGACATAGTTGCTACTGCTATTATTTTCACTTCTTCATGTTCTGTAAAGGTTTCCAATAGTTTGAATTTAGGTGACTCTGTACCTATACCACAGAATAATATTTGTAATCTATACTCTCCGTAGTGTATTTCAACTTCTCACGAATTAGATTGTGATAATTCCTGCAGTTCTGATACAATAAATCGCCTCAAGCTGTTCACTTGCACCCCACGACCGTCACACGTGCGTGAATGTTTGTACATTCTGTCATCGAAAATGCAGGAGTTTTACATAGCGGTACAACCAAAGACATATCAGTAGCCACTCTATTATATTGGCACCTATTTTTAACGCATTAAGAGCTTAATTCGGAAAGCACATTTGTCAGAGTACCTAAGTTCTAGGTGAACATAAATTTTATGAACGAGTTAAAATATTTATTTTTAAAACTGTTAAAAGAGTGCATGTGGCTGAATGGCTGGCTAATGAATGGTCAGACTTTTAATGTACCGACTAACCTTCTGGTCAGTTGGTTAAAATAACCATGTTGATACTTTTTATGAAGTTTGTAAAAGCTCTTAACAGGATAATGATGATTAATGACTTGTTATCCCTTTGCTTGTTTAATGAGCGATAACGGGGTACTAAAGTGAGGAATGGTACCCACTGTGTGAGGGTTCCTTAATAAACTGCTGTAAGTCATATAACAGAAATTGCAGTGACTGCGCTTTTTTAATAGCTGTACCTAATGAAGTAAGTAGTTTAGTACTATAGAAAGTACCTTAAAAATTAAAGACATCATTTCATTATTTTATGTAAGTACATTAATTTGACCGCTTATAAACGTTAAGTATATATGTTTGATTTTGCTTTAATGTTGTTATCAGTTCAGTGGTGTTTCTTGGAAATAACAATAAAATTAACAAAATAATAAAATTAATAAATGTTAAGTATTATATTTTTCACCGCGATTATTTGGCTCTAATTTCAGTGACATATATTCTAATCTGAACTCACTGACATTTCAGTGATATAACAAAACAATAAAAATCCATTAGAAAATTTTGGAATTCCCATTGTGTCGGACAAATTAAATGCGAGAAATCCTTTATTCCACAGCCTGGCCTCACGAAATGTCAGCGGTTTCCTGAAATTCCTTGCAACCAGACACTGGCAGTGCACTTGTAAGCGTGCAGTTAATGACGAGCGATGTGTCCAGTTACTACTTACTTACTAATTTATCGAGCCTTAACCCTCCCTTAAAACAATGTAGCATCAAAATTAACTTTGTAGAAATGTAACCATTTTTACTGGTTATCTATACCGTTTGTTTGGTTTATGGCGATATCCCGTAGTTAGTAGGTGCTACTGGTAAACACGAACACTTCTTATGAAATAATTAAAACAAACCAATGTGTTTGGTCGTCGCCTACTAATCTATACTATATGACTATATATAATATTATAAAGAGAAAAGATTTGTATTTTTGTATGTAACGAATAAACTCAAAAGTACTGGACCGATTTCGAAAATTCTTTCACCGTTAGAAAGCTACAGTCTTCCCGAGTGACATAGGCTATATTTTATCCCGGTATTCCCACGGGAACGGGTACCACGCGGGTAAAACCGCGAGGATCCGCTAGTTTGCTATAAGCTAGCAACTAACTTTGTAATGAAATCAAAGAAACGTAGGATGCGAAAGAAACAATGTAACATCAAAATTAAAAGTTGTATCTATGTCTCAGTTGCATTTTTATAACTAAGTTTGAAACTTTGCATAGAAATAACAAAAATTTTCACAATCACACAAATTATTTAACTCAAATTGGGTATTTGACTGATTTTTTTTTGTTGGCTTGAAATTTAATTAGTAGCAACACAACATAGGTATTTATTTTCAAATATCTTGCATATTTTGAGCGATATAGAGCATCAAACTTTCTAATTAGACAAGGAGAGCGCTATAGAAACGTGACGTCACATTTCTATAGCGCCATACTCTCGCCATAGAAAATTTCGTTTTAGAAAGAGATAGCTAGAGTCACAATTAAGTAACTCATAATTCGCTTTTTATAATACAGATTGAATTTCTTTTTTCACATTTGTTATTCAATAATGTTATATTTCTGAATGTCATAATTAAATATCTACATTTCAACAACAGTCAAATACCCTATTAAGGCGCTACTCGGAAAAATATGGACTTTTTTATTTAAAACTATAATACGGTTACAGTTGTTACAAATCTGGTAATAAGATATATATTTCTTCATACCTTTATCAAGAATCGTATAGTTTCAAAAACACGATTTTATTTTATTTTACATGCCTCGACACTTTTTCTTTTCGAAAAGACCTCTAAAAATACGAATAGTGAAGATTATTCTTAAATGGGGTTACTTACACTATTGGAAAATGGTTTAATTAGTGGACACCAATAATATTTAGGATCGTATAGAAGCATTTTTTTAAAAATCGCTGTAGTTTTTTAATACGAAGTGATTTTGTGTTTTTTTTGCCTAATCTGCAAAATCGGTCTTGCTCCCGCGCGCGTCGTTTTCTCATTGCTATCTCGCTTCAGCACATTTTTTCCGAGTATCGCCTTAACATCACTAGATGGCACATGCGCAGCTGACTCACGCTATGCGTCCGAGTAGAAGTGAGCGGCATTATTGTTATCACGTAAAATTATCGTCCGTATACCAATGATCATTGCCGTAAACCGACTTTTTTTTAACTAGCTTTCCGCCCGCGGCTTAGCCCGCGTGGACTACAAGAGTATAATAATAATAATAAATAAATATTTTCTTACAATCACACCAATTATCTAAGCTCATAGTAAATTTCTTAAGAAACTGTGTCTATGTGAACTTGATAACGGATAAATATATACTTATATACTTTTTGTTTGTAAATACACTTAATATACATAGAAAACACCTAGACCAAGACAAATAGACATGTTCATGCACACAAATATTTGTCTTGTTCGGGAATCGAACCCGAGACCTCTGGCGCAGAAGGGTTACCCCTTACCCCTGCGCCAAATCGGTCGTCAAAATATGAATATGATGACGTTATCCCGCGGGAATGTGATATTTTTCCGGGATAAAAAGTAGCCTTAGTTACTCCCTATTACATCAGCTACCTGCCAGTGAAAGTCCCGTCAAAATCGGTTCAGCCGTTTCAGAGATTAGCCGGAACAAACAGACAGACAGACAGACAAAAATTGTAAAAAAGTTTATTTTGGTATAATAATATGTACCGTATATATAATCATATGCATGTAGTAAAAAACTGTTATTATAATATTACAAACAGACACTCCAATTTCATTTATTTGTATCATCATCATCATCAGCCATTTAATGTCCCCACTGCTGGGGCACTGGCCTTCCTTATGGATGGATAAAGAGAATGGGCCATGACCCACCACGCGGGCTCAGTGCGGATTGGTGGGTATTAACGACTGCAAGTGCAGCCGGGACCAACGGCTTAACGTGCCTTTCGAAGCACGGAGGAGCTCGAGATGAAAAGTTTTTGGTCACCCATCCCGTGACCGACCATTGCGAACGTTGCTTAACCTCAACGATCGTAGGCCGAGCGCGATATCCACTGCGCCACGGGCTCCTCCTTTATTTGTATAGAGTATAGATAAAACATACCTGCCCCTACTTTGAAGTATGGTATAGGTGCTGGTATGATAATCCGATGTTTGGAGACTTAAGGTTGTACGGAACCTGATACTGAAGGGATTATTTAGACATCATATCGGTTACAGTCTTAAGTTTACTACAGTAGTAGTAACTTAGTTACAATGAATTATTAATAAGCAACATACAACGTGTTAATGAATAAACGAAAAACTTCTTAGGTGGTGATTGTGCTAATGAAATTGAACAACTTTTACTAGCTAATTCTGCAACTCAACAAAAAATATCTGCTGTTTCATACTAATTGGGTGTTTGACTGTTGTTGAAATGTAAATATTTAATTATGACATGCGGAAATATAACATTATTGAATAACAAATATAAAAAAAGAAATTCAATATGTATTATAACAAGCGAATTATGCGCTACTTAATTGTGACTCTAGCTATGTCTTCCTAAAGCGAAATTTTCTATGGCGAGAGTATGGCGCTATAGAATCGTGACGTCACGTTTCTATAGCGCTCTCCTTGTCTGATTAGTAAGTTTGATGCTCTATATCGCTGAAAATATGCAAGATATTTGAAAATAAATACCTATGTTGTGTTGCTACGAGTTAAATGAACATTTTAAGTCAATAAAAAATGTTTAGTCAAATACCCAATTGTCAATACCTACTCGACCAGAATGTACACTCGACAGCACATCAGGTTAAACAGTTGAACTGCGATAACAGCTTTTATTACGTAGGGCATAAAGGCGTTCTCAAGGTCAACATGTGATGTGCCGCCGTGTGTACCTATGGAACAGCTGTTTTTTTTTTTGAGTTGCAGAGTTGGCCCCATAGTAAAAGTTGTTCATATTCATAAGCACAATCATAACCTAAGAGGTATTGCGCTTATTCATTTACACGTTGTATAAGCATGTTAGTTAGGTAACTAAAATATTGATAGCTAATTTAAGCAAGTATCTCACTTAGATATTCATCAAAAAATGCTATTTATTTTATAGCAGCTGCTAAGCGTAAACGATAATACCTAATCATTGATTTTTTTGTAAAATGCGAGCATCTGTAAAACAGATAATAAATAGTTTTTTTTTATATAAGTTTAAGTAAAGATAGAATCACATTGGAGAACATAGGCTACACTTATTACCGAAATCAATAAAAGAAGATAAAGAAACTAGTAGGTATTCTTGTTTCGTAAAATTCCATCTACTTCAAAATCTCGATTTACTTAATCAAAACTTGATTTCACTCATACCTACAAAAATGTCGATGCAAAATCATAAAATCGTGTTTTTGAAACTATTCGAATCTAGAAATGAAATGAAATGAAATTTATTTTATTTGCTGAAAACAATGTACATAATAATATATTGCGATAGATAAAGGTATGAAGAAATATATATCTTACTAGCTTTCCGCCCGCGGCTTCGCCCGCGTGGACTACACGACGTTATCCCGCGGGAATGTGATATTTTTCCGGGATAAATAGTAGCCTATGTTCCTCTCCAAGCCACAAAACATCTGTGTCCCAAGTTTCAGCCAAATACGTTGAGATGTTTTGGCGTGATTGAGTAACAAACATACAAACATCTAAACTTTCACATTTATAATATTAGTAGGATTACCAGATTTGTAACAACTGTAACCGTCCTATAGTTTTAAATCAAAATGTCCATATTTTTCCGAGTAGCGCCTTAAGCAAATTTGCTCCAAGTGGACCCTTAATGATCTAATCAAAGTAGTGCAACATGTTCCGTAATTTAATGATAATAAAATTAAGAACTTCTAATACCAAAGATAAAGTTTTCGTTGCTTTAATATTGGAAAAGTTTAAGTTCCATAAAGTTGCCTACGTGTTTTCCTTTCTAACAGCCTGACTTCCGTTATTTATTAAATGCAGGAGCAAGTGTACCTATAAAGGTTTATTGATGTGTTATATTTTATACGCAGAGTTCATAAAAGTATCAAAAAGGTAGCTTATAGGATTAGCGCGTTAAAAATTCATACTTAAAAAGTACAATCTCAGTTTCAATCGAGATAAAAATATTTAGATTTGAGTCTTAAATAAAATAACCAAACAATATTTCCCTGATAATTGAAATGAGCCAACATTTCACATCATAAAATAACGAAATAAATTATTCATTAAAGTTATTTGAATAATTTTCCGCTGGGCACTACATAGATAGGTAGCTAACTTACCTACCTATCTATGTAGTGCCCAGCGGATATGATTGTGAGACGGGTCGATTTTTTCTAAAATAAGTACTTCATTTTCCATTTTTCAGTAACAAAAAACTAAAAATTAAAATAACGTACTTCCGCCGGTTTCTGAAACGCCAATCAAAATTAAAATTAGCTAACGGACTGTCACAATTTATTCCCAATTAAAAGCACCTTGGGTTTCTGAAACGAAAATTATCTCACAATTAGGTTAATGGGCACTGACAGACTGTTAACAGACTGTTGACAGTCTGTCACATTTTTCTTTCAGAAACCCAAACTACAATTAATTGGAGATTAATTGGGAATTAGGTAATTTAATTTTAATTGGCGTTTCGGAAACCGGCGGTAGTCTTATCAATAAACTGATTTTGGGGTAACATGAAAGTTCGAAAATATGCAAACTTGTAAGTAATATTTAGAAATTATTTTATAAAGTATTAAAAAAAACCTTACCTATTAGGATACTGCACATCCTCCTTAGGAGGGGGCATCGGAGTGGGGATCCTCCGTCCCCCTCGCACACTCGCGCTCATCGCAATTGTCCTCAAGCCAGCACTGTAAAAAAGAAAAAAAAAACATTGTAACGGCACTCTAACGGATGAGCTCTGGGACCTCAGGTTACTGATTATTCAGATTATGTCATCTTTTCATATTTCCTTCAGCTATTTCTAAGAAATAACTTGGCTTTTTATCTTTAACTGAAGAGAGCAAATTAGTGTATTTGTTGTGCTTTAGTACTGGCGGCGGTTATGATGATATTACTGTGCGATTCGAGGAAGTTTATTTATTTCGTATTGTAATAAATTGGTTTACATTTTAAAGTATTCAGCTTATAATGAGGGCTTTTGGTAGATACCTACTAATAAGTCTTAAAAAATCTTTAAGACCCGCTGCTAGGAGAGAATTGAATAGATAAACTAAATAGTTATAGAGACAGATTAAATATTAAATTCATACGGTATGAATATAATATTTATGGTGGTTATGATGGTTATGACCTGGTATCGTGGTATGAATCATACCACGAACTTTACAATTCTGATAACCAACTAGAGCGAAGGCTTGCTTAGCTTCGCTATGAAATAAAAAAAGAAATAAAATATTAATTTATTCACTTGTACATAGCCATAAAGACCTTATGAAATGTACTTATGAATCGTCACCATTTTCCTACCGGTCATTCAAGACTTTTTAACTGACAAGAAGAACAGGCGCAGGCGAAGAATAAACTTAGGTAACGACTGTTTCAAATCCGTGGCCAAATCAAGAAAAAATCATAATTTGGAGCTTTGGACTCGTTAAGTAGGCAGGCATTATGTTTACGTACAGTGAAGGTCATTATGAGTTGTTAAAACTTAGGCTACAGTACTCGCAAAGCCTAACTGCCGAACTCGTGGAGCTTATAGGTATAGCAGGACGAACATCTGTGCGATAGGCCGCAAACTAAACAGGCACCAATATCACATGAAATTGAGTGACACTGAAACACCCAGGCACCTTCTGTGTGACTGCGGGCCCTTCCACAAACGCATTATCCATCTGGGTCGACAGTCGACACATTATGCGCCCGGAGGAGATTAAAACTTGTAAAGCTAGGAGTATTCTAGACTTCTTGGAAGCCTCCAGGCTAAAAGAGTTACTTACTTTGAAAAATGGAAAATGAAGTATTTAGAAAAAATCGAGCCGTCTCACAACGACTCCGTAGCTCAGTGGTTAGAGCAGACGCCCGGATAGCGAAAGGTCGTGGGTTCGAGTCCCATCGGAGCTGGTTGTGAGACGGGTCGATTTTTTCTAAATACTTCATTTTCCATTTTTCAATCATAAAAATTGCATTGTGAATGCAAAAAAGTAAAAATTCAAATAAGTTACTTACTTTAAATAGGTGGTGAGTTACAATAAATCTTTTAGGTCGCAGTAACTATATCTCCCACGGGAGATGCATAGCCCCTTATATTCCAACAATAATCTTAAGCGGGTATTACACTACTTAGACGGTTTTTAAGGCTAGTTAGGGCCCTAATTCAGGGGCTAGTTAGTAGTTAGTGTCCTAATTCAGAATGCATTGCTTGTTTTGATTGCATAACTTGCTAAAAAGGAGCTCAAAGAAAGCATTATTCTGAATTAGGGCCTTACCTAGCCCTGAATAACGTGTAGTGTAAGTAATACCCGCTTTAGGCTACTGTACTTTCATAAACATTTCAACAGTATTACGCTTCATTGCCCAGATAAGTCGCCTACATCACAACTTGCCATGATCCTCGTACAAGTATATCACGATTACATCCATCACTGTATTACTACCCGCGACTAATAACAGAGTGTACGGTGAATACCAAGCAGGCAAACTTACCCCTATCCACCCATGACCCTTAATACCTTAGTCATAAGGTTTGAAATAGAAGCAGAGCTCATAGTTAAGGCAGTTTAGCTCCAGGATACGTCCTTCAAAGCTGACACCATCGTCATTGTAGTGGTGCTCAGAAGCCAATGGTTTCGTTGTTACACAACGTCTCTTCAGAAAACGCGGTAAACAAAAGAATGTGGGATTAAAAACGTGAATAAATGAACTTGTGTATGAGTTACGTTAACACTGTGAAGGAGATAGATATAACATAGCTAATGATCACAGAACATGGAAAGTAAAAAAATCTTTCCGTGTTCTGTGCAAATGATATTTTCACAGATATTATCTTGTTGTTGCCGCTATACCAACAAATACTAAACACAGAGTAAAATAAATATTTAAGGGGGCTCCCATACAACAAACGTGTTTTTTTTGCCGTTTTTTGCTCGATATTATTAATTAAGCAACAAGTAGACGCATGAAAAAGTCACAGAATATTTGGTTGTATATTCACTTTAAAAAACTCAAACTCAAACTCAAACTCAAACATTTTATTTGCTTCAAAAATTGTGTTTCACATCGAGGTGGTCAACAATGGTATAGATGGATCAACAATAATTTACCCTAATTTAGTAGGCATGCAAATGTCAATTATATAATATTACTAGCGGCCGCCCGCGGTTTCACCCGCGTGGTTCCCGTTCCCGTGGGAATATCAGGATAAAAAGTACATATAAACCTTCCTCTTGAATCACTCTATCTATTAAAAAAAAACGCATCAAAATCCGTTGCGTAGTTTCAAAGATTTAAGCATACAAAGGGACATAGGGACAGAGAAAGCGACTTTGTTTTATACTATGTAGTGAAGAAGATGTCGATGTTTAATCAGTCAATTTAAAAATAATGCAAAAGGAACAAACTCTAATTAAAATTAATAGAAAAAATTAAATTAGATTGAAATGTCACATTAGTATATCATTTTATGTCTTATCATCTTATGTCGCTGTATTATAAAAAATGTCAGATTAGATAGTAATTAGGTATGTAGATCGTATCATGTCATTTTGTCATCGTATCATGTCAAAAAATCGAATAAAATCAATATTTATGGGGGACTCCCATACAACAAACGGGATTTTTTTGTAGTACGGAACACTTTGTGCGCGAGTCCGACTCGCACTTGGCCGGTTTTTTTGGTTTTGTTCGCTATAGTTCAGGGGTGGTGTGAATATAAAAAATATGGCGAAATTCCTAAAGAAAGTTAAGAATATGGTAAACTTGTAAAATAAAAATGGTAATTTTGTATATTGACGTGCTATACAAAACTGAAATTTCAATTAGCCGTTTCGAATATACTTTCAATTTAATAGATGACGTTTGTGGCAGGCAGTGTTTTAAACTTTTTTGGTGAATTCAGATACGCTTCGTAAGTAAGTTTTCTTTTTATCTGTCTATCTTTAGTGGATGTAGGTGATACGAATCTCACCGGGTCCTCTAGTCAGAAATAAAATTCTTACAACCCCAAGTCACTCAACTAACAGCTCAATTCTTTTGTACCGCATTCCTCCAATCCAGTTTCCACTTTAAAACCAGCAATCCGGGTACTCATTTTTCCTTTGTAATGTCCATCCGTCTTCATCCCTGAAATTAAGTATTCTCGGCGAAAATAAACAGAACAAAACCAACGAGAATGACTATGGGAAAGGAAATTAGAGCTTCCGTTTGTTTGTTGCCAATTTACTGAGAAACTCGCTTATCATTATGACGCCACACAATTAAAAGTTTAAATAAACATATTTTCTGCCTATTTATAATATAAGTAGAATAATTAGTGAAAAATATTTGAACGACCATAAACAGCTTCCTAAAACCATAGTACTTTTATAATACTTAACGATTTCCAAAATACAATAATATATTTTATTTAAACGTCAAAGTTGATTTGTTTTTCCAACTCTAAATAGAATTGATGTGAATTGATAATATGACCGATGATGGTGTTAAACCAAAATAAAGAGAAATTAAAACATTTTCCAGAAAACTTAAACAACGCTACAATAATACTTTTTCAGCATTTTCTTTAAACAAATCTGTAAGGCGAGCCTTACTTAAAACGGCGGTTTCAGCAAACGCCGGCTTAACTGGATAAATAAAGGGATTCCCTAACTCCATCTTTTATAATCTGGAGCCCTACCATCAGCTGTCATCGAAATACTGAGAAAGGGACAGAGCATTACATTGCATCTCGTTTACTTTGATACTGTTCTCTTGTGTTATTCTATGGGTAGGTTTTCCAAAACATGATCACGTCATCATTTTCTTTCTTGCTTGACCATCACTGTGATTGTCATGAATTTGATATAAAGATTCGTGTTAGAAGATGAAGTGACGGCGGAATTTCCTATCAGAATCGTCCTCCTGTTGGATAAAAATATGTTGGACGATTTATATGAACTAAATTTCTTTTCTGTCCATCATCATCATTTCAGCCGTACGACGCCCACTGCTGGGCATAGGCCTCCCCCAAGGATCTCCACAACGATCGGTCCTGCGCTGCCCGCATCCAGCGGCTTCCCGCGACCTTGACCAGAATCCTCGGTCCACCTTGTAGGGGGCCTGCCCACGGAACGTCGTCCGGTTCGCGGTCGCCATTCGAGAACCTTTACGCCCCAACGGCCATCGGTTCTCCGCGCTATGTGTCCCGCCCACTGCCACTTCAACTGAGCAATCCTTCGAGCGATGTCGGTCGTTTTAGTTCTCCTGCGGATCTCATCATTTCTGATTCGATCGAGCAGGGAAATACCAAGCATCGCTCTCTCCATTGCTCGCTGGGTAACCTTGAGCCTTCTTATGAGACCCATAGTAAAAGACCACGTCTCGCTTCCATAAGTCATAACGAGCAACACACACTGGTCAAAGACCTTAGTCTTGAGACATTGAGGAATTTTGGACGCAAATATATGCCGGAGCTTCCCAAACGCTGCCCATCCTCTTCATTGTTACAAATGACAAATTCTATAGAACAATTTAGTTCGTCACATTTCCGCAACATGGCGAGGTTTTTAATTTTTCTGGTCAGGCTTTTTTTGGTTGAATCAGGCGTCAATTGGCGGAAGTCCCTACGCATTGTGAAAAAAGAAATATAAATGTAGCTTACTTCCGCAAAAAACACAACAAGGAAGATGCACCGCCCGCAAATAATTGAACATGCACACCACGAAATCGAAACCATCAGTGCACAATACCGGCACCTGCAAATAGCAAGATAGCGACACACCTTACACCATCATGGCAGCCAATCACCTTCATCAATCCAGCAGCTTTCCGTGCTGGGTTTCACACGATCTAACAACTCCTGAGGATGCCCCGAGTTAGGGCGAAACACATGTAGAGTAATCTAATCGGTGAAGATGCAAGGAGTGTCGCTGTCTAGCTATTTGCAGGTGCAGGTATTGTTCACTGATAGTTTCGAGGTGAGCATTTGCAATTTTTTTGATTTGGTGCATCTTTCATTCATATTGTATTTTTTGCGGATTTTTAACAATAATCTAAGTATATGTTATTTAAATTTTTACTTTTTTTGCATTCACAAAGCAATTTTTATAATTGAAAAATGGAAAATGAAGTATTTTAGAAAAAATCGACCCGTCTCACAACTAACTCACTACTTTTAGGACGAACATCTGTGCGATAGGCCGCAAACTAAACAGGCACCAATATCACATGAAATTGAGTGACACTGAAACACTCAGGCACCTTCTGTGTGACTGCGGGCCCTTCCACAAACGCATTATCCATCTGGGTCGACAGTCGACACATTATGCGCCCGGAGGAGATTAAAACTTGTAAAGCTAGGAGTATTCTAGACTTCTTGGAAGCCTCCAGGCTAAAAGAGTTACTTACTTTGAAAAATGGAAAATGAAGTATTTAGAAAAAATCGACCCGTCTCACAACGACTCCGTAGCTCAGTGGTTAGAGCAGACGCCCGGATAGCGAAAGGTCGTGGGTTCGAGTCCCATCGGAGCTAGTTGTGAGACGGGTCGATTTTTTCTAAAATACTTCATTTTCCATTTTTCAATAATCTATATGAATAAAAAGTTTTTGACTCGACTTGAATTGACCTGAAAACTCGTGGTAATGCCTCTGGTCTACCAGTTAATCCAATGCGGATTTTTCTGTGGAAATCTTCCGTTCGCAGGAATTTCGAAAGCTCGACAAATTAGTTCACAATTAAGCTGCTGATTTTCATTTGTTTTTGTACAACTTTTCTTTGAAATGGAAATTGTTTATATTCGTGAGATATTGGATTATTGCGTTTTTCAATTGTTTTAGTTACAATAACTTTTAATGTGAAACTTAGGTATTACTTAGCTTCTTAAGTATTTTCATATAATATCATATATATATCATATAAAATAAAACTATGGTTTATTATTTATCGTTCGGCTGACATGATGATGATGATGATGATAAATAACAATAACTTTTTAATGAGAAACTTAGATATTACTTAGCTTCTTATGTATTTACAAAATAAAACTATGGTTTATTCAATGTGGATCGTATAAGCTTCCTCCTGCGACTTCCTTCCCTTGGATTCGGTAATCGTGCTTCAAACTGTCTAATCTATTTCAATGCCAATGACACGTATCAAAACTTCTATAGTGTTTTTGGCGTACATACAGATAGCTATAGTTACAGTTGCATTTCTAAGATTAGTATGGATATAATTCAACAATCCTAAAATTTACAAGTCGAACAACTTTCCTTTTTTCGCAACGGTACTATTTTTAATATCATCTCCATAACTCCCCAAGCTGTGTGGAATAAAACGGAAATTTCTGGAATGTTTCGAGGGCAACGAAATGGTAACAGTATTCAGGTGAATATGAAAGAGGTGCATTTGAATTCTATCTGGCCGACTCATCGTACGCTGACCGGGTTTCGTGGAAAAAAATGGATGAAATGTGCCAATTTGTAACTACTTAGTTGTACTGTCTTTATCATGTTACTAGCGCTTCGCTCGCGACTTCGTCTGCGTGAACTCCCTTTTTACCCCGTCAGAGGAGGAATTTCCAAAATCCTTTCTTAAAATACAAAATAACAACACGTTCTTAGGAATTTTCATATTTCCATTTACAATCCTATTTTTACCAGACAACTATACTGAGACTTAAGGTCACAGCAGACATATCAACTCGTAAACGTATCAACTCGAGCGGTTCAGTATTCTTTGTATGAAACCCCCTACTACAATGCAACGCACACTAATCGGAATCGTAACGTAATCGCCTCGCCTCGGGACCAGCTCACGGACCGCTTTGCGGGTCTCTCAACTTGCTATCCCCGCGCTTACCGCTAGTCGTCCACGCGCTCACGTCTCTCCGTACCCGAGCTTACGGCTCTACGCACAGTGGTCTGAAAATGAAAATGAACTAACCACATTTCAAAAAATCAGACTGAAATTCCGAGATTTGATCCCATGCCCACCTTTTTTCGATATGGAACCACTGTGCGGCGAGGCGTAAGCGCGCCGTCGTCGTCTAGCCGTAGCCGAGCCGAGACGACGACCTACCGACGCTGATCCGGTTTGGTTACGTGCTTGCGTTAGGTTGACGCCTGGTTGACGGCGAGGAGAAAGACGATACGGTGTCGATCCCTTTCCGAGTTGATGTATCTGCTATGACCTTTAGTCTCACTAGCTTGAATTGAGAGAACAGTTGACGAAAAACTCAAACATGAAGTCCCGTCTCATCTCAGCAAGTTGGAGGAGATGACTGCTTTGTCAGCAACCTATAAATTCTAAACTTTTCTGTTCAATCGAAGTCAGGAACTTAGGATTCAGGTCACGAGCCACCACTCAATATTCCTAAGTCAGGGGCACTAGATTGGCACGATACGTGCCTGCGTCCTGAGACCATATGACAGTCACTATGTTACACACTTAAAGGACATAATTTTAACATTCCTCTGCTTTTCTCTAATACATTGCTCTACACAGGGTGAAGTTATTTGTTCGGATACTTGGAGAGAAAGTACCTACCTACTCCAAATAATAGAGATAGCTAATTTCATTGAAAGCAACCATTGCTTTATTTTTGACAAGAAAAAAAACTGCATTCACCGTTTTTTTTCAAAACTCTCATTTTCCATACTAAACTCGACTCGAAATAACCATTTCTTTGTCATGTCTCTTATAGTTATAGTCCATAAGAGTTAAAATTGTCCTTTCGATTGCTGTCATAAAAGTAGGTAAGTACATGGTGGTGTTTTTTAAGCCGGCTCGATTCCTGGGTGTGCTTAGCTTTTTTGAACAAAAAGTTTCAATAAATTTTGTTTCATTGCAGAAATAAAAAAAAGATTTCCTTCAGCTGTCATGAAAATATAATTTTACTCTGTAAATATCATCATGGAAGCTTAGGTACACACTTTTAGAAATACTTCCCTGAGATTTTGTATACCATGTAAGCACATTATACAGATCAAGACAATGCTCGTGGTGGAATCCTTATTGTCATGAACATTTAGGTACCGTATCTTTCGTGGCTGAGTGTTGTCAACTTTATAATAAGAATATGTGTCATGCTTCCGTTGGTTCTGATATCTGTTACACAAGTGCATCAGCTTTATCTCGGCTTTAGATCACAGTATTAAACTTATACCTACCTACTTGTCCGTTTAGGAATTCATTGATCTGATCAACGATACTCAAAGCATAAATCCTAATACACGAAAAAGGCATAAAAAGTAGTAAAAACATTTTGAAACAAAACCAGCTTTTGGCAAAAAAAAATATGCAAACTCTTTCGTCTAAAAAAATGAGGATATCACTGTCGTCACTAATTGACCCCCTCTTGACTTTAAGCAACGACGTTAAATTAAATTACCACGTTATTATGGTACATTTTCAACCTTATAAGATTGATATAAGGATCAATTTATTTTTGGTCATGGTAAAACGTGTTGAGAGATGCGTCGGCACGTTCCCACCCTAATGAGTGAATTGCACGCACTTTTGAATTGACTCGTGGTAAAGGATGCTTCGCTAACTGGGAAACGTGTTTTTTTTGTAAAATTTCATCATTTAAGATGAGGGATTAAGAGGAGCCCGTGGCGCAGTGGTTGTCGCACTCGGCCTGCATTAAACAACTTTCATTGGATTTAGCAACTTCCGCAATGGTCGGTCACGGGATGGGTGGTCAAAAACTTTTCATCTCGATCTCTTCCGTGCTTCGGAAGGAAAGTTAAGCCGTTGCTCTCGGCTGAAAACTTTAACCATGGCTTCAGGCATTCATGCTGAACAACGCACAGCAAGATTTTTTTGTCGGAAATGAAAAATAAAGTTGGACTTTTCATACAAATTCGAAATATTTTTTCATTTCCGATATGGTCTGAAGCCATGGGCCCTTAACATTCTGTATGTACTTCATTTCCAATTATTTTTTTACCCTATTTATTTTGATATAAGTTTTTAGTAAAAATTTCATTTTATGACAAGCTTTTTTTGCTGACTGTACTTTAATATTGTATTGTCATCTGAACCAAACCTGTACCACTAAATTTCAGCTTCATCGTACACTGGGAAGTGGGTCAAATTAAGCCTACAAGATTTGTCCCTCACTACCTAACTAACTAACATGGCAAGATAAATAAAAGCTTGTAAAAATGCAATAAAACAGCATTTTCTATTATTTATTAATTATTGAGATTTTTAATTATTAAGATTATGAAGAGCATTCTATTTTGTTAATAATTTGATTTTTTTAAGATATTGAACGCCATCGCATAGGTACCTACATTGTTTCAATCCAAATTAAGGCCCTAGTTCAACAACAATAATTTTATGCAACCCCGATTCAATATGGCGGTAAAACGTCACACTCACATTAAAAAAAAAGGTTAACATTGACAGCATTATCATCAGTCGTCAATGTCATCGTTTTTTCGTACAGAAACATCAATGTTTCCGAACGTGATTTAACTATGGTCGCCAGTGTGACCATGGATGGCAAAGAATTTTTATTTTAAAGTTTATTTTTGTACCATTTATCCAGAAAGACAATGAGAATTTAAATAGTTTTTATGTTTTTACTATATTTTTTACTATTAGTACGAATAGTGTACAAAGTCCTAGCCGAAAATGAAAAATGTCCTTCAAGTTACTTACGGTTAGGGTTACCATATCTCAGGATTTGGCCTGAGATCTCAGGATTTGGCCTGAGATCTCAGGATTTTTGGACTCATCTCAGGATTGCGGCCGGATTTTGCAAAACTCATGTAATCTCAAGATTTTTAGAATTTCCAATAAAATACAAAAGAAATAGTAAAATAAATGCTTAGATTAAAAGATCTTTTAGAAGAAAGTAACTACCTTTGGCAATTAATTAATAAGTACTAATTAATCTCAGTAGATACATAACTTTTTAAGTAAGGTTTTTTCTTTAATTATTGATTTATTGCACCCCCCCCCCCCCCCCCCCCGGACTAAAATTCACTTGTTGTTATCGTATACGACCCAGTCTAATATTTTTATATTTTAAATATTTTTTATAAATCACGCCAGTTTTTTTTTCTACGATAATATTCTCCACACCAAGTCCCGATACTAAAAATGTGACTTGTCTTGTTACGTCCAACTTAAGTAAAAGTCGGAATTTAACTCTAAATTTTATCATACATATGTATTAATGATTCATGAACGTGTGATCATGGTACTAAACCTGTTAATAATAAATATTCAAAGAAATAATAATTGCTTTTGAAACTCCACTTTCTTCCAATAAAAAACTTTTATATTTAGAACAGTTTTGCAGATTTTATTTAAAATAGAAATTTGTCTAGTAAAAGGCAATTACGTAGTCATCTCCAAGTAAAAAACTAAATAAAGCGCACAGCAAAATGTTCTTGGGCATAAAATTTCAATATCCTGACTTAACGCACAGTAAATAATAAAACAGTATCTAAATCTACTGGACGACGACGCGTGGGAAGACCTCTAACCAGGTGGACCGATGACCTAGTGAAGGCTGCGTTCAGCCGTTGGCTGCAGGTCGCTAACATTGATAGACTCGCCCATGAAGGGCTCCGTACCCACTTAAGGCGATACTCGGAAAAAATGTGCTGAAGCGAGATAGCAATGAGAAAACGACGCGCGCGGGAGCGAGACCGATTTTGCAGATTAGGCAAAAAAAACACAAAATCACTTCGTATTAAAAAACTACAGCGATTTAAAAAAAATGCTTCTGTACGATCCTTAATATTATTGTTGTCCACTAATTAAACCAATTTCCAACAGTGTAAGTAGCCCCATTTAAGAATAATCTTCACTTATCGTATTATTTAGAGGTCTTTTCGAAAATAAAAAGTGTCGAGGCAAAATCATAAAATCGTGTTTTTGAAACTATACGATTCTAGATAAAGGTATGAAGAAATATATATCTTATTACCAGGTTTTTAACAACTGTAACCGTCCTATAGTTTTAAATCAAAAAGTCCATATTTTTCCGAGTAGCGCCTTAACGTACCGATTGCCTATCATCATTATCATGTCAGCCGAACGACGACGCCCACTGCTGGACAAAGGCCTCTCCCAAGGATCTCCACAACGATCGGATACACAAACCTATTATTAGGTTTTGCGAGGCAATGGTACTATAAATTGTAATTGTTTTCGTGAAATTAAATTTTAATAATAAAAAACAGCCGCTCTTTGTGGCGCTCTGCTAAGGAGGAGGCCTATTTCCAGCACTGGACTACTGAAAGAAGGCTGATGATGATGATGATGATCTCAATCTAAATGTAAAGCTTCATTTCTTTACCTTTACTAAGTAAGTGGTCACCAAATGCTACCGCAAGATTGCCCGTTCCTGCTCACGAAGGTTAACATGCATTTATACCAGATTTCTGACATTCTGCAACTGACAATAAAGCCGTTATCCAGGAGTAAAGGCTTACCCATCTTATCCATCCTTAAAGAAAGTGATGATGGCGGTTAATGATGATAATATCATGAAGTTGAGTTACTGGTTAATAAGCTTATACATGTACTGCGCTTAACGGCCAGACATCGGAAGCGGTATTCTCATTTCGAGTCAATGAAATTGCATCTAATTCCCTGTCGATGCTCCGTCCCACTCGTTAAGGGAACGAGGGAGCAGGACGAGAGGCTTCTCCAATATCCGACGATAATGAAGGTTAACCAGCGCTAAAAGTTTTCCAGAAGCTTCCAAGTTTTCCCGACGAGTTCGCTGTCAAATTTGGTATAGCAGAGTAAACAGTTATTTCGAGTTTTATATGACTTTTCTTTTTGTTTTTGTATCATTATGTGGGAATTTTTTTTTCAACGATAAACCGCAAGGTCTACTGCTTAGCGAAGGTATATTTCGCACCTCGTTTTATGACAAACTACCTAACCAAATATGACAAGATAAACTTAGGGCGAAAGCTAGGTGGAAAGAGGTTCCACACCTACCGACTGTGTTTCTTCTACATGAAGTCTACCTATAATGTCAATAATATTCTGATTTATTGTCATAAAAATACATAAACTAAACTTATGAATGAGACGTCTCTGAACAGCGTACTGTCTCTTAATTATCGTAATAATAACTGTATAATTGCTTTTAAATATTAAAGTATGTTTGGCGGCTGTTGTTTATCCCTCGCTTTCGCCATGTTTCGTGGTAAGAAGCATGCAGTTGTTGTCAAACACGGCCCCAATGGGCAAGCGGACGCGCCTACGGTTACCATATCTCAGGTTCTGACCTGAGATCTCAGGGTTTTTGGACTCTTTTCAGGATTGCGGCCGGACTGTACAAATCTCAGGATTTATAAAATTTTCGATAAAATACTGTAGGTACATTTTATGATATGCTTGAAAATGAGTTTGATTTGCAAGGCGTGAGCGAGACCACCAACATCCGCAGTGAAAAAAAACGATAATGATATGACTTTTTTTAATTGTAAAGTACGTTTCAGGGAAAATTCTCAGTTTACAACTAAATCTCAGGATTTTCCAATGGAAATCAAGCCTTTTCTCAGGACTTTTGATAGTTTCATCTGCCGTTTTCTCTTTTTAAATATTTATTGGGCCGCAATTATTAATGACTTTTGAAACCCTGAATTTATCCACTCTCGTTGAACAGAGTATAATCGTCGTAAATCGAACAAATGTCACAAATCATAATTTACAGAATTTTCTTCAAGAAATGTTAAGCATTTTAGCAAAACATACCTAACACATGTCGAACTAAAAATTTTGTACCTAATATAATACTTTACATCGATTTAAACAATCAGCATTAAAGTTGACTGTAGGCATAAAGTTAAACTAACAAAGCTTAATTGGATAAAGTCAGCATTAGGTCTAACAATTTTGAACTTAACGTCAAGTCATTACGGTTCAAATTGATGGAAGGATATTAGCAGCTTAGTATAACCTGAATGATTACCGTTATTCATTGGCGAATATTAGCGTAAATATTTGAGCAATGGCCAGACAGATATGATGGGGCAGTGCAGACGACAGGATGCCAAAATAAACGTGTAGATATACGATTTGTAAACACCATACTAAACATCCGCTGATTTATTTTGTTCTAAACTATAACTAACTACTATGTTTGAACCAAAATAGCATAACTAAACTCTTTGATACTTTACAACCTCATTAGACGTTTGTCAATATTTAAAAACTGTAAGTAAAAGAAACACTTGACTAATCATTGTCGCAGCTGGAAAATTATTTAAACGTTTTGTATTTAATTTTAATTAATTAACTTAATTAATTAATACCGACTGGAAAGAAGCCGGAAAGTGAAACCGACTTTTATTTTGAATTTTGATACCAGTCGTAGGGTGGAGACACCAAGGTGTACGCACTACCAAAAAGTACGTACGCAGTGCATTTAGTCATATGCGACAAGTATCATATTTTGGCACATGGATAACATTGGCAAGAGCACTAGTTGACTGATTGAATAGCTAGAGAAGAGTTAGTTCCCATTTCGACCGCGTGTCAAAAGATCATTGTCGCACAGTAAAACTAGAGTGTGTGTCAGATAACACTGCGCGCGACTGGTGTGTTTTTGGCGCTAGTTACAATACATTTTTTGTTCTAAGCATCAGGAAAAGAATAGTATTCGATTTTGACCTCGCACAGACTTATCTGGAGCCACAGATTACTAAATAATTACTATGTAACAGATAGTTCACTCCGCTAAGTCATTTAAATAAATAGCAACTCTAAGTATAACGCAATAAAGTAGAATTCAGCTTGTACGGCGCAGGCAAATTACGGACGGCCACTCGTTGTCGTTGCATCTCTTTCTATCGCATATATTCTAGCTCTTTTGCGGACCTAATTTCTATGCCATACGCCTGCCCGGCAGGCGCGCCGTCCGAACGTACCTAAACTGCGGAGTGACACCCCCCTGCTGGAGCGCACTCTACTAAACACACTGCGTACTCTTTACTAGCGCGTACTCTTTGGTGTCTCTACTATACGGTTACGAGGGCAGAAGACTATCGGCTTGTTCATATTATACGTCATAAGATTTTAATTATGGGGTTCACTTTCACTATAACCGAACCGAACGACTCTGTAGCTCAGTGGTTAGAGCATTCGCATTAAGACATTTGCGTGCTCCAGTTATTTTGAATATTTGATTGCTTTGTCTGAGTCATTTGTTACTGACCATTTTGGATGGTTCAAAGTTGTATTTGGTGATCATGGCTGCTACCTGCTGATATGACGCAGACTGTACATCAAAAACATAACATTAAATTATCCGTAGACTACCTGCCATAAGTGACTGCCAAAATCACGGTATTAAAATCTGATTCAAACTAAAAGTCTTCGGGTTTAAAACATGAAATGGCTTAAAATTTCGTAATATGCAAACAAATCTTAAAGAAACTAACGAATATTTTTTGTAAGCTTTCTCTAAGGAACTTTTTCATTTCAGTACAACATTTTTCCTCTACTTCGAAAGTGGCTTCAAGGAATCCCCGCAAAAGACGCAAAAAGTTTTAACGCAATATTCCCGAGAATTTTATTATTCCTAAGTCGCTCATTGTGACCTACTTCTCTACTTAAGCAATAATAAATTAGTAAAAGGTTAATGCTTAACAACATTTTATCCATACCTACTAATATTATAAATGTGAAAGTGTGTTTGTTTGTCTTGTCCGTCTTTCACGTCAAAACGGAGCAACTGATCAATTACAATATGTACCCCCATAAATATTACAAAAAGCGGGATTTTTACCATGTTCTGATTTGTTGTCGAGTCCCCTATATTTAGGCGCAGTTGTTTCACACGCCATGATCACTGAGTAACTAAATAAAATTACTGCGGGTTGGATGTTAGGAGCAGACAAATCTGTCTACCCTCTTCCTTGTTCAGTGTATTCTCTTTATTTACAGTGTTAATGACCATGAAAGTTTAAAAAGTAAATATGTACCCCCACTGGGAACCGAATCCAGGCCATCTGGGTGTGTAACCAAGGTATTAACTAAGTGCTGCGCCTATCGAAAGATAAATCTTCGAACTTAGCAATACAAAAGTATTCCTCATTCCTTTAACATTAAAGTAAATAAACCTTAAAACCCCCCTTTTTAATTTATAGCAGAGTAACAAACTGCATGTATCGCAAATAAATCGCCCTCTGTTTGTTTAGGCACGTCAATAAGCCCCTCTGTATTTGATGTTTGTTTTAAAAATATATACTGAGTGCAAATTATTGATGAGTGCATTCAATAAAGAGAGATATTATGAACATTCTCCCGGAACGAGCTTTTTGAATAACAATAGTTTTTATATTATTTTTATGTATTTACAATGCAATTTTGTAAGTATAGGAAAAATGTGATAGTAAAAAACCACGAGCTCTATAAGTAGCTTTCAGGCGGGATTCGAACCCGCGCCTCCGGGAATCCGGCCCGATGCTCTGACCAACTAAGCTACCGAAAGGCTTACACGACTCGTCGAATTTTGCTATCACTTGTTACGCTGTAGGCCAGCGTTGCTTCATCAATGTGAGAAACCCTCGCATCCGAAAGAAACATTTTTACAAATGTTTAACAATCGATTAAGATGAAACAGTCATATTGAGATTTTATTATTATTTTTATGCATTTACAATGCAATTTCGTAAGTATAGGAAAAATGTGATAGTAAAAAATAATATAAAATCTCAATATGGCTGTTTCATCTTAATCGATTGTTAAACATTTGTAAAAATGTTTCTTTCGAATGCGAGGGTTTCCTCACATTGATGAAACAACGCTGGCCTACAGCGTAACAAGTGATAGCAAAATTCGACGAGTCGTGTAAGCCTTTCGGTAGCTTAGTTGGTCAGAGCATCGGGCCGGATTCCCGGCGGCGCGGGTTCGAATCCCGCCTGAAAGCCACTTATAGGGCTCGTGGTTTTTTACTATCACATTTTTCGAACAATAGTTTATTAATAAAATGATAATACTGGAACGTTAGCGCGTGGCTTCGGTAGATTAAACTTGGAGAAATCTATTTTATTTCCAAGCATTTTTAGCTTCAATTATTTGGAGACAGTCATTTCTTTCTTTTATAAAATTAATAACAATGTCCCAAACTTGATCCAAGAAATAATAGCAACATCTTTATTCTTTCAAGAAGCTGCAGACATCAAATCTGTTCACTCCACTACATATTTATAATTTTATCTTTTTTTATCCACAACGGGGTATTACTCTGGCCTTCATCACACCTGATGATAATAATATAATACATATAGCATTATGTCACTCGAGAAGAAAGCAGCTTTCTAATGGTTCAAGAATTTTTTAAATTGATCCAGGAGTTTTGAGTTAATCCATTACATACATACCTACCTACAAACATAAAATTTAGTTCTTTATAATATTAGTATTTACCTATAGATTAACGCTATTAAACTGTCATGTGACAGATCTGCCTGCTGTCGATACATTGTCGCGTGGTAACATCGTCTGTCGATGAGTACCTAATTGCTACAGGGTGTTTGTTTAAAGAAGTACATCACTTTAGGGGTACCATCAATACAATCAACTTTTACTATTGGACCAAGTGCGATATCGCAAAAAAATCTGATGTTTCATACAAAAGTGCAATACCGAATGGGCCAAGATGTATGGAACAGCTGAATTTTTTTCGCGATGTCGCACTTGGTCGCAGTTGATTGCATTGATGGGTAAGTTTACCTTTTACTTTTACCCCCTGAAGTGATGTCCTTCTTTAAACAAGTACCCTGTATATTATTCTTCTCTTTGTCAGTTTTTTATTTGGTTATTCTCCTTCATCTCTGTTCCCTTTCACCTCCTCACTCCTTTCTCATCCATATAATTCCGTACACAATTTATCTACCTTTTCATTGTGGGTGGGTATGGAATTAGATGGATTATTTATTAATTTCATACTGATTTCTTACCAAACACTTTTACTCAATAAAACACAAATCACCACCTAATATACCACGGACGAACGTTCAAAAACCGCTAAAAATACCACCCCTCGTGTAAATAAAATAAATTACATTCACCTTTTTCCTATGTTTACGTTTCGCGGCTTTCACAAAGTAACCTGCGGCTTGTTATTCTTGCACCTTGATAGAGTTGGCCTAGCGTAAACAGGGAGGGCGCTGGCATCGCCCTTGTTTACCAGATGCGTATGCGCAGGCTCATTGATCCGCGTTTCGAATGGTTCAAGATGTGTTTTACATGCGAGCTGCTTAGAATATGCTTGGTGCTTAGAAGTATGAACTATATCCACGTGTAGATGCAAGTGCATCTGAATTCCTAGTAAATGCAGGGAAGTGAAACAGGCTCTTTGAATAAACATTTAAAATTATAATGCTAAATTAAGCCTAAAACATTATACTTATAATTATTGGTTATTGTTATCAAATTAATTTTCATGTTATATAATGTAAAGAACTACGTAAGAGGTTTAACTACGTGAGAGTTTTTCTGTGAAGTAAACTTAAAAACCAATAATAAGTGTATTAAATAAATATACAGTTTGAAAAGAAAACATTCAACCAAATCATAAAAGTACAGAACATCGGAATCTTACTCCCAACTATTGTTTTTTTTTGCTTGTAAAGGGATAAAAGTATTAAAAAGCCTAAAATAATTTCCCCCATTTTTCTACCAACAGTTGTCCACTCATGTTATCACATTTAATTTACCATTTGCCACGCATTTTAATCGGATTAGTTGACCATCTGGTACCAGCTTTAATCTTTTAATCCTATCGATCATAGTGTCAGGTTTTTCATTATCATTTGTTTATGCGTGGTTTATGCATAGGGAAGTTAGATTTCATCACTTTGTTAAAAAAAACATGTTTTCCCATACCCATCAAATATAGGTCTAGATAATTATCATGGTTAGGATGGAGGACTAAGCTACGATTTTGACCTAATATTAATATGAACTTCTTTAAAAAAAATTAACATTTCGCCCGTTCTCTTTATTTGAAACTAGCTGACCCGGCAAACGTTGTTTTGCCATATTAACTTATTAAAAAGTAGGTAATCCAAAGCGGCTAAAACGTCAGTGACTACAATACTCTTTGACATACCTCTTTGGAAGCGGCTATGGTAGAAATGACAGTTTTGTATAGTACGACAGTTTTTCGATTTTCTATACAAAATAATCATTTTTATTTTATAATTTTCCGGAATAAAAAGTAGCCTATGTTAATCTCCAGCTCCCAAACTATCCCCATACCAAAAATCGAGTCGATCCGTGGCTCCGTTTTGACGTGAAAGACGGAAAAACAAACAAACAAACAAACAAATAAACAAACAAACAAACACACTTTCACATTTATAATATTAGTATGGATTTCAAAATTTGGCAAAAAACTGTAAAACGTCGCACGTCGTCGTAAAACGACGCGCAGAAATCCGTAAAAAGTTATTTAAGCCCCTAATAATATTGAACATATCGTATTGTCTTGAAAGCTCATAATAAGTTAAGCTCATAAGGCCGATATAATATCTTTTCCTGGTACCTAAATTCGATCGCACAATAAGTTTAAATGTTGACTTTATTGCATCGCATTTAGAGTAAATATAGCGGTATTTGTAACGCATTTTGCTGCCGACTGTACAAGAATAATATTTCAAAAAGCATCGATGTTTTATTATTCAGTTCAGTTTATATCTTGATTTCCCGAACTGAGTTCCAATTCTCACATCATTTCATAAAATTACATGTATTTTCCCTTAGATTCCCTGAGCACTACAACTTAAGACTCTACTTTCAACAATAACAAAGTACTTAAAGCTTTTTGTTCTGTTTTTTTTTTCTTTTCCTTGGAACCCTAAGAACCGTCTTGCAAAACCGTGTAGAATCTAACGTGCTATCTACTGTGCGATCAAACTCCATTGATTCATTGCCAAAATTAAAAATTAATTGAAAAAAATACACCAAACAATTAACAAAAACTACCAAACAGAAACTAAACCCCAACTGTGGCAACATTACTCAGTTCCAAACTACAAAATGGAGGGAATCTCTTAGCGGACCAGAAAGTAGCGAAATAAAAGCGTAGCGAGCTTACCCTAACGAGCGTGTGGTTAAGGGGCATGTAGCTCGTTCTTAATTTACTAAAATTTACCTACCCCTGTTGAAATTGTGGACGTGAGGACAAAAAAAAATTTTTTTTGGCGATAAATCTATGAGTACGGAGCGAACCGGACGACGTTCCGTGGGCAGGCCCCCTACAAGGTGGACCGACGATCTGGTCAAGGTCGCGGGAAGCCGCTGGATGCGGGCAGCGCAGGACCGATCGTTGTGAAGATCTTTGGGGGAGGCCTATGCCCAGCAGTGGGCGTCGTACGGTTGAAATGATGATGATGATGAGGTACTACTTGAACTTACAATAAAAAGAGAAACGGTATGATTTTGTTGTTGGTTTGTATGTTTTTAATGGTTAAATTAAAAAACTACATGATGGATTTTGAAATTTTTAAATACAATAGAAAGTTACATTATTCCCAAATAAAATATGCCATATATTTATCCCTCTTTATAGGGCAGGGGTTCCCAACCTTTTCTTGGTCAGGGACCACTTTTATATCATTCTTGTTAGCAGGGACCAGGGGATGACGTCGATACCTTTTGATGTTGTTTCCAGTTCCCGAGTAATCAATAATTCGTCGTCTATAAAGCGAAGAAACATAAGTAGTTGACAACATTTCAAAATGTCGGTCGATTCGTCACACTGCAAAGCGAAAAATGGCGACTTTTTGATTCTTGAAACAAGTTGCTCCTTTAAATCATTTCACATAAGTTCAATTCGAGCTTTAACTATGTTATTGGACAGAGGTATATCTTGTATTTTTTTCTTGGCCTCTAATCCCAAAACTTCTTCGACGGCTTTGATAAAACACGATTTCACGAGTGTTTCTCCATCTGTGTGAGGCTTTTTAGATTGTGTTATTAATTTAAAAATCTCAAAGACGCTACTAATGATTTTACGAACATCAGAACAAAAAGACGGAAATCGAAACAAAAAAAAATGAAACGAGTTTAATTTTTTAGGTTCTCTCATCTTCCTTCAAAGAATTCTAGCGGACGGTCAGACAAATTTGGATGTATCGTTTCTAAGTACACCATATCATTTGACATAAGTTTATCCTCCTCTATATCATTTGACATAAGTTTCCTTAGCATAGCAGGGCATCCTAAATAAGGTCAAGTGATATTTCACGCTGGGACGACTCAGCGAAGTACCAACTAGCTGCCCTAGACACGAGCCAACGCAGAGCCGAGTGGCTAATTGGCGACAAAAAACTGGTGAGGAGCAAGTTTCCGCCGCAAAGTCGCCTGTCTATCGGTCTTTTACAGACTATACTTCGGAGCGCGTGCTCAGGAGCTTCATGAGCTCATACCGCCATCCTCCTTCTTCCATCGGACATCCAGACGCACAGCGGGCTTTTCTTGGTTGATATTCCTAAATGTTCCGCACCAAGCGCTACTCAACGTAGCGCTTGGTGCGACATCTTTTATATTGCGCACAGCAAAGGTGTGGTCCCTGCGTTTGTATTCCCGAGTACTTATAACCCGACCACTTTTAAAGCAAGGGTGAATAGGCAACTTCTGGGTAAGCTCGCTCCATTGTGGATCCTGTCTTAGCCCATGGACCCATGGGCGATTGGGATCAAGATCAAACCAATTAACGGTAAAAAAATAATAATAGGCATTAAAATTTGAATTTCGCCGGTTTCAATGCGTCATTTGCGAGAACGGTTGCACATAAAACGCACTGTGGTTTTATTTCTCCGTTACTTTCTATCGAGGTGAATTAAAATTTTATATACTTAACACTTCATATTCACTCCGCGGACCATATTTTGGCTTCTGCGGACCACTGGTGGTCCACGGACCACTGGTTGGGAACCATTGTTATAGGGGAACGGGAAGCCACTAATCTATACTAATATTATAAAGAGGAAAAATTTTATTGTTTGTTTGTTTGCATCCAATAGGCTCCAAAACTACTGGACCGATTTCGAAAATTCTTTCACCATTAGAAAACTACATTCTTCCCGAGTGACATAGGCTATATTTTATCCCGATACTCCCACGGGAACGGGTACCACGCGGGTAAAACCGCGAGGGTCCGCTAGTATTGAATAAAAACCCGGCACAATTTTTCACTTGGAACAGTGTCGCTCGGGAAAATTTTAACCGAATTGTTAGAAACTTGTAATTATTATTTTGTATGGCTATATATACTACTCAACAAAATATATTTGTTGTTTGTAAAGCGTCAAATCAAAAATTTAAAAGCCTTTTAACGCGTTCTGTTCACTCTGGGCCCCATTTCCTTGTCCAAAGTTACCATACAAATATCGGCAGGCGCAAATGTAAGAAAGAGCCTTAACAAGGAAAACCGCATAGTGGTTAACGAGCCGCTTGTGTCGAATGTAAATAAGGTTCAAATTCGCCTGCACACGCTCGTTAAAGCTCCTAGTTTGTGTCAATTATGATCCTTACGCCGGCTAATGTGGGAAATGTAACCGTGATATAGAGTAGGTACGGTATTTGTTTGAAAGAGACATTTCTATGTGTTTGTTTCCAGTCCCATATCTATAGGATTCATGAATGTATGGCATTAGATTAAATGACAATGCAAAATACAGGGTTCTTTGTCCCACCTCGCAGGCGTACTTAGACGTAGATTTGTTCTACGACTTTTCCGAAAAAAGCAAAAAAAAACAAAGGAGATTTTTCAGTTTTGTATGGAGCCTCGGCTAGGACTTTGTACACTATACCATAGGCAAGCAAAAGATAAATATAATAACTGAAAACTAATTATATCGCAATAAGCTAACGCGTTTGATGGTACAAAAGCATTACTAGTCTTAATAATTATGCAACCCCGATTCAATATGGCGGTAAAATGTCACACTAACATTAAAAAAAACGTTCACATTGACAGATTATCATCAGTCGTCAATGTCATCGTTTTTCGTACAGAAACATCAAAGTTTCCGAACGTGATTTAAATATGGTTGCCAGTGTGACCATGGATGGCAAAGAATTTTTATTTCAAAGTTTATTTTTGTACCATTTATCCAGAAAGACAATGAGAATTTTAATATTTTATTTGACTTTACTATTCTTTTTACTATTAGTACGAATAGTGTACAATGTCCAAGCCGAAAATGAAAAATGTCCTTTCCATACAAATGTCAGAACAACTGATCGAGTTTTGTATAAAAAGTACATTGTTTTTGACTTTGTCGAAAGTCGCAAAAGAAACGTTGTTGTTAATGATGTGTCTAGCGAGGTTTCTGGTGTTTTATAATTAACCCTGTTTACGCAAACTAATTTAAACCAACATAGTTAACATGACTTCATAAAATGTAGATTGATCACGCACAATTGTGGTGACCATCGACTGTGTTCCACAGTTTATTGAAACGAAGGTTTCTCATGCAAAATTAAGTAAATTAAGCCAGTCCTACCTTACTAGCAGATACTGTCCGTAATCCAGGGGGGCCGATCGCCGTCTCGCCGGCGCGCGCGCGCCTGGCTAAGATCTTCAGTCAACCCCTGGGAAACTTCTATAGCTAACACCCTTATAACTACACAATGCCCTAATAGACAGCTAAAACTTTCCCGGCGCTTTTCAAAGCGAACACACACGGGTCACAGGTGGCGAACTGAGCGCGAGTTGCGCGGACGGTGGTTGGCGGCGCACTGACGAATGAACGTGAATGAATGAATCACGCGCGGCGTGAACATCCCCCCGTCCCGGACAGTAGCAAACTGTCCGCCAACTCAATCTAAGGGCAGGCGAGAGAGGGTAGCGATCGCTCGCTTCAAAACAGAGTCCCCCACCAGGACCTCGGCAAACCTGGGCACACCATCCGACCCCGGATGAAGCTGAACAATGCGTCCTAAACGCCAGCGGAGGGGCGGCAGGTTTGGATCCTTTACCAACACGAGGTCTCCGGTCTTGGGTGGGGTCGTCCTATCCGACCACTTAACGCGTTGCTGCAAAATGTGCAAATACTCCAGATGCCAACGGCGCCAAAAACTCTGCGTAAGCTGCTGGAGCAATTCAAATCGCGAGAGCCGTCCGGAGGGCACTTCGGAATAAGGATATTCCGGCAAGGCGTTAAGCGGTCTGCCAATCAAAAAATGGCCCGGCGTAAGGGCCTCTAAATCATTCGCGTCCGAAGACAACGGACACAACGGACGCGAGTTGAGGACCGCCTCAACCTTACAAAATACGGTCGCGAGTTCCTCAAACGTGAGGACCGTCTCCCCAATAACGCGACGAAGGTGAGTTTTAGCGGCCTTTACAGTTGCTTCAAAAATCCCTCCCCAGTGGGGGCAGGATGGCGGGGAGTACTGCCATCGTACCCCTCTGCGAGAGAGTGTGGATCCGATCTCAAAATTATTCCTATCCAAAAATTCACAAACTTCCTTTAAATACCTATCGGTGCCCTTGAAATTGGTTCCACAATCGGACCTTATTAACGACGGCATTCCGCGGCGAGACACAAAACGATTCAACGTGGCTACAAAGGCTTCTGTGGTGAGGGCACTAACCACCTCCAGGTGGACCGCTTTAGTGGCCAAACAAACAAATACACACAAGTAAGCCTTTTCCGTTCTAGCATTACGAAGCCGCGATGTCTTAACGGTAAATGGCCCCGCAAAATCCGTTCCAACTCCTGAGAAGGGCATCGATTCGTTCACTCGATCGGCAGGCAAATCACCCATCTGGGGCTGCATCGTATCGGCGCGCAAACGATAACACGGGAGACAACGAAAAATAACGGATCGGATTATTCTCCGCGCTGACAAAATCCAGAACTCTCGTTGGAGGAGCGCGGTCAAAGCATTACAACCGGCATGAGCATTTTTTACATGTCGGTCTGTAATTAACAGTCTAACTAACGGTCCATCCTTGGGGAGCAACAAAGGGTGGCGTGATCCGTACGGCAGGTTGGCATGTCTGAGCCTACCTCCGACACGCAGCAATCCGGTACTGTCCAAGAAGGGATTCAACCGCACCAAGGGTCCCTTCAACTTGGGCTTACTTGAGCGCAGGGCTTTCAGCTCCGGGTCAAACTCTCGCTGTTGCGTCACTCGCAACCAATGCAACAGAGCGTCTTGCCGCTCTTGTGGGGCGAGGACCGGAGACAACGATTTCTCCTGAGGCTGGCGACAATTTCGCACAAAGCGCCTTATCCAAGCAGTCACGCCGAGCAACTTATCAAGAGAACTGTAGCGGTCTAACAAAAACTCCATCTGCGGAGCCGCCACCGTCTCCACGGCGTGAACACGCATGCCTAGGTCTGGGACTCTGGCCACAGCCGGGGTGGCAGGCCATGAGCGCTCAGGCCGTAACAACCATGATGGACTCCACCATAGGTGGTGGTCCACTAACTCAGGCGCCTCGCAGCCGCGGGAGGCACAATCTGCGGGGTTCAATTCGCCCGGTACGTGGCGCCAAATCAACGGGGCCTTTGAAGTCTGAATTTGTGAGACCCGGTTGGCCACAAAAACCTCAAGGGTGTGGACTGAACTCTTCAGCCAACAAAGGACGACCTGGCTGTCAGACCACGCAAATATCGACTCCAAGTCGACACCGTTTCCCAAGGTGTCGGCAACATGATTGAGTAGCCGTACTAAGAGAGTGGCGCCGGACAACTCCAACTTCGGAATGGTTAGCCTAGTCCGAAGGGGGGCGACCTTACTCTTGGCCGTAACTAAGTGTACGGCGACAACGCCTGCTGCATCCACCGTTCGGATGTAAACGGCTGCCGCGTATCCGCTTTCGGACGCGTCACAAAAGCCGTGCAGGGAGGCTTTAAACTTTCCCGAAGGCAGCATTTGCCTCGGTATACAAACCCGATTGACGTCGGGTAGGGATGACACGAACCTCACCCACTCTCGTAGGAGGCTACCAGAGAGGGGCTCATCCCATGACAATTCCGCAGCCCAGAGCTCCTGTAGGAAGCACTTCATCGAAAACACTACAGGGCTGAGCCAACCGTTCGGATCAAAGGTACGGGCTACAGTGGACAGCACCGTGCGTTTAGTCCAGACCTTTGGGTCTGGCAGTTCCAATCTATATGTGAACAAATCCGGGACTGGTCGATACTGGACTCCCAAAACAGACAGCATGTCTGGAGTCTCCGGATTTTCAAAGAGGAGCGGCTCTTGCTGGTGGTCCTTAGGCAAATCTGCCAATAGGTCCGGTGAGTTAGACAGCCACTTCCGCAACTCATAGCCACCAGCCCTCAAGAGCGCAATCAGCTCATCACGTAAGACGAGAGCCTCATCTAAGCTCGAGGCCCCCGTGCAGATATCGTCGACAAATAAGGCCCCCCCCTCAATAAGAGCAGATGCCCGGGGATAGCGTAGCCGTTCGCGCTCTGCAAGCTCCAAAAGCGAACGGATCGCCACAAAGGGGCTCGACCGTAAACCATAAGTGTTGGTGTTCAGCTCGTAAGCCAACATCGGATCCTGGGGATCCTCACGCCAAAGGATGAGCTGGTATCGTCTATCCTCCGGGTGAATCACGGTCTGTCTGAACATCATGCGGATATCGGCCACAAAGACGACAGCGTGCCGGCGGAAGTTGGTCAAAACATCACAGACATCGTGATGCAACTTCGGCCCCGCATGCAGACAATGATTCAACGACACTCCGGTTGACGTGGGCGCTGAACCATCAAAGACCACGCGGATCTTCCCATTGGAAGTCTTCAAAACAGCGTGGTGTGGCAGGAAGTAATGTTCCACATTACGCCAGTCCAACTGCGAGATGGACATGTGCCCAAGGTCCAAATACTCCCGCATGAAGTCTATATACTTCTCCTTGAATGCGGGATCCCTGGCCATCCTACGCTCCATGGACAACAATCTCTTCTCGGCCATCGGTCGGGAGCTCCCTAAAGGAGGGCGAACCGCCAAGAAGGGCAAGCGGGTAATCAAGCGACCCGAGAGGAGGCGCCCAGTGTTGTTCTGGTAGAACAATTCGCACTCCTCCGCTAACGGATCCAACCGCTTGGCAGTGGGAGGTTCCTCCACCTCCCAAAACTTTTGGAGAACGTCGGACAAAGTAGAACCGACAATGGTCTGGCGGTCTACCGACGGGGTCTCTGGTGTCTGCGGTACCTTTCCCATCACCACATGACCCAGCGACGAGGACAAGGCGACAAGATCGGCTGTCTGCAAAACTCGCTTGCTTCCACACAGTACACGACCGAGGACATCCGCACCAATCAACAAGTGTATTGGGCCCGGTCGGTGGAAGGAAGGATCAGCCAAAGCCAGTCCAGACGTCAGCTCAATCGTGGATGGCGGCACTCGCACTTGCGGGAGTGGTCCAACCACCTTATCAAAAACTATCGCCGAAGCACCGATCTTCGGCCTTGGCGTGAAGTGGGGGGAGAAGGAGAACTCAACTCGACCAATCGGATCAGGGATCCGCGAGTCTCCCACCCCCCGTACCGCTTCGTGATGCGGCACAAGCAAAAGACCCAGCTGTCGGACAAGCCACCTGAACATTATGCACCCCTGGGCACCTGAGTCCAAAAGGGCACGCACTGTTACAACATTGCCCTTAGGTCCCCAAACATTCACGGAGGCTGTTGGCAACAGCACAAGCTCCGGAGGGGTGGTTGGGTCCGACAGGGGCGCCATTAAAAATTTTGGGGGGGTACTTGTCCCCCTCGCGCCTGAGTCGGCGCGCCAAATGTGGGACGCTCGTACCGGGCGAGCGGGTCCCAATCGGGTACATACTGGCCCCGACCAACAGCACTCCTAGGTGCAGGGTAATACCCGTGTGGGGCGTGCCTCGGTACATAGTACTGTGGTATCATATTGTTAGGATATGATACCTCCTTGCATTGTCTATGGTTGATTTATGTTTAAATCAGTATTCAAAATATTTCGCTGATTTAGATTGTAATTCAGGATATTGGCAACTGGAAATAGAAGAAAAAGAGAAACACAAGACGGCGTTCATCACACCGTCAGGTCTGTACGAATTTAATGTTTTACCCTTTGGTCTGAAAACGAGTGGTGCCATTTTTCAGAGAACCATGGATAAGGCGTTAGCAGGGATTAAATACAAGAACGCCATCGTATACGTGGACAATATCATTGTCTATGGGAAGACGTTCGAGGAGTTTCACGACGCCATGGATCAAGTTCTGAAGCGGCTGGAAGAAGCCAACTTAACGTTGAAGCCATCGAAGTGCAGTTTCGCCTATGAAGAAATTTCAGTACTCGGTCACAAGATTTCTGGCCGTGGTATTCTACCAGATGAAGAAAAAATCAAGAAATTGAAGTCTATTAAAGTCCCATCAAACACTCGAGAACTGAAGTCAGTCCTTGGTTTATTTTCGTATTATAGGAAATTTATTGATTGCTTTGCGAACACAACTGTACCTTTAAATAAATTGTTACGAAAAAATGTGAAGTTTGAGTGGTCAGAAATACAACAGAGGTCGTTTGACAAAATTTTGTCTATGATCTTAAATCCTCCGTTATTAAAACATTTTGACAACTCGGAAAATGTCATAACAAGATTGAATATCGACGCGAGTGACGTAGCCCTTGGAGCATGTATTTTGCAGGAAGAAGGTAAAAACATGATGCCAGTATCGTTCGCATCAAGGAAATTGTCCGCAGCAGAGAAAAAATACTCCATTACGGAAAAGGAGTGCCTCGCATTAATATGGGCACTGAATTATTTCAGACCATATTTACATGGTCTAAAGTTTCAGGTCGTAACAGACCACAAGGCTTTATGCTGGCTAAGAGAACGCCGAGACATGAATGGGAGGTTAGCAAGATGGGCGTTAGCAATACAGGAACATGATTTCGAAATAGTGCATTGTTCGGGAAAACAGAACGTCATCGCGGATTTCTTGAGCAGAAATCCTTTGAAGGAGGATGATGAGGAAGAAACCACGGTCGCTCCAAGGACACAAGTGGAGGATGGACTACACTTGTATAGCATCGAAGCAACACAAGTCACGATGGCTCAGCAAACGGACGAGTTCTGTCAACGACAAGAACGAGAGCTTCGACAGAGGCGAAGGCCGATATACAAAGGATTCTTTATTCGAGATAATGTGTTGTATAAAAAATATACTGTACATGGTGTAAATAAAAACTTATTAGTGGTTCCTAGTGTATTATTTAATGAAGTGATGGATGACATACACGACAATCCTTTTATAGGAGGACATTTAGGTTTAACTAAGACTTTGGATAAATTTAGGTCTAGGTATTTTATGTATAAAGCAACGGAAAGGATTGAAAAGTATATAAAAAGCTGTGTTCAGTGTCAAGAGAAGAAGAAGAGAAATATAGTGGTTCCTTTACGACCCATTATAGTCGATAGGTTATTCCAAGCTATAGAGATAGACATTATCGGGCCCTTAAATAAATCTTCGCGTGGCAAACAGTATATCATCACTTGTATAGAGTCAATGTCGAAGTATGCGGTGTGTAAACCAGTGCGTAGGGCTACCGCGCGAACAGTTAGTAATTTTCTCATTCAGGAAGTGTTTTGTAGGTTTGGTGCTGTTCAAACAATTATCTCAGATAGAGGTTCAATTTTCACTTCAGAGATAGTAAGGGAAACTATAAGGCGGTTCGATTCTCGCCACGTTACAGCCACCACTATGCATCCGCAAACAGTAGGTTTAATAGAAAGATTTAACCAGACTCTATTACAGATGTTATCAAAGTATAGTGATCCATTACAGAGAAATTGGTGTATGCATGTCCCAATGGTGACACATGCATATAACTGTTCCAAGCAGGCCTCCACAAAATTTTCTCCTTACTTTGTAATGTTTTTAAAAGAACCCGAAAGTGTGTCGGACAGGAGTCTAAATATTAATTTTCCTGATTTAAGTTTGAGACAAAGGCAACGTATTAGACATAGCTGTGTTAATAAGGTTAATGAGAATTTGCGGAAGGCGCGTTTGGTTCAGAAGGTTCAGTATGACAAAAAGGCTAGACCAGTAAGATTTGCAGTAGGCCAATTAGTTTTGTTATTTTGTCCTAAAAGGATAGCAGGCATTAGTAAGAAGTTGAGTAGACCTTATAAGGGACCTTATAGAATAAAAAGGGTTAGGGAGCATGATAATTATATTATTAGTAAGCCCCATACAAGTAGGAAAATAAAAGTACATGCAAATAGGCTTAAGCCCTTTAGATTGAGACTTTGATAGTTAATATGTCGATTCATTAATAATCCATGATCCATGCCAGCAAATTCCATATCTTAGGTCATGATTCCATGATCATAAGTCTGAAATAATTTTCATTTGTGACAATTTGCATTTAATTGTGACATCAGGTTACAAATGTGACATGGACTCGGTTGTCAGTCATAGTGATGACATTATTTAGTGAACCAAAAAGAGTTTGTTTTATTGTGGTGTAAATAAATATTTTTAATAGTCACAGATCAGATTAAAATAACGAGTTACAGTTTGATTTTAAATGATAACTATGTTTTGGATTTTGTGGGCAAGAATTATTTGTAGTTTGTTAGGAAAGTAAAACTGCTAAAGTTAATAGTGTTATAATAATGGTAGGTTTTCGTTCATGAATTGTTTGTATTTTATAGAAATAGGATAGGATTTTAGGATGTTTTATAATAGTGATTGTTAGATAGTTGAAATGTATAATTGTGTGATTTGTATTAATATGTGTTTCTTTTTCATGTACGGAAATACTGCACCTGAAGCCCACGAAGTGTCCTGTGGTCCACTTATAATATGATGTATTTACTTAATTTTTTTTTAATGTTTAATTTAATAAAACAATTATTTTTTTGCATTTTTACTAATAAGTAGACATCGTGTCGTGTCTCTTTACCTTCATGGGATAGGGCAGGAGGATGACCTATTATCTAATTAGGTGTGAGAATCCTCTGACCTTAACTTATGTTGATATTGACATCACGTTTCGTTAATGATCTGGACCACAAAAGTAACACTTCTGTGTTTCATTTTATTTCCGTTTTAGTTAGTTTGTAAGTTTTTTCGATGTCACTTAAGGAACGAGGTGACGTCAACATTTGTTGGTGAGGGGGGGAGGAAACCCTGATGGTCCAATAAGGACCAGGGTCATATCCTGTTTGTTGCAGGATCCCTCTAACCCTGACTGGCAATGTTGTCGACACCACGCTACATAAACTGTGGTGGCCCCTAGTAGACAGTCTGCTTGAGGTTACCACAGGTTTATGAAGTTCCAAGCTTGTTGTCGGGCACCTTTTGAGATGAGGGTTATTTTTGGGTAATTTCGTAGTCAATATATTATTGGTGCTTGTCCGACATGTTTGATCTTGGAATTTCGACTTAGTTAATGCTTAAATGAGCTAGGGTTAGCTTTGATTGTAACTACATATGATGTATTAGGGTTAGGTTTAAGGCTGGGCAGACCTTTTCCCTTGGTTTTGGTATGTCAAGCCAATGCAATGGTTGGTTTGTTTTGATTTCAAGAAAGTAATAATTATATCGACCATTGTCCTGGCTGTCCGTTAGTGAGGACCAGTCTTATTGATGTGATATCGTTCCAAGGTAGGCAGGGCCTTCGCTTTAGGGTAATCCATGTAGGAAAAAACATTTCTTTAGTAAGAAAGGTTTTTTTTGTTGCGGCGGCGGCATGTGGTATCATATTGTTAGGATATGATACCTCCTTGCATTGTCTATGGTTGATTTATGTTTAAATCAGTATTCAAAATATCGAATGGATTGTCATTACCTACGCGAGTAGTTTGTTGGAGTCTAGACGATTCCGCGGGCGCGGGTTGTAGTAGATAGAATATATCGGCCATGGTGCCGCAGTAAAGATTATATCGATTGCAATTACATTTATTATTTAATAGAATCCCAGTGTAGGGCTTCATAGTACCCCAATCGAGGCCTCTCCATTAGGGGGGGGGAGTAGCAAATAGGGCCCGTGCCCATCGCCACCGTGGCGTACTCTTGTGGTGCCCCCCTACCCCCGCCCGTGGCGGGGGCGTCTCTCCTATAGTTCCCCCTCTCCGGGGGGGACTGAACGGGGGGGCTAAGCCCCGCCGAATCTCTAGGGGACCGGTTCCGGGCTGCCGGGCCCCCGCCCGTGCGCGAGGAATTCGAACCCCGGTCGCTCCCGGCGTCCTTGCGGTCCAAACAAAGGAGGGGGTGATGCCTCCCTCCGCAAAGACGACAATCCTCGGTCTGGGGACACGCTGAAACGCTCCTGGCTGGAGGAGCCGGAGAGCACGAGTCAGAAATAAAAGAGGGTATATGAAATTAAGTGTATTTTATTTTCCACAATTAGACCGTGGGTTCTGTCGCTCGGGGATCAGTGCAAAGAACAAGTTGGGAGGACTTAACTTAGGGACTTCCTAAAGAGGGGAGAAGTCGCTGTAGCCTAGAGGCAGCGGGGTCTGGTCCGGGGTAGGCCGGAGCAGAGCAGGTTCCTGGCGGTTAGGCGCGCAGGAACAGGTGGAGAGCGGCACGAAGTAGGCAGGTACTGGTGCAGGTACAGCAGGTAGGTACCGGTGAGACTCGGGGAGATGTTGCCCGGAGATACGACCCCAATTATGTTGGGGCGAGAAACCAGAAAAAGGAGAAATCTTTAGCGAATTCTCCTTTATATATTAAAAATCTTCCAGAACATTCTGGCTGTAAGTAGGGTTATAATTTTTTTGCATAGATAGATTCAACTTGTCATTGGATTTTAATCATACAGCCAAGGCACCGACTAATTACGTCGCGAAGATTTCAGAATTATCTGGAAGATTAATTTAGTAAAATCTATGGCGCGCGTAAGACAAAATTGCTTCCAATAGACTATTTATGTTGTTACGTTAAGAAATGCAATATAAATATACTGCATGTGTCCCCCCAAACACCTATAGCACCATTGGCGCTGTTTCGCAACGGCCCTCCGTCCCTCTGGGCGGAGGCCTCTAAATTTGGCACATTCGTGCACCACATGCCTATCTCCCCTGCAATACCTGCACCGCTCACTCGGTGCGGGGGGAGGGGACTGCTGGAAGGCAGCATAGCGATTGGTCGGGCGACGGGGCTGTTCCCTCGCCGCCACCATACGACCAACACCTGGAACCGGGGCGGGCTCCAGGTGGTCCGTCACCCTACATTCGTCCTCCAAAAAACGAAGGAGGTCCGCGAAGGGCGGGAGATACGAGGCGCTGTCGCCTCCGTACCTCTGCTCGAAACGCCCCTTCATTTCAGCGGGCAATTTGGCGAGGACTATGTGCAGCAGTATAAAGGACCACTGATCCACCGGCAGGTCCAATCGCCTTAGGGAGTTGACCGCTGACAGTAGCGGGTTCAGCAACTCCCTCCGTAACAGGTGTACCCGCGTGATTCGCGGGAGGGCCAAAATCGTGGCCACGTGGGTGTCCGCCAGTAACCGGACATTCTGGTACCTGCTAACCAGAAGCTGGCGAGCCACCTGGTAGTTGTCGTCACTGATGAGCAGGTGCTGGATTACCGCGCTGGCCTCTCCTCGCAGGGAGGAGCGCAAATAGGCCAACTTCTCGCTAGGGGATAAGTCCCGTCGTGAATCCACCAAACTGTCAAACAAATTAATGAAGCCCATCCAGGCTGACAGATCCCCATTAAAAGTGGGAATCTCCAACGTAGGCAATCGGCCTAGCAACGCCGTCGGGGTAGGTTTGACCTCCCCGCTCAAAACCGGCTCCCCCTTCCGAACAGCCAGGGCCCTCTCAGCCGCCTCCGTGAACTGGTCAGCCAGCTCATAGGCCTGGGCTACATCCTGCTCCAACTGTTCCGACACGGCATCATCAGCTGGGGGGTTCTCCATATAATACGCGCGACACTCCATGGCGTGGCGCTCCAGGTCTTGCAGCCGAGCTGCCAGCCCGCCATACCGAGCTAGCAACGCGCCTACCCGGTCGGCTCGGTCTATTAATGTGACCGCACAAGCAAGCCAACGCAAAGCTCCTTGGATGCCAGCCCTGGATACGGCGGTCGGATTCGTAGGAGCCATTTATAATCCGTTTAATAAACAAAGCAAACAAAGAAATATAAAAGTGGTAAACATCAACAAAAAAAAGCAATAGAAATAGGTCGCGTCACGATAATATAAAACACAATTAAAATTCGGACGACATACACGGACCCTACTATTTTCATAAATTATTTACAACTTACCAATTTCAAGGGCTAACAATATAACGGTATAAACAAAACGTATAGGATTAACGGTATGGCATAACGGCACGGCCAAGTCAACCTCGCAAATAAACTACTAAACCGTTATCAACAAACAAAAACAAAACTATTTTTAATAATAATACTCGTAATTTAATACTACTAATAATTAAAACTAGTTCCACTTTTTTAACTAGGCAAGCGGACTCGGAACAAACACTAGTATGTGGTACTAATAAACAACACTTTCGAACGAAACTATTCGTCAAAATAATCCGGACACACAAAAAAAAATATACACATCTAGGCGAGTAAACTCGTATCAAATCACTAGTATGTGACAACAATTATATAAGTGTCTATCTATTATCGGATCCACCAAGTGAGAAACATTCGCTTCGAGAATTTACTAGAACAATTTCTTAGTACTTCTCGTCTCGGATCGGATCGGATCGGGAATCGGATCGGATCGGGAATCGGATCGGAAATACCCTCGAGATTTTAACAAAAAAAAAAAAATTTATTTTTACTATGAAATTTTATGTACCTAGTTAATTTTAATATGAAAATTAACTAATTATATCAACTAGGTACGCTCTGCTACCAAAAGTATGATCACGCACAATTGTGGTGACCATCGACTGTGTTCCACAGTTTATTGAAACGAAGGTTTCTCATGCAAAATTAAGTAAATTAAGCCAGTCCTACCTTACTAGCAGATACTGTCCGTAATCCAGGGGGGCCGATCGCCGTCTCGCCGGCGCGCGCGCGCCTGGCTAAGATCTTCAGTCAACCCCTGGGAAACTCTTATAGCTAACACCCTTATAACTACACAATGCCCTAATAGACAGCTAAAACTTTCCCGGCGCTTTTCAAAGCGAACACACACGGGTCACAGGTGGCGAACTGAGCGCGAGTTGCGCGGACGGTGGTTGGCGGCGCACTGACGAATGAACGTTAATGAATGAATCACGCGCGGCGTGAACATAGATTAAGTTTTTTGTTCCACACATTCGAATAAAAGCTAAGGACTCCGACAAAAAAGTCGATCAAAAGATCCCTGTTTCTAAAAACCTAGCAATTTTTTGAAGCTTTTCTTATATTAATCAATTGAAACATACTATTGAATTGAATGTTTGTCGGTTTAGATTCCTTTTTAAAGTTGAAAATAAAAACCTTTAATCAAAATTCCACATTGTAATTTAATCTTCTAACACTGAAAAAAATCAATGTAGGTACCTACTCAAACGTATTAACTTAAACCTGCTATTGACGAACCCCTCGCTAAATAGTAATAAAAAATTCAAAATTCTATTTGGTCATAATAGAGTCCAATTCAGATTCGCTTTGTTTACTATGAAGGGGCGCAATTCGTTCTTTGTTACGTCACGGCCTTTGAATGGGACTATTCGACCCCTGTGATTGACATGTCGCCATAGATGTAATAAATTAGTAAGGAGTTCGATGCAGTAGTTTTTTACAAGCTTTTTAACTTGCCATGTTAGTTAGTAAGTATGTTAGTGGGGGACAAATCTTGCAAGCTTAATTTGACCCACTTCCCAGTGTCCGATGGAGCTGAAATTTTGTTTACAGGTTTGGTTTAGATGACAATACAATATTAAAGTACAGTCAGCAAAAAAGCTTGTCATAAAAATTAAATAATAGGTCTTTACCTATGAAATTGCCGTTTTGTATGGAGATTTCTGTAATTATTTTTTTTTCCATACTAACGTTTTTGTTATTATTTAACGACTAATATTAAGTAAATTTACAAAATTTTACACACGTATTTATGGACATTTTAACTACTAAATGACACATTCGTTAAGAGAAAAAAAATTTTTTTCACTAAGTTACTACTAATAAAGTACGAAATTCTGGAAACAAAAATAGTCGTAACTTTCGGAATAAGTTTTTTCTATGTAAATAATCAAATATCGTGGTTATTAAATTATCAAAAGTTGCTCGATACGGTCTTAATGTAACGCAATATTAAAGAAATTATATATTTCTAATATTATAAAAGTTGTTAAGTTTTATGTACAAAAGAAAAAAACGGCAATTTCATATGTAAAGACCTATTATTTACTTAAAACTTACTTAACTTGCAGTGTATGTATGATGTCTGTCCGTTCGGGTCAAATCTTACATAAATTTGACCCACTTGCCAGTGTCCGATTGAGCTGCATTTTGCTTTTGCATACAGGTTTGGTTTGGATGAATATACAATATTAAAGTAAGGTCAGCAAATAAGCTTTAAATGCTTTTTTTTAACAAAAAAACTTATTTATTCTGTGAATAAGCCCAGTCTTACGACGACTGACATCACACGCTAGTCGCAGAGACGAGTCGCCGAGGTGTTTCTTCCATACTTCGCTTCGCCTAGGCATACTTACCTCTTAACCGCCTCTGTAGTTTAGTAGTACACACACCAACGGTATTAAGCCCAGAAGTTCCCGGGTTCAATTTCCAGTGGAGGTACATATTGTATTGGAGGTAGGACTTGTTCAAAGTCCGCCTGGCTAGCTACCACCATCTTATCTAAGTCTGACGCCATAACAATGATGTTTCCAGCATTATTGTGTTCCGGCAATTAGAGATAAGATAGCCAGTTCCTCAGTGATTGAGGATTCCGGGATTATTGTGTTTCCATTCCACATTCAGCCTTATCTTCCCTTAACATCAGGAGTGATGAAGGCTAAGTACTACCTCTTTGTGAATACAAATATAAATAAAAAAAACCGTATACAGTGACTCACACACCAGTAGTCTAGAAGTCACAAAATACATATTATTATGACTCTTTTCTGCAAAACGGCGTAGGATACGCGTCACCTGTAAGTTTCGTAATAAGTATAGGACCGGGCTAACGCTTGAGAGCTGCATTCTGGAGATATGCTGGAGAATGAGCTCTTTAATAATAGTTGGTATTTAAAGCTCCTTTTTATTGTCACATTTCAAAACTCAAATGAAAATGACTCATTTAATGCGACACCTATTTTCATTTAGGTCAATTTATGACGGGCTTTTTATTTATTCAGTGCAACTTATGCCAATATTAGCTAAATTAAGTTTAACCCATACAGGGTTAGGTATGCTCCATCAAAGGATTGGGTATTTGGAGGATTTGGATTCTTTTCTTAGAGCGTAACATTAGGTATGTACGTCTTAACGACTGATTGAAATCAATTAAAATATCCTATTTTAATGTTCTAAATAACAAAATTGCGAGTAACCATAAATATTAGAGAATTCCTTATTGCATTAAGTCCGCCATTTGCCATTTCTGTAATAAAGATTAAAGAAATAAATACTTAAACAAAATAAACTCTTTTATTTTTTTCTCCGGTTCATTCAATATTATTTACGTCTCGTTTTTCGCCCTTGCTTAGGTTAGGGTCTTTCTATTGTAACCCTGTTCTAATTGACATGTTAGCATACGCGTGCTGCGTTTATAACAAAGGGATCAAATTACCGCACGTTATTTTTTATTTTTTTTAATAATTGACTTTCTTCCATTTACCTCCTAACGCAGTTAGAAATGGCTAAAACTTTAAACTAGAGTCCGTGTCAGATAACTCTGCGCGTGCCCCGTTTTTGACGCTAGTTAAAGTACTTAGGTATAGTGCGACAAGCTTATCTGTTCCGGTGATAATCTTTGGAACTAAAACATTTTAATACTACAGTCCATTTTGACAGGTAATTTAGTATTGCAAGTGGCTCCTCTGTCACGGCTGTCACCGGAACAGACAGGCATGAGGGACTGTACATATTTTTTTCTAAGGATATCTTTTTAGCGTGTTGATTAATTTGGCTTTAAATATGATCAGCCCAGTACCTACTGCGCCACACATACTGCACAATGAGTGGCGGTTTTTAACTTTCATGTTTTTAACTTAACGCTAAGTTTGTGCAAAATGCGTGATACGCTCCTTCTAATCTCTCTCATTTAATTACCCCAAAACTTTACCATAAAAACAATAATATGTTTGTACCTTTTCAATAAAAAGTCGTAACCCTTTGTCCTTTAGGCAGGTCATGTGTGCCGTCTCATATTGTGGCAGCTCGCATATGGGAATGAAAGTGCAGTGGAGTTCCATATAGGCTCGGTTTTACAGGCTGTGAACAAAAGGACTTGCACAATGTGAACGTTGATGAATGGCAGGATTAACGACCTTATTTTGAGAATAATATTGAGTTAGCGAACGCATTTCAAAGTTGTGTGGTTGACATTAGTTTGGAGGATATAAAAAAAAAATTTTCATTTCATCACATCCTTACCCGCATACCTACCTACCTACTACCCAAGCTGTTGCAGAGCGGATATAGGTAGGTACAACATCATATAGCTTTGCGTTTGCAGCTGTGCCACCGTGAGCTAGACGATGTTTTTCCGTGGGAATGAAAGATTTTCCCGGGGTAAAAAGTAGCCTAACAGCTATTCTAGATTTTCATTCATACATATATGTGCCAAATTGTATCCAGTCCTTTCTGCCGTTTCAACGTGATTGAGGAACAAACATCCAAACTTTCGCATTTATGATAGTACTAGCACAGTATATATTTTCCTTGTGGTACCTACTAGTAAGATTTAATATTATGAATTCAGATTTAAGTAAAATTAAAGTTCAATTAAATTTCATTCTATTGCATCCTGACATCTACATGCTAGCTCCATACTCCATACTCAAGCTGTTGCAAAGCGGACATTACGGCATAGGTACTATATGGTCGTACTATCAAAGGATTAATAATTGTTCATCTCATACCTATAGCAGGCAAGCATTGTAGGAATTTTGGCAACCAGCTGTTATGTCCCTGGTTCAGACTGAATGACTGATCAGAGGTAGTATACCATCGGATCCGTCACATTTGCCTTTAAAAAAGGGGATGAAAAAAGTTCAAATGTTCGTTCAAATACTACTCTCTCTCATGTACCCAGTTGTTGCTAAACGGACATACGGCATGGGTACTATTGTCGTCCTCTCTAAGGCCCATTGTTCACCTCATAGAGCATGCAAGCATTGTAGGATTTTTGGCAACCAGCTGTTATGTCAACAGCAGTCGTAGGCCTTTCACCTTTTGTTTCAGTTGAATGCACTAGGTTTTATGCTGGCTGGAAATGTTTGGCCTATTTTGATGACGGCGAGTGTCTACTTTTTGTTTGATGATTTTAAATGCATAAGTGGAAACTAATTTACTGCATTAAATATTTGTATTGGGGATGATTTGTTAATCATCAGTTACTTATAGAGACTTTAATTAACAGTTCATACCACTTTTTTAGATTTTATGGACAGTAAGTATTAATCATATAATAAGGTAAACTTGAATAATTAATGCGAAAGTTTGCGAGTAGATGGATGTTATGGATGTTTGTTACTCTTTCACGTAAAAAATACTAAACGGATCTGGATGAATTTTGCAACAGAGATAGATTATAGGCTGGAATAATACATAGAATACTTTTAATCCTGTTATTCCCACGGGAACGGGAACCACGCAGGTGAAACCGCGGGCGGCCACTAGTTAATATTATAAAGGTTAAAGGGTGTTTGTTTGCTTTATGTTTGTTTGTTTGTTTGCCCGTCTTTCACGCCGACACGGAGCAACGGATGATTTTTGGTATGGGGATAGTTTGGAAGTTGAAAATGACATAGGCTACTTTTTATCCCGGGAAAAATATCTGGTTCCCGCGGGATAATGTCAATGTAGTTGACGGGAGTGAAGCCGCTAGTAATATTATGTTTATATGACAGTAACAAGCGTTTCGGTGTTAGAAGTCAATATCCAAATAATAATAAAAAATACTGTCAGTTTATAGTCCAAGTTTCATCAGTTTCATCACAGTGTTCGCAGTTGTATTTACTGTTTGATTCTTGCGTGTTTTATTTTAGCGATATAAAATAATATGTGTCTTATGAGTGTGTACACATGGTAAACAGCAGTTGCTGACACAAATTTAATTTAAAAGTTTTGTTTCCAATAACGAATCGTGAAGCAATAGTAACACTGAGAGCGTCCCGTGTCCAAGGACCAGTTTTACTGCGGTTTCTAACTTTAGAGCGTGAACATCGATTATGGTAACAGCCAAGCTTTGTTTCTGTCCTTTGCCACTTCTAAACTTATTATGTTTCCTTGGAAATGTAAAGCTGGACATCGACTCTGCTAATGTTAACGTATTGATCGTATCCCAATGGTGTTTCAACGGCATTACTCTTTGACACAGTTCTTGAAACCTAAAATACAAAATTAAAGGAAGATTTTTTTGTGTTAGTTTCGTGATCCTTTATTGTTGGGGATGGTATTTGTGTAGTAACAAATTCATTCACAGAATCGTGCTGCAGCTAATGACTGTTATCAGTAATTATTTTGACTGTTTATGTGAGACGGTTCAATGTTGTGGGAATTCGTGGAATAATGTGAAAAGGGACAAGGTCGCCGACAGTAAATAGTCTATAGAGTATATACTGGTATTAAAAGAGGAAAGATTTGATTTTTGTTTGTTTTTTTATTTATATGTTTGTAATGCATAAACTCAAAAACTAGGTACTAGTAGTTTTAAAAATTCTTTTACCATTAGAAAGCTACATTCTTTCCGTGTGACAAAGCTATTATTTTATCCAGATATTCCCACGGGATCGAGAACCACGCAAGTAAATTCGCGGGAAGTCACTTGTATTGAATAAATCTAAAATCAAACGCTCTGTAGAAAACAAATAACTGTGACATGTGGCGAATCAGGTTTACTGTGCAAAACTTAAGTTGTACCCGAGTCGCCTAGAACAAATGCGATTCGTCGAGGATTATTTTAAGTTAGGTTTCTGGAACCTTTCTATAGTAGATTGTATAACAAGTGCATAAAACATACCATTTTACCCGAGACGTATATATCCACCCGAGCCGTAGGCGAGGATGATAGTCAATTCGAGGGTAAAATGGGTTTTATGTACGAATTATACACTCTGCTTTTCACTTCGAGTGTGAGGAAAATAAATAACAATATTGCAAAAAAGAAAAAATAAAGACTTCGCCATATTGGCGGGAAAACTTTATTTTTCTTTTTTTTTTTACGTGGAAGTGGCAGCACAGTGACTTAGCATAGATCGTAGTCCATAATGCTCTTGAAATACTTATTTCTTACAAAACTCATTAATTTTGCCTAAGTTTTATTAATTTAGTAATTTAACATGGATTGTGTACAAAATTAAAGAAACAATGAAATAACAAGTTTATTTAACGAAGTTTAATTGCGTGTGGTTTTATTCAAAAAAATATTGTTTTTGTTCTAAATTTTTTTTTGTTATTTCAACACTTAAATTTTTTTATATACCTATTATAGAAAAAACAGAGAAAGCGAAGCCCCCCGCCACCTTTCTTTTATTTTTCTAGATAGTTTAGTTGTCTTCATTGCTTTTTTTATAGAGGGGGATGAAAAGCAGAGATTATTTACTTTCCTTATATTCGAAATGAAAAGTAGAGTGTATTACTCGGCCGCAAAATTATTTTCATCTCGGGCGACGTATATTGAATCCCTCGCCGCGGTCAGGATTCTACTTTAGAATCCTTCACTGCGCTCTGGATTCAAAATAGCGCCCTCGCCGTAAATATGTTATTTTGCTTCCTTGTAATGCAATCTACTATTCGTTGTCTTATGGAGTCTACACACTTAACCCGCCGACCTGCCGACATTATGAGTCGCCGACTTTTTGTCGGTAAGCTAGTCGGTGGCTTCACATCTTGTTCAACTTTGTCGGCGACACGATATCTTTTTACAAGCTTTTTATTAACTTGCCATGTTAGTTAGTTTATGGGGGACAAATCTTGCAAGCTTAATTTGACCCACTTCCCAGTGTCCGATGGAGCTGAAATTTTGTATACAGGTTTGGTTTAGATGACAATACAATATTAAAGTTCAGTCAGAAAAAAGATTGTCATAAAAATGAAATTTTTACAAAAAAAATATTATTTGGTGGTTAGTGACAGGCACAGGCAGGCAACTAGTTTTCGCGCCAATACTCGGAAACCGACATGATTCTGAAATTAAGCCACCGCCGACACCATGCCGCCGGCCTGTGTCGGCGGGCTTATTGTGTAGACAGCTTAAAAAACAGCTAGCCAAATTGTATTATATAAAATCATTACGATCCTTACAGCGAAAATGTAAAAAAT